>JBAMCE010000451.1:8635000-9975000 GCA_037075305.1 Drosophila kanekoi | reverse complement strand
GTAGCAAATTCGCAAAAAAATGGGGCGCAAACTAATTTGCTGTCAATGTAAACTGCTTGCAATTGCCAGGGGCGTCGGGTATACTTCCGGAAAGAGGGATGGCGTGAGTTCTGCAATTGAAAGTCGCAAAGATCTTTATCAAACAACTGCTAAGCTATACAATTTACATGTTATCCAGGTAAAACGCCCCCTTAAATGACGCTTAGCTACGCCTCTGCTCATACCTAAATGTTAGTTATAAGCATTTGGTTTGGTCAGACAGATCTTTGCTTAGCTTTCATATATATCTCATGTACTTCTTCTCCGAAGTTCTCTCAATATTCAATTTGCCTACATCATAAAACGATCCTAGTCAAAACAACTTTTAACTACGCCTCTGATTAACTCAAATTGTATTTATAACCAAACCTTGCAAACCTTCGCCAAGGCTTTGCCACAGTAGTTTTCACGCACAATTTAGAGGCTACCCAAGCGAAGCCCTCTCGAGCATAGTCTTAACGACGCCCCTGCTTTGGCTGAAATGACATTACATAGTACTTTGCAAACCCCACAGCAAAATGTCAATAAGTCGATGCTCGACCAGAGATTTGACAGCTGCGATCCCCGATAGCTGGTGCTGCTGTCCTTGGTGGTGGATCGCTTCTTCGCGAGGCAGAGGTCGGTGGTGGAAAGTGTTACATTTCCCCATTCGTCGCTCATTCGGAATGCAAATGGATTTGTTCTGGTTCCGTTTGTAAGGCAACAAGAAACGAGTTAACCAGAGTTACAACCAGTTTTGCAACACTGGTTTTTTTTGTTTGTTTCAAGCGATCCCTTTTACCTCTTGTTGTTGTTGTTGTTGTTGACGCTGTCAAAACTTGAAAAAAATGTAAAACATTCTGGCGTTTTGACATACACATGTGCGCTGTAAAGTTGGGAAAATTAAGACATATGGCCATATTTTTGATATAGTGCCGGGAATCCAAAATAGAAAAAAAGGGTTGTTGCCAGCCTCAAGGCTGAACCTGTTTTGTGTTTTGTTTTCTTTCTTTCTGTTTTAATTGATATGGGTCGTGTAATATGGAAAATTGTAGCTTGTAAATTGTTGTAAAAAAACAGTCCAGACATCACTTAACATTAGGGGTATTCCATTAGAGGGTTATATATAAGTTATATAAGTAAGAGCTCAATTATTACATTTTGTTGAGCATAGTTCGAATTATAAATATGAATTGATGCCCTTTAATTTCGATTGAGATGTTTTAGGGTGGAAAATGGGCGGAAAACTATATGAAATTTTGTTTCCCACCTGCCTCAAACTTGCGAACTTATTTGCCCAGAAAGTCCAAGTCTTCAAACATACTATCAAGCTTTTATATATACTAAAATTGAGCCAAACTTAGATTCTCAATGATAAAAGCAGCACATTAATAGGGTTTTACCCATCTTAAGCACACTTGATTGTATTTGAAATGCTTTAAGCTAAGATCTTAAAAGAATTCGAAGGAACGCTGCTTAGCAAATAATATGACCCTTGGAAAGAATTCCCAAGCATTCGGTATCTTTTATCAATAGCCACCCTTTTTTTGAATCGTTATTCGGAAAACGAGCCTTAAATGGCATGCAACAACTTGACACTGAATACTCAAGGCTCCGCCGCATGGCAGAAGAAGCTGGGTAAAGAAACCACCCCAAAGCCGAATTAAACGAATTGGGTCAAAAGATAAACGGAATTATCTTGAAGAGCCTATGCGAATAATAAGAAACACTTTAAATTGCAAAGCAATGGGGAGTTGGGAGCAAAAACGAAAATATATATGCATATACATACATGTGTGTACACAAACAAGAAGGTTGGGAAATGGAATGTTAAAGAAATGCAAACGGTTGCCACTCAAGAAGCAAAGCAACCACCCAAACCACCCAAAACACACAGAACACCCAGGACACCCAGAACACCCAGAACACCTAACCACCAGAAGCAACCGACTGATGTTTAGGTTGACTGCGTTCAACCCCCTTCCGTCCGCCCAGCTTGGCCCCCGCTGGCAACTCCTGCTCCAATCAACTTTTACTCATCTTTGGTGTTGTCAACCCAAAACGTTGAAATTTTATTAAGGAAGACGTTTGTGTGTGTGGGTGTGTGTGAGTGAGTGTGTGTGTATGTGTGTGAGTGTGTGTGTGTGTGTGTGGCAAGTGTCTTTGTATGTGTCTCTGATTAATAGACTGCTAGGCAACTGCTGCAAGGTGCTGCTTGCCGCTCTCCGTGCCGGGCAAAAAAAAAAAAGCGTAGAAAGCTCAGACAACCGGCTGCCGGCAAAACATTCTCTCTCTCTCTCTTCCTCTCTCTCTCCCCCTCTCTCTCTCTCTCTCTCGCTCTCTCTCTATCTCCTTCTCCCTCTCTCTCTCTCTCTCTCTCACTCTCTCGCTCACTCTTGCGCTCGCTCACTCTTTCTTAGTAGCTGTGTGTGCGTATCCTTATTGCGTGTTATGCCAGAGAACGTTAGATATTGGAGCAGGGGTTGTGTTTGCGGCTCTGTCGAAATTCTCTTTCTTTTTTTTTTCTTTCTTATTGTCCAGCTATTATCCAGAAATGTACGCATCTATAGCTATAGATAGATATAGATGTAAATATATGAAATGGAATTTTCTGAGAAGTAATAAATAGAAAAACGTGGGAACATATTACGCTTATTTCATGAAAAGTGTTCATATTTCGAGTTCTTTGTGGAAACTTGATTGTACTTTATATTGCAATTGCACAGAAGTATTTTAATCAGGCCCAAATTATATTCTATTAGGCCCTAATGCGGTTCTTAATTGGAAATATTTTGATACTTCTCAAACATATGTTTTCAGAAGAGGCTTTGTCTGATATGCTCTTTCTCGAATATAACTATTAGATATTTTCTTGTTCAGCATTAGCATCCAGGTCAGTTTGTGTCTTTCTATGTTAACAACTCGCATACACATAAAGTAATATCCTTTGCTGTACCACATCGACCCGAACCAGATTGGCTTTCATAGGAACAATCGGTCGAGTATAGACATGTATGGAAAAGACTTAAGATTTTGAATAGATTTACACAAAACTGTCCCATTAAGATCATAACAAAATAGGACTACCCTGTAGGTATAACATGAAGCTACCCATAAGTATTCCACAAAGTATGAAAATAAATGATATATCACATCTGGCAAAGAAGGAAAATGTTTGTTTCCACTCTAATAAGAATTCGCACATAAGATCTGACTATATGTACCCCTTACCCTGCAACTATGCAAATGCCTCGGAAACTAAAGCATACTCAAAAGTTTGAGCAATAGTTAACTTATTTAAGGCTTAAGTTTCTTGAAATTTTGTTGTCTCTTGCAGATCTCGTTATTCTAATTAATTTCGATCTCTGTGCCTATATTTACGCAGGTCAATTTAATTAGTTAGACGCCTGGACTTGAGGTAATATGCGAAGAGCTGTTTACATTCATGTTGAAAGTGGCATTTAGAAAGCTTCTTCCACTTGATGAGCGCCAGATGGTACTTAATCTGCTTTGCATATCAAAGTATATAGCCTCCATCTACGATTTTTGTATACATATACATATATATACATATATTGTATGTATGTGTGCGTGTGTGTGTGTATACACTTGCATATCTTGCATGTCACAAAATCACCAAACCTCCTGTTCCAAAGCCCCTCAGCCACAACCACCCACTCTGCTGGGCACACACACGCATACACACACACACAAACACTCTGCTCTCACTCTCTCTCAACAATAATAGCAAGACACTGCGTGCGAGCGAGAGCGCACGCTCTTGTATGGCTAGTTCGCTTGCGCAAAAGGGTGTGTACCACAGCCGGCTGGCGCTAAGCGTTGTGCAGGGCAGAGCGAGATGGCGCGAACTGGAATGGCTCGCTCGCCGGGTGGTTGCTTAAGCTCTGGCACTCTTTCTCTCTGTCGCTCTCATTCTGTGTGCGTGTGTGTGTGGTGTTTGGTGAGTGGGGCGTCGTTAAAGGATACGCAGGATACGAGTCGCGACCGGCGGTGCCTGCTTTCTGTTCAGTCGTACGTGTTCGTTCGTTGCTTTCGTTCGGTTTTGATTCCATTCGGTTGTGTTTCTCATTCGAGAACATTCATTTATAATTTTTTGACTCCTCTGCACCAGTTTTTGTGTTGTATTCAGTTACGAATTTGTTGTGTTCTCGGTTTTTTCCAACTAAAAAACAAACAAACCAAAAACTAAAACAAACTAAATATAATAATAATAATAATAGTCAAAGAAACACAGACACAACAGCAACAACAGTAACAACAACAACTGCAACTGCAACTGCAACTGCAACTGCAACAGCAACAGCAATAACTGTGCATGACTCTCTGTGCAATATACCAGATGATATATTATATATAGATATATACATATATATTTATATATGTACACTAACTATCGCAACTTTCGTTTCGTTACGTTTCGCTTTTAACACTTGTGTCGGGCCCTATAAATTGCAATACTTTAAACCCATTTAAAAGCCGAGCTAAATTGTTAAGCAGCAGCAACAACAACAACAACTACAACTACAACAACTACAACAACAGCAACTAAAGCAGCAACAACAACGCATCGATTGTGTTCAACTGTCCTAGTCAAATTTGTTCATTTTTTTCGCTTTTTGTTACACTGTGCAAAAGCTAAGCCACATTCAAATTGTGTCTGCAGAGAAACCACAACAACAACAACATTCACGCAGCACAGTACAGCTAAAGCCCCAACAACAACAGCAACAACAACAAGCGTACGTGTGGGCGAAGTAGACGCATACGTCAGAGCGAGATAGCAGCTGCAGACCAGGCGCCCAGCGTGAGAGTGTGCGAGCGAGCGAGCGAACGTCTTGCAATCAATAGAACCGAAAAGTTGTATTGTTACTGCTGCTGCTGCTGCTGCTTCTTCTTCATTTTCGTGCTTACCCCCCACACACCGGGACGCCAACTTTTTTTTGCTATCTTTTTTTCTACGTGTCTGTGTCGACTGTATGGCAAAAATCAGTAAGTATATAACAGTTATAACAGTGTATGGTTCTTTTGTGGTTATGTTTCGTTTTTTTCATGTGCTTTTTTTTTTAAGTGTAAACAGTGTGAAATATTTAGCAAAACAGTAAAAAAAAGTTTTGCTGGCAGAAAAGTGCTATGCTCTAAGATCTGTTTTTCATCAGAAATCTTTAAATGCGCATTTGCATAAAGAAAATATAACAAAAAGAAACTTTTGTGCTAATAGCTATCTGTAGAGCTTATTGGAGGGAGGATTTTCATTTGAGTAGTTTTGGATAATCTGCGATCATCGGATGCTGTGAGAGAGAGTGAGAGAGAGTGAAGTAGAAAAGGGTTAAACGGAGAAAGTAAGGCAGAAGTGAATTTCTGTATACCTAAGGCATATCACAGACTGCCGCTGTCTCTCTCTTTCTCCGTCTCTATCTCCATCTCGCTTTGTCTATATCTCACATATACTCTTTCTGTTTCTCTGTGCTCTCTCTTTCCGCCGTTTTGGAATAATTCAGAACTTCCGCTGCCTGATCTATCCTGACTGTCTGTTTCTATTTCTCTTTCTCTCTTTATAAATCATTCCTAATTCCATTTCAGCTACATAGCTGTGTTTTCCGTCTCTGTCTTCTTTTGCTTAGCTGCCTCTCGCTCTCTTCGTTCCTCATAGCCTCTCTCAGCTGAGAGTAAAGTAGAAGGTTTTTCAATTCTTCATCTCTCTTCCTCTTCTCTGCTTTCTTTCTTGCTTGTTGTGCTTGTCTAATCCTTCATTCACTGTGTCTTCTTCTCTTTCTCTCTCTTTCCGTCTGTCTTCAAACTTCTTTGTCTTTCTGCTTGCTTTGGCAATATATGTCTCTTTCTGCTTTTGGCTCTGCCGTTCTTCTATTGCACCCTTGGCCTTCCCAAGACATGCCGTGACCCACCTCAAGGCGCTGTGCGACACACATTTTAAATGAGGTCACAAATATCGGCGCAAAAGTGTCAATTACACATTTTTCCTTCTTTCTTTTTATATTTTTTTGTGCTCATACCATTCACACACACACACACACACACCCAAGCACGCACACACACACGGCATCGTTGTCTTTGGCAGGGTCGCTGGCCGTTTGGGGTTGGCTGTTCAAGGAGTTGCTGGGCTGGCGGGTGGTCTGATGGGGTGTGGAGGAAGGGAGGGTGGGGGTGGGAGGGGAGGGTGTGAGTGGCTGGTGCCGAGATGCAGCCCGCTTTATGCGGCGTCACGCCATGTTGCAGCACAATTAAACGCCCACTGTGCATGTGTGTGTGTGTGTGTGTGTGTGTGTGTGTGTGGGTGTGTGCGCTTTGCTCTTTGCTTCCTTTGACACCCCCCCACTCGCCACACTCGCCCACCTTTGAGCCCTTAATAGCTGCACTTTCTTTGTTTGAGCTTGTCTCCTTTTTTTTTTGTGGCTTTGACTTTGACTTGTTTTGTTTTTGTTTTGCTTTGCCTTTTGCTTGGCACTCGCCATTCAAGTGCTGTGTATGTGTGTGTGTGTGTGTGTGTGTGTATGTGTTCCTCTTATTCAGTTTTATCTTGTTGTTGTGGCTCTTGTTGTTGTCCTGTTTGGGCCTTTTCAAGCTGCGCCTTTGAGTTCATTGAACGCAGCCGCAACAGCTGTTTCAGACGCTTGCCACATGCCACATGCAACAGAATAGCAACCACAATAGCTGCAACAACAACAACCCATTGATCTGCTGCCTTTTCAGAGCAAAGCCGAAAACTAGTAAAGCCCGAAAAAGGAAAAACACCCAAAAACACTGGCCGCAACGCGGACGGGTTCATTGAACCCGGCGAAACGAGCCCAAAGCCAGCAAAATCCCATAACGAATTCTGAGCCCAACACAAGCCAGCAGCCTGTGTCCTGTGCTCTATGTCCTATGTCCCCTGTCCCCTGTCCCCTGTCCCCGGTCGCCTGTCCTCTGTGCCTTGTCCCGTGTCCGGGTTACGCGACGTGCCGCTTCGTTTGTTTGTTTTTCGCGTCAGGTTTTTACCCTATTTTCAATGCGGTCCCTTTTCATATTCTAAGCCTCACACGCAACCACACACAAGGATCTACGTAGCTAGCTAAAAACGGGGGTCCTTTTCCTGCCTCTTGCCCTCACGCTCTCTCTCTCTCTCTCTCCCCCTCCGCTCTTGCTCTCAGTTTGTGTCTATATATTTCAACCCCTCAATGTGCTTCCAATTGGACCAAACCAGGCACGCGCTTTCCAATTGGACTCACATGCAGTCCTCTTGGAGTCAGTTGCAAACTGAATGCAATTTGATTTGCGATTTTGTTTTGCTAAATTGCATATTGCATGCCAAAAATATTTGGCCTGCCGCTTAAACGACTCCATGATACGCTTCAAATACTTTAAGACTAAATGCCGAAAAGGCAAATCTATTCAATGAGAAATTACTATTAAAAGTTTTCGATTCTCAACATCAAATTTGATATGCCTAACTTTTCAGACTGAAAGGTGAGGTTTGAGTTCATTCAATATGCCGCATTTCCCAAAACTAATAAGCCCTGCAGTGTGCAGGGTATTCATATTAACTTGAAGCCGCAAAGAAAAGTGCTGAGCCATGGCAAAAGCTGGCGCTAAAGTGCACGTGCACCGAATGCTTTGAGTACTTACCCACTGTGGTGCGAGTCTCAACGAACCGCTGAGCCGCTGAGCCACTCGCATATTGCGCATTTCACACACCAACAACAACAACAACGACAACAACAAAAAACAATTTAATTAAATTCCAAGCCATTAGGCAAAGTTTTCAGCTGACAAAGAAGAAATAAAAGAGATGAATGTGAAAAAATAGAAGAAAGAAACTTGATGATAAACAGATTTCGGGCTTTTGGTCCTGCCGGGGTGTGTGTGTACGTGTGCGTGTGTGCTATGGGCACTATATGTCAAATATCTGGATGAGCATTAGCCTAATGCTTGCCCTGTCTTTGGGGGTGACTTTTTCTATGCATCGGGCCCGGCCAACTCGACTGCTTAACGCGCTTATCAACGGGGGTTCAGACTGAACTTCTCTTTATATATTTCTTATTGCTTACATATTTTGTGAAGCTCATTAACGTGAGATAATTTAGACTGATTTGTGTACTATCTATTTGCAGATTGAGTAAAAAAACACGAGCGAGCAATCGAACAGAGGATTATCATATATCAGAGACGCGTTACAGCCCAGAACAGGAGAAAGAGAGTAAAAAACAATCGATGAGAAAGATTTTTAAACTGCAACCGAAGCAAAGCGAAAAACCAAACACCACCAAACAAAACCAACAACTATTAACATAACAAAACAACAATAACAACAAGAATAAGAAGAATAAAAAGAAGAAGAAGAACAACAAATATAACGAATAATCATATTTAAACGTATAACAACATTATATTAAATACATATACCATATTATATATGTATGTATATTTCTTATAAACACAACTAAGTTCCAACAACAAAAACAAAAACAAAAACAAAAGCAAAAACAAAACGGAAGAAGCGCAAATTAGTAAAGGAAAACAGAAAACAAAAAAATTTATTGCTATCTTTTTGCATTTTTGCAATTTTATATATATATAACAAAGTAAATAAACATAAACAAAAGCAAAGAAATTAACTCAAATACTCAAGAGGCGAACAGTTGAGCGAAGAAAAACGGATTAAGTAAAATACCAAAAAACCATTAGCAAAATTTACTCTTTTATCTATAAATAACTAAAACAAAATAAGCAAAAAAAAAAAAATTAAACAAAAAATTACTTCAAACTTAAATTAAATTTTAAACTTTAAGCAAAGCCAAAGAACGGTTTAAGACAAAAACAAAAACAAATGAACTTAAGCTAAATAAAATACTATTTTTTTTTTGCGATCGTAGTTGATCTAAAAACCCAAAAACAAAAGAAAGAAGAAAAGAGAAGCACAAACGTCATAAACAAAAGAACAACAATTCGAAGAAAGATTAACAAAAACCTTGCGACAAACAACTTCACGGGACTTGTGCAAAGCGCAGTCAAAGCTCTTTATAAATAATACTAAACAAAAAACTAAAAATATACCAAGAAATAAGTACATATATTGTAAGCGTAACAAAACAAGCAGTGAGATTATATACTAAGCACAAGCAAGCAAGCAAGCAACAGCAAATACCGAGTATAGCCAAACGCAGAGATTAACAGTAACAGCAACAGCGAGAGCGGCAGCAACATTAACAGCAACGCTAACAGCAACACGGACAGCAACATTAACAGCAACGTCAACTCTACCAGCAAGATTGAGAGCGAAAGCGAAGGCAACAGCGACAGCAACAACATCAGCGACAGCAACATTAACACTAACAGCAACAATAACA
Source organism: Drosophila kanekoi (assembly GCA_037075305.1). Lineage (NCBI taxonomy): Eukaryota > Metazoa > Arthropoda > Insecta > Diptera > Drosophilidae > Drosophila > Drosophila kanekoi. The sequence goes on along the minus strand of JBAMCE010000451.1, from coordinate 9,965,620 downwards.
ACAGCAACATAGCCAGCAACATTAACTGCACCACGGAGAGCAACATCATCAGCGACAGCAACATTAACGGCAGCAACATTAACAGCGACTGCAACATTAATAGCACCGGCAACAGCAAGGAGAAGGATAGAAAGAGCGACAGCACTAGCGACAGCAAGTGCGACAGCAACATTAACACTAACGGCAACAGCAACAGCGACGAGAACATGACCAACGCAATGGATATTGTGAAGAACGGGAGCGCAAATGGCTCCGTGGATGGCAGCAATGATGAGTCGCGTACCAATTTGATAGTCAACTATCTGCCACAAACCATGACGCAAGAGGAGATGCGATCGCTCTTCTCAAGCATTGGTGAGTTGGAGAGTTGCAAACTGGTGCGTGATAAAGTCTCAGGTAATTTGGGTAAATATTAACCAATATTCTAATAACTCAACTAGTTTATAATTATACTGTAGAGCATGCATAGCTTTGTTTATACATACATATATATATTATTAGTCCAATGTAAACTTTGTAAAAGGGAATGAATATGAGAGCATTGTCTACAAATAACTTGCCAAGTCTAACATCAAATATGAATAAAGTTAACAGCTGTTAAGGAGTGTGAAACTATTAAAATGGCTGTAGCTGCGCTCTGTTACCAACATGCGAGCATTATGTTAGACTTCTGTTAAGTGCAGAGTAGATTGAAAGAGTGCACAGAAGTGCTGTTACATCAGCAACAGCTAAGTTCAGTTATGAACTTGGAGATATTTCATATTTAGCATGCACAGCTTAACATAATCGTTAACATTATTTGAATAACATGTCTAACGTGATAAATCCATTTTACAGTCTTGCCAGCATCATTGACCGCACTCAATCCGGCTCTGCAGCAGGGTAAGTGCAATTATGGATATATTTTGTCAGTTTTATGTTAACACAAAAACTTGTAGGTCAGAGCTTGGGCTATGGATTTGTGAACTATGTGCGTGCCGAGGATGCTGAGAAGGCTGTGAACACCCTGAACGGCTTGCGTTTGCAGAATAAGGTTATTAAAGTATCATACGCCCGTCCAAGCTCAGAATCTATAAAGGGTGCTAATTTATATGTATCGGGTCTTCCGAAAAATCTATCACAACCAGACTTGGAGGGGATGTTTGCGTCGTTTGGCAAAATAATTACATCTCGTATACTCTGTGATAATATTTCTGGTAATACTTTTGGCACAAACAACAACTTTCGATAACGATAGCTAGCGATAACAAAATCTATCCGCAGGTCTATCGAAGGGTGTCGGTTTTATACGTTTCGATCAACGCAACGAAGCCGAACGCGCCATTCAGGAGCTAAACGGTAAAACCCCCAAGGGCTATGCCGAACCGATAACCGTTAAGTTCGCCAACAATCCAAGCAATAGCGCCAAGGCCCAAATCGCCCCACCCCTCACCGCCTACTTGACGCCCCAAGCAGCGGCGGCCACCCGCCGCCTAGCCGGCGCCCTACCATCCGCCGGACGTATCAGGTGCGTAGCATCCATTAAAAACGGGGCCAAATACCATTTACTATGCTTAGCCAACCAATACATATACATATATATTATATGTATTCACTATGCTTAGACAACAAATACATATACATATATTTTATAAGGAAAACACGGTCCATCGGACCCTGCGGTCCGTGTCCGTGTCCGTGTGGGATCAAACGCCGTACAGAAAGTCGTTCGCTGCGTTGAATCATTGGAAAAGTGAATTAGAAACTAGAAATCAATTTGGTTAACATATATATTATTTGAGCATACGTAACAAGTATTTATATATATATATATATATTATTATAATTTCCTTTTCGAATTATTATCGATTTAACATAACTTTGACATGACTTTGTTTCTAATTTAACTACCTCTTATGTGGCATATTTCGGTTTTCTTTTTTCTTTGACAACAACAAATTTCTCATCATTTTTAGCATTGGAAAAAGTCCCATGTTAGCGATTAACAAGGGTTTGCAAAGGTGAATTTTTCGACTTATTCATTTCACACACACAGGCACACACAAAGACACACACACAGACACACACAGACACACACAGACACACACAGACACACACACAGACACACACAGACACATATATTGATTGCTGTTTTACTTTCTTGATTTAATATAAATTTGTAATACTAAATGTTTAGCTTTAATGTTTGTGTGTAATTGTTCAACATAATACCCCGAATACCCTATAATTTCCAGTACAGCTCCATTAACGTAACTTTTGTTATATCCTGTCAACAATTAGCTAGCATTCACATGACGGCTTCTTGTGTTTGTTGCCACGTTTCGATTCTTTACGTTCTGTTAACAGCGCATGCATCAATTCTCAACTCTTTTGATTTTCTCCAACACTTAACATCAAATAATACCCATATGATTTTCGAGTCCATTCAATCACTGTGTAACATATACGTTAACAACTAACATTCCTTCCGAAAGTCTGCTTACACACATATATACATTCATATATATATATATGTTTTCGATATTATTCTTTAAACGAAACCAGCGACAATTACATGCCTGTGCTTTTAAGCGAACAATCAATTGGGCTATGGCGCATTATGTGAATAGAAGAATGCGATAAAAATGAAAAATTTTGCAGCACAGTGTAATAGTGGCCAGCAAAACTACTATGAAAGCATGTCACATGATTTTATAAACCAGAAAAGTTGTTGCAAATGCGGCATGCCGATTTCTAAATACCCTTGCAGGCTGAGCAGAGCAGAGGATGAAGTCGTCTTATGGTTATGGGATAATCAAGAGGGCAAATGTGAGAAGGAGAGAGAGAGAGAGAAAGGGAGAGACAGAGAGAGACAGAGAGAGGGCAAATGTGAGCGAGAGAGGGAGGGAGAGATAGAGAGAAAGAGAGAGAGGGATAGAGAGAGAGAGGGATAGAGAGAGAGAGGGATAGAGAGGGAGAGAGAGAGAGAGGGATAGAGAGGGAGAGAGAGAGAGAGAGAGAGAGAGAGATAGAGAGAGAGGGAGATATATAGAGAGAGAGAGAGAGAGAGAGAGAGAGAGAGAGAGAGAGAGAGAGAGAGAGAGAGAGAGAGAGAGAAAGAGAGAGAGAGCGAGGGAGATATAGAAAGAGAGAGAGCGAGGGAGATATGGAGAGAGAGAGAGCGAGGGAGATATAGAGAGAGAGGGAGGAAGAGGAAGAGAGAGAGAGAGACAGAGATAGACAGATAGAGAGAGAGCGAGAGATAGAGAAAAAGAGAGAGAGAGGGAGGGAGAGAGATTATATTTTATGATAATTGGGTCTGTTTGCCATATGAAATATTTAAGTATCATAATAAAAACAGTCTGATTTCTATACAAATACAAGAGCTCCAAAACTAAGGGGAACAAAATTTGGGAAATAATTGAATACAAATTTAGTCCAATTTTGAATAGGTTTTAGTTCCACAACAACTACAATATAGATCAGATAGATAGAAAGTTTTCTTAGGTACAGATATCATCCATCCATCGCCTCAAGAAACTGTAAGGGTATATACGAAGTAAAAAAAAAAGAAACTAAATCAAATTCAAAATCTTTTATATGCATACCCAGCATAGCGTTTTATAGTTTCCTAAGTGTTATACTCCAGAAGGGAACGACACGTTCTCTTCTGGATCTATATATATATATATATATGTAACTATATATATATATAGCATAAACTGAACAATGAATACAACCTCAAGTACTTTACTCTTATCGATAACTAATCAACTTAACCTAATGTGTGTAACTAATCTATTTGAATTCTCTCTACTCCAAACGATGAATGAAATGTTAATGAACTCGCGACTGAACAGATACTCACCGCTGGCTGGCGATCTATTGGCCAATTCGATATTGCCGGGCAATGCAATGACCGGATCCGGCTGGTGTATATTCGTATACAATCTGGCGCCGGAGACTGAAGAGAATGTGCTGTGGCAGCTGTTCGGCCCGTTCGGCGCTGTGCAATCGGTCAAGGTAATACGCGATCTGCAGACCAGCAAATGCAAGGGATTCGGATTCGTTACCATGACCAACTATGATGAGGCTGTCGTGGCCATCCAATCCCTGAACGGCTATACACTGGGCAATCGGGTGCTGCAGGTTAGCTTTAAGACCAACAAAACCAAAACCACTTAAGGGCAATAATCTCTGCACAGCCAACCAAATCTATCTATCTATACGAGTTTTTCAACCGAAACTGAATGTATCTATTATTTTTGGATCGAATCTCCCCTCCCCCCCCAACCCTCTCACTCTATGCAGAAAATAACCGGAAAAGCTCGAAAGAAAACTAACTTTGGCATTTGACAGCGAGTTGTAGTCATAATTGAAATGCACACACATACAAAAACACACACATATATGCAAGTGTGCGTGTGTGTGTGTGCATTGATCTATATTGATTTGTATGCTAAACGAAATTATTATGATTGATTGATTGATTGATGATGATTAATGAAATCTTAGCGAAAATTTAAATATATTTATTATGTTTACTTTTGTGGGAAATTACACGCAGCACCTGCATAACTTATCCAATTTAAGTTGATTTAATACCGCAAAACATACTAAAAAAATACTTTTTTTTTTCTTCTTAAAATAATACCTAAAACAAAGCTTAAAAGAGGCAACAAATACAAAAGCAAAGACAAGAGACAAAATCTCTAAGCGAAATGCAACAAATTAATCGAAACAAAAAATACTTAAATTAACTGAAAATTTTTGTTTTTTTTGTCTATATTAAACTAAATTGAATATTAAACTTACGTAACTAAATTATTTAATGTTTATTCATTTAACTAAGCAAACAAAAAGAAAAAAAGTATATATATACTGAAAAGCAAATATAAAAAAAAAAAACAGGCATAAAAAGAAGATGAAACTTTTGAAAGAATTTATACTGAATACCTAGGTACATATAGTATATCCTGCTGCTTTGAATGCTATATTGTATTTGTATTTGTATTTGTATTGTGTTCGTTATGCAGAACTTAATTAAACCTAATTAATCAATTAATTACATTCACTTAAACTAATGTTATAATATGTACTTGAAAGCTTCTATTCAATTTGATTCAATTCGATTCGCATTGATTTGACAAATCTAACCCCCCGGAAGAGCCGCGTTCAAGGCGATCAACTGCGATCGCGAAACGCACAAGCAACAGCAACAAAATATACATGCATCATACATCATACATCGTACATCGTACGTCATACATCATACATCATACATCATACTTATAACCATTCTTATTATTATATATATGTAATCGTTTTAAACTTATTTTTTTTCGTCGTCGTCTAACTTAAAATGAGAAAAACAAATACAAAAAAATACCAAAGTATATTCAATATTGTATGTGCAAACGCAACGTAAAGAAACCAAGAAAACTTATTATATTATATTACATTATATTATTATGCCTACTTATTATTCCATTTTTATAATTATATCTTACAAATAAAACCAAAACCAAAAAAAAAAGACACACAAAACATCAACTAAACTAAAAACAACATTAAAAAAGTAAACAAAAACAATATATATATATATATACACACATATATATATATATACATATTTCTTATAAAATAAATGTGTGACTTATTCAAAAACTATGCGAAAAGAACAACAAAAAAGAACAACAAAAACCAAAACACAAAATTCGTTTTCTTTTTTTGCCAACACAACAAACAGAACAAGAGACAAAAATGAAACACACACACAACTGAAAATTGGCAACGTTGCGCATTGACTGATTGATTGACACATTGACTGATTGATTGATCAGATAAGAAAACGAAAAGAAAAGAAAGATCCAGCTGTTGCTGGTACAGTTAATTGGGCTGAAAATTGGCAACGCCGCCGAGCTGTGAAATTTGGCAACGCTGCATCAAAATCTGGCAATGTTTCAGGGCATTTTTGTGTGTCATTTATTGACTTGTTCATTTCACACGTTCAACCATTTATTTTTTTTGCTTTTCTCGAATACAACCCTGCAAATGCTACGACGGGTAACTGAAATGTGGCAACATTGCCTTCGCAGCTCGAAATTCGCTCGGCCTGGTCACGTACACCCACAAGTTAAACACACATGCATATAAAACAATACTCAAAGAAAAAAACACAACAACAGCACTCGCATTTTAAAACAAATATACAGAATATTGAAACTCGCGTTTGTTCAGCTCAATGATCTTTCAATGATCCGAACAAATGTTAACAATGCAAACGTTTTTTAACACTGGCTTTCGAAGTCGAATACAAATGCATTCAAAACTAACTAACTAACAGATAGCTAACATACGTACGATAAAGTATACTAAATTTAAGATGTGAGCCTATGGCATAGATGCTCCCCCCTACCCCCTCCCCCTACTCAGTAGCGCTTCGGAAAGCGATCAATGTATGTGTGTGTGTCAGTAGAAATTAGCGAAAGTCAAGCCAAAAGAGAAAGCTTGAAGGAAGAATGCAAAACAATTTTTAAAATGAGACTTTTTTTTTCTTCTTCGAACTAGTGCTTAGAGTATGGCCACATCTACATGGCAAGCGGGCACTCTGGAAAAGAAAGAGAAAAGCGAAAAGAGAAAGGAGAAAAGAGATAGGAGAAAGGAGAAAGAACTTAAGGTAGTTAAAGTAAATCTCAAGCGAGGCGAGAACAAAGAGTTGTGGGAGTTGCAGGCGCAAATTGAAAACACCAAGTATATATATATATATATATATATATATATATATATATGTATATGTCTATAACGATGTAAAGTTTTTTAAACAAAGATTTATAGTAAAATTTATTATTATATTGAATAACAAGCATATATACATGCATACCTTATATTATATATATACATATATATGCATAATTATACATGTGAAACTAAGCGAATGCATAAAAGCAAAAACAATGTGAAATACATTCAAAAAATACCAAAGATTCGAGCAACACCCAAGCCAAGCCAATGTGCCCGTCAAGGAGCGAGCTCTTTGGATCCAAAACCAAGTCCAGCTGAAGGGGGCAGCAGAAGGGTGCAGCGGAAGGGTGCAGCGGAAGGGTGCAGCGGAAGGGTGCAGCAGAAGGGGGCAGCAGAAGGGTGCAGCAGAAGGGTGCAGCGGAAGGGTGCAGCACACACATACACAAATACTCAAAGATCCGGCTATACGGTATTCGATATTCAAAATACAGACGAACTATTCACTCTTATATGTATGTATGTATATGTAGCAAGTGTGTGTGTGTACTCGTACATATAGAAATTTCAAATATTCAAATATGAATTGTTTTTGTTTTGTTTTCTTCCGTTTCGTTCGCTTTTGAGTTCCGGTTCGTTCGATGTGTTTGTCTTGCCAGTGGAATCTATATGCTAGATCTAAAACTAACTCTAAAACAATTATGGAAAATTTAAAAACATATACATACCCACTTGTTGTGCATGTGTGTGTAGGCAAGTCAATGAACTTAATGGATTTAATTACATTTTATAACAAATTAACAAAATAACAAAGTAAATAAATACATTAATAAATATAATATCCATCACATTGGCCACACGGCTGTGTGTCATTATTCAAGAAAGCAATATTAAGATGTGACTCGAGTTGGCTGCAGCCGAGAGCCAAGCCAAGATAGTCAGTCCTTCAGTCTAGACGCTTAAGAATCCAGTTCATTATTATGCTCGAAAAGTTCTTTCAAAGTTCTTTCTTTCGTTTTCAGCATGTTTCAATGTCTTTTAGCTAGAGAAAGAGAGAGAGAGAGAGTGGGAGAGAAATGTTTCGATATTTTCTTTATATTCGGAATACCTTGGAAACGAGTCTTGAATATTTCCTTAGAAAGAAGAGTTTCAGTATTTTCCTAGTACAATATTTAAGGAATTCAGTTTTTATTAAAGAACAAACCAAAAGCGAGATTTCACTATTTTCGCGATTTGAGAATCGCATTTATATTCTAAAATATGCAGTCCTTGGCTATATGAACATATAACTTCAGAGTGCACATCTTCAATTGCCAAACTTGCGGTGTTTCGGTTGTTTCCTGGTCTTGTAACCATTTTCCAGACAAGAGATATATATCGTTTTTTCTGAAAACCCCATGCCTAGAGGTGCGCATCTGTATAAATTCAAAGGTCAGCAACTCGGTCACAGAACTCACAGTGTGCACGCATAAGTGTATGCTATACAATTACCTAAATATAGCTAAAGAATATTAGTACATTTTAAAGGCTGACATAAAGAAGAAGAAGACGAAGAAGAAGAAGAAGACGAAGAAGAAGAAGAAGATGATGTTTTAGATGAAGAAAACGCAGTCGAATGGGTAGCGAAAAGGTACATCAAAACACAAGCACTCAACAAACATACACTGGCAAAAACAGGAATAGGAAAACAGAAATTTTAAGTACAGTCAACAAAATACGACAAAACATTGAACCCAACTGAAAAACTTGTGAACGAATAACAATGAAAATCATAAACTAAGCATGAAATGCATTTAAAATAATTTCAACAAATATATACATATTGAAAAGCAAATTATATAAACCTACTCCATATATATATACATACATATATATATATATATATGTATATATGTAATACATAAGCAGTTATATAGAAGCGTATGCTTAACCCATTTGGTCCGACAAGAAGCACAAAAGTGTGAGCTACGCTTGCATAAAACCATAGAAACTTCCAATACTCAAACCATACACAACACTAACACACACCCACACACACACACACACACACACACACACACACACACACACACACACACACACAGACACACATACATACACACATTTCATGGATTTTATTAGCACGCAGCATCAGAGCTATGCGAAAACAAAATGAAAAGAAAACTACGATAGATCGCATTCCGTTGTGCAATTTGATGTTGATCAGCAAGCGATAAAGATAACAATCGATGTTGTTCGATAACTCAATTTAGTTAATAAGCACTTAGACAAATACTAAACGAGTGTGAAATCAGCCAAAAGCCGATGCTCAGGCAGAGGCGCATGAACACGGTCTAGGTTTAAACAGCCCAAAAGCTATGCGAGCCCTTAGCTGCATGCCATGAGAATCGCATAGGCAGGCGCGCGATGGGGCAGCTGGCTCAATGCTCGACTTTAAATTTAAGCAGCGATTAATTATAACTTTTAATGTATGTTCTTAGAATTGACTAAACATAAGGAAAGCAGAAAACAAAATGTTTAATAATTTGCAATAAACGAACAAAAGATCGTAAAGAGACAAAGAAATTACGATAACATTTACTTAGCCGCTTTGTCAACGGAACGCGCCCAAACCAAAGAGAAACAACTCCAAGAAATCAGTTAAATAAGCAAACATAAAACTATCTATTAAGAAGATACATTATAATGATAAGAAATGGCTAATAGTTATACACAAATACACACACACACACAGACACACTCTCACACACACAGACACACTCCAATCGATTACTAAATATTTGATTATGTATGCTACTTATGATTGTCTATGAAGATATATGCATTACTTTGTATACCCCACAAAACTTGTACTTACATATTTATTGCATTGTATTCAACTTAGTTAATCACATCTTAACCAACTTACCAAAACTTACCAAAACTTTCAACATATTTATATTCTAGTTACATTATCTTATATTATATTGTATTGTGCTTGGCATTCAAAATTGTCTGATCCATTCTTCAATATGTCTTGGAGTGGTGACAACAACTTCAAGTATCCAAAGCAAACGAAAACCAACATAAACAGATAATGTAAGCCCATAGGATACCCAAAACCCATAAAGAGATCTTAAGTATTCAAGTGCTATGATCGAGCCATACCGTAATACATCTACAACTAGGCATATTTGTATATACATAGAGCTCTATGCTGGTGGGTTAGCATGATGCATATTTGGGGGCAAGTGCAACAAGTTGAAGAACAAGAGAGGATTGTGAAACATTTTTTGCATACTTAGATCAAATTGGATATACCGAATACAGATGAATCAAGAATGAAACAAGAATTAGATATAACTACGAGATTTACACACATTTAGATGCATATATGATTATTATATAACTTATTACAAGAATTACTTGACTATACTCGTACATACTTATAATTGATATGGATGTATGTGTGTATTATTAATTGTAATTATAATTATTATTGTATTTGTATTTTATTGTATTACCATGTATTAGTTTTGTTCCACACTCTTTTGCTCTTTCATAAATAAAAGTCAACAAAATCAACAAAAATATGCAAATTAAACATAAACTATACGAAAATCCAAGCGAAGGCAAGCGAAGGTATGAAAATAACAAATAAGTCAGAAATCAAACACACAAAAATAGAAAACGTCGTGAAATAAAGTGAAACGGAAATAAAGAAATATGCTCCAATTAGTTTTAGTTTTTCTTTTATTCAGTTTTCGCTTAAATATATTCAAATATTTATTGCATCTATTTTGTTAAACAGTTTTTTTCTTCAAACATTGTGAGTAGCTTTCGTTTATGGTATATATTATATAGTATTTACAGACTTTAGATATATTTCACTTTTTGAATACTTTGAAAAGAGTTCAGTTTCAAAGCGAGCGCCTTGGTAATTACACGCCACGATCGGACCATAAGCTCCGATGCTTTTAAAGAATACAATTTCCACAGTCTGCCGCGACAGTAAGCGCAGAAGGCAACGTGCCTCAACGTGGTAGTCAGGGTATCATCTAGCCGTGTATTCCCCTCTCTTACTCTTGAGCTCCCTCTCTCTATCTTTCTCTCTCTCTCTCTCTATCTCTCTCTCTCTCTCTCTCTCTCTCTCTCTATCTCTCTTTCTCTCTTTTTCATTCCATATCTCCTCTGTCTCTAATGCATTGCTCCTTGTATCTCCCTCTCTCTCGGTCTTTCTCTCTCTCTGTCTCTCTCTATCGGTCTCTCTCGCTTGGTCTCTCTCTCTCTTATTCGTTCCATATGTATTGCGCAGTGCATCTCTCTCTATTGCACCTTGTGTGTGGCTCTCTTTCTCACTCTCTCCCTTTCTCTCTCTCTCTCTCTCTGTCTCACTCTCTTTCTCTCTCTGTCTGTCTTGTTCTTTCCATATGTATTGCGTAGTGCATCTCTCCTCTGTCTCTAATACATTGCGCGTTGTATCTCCCTCTCTCTCGGGGTCTCTCGGTCTCTCTCTCTCTGTCTCTCTCTCTCTCTCTCTCTCTCTCTCTCTCTCTCTCTCTCTCTCTCTCTCTCTCTCTCTCTCTCTCTCCCTCTCTCTCTCTATCTCACTCTTTTCCCTATCCCTTTTTTTGTATTTAGCTTTGTACCTACACGTTGCTCTTCCTCGCACTCTACCTCACCCTGAGTTTAGTTTTTCTTTAATTTTGTTGCGTAATCAAGTTAAATAGTTATTAAATTATATATATTAACGATCTACGGTACGTAACCCACTCATTTTGTCTACCAAGGAAAACTCTTTAGATTTGCAGATAACATAGTTTATTTCCAGTAAATACTTTTAAAATTTGTAGCTTGATCGGGTAAATATGTTAGTATTATGATATAATTTGAATACAATTAACATGCTTTATCAGCATGTTCCAAAGCATGCTTTTGGGAGCCTGATGCCCCTCAAAGGGAATCCGAAGGAAATACGCAATGGATTTTGGAACATGCCTGATAATAGATATTTATATATGTATATATGTTTAAATAACACTCGATTATATGTGTATAAATATATATAGCTTTTATATTGTATATGGATATATTTTGCAAACTTTGTTGGCACAAACATTTGTTATGTAGGTACATGGAGTACGTATGCGAATTTTCGTGTATCTCTAAGTTTTGGAAAACCTAATCCAAAAAAAAAAAAAAAAAAAATAGTGCTACAGCTAGGATAAAATGAGGAAAACAATGGGTATAGCTACATTTATATGGATAATAGACTAGACATTAAATACAAACAATTTGTGTTTGCCGTTTTAATATTGATATGCCTGCAATAGCATCTGGAGTTAAGCATCCGCTAAGTGGGTGGATCTCTCGTCTTGGATCTCACTGGTACTCGAGTTTGGTGGTACTTAGAAGCGCAGTTGGGCCATTTCCAGGGTTTGTGCGGTGCAGTGCCTTTGCTTAGACGCCCAGCTCGCGACTGGGCGTGGTTGTTGCCAATTGTCCAGTATTACTCCCGGCCGGCGGCGGTGCGACCAAGCTGGGCATCCACTTGTTCAGCAGAGTGCGCATGGCAAAGGTCACATCATGATTGGCGAAACAGAACAGAAATGAGACAACAAAGCCCTGCAGGCTGACCAGCACCACCGACATCAGCTGATAGAAGCGATCCAGCTGGGTGCCAGCGTCGGGTCTATAGGGCAGCAGAAAGTGCTGCAGTCCGAAAAGTGGCACCAAGATGATTGTGGCCCGCACGGCCTTGCGTATGGCCAGCGGTGCTGGCTGTGCCGATTGTGGATGCAACTTGCGCACAATCACCCGCAGCACATTGATAAGAAAGACTAAGAAGAAAGAGATGACAAGCATGCTGATAGATAGTCACAAATATCGCTTATTACTTACTGAAACTGGCCAGCAGCGAAAGGGTTATGGGCACCGAGAAGATCCACAAGTAGAAACTGTCATTCATCCAGCAGCTGTGAGAGAAGTTTCAACAATATCGAGTTTTTACATGAACTTATTTCGTTCTTCATATTCTTATGCCCTGCACCGAAAATTGTATGCGTACTTGATGTGAGTATATTCATTCAATAAAGACTCTGCATTTCCATCTATATCTCACCCGCGGAAAAGTAAGTTTAAGCATTTGAATGAGTCAACATTAGCACTAACATCTATTTTTCATTTAAAGTCCAAACATGCTTTTAATAGTTGGTTGAAATACATCATAAGGTAATACAATATGTTCCGCTATCATTCCACATATATTCCACATTTCGGCGTGGAATCTCCAATATCACGAAACGCACAACTTTAACGTCTTACTAAGAGCTTTTGAAAAAACTGTCTTAAAACGAATAAAAACCCTTCAGTTTTAGAAAAAGGACCAACTATGCTTTAAATGATCCGAATCAAAACACATAGTGTTCACTTTCCGGTAGTTTTCCACCTTTTGGTGTGGAATTTGGTATATAGCTGCAACGCATATTGGTTAAGGTTCAATCAAGAGCTTCGGATTAAACTTCACCCGCTTTTATATACATAAATGATCTAAATAAGCCCTCTAATAAGTCGTCATTACTCACTGAGCATTGTCGTTGGCACTGAAATGTCTGGCAACGCCGTAGGGTAGTACAAACAGAAGAGGAAGCAGCCAGCTGAGCAGCTTGAACCAGCGCATCACAATCGTGTCCTTGACAAAGACCTGCAAGACAAGTGCATTAGTTAATGAAAGCTTAAGTCAGCCGAACATTGAATACCCTACAATACGCTGTTACCTAGCTTAAGTGGCAAAAGAGTAAAGATTCGCTGAGAAATGGAAAGGCTTCTAGTGAAAGAACTTGATTATGATAAAAGGGAACATAATTTTCTGGTAAGTCTGAGCCAATTTCACTTGTTTCCAGTTTTAATTAAGTTTAAGGAAAAGTTTATCTCCTTATCAAAGCGAACAAACAAGTAATAAACTGAAACTAGTTCCAGGCAAAATCCCAATGTGAATATTATATTGAGCCAAGTCTGATTCAGTTTCAAGCGAAACTCTTACGTTCGTAGAATCTGGTTTCGATGGAAACTTCGATTAATAGAAATTTAATGAATGCAGCTTGTTCCCAGTTCTAATTAGGTTTGATGAAAAACGAAAGTCAAACAATATTTCATATAAGATCCGCACGAGAGGGCATATACAAATTCCCTACGGCACTTGACATTTGCAATTTCAATTTGATGACGATGCGGAACAGTTGCAAATCATAAAAGAAAAAAGGAAAATGCCTGAGAGATGCTTTCACATAAATTGAGGCGGCTGTAAATCTCATCAGGAATTCACAGCAGTTCCTCGTAAACTATGCAAACTTGTGCAGCAATTACAGCGATTTGCATGTGAATGAAAGGAAGATGGAAAAGCAAAGGCAAAGGGCGGGCAATATGACTTAGCAGGCCAGGCATGGGCAGGGGCAGCTCCAACTAAGACATACCACAACCAGGACCAAGTGCAGATGCAAGCCCTCGCAGAACATCCAAAAGTAGTTGACCAGCATAAAATAATGCACCACCAAGTGAAGGGCAATGCACCAGGGCTGTAAAGCATGAAAAGAAAGCATTGTTGTATAAGGATAATGGGAAGACCAACAGCTGTGGGCACTTACCGGATTCTCGGCTATTTGCTCGGTATGCTCAACGACCAGACGATACCAGAGTATCCAGGCAATGCATGTGCAGGCCAGGGAGGCAAACAGATGCACATGTATCCTGATGCGGGTGCAGCGCAAGGATCTGTAGGATAGAGCATCAGCATCAGCATCATACGCTAGCCTGGCTAATTGCCCAGCTCGTACGTACTTAAAGCCCAGAAATATGACTATTGATATGAGCAGCGCCAGAAGCGACAGTGCGTAGCCCTTCACATACAGCTCGTTCACAAATTGCCGAAACTGCAAAACAAATCAACATTGATAACAGCTTTGATCTGGACGCACGTTGACAAACCTCAAGGTCCTCATAGTCCACACAGTTGGTATAGTTGGACCAGGTCTGATTGCTAACCGGATGCCGGAACCATGAACCAGTCTCCAAGCAGCTAACCACCCATCATACATGCGTACAAGGGTAAATAATTATGATTATTCAAATTAAATGGTTTGATTTACAGTTCTCATATATTGTTGTATCTGGAAAATCTGAATTGTTCATATATCTGCATAGCTAGAGTTATAGGCTTCTTCAGATTGTGATTGATTGTGAACTGGTTCTTATCGCCTTCTAAGGTAGTAAGCGCCGTATGAAGAGTAGAGTAGCGTACTTCAAATAACTTATTTCCTAGTTCCAAAACTCTTGTCCCACTTTTTATGGTATATACTCTACGCTTATCTGCTTATATTCCATGTTCTATGTTCTATGTTCTATGTTCTCTGTTCTATGTTCTATGTTCTATGTTCTAGGTTCTATGTTCTATGTTCTATGTTCTATGCTCTATGTTCTACGTTCTATGTTCTATGTTCTATGTTCTATGTTCTATGTTCTATGTTCTATGTTCTATGTTCTCTGTTCTATGTTCTACGCTCTTTGTTCTATGTTCTATGTTCTATGTTCTACGTTCTATGTTCTACGCTCTATGTTCTATGTTTTTGCCCTTGCTCTTTTCTTCACTATTTTTCTGTTCTATGAGCTGCAACTTATACTCTATATTATTCATAATCCCAATATTTTATGGCCTAAGTATTCTATATTCAAGATTCTTAAACGAAAGTTTTGTTTTTTTTGCGGGCTTTGGGCTTTCGCATTTAGAATGGAAGATAAATTTAAATAGTGTGCGTGTTTGTGGTAACTAATAATAATGCGCTTTGAGGCAAACCGGTCTTTAACGGTAGTTTGATTATAAGTTTAATTTTGCATTGAACTCACGTTTTGTGTGCCAAAAACTTGCTATTAAAACCCTCAACGAAGTCGGGACAGTATTGACTCAATACGGTGCCAGCTGGTGTTCGTGGCCAGCACAGATAGCCATCAAAATTCACGGGACAATAGAGGGTTTCCATTTCACTTGTATTATGTGAATGGTGATTTGTTGCCATTGTTGCCGACAGAACCGTCGCATAGAGCTCGTTCTCGCTGGCCGCCTCCTCATCCACATCCTGCATATCAATGGTGCCCTCATTGAGCACCGCCTGCTCCAAGTAGCGCGGTATCATTGTGTATGTCTCCAGCAGCAGCCCACCATCGCCAGGCTCTAATCAGGTGGGTAAGGGGAAGCGGATGTTGGGTGGGGTAATATATACGAGCATATATGTATATGTATGTGTTCATGAAAGTTGCGATTTGTTGACAAGCGCGAGTTGTAAATGGGATATTCTATAATTCAAGTGTGACTGTATCGAAGGTATAACTGCATTTCAGTGTGACCATCTTTGTAGTGAAGCCGTATCGCGATCGTTTGCTTGAGTGATTTCAGTGTGACCGTATTTACTAAAACTGCGCTTGAACACGATCGGCTATCATTGTGATAAAAGTTATAATGCTCTCAGAGATACCGAATTCCTATGACTCTTTGTTTTCTCAGTGTGACTTTACTTTGAGCGTGTCCTTTATGAAAAGTAACCGTAATTTAAGTGAAAAGTTACCGTAATTTAAGTGAAAAGTTACCGTATTTGTATCGTATTTGAGTCTGTCGCAATTTTCGTGTTATCGTTAATGTTTTCTGTGTGAGTGTACCTTATAATAATAGCAAATATCAATAAGCCTGTGCAAGTGTCAAGTGAGTGCTACGAGCGTTGATGACGGAAACCTGAGAGGCTTTCAACTCGAATAGCGTATTGAACAAACCTGTTGCCAGTTGGCCTGTGGCCGTGTCATTCTGGTAGCGATAGACGCACTCGGCATACAAATGCTTGAGAAATGTGCGTAGATTATCCTGCGGCTGCGGTGGCATGGCCCCCGATACTGTCATCTCGAAATAGGCAGCTGTTGCCATAGTCAGTGCTGTAATGAAGACAAATAAAGGAAGTGTTGGTTGGTTGTTTGGTTACTTTGTTGTGCATTCGTGTATGCATGGTTGATTTACTTATGCCTTGAAAAACAGACGTTATCCAGAGCCCTTTATCAATACGCATATATGTATATATATATATGTATAGATCTGTATAAGGTAGGCGAACCCATAATAAGAAGGTCGCTGGTTCAATTAACGGCTGGAACCAACTGCATTTTCCACATTGTTATATAGTTGGATCCCATTTGTCTTAAGGTTTGGTTTATAGTTAAAGCTAAATTCGAATTGCGGGCTTGAACTTATTCGGCTTAAAGCTAATTTGCAGCCGTCAACAGCTCGATGTTAATTTATATGCTAATACCAAGTTCTTGGTAATAAGCCCTCAATATACAGTACGTACATATATCGAACGTAAAAAACAAAGAGCTGACATATGCAAGCACTGGCACAGGTAGCTTGTTGACTTGCAGCTGCAATGAAATGAAAATATGTAAACTCTTTTCAGGCGTGAGGAGCATCCCACATACACGCTCTCGCATTGTTGATTGCTATGGCTTTGATTGCAATATGTCGGAGTCCTGATGACCTGGCGACGCATGGCCACACGCTCATCTGCATAGAGGACAATGCTTGGCCGGCGGGCGGCACGCCGGAGCGCACTTCAATAAATCGGTTTATTGTCTAATTAATGAGCGTTCGTTTCAACGCTAGCCGTCGGGGTATTCAGTTTGTAATTAAATTTCTCCTTTGCAGTTGTACAAACCAGCATCGATCGATGCAACAAAACACACACACACACACAGACACACACACTTGAGAGACAACAACACGGCACATGCTTCAGTGAGCCCTGCAAGTTTCTTGCCTAACTTTGTTATGTTTTTAATCAAAACTCATTCCACTTGATTGAGTTTTAACAGTAACAGTCTAACGAATACAATCACACGCTCCCACACAGTCTGCGGCAATTTGGTTAATGCATTGCTGAACCCAAAAACCCAAAACTAAAATTCTACAAGTCACGGCCAACATGACGTATGCTTAATTTATACTTTTGCCAGCTGCCAGGCAGTTGGAATAATATGGATATGTTGCGGGAACTAACTTTGGCATAACAACTATGATTACGTTAAGGTGCTGCCAAGTGTACGACTAGCAAATACCCTATACCTATGCTGATAGAGAGATGGAGACAGCGAGAGGAAGAGTGTGAGAGAGAGAGAGAGAGAGGGAGAGAGACAGAGAAACAGAGAGAGACTGAAGCATTTGCTTATATAACTTTCCTTTGATAAGAGATTCTTGATATGTTATTTAATATATAAAGGAGTATGTATATATAGTTCATGCATTGAGTGTCTGGCCACGCCCATCGGTGGGCGACTATATATATACTATATATGCCACAATTTTGAAGCTAGAAAAAGAAATCAACAATAAGAATATAATTTTTAGCAAAAGTTTGAGGAACACTGTTGAAGTTTTTTCGAATGTTTGTTGTTCTTTTGAGTCTTCATCATGCTTAACAAATATGCCTGTCTGTTACATATACACCTCATTTGCTGAGTCTTTTTGTGTACAGGGTATATAAAGTAAGCACACATATTTTTGTGTTTGTGAAAGTTTAAGCTAAATCTTTGGGGAGTGGAAAGGGCAGATGGTGTCTTTATGAAGCATGTACATCTTCAAAGTTATCATGTTACCCATTGCACTGATAAAACCTCCATGGTCACTTTATTTTCAAGCAAATATAATTCTTTAATGCTTATGCAAAGCCAACTCAGTCGAACTAGTTACAGCTCATATGTCTGTATACCTTAGTTTTAGCTGCATACCTTCAGAATCACATTCGGAAAATGATCGGAAAACTGTCACATGAAATTGTTTTGTATTGCATCCATGGGATATGGGCTTGGACGAAAAACTAGTAAAAAACTGATGGAAATATGTAAGACAAAGCGCTGTTACCCAGCTTAGATATACATATATACATATACATATATATATATATATATACATATGTTAGCATCTTCAAGTTTTGTCTCTGTTATTGACTGATATATCCTCCATGGTCACATTAACCTAGCCGAGTCGTCTTTAAGTAGTTACCAATTGTGCTTACCGGCAATTCGTGTAAATTCAAATGCTTAGAGAACTACTTGAAAGGGCCAGGAAACCTTTGGCAGCCAATTGGAAGTAGCTCAAGCAATGTAATTGAGTTATGAGACTTTGTTGCTTGTCTTACTGTCGTTGTTATTATTGTTGTTCTTGTAGTTGCTGTTGTTGTTGTTGTTGTTGTTGGAGCTGTTGTGCAGTTGTATGGCAATTAGCTGGCCCATCAGTTCAAATGCCAGTTTGCTGTCAGGGAGCGGCAGCTGCTTTCTCATCTGTTCCATGTTCTTGCACAATTAATGCGACGGCGACATTGCGCATACGCCACGTGCAACAGGCAGCTGCAACGCAACCCGTCCACGTATTGTGGCCAGCTAATTGCGTCTGCTAATATAGAAATCTCGATGGATAATAGTAAAGTCTTGTAGCAGCCGGGAGCATAAGCCCTGAGGCCAGCCAGGCTAATTATCTAGTTGACAGCTCGTCTTGAATGGAAGAAAACGGAATGCGCACTTAGGAAATTAAATCAATTGCGAGTTGCGTGCATTCACATGAAAAGTGAACATGGAGAACGCGTTGATTATTGAGGTCAAATTAGGTTATGAATATGAGATCTTCAAATTCGATTTGCAAGAATAAGTTCAAATTTAAGAAAGTCTCAAAAGATTTGAACAAGATAAAGGCAAAGTAGTTAAGAACCATTCAATTTAGGAAAAGGGGAAAAGGAAAAGGAAGGTCCCATAGAAATAACTTTCAAAAGTGTTCAAAAACTAAACGAAAATATAAATTGACAACTGGAACATGATTGAGCCCAGATTCCAAAAAGTGTTTTAAGTTTTGACTAATAGTTACTTAGCTTATGCATTCGAACTTAATTAAATGCAAAAGTAATAAAATGAATACGTTCATAAAGACTGATAAATATGGAAAATTGATGAACGACATAATTAAAATCGTGTAGCCAAAATGGCTGCTGTTGGAGTAGCACGAAATATGTGACGCTGCATAAATTAAACTCCTATTGAAATTGATGTTTGCCAAGAATGGAAGAAAAACAAAACATGGCGAAGAAAAATGGCCGCTAGCTAGGAATACTTCGATAATATGGGGGACAAACCAGGAGCAATCGATACTATCGGCGGGGCTTGAGCTGAAATAATTATATGTACATACGGCTGGATACTGAATACTCTGATGATGAATTGTTGCCGCTTGTTGTTCTGCTCAACATGGCCCCAATGTGTGCAAGTGTGTGTGTGTGTGTGTGTGTGTCTGTGAGTGGGGGGTGGTGGGTTGAGGCATGTCGCTGAGTCGGCTGTGTGTCGCCTAGTTAATGTTAATGTTTATGTGGTAAATGATGCTGGCGGCGCAAGTAGCTCTGCAACACAAATCGAAACACAACACACAGCAGCACACACCCTCACACACACACACACACACACACATTCAACAGCAACCAGCAGAATTGGCAACACGATTTGGTCATGCAACAAATTTCGCCACGGTTTCTGTATGTGTGTGTGTTTTTTTTTAAAGCAATTATAATAATAAATGAGTTTAGCTATTGTGAGTCCAGTCGATTGCTATGGGTGTGTGTGTGTCTGTTAGGTCACTTAATGCAATTATGCTCTGTGTGTGTGTGTGTGTGTGTGTGTGCACATTTTCTGGCTCATTGCCTGACCGAGCCGTTCTTTCACAGCGCACAATGGCACACAATCCTAAAAGCTTTTCTTTTATATGTAAGAAAATTCTGTTAACAATCGATTTGATAGCAATTTTTTTTTCTTAAATTATTTGCTGATTATCCATAGTTAATGGCACATGAATTCGTCATCAATTCGAAACATTTAAATATAATTTAAATATATTTATATATATATCCTACAATAGAAAACATGCCTCATATGCCAAGTTACAATAGGCTAGTTTTGAAGGAAATACAGCTTAGATTTCCATAGCCTGATTGAGCTCGGAAGCTGCGAAGAATGGCCAGAAATATGGTTTTCTATCCTACGGTGCCGTGCAGAAAGTTTTCCACTTAGCCGCCTGATTAGCTGCTGGCATGGCAGTTTTTTACTTTGTTCTTTTTGTTGCTGTTCATTTATTTAGCTGGAATTTCGGCTGCGATTTGCAGCTAATCAAAGTTGGTTAAGTGTTGTTCTTCTTGTTGCGCACGAAATCATAAAAACGAAAACAAAAAACCAACATTTAATTTCTTGTACACAAGTTTTGGTAATTATTATAAATTTACCTAGTCTTATATTGAAATATTTTCAATACATATTTGTTTTACTTTTCGCACATCAAGCGAGAGAAAAATGAAAACAAATTTGAATGTGCGTATGATTAACAATATGTGTTTATAGCATGCATAATACATCTAGCGCCACTCGGTTTTCCCTTGCGGAAAAAGACTTACATGGCGTGAAGAATGTTTGCTTGCTGGCGTTTCTTTTGCTTGGTTTTTGTTTTGTTTAATTAACGCGCTGCGCCCGCTGTTCGCTTATTTATTTATACAAATTATTCGAAATTTATCTGGCGCCAAAAACACACCACAAGTCCCGCAACTGAACGCTCGCCGACGAAAGCGTCTGCTCGCCCGCGCCTCAACTGGCCAAATGAACCGGCCGAAGTGTGCCGCTGGCCACAGCGAAGCTGTCCATCATGCCAGCCCAGCCAGCCCAACCAGCCCAACTCTCTCTCTCTCTCTCTCTCTCTCCAAAGCTACCCAATCCACCCACTCAACAGTTCGCCTCATTTGCGCCCATTGTAACTGTGCGAAAGCCTGGCAAACTGCTTTGTCGACGCTTGGGCAAGCAGTGGGCTCTGCGCTGAGCAACAAGTTGCAGCAAAACTTTGGCGTGCGTGTGTTCGCGATTGGTATGCATGTGTGTGTGTGTGTGTGTGTGCGCATCTACATACATACGTCTTCATACCCTTTGCACTTAAAAAGTGTAAAAGGCGCAACAGAAAATGCTGGGAATGAATGAAGTATGGTATAGTGAATATACTATAGAACGTTGTACAGGATATTTTTGAGGCAAGCGAATTGTGTTTGTGGCATTTAACAGTTGCATTTGACTAAAGAAGGAGCTGGCAGGCAGGCGGCCGGCCAGGACTCTGACTGATTTGCCAGCTGCAGAAAGGTCGTGCTCCGGGCTCATATGAATTGCTGGCTGCAAATAAATTTTAAACAGTTCTCTTCAGTTGGCTACAAAAAGCCTTCAGCTTCGCCCTCGCCTCCGCACCCTTCAAGCAGCTCGTTGAAGCGCAACACGAAATGCGCACAGCTGTTGTGGCTTACATCTTGTTCAGAGTTTGATGACGACGGCAACAACGAATCATAAAGTGGACCAAGACAAACTTAAAATAGAGTGATGGCGAGAGTGAGAGGGACAGGGGGAGCAAGAGTGCACCTTAGCATCTGGTAATTGGATTAAGCTTCTTACAGATGAAAGCTTTCAGCACGAAAACCCATCTGCTACTTGGCTTGAGACAACTAAAACTTACATCACAAAAACTGATTTTAATTGGCCTATTACTTATACTAAACACTTTAGGGGCAATTCTGTTGCAATGTTGAGCGTGTATGCAAATAATAAGCTGGCATGCTTGTTATCCAAGGACTTTGTTGAATTGGACTAGAAAGAGGCATTAAAACATTGCATGTGCCGAGTGGCGCACTCTTCAAGGCAACAGAGCAACAAGGGTTCAGGTACGAATCTCTGGCTTGTTAATGGGTCTAGTTGTTGAAGCATGAAGTAGGTGGGTTTATAGTTTCTAGCTGAATCCTGTACTGTTAATCAGGGGTGCAAGCCCAACAACATTTTCTCGCTGGTTCGATTCACGCTTAGAGCCAACTTCTTGTTGTAAGTCTCGGCTCTCATGCAGCTGGCTTTTCGCCTAAATCCACAGCTGCCAAATACGTTAAGATAAATGATGGGACTCCATCAAACGTTTCTTATTTGTAAGTTTTGGGTTCGGATTGCGATTGGGTTGGGTTTTATAGAACTAATATCAACAGAGAAAACATTAAAGTTTCCTTTTCAAATAGGTTCGGTTCGATCGCGATTTGCAGCCTTGCAGTTAATAATCTCTTGATTTAGACTATATCCCTGTGCCGATTTAGTCATGAGATAATTAAAACTCTTCACAGACAAAAAGATATTGTTATATAGCAGCTGCTTGAGACGTAATTCCGAGCATCAAGGCAAATTAAAATATGTTTAAGCTCAGGTTAGATTAAAACTGGCGGGAGCTAGAAAAAGTAGTTTGTTTTGAATTTTTTATTTAAAAGTTGTTATTTCTCACAATATATTTGTTTATATTTTTGTTATGTCATAATTGGCATATAACTCGCAACGAGCTGTTGAAACGCACGTAGGTGCCTGATAAAGCGGCATGCAGAAAGAAGTATTGAAAGTAAGTTTGTTAGCCGGGCCAAAGCGCAGTGGCAGACAATGAGTCACGTGCGTTGATAGAACGATTATGTGAGTGCTTGGACAATGGCAAACGCGCAGCGTCATCCGCCGGCCAGCCGCTGCAGCAATGGGGCACCTGCGCTGCCCCATATAAGACGGCGGTGCGGCCAACCAGACATCAGTGACAAACGTCAGCGACCCACAGCAACCACCCAACCAATCCAACCGATCCAACATGTCAGCGCTCAGCCTCTGCCTGCTCGCCAGCCTGGCCTTTGTGGCCGTTGCCCAGTATTATGGCGACTCCTACGACGACTATTCCTTCAGCCAGTACGGCACGCCGTTGGGCACTGCGCAGCTGGATTACCTGTACAGTGATACGGGCCCGGTTTACGGCAACACAAAGTACAGTGCCAAATCGGATTCGGGCGCCAGTTCGTATGCGTACGCCTCGGCCAGGGGACCCAATGGCGCCAGGGCCATTGCCGAAGCGCCCGGTTCGAATATGAATCCCGCCATGGGATCCTATCCGACTTATCTGCCTGCCTATACAGCGGCGCCTACGACTGCTGCAACAGGTGTGACTGCAGCGCCCACAACAGCAGCGCCCACAACAGCAGCGCCTATTACTGCAGCGCCAACTACTGCAGCGCCTACTACTGCTGCGCCTACGACAGTTGCACCTACGACAGTTGCGCCCACCACAGCCGCGCCCACGACAGTTGCACCCACCACAGTGGCGCCCACGACAGTTGCACCCACCACAGTTGCACCCACCACAGCCGCGCCCACTACAGTTGCGCCCATCATAGTAGCACCCGTAAGCAACAGCTCTCTCTTTGTCTCTTACGCTCTCTCACTCGCCCTTTTTCACGCTCATTTCACGCTTTCGCCTGCTTTCCACTCATTCGTAAACGTTTTAACTCTCTTGCAGATAAGTCCGCTGACGCTCGTTGTGAACGCAGCTGGTGTCCAGCTCTTAAGCGTGTCAGTCGATCCGAGCTGCATCGTCGGCAATATCGTATCAATATCCTTGGGCCAGGCTGGCAGCTCCCTGCTGAATGTGTCGGGCTGTCTAATAATCTAGTTGCAACGTTTCGGGCTTCCAAGTTTTTGTTTATACATAGCTAAGTACTAATCGTAAGCATGGCAAGTGCTATATGAAGTGTGTTCCATTAACCATACTAAAGCAATCATTAAAGGCCAATAAAGAACTCTATTTGATTAAACCATAATATTGGCTTTGGGCATATGCAACAGAAGGCCGATTCCAATGGATCGCTCCACTCATGATAAATATTATGATAATTATTAACGCACATTTTCCATGCGAACAGGTGTTTGCCATTGTCTGACATGCTGCGCAATTGTTTTTCTTTTGCGCATTGTTTTCTCTCCCTTTTATATCCATATTCAATTTTCTATGTTTTTTTCTATTTGCGTTTATTTTCCTAGGCATTGTTCGTGCTTATCTGCCGACAATGAATGGCATTAAAAAGCTTTACAAAAAAATACAAAAATTATATAAAATAAAAATAAAAATAAATTGACAATGGAGCAGCTCTTGAAAAAGTTTCAGGCTCGGGTCTCCTTTTTTCCCCCGCCCCATCCCGGCCAGAGCGGAAATTACGGATAGGCCGTGGCTGTGGCTGCTGCCGAAGGCAACACTTTACGCGCTCACTCACACACACACACACATACACACCTACAGGCACAACCACACCCACACTCATACACCCAACAATTTACATTCAAATTGTTTTGACTTTGCTTTGTGCTGATTTTTGGCCTAATATCATTTCAGGTATCTTAAGATTAATTTATTTTTCTATTTGCGTCGGGTTCAAGTGCGACAAAAGAGTTTGGGTTCTGGTTTTTTTCTATTATTTAACCAAGTGTCATTTTCATTTAATTTGAATTTTAAGTCCTTGTAAAGGGCATTATGACTATGTCATGAAATGTGTTACGCATAGAAAGAGACATCTCCGACCCTATAAGGGATATAGTAGTATAGATCAGCATCAACAGGAGAGTCCGTCCGTCCGTTTGTCTCTTTCTATACGAATTACTCTCTCAGTCTCATTGCAAGGAGTAGGTCGGATCAGAGGAGTAGGGCCCAATAAAGGACATACTATACTATAGATCAGCATCAACAGGCGAGTCCGTCCGTCCGTTTGTCTCTTTCTATACGAATTACTCTCTCAGTCTCATTGCAAGGAGTACATATGGATCAGATCGGATCGGATCAGATCACAATATCATATAGCTGCCAAAGAAACTATCGGTCGAAGACTAGGTTCTCGTCTGGAGATCCTTTTGTTTTCCAAGATATCTTGACTAAACTAATGCAAAGTCTTGTCAACATCGGGTCACCATATCATATAGCTGCCATATGGAAGGAAAGGACGATAAATAGGTTTTAATATGACTAGCTTGACTATTCTCACACATCTGCGTAAAGGTATGGTTTGGTAAGGGTATGAAGTCTTCGGAATGCCAAAGATATCCCTTCTCTCCCGTTTTGTATATGCTTCAATTGTATTCCGCTGTCCATACTGACCCACTTGATGTATACGACCCATGTTTTAATTAAATAATCAGGGTTTTCGTCCTCCATTCTCACTTAAATTTCATGCACGCGTTCTCCATGTTCACTTTAATCGTGCACATCTGTTACTGTGGCTATTTGTGTACATTCTGGCTCTGCAGTTGGCCTCTCCATTGTCACTTTAGTTTCATTTGGCAATTGACATACATATGTCCTCCATGGTCACTTAATCTGTTCGCATGCTTAAAATAACCCGTCTGTGTCACATACTGACCAACAACTAGCCTGTCCTCCACTGTCCAATTAGTTGTGTGCGGCTTCTGCCTACCAATCAATGGCATCTCGTCCCTCTATTCAATTCATTTGTCTATTTCATTGTAAGTAACTCCTTTGTCGAGAACAAACTAACTATTTAGAGTAAGCCGCAGTTGCTGGTTTCAATTTTTTGTATCCACAATTTGTTTACAAACATAATACTGAAAAAAGTCGAGCGTAGTTTATTTTGATTCAATGTCATTTGCATCACATTCTTCTCTTGCAACTCTTTTTAATTTGTTGAAAATATTTTTAATTGAATTTAATTTAGATTCGTTGCGAGTTGATTTGCCATCACCCGCCCGTCCCGCCAGCAGCTGCCATTATGTTTCATTCATTAAAAGTTTTGCGAAAATAGGAAAATTAAATGAGAAGCATGCCGAACAGGCAAGCCGAGGCTTCGAATACCCTAACCCATCATTCTCTTCTACTGAGCCAAACGCAACCCATGTATAAATCACACTTTTGTATTGTGTATGTGTGTGTTTGTGCCTGTGCATGTGTGTGTGTTGTTGGTGTGTATGTATGTGCATGAGTTTAAATGTATGTGTGTCTGTATTTATTAATGTCTCCATAACCATACATAGATTTGTTTGACACAGAACAGAGAAACATTGAACTGCGCTGCAAGTAAGAACGTTAAAACGGATTATTGAGTTCCCTTCTACGCGATTCTCATAAGTGCAAGTAAGCCCGAGAGGTTGTAAGTGTTACACACAAAATCTTTTGGAGTCAATTTCATCAAATTTAGTGAGTGTGTGTCCGTGTGTATGAATGTGTGCCTGCAAGTACGTGTGTGTATAAGCATGTATGTGTGTACATATTGTATGCATGTTTCTGTATGTATGCGTGTGCGTATGCGTATGTATGTATATGTACGTGTATGTATGTATGTGTGTATGTATGTATATATGTATGTATGTATGTATGAATGTATGTATGTATGTATGTGTGTATGTATGTGTGTGTATTTGTGTGTGTGTATGAATGTATGTATATGTATGTATGTATGTATGTATATGTATGCATGTATGTATGTATTTGTGTGTATATATATGTTGCAAACGCAGGCCAAGTTTACAGCTGCAAGTAAATTCAAGTTTTTTTAATGCCCTCTTAAAGGTTTTCATACCTTGATTATAAGCATTAGATTAAAAGCTTTTTGTGTCAATGGAATCAAGTTTGTCTCTGCTCTCATACACTTGCTTCAGTTAAATCTCTTACAGTCTCTTTCTGTATCTATCTCCCTCTCGCATTATTCGGGCGTGTAGCTATGAGTATTTCGGGAAGTGCATATAAACATAATATGTATAATTCTGTGTTATAAATGAATAGGGATATATGTTCTATAAAAACTGATACATCAATCACAGTTCACGTTATGGCTGAAGTCCTTTTGATTCATATATGCAATCAAATGAATCAATGCAATGAGAAGTAATCAGATAGACATGTTGTATATGCCTATTTATAAATTGATGCGTCTACCTATCAAACAAAACGCATACGCCCTATTGTGAGAGTGAAAATGCGAGTAAAAAGAATATGAAGAAAAAGCATGAAAAGTGTTTTTAGTTTTTCTCACACCTAGCCAGTCGCAGGTGGTAAACAACGAAAAATGAATATTGAAGCCGAAGCGGAAAACAAAACGTGAAACGTTGAAATTCAAAAGACAGCTGGGATTTTGGCCAGCATCGATAACTGGCTATCAATTTGGCCAATTGTTCCCTCTACGCGGCTTACATGTTGCCCATTGTTGTTGCTGTCGTTGTCGTTGTTGTTGCTGTTGTTATCGCTGTTCCTGTTGTTGTTGTTGGCAAAGGCGGCATCTTAAGCCGGTTATCGACAAGCTAGCAAGTCACATAAATCAACATATTCCTGCTATACTCTATCCTCAGGGGAATTTATGATTTTGTTGTAGCTTTATGAATTTTCAATTTTGAAAACCACCAATTTGGCATGTGAGAACAACATATGTATCTTGCTGATCATTATGAAAAAGCTACGTTCAGAAGTCTTTAGATGTTCCTATATTCGATTCATATCTCATGTCTTATAAACTATGTTCCACAAAGTGATCGAAGATACGTATCTTGTGGGTGCCATACGAAAAGAAAATGAAGTGAAAACCTTTATTCTGTTCTTATACACTTAAATTTATATTACAAAATTTGCTGTCTTTATCCTATGCCATATCCATATGTTATTTCTACACATAAACATATATATTTCTATACATTTACCTCATGTATTTATGTTCACTTTGTTAGGGTATCCAGACGACGATAGCATGCAGCTCTTGTATGAATTTTAATAAATTTGCTTAGCTGGGCAAATATTTTATTTAAATTTCATAGGGCATAAATCAAAGCGCAGGCCGACACGAGGCACGTTGCCCGGCTCAAAGAATTTGATTTTGATTTTATTCTTTTCACTTTGAATTGATATTTATGGCCGTGAAATTGGCTTATAACATTGCGTATACGCCCCGTTGTCTTTGTCGTTGTTGTTGTTGTTGTTGTTGTTGTTGCTGTTGTTGCTGTTGTCTTTGTTTACAATTAATCCAAATCAGCGGAATGAAGCGGATGGGCATAAAAATGTGTTTGTTATTTTTATTGGCTTTGATTACTTGAACTTGGCCCAAAGTGTTTGGCTCTTGACTCCATATGGGTTCAACGGTGTGTGCGTGTGTGTGTGTGTGTGTGTGTGTGTGTGTGAGTGCTGATGCCGGAAATCAAATGAATCGATTAAACTGCCACAAATGTAGCACAATTTACGACAGCTACCTGCCACAGTTAAGGGGCAGTTGCATATGTGGCCTGGCAACTGGCCGCAAGCCTCTTATAGTTCGCCTGCCAGAAATGTGACTTCAATTTGCACAGGAAGCAAGTCATGAATTCCTAATCGGCTTTGTAGCTTCAACAGCCAGCTATAAATTAGCTTAACACCCAAAAGGGCAAAAGGAGAAATTACCCTTGAAAGTCAATTAACTATTTTTAAGCTTACGAGCAAAGGATATGTTAATTGTACAACTTGCAAGCCTAAGAAGAAAATATTGAAATTATTCATCAACAGAAAATAAAACAAACATCAATCAAAGGTCAGATTTCTAGAGTTTAGTTTACACATAAGAATAAAGTTTTGCTTGCGTGTACTTTTTAGTTTTTTTACTTTTTTTTATTGTTCAAATTTGTTGTATGTTTTTTTTCTTCTGTAAGTTCTATAAGTTGGCAAGTTGGAAATGTTGTGTGGCTGGCATAATCTCAAACAAAATTCTTGTAATGTTGTCCCGTCTTTGTGGCTGCTCCTCTAGGGCAAAACCCAAATTCAGATGTTCAAATAACTCGATGGCACAGACCATAGCTCACTGTGCAAATGAATGAATGTATGTTTAATTTGGAATAAGGAACAAGCTTAGCTCTTATACAATAAGACAAGGAGTCCATTGCAAATGGGGTATAATGTGTTTGTGCACATAATATGGGAAAACTAAGCAACTTCTACTTTATAAAGTGCTCAGCTTATAAGGTCAGCATTTAGATGAAAGTCGTTTTAGGCATGTTTGCCTGTCTGTCCCACTGTCTGCATCTCCTACTGTATAGAGTCTATATCTCCTATGTCACGCGTCGTTCTAGGCATGCTTGAAGGTCTTTTCGTGTGTCGCTCGCGACAGCTACAAAAGCTAGACACTTGAAATTAGACATGTAATAGCAGTATTTCACATTTGGAATAATTGTCCAAGCTCACAATAATCAAAAAATGAAAAGTAGAGTCTTGCGCTCGAGCTTGTTCATAGTTGGGTTGCCATGCTTGGGCCCATTAAATTGGTATAAACTCAGTCGCAACGGGGATATCGACGGTTCTGCAAACATAATTAACACACGTAAAGAGAGTGGGCGTGGCACAGAAAAACATTTAAAGTGAAATATGATTTAAAATGAATCGAAAGCAAAGTTGGCACAAGAAAATGGGCCACGTTGACAGCTGCTGTGTGGTAAGAGTAGGCGAGGTGGTGGCCAAAAAAATAATAACAAATTAAATATACATGAAGCTCACAATTACCAAATTTGTATACTTAATGTGGGTGCGTGTGCGTGTGTCTCTGTGTCTGTGTGTGTGCGAGTGTGTGTGTGTGTGACAGCAATGAGAGGCAGAGTCGACGTCGGCGACGTTCGCGGCTATGAAATTCAATCCAGTGTCCGTTTCTTGCAATATTCCCGTTGCTGTTTGTGCAGGCATAAAAATTTAATAAGCAACCAAAAGTGGGCTATAATAAAACCGTGAGCCGTCGTTGCAGACGGCGCAATGCGATGAGCCGCTGCTAAATTCATCAGGCCCCAAAACCAGCACGCCCCAAATTATGCTATTAAAAAAAAAGATATGAAACAAGTTGAAGCGACAGCACTTGAGCCAAAATTGACATACGAGACAGGTCTGACAAACAGGTCCTGCACTCCTTAGAATGTGCCTGGCCAGGGGCGAAACGGCCTTATGCCTCATTAGCGACGCATTTCGGGTTCGACTCAAGGGCCTGGTCTGCTTCAACACAGATATGGAAAATGCACTTCGAGTGATTTTCTGTGCGTTTAACATGTCTTCAAATGAACATAACCTTGCTTTAGCTAACCTTAACTTACTCAAGCTGACCTAACCTAACATTATACAACTTAACCTAACTTTAATGCACACAGCCCCGATTGGCTTTGCAGAAAATACCTTTGCAATCCTTCTCAAGCAGTAAACGGCTTGACCAATATTCATATAGAACCGTCATTTGTTCTGGCGTCGTCCATGCAAATGTCGCACTGTTGTGCGTGAAGTGTGTGTGTGTGTGTGTGCAAGTGAAGAACGACTGCGGGGGATAGTGTATATACGGAATTCTAATGAGCAGCGCTGCCTCCGCTATGGCGCGTGGCAAGTTCACAAAAATAAAAAACAAGTGAACACAAGAAAGCAGCGCGCTTTCGATTGCTGTTCATTGAATACCCTGTAAACTTGTCATCAATACTGTTCACCATCTCATGCATATAGATATAGATTTAGTAATATATATAATGTCTTATGATCAATGATTGATTAAGGTTTAACAAATAATGAGTAATGATAAGATTATTAATGATAATAAATGAATTCATACCAAAACCAATAATAATTATAATAATATGTTGTCTAGTGATAAAATATTGCAGTAAAAACTGATATGCATAATGAAATTCGTGTGTGCATTTAAAATGCATTTAAGAAACATGCCAAGAAAATCAATTTTTGACCGTTTGCACATGTTTTAAGTAGCTTATAAAATGAAACGATTTTCCTTTATGCTCTCCGACGAGCAGAAACCAAATGCATAGGCTTAACTCTATATATACTATAATGAACTTGCAAAGACGGGTTCTTTATGAAGCCGAGAATTGCCTCCGTTGGGGGTACTTTCACATCAACTCAGGTGTATTTGAAGAGAAAAAAAGCATTTATCACGCGCAATGCATAAGACTTTGAGAATGGGTTTTCCTCAATGCAACAAATACAAGCAATGAGAAAAGTGTCACAAAAAGCGCTCAATGAATGAAGAGAAATGGCCAAAAACAAATGTGGACAAAGGCGCAGAACAAAAGCCAATTGAATTTACCTGCAGCTCAAAGGAAGAGCGACATTGCTGCGGTATGGGCAGGGGCAGGAGCAGGAGCAGGTGCAGAAAAAGGGCCACTAAATACAACTGAAAGTTATACAATTAACAAACGTCGCTGACGGCCATTGAATTTTGCCTACACGTGACTGCCTCCAGATGTTTGTTGTGCCGCAGCGCTGCGGCATAATGATGGGTGGCCGTAGGCGGTGGGCGGTGGGAGGTGGGCGGTGTGTGGTGGGGGTTCGCTTAAAGCGGCGGCTATGCAGCGGTTAGGCAGCTAATCGAATCAGTAAACCGCAGCAAAGTCGCACAAAAAATAAACATGTTTGGCTATCAGGAGGGGTCAATGCGGCGTATACGCAACGTCCGATAGATTTTCAGCGTTTATTTACATGCCTTGTGCAAATACGAGGCCGAGCGAAAGAGGGAGAGAGAGGGGAGAGAGAGAGGAAATATTATTATTTTTGATTTCAACTTTTTATTTTTTACACCAACACACAGCGACAGACAGGCAGGAATATATGGGCGAAGCTATAAAAGGCGTTGCGTGAATAAATCATAAATGCATTTACATGAAATTTCCATCGTTTTGGGGCTTCGTCGCCAGCACTTGAGAGGATATTGCACTTAAAAGTGCCATGCAATCTATTCCACGTATCGAGTTATAAGCATACGTGAGGGGAAATGTTCTGTAATTCGGTTCTGTTGGGCTGGTGAGAATTCGCTTAGTTATTTTTGGGATTAGCGCGTGACCAATCAACGGCATCCGAAATTTAATAGGATTTGAATGCCGGCTATTTTTGGCAACAAATACTTCCGTATTAGCTACACAAATCCAATCCGGACACTTACCTGCTCGCAGTAGGGCCATGTGCGGCAAAGACGTTTGGCTGTTTATGTTTAAAGAAAATCTGAATCTCTACGCTATATCATAAAATATATTAATATATACAATGGCTCACTCGATTTTCAATTATATTCAATTTACTTTTTGTTTGATTTTCACTTGAAATCGCGCCAAAAAAAAAACAACTATAACTATGTGAAAAGAAAATTCCTGCTGCCGCAGCTGCGACGACCGCTCGCAACGGCTTCGAGTTGGTAAGTGAAGCCACCGCAAAGCTGAGCGCCAACTCGAAGTATTGCTCCTGGCTCCTACGGTTTATCCTACAAGTCAGCCAGCAAGCAGTGCTAACTGTTATACGAGGGCTGTTCTAATTGATGCAGTAGCCATTAAGTTATACGCACAGTGGCGCACAGTTCGAAAGACATGCTAAACATTTTTATTTTAACGCTTGAGACTGAATCAATATTGAACCTGCTGTGAATTTATGATTGCTTTGAACGGATCAATAGCAAAATTGACTCGCAGCGACAGCTCTGATACATATATTATTTCTGATAATCGGTGTACTTGTAATGTCTGTCGTCAGACATCTATGTGAGTCTTATACCATCTGTGATTTTATTACCCACAATGTGGTTTCTAATCATATTGTAAAGCCTTTCTCAACAAAGATACTTTTGCCTTAATAGCAATTACAATAGGTCCACTGAAAAGAGTCCTCCGACCAGTCCAAAAGTGTTTGAGGTAATATAACCTCAAGGCCAGAACTCTTTTAATGTATGTATAACAATTATGAGCTCATAAACGACTTGAATTACAATCAATCATTTTTTCACCTAACTCACGTTTTATTTATTTAAACTGACATCTTGAAAGGTCATTTCAGCGCTAATACACAAGTGATAGACCAGTGTGCGTTGCTTGCTTTTGTATATTGTAACATGATCTTTGTTTGAACTTTCGACACACAAATTATAGGGTACAAAATTTGTAAAAATGGTAGCTGAACTTAATTGTTGTTTATTGATGTTAATTAAGCACAAAAAGTCTCAGATAACTATTTCAAGGTAATTAAATAGACGGATACCCGAAAAGTGGGTACGCGCATATTTTAAAAGGAAGTTTAAGTTTATACGCACAATCAGGCAAGAAAGGGACACACCCAAATTGAATGTCCAAGTGCGCCATTTAATCATACTTACAATTTAATTATTGTTTATTGCTAAGCATGTGGCATATGATATTCACTGAAATACCATCGTAAGGTTAACTGTGCAAATCGCTTTAAAATTGTGGCACATAAATTTCTTTATGCTTTCTCCGTTGGGCGTGGCCGAAAAGTCATATTAAGAGTTGTTTAGTGGAACAAGTACTTGGAAATACATTAGAAGCTGTAGAGTGGAAAATAATTTGTTTAGTACGGACAGATAGTCAGTTAGCCTATATATTATGTTCACTAATATATACAGGGTATAAGAAGCTTCCAAATCGTACATATGATAATATTTTGAAAAATATCTTAAGCAGCACTCGTTGAGGTTCGAAAAGATGTCAGATTCTGTGCTCTGCTTGGGGAACTGCTTGCTGCGCAACCAAAGCGCAAAGCAGGCAGCCTCACATGCAGCGCTTGGCATAAAGCAGTCACAAGCAGTGCACGCCCACATAAATTGAATAAATGCATTGCATAAAAACTGCATTAAATTAATTAATTCAGAGTACTTAATTAACATAGTGAGTGGTACTAGGTACAAAGAACAAGGCGCTAACCAGAGCATATGCTAGGCTGCGTTCAATCAGCGGCGACGCTGGCGCCAACCTTTACAGCTCGAAGCACAGGTCAGGCACGTAAGCGTCGAGATGATAAGGCGCCGCTTTCGCTGCCGCCGCAACAGCGTCTGCTGCTGCAGCTGTAAGAGATTTGAGGCTGAGCAGCCGCAGTTGTGCGTCTCGCAATTGGTAGGTATAAAAACGCGAGTGCAGGGCCAGTTAAGTATATCAGTGGCAATAACACCTTCGACATGTGGACACAACTCAGTACACTTGCATTGACATTAGGTCTGCTCGGCCTAGTCACGGCACAACGCTTCTTGGAGCAGCATCCAGAGCTGCAAGGACGTGGCAGAGGGGACTATACCGCCTGCGGTCGCCCAGTGTGCGCCACCAATGGCTATTGCTATCGCTCATTCCAGAACATTTGCTGCCTGAACACCTTTAATTTGCAACTGCTCTTCGCTGGACAAAGGGGTAAGTTAGGGGTTATTTAACTAGCATGCTCTTCATCCTTGACTCTGCATCATTTCAGAATTTGTGGAAGTTGACATGCAGCACTGCTTGCCAAAGCCAACTTGGTTCGACTACAACACACCCTACAGAGCTCGTCCGCTAGCCTCTTCCTCCTCCTCCTACGCCTATACAGCCGCCTATGAGTCGCCCTATTCATACGAGCTTAGTGATGCACAGGCTAGTGGCTCTCTGGCACCATACCCTTCAGAGTATAATCCCTATCGCTACTACAATGCACAAACAGACGACATATATTCCCCGACGAGAGGGTATGGGGGAAGAGCTGACTATACTAGCACGTGGGATCGTTACAGGGGAGTGCAGGAATACTTTACTCAGCGGCCTGCACCTACAACAACCATTACAACAGAATCCACAACAATAGCACCCACATTCAGTTCAACAGTTGCAGTCACAGCAGAATCCACGGTGCCAACGACAAAAATTGCACCA
This sequence comes from Drosophila kanekoi, assembly GCA_037075305.1. Taxonomy (NCBI): domain Eukaryota; kingdom Metazoa; phylum Arthropoda; class Insecta; order Diptera; family Drosophilidae; genus Drosophila; species Drosophila kanekoi. The sequence continues at coordinate 9,930,334 of JBAMCE010000451.1, read as the reverse complement.
ACAGCAACCACAGTATTATCTGCAGCAGTTAACACACAATCCCCAGTACCAACAACACCGACATCCACATTAGGCTCAAGCACGGCAATTACAACAGAATCCTCGATACCATCCATAATGAATGCCTTAGCAATTATGAGCACAACAGCTTCATCGCAGTCCATACAGATTTTAACTGAGAATTCAACAACAGTCTCAAGCACAACAGCAACCACACCATTTATTTCATCTTCAAATTCATCAGCTACAACACCATCCACACAAGAGTCTGCTTCAGTAGGGGCATTGAGCACAGCTGTTAATGGAGAATCAATACAACCATTGGCAACAAATTCAACAGAAGTGTTAAATTCGTCAGGTATAGCACAGCCCACAATAAATCGTACCACAACAAATATGCAATCTCCATTAAGAAATTTAATAGCACAGCCAAGCACAGAAGCGCCTACAACACAATTCACACTACCATCCACAACTATACAAGAAACCACACGATCCACGCAGCTGCCCACAGTTAACTCCACGACACAGCCCACCACTATAGCAACCACAATACTATCCACAATTCCATCTACATTCGCATCTAACACATCAACAGTATCAACTACACAAGCAATCACATCATCCACAGCGAACTCTACGTCAACATCAACGGAGTCCACTTCATCTGCAACAACGACTACCACACCACAGCCAACTACAGCAGTACAAGCAATCATAGCATCCACAGCGAATTCTACATCAACATCAACGGAGTCCACTCCATCGGCAACAACGACTACCACACCACAGCCAACTACAGCAGTATTCTCAGCAGCATCCACAACAGCTTCCACAACAGCATCATCACAGTTCACGCCAGCCTCAACAATGAATTCTACGGCACAGTCGAGTGTACCCATAGCCCCAATAGCATCCGCAGCGTTTATAATAGAATCCACAGTGGAATCCACTACAACATCAACAACAAGTGCAACAATAAGAGCACAAGAGTCAACGCCTGTTTCAGCAACGAACTCCACTGCAGAGTCGAGCACGCCCGTTTCCACCACAGCATCAACAATAGCATCCACGACAGCATCCACAACTGCATCCACAACGGCATCCACTACAGCATCCACAACAGCATCCACACCAGCATCCACTTTAGCAACCACAGCGGCATCCACATCAAATGCTTCTATTGTAACACCTCAATCCAGGCTTGCCTTAAGAGTGAACTCAGTACAGTTGAGTACAGCAGCTTCCACAACGGCATTCACAACAGCATCCACTCCAGCGTCTACAGAAGCAACAATACAATTGACAACAAACTCCACATCAGAGCCGAACAGAGCAAAAGCTACTACAACAGAACCTTCAGCAGAATCCACAACAGCATCCACAACTGCATCCACAACTGCCAGCAACGAAATGAACGCTGTGAGTATTTTCAGAGTGCAATATTACAACAATTTGCACGCGTAATATAACCTTTAGCATTCTACACTCGACTATCTATTTACTATTTTTTTTTCCCCCCCGAACAGAGCACTCTGGTCTCTCTGGTCTTTAGAGTGTCCGACAACAGAGTGTTTAGACTCGAACTGGCCCCACAGATAACCCATTCAATAACTGGGCATAAGACATGCGCCGACGAGACCTATTTGGAGCTGACAGTTAAGGGCATATCGGAGACGCTCAAGTTTACTGGATGCCTCTTCAATAACTCGGAATCGAACGACGGAACCTCGACAAGCCCAACGCCGAATAGCAGCACACACAGATCAGATAACTATAAGCCTTATGGTTATCTATATGGCTTTGCCTTTGGCAGCGGTTATGGCTCCGGTTATGGGCCCGGCTACGGTTCCGGCTATGGACCCGGCTACGGATCTGCTTATGGACCCGGCTATGCCAGCGGCTCCGCTGCGGTAGCTAGCCCCCATAGCTGGGCTCAATATTATCATCGGCCCTAGATATACTTTACGACCTACCTCAATAGTTCTCTACTATATTGTAACATAATCATAAGACTTTTTTTTGTATTCGTATACCTTGCATAGCTATAAAGCAATTCAACAAATAGGCAAATAAAATGTTGATACCCAAGCGATTGGAGTGCGGCAACGTGACATTTAATGCCAAAAGTATTCCAAAATGTTTACCTTTCAGCTTTATGCTCGTAGTATTTCAATAATTGATGACTCGCCCGCTTATTGCGTAGTTTCGGGGCTGAGGTGGGTCTCTTAAACGATTTGCTTGGCTCATCATAAAATCATTTTCCTATACATTGAGTAATATTCCCAAGAAATGCTATTGTATACCGTCATACATACATATATATATATAAATATATTTCTTTTTTGCAAATTATTTCAAGCTAGCTGGTGACCTTGACAATTGTCTATAATATCGTTATACGCTGCGTGCCAGTCCGATTAATCACTAACATTGCCATATATTCATGACTCGTAACGTTTTGAAAAAAAAAAGAATTTTAATTCACAAAATTTCCCATGGCGCAAAGTTTACGTATAACACGAATAACACAGATATGACTGTAGCTTAAAAACTTTCATAAGCTGAAAGAAAAAATACTAAAAAACACAAAAAACTTAGTGCTAACCGTCTAGCTTTAACCTAGAAGCGTTGATATAATTAATTACCGAAATGGAGCTCTGGACACGTAGACATTGCATTGATATGAGGGCATATGCCACAAGCCCATTGGAGGTCGTCGTATAAAAAGCGCAGCCTGTGTGAGGTTAGACCATAGTCGAGCTTAGGATTCTACACAAAATGCTCGCGTTTCATTTGTTCCTCCTCAGTTTGTTTACGGTCGCCTGGAGCTGGGGTTATGGCGAACCCAAGAATTACGCCTCAACGTGCGACTATATCAATTGTCCGACCGCTAAAGACCAAGTCTGTGCCAAGTCCCAGAGCTCACACCAGCCTGCGACCTTTGATAACGCCTGCGAGGTTCAGCGCTATAGCTGCCTGACGGAACAATGTATGTGGATAATCTACAATCCGAGATCAGAGCAATCGGTTTCTTTAATACTTCAATCTCCTCATTGACAGATTGGCATATACTCTACGAGGGACCTTGCGAGTGCCCAGTCAAATGTCCACTCACGTGTAATCCTGTCTGTGCCGCGCTGGGGAGTACGCAGAAAACCTTCCAAAATTACTGTGAAATGTTGCAGTTTATCTGCCATACAGGAGAACGTAAGTACTGTATTTAACTTTCTTTCCATCTCTTTCTCTATATCAGTGATTTTCTTTACCTCATACTTTCAACCCTTTAATCGATTCTTTCAGCTTGGAAATATTTACGCAATGAGGCGTGCTTAGAGGTAGAATCCCGATACTCGGCGTATTCAGGACCATTCATTTCTCGTGAATCGGTCCCTGTATATGGGCCCCATCCTTACAGACAACAATCGTATAGGTCACCCGCTTATGGCCCTCCAGCTTATGGACCTCCTGCCTACCAAGCCCCAGCCTATGGGCCCCCAATGGCATATCCCAGAGCCTACCAATCCCCACCGCATCCATATGCGGCATCGCAGCTGCAGCCATATCATCTATCAATCTCAAGGGACGCTTTGCCCACTGAGTCAATGACTGCATTTGGCACAACAACCAACATAGTTCCCGACAGATCTACAAGTTCTCCTTATACTGAAGCACCCACGACGACTGAAGCATCAACAGTTTCGACAGCAGCTCCAGCCGATTCAACACTAGCGGCTAATGCGCCACAGTTTGTTGCACAAAGACTAGTCAAAGATACAAAATCTGAATCAGATGCTATTCCACAATATCCATTGGCCCTCGCTGTGAACACAACTGCTGTACCTTCAAAGTCCGCTTACGTAACAGAATCTACCGTTAGTTCTAGTTCTGAGTCGACTTCAGAATCTACTTCGGAAACGACAGTTGTTTCAAATGATTCAACATCACCAAGCAATGAACCTAGAAGAAGAGTTCAAAGTAAGGCGGCAGTAGCAAATCGGATACAAAACACCTCGGAAAGCAACGCAACGACACCTGTAAATTCAAATTCTGATTCCACAACAGAATCTTTTGTCAGTTCTGACTCCGAGTCCACCTCGATTACCCCATTAAAAGATATATACAGCTCTTATACTCCAACAGCTTCGTACTCAAGCCCTGTTACGTCTGACATAGCATCAGCTAGGAAGGCTGTGGAGTCCAAAATTGATAGCTATGCGCCTGCTGCGGCTGCTTCCTCATATACCGCTCCATATAAAACAACTCAACTGCCACTAGAAAGTACAATAACTTCTGAATCGACAACAGAATCTTCCGTAGGTTCGACCCCGGGCTTGACCTCGGAGTTGAGCTCGGTCGCGACAGAAACTTCAACTGATGTATCAACATTGGGCAATGCACCACGGTTTAGAGCTCAGAGCTTAAGTAGAGCTGCAGCTGTAAATCAAACACGAAGTAAACTAGTTGAGAATACGACTACGTCGGAAAGCCCATTAAGCGATACATCAGAAACTACAGCCATAAGTCCTAATTCCACAACAGAAGTTCCTGTGAGTTATGCTAGTGATTCCTCGTATCCAAAAACAGTTCCATCATATGGAACGACTTCACAGTCCCAAGTTAAAAGCCTAAACTTATCCACTTCAAATACATTACCGAAATATGCATCGGAATCGACTGGCTATCCTCAGGAAACTACCTCTGAACCTCCTGTGAGTTCGACCTCCGTCTCGACACCAGCCTTGAGAGTTCAAAGCTTGAGCAGAGCTGCAGCTCTTAATCAGACACGAATCGCTCCAGTTAATAATACCACAGAGACTACAGCCATAAGTCCTAATTCCACAACAGAAGTTCCTGTGAGTTATGCTAGTGATTCCTCGTATCCAAAAACAGTTCCATCATATGGAACGACTTCACAGTCCCAAGTTAAAAGCTTAAGCTTGTCCACCTCAAAAACATTACCGAAATATGCATCGGAATCGACTGGCTATTCTCAGGAAACTACCTCTGAACCTCCTGTGAGTTCGACCTCCGTCTCGACACCAACCTTGAGAGATCAAAGCTTAAGGAGAGCTGCAGCTCTTAATCAGACACGGATTGCTCCAGTTAGTAATACCACAGAGACTACAGCCATTAGTCCTAATTCCACAACAGAAGTTCCTGTGACTTCTGCCAGTGATTCTACTGCAGTTGATTCATCATACCCAAAAACAGTTCCATCATATGGAACGAGTTCACATGCCCAAGTTGACAGCTTGTTAAGGACTACTGTAAATCAGACTCAAGATGCCCCAGTTTATAATACATATTCTTCGGATACATATCCAAAAGAGACATCAGAAGCAACACCTAAGGCTTATGGATCTTATCCCACAACAGAAGCTGCTTTGTTGTCGACCTCAAATTCTTCAGTGGCGACAACTGATCCGCCCAGTTTGACGTTTTCTAGAAGACTTGCGGCTAGAGCCGAGACTCAAGATGCCCCACTTAACAATGCAACGGAAACAACACCTTCGAATTCTGACGCCACAGCAGAAACTTTCGTAAGTTCGACCTCTGCTTCCAACTTGTATTCGTTATCGTACTCCAGCTTAAAGTCGACGACACTTCCATCCGATCAAACAACTGAAAGCACTGCTCCAGTTCCACGAGCACGAAGTCTACAAAGAGCCGCAGCGGTTGATCAGTCTCGAGGAGCACCAGATAATTATACATCTACCTCAAATACTTTACCGAAATATGCATCCGAATCGACAGGCTATTCTCAGGAAACTACCTCTGAACCTCCTGTGAGTTCGACCTCCGTCTCGTCGCCAGCTTCGACAACGCCAGGCAATCAGCCACAAAGGAGAGTTCAAAGCTTAAGCAGAGCTGCAGCTGTTAATCAGACCCAAATAGCTCCTGTTAATAATACGACACTTTCGGATACCACACCTAAAGAGACAACGGAAGCATTTGAATCCACAACTGAAACTCTTGTCAGTTCGAGCTCGAGTTCTACATCAGAATCGAGCTCAGATTTGACAACAGTTCCAACATATTCATCATCAACAAGTGCTGCGCCAGCCATAGATAATACACAACGTGCCTCAGATAAGAATACAACTTTAGCGGAGTTACCTAACAGAGAGAGTACGAATGGAACCCAGTTGATTGTGCAAGTGTCTGAAAAGGATGACGTTCAGACAGTTAAGATCAATAATCAAAATACCAATCCAAGTCCGACATACGTGTTCATATTTCTGTCCAAGTCCTCAGCACAAAAAATCGAAGTATGAGTAAGTTACGAACGAAATTATAGATTAATATGCAAAACAATGCCAGACGAATCAACTAATCCCAATTCATTTATAAGACTTAAACTGTTGCTAATTTAAATGTTAATAAATATATATATATATTATTAAGTTAATTGTGTTCTATTCTATTGAAGAATTTCTGCTAGGCTGTGGTTAGAACCCGCGTCCTGGCCTAGAGTTGTGTTCGTGTAAGGATTCAATTTCTTGGTTTTTTGGCAACTGCCTTGACTTAAAGTTTGAACTAGTTTGGTTCGATCTGGATTCCCTTCCAAAAATGTATTCTTGCTCTTTCTATCACATCGAATAGTCCAAATTGTCTGAGGAAGTTTTATTTGTTGGCTAGCTTCAGACGTTGTTGACAGTATGGATTTGTCTTGATATGCCTTAACTCTCTTTTCCTTTCGCATATGATACGTTTGGCCCTTAAATTCCCATCACATATTCGTTAATAAGTAAACTTTGGATTGATGTCAACGAAGTTTTGTTTAATTTTTAAGTACAATTGGTTTTCGATGTGGTTTCGGTAGTTCAGGTTTTGGGCTGGTCGCAACGTTCGCTTTGAAGCCCGTCGCATTGCGAGCCACACCGGGCTTGGCCAATTTGAGCACCTTAGTGGTGCTGGTGGTGGTGCTGGTGGTGCGGCCAACGGTGGCGGCAGCGATGGTGTCCGCGATGGTGGCTGTGGTGCTAGTGACCTCTGGAGCACCGCTGATGCTGCTTGAACTAACTGTGGTTGTGGAGGTGGTGCCGTAGGGCACATAAAAGAATTTAATTTCATCTCTCGGTGCGGTGCTCGTTTCGGGCGCCTCGCTAGTTCCCGGTATGACTGTTGCGCTCGTTATGGCTTGTGGCTTAGATGTGGTTGTAGTGGTTGTTGTGCTGGGCGGCGTATCGGTAATGGTGCCCACACCCGGCACATACAGTGACAGACTAGAGTCCGTGATGGCGTCAAAGTTGAGGCCCACATCGGGTATATTGTAGACGCTATAAGCATTAACGGCACGCGAGACGGAAACATGGGGATTGCCTAGGTTCATGTATCGATGGAACTGCATGGGCGCTAACGTTGTCGTTGAGGAGGTGCTGCTGCTGCGGCTGCTTGTTCTGCGACGCTTATTCGCCAGCCTAACGTAGATGTGCCTCCTATTGGCGGGCGTGGCTGCTCTTGCTCTTGCTCTTGCTCTTGATCTTGATCTTGATCTTGATCTTGCTTTTGCTCTTGCTCTTGCTCTTGCTCTTGCTGTTGTTGTTGCTGAGGTTGTTGTTGGTGAGGTTGTTGATGGTGAGGTTGTTGATGGTGAGGTTGTTGTTGTTGTTGTGGTCGTGGTGCTGCGTCGCCTGACATACTTGCGCTTGCCTTGGCTTGGCCTGGACTTGGGCCTAACATCTCGACAGGGTCCATTCCTCAGGATGCGGATGGCTGGAATTAGGATTAAACAAAATTAGCGGGCGTCATAATTATACTTTAACTGTTCGAGTATACACACTTTGCTTGGTCAGGCAACCGCGTCGATGCGCCTCACACTCGTTCGCGAAGGTCACGCCCCGATCCTGCTGGGCTTCTGGCTCACCGACCGCACAGACGGGCGCGTATGTTTTATTGCAGATTATTTTGTCGCATTGCGGCAGACAGCGCTCCAGCTCGGTGCGCTCCAGCTCGGTGGGCTGCAGCTCGGAGGGCTCTAGCTCTGATTGGGGCATGGGCTCTCATTAACAGTGGCTCGCATGGAAGCGTGCTTCCAACTTACCCGTGCCGTATTGGAAGAGCAGCTTCAGGTTGGCCGCCTCCAGCTTGCAGTTGTTCTCAAAGTAAAAGTAGCTGGTGCCATTGGTGGCACACACTGGCTGCCCGCCCGTTCCGCACTTTGGCTGATAGTCCACATACTGATACTGAACGGGCCGATTCTGCCCATGGCCATGCCTAAAGAACTTGTCATAATGCGCCTTCGCATATTGCTCATCGTTGTACTGCCAGGCGGCGTTGGTAGATCCTGCAACCGCAAGGCTTAGCAGCTGACTCCAGAGCAGAAGCTGGTCCATCCTCGCCGTCCATTTGAGATCTAGCCGTAGCATCGTTTCCAATTCTTAGCTGGTCACTGATCTCTGCTGCTGCCTCGGTGCGTTTTATACCGGCCCATTGGGCAAGCATCCGGACTTATCTCCGATTCGAACACCCCCACGACGTGTCGATATGCGGTGTTCGCATCGATGCAATCGGTCGCTGGGCAAATGCATTTTTGCAGTTGCCGCCGCAATCGAGTGGCCATTAGCTGACTGGGCTAAGATTGCCGGTGAGCGGGTTAACGAACGTAGCAGTTGCTCAAGATAATGCCGGCTCGTTTCTCTACAATCTTAGAGGAGACGCCAAAAACAGCATACCGACTGCACAATTCTCTGTTCGGCAATTGCCCGGAGCAGAACTATGCCCAAGCTACACAAGCCAAGCCTGAACAGCGTATGAGAGCAAGCCAATAGCTAGTTGTGAGAATGAGAATGTGAGTGCTAACAAGAGCTATAATTTCTTCTCGAACGTAATATAGTATAGACGATTTTTGGCAGGTCTGCCTATTCTTGAATGGCTTTTAATTGCACGTTGGGTCGGGTCTTACCTGAAAAGCACAAAAATATGCTTTATCGAGCTTGGTACAAAACCATTTCAAGCTGTCTTGCTTGAAAGTTTCAGTCGCTGAAGCTAAGCTTTCAAAAGCTTGCAAGCTTTGTGACCATGCTAAGTGGGACTTTCGGTAAAGCGCATCGAGCTTTTTAGTGGTGAAAAGCTTTTATTGTGCCATAAAATTAGAGACTGCCATACATTTATTAATAAGCGAAAATTATGTAAATAATGTGCAAATTTAAATATATCAAAATGCTGCAAAGTTTCAGGTTCTTTTTAGCAAAGTTTAGATTAAGTTTGTCTTCGCCTGGATTGGCCATAAAGTGCGAAACTACACAATTTGGCTGCCAAATTAATAAAACAAAGTCTGCTCATAGGAGTTCATTTTCAATCGGCATTTATTTTTGTAGCACTTAGTTATGTCAATGTTTCCAATTCCGTTCGAGCGCAAGCTGCGCGAATTCTCAGTACGCGGAAGTGAGAAGGGGTGGGGGTTGGGGGTCTGTTGTGGCCCCTAGCAAAGGTGGATTTGTGGGGGAGGGGTTTTATAGGCTAAAGAGATTCGCGGTACCGCTCGGAACTGTGGATCAAAAACATATTTGGCATAAATTTTGGTAAAATGTGAACCGATTACAATCAAAACTCACCGGAATTCATTATAAGCGTACATGATGAACTGTCGTGAAAAGTCCATCGATATGGCACGTTGCTTCCTTCTATTAGTCTCATTATCAAACAGATCCACTCTGTATTTAAGATACGCATATTCATGCAAATCACGAGTATATATATAATGTCGTAAATCGAATATTATTTCTATATTAATTGCAGAATATGGACATATACAGCACGGTCATGTTCGACGCAAACTGCGCGCCCTCAAGGCGGCCTCTAGCTGAGGGCGTGGTACCGTCGTGCTGAACATAATGTATAATAAATAATCGGAGGAATATTATGTATTTCGGCAGAGAGGGAACTTACTACTACTACTCTTATCTGTGAGCGATAAATGTATGGCAAAATGAAACTTCCATTAGCATACAGAACCTATATGAACCTATAAGAATGGAATTAATAGTTCTTTAGTTTCAATTGAAAAGAGTCGTCAATCGGCTACTCACAAATTATTTTTCGTTTGCGGCAACTGTCTCCGCACACATTGTAACATTTAGTAACTCTTCGATAAAAAGCATCAGTATTCGTTGGTGGATCTGTTTTGATAAGATTCGAACAGGCAACCAGAACACGGCCAGCAATCAGTAGATCTATTGGCAATAGGCTTGTAAGGCAATTATTTTGTATCTATCCGATTCTCTTATTCTTAAATCCCCTTTCTAATACCCATTTTTATATCTATTAGTATTACAATGCTCATTACTCTGGTCCCCTTTAATTGGATCCTACTGTTTCCATATAGATTAAAGTCCCATGGTATGTACCCCCCTTCCGGTGCTCCCTCTGTTCCCAATTTGTCGATTTCCCTGTTCCTAATTTCATTCGTTGTAATCCTTTCATATGTGGTTCCTTTTTGTACAATTGTGGCTAATCTCAATAGTTCCCCGTCCTCAGTTCCGTTCCTATTTCTATCATTTCGATTACCGTTTCCAAAACTCTCCCCGTCTAATATTGTAGCTACTTCCATGTTCTCTTATACCCCCCCATGTTCCGTTCTATCGACCCATTTAGCTGCTCCAGATGCTTAACACCTACCTGGCGGGTTCCATTAGAGTCAATGAAGTATTGGATTATTGGTAAGTCTTGGGTTTTCCATTGTTGAGGCTAAGTTGTTCAATGGGATACGCTCCGCACAGCTCGAGGTATGTTTTTATCGTGAGTGTGTGTGTTTTGAATCTACATTTAGGTGAAGATCAACACTTGCAGAACATTCGTACGTCCAGTTATAAAATTTTTCGTCCCTTTATGCACAATTAAACACAAATATCAATCAAGCAAACTCAATTTCTTTGAGTTACAATTTACAACATATTTCACGCTTTTCAATTTCGCTTTTTGCCAAAAAAACACAAATTTTGATAACCGAAAGGGTTACGAAAACTAGTAATATTGTAATTTCATTTACTTTTAAATTTTGGGCCGAAAAAGAGTTGTTTTCCAGATGAGCTCTGGGAGTAAACTGAAAAATTTTCATAGGAGCTCCGGCTCCTAGAAAGTCGAAAGCAACGCCGACTAGATCTTGAATGAAAGCCGAGTATAATTAATGTGACACTCGAAGCAACGCACCTTTGATTATCCTAACTTGAAGAAGAACTTTGATCTGATTAGAATGAGCCGTGAATAAGCCGCAAAGAACTGAAACAAACCCAATTTCCATAGCCAATTGGACATGTTTTCTCTTAATCGCACAAGAACTTTTGGTCATACTCTCGGCATTTGATTATCTCATGGCCAGCTAATAATTGAGTTCTAATCGCTCTCTGTAGAGCTGAGCCAAATTCGTCTGGCAATTTGCCCAAATATCATCTCCCACTTGCCGCACATCGTAATCACATGTGTGCCCGATGCAGAAAACTCCCCCAAGAAGTAAGAAATCGTGTTGCCAGCATCTCATCAGCTCATCAAGATGTTAACAACCCCCCCGAAAAGGAAATAAAAAAAGCCCATCGATCATTATTGCTACCCAAGCCGCCCTCAAGCCCCCTGCCTAACCTCTCGTTTGTGCCCATAAATTGTATGAATTATTTAAATATTGATTTATTAGTTGAAATTTTTCATCTAATTTAATAGGCTGAACGGCCCAGTGCCTGTGCTGAACGAAGGCAAAGAGCGTGGGGCAGGTGGGCGTGGTTAGGTAGATGCTTCAGTTTGCAATAAATTTTTCAAGGGTAGGGAAGGGGAGGGGAGAGGCGGAGGGTAGGGAGAGCGGTGTAGGCAGTTGGCATATGCTGCCATATTCTATATGTGTGGAAAGGCATAAATGGAAAATTGAAAATTAAATGTGGGAAACGCTGCTGAGAAGCCTTTGACAAGAGGCTGAAACATGGCCGCTGATTGTTGTAAGCTGTTGTTGCAAGTGTTGTTTCTGTTGTTGTTGTTGTTGTTATTGTTGCTGCTGTTGTCTGGCTAAATGAAAACTCGTTTATTAATCTGCTAGTGCGTGTGTTGGCGTGTGTGTGTGGGTGTGTGTTGGTGGGTGTGTGTCATACTCAAGCAAGGAACAGCCGCCTTTTAGCACCAGCCAACGCACGCTTCAAATGCCCATCGCACACCAACACACACACACACATGCACACTTATACACACACACCCACACACACACACACATACACATGTGTGCGTATGCAAAGTTTATCCAGCGTCCGCTTCTGCACATTAATTTACTGACCTTTTTGTGCCTTTCACATAGTTTTCCAACTGCGTCCCAAACACACGACCTCCTAGAGACACACACACATACACACACACGCACACCCACACACCCACGCCTGGATAGACCCCATCACACCGATTTCGGCTACCTAGCGGACACTGTCGACAGACTACACCGCATGACCGCCACACACTTGGGCAACGCACAGCCCGGCCGTGTCCGAGACCATGTCCGTGTCCGTTTCTCCAGTTTGGGCTTAACAAAATGCGGTTAACAGTGGGCGCAAGCGGGAGCGACAACGTGGCGGGTATGAAATGCTTGCCCAGGGCAGAGGGCAGAGCGAGTGGACAGCGGGCAGCTTAGGAGCTTGGGGCAGCTTGGGGTCTGGTATTGTCCGTCGCAACACATTACATCGTATGATGAATGTGTGACATTTTTGCAGTTTGTTTGTTTGTTTATTTTTTTTGTGCTTTCTATTTTATTTTACTTTGCTGTCGTCCTGCATCATCAAACAGACGCAGCTACCCAATAGAGCATGAAATCCCACTGAAAGAATGCTTCACATGTCCATAGAGCATCGTGATGCACCAACTAATACTCTTTAGCCAAGCCACATCGAACTCTTAACATATCTATATATTTATGCATTATCCTCAAATTCGTCTAAGCTAATGTCTCGATAAAGAAACTTTGCATATATAAAGCTAAAGAAAGCAACTCCAGCTATTGATGGCCATTCGGTGGGAAACCTTTTCAAATCTCAACTGAAGTTGGTTAATTGATTGTAAGGAGAAACTCTTTGATCAGTGAGTAATTAGTTATTACATTCAGTTGAACTATTCTGAAATAACAATATTTAATTGGATTTCATTTTTGTGCACACAACATCCAATTGGAACCCAGTAGAGCTTGTAGGGCATAATGCAGTTTGTGTCTAATAAGCAATTGGTTTTATATACATATCCATAAACATATATATGTGTGCAGTTGAGGAGAAAGTGCAGTGTCACAACCATTTCCGTCGAAACGAATTAAGTTACAACATTTCCACTGAAGTCCATTTCAATTGCAGTTAACGAAGCGCTAACAATTTGCTGTGATTTTGAGCTGTCGCAACGTTTCTGTTTGGTCTATCATTTGACATTCTGGGAACTGGACAAGTGTTAATTTTTTAATAGACTGCACTTGCTGCTTAAACATGAAACGTATTAATCAAACAAATAATATGTTTTTTGTAAAGATAAATGATCTGTGCGTTTTTATGCATAAAATCATGACAACAAAAACAGCCGGCATATAAATGTGCTTGGTTCGTGGCCGATGGCCAAGTTCTTCCCAGAATCGGAAAATCAAAAGCTACAAAAAATTCGACTATAAGGATTGCTATAAAAAGTAAAAATGATATCTTGTAATAATAATATTGGCAATAATATATACAAGAAGAGTAATGATATTAACAATGATAATGATAATGCTAATAACAATAATATGAATATCAATATTAACAATAGCAAACGTAATAATAATAATAATAACAATAATAATAATAATAATAATAATGATAATTATAATAATTATAGCAATGATTATCAATAATACTAATATAACTCTAATAATATTAATAGCAATAAGATTCGTAATATTATTAAACATTTTACTATAACTTTTATATAATTGTTATTAAAATATTGAATATAAATATTAATTAGGTAAACTAATTCGTGTGGAATAGATTTAAAGCATAATTAATTATTATCTTCTCATTGCTGATATTAATATGAATTGAATAGGTTGCAAAACAAAACCTTTGCAGCAATAAGGCATAGATAAATTGGGCCCAAAATATAAGAAAATATTGGTTATAAAGAAAGCTCATCTTGTTAGCGAAGTATATACGAATACATCCTGCCAAATTTGCAAAAGAACGGGCAGTTGCAAATCGAAAATCGAATTGCTTGATTACATTTGTAAACATATTTGGCCAAGGTCTAAGACATAGTCTGGATTGTGTGCTGTGGAAAGCCAGATTCACGAGCCAACTATAATCCCTTAATTATTTCTTAATAGTAGCTCATCTTAACAATAGATATTGGATAGATACTTAAAACTTTCGGTACATTACAATTCAAAACAAATTGTAATAATCGTTGGCTTATCTGCATCAAATCCTAGGCACTCGAAAACGTTACTTTTGATAGACGTTCTATGCCATAGGAAATTTAAAGTGCATACACTTTATATACAGATATATTTCACTCTGATTCTTTTTTCCCAAATGAATTATTTAATGTTTTTTATTTGCAATTATAAAGTTCTTGCGGTGTGCTTTGAGTGCGGCACAAACAATGTGGCATGCCACTTGGAGAAGCTTGTAAAGTACTTTTTTATTTCGTTGCTGCAAAACAATATTTGCCAGCTTTTTAGCACTCGGGCTCCACAGCTATCCACAGCGTGCCTTTGTGTGGAATGTTTTATAAATTCTATCTATTGTTCTGCACACAAATACACACACAGACCCACGCACACATACATATGCAGATTACTCTGTAAGGTGGGGGTGCAAGGGGTGAAGCGAGGTTGTGCCAAGGTCCATAATGTTTTAAGCTTTTCACAGCTCTGACAGTTGACGCTACCCGTTGGCCTGTTGATCCACAGTATTGCAACAGATGCTGCAACCAGAAAATATACTGTTATGTTTCAAAGGGCTTTTTTAGCTGACAGCTGCAAAGCGACTGCCGCAGCGTGCCTTGAGAATTACGAAAGGGCTAAGTAGGCAGGTTCCTCTATTTGGCCAGTACTCAGTAGTGTTTCAGATTCATTAAAAACCCTTATCCCATTAACCACCATTTTCAAGTATGGCTCTCGAACAAGGCTCGCAATTCGACATGGACAAGCAGTGCACAATGGCGGAGCCCGGTAAGCACTGCTGTGCATCAATGAGCACTGCTTGCAGCATAACCTCACTTTCAATAACATTTCCAGAGTTACCGCTGCTATTTCGAATTGAGAACTTCTTCAATATGATCTACGCATACATTCTGGCCAATTCAAAAGATTGCTGGACAGCAATACCGGCGCCCGACGGCATCATGCGCTGGTGCAGCGCCAGGGGCATCCACCAGTGGTGGTGTCTATACCCAGCAGAGCGGCCAGAATCTAGTGTTCCATTTCAAGATTTGGCATTGGAACGCGTGTCGCAGAGTACGCTTTATGGGCATTTTAATGTTGTAAATTCTCAATTATAAATTCTTAATTCTAAATTCTCAATTTCTGACTAAGAAACGTTGCTGGGATTGATGCGTTCGTAAACTCCCCCAATCCCAATCCCCCCATCGGCAATCGTGGCCTTAGTCACGACACTTGTAGCTGGTGTTGTTGTGATCGCCTTCCATCATCATCGAATCGTCTTCGTGATATTCATCGACCTGACATTCATCGGCTACATCCATTGTGTTGAGGTCATCGCATTCGTCGGTGATCTCCATTATCTCGATGGACGTCTCAATTTGCCCTTGAGAAAGGGGATCCACTATGTCCAGATCGGCCGGCGGCATGGTAACAGTCGGCACATTCGAGTCCATGTCCTCATCGGCCTGCACCTGTTCCTCCAGCGACTGCATCAACATCATCATAAGCAGCGGTTTGCTCTGCGACAATCTAAAGATCTTTGGGTCCGTGTCGGCAACCATTGTTTCAAAGATTCTTTTTGTCGAATTCGCTTCTGAATAAAACACTGGTAAATATATATATATATATATTTATATATATATATTTATATATAAAAATATATATATATATGAATATAGTGGATATATGTATATATAGTTATATATAACCGTTCACACAACTTGTCCCGGTTTTCTACACACTCGTGCTCTTGCGAACCGAATATTTATGTATATATTGTTCTTCAATTATTACATCTACATATACACACACTAAAATTTGACAAAAACTGCCCTGAGCTTAGCTATAGCAAACGTCTTAACACCTTTTGACAGCTGATAAAAATGTAACTCGAATCACATTTTGCTAACTGGGCGCACATTGCAGGCTTCTTGAGGATAAAACATTCATGATTGTATTCTTACAATTATTTTTCTCTATCATTCTCGCTACTCTTTTTTTGTCAAAGCTAATTATATTTCGCATAAGTTGAATTTTCATATAAAAGATGCGGACTAGATTTGGTCTCTACCCAAAATTGGAATCTACAATCTCTCGAGCTCAAATCGGTCGGGCGGAAGCCCAATCTTTATAGATAAGCAGAAGCATATCCCACATAGAATTAGTACATCGTTTATAAGTAGTATGTAGCTTAATAGGAATAGGAATAGTAATAGGAATAGGAATAGGAAAAGGAATAGGAATAGGAATAGGAATAGTAATAGGAATAGGAATAGGAATAGGAATAGGAATAGGAATAGGAATAGGAATAGGAATAGGAATAGGAATAGGAATAGGAATAGGAATAGGAATAGGAATAGGAATAGGAATAGGAATAGGAATAGGAATAGGAATAGGAATAGGAATAGGAATAGGAATAGGAATAGGAATAGGAATAGGAATAGGAATAGGAATAGGAATAGGAATAATAATAAGAATAGGAATAGGAATAGGAATAGGAATAGGAATAATAATAAGAATAGGAATAGGAATAGGAATAGGAATAGGAATAGGAACAGGAATAGGAATAGGAATAGGAATAGGAAAAGGAATAGGAATAGGAATAGGAATAGGAATAGGAATAGGAATAGGAATAGGAATAGGAATAGGAATAGGAATAGGAATAGGAATAGGAATAGGAATAGGAATAGGAATAGGAATAGGAATAGGAATAGGAATAGGAATAGGAATAGGAATAGGAATAGGAATAGGAATAGGAATAGGAATAGGAATAGGAATAGGAATAGGAATAGGAATAGGAATAGGAATAGGAATAGGAATAGGAATAGGAATAGGAATAGGAATAGGAATAGGAATAGGAATAGGAATAGGAATAGGAATAGGAATAGGAATAGGAATAGGAATAGGAATAGGAGTCAAGAAAGCGATAAGAAAGCGCAGTGAAAATTTCGTCTTCCTAGCTCTTACAGTTTGGGCTGTGCGTTGAACATCAATCGGTCAGTCAGTCAGGTGACTTTCTTTCAACTAATATTGGGAACTCTAACCAATAGACTCATTTTTCGTTGTGAACAGAGTATACAGAGACTTTTTACTATATACATTTGACCTTAAATATAGATATGCATGCGTATCTCTCTCCCCCTTGTCTATGTATAATCAGAGCCTTTAAGTCTTTTAATCCCAAGTTCTGCTCCAACCGCATTTTCCAGTTTTCTTTCAAGTAATCCCCCTCCCAAACGGTCTTAATTGCGGCCAGTCTTGGGAGCTGTATTAGTCTTATATGTAAATAGCTTGATGGGTCGTTTGTCTTTCTGGACTTGTTTCAGGACTTTCCTTATATGGTTTTGGTTTTTATATCAGTTGGTCGAAAGTTTCTTAAAGTTATCTATTTGCAAATGAGCATGGCTGTGCGTCCACAAATCATTTAGCCCTAAGTTATTGGCCTGCTGCCACCCACATTCTGTTGCCCCTCTTTTATTCATTTGTCAAGCTAGCCATCGCCCCGCTGCCGTTGCGCTTATTGTGCTTTTAATACCAATTCTTATTTCACACGAAAACTTTTACTCTGCTCAGACTTTGGACCTGGACCTGGAACTTCTTTTTGCTTTAACACGAGAGGGCATTATAGTTTTCCTATGTAGTGTGTCCCTTTATAGAGTGTGACATTAGTGCCAACAGCCAAGCTGATAAACCCGAGCTCGTATGGCATCACTATATCATATAGCTTCTATGGAAACGACAGAAGTGGAGTTCTTACATAGCTTAAGCATGCTTTTACAGGGTGTTTCAAATTCGGCATGCCTTAGTAGGCTGTTAGGTTTTTTGTTTTGCAGTCTGGCTGGTGGAACTTTTGTCGTTTGTCCTGTTAGTTTTCTGTAGTGCATGTTGCGTCGTCGCCTGTCGTGTTGTTCCAATTGTGGTAAATGTTAATAATGGCCCAATGTTTGCCAAAGGATTCCATATCACTTACTCCGACTAGTGCTGCTGCTGCTGCTGCTGCTGCTTCTGCTGCTGCTGCTGCTTCTGCTGTGGCTTGTGCTATTTGTGGCATGTCCTTGTTCTTGCCCTTGTGCTGGGCCTAGACCTGGGCCTGGATTACAATTATAGTGATTCCAGGCAGTACAAATGCTTCTTGGAACTTAACGCAAATCCCTGTGCGCCAGCTCTTGGTATCGGTGCAAAGTGCAATTAAGGATTGAACCTCTCGGTAAATAATACTAAACTGCTTTTAGCCAGCTCGCAATTCACAGCTCGTAGCTCGTAGCCCACAGTAACTAACCTTGCCACAAATAGAGCAACATGTGTTGCAACACTGTGTTTCCTTTTATTTTTTATGAATGACAAAGTGCTTTTGATGAGGTAGTCATAGTCTTAAGCTATAGAGTGGATAGATATACAGGAATCCTACTTTCCTCTCTCTCTCTCTCTCTCTCTCTCTCTCTCTCTCTCTCTCTCTCTCTTATCTTGCCAATACAATATTCAAATGTTTCTAATACGGGAAGCAACTAAAGAATGTCGGATTTCATATGTCTACATATCGCAACCGCGTTTTGAAACCTACTTAACCTGGAAATCAAAGTTATCCAAGTGTTACAATAATATAACATGTATTTGAACATATATTTTTATTTGTGTTGATGATGTTTTGCTTTTGATACATAAGAAAAGAATAATTGAAGGCTGAAAGCTTAACCAGAATATAATGTCGGACCATCTATGCCTCTTTTTACAGTCTTGGCGAATCAAATGTAGAAAAGCACATAGTTTCGAGAACTTTAAGCTGATTGTAGCAATGGCTGCACACTTTTCTTATATGGATTGCGCAAAACTAACATACTTTCAGTTGAGATCTTAAAGTGAGAGTGCTTTAGCGACCTGTTGACCTTTCTGGGAGATCCACACGACGTATACGTAATATATACATATATAAGCTATACGTTCTTTGGTCATATTCGGGGCACATGTCTGCTTGGCAGGCAGCGACAGCAGACATTATAATGTACATATGTGCATATAAATAATATAACAGTTATTAGAAGCCACACACAACACACACACGCACACACACACACACAATTACCAGCGACTTCCTGTTTGGCAGATACTTTGCCAGCCATCTTGGCGCTGTTCTCATGACGGTAAACAAGTCAACAGGCCCCAGCGTGTGCGAGTGTGTGTGTTTGAGTGTGTATTTGTGTGTATGTGTGTCTATGTGTGTCTATTTGTGTGTTTGTGCGTATGTGTGTGTGGCGCTTACCACGCCCAGCTACGCCGCAAGGACGACAATAATAAGAGCGATGACAACAAGTACCAGAACGCCAGATGCATATGCTCGACTTCAAGATACTCCTTACAATAGCAAGGCACACGAATCACATCAGTTTGAAAATGAAAATGAATACAGAGAAATGAATATTAATATAAATGACTTATACGTAAATAGACTATGCTCAATCGAAATTCTATCCTTCCACTTTATCCGACGGATGTGAAGAGAGCGATAACAAGGCGATATTAGGAATTGGCGCGTTCTTCAAGCTTTTCAAATATGTTTTTCGAAATTTGTAATACATATACCCTATCTGTGTGGGGTATATGAGCAAATGCGATCCAAATTCTTGACGCTTCAAAGTGACTGTGCTCAAAGGCTTACAAAGGCGAGGCTCGACTTGACTATTGCATTTGATAAGGATCTACTCAAGTGGAATGTACACCACTCAACTTATAAATTTATAGGGTATTGCAGGAACAACAATAATAATGGTGAAAGGAAAGCCGGAAGTAAGGCATATTTTCCGCTTAAAATGCCACAATATGTTGACTTCAACCAGTGACAACGACAACAGCAACAACAGCAACAACAGCAACAACAGCAACAAGAATGGGCTTAACAACGAGCTGAAGCAACAATTTATTTATTTTTATTTTATTTCTCTTGGTCCGCTTTATTGTTGGCTCTTATTGTTG
Organism: Drosophila kanekoi; assembly: GCA_037075305.1. Lineage (NCBI taxonomy): Eukaryota > Metazoa > Arthropoda > Insecta > Diptera > Drosophilidae > Drosophila > Drosophila kanekoi. The sequence continues at coordinate 9,909,999 of JBAMCE010000451.1, read as the reverse complement.
TTGTTGTTGTTGTTGTTATTGTTGTTGTTGATGTTATAGTTGTTGTAGCTGTGTTTGCTGCTGTTGCCAATGTTGTTGTTGTCATAAAACTCATGTCATTCGTTTGCACACCTTTTTATGCAGTTGGCAAAGAGAGAAGCTCTTTGCCTCTGGCTTTGGATTTGCCGCACCAGCACAATGCGAACTTAAATAAATAAATATCACAGAAAGTAAGCGCGTTCACATTTACCTGCAATTTAATGCCCACGTTTCCTTTAATGTTCACAATTGTTGCAATTGCTTAAAGCGACATTTTAACCGCCGTCTGAAATCTGAGCTGATTACTGTGCTTAATCAAGGAATCGCAACTGTTTAAATATTTGCATCTATTTAAACAAGAAGAATAGCTCCGAAGACTTAAAGCCCTTTAAGACACGCATATCGCATAAAAGTGCCTTGACACCAAAGCTCTTAACTCATCGATCGTTCTTATAGCAGCCCTTTGAAAAGGTCAGGAAAGGAGAAAGAAAGTGAAGCTCGTCTTCTAGTTCGTACGAAATCTATCTATTGAAAATACTTTTTATGCTATTACTCTAATATCCCCTCAAACCATTTTGGAATCATCTTTCAATCAGTTTTCAACTCAATATCCAAATAATCTGTGCCTATTCTTTACGTTCTGATTGCTCCACTTTCTTGAATCAAAATCGAATGAGAAAATAAGGATATGTTTGGCACGCCGCAGATTTAATACCCTTGTAGACAATTAGGGCTTTGCAGATATGTGAGAAAAGTGAAGCTTGTAGATGCTGAAAATATGTTGGAAAACCGAATATTCTCTCATACAAAAACTGAATCGATAGTACTGAACCCGCAAGGGTCCAAAATCGGGCATTATTTGGCCGAGACATTCCAAAGAATCATCCAAAATCATACGGATTTCTCTCCGAACAATTGAGCGAGCCTCGGACCCGAACAAAACCGAATTGGACTTTGGACCAGAAGTCATAACTATGTTTGGTCCCATTCGATTACACTAGCTGTCCAGACTATATGCTGGTGGTTAGGGGTTAGACTCTTTATGACTAAATTATAATACACGAAGGTCTAATAAAAAGAGTCTTTAATTAAAATCAAAATAAAGCTGAAGGCCGAAAGTAAATGAGACCTTTATTCAGTCGCTGAGCCAAAATATATGTTAGCCATATGCACAGAGTCAAGGGCCTCGTCTAATTGCTCCAATTGTCACTTAAATGGTCACCTGAGTTGATTTATAATTCTCTGGCCATGGTCCATTTCGAGCAAATGTGACCGAATTGACCCCTTTAACCACATTTAGGAACATTATTGTGGGCAATGCCCAGACACAGTAGCCCCACCCTTGCCAAAAGATGCGTCGGCCTCAGAGGACTACGAACTGTTGTGGTTCCTGAGGTTTCTTGAGGTATGTTGAGCTAAAATTTGTAGCAGTTAACCTGGGCTGTCGATAAACGATCTGGGCCACACACTCATGAAAGTGGGCACCATTATTAGTTGAGGTAGGTAACCAACTATCCAGGAGCAGTTATTAGTATGTTGGCAACTGAGTGCTCAAGGACTTAATAACAACAGGTGCAAGCAAGTTTACAAAAAAAATCGGTTTGAGCTCAGAACTAACTACTAACTACTACTAGCTTTTGACTAACTATTGCTCGGGTCTTTAATTGAGGCAATTTGTAAAAAATGCAGCCGAAGGCCATTCCAAGTCGATTTTTGTAAAAAATATACTAAAAATGTTTGGTACAGATGAAAAGTGTTCCAAATTTCAAAGAAATAACAGAGTTTGTCCCATTTCTATTATTTCTTCAAACTTTAAAATAATAATAGGGTAGACAAGAGAAAGGTGTGTTTGACTAGGAGATACCCTCCTTTCAGCACATTCACATTCAAACTGTTTTTTTGAGGCTTATATGCGTTCTTTTATAACTTCGGTGCATATAGTCCGATGATAATTCAAAAGTGCACAGCCTTAGTTCCGAAAATGTTTCGAATTTCATATTGATTCTTATCGACTTCATGGTATATACATATATATATATAACCTTAAGCTGCGAGAGCTATAGATACCTTAGAAAAGGAATGCCTGTAGTTTTCATTTCTCTCTCTCTCCCTCTCTCTCTCTCTCTCTCTCTCTCTCTCTCTCTCTCCAGCTTTCATAGTTCTCTCTGAGCTTCAAATATACGAAAAGACGGATATGCCCAACTCGACTTGTATACCCTGGGATTATCTGCTCTATCAATCGCTATCAATTCATTACCTCGTGTAAAAGAAAACTAATGTATCATATTCATAGTTTTGTGTCCAAATAGCTGACATTTCGCTGAGGATTGGATTTACGTGTGCGTTGTACGCTAATTGGGTTTCAATTACGGCCCTAATTAATATCGAAATGCATTTTTAGTAAAGTGTCAGCAGAGAATTCCGCATTGAACAACCGAACAGTCAGGACCAATATTAAATAGACACGTTCAAATTAAAGTGCACTTCGGGCTGCCCAGAGTCCAGCAGCATGATGTTAATGAAAATGAAGGACCTGCTATGCAGCATGGACAGGTGTGCAGCGGTAGGATGAAATTCGAGCCGTTGGGGGTGGAATAGGCATTTGCCCATATCTCGCCCATATCCCGCTGATTCGCTATTTTAGCGCCCCACGCTTTGTTTGTCTGTTTTATACCCCGACTTATGACAGTGCGAGACTCTGAACTCATTTGTAAAAGTATCTTAAAGGACCCGTAATGCAGCATAGACAGGTGTGCAGCGGTAGGATGGAATTCGGGCCTTTGGGGGTGGAGGAGCAGCAGCAGCGGCCCGGCTAAAGGCAATAGGCATTTGCATTTGCCTCTGACATCCCGCTGATTCGCTATTTACATAGAACACTACATAAGTATACAAAGCGTGCGCCCCCACGCTTTGTTTGTCTGTTTTATACCCTAACTTATAACAGTGCAAGACTCTGAACTCATTCGTAAAAGGAAAACTGCATTTAGGGCTCGACTAGATGCCCTGAGCCCCGGAGCAAACTGTTGTTGCAACTGATCAGCAAACTCAATCAAAAATCGATACTTATCGATTTGGGAAGTGACCTTTCGATGTAATCGTCGAGGTTAAACATCGCATGATAAGGAATACATATATTTACTTAACGGGGTCGGCAAAGTTTCACTCTGCGCGTTCACACAGTTCCACAAAACCAATGAAACTTTTTTTTTAATCCACTTTGGATAAAAATAAATCGATGCGTGTTTACGAAACCGCGGATATATGTCGCGTTAAAAGGACATCGTCAACGGCGAAGTTATGTCGCTTGAAAATATCCGCAGGCAAAATGTTCTGTGAAAGTTATCACACGATATTTTTTTTGTTTGTTTTTTTTTTTTTCAATTACAGGGCGGACCACATATGCGCATTGCTTGTAAAGTTGTTGGCGGTTGTTGATATTCGCTTCGTTGTGGGCAAATTTAATTGGCGCATCGATATCCAATTATTGGCCGCAAATTCTCACTGCATCCGCCCTGTCAAAGTGCAGCAATACGCATTGTCTACAGTGAATGCGAGTCGTCAGCTTTACCAAGGCTATCGACAAATGCAGATAAGTGTAGGCCGAAGTCTCTAACCAATTGTGGAGAAATGAAGCTAAAAAAGGGTTTTGCTTCGAGTTGAAAGCTAATGCAAGGGATCTATGTTGATGATTCATCGCAGGTGGGAGAGTACCACCTGGCGAACTGTAGCTTGCTCTGCATGATCTATTGCCGGTTCGTGTCTCGGCTTTGTTGCGACAGCGAGCAGAAGTACCTCTCGAGTGTAGGGTATCTTTTACCCTGCTGCTCCATATGACACATTTTTTGAATTCGTACCAAGAATTGCAAGTATATGCCGAATGGATTAATCAGATGCACTTGCAATCAGCGAGTCCATTCGAACAGTCTCCACTTAATTAACAAAAACACACGTACACGCTGTGCAGCAGGGTGTGCGTGTCGGAATTTTGGAATCAGTCTCTTATATACTGCTGCCATAGAAATGCCCACCAGTGTACAAGTCACAAAAGACCATCCCAAAAGGGGGCCGCACTTCAAAGTTGCATTTTAATTGACCTGCAGCCGAAAGTGCACAAACAGTCCTTGATTGTTGACAGAGAAACATTCGCAATGTTTGCATTCCAGCAGCTGACATACCTTGGAAAATATTTTCGATTGGCTCGATCTAAAAAAGGACTATCTTATTAATTTTGCCCAATTCTATCGAAACGTGACATCAAACGCAGCTATGCATGAGCATATATCGAGTCACGAACTTGAACAAATGCAGCCAAGAAAGTGGCATGAGGCCCAATATACCCTTTCCCACATAACAATTGCATTGCAACGTGGACTGCCTCGCGCATATTTATGAACCCTTTTCTCTGACATTTTCAGCATTCGTTTGGCGTGTCCTGGACAAATTAACCAGCCCATTGTCTTAACAATTTGCCTACTGCCATGCTGTGCAGAATCTATAAATTCATAAAAATTCCGCTGCCTGCTGGAACGCACAAGCTTGGGCGAATAGCTCGCTGCAACGATGAGCCTTGGCGCGAAATGCAATTTCGTAATAATAAAGCATATTTTTTTATGTAGGTTATTTTAGTTTTTTTACAGAGAAATACCTTTACCACGGGGAAACAACTTTAATCGAACTTTTATGCATATTTACAGTACAAAAATGATCTGAGTTACCGATGTCTGTATACTTAACTCTCGAGGATGCAATTCACAACCCTATTCAGTTGTTGAAAGGGAGGAGTTTTTAGTTAAATCCCTTTCATGGACAATAGTCTCGTCTAATCGGTCCGTAAGGGTCTTGGGTTGAGAAAGTCTTCTCAGCCTTATGGATCATACATATCCTTGCCTTCTTCCATTGACTGAGAACATGCCCCAGCCTCAATACCGCATTGAAGACAAGCACTCAGACTAGCTGGCATTGCTCTAAGCTTTATGCTGTCTAACCCATCTTCTCCAGGAGCTTTTCTAGTCTCAAGTCCATTTTTGTGATCGGAGAGTTCTTCTCTCCTCTCAGACAATGTACCCAGAGTTAGTTATAATGTTGACATTCGAATCAATTAAATGCAATCAAAACCCTCGAATCCCTTTTGGCTTTGTTCGTTACACAGCCCAATATCCCAGTTTGCAGTACATCTGTTTACAGGGTATACAATTCAAAACAAACACCTAATCATATTACATACGAGCATTGATTTTAAAGGTAAAGGCTTATGTAGGTGTCGGCAGGCAGATGTTGTGCGGCATTTGTGTGTTGCTTTGTTGCTTTGACAAATTCAAATTAACTGGTATCCAATATCAGCTGCAGCATTTGCTGATTGTAGATAATTATGCGAAATGTGCTATTAATTAACGTCTGTAACTAAAGGAATAAATTGGACACATGCCAAGCATTGTAAGCGCAACAAACGCATTGTTTGCTGTTGATTCATTTTAATAAATGTACAATAGTAAATAGCCAAATCAAATGGCAAATGGCAAATGGCGAATGGCAAACAAATCTAAATGTATTATGCATAAAAATTATATTAATATGTATTGGCAGCTCAATTATTTCAAAGTAAATTGACAAAGCCGACCGAGTCAATAATTGTCAATATGAATGCAAACAACGCCGCCGCACGACGCACCTCGCCCCTCGCACCATGCACCTCGCCCCTTTGCTGCATAGGTAAATCAACCACATGGCATTTTCAATTTGCCAACCACAAAATTAGCCTACAGACACGCCCAGAAATCGACTAGACTTCCGTCACATTTGACAAACTGCGCCGCATATACGTATTTTTGTACAACGAGAGCTGTCCGGTTAGTTCTGCATCAATCTGTGATATCTCATTTTATCAGAAAATTTGACAAATAGAAAAGTAGTTGGGCTTACACATTCCACCTGACCCGAAAAAGTGCGAGGGGGGCGAGTTGCGGCTTGGCATTAGATGTTTGGCATTCCAGCAGGAACTCTGAGACTAGCCTGAGCGGCCGCCGGCACAGTTCTTCAAAGCAAGGACTTATGCGAAAACAGGATGCAGGACAGTCCTTAAGAAGATGCTTATTTGCAGGTGTTTTTATCCGCACAGCTCCGACGGCTGTCCGGGTGGGGCAGCTGCAGCCTTTGATGGTGCAGTGTCTCGTTATTTCCTAATGCCATGGACCTTGATAAGCTTACCGAAGAGCCCTCGCGTCGGATGGAGAGTGTGGCGTTTGTCATCTACGGCTTGGCATCGTGAAACTTATGATTGAGCCCTTGACCACGCAAAGAAAACGGAAAGGCTGCTAACCGCATCACAGAACATGAAATGCTAAGTACACAGAAGTCTTCTCAAATGTCCAGGGACCTTACCTGGCTGTATGTGCCTCTCTCTCTCTCTGTGTGTGTGTGTGTGTGTGTAGAACCAGAATCTGAAAAAACACCTGGCTAACCACAAGTCAATAAAGCAATGTTCATCAGCCCACTCTCTGCATGCAATTGAAATCAAAATCACATTTTAGATTCCAGCATTGAACCGTTGCCAAGGGCCATAAATCGCAGCTAAATATCAGTTATATGGAATCTCATTACAATTTCCCTTTAATTACGAATCAATTTCCCTTCAAATCCCATTAATACAAGCGTTTACCAACACTTACAGAGCCAAATCTTGGGCTTTTTCTATATGAACTGATGTTATCGGAACAAAGTCAACATTGCTTGGACACTCAGATCTTTAGCAATACAATGCACAGTTTTTGATGTATCACTGAAAAATTCGAATATTCTAAAAAAATTCCAATATTCCCAATTTAATAAAATAAAACTTGAAAATTATAGCTGCAGCCGAACTTGGTCGGAACAGATCACAAATCGAAAAGTCTTTGGGCACACACAACGACAATGGCCGGAACTCGGGCGCGCATCAATATCTACACACCAAGTGAATGCCGCTTCCCGGAGCTGACTATCGTTGGCGGCAATAGGGATCCGGTGCAATGGATGCTGCCCCGGCTAAGTGGCGACAAGACGGAGCCGTCTGTCGTTGCCGAGGTGGCGGCTGCCACCAAGGAGGGGGACGCCGGTGTCAAGGGCAGCGGTCGCTCCCTCTATGTCTATGATAGCGAGGGGCGTATGTTGGAGCATGTCCGCTACCAGGGCAACGATTATCGCGGCGCCCTGCGTGCCGCCATCAGTGCCACGCCCAACCACTGGAGGGATTGACCGCCTCGCGGTACACTTGAAATCCGCATATTAATCAACATGTGAGCCATCGTGCACCACCAAAATCCACAATCAAATTTGCAGTTTCAATCAAGCAACCAAAATCCACTCGCTCGACGACTATCGCAGCGGGTAAATTCTTATCAAAATTGATCGCAACAAAAACAACAATAACGGAAAAGCAATTACAAAAACAATAGCAACAACATCAAAACAGCAAAAAAAAAAAAACAATAACAAATTTTATATTTTGTAGCTGCGACCTGCCTTATTCTACATATACACATATGATATATGTATGTATATATACTTTTCACGCGCTGCACGCACTTCATATAATCATTTGTCACAAAATATATTTTTGAAATTACAACAGTTTTTGACATGGCATGAGCTAGATATGTGCTGACTGATTGATTGATTGAATGATTGATTGATGATCAGCTTTTCGAACTGGCAAGCAGCAATTGTTCAGCTTTTAAGGCGAAAATTGACACCGAAAATCCTTTTCTTCTTTTGTTTATGTTTATTTTGTATGCGATTGGCCTTAACCCACATACTGCGCGGGCTTTCATTTGTTTTCTGTTTCATACATTTTACTAAATTGCGGACTTTGGTTAAAAGGCATTTTGCAGGCATTGGCATATTGTGGATGTTGCCAGATAAAGTCTGGTAATACCCTATGTCTATAATATACTCTATATCTATATTGTATTATCATTCTGTGTATCCGTGTACCTATGCCATAAATACTCTGTTTGACCTCTTTTGGTCGCTGCAGGCTTGGAAAATTGTATAAATTACCAATTAAAGACGGGTAACGTTGTATTCTTTCTGTTAGTATGAGCTTGCCTATCACATACACACCTTTTCAAGCTTCTCGTATATTATATTACCCTTAAGCAAGCCCTGTGCCAGATATATGGCGTACTTATACCTTATACATTATGTGTACATCTACTTCTTTACAGCGATATTTTTATACTCGTCTGCAAAGATGAGAGAGAGAAAGAGAGAGAGAGAGAGAGAGAGAGAGAGAGAGAGAGTATATTGCTTCACACTCTGCGTATGAAGACAACTTGACGACGTCCAGTGCAGGCGTCAGAAATCAAAATAGATTTGGCTGGCAGACAGTTTTGGGCCCGTGAACGGGTATTGGGCAGCTGGTTGCAGCCGACTGCAACATGCTTGTTTAAACAGTTTCCAAAAAGAAGCGATTTTCTAGCTGCTATGGAAATGCCTACAAGTTTGCAACAGTTGGCCAATAAGCTGTTGGAGTAGGGGGGCGACAGCAGCGGGCCAGCAAGCCGCAGCCTGGGCGCAAATTGACTGAACATGCTGAAAATTTGCTTAAATGGCGGATGCTGCTACCCAAACAGAGGCAAGGCCGCAGCACGTGCCGCGATGTGCAGATGTCCCACATGCCGCATGCCGGATGCCGCATGCCCCGTGCCCCGTGCCCCGTGTCCTGTGCCCTGTGCCGCGTTTCGCTACCTTTGTTGCCGGCCCATTTAAAGTTTCGAGTTGCGCCGCGATAATGGTGCACACATGAACCCATCCCCCATCCCGTTCCAGCCACCTGTTTTGGCTGCCTGCGACAGTTGCCACGCCCATGGTCATGAACTCCATTGCCAATCCCCTCAGACTTAACTTAATTTATGACTTTTGGCGTTGCCAACCCGCCGCCCTTTGGCCTCCTGGCACCTGACCCGCCGCCGTGGCGGATGAGCTGCCCTGCGTGGTGGGCATTATGTTAAATTTTATCTGGCTCTGCCATGGCAACAGGTCAAACAGAGTGCTTCGAATTCACATTCGGACACAGGGTCAGGCTTTAGCTGCTGGCTATTGGATTTTGGCTTCTGGCTTCTAAAGTCCGGGTCGGAGCTCTGGCATCTCGCAGCAACGCACGACCGCACTTGGAAGTCTTGCATATTATACAACTTCTTGTTATATCCTGCAGCCATTAGAGATGTGCTAGCGGGTATATTGACGCCGTGCAAGGCATGGAGAGAATTCCGATGCCTATTTTGATTCATCGCCATGAATCTTCCATGACTCTTTTCACAGAATCGATAAGAATCGATATTGACAAGAGCTTGCGAGACCCCATTTGGTATGTGGGCTCTTGGAAAGCTTAGTTTATTGAATACCATCTGGAAAGGCAGAGTTGAGAACACATTCAGGGTATATCCTAGTCGGGCACTGCCGTCTAGAGCTCTCCTTATTGTTTCTTTTTTATCTCTTTGAGTTGCATGCGTACTCGAGTTACACACACACACGCATGCACACCCCACCACATGGGCATGGACACCCACGTGTGTGCAATAGATACCAACACCTGACGCATTGATGAACCCGCGTCGCCATGGAGTTAGCTGTCCATCTGACGTCGTAATTGGTAGCGATGATCAACTTATGTAAGCACCACATAGATATGATTGTGATTCGGTAACCAATGGAATCACAAGCACGCCAATTGAGCTTATGAAACGCTATCAAATTCGAATCAATTGTGAAATATTAGCCCTGACCAGTAGTTGGGGTTCTGTGGCTGGACACAATATTTATTGCAAAATGCTTTCATTTTGGTTTGCAGCTGCATTCCTGCTAATGTTCAAGCTTAATTCTGATTGGCCTTGGCACGTAAGGAGAGGTAAGTCCTTGTAAAATAAAAACACGTTTTCAATTAGTTGGAAATATCGCATATCACATATCAAATGCAGTTCTTATGAGGTTCTGCCTCGCAGGACGTTTCGTCGTAAATATGTTTAACTTCAAATACAATATCCTTTTATATTCAAGCTCAATGTTTTTTGTCAAATAATACCATAATGAATATGCAATATCTTCAGTTAACGAGAAAGACAGAGACAGAGAGACGGAGAGAGAGAGACAAACAGTAAGTGCCAAACATGGTCAAGATATCTTTGAAAACAAAAGAGTTTTTCATGAAAAACAAGCTAGTCCACCAATTATTCCAATGGCAGCTTTATGATATAGTTCCGATACGGCAGCAAACTCTACAGCTTTCCCTTTAACTTTCTAGCTTTTCTTGTACACTCACAATTTCAAGGCTGGTAAACGAGAAACTGCTTAGATTTCGATTGTTGCCTCGGATTTTGTGTTCGATTGTTACAGGTGAAACACAAAAATCAGCTTGTTTCGCAAGGACCCAGAGAGAGAAAAACAGTTCCAAGTGTTGGCTGGCTTGGCATGTCCTCTTCCCTCAGCCCCTTGTTTTGTCCGCTTGCATGAAAACTCTTCTACAAAGGCCGCCTTTGCCGAGAACAACAACCAAATATTTATATATTTTGTATGCAGTTGGCCATGTTAGAGTTAGATATTAATCTCAAAGTGAACATTTTCAACTTATGACCTTGTTGTGCTATAGAAATTCGTATATTCTTCAAAAAAAGTAAACAAATTGGGTTATTTATTTGATTTGTAGCTATGATGGGAGAGGGGGGAGAGGGGGGGGCGGTCGCAGTAGCTGTTAAATAAAAGATTCTCAATAATATAGATACTATTCAAGAAGCTATATGTAAAATTTGCTGGCTCCTGCTCTTATAACTTACGAGATTTGCACAGAAAACAGGTATTCGATATCGATTACTTTGAAACGGGGCGAGTTATCGAATATCGGAAAGAGACTCTAGCTCTTATAGACTGAGAGACGGAGGGACAGGTCCACTCGACTGTTGATGCTGACCAAGAATTTGTATATACTTTATAGGCTCAGAGATGCTTCCTGCTGCCCGTTGCATAGATTTGTAGCCTTTTTACGCATTTTTAACTGGTTCTGCGTATAATTAAGGCGCAGATTCGGGCACAAAATGGGAAAACAATTTAAGATTGGGGACTAACAAAATTGAAGAAGAAGAAGCACCTACGGCGCTGGTGAGGTTATTTAAATGCTAAACACTTGGTTATGTTTAGAGTGTTCCGTTGCGATGGTTTTGCGGGCACGGCGGCTGTGGCGGTTTCGGGGGGGGCGGTTGGAAATCCCTAGCGTGCCGCAGCAAGCACGGATTGTGCGCTGAGCATTTAATGCGCGACGCGCTTAAGCTGCCGGCCAGAAAATATCTAATTAATTAGTAGAGTTGAGCGAAATGTTGCCCCTCCGTGCGGCTGGGTGGGCAGCATGATAGGGGGTGTGGGCGAGGCAAGGGGGATGTGTTGCCACCCACAAGCAGCAGGCAGGCAGAGCAGCGCCAAGGCAGCGGCTGCTGAATGTGAGCGGCCAATGGGCTTCGAGCAGTCGCTGCCCCGTTGGGCGCCAGACGCTGGGCGCCTCGGCGTCTGGAGCATGCGCTGAATGTGAGCGAGCGGTGCATGGGGGCTGGCTTGCGAGCGAGATAGCTGCACAACTGTTGCTGGCCTTGGCGTTGGCGGTAGCAGCGGCAGCTGTGCCTCTTGCCCAAGGTTAACCTGTTGAAAGTGCATATTGCGCATACGCCTCGTCGGCCACGACCAGTGTTCACATGTCCAACAGGTAAGCGACATGTGAGGGCGCTGCAGCTCCGCCCACACTTAAAGCATACGACGCACAATTGCATTTGACGGACAAGTCGGAGGGGTTTTGTTTTTGATACTCACTAAATATGGGAACAACGCGGGTATATAGAGCTTGTGCAAGTGCATTTAACAGGCAACATAAAGCGGACTAAATCACACCGAAAAGCCAAATGTATTCGGTTAAAGTTTTAGTTTAGATAACTATAAATACGCTTGAATCGGAATTGCAGCCCATTTGAAGACTGACGCAGAGAGAGAGAGAGAGAGAGAGAGAGAGAGAGAGAGGAGAACTATAGCGCTTGCCTAAAGTGAGATGTGAAGTCTCGTGTCTGAGTACAGGGTATCTGGTAGTCAGGCACATGCGTTGGCCTTAAGGTTTTTATTACTGTTTTTGGGTTGTTTTCGCATTGCGTATACGCACGAGCGGCGCCGCTGCCGTTTGCTGATTGGACGCATCCATCCTCAATAGCTGTCCGCTGTATATGAATTGCATTCTATCTGGGCTTTGATTTACATAGCTCGCCACAAATATGCCATATATGAAAAGATAATTAAAATAACAAGAAAGAATAAATTTCATTTACATTTTTGCATATTTGATTAATGCGAACTGCAATATATTTTCACTTTGGTTGTGGCCAGGGTTCTGCCTAGAGACCCCAGATGTTCCAAGGCCTTGTATTTATTTGCATTGTCATGAGAGATTCTTAGAGCTAGAGTTTTGAGACTTAGTTTGTAACATCTAACATCCAAATTCTAATTGAAAGTAAGTATTGTTCAAAGATTCTAGGGCAGAGGATTCTACTACACAGCCCATAAATAAACCTGTTTTCCCTAGATCTAGATCCTAGATCTAAGAGCTTGAATGTGAACATTTAGGAACTGAATACACTTAAATAAACAGATAATGTGTAATTCTGTCCATAGCCCAACTATCTGCTGATACTCCTGGACAAGAATAAGATATATTTCTCATTAGTTATGATAAAGAAATAAGTAAGATCTATCAAATGAGGTGAAAGGGACTGCAATCCTAAAGAACATTTAACCTATCTCATGTCCTTATCATAACTAATCATAAATTTAACTAATCAGAAATATATCTAGATATATATAAAATACAAAAAGAATTAATTTAAAATGCATCCCAAGTCTGAACTGAAATTAAATTGTAATTCTTAATTATTTTGTAGAGTTGGAGAAATGGGGAAACATAATGTCAAGATAATCCAAGATATTTCTTGGTCCTTAGGCTGTAAGTGCCTTGGGCCTATGCAAACGCTTAGCATCATGCCAAATGGGAGCACATCTGTCTGACTGTGTGTGCGTGTGTGTGTGTGTGTGTGTGTGTGTGGGACAAGGCAAAGGAAATGCCGCCTACGCGTTGCCAGCATTTCCCCAGCCGCAGACAATTCAGCGAAACGCTGAGCACTTGCTGCCCCTGCGCGGCGCCGCAGCATCGTCAGCAGACACACCAACACAGACACACCCACACACCCACACAGATACACGGACGCACACGTACACACTGCGAAACCCCAAATCCCAAGAGCATGGAATCACCTGGGCGCACTGGTTGCCTGTTGCTGAAGCGTCGCTGCCGCAGTCGCTGGCGCTGCCGCTGCTGGCGTCGTTGTTGGTGTCCTTCAGCTGGGAGCTGCTATAAAAGGAGGCGCAGACAAACAGCAGCGATTAGTCAACTGTGCATCGTGGGGCTTGTGTTATATATTTTTACAAAGCGCCGCAGCAACAGCAGCAGCGCTTGCCACAGTTGCCACTTGTTGACGAAGGCCCAAAACAAGGACGAGCAACATTAGAGAGCGGCAGCGACAGAAAGAGAGAGAGAAGGAGGTAGAGACTCAGAGCTAGTGAAAGAGAGAGGGAGAGAGAGAGAAAGAGAGTGTGCGAGAGAGAGAGAAAGAGCAAGCACAGGACAGAGAACGAACGAATGTGATGCCAAAGCTGACGCCGACGCTGACGTTGACTTCGACAAGGCTGCCTCGTTAGTCGGGCAGCGTGCCACGCAACAGATGCTGTGCAACATCCAAGCCAAAAGGTTGTGTGCCACACGCCACAGCGCCGACAAAAACGACATCGACGACGTCGACAGCAGCAACAAGCGACTGGCGACTAGCGACTAGCGATAATCGACGAAGGAGCGACGCCCCCGCCACCCGCCACCCGCCGCCCGCAGCCAGAATCCACACACACAAGTCCCAAAGTCCGTGCCCGCCACATGCGCAACGTGCAACAAGTTTTTTTGTGGCGATTTCCATCCTGTTCCTATACATTTTCCTTCTTTTTTTTTTGGTGAACTAAACAAAATTTAAAGAAAAAAACAAAATAACTAAAAACATCAATTTTTCTTGTACATTTTTTTTGCTGTGCTTTCCGAGAGAAAAACAAAAAATAAGTGTCTGTTAATTGGTTTTTGTTGTTGTTTGTTGTTGTTTGTCATAGTTATTGGTGGCGCAACGCGGTCCGCCAGTGCTACAGTAGTACCTAACTAAAGTAATCCAAAGGTACAAAAACTTCAAAGTTAATACATTAAACTCTAGTATATAGAAACGTATAGAACACTTAAGAGAACTTGATCAGTAAACCCAACGAAACTTACCTGAAGCCAGTCATAAGTACAAGAGAGCGAGCGAGAGAGAAGGAGAAGAAAAACTCTAAACTTAAAGGTATATGAACATGTACATATATATATATATATATATCAAAAGCTTATCCAATAATACTGAAGAATTATTGTTATCAACAATTGCGTTAAGCTGAGCCCAACTGTTGCATTTCTTGTTCGTGTTCAGCATTGTTGTATTAACTTTAAACAAAACCTAAAACAGAAGATTTAAAACAAGAATTTAAAGAAAAGCCTAGAAGAAGATAACAAAACAGAGCTCAGTCTACAGTAAATGCCCAAGAGAGGCAGAAAGTCTGGCCAAGACGCAGCCAAATCCCAGCCGTACTCAAAAAAGGACTTAAGATCAGATAAAACCAACAAAACAGAAAAACAACAACAACACAGCAGCCAAAACAAAAGCCAAACAACGTAAACAACAAAAACAACAAAGCGTCGCGTAGCTGCAACAGAAATCAAAGAAAATTCTAATAAGAATTTAGGTAAAGCGAAGCAAATACTTCAACAGCAAGGACAACAAGAAAACAGCCCAAAAATGTGAGTATTGACCCATGAATATCACAATATATTTGAAATATATAAATTTAGTATTGATTTTTCAACTTTTACATTACATTAATTTATTATATTAACTATTTATTATATATATAACTGCAGAGCGTATTGTAATCTTATTGCATAGTACATATATCTTACATACTATTATATATTTGAAGAGAACTTCCTTATGAAACCTTACAAACATATATATTAGTGAAGATATTCAGAGAAGAGCTGATAAGATACGAGAGCATTTATCAAGTCAAGGTGTATCTTGAGTTCACATTCCACAGGCTTTCATATAAACCAGATCCATCTGATCCATCTGAACTGAGCTCTCATTGTCAATGAAACTGGGTACAGTTGCCGCCTAATAGTTTAGCTTTCTGCACTATATCGTATATATATATATCGTATATGGCTATCAGAGCAGCAATTGCTAGAAAGGTCAAGCATATGAAACACTTTATCGTATGGCTATCAAAGCCTGCCATTGCTAGAAAGGTCAAGAATAGGTCAAGAAATAGATGTGATATTGAGAATAGTTAATATATCGACAACATTTACGTAGCTTAGAGCCTACTTGACTTGTTTAGCAATATTTTATAGCAACACATTTTGACTAGAATTTCTTAAAAGTTGCAAATACGTTAGCCATAAAAAAGTTTGTTTATTTTGTGGCATTTCTGGAACAATTCAAACAAGTCCGCCCAAAGTTAGGTCAGGAAATGCAAACTCAAAACGTTGGCCTTGCATTGAAACAATGAATAAATTATCTATGATAAAATACGCAGCCTTGTGTTAACTTCGACTGAGGCAAATGGCAAATAGAAGCCCGAGAATAGCTAGACAGAGAGCGAGAGAGAGAGAGAGAGAGAGAGAGAGAGAGAGAGAGAGAGAGAGAGAGAGAGAGAGGAGAGAACGGGAGATCTTTGTGGTGTGAAGCTAATTTGATGCAATCACAAAATGCAATTATTGTGGGCATTAATTAATGCATATGCTAATGCAAATGCGAATGCAAATGCATTGGACAATGCGCGGATGGCTTATCCATTATAACTAAACATAAATATGATATGTAAATAATTGCATATCGCTTACATTAGATGTATGCACATGCTAATTATGCATACATCCATCTATTTACATCAAATTATGTTGAACGAATTTCGTGCAGATCATTTGATTAAATTAACTGCTCGCTCGCAAATTAATGAGCCGTTCAACGATGCCAATTACAACCACCGAAAATGAGTCTCAGGTAAACGAAACTCAGATTTTTCTTCCCCCCTCCCCCTTTTAACTCAATTCGGGATGGGGAAAACGTAGCCTACGCCCCTCGCCTGGTATCCAAGACAATTACGTTCACTTTGCTCGAATCTCATATTGTAAGATTCTGAACGTGATTTACATTGTGATTCGGAAATTACCCAAGAACGTGGTGTAAAACGTGATATCACGATAATGAATATGATTTATGCTCTGAATTCGCATAATTAAAGCATTTTTGCATTTGCCCAACAACTTTCTATGCATGACATGTGTGAACACTTTGACACCCTTTCCTAATGCTCAAGTAATGAAAACTTTCGAATTTGCTTATTCATTGGATTCCAGTTCCAATCCAGCTTTTCCCTCCAACTCCCTTAGTACTCTCGATCCTTTCGCTCGATACCCAAGCTCTATATAAGAAGAAATCTTAAAACTTCTTGCTTCATATGAAACCAGTTGAAGGCGTTTAAGCTTAGCATCTGTTCTTGTTGCTTAACTAACCAGGGTCTAGGGCTTGTATGTTAGTTAATTTTGTTAGAGCTCAAAATTGAACATCTCACATCGTGCACAGGTAAGTACTTCTTAGACATAAGTTAAGCGAAAAACAAAACATTTCACAATTCTTCTGTTATTATTCATAAAGTGCAAAATGAATGAAAGTGAATGAAATTCTTTCCTTGAGTAAACCTTTTACATATTTAACAAATTCGTTTCTAATTCCCAAACATTTAAGGCTTAAGCCTGTCGATATTTCGTAAGGTGGCAAATGCCTCAAATACATGCCAATTATATGTTATGCCTCAAGCTCTAAATTTGCGCCCAATTAAATATGCATCAGCAGGTGTTGACAGACTATTTTTAGTAACTGTTGACAGCCACACAGAAGACGAAGCAAATCGCACGACTGTGTCAAATGATTAAATGACTTCAATGGCTGAGTGTGTGCTTTGTCTGCTCCTTTGGCTTGTGTTGTGCGTGTGTGTGGGTGAGTGTGTGTGTGTTTTCGTTGTACCCATTGTACTACATTTGTATTGTACTCGATTGTGGAAGCGATAGGACAGACCGACAGACAGACAGCAGGTCGGGACGACAATCATTTGTAAAATCAGTGAGATTAGTCGGCTCTGTCGCTCATCAGTGGAGCGATTGCCGTGAATCCTCTTCTGCTCATTAGTAGCACATTTGCCCAGTACGTGATTTAGCTGCAAATGTGCAGATACACAGATACTCAGATAACCAAGCTACAAGATACATTGCCCTGCACAAAACAACAAAAAAAGGAAGAAGCCAGAGCCCAGGCGTTAGACGTGGAGTCGAGCATAATAATAACTGTTTCTTCCAGCTGAATTTTATGGCTCAACTAGAGTACATCACATGTCCGTTACTGTGTCAGTGTGTGGATGAGCGTGTGTGTGTGTGTGTGTGTGTGTGTGGGTGTGTGTGTGTGTGTGTGGGTGTGTGTGTAAGTGACACGCTTGGGAATTTCTCGTACAGACCTACTGCCACATTTGCATTTGGGGCGTGCTGCAATTGAAATTCTCATACTGTCTGAGCTTCCATTGCTGTTGCTGATATCGTATGGTTCGATTGCATGTAGCACTTATGGGGATAAGAAGTCTATTTGGAGCACAGCACACGGGCGGAGCGCTCCGCAACTGTGTCAGATCCCCAACTCTCTCCGCTCTGGGACAAAGCTTGCAACAGAGGGAGAGAGCGAACTAAATGCAATAATTTTAAGTTACTTCTTAAACATTTCTACTCATTGCCAATACCTTACCAAATTGTAGGTAACTCAGTTGGAGAGCATATCATTGTAGTTATTTCGGCATATCCGACTAGGAGATACCTTGAGCACAAGCTGCCCTTACGATCAATCAAGCCGTATTAGCCAATGGGTTTGGCGTACAATAGTCGAGTCATATTCGCCTTGATACCTCTGAAAATGTTATCTAAAATATTCATAAGCTGTGCCAAACTTGAGCGATTTCCAGGCAAATACCTTTTTCAATTTCGATTATCTTTATTTTATGACATCACAAAATTTACTGGCAGCTAAAAGCTTCAAATTTGATGTCAAACATTTTTCACATTTGCCACAAAATGAAATCTCTTTTGTATACTTTTGGTTATTTCCTAGCCAATATTAAATCGTTCGATGTGCAAGTTTGCAATTTATGCTGACAAAATACGACACACACCCGCACACACACGCACACACACACACGTTCGCGCACGCACACACCGATCAATGGCTGTCACATTTCCGGCTCATGGCAGAGCTTCCGATTTTTATCGTCGCTGTCTCTTTAGCTGGATGACAACTAGGGCTAAGGCTCTAAGTTGATTTACGCCATACTCAACCTCCGTTACAATCAGTACAAAGAAACACACACACACACACACCCACACACACGAACACACGAACACACACTCGCTCACCTGGGCACAGTCATGCTTTTGCCTCAGTGAAAATGTTCACTCAATTACGCTTTAAGACTTAATTCACAAAATTGGAGCAAATGTTGTTAACGGAAGTGGGCCACGGGGCGCCAGGGCAGCTTCCCAGCAACAACAACAACAACAACAACAGTAACTACCTTTGACCACACACACACACATACATACACGCACACACACAGCTCAGTCTATTGTAGCGTTCGCTTCATATTTTCCCATTTTTCATGACTTCCTGCCACTGAACTCCTGTTGTTTAGTTTCTATAGTTATTTTTCCAAGTATTTTTTGTTTATCGTCGACATTCAGAGAACTCGAACCTACCCGCACATATGGTCTCTTATAGCATATGCAGAGAGCATATTGTATGTTAATAAGATATGCTCTTGCTGAGGAACTGTAGACAACGGCAGGGGAACAGTCCTGGTCACAAAGTGTATACACCCCATAATAGATCAGGGCAGTTTTATAGAGTATCGCAATCTAATTAACATTATGCTTTATGCCCATTTTGAGGTTTGCGGCCACAGCTATTTTCCGATAATATTTTATAAATTAAATGCCACTTGATGGCTGCTATTTGCATAACAATATGTTGTTCGGGTTATATTAGTTGGAGCTGGCTGGCCATATTAGATAAAGCAGCTGTTAGCGCAATCTACTATCTATCTATCTAAAGCAAGCTGTTAATATACCTAATATACATCTTAGTATGGTGGCTTATGCTCGGATTCATCAATAGACAAGTTCACTCTGATGCTGTGACTAGTTCGTTGTCGGTCATTAGCTCAACCAGAGCTTAGCTGGCAATGACATCGACTTGATTGGGCTGTTACGACAATAGCCCATAAGCTGATTTAGCAAACAAGATACGAAACGGGCCAAAAGAACAAAAGCGCATATGGTCAGCTCGGCTAGTATTGTAGCCAAAGCATGAAATGCATCACAATTTGTGGGAGTTCGGCTACAATCTATGCTAGTTGACATCTGCCCGGCAGCACAGTCCAGGGAAAAGCTGTTTGGTGGAGTGGCTTTTGAGGATCAGCTCGACTGTCTTATTTGAGGCCACATCGAAACCATTCATAAAATACCCAATTAGAGTTATTAGCCAGGCAGGACGCTATCCAAAGGACAGGGATAGCAACGCAACGCACGTATGCTCTATAAATTGGTCTAATGCAAACAAGTTGGGCGGCTGAAAGCGACGCGTTTTTGGCCTCGTTTAGCGCTGGCTTCAAGTACGCAGTCAGCGAGAAAAAATATTCATCAAAACAGGTGCCAATGAGTTGAAGGTATAAATAAATGAACTCGCACACACACACACACGCACACACGGGGCTTAATGTGTGTCACCCTCGCTCTGGGATGGTACAGATATGCACTGGAGTGTTAAAATGCTATCGATTCGATGCTAAAAATAAGCAAAACGCCAAACAGGCACAAAACACACACAGACACACGCACACACACACACACACACACGCACACTCAAACATCGACATCTAAATTTATGTGCGTGTGCCTTGCATGGGCCTAAGCCCGGCTTACGTCTGGTACAAGAATATTCCAGCGGCTAATTTAAAAAAGTTTTTAACAAATCGCACTCGATAAACTCAATATTCGATAACTGGCTTGATCGATACTTCCTACAAAACCTATCAATAGCTTAACATTTGATTTGCTAAGCGGGAAAAGAGAAATAAAGCTATCGAGTTGCAGTTTTTTCGAATCATGGCTCTTGTCAACAACTATCGATCGCCATGCTATCGATTTAGAAACAACTATCGATGCAAGCAACAGTCGATATCATCGCAACTATCGATAGCTACAAATATCGATGGCAGATTTTGATTTGAAGCTTCGCGACTTCGAACCAGCTCACAAATGAGTCGAAAAACCAATTTCAAGCTTATGTATACATATTCGGGTTTGTTTGTTGAGTAATTAAAATATTATTTCAAAAGCCAATAGTCCAATCTTTGCCAATAATTAACATACAAGAGCTGAGGGAACGAGCTCCTCGAAGTGGATTTCCAAAACTTTTCCTAGAACACATTATGACAGATGAACTTAAGAGGACAGCCAAACTTGTATCAGCTTTCAGGAGAAATATGCAAAAGAGAATCAACAAAAAATGAAAAAGCAAAACGAGCAAAAATGAATGAAGAAAGAAATTGTTGAACATTGACGTCAAAGCGCGATAAAGTTAAACAAAAAATGGTCTAGTGGGTAGAAGCTCGGAGGGTAATTGGCAGGGGGTGTGGCTGTGGAAATAATTAAACTGAAATTTGACACACGACATGCGACGAAATAACCGAAAAATAACTGAAATGCTCAAAAGAATTTCATATTTACTTTGATAAGTCGCACAAAACAGAACACAAAACAGAACACAAAAATAATAAATGTAAAAGCGCTGCAAACAAAGCAAAAGGGAATTGCTGAAGCTCTTGCGAGTTAAATAGAGTCGAGTATGCGAATAACAAAAATTATTTTACTCTTTCGAGCATGTTTCACAACATTCAGATGAAACGCAACGAAGTTTGAGGGTCCTTTGACAAGCATCCAACATGTTTGAGTTATTAACAAAAGTTCCTATTCCCAAAACTTGCAACATATTTGCACTAAAATACTGGAATTCAATTTGAAGCACAAGCAATTAGCTTTAGATTTAGCTAATTCGAAATAAATTAGTCTACTTTTTGTTGTAACACAGCTGTAAGTTCTTTCCTGATAGGTCTTCGAACATGTTCGAGTGCGCTTTGATTGGCATCAAACATGTTTGATTGATTATTTTTGTTAGACTTTTTATAAATACATATATCTGTGCATGATTCGTGCGTGATTTGATCTCAGCGTCAGCTGAGTGCACTGGCTGCACACTTTGTGGATGCCACAAAATAAATGCCACAAAATGCATAAACAGAGCGAACGGTAAATTTAACACGAGACATTTCATTGACAGACGCCTACGGGCAGCGTTGTTGTGTGGCCAAAGAGCTGGGGCATGTTGTTAACTTGCATATATCCTTGCAGCCTGAGGCACACACACACACACCCACACACACGCAGGGACACACAATGCGTGCATGCAACACTTGCGGCTGTCGCCGGCTGCTCCATTCAGTCGGGTGCATTCAAGTATGCCCCATACAATTTCCAAGCTGAATGCATGTCAGCAATTGTATAGGTGTTGCGAGACCCCAGCATGCCCCTGGCCCACATTGTAAGCTTCTGTTTGCCACACACACACACACACACACACACATTCATCAGACCTCATTCCCTACCCTTGCCGTATTTGTCGCATGTTGCAAGCGTCAAGGACAGCGCGTTTTATAATAGCCATAACTAAACTATGACTTTAACATACAGCTGCTGTCTGGCCCAGCAGCCGCCCTGCTGCTGCCTCCTTGGCTACATCTTCTTTCTGCCGTTCTACATGGCGTATGAGCAATCGCTTTGGCCAATTAAATAGTTGAGCCCACGCGGCTGCAGCTCCAATGATAGCCAAATGTCAGGCAAATGACAAGCTGCTTACCTAAATCCGAATACAAATACAAATGTAAACACAAATACAAACAGAAGCCCATACCCTAACCTGCCGCCCATTGCCTCTTGGCAATGGTGTGCCACATATTTAATCCTGGCCGGCTTGTGGCAGCAAACCAAAGGACACACACACACGCACACACATGCACACACTCAGGCACAGAGCATATTTTTGCTGACAAGCCAGCGCATGATTTACCTGTGCCGCATGTTCGACTCGGCTATGCCCTTTAAGTTAAGCACCGTAAGCCGCCCTATGCGAAATGTCTCATATGACTTGCCACAGCGAATATGCCCCAACAGCAGATACCCTGCAATTCTGAAACACCAGCTGCGCAGCCAAGAACATAAATATGCATGTGGAACATGCAAGTCTAGTGTAGTTAGCTCCCCTCTTTCACCTGGCAGCTTTCCGTCCCTCTCTCGCTCTCTCGCTCTCTCCCTCTCTGTTTTTCTCTCTTTCTCTCTGTATCTGTGTCACTAGCATTTAAAATAATTACAAAACATAAAAACAGCAACTATGAAAAACATTAAAAACAACATCGGAAATGCCAAATGGCAAAATATTTGCCAGCTCAAGTGCAAATATATGAAGTATATCAAAAAGAAGACAGCTTAAAAAAAAAATGCAAAAACATTTGCCACAACACGCAGACCACTTAATACTCTTGCTGCAGCTGTTGTTGCATCCGCTACTGCAGCTCATATACCTCACGTCGTTTTACATAGTTGAGAGTAAGTCCATTTTTAACAATTGGCTTGGCAATCGGATGGCGAACAAAAGAGTTGCAAGTTTTCCGCCACTTTTTCACAGTCACGGGTGAAAATGGTTTTAAAGCTGATCTCCAATTTATCATAGTTACAGGTGGAATTTCAAATATCGCTGTTAAGCAAAGCTTCACCCATCAAATCTCTGAGTTTCAAAAAGTATGAAACTCTTCTTTAAAAACTCTCTCCGTTTGAGGCACAGCCGTTTGTCGCGATGTTTCCACATTTGCGCGTGGTATTTCCCAAAACCTCCTTCTTAGCGTGCACCTCCATCATATAAAATGAGAATCCTGATGAGGAAAAAATTGTAGTCTCTAGTTCTTATGGTTTTGGCTGGTCGTGAGTGAGGCAGGTCAAACAGTTTTGTGTACACGATGGCTAGGAATCGGCTCAGTTCGATTTTCTTCCATATTTTGTTAGCCCCTTCATAAATAGTCGAGTGCATTAAAGAGCAAGCACCGCAGGCACCAGATGGGCAGAGCCGATTGCCCGGCTAGATGGATGGGAGGACGAATGGATGGGTGGGTGAGTCAATGGATTGTTCGTTTGCTATTCGCTGAGACAATGGCCGGTGGTGGAGCTAGATGACAGACCGAATGAAAGTGGGTCTGGCCAAGGTTGATTTCAATCATAGCTGCCACAATGCGAAATATGTTTTACAAAGCCTGGCGAGAGTTCAATAATAAAAGGCAAAAGCTAATATAAAATCACAAACGCAATCGCAAAGTAAGTTTCAACAGACAGCAAAAACTAGCGCAAATACGGAAAAAGCAATTGGATAAGCTTGAAATTTACCACAATTGAGAAGTCAAGGGGAAAGCTTGAAAGTTAGCTAGATACGCGAGCTTATAAGCCTTAACAAACATGATTAAAACCAAAAGCTGACTTAACGGACAGCTCGCTGTTAAATTAGAGCGGCCCACAGACTGTTATGCGTTACATTTAACAGTGCGCTGTTAACACATTACGTTGCTAATGTAACAGGATGTGTTAGTTTATAACGTTAAAGGCAGGTACATTTAGTTGATTGTGAGCTTAACATCATGATTAAATACCAGCTATTACTAACTAACTAGCGAGTGTATGCTTATAATCTCTACTGACAAATCAGGACCCTTAACAGCTGAATACCCACGAGATGTTTGAAAGCAAGCACAGCTAGAGTAATTAATGTAACTAGTGTAATTAGCTGTAATTTAAAGCTATCAGCACAACATACTACGTGCATATCTTACTAACACAGCTGACTATTGAATGAAAGAGAATCTCCATTCAAGTTCCTGCTAGTCACATTTGAGATTTTAAGACCCAGCATTTATGTAGAATGTAAGCACACATATGTATATTATGATACGAGACGGAGATGAGATGGCTGGGAGGCCCGGGTAGTTTTTTTTTCTATAGAAAGCAGCGAATGAACAAGTATCAGTCGTGGCAACAGCTGCCATTCAGGAATAAAAGGGCGGAAATTGAGGTTATGTATATATTGCCACAAATTCATGGCAGAAGCTGGGCATTTGGGGGTCAGTTGTGTTGAGGCATCCAGCTGGAGCAGCATCAGCTGCATATTTCTGCCAATCTGCCCAAAATTCCAATAGCAAAAGTTGAAAATATTTGATCGTTAAACAGAGGCCGCCATCGCCGCCACCGCCGCTGCCACAACCGCCAGACAATTTCTATCAGCTGGCTATCGAGATTGCAGGACCCGGAATTTAGTAAATATTTTGATATCGTGCCATCATTTTGCCATCTGATGTGCGCACATTTTCGTATATAGTCAAATATGTTGTCATACGCAGCAGCAAGTGGGACAGGGACCTTGGCTTCTGATTTTTGTGTTTTATACTTTTTGATTGAAATTTGTTCCAAATACATTGCATTTTATTAAAACTTTATTACACACAAAACAGTTTGCTTTTTTCTTGTCTGCGGGTGAGCAATTATTGCAGCTTTATTACATTTTTAATAAAAAGCCAGCCAATATAAATTTTATTTTATAAAACTTTTCATGTTACATGTCGTATATATATATATATGCATACTATATTTTTCATATTTTATTGGCTTAACTACGTAATTTTTTATTTTTGAATATTTAACTATGTTTATTTTTGGCAACAAGCAGTTCCTTAACAGGTTTCTGTTATTGTCAACAGCTCTGTTAGTTGGCTGCTGCCGCTTCTGCTATTGTTGCTGTTGTTGACAATGTTGCTGCTGGCGCTACACCATCGCTCGCCCACCCCCCCCCCCCCCTCACCTATTGTCCTGCTTGACCAAAATTACTTTTGCCATTGCCTGGCAATTTATGCAAATAACAGAAACGGAAGCGGGCCAGCCAGCAACAGCGGCAACAGCGACAATAAAAACCAATTGTAGCAGAGTTTTTTGGTGAGCGTGCATTGCTGTTGATTACAGACTCTGTTTGATTGCCAATATGTGCGTGTGTGTATGTGTGTGTGCGTTTATGTGTGTGTGCTATTGACAGATGCTGGCGAAATTGATTAAAAATTGGCGGACGCAGAGCAGATAACGGAATACTTTATTGCAATGCAGCAGCAATTGCATACTTTGCGACTGGTTCAGGCAAATTAACGAGCTCATTGCGATTACGTGGCTGACGTGGTCAACAACGATAAAAATGGAAATGAAGATTTTTGCTGTTAAGGAAGCCGAACAATATCACATTGCAGGCATACAATGCGACATTTTTTTCCGCACTTGCTTCTTACGCTAAGTTAGCGGCCACAACAACGGCTAATTATGTTATTAAGATATGCAGTTCTTTTGTATAGGTGTACTTAATGTGAGTTAATGCGAGCGTAAGATATATTTTGCACTTAAATACCCTTTTGGTGACGCTTACACGAGCACGCCAGTGCCAGCTTTAGAACATTGTCTGGTTTGCGAGTCACTGATCCGAAACGTGCTCTTTTCGCTCTATTAGACAGTGTTGGGTAATGCAGTCATGTCCAGAGCAACTGCAACTGCAACTGGCAATAAAGCTCGACTCGTTGCGTCCACATCAATTGCTAAATCTATCGAAAGCCCAACAGCACCAATTAAGTATTACTCGAGTTCTGTGAAGGGCAATCATGTTATTTACAAGCATTTAACAGTTCCATATTCTGTTTGAGTTGGTTTATGTGATCGCGGCTTGCAGTATGTTAAGCTTAACAGTGATAATATTTTAACAGCACTTATTTCTACTTAAGCGTAAAAGATGGCAAGTCTAACAGAAAGGAGATTTTAACTTAGCAGCGCTGCGTCCTTTGCTGTTAGCGGCTATTGGAGTGCAGTCGCGCCATGTTAATGTGATTATTTGCTTTTTTTACTTAGTTATTTATATATTTATTATTTCCTTTGAAGCACTCACTCAACGTTCTCCAGCGACAATCGTTGTCCTCGGTTTTCAGGATGTAACTGGAATGCCTTTTGCGCAAAGCTCTTCTGCAAAGTCCTTTTTACATTTGGCTACCTCGAGGCAATGCGAGGCAAAGCAGCAGCAACTGGACTAATTAGAGAGTCTAAAATGCAAATAGCAGATAGTAAGGCGGAGTGGGCGGACTGGGCGGAGGGGCGTGGCAGCGGCAGTGCTTGCCAAGTCGATCAAGAGCTGTTTCAGCGAATCCCTTCTACTTCTCGCATAATGCACTTTTTTATTGTTTTGCCGATTTGATGATAGCATGATATCGATGATAGCAAATCGCATTAGCATACGGCTGTCTGCTCATGTGGCTCATCTAGATCCAAAAACGGACCCGGACCCAGACCCGTACGCGGACCCGGACCCATCAGTACTTGTTGTTGTTGCTGTCATGTTTCACTTTATTTTGTTGCCTGGCCTATAAGGCCATACAAATGGGGAACACACCCATGCAAAAATAAAACATACACACACAGCCTTACATATGCACCCTCACATAGACACACACAAACAAACACACTCTCATATAGAGGGAGAGAGAATCACCTGTGGGTTGTCTTTTGAAAGGCAAATTTTAATGCCAACATTGACAGGTAACGCCATATGCCCTCAAGTGTTCGCGAGTGTGTGTACGCAAGGGTGTGTGTGTGAGTATGTGTGTGCGTGTGTGCGCAAGGCAACGAAGCGTATAAGCCAGGCGGGCAGAAGCGAGCGCGACTGAGGGGCGACGGAGCCGGGGTTGGGGTCGAGTGCGTGCCAATGTAGCCAGACTCTTAGCCATTGCATTGGCTACTGAGCCAATTTTGAGAGCACTCGCAGTTGCCCCGCAGTACACACACATGCACACACACGCACACACAACATGTACCTTCCCCCCACCCCGGGCAGCACGTTTCCCCCTTCCAAGCTTACTGTTTCGCTGGCAAAGTCTCTCGAGTCACTTTGCTCGCTGTGTGTATCTCGTTATTGGCAGATTAAGCAGCTTGTGTGTATGTGTGTGTGTGTGTGCGAGTGTGCGAGTGTCTGTGTGTGTGTGCAACAGCAAAAGCACAAGAAAAAAGCAGGAAACTGGAAACAAATCGAAATATATTAGCGGCATATTCCTTTTGATTTTTTATTGCACGCTGTGTTTTTTGCCATTGGCATATACACACACACACTCACACACTGATCCCGTTATGTGTGTGTGTGTGTGTGTCAAGGTAAAACTCTTCGCGTATGAGTGTGAAGCAGCGCTTTAAACCTTCAACCGTTCACTCGCTTGAATCTAGCCCAAGGTGAAAACCAAAAAACGTTGGTAAAAGCACCCAAAAAAAAAAAAAAACCAAATGAACAAAAACGGTAAACAACAAACAAGTGTTGCAAAACGCTGTTAAACAGAGTATAAAAATGGCAAAGAGCAAAATTATAAATAAATATGTGCACAGTCAGGTAAATAGAAAGAAAAAGAGAGAAAGAATAAAAGGTGCAAGGCCTAAAAATACGTTTTCATAATTGAGCCTGGATTTTTTATAGAACCAACGAATCGGTTCAATTGCTGATCAACCAAGCGACGAGTGCACAATTATACAAATAATTAATTTATTTGAAATTAATCAAAATAAATTTTAAATAAGGCATGTTTATGCTAACTAAAATATCAATTATGCTTGGTTAGTTTATGCCCGAGTTGGGGCTAGAGCCGGCTGCCTGGCATTCCAGGTGCTATCAGCTTGTGTTGCCCGAGCTGCAGCTCTTCAAAGCAAGGATTCTCGAGAAAACGAGTCAGTTTCCTTGGAACTGCGGCAGAGGCGTTAAGTAGGTGCTTATTTGTGTGCAGGTGTTCTTATGCACACAGCTGCGAACCGCAACAAGCTGCGGCAATTGCAATCTTTGACCCACACGCGGGATGAGGCCGTGCCCGTGTCATGACTCCACTCGTAAGTCGTTTATGGTTCTTGTTCCTGCTGAAGTGCAACAGTTCAAAAGCACGTCTGAGACTGTTTTCTGACCATAAAATGAAGCAGCTCGGCGCAGAGGCCCAGCGCCTCAGTGCCTGAATATCGAACTCTTTTTATCCTAGAATGGTATTTGAGATGAAAAACTTTGTCATTGATGATGGCCAGCAATCGGGGCGCAGTTTCTGCCTGTCAGAGCACCTAAGAGGCGTATGGGAGCAGGATAACAGCATAACAGAACAATAACAATTCCAAAACAATCTCATGCAACTGAGATCTCAGTTGGTCCCGATTCCGAGCAGATTTACTGTTGCATACTTTTCGGAGCACAGATTCGAGGCGTGCCTCGTTTATTATGAAATTGTTGAAGTGCTAACAAAAAATATGTTATGGAACAATTGAAAGTTGGCTGCGAATTTTTGGAGTGTTCAATTACATTTCATGTGCTGCACAAACAAAAGTGGTTCGAGTGGGCGGTGCGGTGCGCTGGCGGGTGGTGGGTGGAAGGAGGCGGGAGGCGGTACTTAACGCCTCTTGTTGATGGTGTTTGCTCGTGTGTTGCCAACTTTTCCAGCGCTGTTGTTGTTTATTGTTGTTGCTGTTGCGTAAAGTTGTTTGCATATATAATTTCTATGCATACGAAGCTGAGCCTGACACAAAGCGCCAAAGACACTCAGCGGCTCATGTGTGTGTGTGCGGTGGCTGGCATTGGGATGGGGTGGGGTCGGGTCGGAGTCGGAATTGGAGTCGGAAGACGGCAACACCCACGCATCAAAATTAATGATATTTTAATGTAAAAACAATTCCAGCCACTTAAGCCCCATTCATACCTATTGTGTCTGCATGTGCATGTGTGTGTCCGTATGTGTATGCGTGCGTGCGTGTGCGTGTGTGTGTGTGTGTGAGCATTTCAATTTATAAGCCAAAGCCCGTGACGTAGTCCGCTTGAGCATGGCCATGGAAATTGAGCCCCGGCAACGAAAGGCAGCCCCACACAATAGCAAGTCGGAAAGTTTCAGTAGTGCGTACTCAACTAACTGATACCCTGTAGGCAACATGTGTTCTCTATCGCCAGGTCGATAATATGACGATAATTTCGAGCAGAGTTAGCACATCATTTGTTCATAGATATGTTCATATATGTTCATGTTATTGCATGTCACACTTATTAAACATAAAGTCTTCTTTCCCCGACGATTTGTGGAAACGTGCGAAACGTGTGAAATACCTGCCAAATGAACTTGCCAAAGGTTTCTGAAGATGCGCTTGGAATCGATCAGAACGTAGAAGAACAAGACGTGTGGAGTTTTCAATCAATCAATCCAATCAGTCTGTCAGTCAGGAAAAATGTTTGTACACAGCTTCTAGTAGCATCGTAAATGCCCATTCGTCCGTAGAGCACACCTCTGCACAATTCCAAAAGGGTGCAGGGTATTCGAAGGCAAGAGGGAACATTCCCATTTTTGGCAGCACAAGTTAATCCCTGTGTGCTGTATGCTGTGTGCGCAGCTCTTAAATAATAGCAAACTACAGTGCTTCAAAAATCAAATTACATATAAACTTTTTTTGATATTTTGATTTTTTAAGTTTTGTTGCTGGCTTTGCGCAGAATGTGGCACAGTTTTTCGGGCCGCAATTGTTTGCTCTCGTTATTATCATGCGGTTCGACTTTGTTCCGCTTTTGTTGTCTGCCTCTCAATCTACGCGCTTTGTGCTATACAAAAGGGTCAGCGGAGTGGGCAGAGTCAGAGAGGCGGAAAAAGAAAATATGAAATGTAAGCTGGGAACGTAATATTGAAGTTGCCGCTTTGTGTTGCATTATCCGAATGCTGCCTGAAGGGGGCATCGACAAAAAAATGTAAAGTATTCAATTTTCATTTGATTCTGCATGACAAATTGCGACGGCCAAAACGCAGACCAGTTGGCCAGAATGGCACACAGGATAATTGGCAAAATTGTTCAACACTTGCCATAACTATGCATGCCCAAAACCGAGAGTGAAGCTCGGCGTGAAATATCTACAACAGAGATAATTGCTGGGATGGCACGCAAATTGATTTGCTTAGTATTTGTGAAGGGTCGACAGTTTCGAGACTCAACCCATGCATTTAGTATATGGACCAATTAAAGGCAAGAGGCCTAATACGAAAATGTCTAATAACATTCCCGACACGTTGGGGGCGTATTTTAGTTGCCCCTCCGACCAGCTGTGACCCATTTCATAGCTAGTTTTCTACTACAGTAAATCTTAATTAACTATCTTCGTAGGGGCAAAGGTTAATAAGAAGAGTGAAGAAATTCGTATCGGAATAGAGACAGACAAATGGAGGCTACACAATAATGTTAAGTTATATTCAATAGAAACATAGCTGAAACAGTTCTGCTTAATGTGAATTTTATTCGACAGTCTACATAAGATTTAGAATCTTAACAAATGTCTCAGAGAATGACTCACTTCGAAGAACTTAAGCCCGTTTTATCATATCAACAAGTACATGTAACTCTTAGTCCCAACGAAGGCCCAAGACTGGGCAATATCTGTACGCTATAATATTCTAATAAGAACTCGACCCGATCCCTGAATGAAATAAAACAAAATATGAAATTAACTTACAGCTTTAATACCTTTAACTATAATCAAAATCGTCAAGGGTTCAGCTCATGAGCTAGTCAGTAAGGTTTTCCAAGCTTAATGCGAGGCAAATTCCAATTGATCAAAAGTGTCTGCTGCTTCCAGTACAGCTCAATTCACAGTGCATTCACAATAGACTCGGCAAAAATGTTCCGACACATAACTAACTTAAAATCGTTCAATTTGCTATAAAGACTTTCCTAGTTTTCCTAATCAGGCGCCAGCCAGCAAAGCCCAGCTAGGCGAGCTTTGCAACTGATTCCAAAGAGGAATCAGATATAATGTGAGGCTACATAAAGCGTCGGAGCTCGGAGCTCCTGCGTGCAGATGGATTTATTGTTATATTATGTGGCAAATGTTTTGCTTTGGCGTTTAATGTACTTTTTGATCAATTTCCGGGAAGGGCGTCAAATATCAAAGCGTCAACTTGTATCCAGTTCGCCGACAATTTAATGAAATTGGAACTGAAACCAGTTCCTGGTACTAAGTGCCGCAGGCGCAAAGAACTCAACAACTTGTCCATAAGTGTAATTAAATTTACGCATGCGACCTGTTGCTGTTGTTCTTGTTGTTGTTGTTGTTGTTGTTGTTGTTGTTATTGTTGTTGTTGCCTGTTTTGATGAGGCGCCTCAAAGTATGCTTTGATTTTGAGGCTGGGGCAAAATCAAAGCCCGGGCCAGACAACACAAGACAAGTTGACGACTGTCAGCTGCAGGACGGGCGAACGGGCGTGTCAATAGGCATTAGTACAACCAGCCGCTAAGCTCAGCATGTGTGTGTGCGTGTGTGTGTGTGTGGGTGTGTGGGTGTGTGAAGCTCTGTGATGTGCGCTTTACTCTCTAGAGACTTAGCGCTAATTCACTTTTACGCGACCAACTAAATTAATTGCAGACATTTTGCCAATCATACGCAGTACACACATAAACACACACGCACACGCACACATAAACACACACTCACACACACACGCACGCACACACCTCAGCCAACTGTACGTGCGTGGCAGTGAAATTGTCAACTTGGGCTCTCGCCTCACTCGCAATTTCCAACAAATTTGCCAACTTTAAGTACGTGCTGGTGCACCTTTGCCATGCCCTTGCCCTTGCCCTTGCCCTTGCCCATGCTCATGCTCATGCTCATGGCCAAAGCCAGGCCGCCGCCCACCGCCCACACCTGAGAGCGCAGCAAGTGTGATTTATATATTGTGGTGTGCACGTTTACTTGCAGACACTGCCATCTGGGCCGTCTTGGCCGTCTGGGCTTGTCTTGGCTGCCACGTATGAGAAATCGACGGCAACATCTGAAATGCGCATAAATTACGCACAGAAGACCAGCTCGGACCTCCCGCCTTGCACTCTGAACCACGTACCTTGGAGGGCTACCAAACCGTGCCCATTCAAGCGTCTAATAGCTATGATTCAATTAGAGGTCCAGCGGTCTCTTGGAGAACTTGCTCTGCTGCTGCTATTTCACGTGTGCTAATCAATTGCAAATTGGACGCCCATGGAATGCATTGAGCAGCTCTCGACCTTCACCTGGTGGGCGCCCATTATTGGGCGAGGGAGAGGCAGGGATAAGAGCGTGTAATTTGCTTAAGTGCTTTGGCTTTGGAGGGCCAGCTGTTGTACATTTGCCTGATCGTTAATTATAATGTCAAACAAAGCCTAAGACGAACTCGAACTGACTTTACAATGTTGCCCAGCTATTCGCTTACTAAGTATTCTCATCCCTGCTTAAGAGCTTTTTTAAATAGAAGAGCGAAGCACTAGAAACATAATCAGTAATTGTTTCGATGGACACTTAAATGCATCTTTAGCTGCACTTGAACTAATTCATAAGCCCTTTAGACCAAAATGAACTGTCGTTAACATTTCACGTCTTGCGATTCATTGTAGTAGATACCACAGAAATGGGAATGAGCTGGATCGCTTAACTCAACTTCATCATAGTTTACCCATCTACTCGAAGTAAGGTCGTGGGCAGAAAGGATTCTAATCAGGGTTTGGAATTGTTTCCACACTTTTCTCATTCTTCACACCAATCTACCCTACTTAGGCCAACCCAATTGTTTGGGGCTAGGTTAGATTATCGGCTAACTCCTAGAAAGCGTGAAGCGTGATCAACTCGGTTCTCATTCAAGGAAATCAAATATGCAATTGATCATGATATCCAGATACTGGAGTTTATTATAGTTACACATAGGCGTCTCTTTGCCGTTGGCGACGCTGACGATCCTTCTCCTCCATATAGGGCAAAATCGTGGCCTTTGTAGGAACGATGACCACAATGGGCAGCATTTTTATGCACTTGTCCAAAACATGGTTCAAACGCTTCGCCGTGGGATAGTCAAGCAGAATGATGCCGATATTTTGGCGTCTGTATAGGACTTGAAAGAACTGCTCAAGCTCGGCGAGCGTGGTGCCTAAAAAGGTATAGAAATGCATAAGTTGATTAGAGATCAAAACGAGGAAGAAAGGCTATCTTCGGCACGCCGAAGATCTAATACCCTTGCAACCTTTTAATGCCGAGAAAATGGTTAATGCCGAGTTTGGTGAAGGTATCTTGATAAACAAAAAAGGCTTTTAATCAAAAACCTAGTTTTCGACCGATCGTTCCTATGGCAGCTATATGATATAGTGGCCCGATCCAGCTGGTTTTGACATATGTGCTGCGTGCAACAGAAAAAGGGACTTCTGCAAAGTTTCATTAAGATAGCTTTAAAACTGAGAGACTAGTTCGCATAGAAACAGACAGACGGACATGGCTATATCGACTCGACTGCTGATGCTGATCAAGAATATATATACTTTATGGGGTTGGAGATGTCTCCTTATATGCTTTACACATTTCACGACAAATTATAATACCCTCTGCAAGGGTATAATGACAATACGAACCATGTTCAACCATAAGATAGTTGCGAAAGTTCTCACGATGATAGCCAATGCCAGCGAGCAGTAGACCCAGGGTAACCTCCTGCAATCGATACATTTTATATGGTATATTCTCTTTGATATTTGATTGACAATCGATTTTGGTATGTGGTATACAGGTAGAGCTAGTTCGGAATGTTAGCTGTACTTACTGTATCGGCTATAACACCTATGCGTATTATTGAATTGTCCTCGGGCTCCTCTGCTATCAGCTCCTCCTCATCGGACTCCTCTTCGCTCTCCGCGTGGCTTGCGTTATTTTTCTGCAGACCCTTTTCACTCATTGTATCTGGATATTAGATTTGTTCTTTTCTTTTATGTTGTGCTCGAACTGAATGAAAATTACTTTCTATCGGAACACTTTGTTTAGTTTCGTTTGTCAGTTGAGTGTTGCCTCAAAAGTGGCACAATTTTTAGCTGTAGCCCTGCCCTGTTTGCGGCATTCTGTGGGGACTAACTCGAACCCCAAGCTGCTGTGTTGGCCCATGTTTATTTTTTATGACTTTTTAATGAGTTTCCAATAAATAGCAGTTGCCACACAGTCCCGTTCCATGCCAAAAGCCCCGCCCTCACAACCACCCTGCAACACACACGCACATAAAGCAGCCCGAAATTGCAGAGCTTAAGCCTTAAGCCGGCAGCTTGTGGCACAGCAATGGCTATAGATGGAACCCAAACTGAAGCTGAAGCTCCAGCTGGAGCTGGAGCTGGAGCTGGAGCTGGAGCGCGGCTGCTTGGTCGGCCCTTTGGCACTTTGTTGCTGTGTCGCTGCGTTGCTGGAGTGCCAAAATTAGTTTTTTCCTCTCACTTATTTTGCATTCATTTTAATTATTAAATTTGCGTTGGCTTTGGCGCTGGCTTGCCTCGAAAAATTGAGCCCAAAATGAAAATTCAATTATGACATGAGTTTACAGATTTCCTTGCCCCGAGAGCTCCTTGCGAGCGTGTTGCCCAAAGGCATTGACGGCATTGAGACGGCATCTTTGTGGCTACTTTTAGAAAATTTATTAACTGCGACTTAACGAAAATTCGTTTACTTTGCGTTTTTTGTTATCCAGTTGATTAAGTCACTCGCCCCATCCCCAACGCTCCCCAAACCACAAGCTGGGCCCACCCCACACCCCACGAATCACAGCCACTCGTAGCTCATCCCGTTGGGCTCGATACTTCGAACATACTGTAAAGTTTAACATGTTTAGAACTGTCTGGAAATAACATTGCAGCGCTTTCCATAACAGTTGCGCGACTGTAAAGCGGATGTTAGCCAAAAAGTGTTATAGCCTGTAACAGTTATGAACGGACATTGAAATAGAAGATGTTTTTTCCTCTTTTATATATGTGGCTGGGCTAGGCATTTCCCCTTCCTTCTACTTACATATATATTCAGCTAAAATAAACTTTTGCTTTCGGCTGGTTTTCCAAAGGGCTTTCTTCACCTCTGACACAGCGCTTAAGTATTGCGGTAATATGAAAGGATGTAAGTATCAGTTGTCGCTTCAGAGAATTGGCAAACTCTTCAATCACAATCTATAAATAGCTTGGCGCCTGCTTGTTTGCTTATTAGGTAACAACTTCGAGACGTCTGATTAATCTAACCGCAATGAAGGCGTACAATCAGTTGGCCAGAACTGGGGCCTGACAAAGAGGCTGAGGCTGAGACTCGGACTCGGACTGAGACAGGCAACTGACAACTGGCAACTGGCAACAGGCAGTCAAAGTTCAAATTGTTTTTGCGTTGCTTTTCTTTTTGTGTGCTTTTTCTTTTTGCAACTCGTCAAGTGACATAAACAATTTAGCCAGCACAGCCCACATACACACACACAGGCACAAAGGGGAAGTCCAAACGCAAACAAAGTGTGGCAGAAACAAGCAGAAGGCGTAGTCTGAATAATCTAAAATACGCTGTGAATAAAGCTAGTTTATCTTTATCAAGTAGCAATTGATTATCTTACCAGATAACATAGATTTTTCATAATTATTTTGACTATTTTAACCTATTTCGAGGCAATTTCATATAAAATATTTTGATATTTGTTTGATTTTCCCTGGGGTCATGCAGGGTTAACCCTTAGTATGAAAAGGACTTGTGTTTAAATGTTATGAAATGTCGCATAAAATAAACAAAATACAACATTTTGCAGCTCGAGCAACTGTTTGTCCAAAGTTGACCCTGAGGTCATTGAGTGTAATATGACTCCTTTTGACATTGTGAAAGCAGCTGTAGATTATCTTAAATTCTCATTGGAAAACTACTTTGAAAATCTTAATTATTTTCATGTTTGCTTCAAATAAATGTGCCTGCAAAGCAATTTTGATAGCTTTGCCAGCCAAAGCGTTCTTTGCGTTCATCTTTTTGTGTCGCCTTAAATGTTGCTTTCAAGTCGAAAGGATTTGCGATACTTTCTCTGTCGCTCGCTTGCACATATTTGCATGGCCTTTTTTCTGAAGGTGAAGGGGGCAGAGATGGAGCCGAAAAACAAAAAACAAAAAACCGAAAGACAAATTGACAGGCGCCATTTGGGCATTCGACTTTGGTCCCCGGTGTCAGGGGGCGTGGCACGCAAGCTGACAGCCGAGTTTTGGAAATGAAAGTTATCTGGATTTTCATTTGGATTTCGATTTCAATTTGTTGTGAGCAGCTCTCAAAAGCCAAACAATACACGAAAATGCCGAAACACTGAGCGACTTCTAAGGAGCTGGTTTAACCTAAAGGGTTGTTGTTGCCAAAACATGTTGCATGTTGTTGTTCATGTTGTTGTTGTTGTTGTTGTAACAAAAAACAGCCACACACACAGCCACACACACACAAGCAGCTAGACAGGCAGACAGATGTTAAAATTATTATGTTCAAAGTGAATATTACGTTAACCGTAACATGGGTCGTTGGGACGGACAGACAGACAAACAGACAGACGGACAGACAGACAGACAGTCAGGCAGAGAGACAGACAAATAGAAGGTCTCGCTGAGGGCAGAAATTACACAGTTACAAGGGAAAACATGCGGCAAATTGTAGTTAAGTATGAAGTACGGGAGATATTATTGAGAGACTTTTATGATTATATTCCAGTACATGGCTAATACGTTTTGGGGGGCGGGGTGCTTGGAAATTGTAGCCCCGGGTAACTTTTTCAAAAAACTATTTGATGTAGCATCAAAGAAATCTCTTACTAAACAAGAGAGCGGGACATGCAGAGCGGGAGCTGGAATAGGACGAAAGGTATACCTTTTGCAGCCAGGACGTATTTTTGCATGCACTGGAAATGCTTTCCCCAGCTCGTCAGCTTTCCTTTCTAAGAAACAGTGCCAGACAGTAAGCACACAACAATCACATAAGCGTTTCAAAATGCAATTGGCATGCAGAAGAATTTCAATACATTTGCCCATTTATGGAATTTCGATAGGCACAAAAAACGCTCCCCTGTGAGCCGAGTATGAAAAGTGTCTGCAATGTGCACTGCAGGCAGTCGACTGCATGCAGCAAAGCCTTTAGGGCCAACCCACACACACACACACACACACACACTCGCAGATTTTGGATTGTCCTTGTTGTGTAGCATACGTGTATACGTGGGTGGTTGGGTGGGTGGGTCAAATGTGGTGCGGCTTTAATAACAGCGTAAATTGCGTAAGCTAGCAACAACCATTAATAACTTTTCTGCACCTGAACGCAACCGAAAACAGAAGCTGCCAACCAGCGGGCGGCCGAGACCAGAAGAGAAGGAACGAGCAAATGGACAAAGAAAGGGGGCGAAGTGGTAGAGCGGCGCACTGGGCGTATGCTCAATTTCAATGGGGGAACAAAAAACTGACGTGCGCGTGGGTGTGTCATTGTGTCAGTGTGTGTGTGTGTGCGAATGTGTGTGTGTCAATTGTTTGCCTTTTGCTGTCTGCTGCTATTTCATTCAACGGATACACAAACCCACACAAAATATTTTGTTGTATACATTGTATAGGCTGCTCACATACCCTGCACAAATGTGGCGGAGAGACAGCCTTTGCACCTCGCTGGATGGAAGGAGCTCGGAGAGCACAGCTGTTAGACTTATAAAGCTCTGCACCTTAAGGAACTCAGGGGCTCCAGGAATATCAATTATAATAATACTTGAATGCTTAAACTATAGTTGGTCAAGTTTTTAGTTTGTAAGTCCCGCCCAAATACACCTATGCCAAAGTTACCTTAGGTACCCCATCCCAAGAGACGCAGAGGCTGTCGATGGTATTAGGTATACGGACTTTCATGGAACATAACAAATTTGTTTGAAATTTTAAATAATCATGAAAATCCCTTAATATGGTAAAGCTATAATGTCTATATGTGACACGGGGCGTAATTAAATTTGTTTTCATGCCATGCTCAAAATATGCCACCAAATGAAACCGGAGATGCTAGATAAAGGATGCTCTCTAGAGAGAGAGAGAGAGTGCAGGGTGCGGACTTGTTAAGAGCACTCTTATGTTTTGTGTGCGTGTGCGTGTGTGTGTGTGTGTGCGTGTGCGTGTGCGTGTGCGCTGTTGCCCATTTAATTATTGATTTCAACATTGAGGTGATTAATATTTTCGTAACGTACCCGAAACGAAACGAATCGAATTAAATGGCCTCGAGCGGTTGTTGATTGTTTTTATGTGGCATCATAATTGCATTTCCTTGTTACGGCCATTGTGCGTGTGTGTGTGTGTGTGTGTGTGCGTGTGTGTGTGTGACTGTGTGGGTGGTTAAGTGTGTGTCTTTGGGTGTATGTAGCAGCTAGTGCACTTTGGGCATACGCACCGCAGGCTAAATGACAAGAGCAGCGGTTAACCACAGCTGAGCTGCCGCAGATTCGCATTGGTAATTGTCGAACACTGAAACGGCAGCGCCCTCTGGCGTTCGGATTGTGCAACTTGCTTTAAGTGCTAAGCAAGTATTTGTACATTTTCTTTTTCTTGTTTTTAATTTTCAATCCAAAGTAGCACAAACTTTCAATTCAACTTTGGGTCTGAGCTAAAGTTCTTTGCGCGTTGAGGTTTTTCTGTGTGTGTGTGGGGCTGGGGGTGGGGGTGGGTATTGGGGAAAGTTTGTCACAGATGTGGCAACAGTATTTTTTTTTTTAATAACAATTACAATTGTAATTGTGTCATTTAATTAAAGAAACACTTGACTAACTGTTGCCCAACTGTTGCCTAATGGCAAATCCATCAAAGCGACAAACCCGAAAAAGTATGCTACAATTTTGCGCCCCAAAGAGAACAGTTACTTTTGCGTCTTGCCTGTGTGTGTGTGTGTGTGTAAGTAGATGTGTTGTTACATGGCAAATATAATACACACCAGCTGTAAATTACTTTAGCCAAATACCCCAACCCCAGCCCACATTTACATATGTGCATGTGTTGGTATAAGAGAGGAAAAGTTTGTTTTTTGTTTTATTCATTTTTTTCTGCTTCTTCTTCTTCCTTTTGGGGCATCAATCTTCCTCCATCATTGTCAGAGGCGGCGCCAATGACGATGACGACGGCGATGACACAGCAGCAGTTTAAGCACACACAGCATCAGCTGGAGCCCACACACACACACACACGCACACACCCACACACACACACACACACGCACAAACACACGCACAAACACACGCACACACGCACCGCACACAGCCCAACGCACACATATAGAATAAATGAAATATCATTGATGCAATTTCATAATTTTGCTGGCCAAGAGGAGAATGTAGGCACAATTTCGCTTACTCCTCAGCCGATTTTGTTCATTTTTTTCCTTTGCCAGCTTTTTGCGGCCTATTTACGACCTCAAATAATAAATTAATTATTTATTTACATTACCATCAATATTAATTTAATGCTTTTTGTTTGCCCTCGCTTCCCTTCAGCTTTGGCGCCTGCGTTGAAAGCTTTCCGATTGCTGCTGCTGCTGAAATGAAATGAAAGAAAGGAAACCAAAAACATTTAAATTTCATTATAAATTTGAGCTACTTAATTATGAGATATATATTTTGCACGCATTTTATTACATTTATTTAAATATAAACCAAATTTCAATTCGATTAATACGTTATTAAAAAAGTACAATTCTGCAGATTAAAGAACCTTTGCTGGCATTAAATTGAGTAAGCAAATGTGCTTTAAAAAGTCATTTGATGCTTTATTGACTTGTTTTTCAAGAGAATCAAATGAATTCCGCTGCTTTTCGATAGGCTAAACAAATTGCAGACGAGACATTCGAATGCATTTCCAAGCACCAAATACTTGAAGCCAATAACAGCTGTAAGAACCGAAACAGAGAGAGAGAGAGAGAGGAAGGGAGAGAGGGAAATGATGCTCAGTTGTAGCTTCGGCTGCATTCGTTTGATCGCAAAGTTTTTTCGAGTGCGCTTCATTCACTCGTTTGAAGCGAGTCATTCGAATGATTGATGATGAGAGAGGGAAATTATGCTCAGTTGTAGCTTCGGTTGCATTCGTTTGTTCGAAAAGCTTTTTTGTGTGAGCTTCATTCACTCGTTTGAAGCGAGTCATTCGAATGATTCGCAAATGCTTGCAAGCACTCGCAATACCCATTTGAAGAAAATGTTTACCGAATGGAAACAAGCGAGAACTGAGATTACAATTCCAATACAGTTTATGTGGCATATGTTTGCCCGACAAATCAAATGCTGTCGTCACGCAAAACAAAACAAAATAAATAACAAACAAAAGGAAAAACATAAAAAATAAAGAAGAAAGTTAAGCTTCCTCTTTATGTAGAAACTCATAATTTTAATGCAATAATTCACTTAGCTCGGCATAAACAAATTGGAAAACTTTTTCCAGGAGCTTTCACTTTACACTTTTTGTGTGCGTTCCGTGTTTGAGACAAGCTCTCCATCACACCAAGCTCACTCCAAAACCATTTTTGCTCGGGGCGACCGCAGTCAGACAGGCAGACAGACAGACAGACTGGGCAGACAGCCGGACGGACACGCCCCACAGCCCGGAGCCCGAGGACCGTAGCCCAGAGCCCAGCACAGGGCTCACATGGATTGTCGTAGCCCGTTTAAATATGCCATGAACTTACATATGGGCGGATATACTATGAGCCAAAGTGTGTCCCGAAAAGTTTTAGTTTTACTTTCCTTCTCCTTCTTTTGGGCAACAGTTTTTCCAGCCAGTTTGAAGCGTATTTAGTTACAAGAAAGCCACAAGAAAAACCACTAAAAAACTAAAAACGAGCAAAAACAAAAACAAAATTAAAGTAAAAGAAACAAAAAACAAAAAACTAAGCCACAAAATAAACGGACTATTTCATGTTTAAGTGCAGCATTCAAAATGATGAATTTCATGGGACTGGCTTACGAAAAGTTTTCAGCTCAATCTATAAACTTGAAACAAGTTTGTCAAAGTGCACGAGCTCTGCGAGCTCTTTTGTCATGTTCCGAGAAACAACAGAAGCATCTGAAGTGCGCAAAACTTTTTCAAATTAACCCAAAAGAGATTTACGATGCCAACTGAAAATTGTGTTAGATAAATGCAGCTGTGCTTTGCACTACTTTCTCAAAGGTCAAATGCAAATCGAAGCGAAATTGAAGAGAACTTCGTGAGCTAACTGCCGCAGAAAACAACTGACAACAAATGATGACAGAAATATTGAAAATCATTTCAAACTTTTGCACATGTTTACCAATTTTGAATGCTTTACAATCAGTTAGTCTTAAGCACACAAACAGAGGGCGGAATGCTGGCGAAAGCGTTTTTTGACACAGCCCAAAAACATAAAGGCCAAACAAGCGACCATTTAAATGCAACACACAGTTGCCCAGTTAATTGAATTGAATGCTGCACACACACACAGGCATCAGAGTAAACATACATAAGCACACTCACACACACTCACACACAATCACACACAATCACACACACTGCAAGCGAAAGTACATAAGAAAAAAACGTCGTCTTGAGCGCTTACCTGGCGCAGGCATTTTTGTGTATAATTTAAAATTTTGTTTGCGCTCGAGCTTAGGCCCGGCCCAGCAGCTGCCCCAAAAGGCAGGGCGAACCGAAGACGACCCCCGGCTCGAGAGTCGCCCTCTCATGCCCTGCCGGCCAGAAAACAGCCCCGCAGCACGCCGCAACAGGGAGACAGGGAGACAGGCTACGGGGAGGCAGGCAGGGAACCAGCTAAGATATTTCTATCAAATTTCAATTTGTTGAAATTTGTTTTTTACAATTTCGTAAAGGGGCGGCCAAAGAGACATAGCCAGTGACAGCAATAGAGAGACAGACAGAGACAGATAAGGAGAGACAAACAGCGAGAAAGAGAGAGGAGGAGAGGCAAGAGAGAGAGAGAGAGAGAGAGAGAGGGGCTTAGAAGGCTGCGAGTCGAAAGCTGCCTGCCACATAATTAAGCTACGTTCCAAAAACTTGAGCGAAAGCCCACAAAAGCCAAGCAAGCGCACGGCGGCTGTAATTAGAAATCCCCCTCAAAAATGTGAAAGATGCCAAAAACGAAATACGCAATTCGTAGAAAAGGTACAAGCAAGTACAGGGTATGGAGTTGGAGTATGCCATATGCAGTATGGAATAGGGAATAGGGAAGATAGAAGATGGAATATGAAGTAGGCTATACACAAATCTCCAAGATTTGCCCGAAGATGCTCGTCAAAAAGTAATGCAAAGCTTAAATAAAAATATAAAAATAATTTTTAATGCATAATTAATTATCTAGGGACTTCTGGCTGTGTGTGTGTGTGGGTGTGTATGTGTACGTGCGTGTGCGTGGGCGTCTGTGTTTCCCAGCTAGAATGGCATTTAAAAGTGCGCCAAGGGGTTGGCCACGCTTCGAGCAGTCGGTGGCTGCTGTTGGCCAAAGTTGTTTGACTGTGGCCAAACATTTGCCAGCGCATAAAGTGTGGGTTATGCGATACTAATTAGCGGACAGTCGGACAGACATTCGGCACGAGATGGTGAGCCGTGGAATCCACGCAGATAGCATCTGACGTGCGGAAAAGTTATGGCGCGCTGCGGCAGCACTTAAGCCGCATTAAATGCGGATTTTGTTTACATTTTTACTCATTACTTTGACGCCAGCAGCAAAGAAACAACAACAAAAACAACAACAACAACAACGACGACATTGCCACAAATCCAGCTAATTTGCTTGTGTTCACATTGCGTACCACACCCCGCCACGCCTCTGCAGCTGCTGCTGTTGCGCCGCTGGCCAGGTGTCTCCAATAATGGTCAGCGACAATCTCTAGCTGC
The DNA here is from genome assembly GCA_037075305.1 of Drosophila kanekoi. Taxonomy (NCBI): domain Eukaryota; kingdom Metazoa; phylum Arthropoda; class Insecta; order Diptera; family Drosophilidae; genus Drosophila; species Drosophila kanekoi. The sequence goes on along the minus strand of JBAMCE010000451.1, from coordinate 9,866,855 downwards.
TCCGACTGTCGCCTTGTGAGAGTGCCACGCACACGCACGGCCACACCACTGCTCATACAAATAGGCACACAGCACACAACACACAAATCAAGCAAAATTCTTTCGTCGAGCTTTGGCCACAAGCCAGTTTTTGGTTGGGCAAAAACCCTGCTCCAAGCTAGCTAAAATCGATAGTTTTACAAACTTACGAGTTATCAAAATATTTGAAAATAACCACAAAAGTTTCATAGAACAAATTTCCATGCATATTCCGAGCGTTCGAATGGATTGAAGAATGTTAAGCTTAAAGTGTCTGAAGTAAACGTGAAAAGTTCTACAAAAGTAGGGAAACTTCTATGAAAATACAATACGTTCAATACGTTTTTCTCTGCTGCATCTATTTAACTGGCCTGCATTGTGCTTGGGCATACACGGACATTCAATTCTGCGACTACATATGCCAGGTCCAGTGTCCAGGAAAGTGGGGATTGGCATGGGACAGCATTGAATTTCCGCTTGTGTTAATACAATTTTCTGTTACTTTATTAGCCTGTGCGCCTGTGCGTTGGTTCCTGTAACTGTGGATACCCTGCACTTGGCCAGTTTGTGGTAAATGGGCGGCTTGTTGGCGAAAGAAACTAATCGTGCATAACTCTTATTGGTTACCTGCTATAGGGTATCTGCTAGTCATGGGTTGTGCTCGCTTTGCTTTGAAACTGCGACCTGGGACGTGGACAGCTGGAAGCCTGTCGTCGAAATATGCTTTGTACACATGGTAACAAGGCACACACACGCACACACAGCCAAACATACAGCTACACACACACACACTCGCAGTGGGGCACTAATTGCATCGTTAGCGAATTTCAAACTGGCCTCAAAGTCGTCCTGTTTATCCTTGTGTATCCTGTGCGTATTCGGCTGCTTATACGTAGCTTTCATTTGCCACGCCCGCATGCACCTTCTTTTTTATTCATGAGCTGTGAGAGCCACACACCACTTTTTGTACACACCACACCTTGTAGAGGGTGCTATAATCAAGTCGTGAGCTGTGTAACCCAATAAAGGAGACATCCTCGACCCCATTGCGTGTCCTGATCAGTGACAACAGCCGAGTCGTCTGCTCGTCGGTCTATCTTTTAGCTTCCAATCTATCGTTTTCCAACATTGACCCATCTTTCTGTTGTCTTTCATATCTCGACCCGACCCGATCGGACCACTATCTAATGCAGTTGGCATATGAAATATCGATCGAAACGCAGGGTATTGTTTGACAAAACATTCTCCTTTCATCAAACTCAGCCTTTTCGAGCTTTACTTTTCGCACATATCTGCAGAACCGTAAAATAAGGGTATTAAGTCTTCGACGTGCCGAACCTAGTTGTTCTTTCTTGTTATTGATTGCCATTGCTCAAAGTTATATTTGCTCTCGAGCCAGCTGCGTCCTACACACACACACACACACACACACACACACAGACGCATCAGTTTTTTAAAGCCTATAGTTGATTTTTTACACTCGTTGACAATCATTCTGCAATAGTAAAGTTCTCAAGTCCTTAATAAATGCTATTCACAATGTTCGAAGTTTCATAACTTTTGCCCTGTGAAATGGAATTCTTTCCAAGTTTTAATTTTATGGAATATAATTTTACTCTCATTTCTGGCTGAATGACATATTCATGTTTTTCAATGTGCTTTTTCATCAATATTATTATACTTTTTAGTCATTATTTAGTGGAAGGTTTATGAGTCCTGTCCTGGAACCTGGGAGCTTCTGACAATGGTTGCTGCTGTCGTTTCTGTTGTTGCAGCTGTTGTTCTTCCAGTTGTTGTTGTTGTTGTTGTTGCTGTTGTTGTTGCTGCTGTCGCTGTTGTTACTGTGTCCACATTAACCGCATTGCTTTGCGGCCCCGTTTGCCTCTCGTTTCGTCCTGTCGCGCCTGACAGCATCTAACTTTATTAGCTCGTTGCTGTCGGCGCTGAGTGCTGCCTCCGCGTACGTTCCCCGCCCTTGCACAGCCCTCTTCCGCTTGCCATGCAATGCCACATTCTCAATTTCTCCATTGGCTTTGTCTCTGTCTCTGCCTCTGCCTCGCACGCTTTCTCCGTCTCTGTCGCCAGCCAGGCAACAGGCGCAAAACGCGGCGTTAAATATGCCAAGCGCCATTGCGGCAAAATGTTCAATTTCCAAGTAGCGTCAAAAATGTTAGACCACAACGAAAACAGCACGAACAATGGGGCGTGGCTGGCCGACAGAGGCTGAATGGAAAGAGACAGGCAGCAGACGGCAGGAGGCAGGAGGCAGGCGGCAGGCAGACAGGCAGACAGGACTCTTCATAGGCATAGATTAGAGCAACTTGTCTTTAAACTCAACATTAAAGTAACCACCAAAGTGGCCCATAAAAAATTGTGATGCCCACCACACGAAATCCATAAACAATGCGGCTGCGGCTGCGGCTGTCCACCGAATGTGTGTGTGTGCGTGTGTCATCTGGAGTGTGTATCTATATGCATAAAGGAGCCTCTCCTGATTGACCGAGATTTTCAAAAAAGTTTCGCTTTGATTTAAAAGTATGCAAAAGGGTGCATTCATTGGGAAAGGGTTTCATTGAAAATCATTCAGCTTTAAATGACCATAGCTCGCTTAAGTAGACTCCGCAGAAATGCCTTTCGAATACGCAATACTCTGCAATTTTTTGGAATTCCGTGTGCCAGTATAGATCCAGGCATATCAGTCCATAATCAGCGTATATCTCTTGTTTTCTCCTTAATTTGGTTGAAGTTAAGAGCCAGATGTAGCAGGATAAACACACATAACAACAAAGATGTACATACATTCATCACTCGTTACATACATACATCACTTCATTTAACATTGACATTCAGATACTTTACATTACATTAACATAAGCATAATCTATATTTTTGAGCATGAAAGTGACATTGAGAGCTGAAAGATGCAGACGAACGAAAGAGAGAGAAGGGAGTGCAGTTCTGTGGCGCGTATCGAAGAATAAGGAACTAAGCTGGGTTTAATTTAGTTTTATTTGGCTTTATAGCATTTCGTTTCTTCACAATGTTTGGCTGAATTGCTATATAATATAATAGCTTTTTATCGATTGTGGGTATAACTTATGAAGATCTGATACTACTTCAGAAATTTAGCCAATTCCTTATGTATTCTAGGCTTGTCAATAGTCTGTTAATATCAAGGAAAGTTCTAAGTTTCCTCAGTTTTCCTGTCTCCAAGTATATTGTTCTTATACTGCTAAGCGTTTTCCTCGATCGATTTAAGTACAAATTTCTATAATAATCTTCGTATGTGATGAATGAGAAGCCACATTTCAAACATTTTGATTCTAGTTTATGTTATATAGAGCCCCAGCACTGGCTTGTTTTAGTCGTTGCCACACTCTAGACTTCTTTTGTATTTAAATATTTAATAATATTTCGATTATTTTTGCCACATTAACGCCTCCGCCTCGGGCGCCCGATCCACAAGCCAACGAGCCCAAGAGGCGGCCAACAAGTGGCCGAAGTTAACAACCTGCAAAGTGTCTTGCAAAAGACCAATTCTGGTGTCAATGTCGTAACAAAAGGTGAACTGGCCAAATTAAAATTAAAATATCTCAGCGTTGCCCGAAACTTTGCCATTCTGCTCTCTCTTGCAAGGGGTTGTAATGAGCGACAAGTCGAATAGGCGAATACCCTCACGAAGCTCTGTTGTAAAACACATTTGGAAGGGGCTCTGCGCAGGCTTAAATGCCCGCTTGCAGGGCATGGAACAAATCAAACAAATTGTTGCAAAAGCAAAAGAAAAAATCGGCTCATTAAACGTGCATTAATTGAAACAAAGTAATGCCCCGCCACACAAAAGGCCTTTTATTAAAGCCAAGAGACCAGGCCACGTCCTGCACTCCACGCGAGTGTGGGGCTGGGGCTTGGCCGTTGGGCTCGATTACATTCCATTCCGTCGAGCAAATAAGAAAATATCAAATCAACATTGAGCGCTTGTAAAATGATAATTAAATGCCGGCGAATTCCTCGGACGAATTCCTGGCGAGCGCTACACAAATAATTGTCCGTCATAAACATTGCAATTACAATAACAAAATTATATAATTAAAGCAAAATTTATTGACAGATAAAACCAGAAAAAGCTTCTCATATTAAATGACAAATGAAAAAACGCACTCAACGCGGAAAAAAACAAATCGAAATGGAATTGAATTCCTTTCGAAGAAAAACAAAAAAAGGAAACAAATAATAAGCTTTTCATAAGCACAGCAACTGACATAAAGGTCATGCGAATTGTGTGGGGTGAAGGTATTTTTTCAAATGAAGTACAGAAAGCTGATTAAACCAAAAACACAACAAAACTTCAGGGCAAAGTGTTCTAAGAGGAGGGGGAGGGGGGGCAAAGCATTTCACAACAGTTTCTAAATGCTCTCACAGGATTATAATAGTTGTTTTCTTTTAATCCCCAAATGCAAGCTCGTGTTTGCATGCAACTATTTTCTCAGAAATTTTGCTTATATTTTCCTTTGCAAAATGGCATCGATTATGGGATTATCAATTAGGTAACTATTTCCAGTCTGATTAGCATAGCGTGCGTCCAATAAGACCAACTTGCAACTGTAGCCTGCCCTTGTGCAAGTTTTTCTTACAGCTTCAAGGATATTTCAATTCCACTTATGTTCCGCTTATCCTTCTGATTGCTCATTAGCCGGCATTTGAGTGCAAGTAGAACTATGGAAATCCAAGTGTGTCTCATACAATTGACAATTTGTCATCCTTAACAGCACATCCTTCTGATTGGCATATACGTATTGTGCAGGCTAAGGCTTTGTTCTCTGATTGGTAGCAATAATAGTTTTCTTTAAAGGATTCGATTAGCTCTGATGGCGAGCTTGTTAATGTGATAGCCCATTTAATAAATTGCATTACATTTCCTTCAACGCCCAAAGTATAGATATTAAAGAGCTTAATTGTTGGCTTTAAGGCATGTAATGCATGCAGCAGCGATAAGAAGAACAAGCACAAGAAGAGGGGTGCGGCGTGCTGCAACATGCTGCACATACACAAAGCCGAAAGCAGAAACTATGCTAATGAATTCTCTTGCTGTCGGAAGCACCTTACAGGTGCCCGATAAACGACTTACTATATGTATATGCATTAATCGAAGCCGACCATTATGATGCAGCCCGAATGCAGTCCGGCTAATAGGATGATCGGTCGCGGGGCGGGGTCGGCCGCAGACGGGGGCAATCCCTTGGCTCGACGGGCAGCAAGAAAATCTTTAGTGAAGTTAACAACGCGCTACTTAACTGAACTTTAATTGTTGTTTATGTAAAATACCCAAAGGAGCTGCGTCTGGCAGCTGGTGAGAGGTGGGTGGAGGGGGAGGGAAAGGGAAAGGGACGGAGGGCAGGACGCATGCATAATAATAATGCTAATGCAATAACAATAAACGGAAGCGGCAGCGCAAAGAACAACAGGCAAAAAGCAACAGGAAATGGCGCATGAAACGAATCAGTCGAAACGGAAGGAAATGCTTAAACGATATGAAAATCCTGCCGGCATATGCTGTAAATTTCCAGCTATTATTACTTGACGCCATTTCTGTTGCTGTTGTCCTTTGAATACCCTAACAAAATATTTGCGCCTATTAGCATTAGCTACAGAGCATAGCAGTAAATCAGGATAATCGAATTTTGTTTCAAGTGTTGTTCAACGCCCAAACGATAAGTGCTTTAAGCGATATACATATCTATATATTCTTTGTGTGTGGTTTTTAGTGTTAATCAGCGTCGAAATGGTATATTTTAAGGTTTTTAAGTGTTGTTAAACTCCCAACTGAAAGCAAGAATATTGCTCGAGAAGTGCCTGAAGTAAAAGAACTCTTGCTTTTTAGTGTTGTTAAATGCCCAATGATAACATGAATATTGCTCGTAAGAGTTTGAATTGGAATAATTCTTGTTTTTTGTCTTTAATGTTGTTAAAAGCCCTACCGGAAACACGAGCATTGTGTGTATAGTAAATATTGTGCAAAGAGTTTTGGCTCTTGAGCTTGGAAAATATCTAAGGAAGAACAGTAAATGAGCTTCTAGTGTTGAGTAATTTCAATAACAAAAGAGCTAGATTACATAACAAAACGGAATTCCCTGAAAAATGGAATAAAATACAAATATTTATTCAAATTTGCTCTTAAGAGTAACTGGAATTCGTTGAAATCAGCTTGGCTAGAAGCAGTTAAGCGAGTGGCTTCTGCTATTGTTGTTATTGGTTGTTGTTGTTGTTGTTGTTGTTGCTGCTGTTGTTGTTATTGCAGCCGTACTGAGGTGAAGCTGCGGGGGGTTGAATGGGGACATTGACAACGACAGGTTAATGCCTTTTTTCAGGCTCAGCCGCTGGCTGCTGCCGCTGTTATTGTTGTTGCTGTTGTTGTTGTTGTTATTATTTCTTGGCAGTTTTTAATAACGGGCTGACAGGCAACTCGATGCGGCTGCTGTTGCTGTTGCAGCATCAAATTTTATGGCCACACTTAAGCAAACAAACACACACACACACACACACACACACACACACACACACACACACACACACACCTCACACACACACATAGAGTCTAGCGTTGTGTTTAATGTGCTCGACACGGCGGCAATTAATAAACAAGCTACTTGCAACGATGGGGCAGGTTTTTATGTGGCACATTCTGCCATAACGCTTTCACTTTTTATAGTTTACTCATAAACCAACTAGATAAATGAAAGCAGCTGCGAAAAAGTGACGGAAACAAAGCGAAAGACAGAGGGTGAAAAGGAAGGAACAAGTGTGTGCGCAAGCGAAAGCATTTGGGAAAACTTTTAAGGGACGCGCACAAATGTATGCTATGAAAATGTTTCTGCAATGCTCGCACAACAGAAACGTAATTTATCTGTGGTAAAAAGTTGCTGCCAGTTGCGAAAGGACTTTACCAAAACGTAGACCATTTAATTGTCATCAAAAACTATATCAACATTTACGTGCAGCAATTCTGCACAATTCTGCACAATTCTCAGAAACTAACTCGAACTAACAAAACATTTGCCAACGCTTGCGAAACTAAAATAATTCGCATTAAAATTTTAATTGCATTACATGCGCGCTGTCACTCTCTAAGCCAGCAACTTTTGCCTGCAAATTGGACACGGCAGGAACAACATTTAAATTACTTAATACTTTTCATTTAAGCCCTATTTCAGCAGCAATTAGCTAGTTTGCCAGGAATTCTTCAAACGAACTGTTGTGCCCCTTCTTGTTGTCTACCTTTGCATGATACCTTGCCTGAGTTCGCCTTGAGTACATGCGACCAGAAGGGACTCTATCATACAGCTGCCATAGAAAAGATTGACCGAACAATAATATCTTATTTGGAAAAGGTAACTTTGCTTTTGCGATGCTTACCGATGCACAGCAATAAGCAGGTAACTAGAATGCGATTACCTTGAAAACCAAGTTTACTTCGAATGGAAAACTCGAATGCATACAAAGTTATCAGAAAACGTATTCTGAATCGAGGGAGTTAACAACTTATCAGACAGCAACAAGCAAGGCAAACAAGGCAAAAGCAAAGCACAAAGCATGAAATTTCCCTATAAACCTGGTTAGATACAACCCTTATTCTGACCGTCTTTGAATATCCAACAAATAGATAGTTTCGATAACATATATTCCCGGGATTCAAAGGAGAAACATATGGATAATAGTATTAGATGGATTTAAGCGGAGAGGCTTTGAGCGTGCTCCAAGAAGAAACTCAATAAGCTTTATAAATTTGTTTATTTGCACGCAAGCTAAAACAGCTGGAGCAGCATACCAGGCTGCAAATTGCTTAAACAGTTGCCAAAGTTCCATTTTCGCCTGTTGCCAACTGTCGCCTGTTCCATAAAATTTCGTTTTGAATATTAAACGACTTTTCATTAGAAGCCCAACACGCACACACGCACACACACACACAAGTGCTTTGCTTGAAATGTTGTTGATGACCAGCAAAGTGCACGAGTCAGGGTATGGGGGGGGGGAGCGCAACTCAGAAGGGCAAAAGGGGGATCTCTGATTCTGTTTGAAGTGGCATTCAAGTGTCCGTTGGCCCGTTAGCGGGCTTCAGCTTCATTCAAGTGGACGCCCCAAAAATGTGTGTGCCTTCAAAAGCTGACAGCCAGAGTGGGATAGATAAATACAGAGAGATAAATTGAGACAGAGAGCGAGAATGAGAGAGAGAGAGAGAGAGAGAGAGAGAGAGAGCGAGCGTGAGAGAGAAGTAAGGCAAAAGACAGAACACTGTCAAATGTCAGGCGAACAAACAATGCCAGCTATGCGAATGCATTTTAATGGATGATGCCACCAACTTTTACTGCGCTACTCCACCCCCCTCATGCCCCCTTGGCGAAGCCATCACCCTGGAAAGGTTGACTACCGTCAGCCAAAGCCTGGGCAATGGGAGCACAGGACTTGGCTGGCAACAATTACAGTTTCGCGCAAAATGCACAACTTTCAGTTTTTGAAACGATATTCGTGGCGCCCTTCGGAACAAAAGCGCGTTAAAGAAAATGTTGCCAGCGGCGACAGCGACAGACAATGAGAAAAGGCATATGGAAATGGAAGGACCTAGTACCAAGGACATGCAGCATGGAGCAAGGGGCGCCGGGCGTAGGGCATAGGACGTGGAGCGGACCAAAAGGACCAAAGCACGTTGCGATGTTGGACTCTGAGGCAGTAAAATGCTCTTTTTTGTTGGTTTTTTTTACGAGCGCTTAAATTGCACGCATTGTAAATGCCAATGCACGTAAATACACACAAACACACGCACACACACATGCAGAGAGAGAGACAGAGAGAGAGACAGACAGGCAACAGTTAAAAGTGAAAACAAACGTAAAATCATCGCAAGGCATAGCACAAAATGAAGGGAATAAAAAGCAAACAAAATAAATTTCATATTGCAAAATACTTGAATGCTGATTTTTTAAGAGCCTGCCCCACGCAGCTCGCAGCGAGGCCGCAAATCCGCGATTCCTCAAGACTTTACGACTAAATGACATTTAATGTCGCATGCAAAGTGACCCCAAACAAACACAATATAAGCCCTAGTGCTTAGGTCCCCTTCAAGGCCAGTTTTCAATTTCCATATCAAGCAAACAGACCGCGATTCTGGTGTCCCGTCAGACAGTCTAATACAAATAACTAAGTTAATATTATGACTAAGTTGGGCCGCGGCTGGGTCGTAGCTCTGTTGCCCATAACTCGTTGAGGTAGGCAAGCACTCATTGAATAGAAAGCAAATGCATTTCATAAGATATAATCAAGATTAACATATTTTCATTTAGTTCATGAAAAAGACTTTAATATACGTTTCCTTTTTTCAACTATAGCCTATACTCTCTTCACGGTCATTCGCTTGGTGAAGATCAAAAGGTACTAATCACAAAATGAAAGCTCCTTAAGTCTTCCAGTTCCAAGAGTTGTTTCCTGGCATATTAAACTCTGGCTGTAATCTAGCAGAAGCCACTTACAGAAACTACTTTCTGTGGCTCTTCTGCTTTCAGATAGGAGCTGCGTTTGCCCTGACTGACTGACTGACTGACTGACTGACTGATTGACAGACTGATTGACAGACTGATTGACAGACTGACAGACTAACTGACTGACAGACTAACTGACTGACTAACTGACTGACTGATTGATTCATTGACTGACTGATTCATTGACTGACTAACTGACTGACTGATTCATTGACTGACTAACTGACTGACTAACTGACTGACTGATTGATTGACTGACTGATTCATTGAGTGACCAACTGACTGATTGATTGACTGACTGATTGACTGATTGACTGATTGATTGACAGACTGACTGATTGATTGGTAATCAGCCCAAACAACAAGAGATACGAAACTGCAATTTTATTGTAGTTACCTTTTGTGGTGAAGGTGCACGTTAAGACGGGGCTTTTGGAAATTTCAACCGCAAGTATGGAAAGCCCCTTGTATACATATTTCCAAATAAAAGTGCAGATCAGGATGGCAGGGCAATATCCACAATTCTTAGCACAATATATTTCGATCACATGTACAAAGCTAAGACAACAATATAAGTTTCCAATAACTTGATGCTGCTGTCTGCAGTCTTAAGAGTCGCTCACAAAAGCCGAAAGATGTGGTGCAGAATATTGTATCATATCATAAGGGTACATTTCATTTGATAAGCAATATGCGAAGGCCGCAAATGGCATGCAACTAGATTCAAGAGCAGCCACAAAGCAATTTAACCAAAATGTAGTCATGACTTGTGTGGAGGCAAATGTGCACAGGAGACGAGATTCATTATGGTTATCACAGAGCTACTTTGTTAAGCTGCTCACTTCGTAAAGTAGTTGTTAATGCTGTCCAACAACAACAGCAGCGGCAGCAGCAGCAGCTCAGAGCGCAGGCTGAACAACAACATCAACTGATTTTCCAGGTATTAAAAGCAGTTTTGGACATATGAACATGTCAACCCAAATGTTATGGCACGGACGCCAGCAACGGCCAGCCTTGATGGACAAAGGACGGCAAAGGACACGCACTAAAGTTGAGCATCAGCTCGGACTCATATATTTTAATTATCATAATGATAATTACCTTTGCTCGGAGTGCGTCAGTGTGCTGCGAGGAGTCCTTTGAGCGCTTAACATTCGGTTAAGTTCCCAATTTTTCGTTGTTGTTGTTGTTGATGAGCGTTGTGTGGCCGGAGGGGCTCAGGGGACTGGGGGGGCTAGCTAATTTGTGTGGCACATTGGGGCAGTCTATTTAATATTTGATCGTCTAACGACTGAGAGGGGAGCGGGGTGCGGGCAGCGGGCAGCCCAAGTCATTTGCCTTTGATGTATCCGGCGCCTAATTGGATTGCAGCCTTATTAAGTATACGCAATGTTGCCGCAAGTTTTTTAGCTTTATCTGGCAGTTGATTCTTTATTATTTATTTTGTATGGATGTATACAGATACATATATTTGTCATTATCTTTTTTTTGAAGCTCACTTTCACAGTTTGTCAGCTTGTCAGCTTGTCAGTTTGTCAGCTTGTCAGTTCGTCATTTGGGCCGTTTATCAGTTTCAGCGTCTGTTGCCTATGCAAATACTGTTTAAATAAGTTAGGGCAGCGGCGGCTCTGGAAAATAATTAAAATATGCTGGCAAAGGCAAACAACATTAGCAACAACAAACGAGGCAGCAAAAAACACGCAAAACAAATTGATAAATATGCAAATTTAATAGACTCCAGCGAGTATTTGCATAAATCTACACAGCGCAAAAATAAATAAATAAATTTGCAAGCGCTGGTAAAGGCCCGCCCGAACAGCCGCATGCCCCGCCACACCCCGCCGCACGCACACTCCCCCAAGGCAGATAAAAAAATAAAAAAAATAAAATAAATTGAACACAAAGTCATGGCTGTCAAAGACCAAAACAAAGAAAACAACGGTGCTCGACCTGGCTTATGCCCTATATCATTATTTGGAGCTATTTAAAAAACGATTGCGACCAAAAGCCATATACAAATTCCAAGACTTTGTTCTTGAATCTAGAAGAAAAGAACAGAATAGAAATGGAAAATGCGTTATTCTTTGCTCTCTATGTTCGAAGAGTTTTTGTATAGCTTGAAGATGGCAAAATTGTCAAATAAGAGCAGGATATTGGAGGATGCGCCGAGCAGGATTCGCATTTTCCTTGAGCTGCTTGCCGTCAAGATAATCTCCTTGAGATTCAATTTGGAGCTTTTAAGTTCCTATCAATATATATAATATACCAGACTAACGAGATGTCAACATTTTGAAAGATCAGAATACTTGTAAAATCATTTACCTGGAGAAATTTGCCTTCAAGATAATCTCCTTCAGATTCAATAGAAAGTCCATAGTTATATATCTTACTATATGTATATTATACATTCGGCAAACTTATTGAAAAACTCTATATTGATATTCGGCATATAATACCAGAATTTGAGAACATTTTAAGTACATTTTATATGTATTTGATGAATCTTCCTCTTACAGTCGCTGAGTTGCAAGAGTTACTGCAGGGCTTTTACTATGAATTTAGAAAATGACAATAATTGAAGAGATTTTGGCCAATTATTTATGACATACAAAATAAAGAACTCTTTTGATATGACATATAATACTCAAAGTATGAATATGTTGACGTAGTTATCCTGTGTATTTCGCCTTTGGGAATGGGCTTCACTTTCAATAAGACTTGAATTCCATAAAGTCCGAAGAGTTCTTGAATACCATCTCCTAAATACTATACTATCTACTATCTACCTAGAAAAGGCTTTTCTTGAATCGACTCTATTAGAATGCGTTGCGTTAAGCGAGTGTTTACTGTAGCTGCACACTTTACAGGCTAACTAACAACATCCAACTGTGTTCATGGGCCGAACAACAATTTGGCCAAATTCCAGCAGAAAACACAAATTCTTGGCATGTTTCGTATATTTTAGTTGGTTATTTAAATTGATGTTAAGTGAAAGGCAATCGACTGTGGATGCATTTGGCGCACAAATCAGCTATAAATACACACACAAAAGCACATATACACACAAACACACACACACACACACGCAGACATGTACATATTGGCAGCTAGTAAAGCACTTTGTAGATATTGCGCATACGCCCCGTTAATCGTGCGCCCGCTTCACCACACACACAAGCACACACACACTACACACACAGCCGAATCATACAACAACAATAAGATTTGTTACTCTTCGGCTCAACTGCGCTGTTTATTTAACCCCCCACTACTCTCATTGCCCCCTCTCCAGCCACACACACACACACACGCACACAGCTTACCCGTGATCTATGCGTGTTTATTAACGTGCACATTATTTGTATACACGAGTGGCTTTTGCATATTAAAGACGCGTTCAGTGGAAAGCATTGGGCTTTCGAGTCATCCGATATCTTCTTGAGCAACAAAATTTGCGGCACGCTTTGCATATTTCCAGTGGGCGGCCAGGGTCAACCGACGGGACGAGGCGGGGCCCCGGGTATTGCAGCAACGTTGGCAACTTCAACGATTGTTTGGTGTTTAGTCAGTTGTGAAACGCCACAAGCCGCATTCAGCAGAATCTTTTGCCACAGTTGCTAATAAACCCATCAATGGTCAAAACGGTGGCAACAGGGGGGGCAACGGGGGGCCAACGGGAAATGGAAATGGAAAACGGCATGTGGGGAATGTAATAATGCTAGCTCGAGGCCCAATTGGGTCAGTTGTCAGTCCAGCTGCAAAGCATGTATTTGACGTGCTGCCCATGGGCCGACAAGGAAAAATAGAAGGAAACAAAGTCTGAAATGTGCAGGAAATGCCAGCAGAACTTGCGCATACCCTGCACATTTGTCAGAGAGGGTAATAGAAAAACAGTTGAGAAAAAACACCCAAGCACAAAGCAGAACGTATACAACAATAATTTATTGTCACAGCAATAGATATTTTGTATTTTCCTTGATTCAGATTGCCTGTAAAAGTAATTACAGGGTATACCTTAGCCACACACTCCCCAAGCGTACACGTACATGTACATGAGAAGCAGATGGTGCTAAGAAACAGACATTTCCCTGGACTTCGAGTGGGCTATGTGGACTTTGCAATTCTTCACATTAAGCCCGAGCTATGCGATGGCAAATGAAGTCTTGAGTTTGAATCTGCAATTTGGAAAAGTTTCCGAGTCTTTTTCAATAGCACTTGCGCACACATGATATGAACTCCACATATGAAGCACATTTGCCTACCCCCAAACTGCCCCCTGAACCACCCCCCTTGCAAGCCTTGATTTGGATGGGGGTAAACATGGGAAAACACTTAGATGCTCATTCGCGCTTCAACGAGCAACAAGCTCTGAAAATGCCTACACGACGAGTGGGAAGTCCCAGCACTGCACGCATGTGCTCAGCAGATACCCTGTAAACATGTTTACCGACTCAGTTTGGAATATAACGTGTTATTTGATCGATAAAAGGAATTGGGGCTAGATCTGAATACTTCATCCCAATAGTTGCCAAGATCCGTGAAGACTGAGCTTTTCGAGCTATGGGCATGAAAAACAAAACACAAATGAAATAAAATCAACGGCTAGAAGAAACGCACAGGTTTAGTCAGAGGTTTGACTATTTTGCTAATTTACATATTTAAATTTGAAAATGAAATCAAAATGATCGCACACTTACGCAACTTGTTGATGCCCTTCTTTTGGCTATAGAAATTGTTGCTCCTTTCCTATTTCCTTTTTGCTTTTCTTTTGTTTTTTTGTTATTACAAGACACTTTTATGGAATGGCTTATGGGGCAGCATAAGCACAAATGAAACGAGAATTTGGTCAGTTGGCACCTTTTGCTAGCCAAATGGCCCGCCATTGATGCACTTGGCGCACACTTTTGGCCATCAGCGACAGCGAGGCGACCGTGAGCACACCAAGGACAGCATATACGTTGCGTCTGCTCAAAAGCCAATCGAAGATCGAGCTTTTTTCTGGCTCCGCGGGCATATGATCTCGCTGCTTTGACACCTCCAGTTGCCATTCCTCCTGATCCAGCTCATTTTCCTCCTGCTCCCCCAGATGCTGCTGCTGCTGCCGCTGCGGCTGCTGTTGCTGCTGCTGCTGCCGCTGCGGCTGCTGCTGCTGCTGCTGCTGCTGCCGTTGCTGCTGTTGGGGACGTTGGTTCTGCTGTTGCTCCAGTTCCAGGTCCAGTTGCTGCTGCAGCAGCTGATTCTGTTGTATCTTCTTCCACTGGCGCCGCCGAATGCCCTGCATTTTCTGGGTGTAGTTCATGCTGTAGATGAGCAAATAGCGCACCTGCAGCAGCTGGGGTAGATCGGGCGCCGCCTGGCGCAGCTGGCAAACGGCGATGCTGCGAAGCAGAGTGCCGCATATGGAATAGCCCCAGCCGGGACACCATTCGGCCATGCTGCATGCCTGCTCCAGATCATCGTAAAACTCTAGCTCCGAGCTGCTGATATCATGCCTGCCGGAGGCAATCAGCGCATACAGCTCCTCCATGTCGCCGCAAAAGTAAACACAATTGGTCACATCCAATGGCTCAACTGGCTCCGAATCCTGATTGCGCTGCTGTACTCGAAACACCAGATGTGGCCGTGGCTCTGGCTTCTGCTCCAGCTGACGCCACAGCAGCGGCTGATCGTTGCGCTGCAGATGACGCAACTGAGGCGTCCCGCTCTGTATGAGCAGCCAGTGGAGCAGCTCCACCTGTTCCGGGGGCAGCACATTCTGCAACAGACAGCGCTGAAAACTGGCCAGCTCCGTCATGGTGCCGGCCACATAGCTCAACGTACTGATGTTGCAGCCGTCGGGTGTGCTATACGCTGGCGGATATGGCACCAGCAGCTGCTCGTACCGATAGCTCTGTATGGCCATGCCGAATAGCACCCATTTGGCATCAACGCCCAGCAGATCCTTGTCTAGCTCAGAGCGCAGCTCGTCTATGACGCGCAAGCGCCTCGATTCGTTCATCACATGGATCAGCATTGGGTCCATGCCGTTGCGGGGCACACATACGCAGATGCGTCCACGTCGGCCGCAGCTGCAGTTCCTCCACTCACATTGCCGTCCACTTTGCATCTCCCACTCGCTCGCTCTCGCTCTAGATGCCTCTCTCGATCTCTCTCTCTCTCTCGGTCACTGTCACGCCTGCTCTCGTTAACACTCTGGCAGCGGTTTCTTTCAAGTATTTAGATATATTTTCCTTTCTTGGCCCCCTTCGAAAACTCCTCGGAAAGCGAAGTAAAATTTTGAAAATTTGTTTTTTTGTGCGTTTTCCTCTTTTTTTTCTTATTATTATTCAAAAGTAATATTGTAGTCGACTGTGCTCTATGAAAAGTTCTGCTTGGGTATCGGATAAACGCTGCATATCACCGACAACTTGTCCCGGGACAATGCGTGAATGTAATTTGGAAAAATTATTTAACATTGATATTATAATACAATAAATATAATAATATTCTCCCAAGTTTTTCGGCTATATTGGCTTAGTGTTCTCACTGCAAAAGCTGAAAATTTACTGAATTGCTTCCAAAGCTCTCTACCTGAATTTATCCTTAAAACTGATACGAAATCAAAAGGCTACTTTGGCAGTGCAAGCAAGAAACATCAAAATTCCTCTTCTTTGTATCTATTATAACTATAATTATAAGTGGTTCCCTATTGAATAAATACAGGGTATGAAACCGTTCCCGACTCGCATGTCGAACAGTTTTCAAAAGTTATGAGTGTTATGTCAAGGACAAAGCACTTTTGTTTAATCCCTTCCGCTGGGCAGTTTTTGACAATTTATAATCCATTTGGAGATCTTCGCTCATGTGAAAAGCCCTCTAACAAAAGGCAGCTAATGTGCGACAATAGAAACAACATTAAATCTGTTTCGTCGATTTTAAGCTCTATTTAACTCGAAGAAAATAAGAAAACATACCCAAATCGATTAGCCTAATAGGAAAAGGGGCCATCCTGTCCCAACGCTTGCTGCCCAAGTTTCGATCAGATGGAATGCTCTTTTAACAGTAAATGGACTCATGTGTGTTTGTGTGTGTTTGTGTGTGTTGCCCCAATTCTTAGCTCTTTTTTAGAGCTAATTTTCTAGACGCTCGGGCGTTCTTCAATTGCGAAAGTTTAGCCAACAAAACTTGGGCAAGTTAATAACATTTATCGCTCTTCATAAAACATGTGTGTGCGTGTGTTTGTCCTTTTGGGCCAGGCTAAAAGTTATTGCAACAAGTTTAACCTCTTTCTTGCGCACAGCCAAGTGTTTCGCCTGCCATATCCGGTTTCCGCATGGGATCTGTTGCTTGCCCACCGCCCACCGCCCATCACCTCCCTTTTGCCCACCTTGTATAACTTGTAGCCAAACAAATTGTGCCGCACACACTCACATACAATCACAACCACATACGCACACACACACTCACACACACACAATCTCCTGTGCTTAATAGTTGAGCAATTCCTTTTAAGTTCCTTTGCGCTTGGCGCCGCTTGCCAAATTCTCGTGGGGCTTCGCCCCGCTGGCGGCTTCTGGTCTTCTGCTGCCCTGTTGCATTGGGCTAATTGATGGCTGACGTTTAAGTTTTTCATTTTCGTTATCGTTTATTTATTTGTATACCCTGAACCCACGAAAGATGCGTGGAATGGTCGATCAGCATCAACGGACGTGTCTATCTGGCCATGTTCATCTGTTCGCATGTGTCTCAGAGGAGACAATGAGAGCTAGAGACTTGCGAGCTTTAGCTTAACCTTTACGATTACCCGCACCGATCAAATTGACGATAACTTTACTGATAAGTATCGATAAGAGCGCAGGGTATTTCCTAGTCGGACACTTCGGACTTGGGACTTGTCTTTAGCGAATGGGGGGTTTTCCGACATTACTCGACAATTTTCTTAAGCAAATTTCCGCTTTGGATTTCCTGTCAGCGTCCCGTCAACGTCCATTGGCAAATCCGTCGACCATTCCGTCGGCCCGGCATAAATTATGCCCGGCAGCCTTCAAGTGGGCGTTGGCACGCCCCTTTGCCATTCATTTGTTTGATCAGTGGAGCACAGCAAACAAAAAAAAGGAGAAATAATATGCATAAACATACTGAAAGCTGTCAGTAGCCAACATGGGATGAGAACTGGTCGTTGGATGTGGGTGACGGCAGCTGAAGAGTCGCCTGGGGTTGGGGAACCAGGTGGGAGAGTTGGGATTGGCAGAGGTGCGAGAGCTGACCAAGCAAAAACCATGACATGAAACATCAAAGTAGCGTTTGCCAAGTCTGTCCCACAGCTTTGCCTTGAGCATATTAAATAATGCCACGCCCCCAGCCCTCCATCTAAACACTGCAGCCCTCGCCGGGCCACGCCTCTGCTCTTCAGCAAACACAACTTTTCCATATGCTTTGCAATTTCGAAGGCAATCAATCGATTTTCGGTATCGGACTTGCACTTCCCTACACTTTTTCTTCTTCCTGTTACACACATTTGCACAAATCCATGATACTTGGTTTTTTTACCTTTCTCCATCAATGGGTGCATGGTATTGTCAAAGGGGAACGGAAATAGAGAAGGGCAAAGTGGGCGTCCCCTGCAAAGAATTGCCATTCAGAAAAACTTCTGACACGGAAGCACTATTAATAGTCCTTGCTTTGAAAAAGCGGGACAAAATGTTGTTGTTTTTTTTTTTGAGGATTACAAGAAGCGAAAAACAAAAAAATTGCAGTGTTAAGTCCCAACAATTCCTCGCCGTCATAATACTCGACTAAACAGAGCTCAGCTTTCGATAACTGCATCTCGATTGATAATAGCTATTAAAGCTAGTCCTGCCCCATTTCGACTGGCCAAGGACTTGTTTACTCAAATGGAATTAGGTTTTTTTCTGATTCTGATTCAACTTTAGTCTATGCAACTTGAGAACTTTGTTATCTCTTAAAATGAACTCAAGGCCGATTGGAAAATAAGGAAAAGTCAGTCAGTCCGTCAGTCAGTCAATCCGTCAATCAATCAGTCAGCCAGTCAAGTTAAGCTGATTTAGCATGTCGTGAACAGCTAAGCAAATTGATCAATCAAGTGGCCAGAGGCAGCCTCGAGGCTCAACTTCAATCAAAGTGATGTACGCGAGCAACGCGACCAAAGCACAGCTGCCTAATTGAGCTGCCAGGCACGCAGACATTTACTGTCGGCTTAGCCCAGGTAACCATGGCCCTGAGTGGGCAGCCCTCTGAACTAATTTGATTGAGCAAACAATTGAAATTTATTTGATGTGGTGTTTATACGGCACAAACAATGTGAGCGATGATTTAGCCGGCACAGTGCCTGTTTTGTCACTCACATCCCCTTCCCCAGTTCCTTTCCTGTTTCCATGCCCGTCTTTATGCCCAGCTTCATTCCCCTCCGCATCTGCATCCGCATCGGTGCATTCGCTGTATATGTAATCGTTCACAACCTCACGATAATCGCTCTCGGTAAAGGCAATCGACTTGACCAGACGCCCGTCAGTATCACAGATGTACATCGTATAGAAGCGCTCCTCTTGGAGCTTGACTGGCTCCAACGACTGCAAGTCGCCATCGGGCAGACGGGCGATCACGGTCAAATCCTTGGTCAAAGGATGTATGTGCTGCTCCAGCTGAAAGCTGTATACCACGTCCTTCCGCTTACACTTCGGCTGCGGCTTATGCGACGATCGCCGAGCTGATTGCGACATGACTTGAACAAGAACTAGACAAAATTTTAGATACAAATTTTTACAAAATATTACAAAACAAATAAATAGAATACCAAAATTCAGAAAAAAAGAAAATATTCAAATTGTATTTTGATGCGAACTGTTGCTGTGTGTGTCTGTGTGGATTCCTATGTATTTTCTTGTGCGGCCCTGACAGAGGTAGACAGGGAGCCACTAGATTTGAGTTGAAGCACAACGCCTACAGAGTTCACTTGTAAGCGAGATGCCAACTTTTTGGCAACTCTTCAAGTTGGCCCAAAGGGCTAAAAACATGCCCCGCATAATGATGAACCGGGCCAAGCCGCAAAACTGGCCAACAACAAAATCTCGGCGTGTGCATGTGTGCGTATCCAAGCGTCTTGCTCCTTACCTTACAGCCCCCAAACCCCCTCCCCCTCCCCCTATCGTGTGTGTCTTGTTTACATTACTTTGCGCCATGCATGCCCCAGGCAGCAGCAGCAGCAGGAGCAGCAGGAGCTCACATTTCCACAACTACCCCCACAGCCTCAGCTCAACTCGAAACTCAACTCTCGACACTCGACTCGGCTTTTATCATCATCTTTGGCAATCGCCTGCGGCTGGTCCTGGCTGAAAAATATGAAAACATGAAAACTTTTGCCCACAACTTCACAAGCCAACCGAATAAGAATCAACAACAACAAAAAGACTGAGACGGCTGCTCGTATGAGTATGCCCGACCAGCATATACCCTGTGGCAAACCAATTTATATCGAGTCTTCGCTTTAAGCGCGTTTTTGAGCTCGTTTATATACATATATGAAAAAGTTTCATGAACCGATCTTTAAGGCGAGCCAATGGCTTGAACTGTGTACTGAACCAAGGAAATGAGGAATAACAAATAGAATTTGAACCTCATCTAGATAACAAGTCCTGCTTGGCTGACATGTCATGCAAGACAACTGGCAGGACAGGTCATCGCTAGCGTCGCGCATGACGTTCTCGACCATTTTGTTAACTTGTCAAATCTTGTTTTCCTCTACACGTGCAATCCACGTTTACAAAGCATTGGCCAGTTGATGATGATCATACATCATCAACTGTAATGTTTCAGTTTTGGGTCGCCCGGTCGTCCTGTTCGAGCAAATCTCTGTTAAGGATTTACAACGGCAACCCATTCGCTGAGCATGAAATAAAAAGTGAAAACTTAAGCATATGCAATCCAATGGCATTTTTAAGCACAGATGAATTATATGCTCCGCCAGCAGCCACGCCCCAGATTCGGGCTAAGCCCCAGCCAACAGCCAACAGCTACCATCTAGCAGCTAAGAGGCAAGCAGCTGCTGGCGGTGCGGGCAGACGCAAGACGTGGGCGAAAAGGACGACGAGTGCCTTTGGCTCGTTTTGCCACCTGGTTTTATGGTTCATAAAGTTGTTGCCCAAGCAGCGGAAAGCGCCATCTGTCGGCTGGCTTGAATAAAAAACTGATTTTACATTTATTTTGCTTATTTTTTTGTTTTTGTTTTTTATATTTTATTTTATTTTTATTATTATTTTTTTTATTATAATTATTATGATTTGCTGGAGCAGCAATCGCGGCTGCTATGCTTGAGTGTGTGTGCGTGTGTGAGAGTGTGTGCGTGTGTGAGTGTGCGTGTGTGTGTGTGTGTGTGTGACATATGGCACACACTTCAAAGCAATCATTATCATCATCTTTATCATTATCGTTGGCATCATGATGTTGTTTGCCGCTGACGAGTTGTTAATGATAAACAAAATGATGATAAAGTCGAGAACGTCTCGTCGCTTCTTGCTTCTTGATGAAAAACGCTTTGGGCCAAGAAAGTTGTTAACATAAAATGGCTGGCTGCGCACACACGCACACGCACACACGCACACACACACACACACACACACACACACAAACACGTGGCTGGTCTGTGTGCTTAGCAGCTTTGCTCTGATTTTCTCTTTTATATTTTTTCTTTCATTATTGAAATGTTTTGCATTGCCCGCTCGGTTTTGGTTCGACTGCCAGGGGGTTCATCTCTGAGACCGCCGCCTGGCAACTGCTGGGAATTTATGGTCTCACACACACACACACACACACACACACACACACACACACACACACACACACACACATGTACGGCGTTCACCTTATTCCGCTAATAGCGGCCATCTGTCATTGCAATCGTTTTTCGGGCACATCAATTTCAGGCCTCAACGCATTTTATGCCCATTTTATTTATAGTCACAACTTGCACAACTAAATCAAGCCCAGAACCTGGCCAAATAACACGATTTCATCATATTTTCAATTCGTGCGTCTCATGAGTGGCAAACAGAAGCCCAAAGCACACATGAGAATTGCCTTAAAGAGCAGCTCCTCAAGTTGTTTAAAGTACACTCAAAGCAGTTCGAGATCAAAATTAATTCGAATTGTGATTTGGGAAGGTAAATCAAATGCAGCCTTGAAAATATCCAAAATTGTTTGGCATCATGCCGGTTCGAACCATTATTTCAGGTTTAACTATGAAACGAAGCCTTAACCGAACTTGAACTCAAAATGCTTGTGTTCTTTCGCAATTGAAAGTTGGAAAACTTGTTCATGAAATCTTATGAAAGTCTTTTCCGTAGAAGCAGCAATGAAACCTGCTGCACCCGACCTCCCGCCCAATCGTTATTCCGAAAATTTGAATTCTCTTGTCAAAGCTGAAGAGTCGATTTCACCCGTAATTACCTTATGAGTCAATATTACACCAAGCATAGTTCTACGCTTAATTAAAGAATGAAGTTTAATCATCAAAGGATACCCAACTTGATTAAGCGACAACTAACAAAAAGATGTCATTTAGTTTATCTAAAATGTTCGACTATAATCGAGGTTCGAACAAAATCTTGCTTACGAGACAAGCCAAAAGCGGGGCATTGGTCCAAGCCTTGCATTTCAGTGTGTAAATACCATGATAAATATTCTGATATAACAATATGACAATATATAACAATAGTAATAATGATAATGATAATGATAATGATAATGATAATGATAATGATAATGATAATGATAATGATAATGATAATGATAATGATAATGATAATGATAATGATAATGATAATGATAAAGATAATGATAATAAGATAATCTCTATATGTTTATCTTGACTGACTGACTTATTGACCAAGTGATTGGTGATCAACGGACAACCTGAACCGTAAGAGCTAGGAAGCTGAAATTTTCGGTCTAGTTACGTAACGTGATGAAGGTGCAAGTTAAGACGGGGTATCGGGAAATTCCGCCCGATTCTTTCAGGGAATTAAGTTTGTTCGTGCCACGGGCAAGTATATAGTATGATATACCCGCTAGTATAATAGAAAACTGGAAGTCTTTGTATCGAGTTTCAAGCGAGAACATAAGAGATCATTAACCAAATGTTGTGAGTTTTCTTGGCACATAAATTAAAAAAGGTTTGCAAACACGGTAAATTACATACAATATAATTTATTTAAAATCTTTCCCAGTTCTGCCGCAATTCTTAAGCTTTCGGCAGAAAACTAGCTCAAAACTAGCTAAATGCTTTGCGGCTTTGTGAATGTTTGGCATGAAAAGCGAACCACTTTAATTTTGTTAAGCAGTGTAATCATCTGTTGCATGAGATAATTGCGTTGCCGATAATTGTCATTAGAGTCGCCATTTTGGGGGTTCGCTTAGGGTTTGGGTAGCTGGGCGACCCTCCCCTAGCCTGGCAGAAGAGCCCTAACCCCCAACCAGCGGCCTGTAAGGCACATAAAGCAAATGAAGAAGAAGCAAAAGAAGAAGAAGAAGAGGAAGAAGAGGAAGAAAGAACAACACAACACGAAGGGAGACCCCAAAGAGCATGCTATCAATTTTATTTTTATTTATTTTATGCCCGCTCCGCAACTCTCGACACATTTGTTTGCTTTTTTGGCGCTCAGCTTCAGCGCATTTTGTAGCTCGTAAAAGTTTTTGATATAAAATGTAAACAAGCGGCTGGCGGGGGCGGCAGAGCGAGTCGCGTGGGTGTGGACAGTGGGGAGCGGGTAGCGAAAAGTGAAAAACGGGCGAAATCGCACAACACGAGACTTTAAATTATATGCAAGAAAGGAAAAAAAAAGGAGTTAAACACGAACCTGACAGGCTCACAGCCATTTATCGGCGTTCTGGCCGGAAACGGCTGTGGCTACGGCTAAATTGTTCAAGCACGGACATTTGACAGGACTGCCCCCTTTGACGCACTTGCATGCATTAATTAAAAGCTCAGGACCACAGACAGGCATCAGCTGCCTGAACGTGATTAAAAATATAGCTCCCAGCCAGGGCCAACCAGTTAAGCCAGAGCTGGAGCCAGAGCTGGAGCCAGAGCCGAAGCCGAAGCCGGAGACTGAACCGAGATATTTTTAGCGGTTGGCAACTTTGTAAACAAACAAAACACACACAGGAAAAGGCTAGTTTGCATCGATACGACCAGGAAATACTCTATTTCTATTTCTGCATTTAACAAAGATTATTTGATTATTTGATTACAAAGAAGACATATACATACCCTATAAGTATTTGCATACCAAATTGAGTTATCATAGTTCCTCTAGTCTCTGAGTTTGAGTATTGAATACCATGCCTAGTCCTTGTGATCAGGATTATAAGAGTAGACATATCTAAGGCTTGGCTTAAGCACCCTTGACCAAGCACACAACACGCTTTTATAAAGCTTAAGTATGCTCTTTTAATTATTTATAGGACATTCCAAGGACTTGGTGTGCAGTTATGAAACTTATTTTAATGGGTTTTGCCCGACATATCTTAAAACCAAAACAATTTGTAGTTACTTTCTGTACACCATGCGACCATATATCAATTTTGCTGACAACAGATCTTCGGGCTTCTGAGTTGCTTGGGTCTGGCGAACGTCTCAGCCAAAACTCACGCTGCCTGTCATACACCTTACCCAAACTATTTACCAGCGTGACATGGGCAAGTAACCCTGCACAAGGAAAGTAAAATGAAATAAAATAGAAGGGCAGGCGTTAGTGGACTTGCCTAAGCAGTGGCTTCTGCCCTCTGCCCTCTGCCCCCTGCACATTTATCAGCTGAGCAGGCGGCCCACCCAAAAACAATGCACAAGCACAGCTCACGGCGCAGAGGCCCATTCGCCCCGCTGCCCGCGTACCCTTCGCGGTGTGGGTCCTGCCAACTGTGCGTAACTATAATTAATTTCATTTTAGACTTGTTAGCAAATAAACGAGCAAACGATGCGGTCCATTGTTTGGCTACAGGCTTGCCATTGCAAAAGTGAAAGTCACCCACAGCACGCACAGGAGCAGGGCCAGGGCCAGGGACAGGGGCAGGGACAGGGGGAGTTTGTGTGTGCAGGCGTGGCACTATTTAGTTAGTCGCACGCTGCAGGGCGTCCTCGGCACTTGTCCGCCACTTGACTGCCAAGAGCGAGCCATAAGCGGCCCGTCCTCCTCTTGCCATGCCACGGTCCGACGACTGGCAACTGTTGCACCTAATTCCCATTGATTATTTGCTAATGAGAAGGAAATCGATTGCCATTTCTGATATGACTTTTAGTCTCTCACTCCCTGGCTCGCTGTGGGCCAGTGAGATTTGAGCTGCTAGCAAAGTTACTTGCTATCACCTAGGCAACAGTCGACCCTCTGCTTGAGCCGTACGACTTGTTGTGCACTTGAATTATGCAGGCACACACAACGCACACACACACACACTCGCACACACACACTAACAGACATACACACAGGCCCATGGCTTGGCTGATGTTGCCAAGGTGGCTGCTGCGGCGCATGCCAAAGGAAATTAGATTTTAGCCCCAACAGCAGCATCAGCAACAACAACAACAAAAACAGCAGCGGCTCTCAGCACAAAACACCGACAACAATAGCGGCGAACGGGACGTTGGGAGGGGGGTACAAGTTTTTGATGTTGGCTCTTCTGGGGTTGGGGCAGCTGAGCTAAAACGGCTTAAATGTTTTGGCATCGCCTTTTCGCTTGATTTGCATAATGGCTGTTGGGGCTTGTATGGCGCCGAGAAGTATGCTACACATTTGCACACACACACGCTCACGCACGCACACACACCACATTATTAAAGGGCCAGCCGCCCAGGGGCGGTTTAAGCACTTAAAGCGCGCCCAAGTCGATGTGCATTCGAACTACTTTATAATGAACTCCATGAAGCGCTTTTAAGTATGCTAGCCATTTGCCAAACGCCTAGTTAGCTGTAGCCCAGGGCCGTATCGGAGTTACAAACGGGCCAAAATCAATGCAAAGAGTCGAGCTCTCTCGCGAAAGGTTTGTATGGGCGTTGCCCGTGGGCGAATCACAGATTTGTATGCAGCTACAATACTTTATAGCAAACGCGGGGGAATGCGCTGTTAAGTATGCTATACTTTTGCACTGTTCACTGCCCGAAGGCGCATTAGAAACGTGCTAGGCGTGACAAATCTCTATATCTCTATATATACATCTGTTTCTCCTGACTGATTGATTGATTGCTGATCCACGCACAGCCCACCTGTAAGAACTAGGAAGCTGAAATTTTCACTGTACTTACCTTATGTGATTGAGGTGCATCTTAAGACGGGTTTTCGAGCAGTTCATATTTTGGCCTCAAATGCACTTTCAAAGATCTTTGTTCAAATTCCATTGAGGGGTGTTTCACACTTTTTAAAAAATGCACTCCTCCTTGAGGGGGTCAAGGATTTGGTCGGCAACGTTTCGTGTTCATATGCATTTCCAAGGATCTATATGACAAATCATTAAAGACGCGTTTCAAACTATTCGCAATATCAAAGATTGCTCGATAGAAATGCGATTCACAGATTTTTTGTGCGAAGTTTTAAGTTTCCAAATCTATGCCTGTTTGAACATACATGTATGCGCGTTTGCTTGTTTACTTTATATATATGCAAACATGCATGCATGCGTACATGTATGTGCACATACACACATATATAGATGTACATACATACTTACATACATGCATACATACATACCTACATACATACATACATACATACAAGCATACATACATACATACATACTTACTTACATACATTCATACATGCATACATGCATACATACATGCATACATACGTACCTACATACATACACACATACATTCATACATACATACATGCATACATGCATACATACATACATGCATACATACATACATACATACATGCATGCATACATACATACATACATACATACATTCATACATACATACACACACATACACACATGCTTATATGCATTCGTACAAAATACCTTTGTTCCATAAAAGCTCACTCTTATAAGATTTGCAAAGAATCTCTTCTGTGTGTATTGCTAGTGTGTATATAGTCAAACAACTTTATGATGAACCCTGTTTAACGGTATTTGAAATGATTTGCTTTTGCAATCTAGCAAACGGGTATAGCCCGAGGCGGATCGGAAATTTGATTGGAGACTCAGACAGAGAGAGAGAGAGCATGCATAAAACACAGATTACATGAAATATATAATGTTAATAATAATAATAATAATAACTACTTGACTTGACAAACACCATCAATCAATATTGTTAATGTTAATGGCCGACAAACTTACCAAAAACGGCAAGAGAAATGTATCCCAAACTTAAAATTCTAAAGCTAATCAATAAATCACAATTTAGGCACGTTGTGCGGGGCCAGCAAAATGTTATTATTTAGCATTTATTAAATTTAAAGATTTGAAGTCCTTTCAAATGGCTTGAGCCGGCCCGTTAACAGGATTTTCGGAGCCCCGCCCACAGTGAGTGCGCTTCGGCAGCTCCGTCCGCTCCGTCCGTTCCGTCCGCTCCGTCCAGTTCGTGCGTTCCGTCCAGTTCGTGCGTTCCGTCGCTTTCATTTCGGTTGAGGCGTTTCGCATTGTCAGCGGAAATTATTTTGCTGTCAGCTGCCAGTCAGCATGTGAGGCCAGCGACTTGGCTGCATGTCCAATGGCCATTCACTCGCCTTCTGCCTTCTGCCTTGTGCCTTGTGCATTTCAAGCAGCTCAACCGCTCCGCACTGACCCAACAATGGGCGCCGTCGCCGCCAAGCCCCACCCCCAACCCTCCTATGGAGCCCTTGCAGCATCATCAGCAGAAATCCAAATGGTTCCTGATGCGTGTGCCATCCGCTCCCTGGTCGTAGGTTCACTTTGCGCATATTAAAAACCCTGGACGCTGTGCATATCAAAACCGGAGCGCACTTTAATTATTTATTTATTCAAATGGTCGTGGGCTAAGCTGACAGCTGATATTTGGAGCGGGCGCGGTGCGGTGCGGGGAGGGTGCTTTGCGTTTTTTACAAGCTGCTTTTTGGGGTCCATTTGAAAATAAAAGCAAAAAGCAGCTTATAAATCATGCAAGCCTCAAATGAATATTTATTTAAAACTACTTTCAGTAAACTCATTTTCAATTTCAGATGATGGATACTTATAGGTCCTCCGTCTGATAGAGGGTCCACTTATTTGATTAGTTGGGCAGGTCAAAACTTCAATATAACAGTTCAAGATTTTAATAATAAATCACAATTTCAACTCAATTCCCACAATTACACAGATACAATGAAGAGGAGAGGCAGATGGAATGATATTTCACCTATTTTCCACAGTTGCGAGTGGAAAATCCCACCACGAAAACATTTATAAATGTTTGTAGCATCCACATACGTTTTTTAGTATTTGGTATGCATTTAGTAGCCTGGCATGATCTACGCTCTAAGACGGTGAAGACGTGCCCTGAAAAAACCTAAAACTTAGCTTTCAATGAAAGCACTATTAGGCAAATAGGCACTTTACAACACTTACAAATGACCAGCAACAGCTGCTGCTGCAGTTGCGTCTAGGTGAACAGTTCGACAAAACTGAAGCAATTTAGTTAAATGGCGGACACTTACCGTAACAGCGCCCCCCCCCCTCCCTCTCTCTCTCTCTCTCTCTCTCGTTGCCCGGCAATAATATGCAATTCGTAATAATGAAAACCGAGCAAAAGGAAATATAGCTAGGGGAACCTAAGCATTTTGTGCGTCTAGCACCTGTCCGGCAACAAATGTGACGAAGCCTAAGTAGCTTTTCATGTAGCAGGAGGCAGGGGGCAGGTGGCAGGTGGCAGGGGCGTGGTGCAGTGCAGCGGACCGGGTAGGTGGACGGGCGGGTGGTGGCTGCCCAACAGCTATTTAGTTAATTTTTCGAGCGTCGTCTGGGCCATTGAAAAATTACTCGAAGCTCTCTAGCCAACATTTTTCTTTTGATGTAATTGCCCAGCAGTGCGGGGGCTGGGGCGATTGGGGCGCTAATGAATGGTGAGCGGGCGGGGCGGGGCGAGGGGCATACTGTTGGCCAGTTGGGTGCGGCTATTCATTGATTAACTGCCAGGACTCAACACTGCTGCCCAGCTTAGACGCCTCTCGGGCTCCTTATTCATTTGACATTTTCATTTTGGGCTTTTTGAATTCTCTTCTGCTTCGTGGTATTTATTTTTATTTTTTTTTTCATTTTATTTTGTTGTCTTGGGGTTCCGGCTGGCATTCAAAGTTGAAATACCTGAAAATGTTTGGTAATTTAGATCAAAGGCGGCAAGTACGTGCAGGCATTTACACGCCATATACCCCTAGCTCCCCCGGCACGGCCCTGGCCAGGCACCCAGCACCCAGCACCCTTCACCGCCTTGACAACCCAGCGCGGAGGCAGAACTTTCTGTGACACACGAAAATACTTCTTAAGTCGGATTAAGTAATTTTCGTGTGCCATTTTCAATTTGTTGTTGCTGTATGTTGCCTTCAGCGTTTTACTCCAATTTTTTTTCTGAGCCTACAAAACGCTGGCAAAGTTTTTGAGCCTTTCTGGTAGGCTTTGGTGGGGCTTTTCTTTTATGTGCCCACCACGGAGCGCAGCTGCACAAATAATCGGAAGACAATAGAGCATAGGGATGGTACTTAAGGCAATTACACGAAGTCAAAAATCGATATCGCCATCAAACAAAGGAAGGGCCCAGGCTTATTATCGATAGTTGCTCTTATTTTAATTATAATCTTGTTCAAATAGCTACAAAGAAGAAACTCGAGAAAAGAAAACTCAGTTATGAATAGTTGCTTTGTTCATGTTTATATTTGTGATCAATGAATCCGATTGGTCGATTAGACGAACAGTGTTGCAAAACGAGCTTGTTAACTTATCGTTTACACAAAGCGATATTGAAATGCAGTGCTCATTAGACGTGATCCAATCGGCAGATGGGCCCATCTTCAACCATTTTCAGATCTACCTTGGGTCCAATCAGATTCCGTATGTTATCGATGCCATACTTGATCATTGTGGGCCGTTCGAGCGAGAGGCCCCAAGCAATGACATTCACATCCTTCGGCAGACCCATGGGCAAGAGCATCTCCGGTCGAAAGACGCCCGAGTTGCCCACCTCAATCCACTTGGCCAGGCCGGGATGATAGCAAAATATCTCCATGCTGGGCTCCGTATACGGATTATATGCTGGCTTGAACTCCAACCGGGTAATGCCTAACTTGCAAAAGAATTCATGAAGAGTGCCAATTAGATCGCCCAGGGTCAGGCCAACGTCAGCGATAACGCCCTCAACCTGATGGAACTCAGCGAGGTGCGTTGCGTCGAGCGTTTCGTTGCGAAATACCTTGTCAATGCTAAAGTACTTGGCGGGCTTAAAGCCGCCCGCCTGGTTGGCCAGCTGGAACAGAATGCGTGCACTCACGGCCGTTGTATGGGTGCGCAACAGATTCTTTTGCGCCTCACCCAGTTGCCACTCATAGCCGTAGCCCAGTGAGCCATAGCCACCCACCGAATGCACGGTTTGCACGCGCCGCACATAATCCTCGGGCAGTTTGCCGCACTGGGCCGGATGTTTGATGAAGAACGTATCGTGGGCATCGCGTGCCGGATGCTGTTGCGGCTGGAAGAGTGCATCGAAGTTCCAGAACGATGCCTCCACATAGTTGTTGGTGGCCATCTCCGAGAAGCCCATCTCGAGAAAGATTTGACGAAACTCGGTGCGCACCTTGAGCAACGGATGCAGCTGTCCACGGATTGGAGATGCACCCAGGGCATCGAAGTTGTAGGCCTTAAATTTGAGGTGCTGCCACTGGCCGGTGGCCAGCATGTCCATGGTGAGGTCCGTTTCCAGCTTAGTCAGCGTGGTGGCAAACTCTGGTCCTTTGCTGAGCCGAAAGCTTTTGATGCTTAACTCCTGCAACAGCTTGCGTTTTTTGTAGTCTGCCAAATCCGGAGCCGACAGCTGGACCTCGCCTCCTGCCAGCTGCAGCTGCAGCTGCAGCAGCTGCTCCTGCACATGGTCCACTATGTTGGCCACCTTGCGCCGGATTAGCGGCGGTTGCACGCTTTTGTCCAGCCACAGCCAACCTTGTGACATGGCATTGCTGAAGCCCAGCTTGGCAGTGCAACCGCCCAAGGCCAGCAAGTCCGCCTGAGCTATGCCCCCCTCCTCGGGCACCAAAGCAAAGATAATGGCCTCGTGGCTGCCACGCAACGCCACAGACTGTCCCTCCTCGGTCAGCTGAAGGGATTTGTGCGTAAGTGCCTCCGCATTGAGCAGCTCGCCATGCGCCTGAATGCTCTTCACTGCGCCCACTATTCTCTGATGCTCAATGCCAAACTCTTGGGCCAAATGCAAAGTGTCAACCTCTTCGGAGCTCTCCATATGTAGCAAAATGCGCTCCGTCAAATCGAGCTCCATCTGGGAAGCCATTTTCACTTATCACGCAAATCTCTAGAACCTTAAAATTTAAAGCAAAATGGCGTAGACGAATTGACAGCTCAACGATGATAGAAAGCATCGATTGCTGCTGTTTTACTTTACTTTTCACTTTATCGATAACTGCTCGTTGCGACAGTTTTAGATTATGGATGAGCTTTTTCAAATAGTCCGAAATGACCAAAATGCGGAAGAGCTAGCTAACCTAATAGCTGATAACCTAATTCCACTAACAACATTTCCAACATTTTATATGTAATATATGGCCTGTACGTTTTCCCATAAGAAAACACATTTTGTACTTTGAGGTCGTATCATTTGACTTTCGGAAGGAAGGAAGGAATCAAACCGATCAGCTGTTACTGACAACCGGTGGAACACGAATATGTGAAATTTAAAAATGTGACATTTTTTAAGCCAGTGAAGAAAAGCTATTTATATTCTCCCGATGAGCCGATGCAAAAGCTCAAGTCCGATATTTTTCATGATTATCGTTAATCGCTTTCGTGTGAATATCAAAGCGTGTCCTTGTCACAACTTTTTGTTTCTTATATTGCATGACACTTAAGCTAAATACGCATGAAAAGCAAATCTCATGCTTGAGTTAGGCGCATTAAAGGTGCTGTGCAATCACGCTGCCAGCTTACTAATAATAATGGAATGTAAACACGCAATGCCAACAAACTTTATATACACAATGTAAATACATATGTACATGTGTACGTGTGTATATGTTCATGCGGATTGTAACAGACACTAGTTAGCAAAACAATGTTAAGCATTTGAACAATTGCTTTTAGCTTTGTTACAAACTTTGTTGTAGATGAATTTCCCTTTGCTTTATCTGCGCCGAATCAAAATGTGAGACGAACTCCTGAAAGGCAGCTGCAACGGATGCCCGGCAGAAAATGTTGGCGCTGCATTCTTGTCAGCTAACCGAGCTGCGATTGAAGTCAACCAAATAAGTTGACTGCAATATACCCTGTACGGAGTCTAAGAACTGAAGTATAAGCCTTAGCTCTGAAATGGGACATTTCTCAACAAATCCTTAGGTTTGTATACTGAGAATGCGGGTCTATTGCTTTTGTATCGATAATAGATAGATAAGATCTTTATATGGGTAAAAGTGATCCGATTGTGCAATGTTTTGCCTGGTAATCAGCTTAGCTTATGTATGTGAATACATATCGCTTCGGAGCTACAACTCTTTAACCTGAATGACAAATAATCGATCAACAAAGTATCTTTCAGTACTGCCCTAAAGTATCTCGAAAGACTATCCAACAGCCATTGGGTAGAGGGTGTACATTTAAAGATTTACAGGGTATTTACAAAGCTAAGCACGTAGCTGCTCTCTGGCACAGTCTTCACTTTGCTGTTAACTACTTTCGACTTTTGTGCATATTTGCATAACTTCATCAACTTCCAGCTCAGCAACTTTATGGATTCGGTGTGTGTGGCTGTGTGTGCTTGGGCAACATGAAGCTTGGGCGCAAAAGCTGCGCTTGACTGGCAATGCAAATTGACAGCTGTCAATCAAACGGGTCAGGTCTGGGCAAACGGCAGCAATCGGCTGTATTATGCGAGGCAGCATCCACTTGAGCCACGAAATGTGCGACAAGTAGACATTTAGATAAGTGCGTGTGGGGCAACAGATGCTACCAGACCAGATCCTAGGAACTGCAGCTGGCGTTGCACTTCAAATTGATTAAGCGGCCCGCTGCCGGCGGCGGGCCAGGTGGCCAGGTGGCAATTGGATTGACCAAGTTAAGCTGCCAACTTTTTGCCCCAACTTGCGGGCCAAAACTTTGCCAGCAGCAGCTGCTTCTAACACCCTGTACCCGTTGCACGGCCAGAAAGAGATATGCTCAGCCATAGAGCTTATCCAGCCATTTTTATGAGCTTAACTGAAAGTGTTTGGATTATATATGAAATGTAAGTTTTCTTGGAAATCAATTTGCGGCTCTTCTCTTTGTGCTACCTCAGCATGTTCGCAGTTTTTATGAGCTAAAGACAAAAAATGACACGTGGATCATGTGTATTTCACTTTTTGTAGCCTGCCATTGTTTGACCAAATATAAGAAGTTTACTCTTCTTGAAGGCCAACTCTGGCCCCTGAAAACTTTGTGACGATCCGGCAAAAAAACCCAAAAGTTAACTGAGAATGACAAATCTAGGGTATGGCTTAACCTCAACCACTCATCTCGATTAGAGCACTTTTACTTGTTTAAAAACTATTTTATTGAGTGACTAAAGGCCAGTCTGCCATGTCATAAATGTGTGTGTGTGTGTGTGTGTGTGTGTGTGTGTGTGTGTGTGTGTGTGAGCAGCTGCCAACTTTTTAAGCAACTCGCACACACTTGACAACTTCCGGTCGTGTTCATGTCTCTGCAGCTACAACACACACACACACACACACACACACGCACACTTCCGCCCACCCACTCTGTGTGTGTGTGTGTGTGTGAGAGCGAATGGTTGGATTTCAGAGTCGACGTCTGCCAGTTATTAAGTTTGCGGCCACAAACTTGCCGTCCACTAAAGTTTATGCTTCATTTTGATTGGCTTTATGAGGTCACCACCCAACCTAGTCCCCCCAGCGGCAGCGGCAAAAACCACGTGTCTTTTTTAGTGGCCAACTCATATAACATCATTAAATTTCAGTTTTTATCTTGGCTTTCAAATGCGGCTTTCATATACTTAGATGTTACACATTGTGCCCACAGACTGTTTATAAAGCTTTGCCATATATATAAATATAATTACATAGACATATATATGTACATATATACATACTTTCTAGCAAGCGTTATGTAGGCTTTGTAGCACATGTTATTTAGTTTTTAAGCTGATTTAAGTGTGTAGTTTTGGGATTTTTATTTTGGGCAAAATGTTGTGCGTGTGTGTGTGTGTGCTCCGCCCCATTTCTTTTGCTTTTACAAGTATGCCCAGCATATTTTCGCATTTATAAGTGCCGCTCGAGGCATTTGTTATTTTAACTCTTACCAAGCACCCGCTCAAAAGCAGGCTTGTTTTCTTTTTCCACTTAGCCTTTTTTTTCCAAAATGTTATTATATGCAAGTGCCTCGAGCTACCAAAGACAGCACCCTACCCGCCCACAGTTCGGCGCTGTCGAAAACTCACCCTTGATTTTCAATCTGAAATTTCGCATAAGAATTGTACTATGCAACTATTTGTAATGCCCAATAAGTGCGCCGAAATTAATTTGAGTATGAGCGTGAATATGAGTATGAATATGAATGTGAATGTGAGTATGAATAGGTTGACAAGCGTTCAACTTCTCTGCTTTGGTCTGGCCATCTATGGTTTCACTAATTCTCGCAAATTGAATGTTAAGCTGCTTGAATCAAATGAAATTTCACATTTCCATAAATCGAATAGCAGCAAAAAGCGATTTGATATGGGTTTGGCATTTCCGTCGGAGCTCCTGTAAAGTGAGCAGCCTGCAAAAGCTTTCATTTTCCATGCCCTTTTCAAGCCTATTAACCTTGAATCGGCAGTAGGCCGGCTCGAAGGTAACCAGTCGGAAAAATAATGGCTCAGCGATTGATTCGGCCAAGAATAACACTGTCAATGATTATCAGAGTCTAGGTTAGCCTAACATAAAGCTCTTAGAGCATTAGATGTAGTCCTTAGCATATTAAAAGAGCTGCTTCTATAAGAGCTAAACACACCAAACTTAGTATTAGGGATCTTCCTCATTTTGTGAGCACCAAGCTCTCTACACACACATTTGGCTCTCATATAAATGATGCAAAAAGTTCACAACGATCGGACTGAATGGTCCGATGCCATTTAAGAAGACAGTTTCCCTCGTGTGCAGCAGAGAGAAGCTGCGTAATCGATTTATTTCAATAAAGTTGAGTAAAAGTTGAATTATAATACGCTCTGCAGACTTGAAGTTAGTATTAAGAAATTTAACTAATACTTAGTCTTGGAACAACACAAACGAAGTAGCACAAATTGCATGTTTGATTCGTAGACGGTTCAATTCATTAAATTAATCTAATATTAGCTCTGTATATGTAATTATGTTTGATTTAAGTTAATTTGTTTTAGAAACTTGAATTTAAACTTAACTTAGTCCTGATATTTTTTACAAGTACGGATTTATATGCTTTTGCGTCATTTTGGTTTTACCCCAAATATTTGGATTAAAATTAAATTAAAAAAAAAAAACAAAGAAATAAAAGAGAAAAGAAAAAATAATAAGAAATTTAAAATTAAATTTTACTTATGAAATCCCCTTAATGTGTTTTTAAACCAACAAATATTCTTTTCTTCAATTTTTTTCAGTGTATCTCTGTGTCTCTGTGTGTAGCAAAGTCCCCAATCCCCGCCCCACTTAATCAAAAAATAATCAAAAACGAAAAATAATCTCAACAAGCAAGTTCTTGATGTATGCTATTTGCTAGAAACTTTTGGACACTTCGGCTAGCCGAGGCTTAAATACTCTTTCCACATGTAACTTTAATATGGGGGATATTTGGTAGATATAACAAACACAACACAACAGATATAACAAACAGCAGAAAAAGTGAAAGGAAGCCTTTGAATTTCATCTATAGAGCTTTACTTTAATTCCATTTGGCATGTCCAATATCTGAATATAAGTAAAGCTCTTCAGCAGTTGATGGGCTATTGAAGCTTCGCACTTCGCACTTGGACACATTGAATTCTAAGCAGGGATCATTCAATTGGTTAATGGGAAAAGAGAATGGAGAAAGGAGAAAGAGAATTAATAATTTGCAGAGTTCAAATATGCGCAGTAAATAGAAATCTACAACATTTATACAAAGTATTGAGATTTCAAACGCGAGTCAGAAGGGAATCTCAAACTTGTCTGATAATGAAACAAATATGTCTGATGGAAACTTGAAGGCGAATTCAAATAATAAAAACATTTCGAATAATTGAAAATACGTCAAGTAGAGAACTTTTGTGGGCTGCATTAATGGACTGTTTAGCAAATTAAGGAACTTGAAGAACTGACTCAGATATGGAAGGATATTTGCTGCGGTTAAAAAACTGCAATGCCATAGGTAGCCTGGGGTAAGGGAAAGAGTATATGAATTCCAATTGATTTCATTTTAATTTTCGAAACCAAACAGCAAAACTCTACCAAAAAGCTTAACCTATAAAAAGAAAACCAAATCAAATTGTTGGGTGCATTGGTGAAAGGTATGCAAAGGTGTTGTTAATTCAATGAAAGACTAAATCACGTGCAAATCGAGGCAAACACACGCACGACCCAAGGAACACGCCAGCAACAGGACAGCAACAACAGCAACAACAAGAACAACAGCAGCAGCAACAACAACTGAGAGCCACATAGCAATATTTGTGGCAAATAGCTCGGTTTGCAATTGGATAACTAAAGGGATCTGCATCGCTGCAGACACAGAACGCCATGCGCCATGTCAAAACTGCGGCATTACAGGTCCATGGATCAGACCAGCAGCGGCGTCGTCATACGCAAAAAGTTAGCTAATGAACAAATCTTAAAATAACTTTTTAGCAGCTGACCATGCATATCTAAACACACAACAAAACACAGCAACAGCTCGAAAAGCAGCTAATGTGATTTTGGCTTCTATCGGAACGCACTCTAGCTGCAGCCTTTGCGTTGCTATAAACATTTTTCAACTCCACCACAGGCACACATCAGCTCACCATAGCACATCACTCACAGCAAGAGCTTAAAGTTCAGCATGTCACATTTGCATGTGCTTTTATCGCATAAGCTTTCAGCATGTTTTCATTTAAATTAAGCACTTTTCATTTTGCACTCGATTAAACAAAGCTCACAAGCGTTAGAGTAAGTCTGGCTTTACAGCCAAAGCTCTAAACAGTGAAAGCTTTCTTGGGCAGCCAACATTCGTCCTGTCATAAAAGACAGAAACGGATAAGTTAATGAACAGTTCAAATCTTTTACACAGTTGCATGTTAATGATAAATTTAAACGGACGCCCGATTCTTAAATTCTCCATTGTTTCAAGTTGTTAAGTCCGATTTTGTAAAAAATATTCCATTGAAAAAGCTTTTAACATTGACAAAAGCTTCCACCCAACGTAGTATTCTTCATCTAAAAATTTGGGCACAACCCATAAAGTACCTAACGGTTATAAAAGCTCAAAAGGAAACTTCAGTGAAAGCTTTCACTGTACACACTTCCGAATACATACTCTTTAAGCTTTTTCAAAGCTTAAAGCTCTCTCACAAACCATTTACGACAGCCAAAAGCTTATTTAAAATCCTTGCTCGAATTTGCACGCGCCCAACTCAATCCGCACTTTCCTCACACACGCTCCGATTGCTTATCCCTGCTGCTCCCTGCTGTACTTACATGGCTGCTTCTTTATGCATTATCCTTGTCGTTGCAGGACTATGACAGCCGTATGCTTTGTGTGCAACCTGCCCATAATGTCGCACCAGGTTGGTCTGGTGTGGCAGGGCGGCAATGGCTGGGACGACTTGGTGCGCGAACAGGTTAGTCAAGTCCAAGTCCTTAAGCCTTAAATCCTCGCCTAAAACTTTATCTCTCCTATTCTCTCGGTCTTTCTATCTCTCTCTCTCTCTCTGTGTAGCTCGAAGAATCTACGATACGCCAGCGTCTTGGGGGCCGTCGCGATTCGGCCGCGCAGATTACAACGCCGCCGAGCTCATCACCACCTCCTGGCTTGCAACGACGCCGGCGCAGCTCGCTGGCTCAACTCACTGACATCTTGCGCGAATGGAGCGGCGGTGCCAGCAGGCAGCAGCAGCAGCAGCAACAGCAGCAGCAGCAGGCGGCTCGCAACAAGGCGCATCTGAATCGCCGCGAAACACTAGCCGATCTGGCACGCAGCCTTCCCTGGCGCACCTCCACCACAGATGCCAGCACTGGCGGCAACGTTGGATCCGGCTCCGGCAGTGGGGTCGGGAACACCACCTATGTGACACCGCGCAAACGACGCGAATCGAGCGCCGATTCTGGTATACGCAGCATACGCTCCCGTCGCGACTCCAGCACCACCGAATTCGT
The DNA here is from genome assembly GCA_037075305.1 of Drosophila kanekoi. NCBI lineage: Eukaryota > Metazoa > Arthropoda > Insecta > Diptera > Drosophilidae > Drosophila > Drosophila kanekoi. The sequence continues at coordinate 9,828,778 of JBAMCE010000451.1, read as the reverse complement.
CAAGCACTGGAATCGACGCGAGAGCACCACAGTTGAGGAACAGTCCAGCAGCGTCGTTGTGCCCATTGTTGTCGAGTGCACGAAGAGTGTAAGTTGGCTTTTATAATAGCTTAAGCCCTTAGCGAGATAGGCATCCCTGCGGAAGCGCATGCCTAACCAAACTCTATTCCAAGGCTAAACTTCATTGCTTGGAAGCAGAGACTTTGTAGATGGGCCAAAATATAGTTGATAAGAAGGGGCCTTTGTTATCTAGTAATTACGGATTGGTATCCCCTGTATGCTATTATAGTCAACAAGTAACAGCCTTTAGGTTTCCACATTGAAGGACACTCCTTAAGCCTGAAATCCACTCCAAAGTATGAGGGTTTGACAAAAAAAATATCATTATCACTATGAGAATAGAGTAACATATAAGTGCTGGCTACCTGAATCCATATTGAGGTGCCGTGCCTAAGAAACCTGCATAGACTAGAAAAGGGTATAGTTTCGAGAAGACCTTCCATCTCATCCAAGCGTCTATAGATATACATATAGATATCCCAGAGGGCAGCGTCTCTCATTGAACCAGTCCAGCATCCACAACCAACTAACCTAACCTATGCACACCTCTCTCTCTCTCTCTCCCCCTCTCTTTTTCTTTTGTTTTCTCTTACTCGCTCTTGCGCACGTTGTCCTGTAACCAATCCATGCCGCAGGCCTCGCGACGCGGCTCCGGCGAGAGCTATTTGTCTAGCAGCCGACGCGACAGTAATGTTGCGAGTCGCGTGACAACGCCGCCTCCACCACCCAAATACCAGGTGACCAAGAAGCGTGACTCGTTGGCCGCACCGGAATTTCCCAATTTTCGGCAGGAGCAGCGTCCCTCAACCAGCTCCGCCGGCTCCTGCTCAGACTCTGTGCCATTGATCTCAACAAGCACTTATCACCATCAGCAGGTAGATTCCGCCTGCCAGGCATTGCCGCCGCCGACCATTATAACCAGCTCGGTAACGCCGCCGGCCACCAGTCCGACGGCGCCGAAGGGTCGACGAGACTCCACCACGCAATGCGGACGTGTCAATCGACGCGACTCCAAGGCGGGCATCAGTCCGGAGCGGGCGCCACGGCTGCAGCGACTGCAGCGGCAGGCAACCGCCTTCGATGAGAGCTGCCTGCCCGGCGGCAGTCGACGCGGCTCCCAGCCAGCGCTCAGTCCAGATCCACCCGAGGACTGTGAGCGTCGCACTTCACGGCGCGATTCCCTCTCACCGGACAGCGCATCGCGCGGCGGTCGACGCGACTCCCGCACACATCTCTCGCCGGATCGCTCGCACGAGCGGGACGGAAGTCCCAGGCGGCATACGCTGCGACGGCAGAGCAGCTCGGCGGCCCGTTCACCGCGCTCACCCGACTCTAACAGTTGCTCATCATCGCGTGATCCCAGCCCGTGCTCGCGCCCGCAAACGACCACCGTCGAACAGAATCAACGGCCTGCCATACGGCGCCAGTCCACCACCGAGGAGATTCTTATAGCGCGCGGCTTCCGTCGTCAGTCGACCACCGAGGAAATGATACGCTGTCGCAACTTTCGACGCCAGAGCTCCCAGAGCGATGATGTCTGTCGGTGCGTAACTCAACACATTCCACACATACTGTCAGATACCCTTGACTGACCAAACGTTTATCTTCCATGCAGCTATCGTGGCAGACGCGACTCATCGGCCCAGATCATTGATGGCACCATCGGCACCATGACCGTGGAAACAACAAGCACTTTTTTTGACTCCAGCACCCAGACAGGTGAGTGGCAAACACATCTATTTATCTTACTTGTCAACTACGACAACCTCTTGCCCAACGGTGGACGAAAGAGATCAAAGACAGAAATCAAAAATCGCTTTAGGGATCAAGTCGGGATTAGGAACTGATTCAACTTAGAAATATCGCTTTAGGGATCAAGTCGGGATTAGGAACTGATTCAACTTACTGAACATATATAAAAACACTTGCTGATATTTCCTGACCTAAACATGGCAAAGTGCCTTGTTTCAGTTCTTAGCCATCAATTTTTTCCATTTATCTTATGCTATATTTTACATAGATATATGAGAATGAGATTATGGTTAATCTAACTAAGTCGTCTCTATTCAGTTTTCACAAAGACCTTTGAAAACCCTGCCGGCAACCATTTTCCAACAAAAACTTCCTTGTGCCTGTGCATGTGTCAACTTTAGAAGAAATAATAATAAGAAATAGGAAGAAATGAGACTCTTATAAATGCGTTTAACCGCATATGGAAGACGTTCAGAAGCAGAATCAGAAGCTTTAGCTGAGAAAATAAAGGGGACTCCTACAATACGTGGGCCTTAGTAAATACTCGTAGATAGTTCAAGAAAAAACTTTGAAAGTTAAAAGAAAACCTCTCGAATTAAGATAAGTTTAGCTTTCGAATCTTTGAAAACTTGAGGTGAAAAGACAGTATCTTTTATATTCGAGGGAATGCCCCTATTATTGCCTAAATAGAGTACGAAGAGTTGCCAGGGATAATTTTGCATGAGTTATAGCATCTGCTCAGGCTTATCAAAGGAATAAAATTTAATTTAACATCTGCTCAGGCTTATCAAAGGAATAAAATTTAATAAATTGTCGTCACAGTGCAGAAAAAAAAGAAGATTCCAAATATTGGCACAAACAATTGACGTTTTATTAAAAACCAAATATCTGCACTCGGATGCAACACACTAATAACGATTCCCACAGCGCAGCAAATCAAATTGTTTTGCTGTTGCTTTGCTTCTTGTGGTCCACTTGCATTCGAAAATCAATTCCTGAATGAGAACCGAGCATAAATCAAGCATCAATGCGGCTTGTACAACGCTGCGTATGAGCAAGGTTTGCATGCAATAAGCGCAGCGTGAGCCAAACAAATTAATTTTCAGTTCTGTTTTGGCTTTTTGATTGGACTTTTCAGACAATTGAAAATGCATGCACTGAGTTTTTTGTTTCCCTCCTGAATAACACGTACTTTTCATGGGTGTTCAATTGATTTGCATCTCTGTATGGGAAACTCGATGCAATCGCCTTTGACCTGCCTTGCAAGCGATTAGCAGGTGGATAGACGGAACGTCTACCCTGCTGCAGGGATAATACATACATTTGTGTCTACATATATATCTGACAGCTATATAATAACTGCCTATCGGTCGAATAATTGAGCGCATACAATCCTTATTATGCCCCCAACGTACATCTTATTGCAATTGGAGTTCTAGCTTAAGTAACAAATCCTTCGCGAATCAAGCTCTATCAAAAGATTTTCAAATATTGCAATCGAGTGCACATGTGCTTACCGACTTCTAGGGTGTTTAATAGTCGTTCTTTCTAACATTCATTTGAATAGCAAGTGCATACGAAAGCTCCACAGGTGTTCATTTCATTTGTAAAACTCCTTTGTTAAACATCCTTCCAACAGGAAAAAGACAACTTCGGGCACACAAAAGAGTCCACAGTTGAGTTAGATCCTCCACACAAGCAATATTTGCAATGGTATCGAGGGCATCTGATTTCATGAAATAACTTAAAGTGCGAACTTTCAGCCAAGTTTGTATTTGATGCAGCACTTTAAGCTACCAAAAGTATACTCATTGTGCCCTAAGATATCCTACATACCAAATTTGATGTCTGAAGCTCATAAAAGCAACAAGACATGTACAAAAACAGGATGTCAACAGAAATTTTGTGGATATGTATCAATTTATCAATGATTTGACATAAGTTCGACCAATACGTGCACTATAAAATTGCAAGTCTCTGGCTTTCATAGTCTCCGAGATCGATGATATAGACAGACGTTCGGACCGAGAGACGGACATGACCAGCTCGACTCGTTGAAGAATATATATAGTTTATGGGCCTGCCTATGCTTTTTATATACATATAAGCCAGCTTGATTAGTTTCCAACTAGAAAAAAGAGCGAAAGCCGCAAAAACTGCGGGCCAGTTAGTAAATTTGTTGGCGCAAAGTTTGAAATTCAAATAGCTTACATAAAAGCGGGCTGCCAACTCGTGTGCTTATCCCTGAGAGCTTTGCCGTAAGCTTTACTCGATGGAATTTGTTGCTGTAGCCAGGAGAAACGTTGTAAAAGCTAGCGAAAGCTTTGAACAGCTGCTGCCGCTTGGCCCATCAGCTGTAAGCTGGCGCCGCGCTGCCAACTTGGCCGAGAAAAGGGATGCCAGCGCCAAACAGAGGAGACGCTGGCAATGACAACGCACGCTTGCCGTGCATCAGTTGGTGTTGAATCCCTCAACGTGCCACAACAGCAGCAGAGCAGAGCCCCAAGCGCCACGACGAGCACACCGCGCCCCAAAACATTCAGAGTCCGCGAGCTTAGAGGCGAGAGGAGAGACGCCACGCGGGTTCCCCAATATCGTGACGATTTGAGTCGAGTTGAGTCGAGTCGAGTTGAGTTGAGTCGAGAGTTGGCTAATAGAGAGTTTCGCATCAGATATAAACGCGGCCTTTTTGGTATTGTTCGCATCGTAAACTGTAAATACAAATGAAAATTGGCCCACAGCGTTACGTTTACCATTTTCCCGCTCCGCGTGCGTACTCGCCCCTGCCGGCCCGCGTCCCCTCGACCGCCGCGACCCCGCTAGTTCAGGCTTTGCGCATAAATTCATTGTTCGTTCCCGCTCTTTCTCTATTTACTTTACTTTTTTTTTGTTCCTGTGCCGCACTTCGCATATTCAAGAATAAAACATCAAAATAAAATAAACAAATAAAGCAAAGAGAAGTCGCCAAAAAAAAACACTAAAGCGCGCAAAAAGTTATTGTTATTTTGTTTTTGTTTTTGTGCGCGGCACCTGAAGGCGCGTGTTGCATAGTTTTGGGCGCGTGCAGCAACAACAACAAACGGCAGCGCGGTGGCCGAGTCCGTTGCCACCGACGCTGCGGCGCTGCGCTACGGTCGCCGTCACCAGCACCACCAGCAGCAGCAGCAGCAGCAGCAGCAACATCAGCCGCAGCAGCAGTCGACCAGCAGCAGCGCCAGCAGCAGCAGCAATCGCAGCCGCAGCGGTCTGTATATAACATAATAACAAAATGTATAGATATGTGCATATAATACTTCATCTAGATTCCAATCCCAACTGTTGCCAGCTTTATCTATGCCTGATGCAAATCTTTCAATATTACATATCTGATGAGTTTATAATGGTTCCCTACATAGCCTAAGCTGAACTCATTCTTATACTGTCTGATCATATCCAAAGCTTAAGAGCTGACTCCAGCGTTGATTTCTATATATAAGTTCTTAGAGTAGACTAATCCTTCCCAGCTGAAGATCTAAGAAGATCCATTTGTTATATCATATTATGTGTTATCTAATCACATCTACATTTCTAGCTATTTTCCCTGTTGTAAATATAAGCCTCGATCTATTCTGAAAGCTTGGCAGCGATTCTTTAGACATTCAGAGCTTAAGATGAAATAAGTGCATATTAATAATCAAATCTTAAGAAATTTAACACTTGAATGAATGCCAATTTTGGATAGAGCTCTGACTTGGTTTTTTGTTAAACGGGCAGAAATACGAATCTAAAGAATGTATGAGAAAGCAAATTGTGAGTCAAAATCTGAGTTCTGGAATTAACGCATTCGTTTTGAGGGGCCTAGCCAAAGAACAGGAAGTTGATTTGAATCGTGCGCTCCTTTGGACTTTCGGCCATGATTTATAGTTTCAAACATAATCGCTTTTAGTTGGTTATAGATGTGGCCAAGCGAATGCATCCAAGCTTTGCAAGCTATTGTGTCTCTATTAATGTGTCATAGATATTTTATTTCTCTAAGCGCTTCCCCAGACACCTCCCATAACCTGATCAAATCGTTCATTAAGGCACACTTAGAGCCGTGGCTAAAGGGCTGATACAGCTAAGCGGTCGACTATTTACTCTTGGTTTCAGTTTCAGCTGTTGCTCCTGTGCTGATGTGATACACCTGCGTATACTTTATATGCATTGTTTATCTATGCGCGGTATCTATCTGTAGCTATATAGATATCATATGGCTAGATAAATCGTTTATCTGGGCGAGTTCCGAATTTCTCGCTCTGGTGCCCCAAAAAGTAGGCAACAGCAATGGCACACACTCAACACACATTAACACACCGCTTACATTCAACACGGTGCGTGTGTGTGCTTTTGAAGTTCAAAGTACAGAAGTGTTACGTTCACATGTGTAGGTATTATGTGAACACACACACGCACACACACGCTGAAGCGCATTACAAATGCCATAGGGTTAGCAAAGTGCGCCTCAGTTTGTCAAAGTAACTTTAATGAATGAAAGTAGCTACAGTATGTGTGTGTGTGTGTGTGTGTGTGCGAGTGTGTGCTGACAGCGAACAAATGAATGAGCGTTCTCTTGGCCAGCAGTCCCAGCTGCGTTGCTATCTCCCATTCAAGCACTCTCTCTCCCTCTCTCTCTCTCTCTTACACGCTCTGTGTTATGAATGAAATGTGAGTCAAGTTTGGGTTCAGCTTTTACATTGCAAGCACTGCATACAACTCCTCCGCCCCACCCACAGCCCACCAGCTCCGCACAACACGGCTTGCCACAATTTTACACAGTTTGCGGCTGGTGCAACAAGTTTTGTTCTCTTCCATCTGACATCTTGCTCGCAATTTGAATCGAAGTTCGCGTTTACTGCACTCAGCCAACTGCCAATTGGCATTCAAATATTCACGACTCTCTTATTCAAATGCATTTAAGCACACACACGCCCACATTTAGACCATTCATTTTTAATGCTCGCCATTCAAAGTGAGCATCTCCATCTGTATTTATTGTGCGACATTTGTATTTATTGTGTAACCAAAAGATCTTGGGCACAACTTCTGTGCGATTCTCTCCTTCTGTTGAGAGCATGAAGGTATTTTCCATACTTATTTTGCTTTACTTTCATGTCCAACAACTCACACAACTATTGTATCTCTCTTTTCTGTTGTAGCATTAACTTTTAGTTGTGGTTTTTGAAGCACACCTCAATCTGTATTCTTCTCCTTCTTCAGTATATACAGATTATATGTTTGTCACTATTTGGTTGCCAAATCCCATGAAGATCGGACAACAGAGACCGAAGATAATCAAGAAAGTAAGGCAAGCAGAAGACAAGCTGTGTGTGTCTCTGCATATGTATATGTAGAAGCAAGCTAGAATGCTTGTAATGGCCGTTCAGGGTATCTGCTAGTCGTTCCCTGCCGAGGCCTGTGCACTCTCAGCCACAATCAGAATATGATTTTTGAAAATTCGTTGTTCGTAAATCCTACAAAAGAGCCAAGCTCCCTACATTCTGTTGTCCTCGTACCTGACACGACCTGCTGGCCATCAGTTAATGAAGTGCGTATCAAATTTGTGGGCTTTAACTTGCTTTGTTTTCCGTACGACCAGAACTTTTGTCATTCAATGAGTTGCACACAAAAAGCTTTTTCCACATATTCGCGACATTTTGTGTCCAATTAGCGTTCGCCGCATGTGCCATGCGTTGTGCTCGTCCAGCCCAGCTTCATCGAATTTCAGTTCAATTTTGTATGCAAATTGTATCAAATTGCAATTAAAAGCGAACCGAACGAAATGCACTGCCACATGTTTTTTAACCCGATAATTTCGTTTCGCCGCAATGTATTCACGGGCTTTTTTCGCTTTTAATGAAGACCTAAAATTGGATTAATGTTTGGGATTCTTCTGCGGCCGCTTTCGGCGCTTGCAGCCAAACAAAACCTTGTTTGCTTATGGGCCAATAGCTTTATTGCACTTTACGAGCGTGGCCACCATTAATTAATGGCCGCCAAAGGCAATTTCGAGAGCGCCAAAGAGCCTAAAAGTACAAAAAGAAATCATATTGGACACAGCCAGAGACTGGTTAATACCCTGTATTCAGAAGTGAAGAAAAATATGTATCCAAGGCGGAAACTTTTTGCAGCTAAATCTTCTAAATATACATCTACATATTATAGAATTATTTCAAACTATATTTCATACTTATTTTCAGTACTTACCAAGCCTTCGGTCTCTGCTTCTTATAATCTCTGAGATCGATAAGGTCATATTGACCTAACGTATTGCTTTCTTCAGTTTCTAGCCAAGCTCTTAACATGCCAGAGACTGGTTAATACCCTCTAATGGGAAATGAAGACAATCAAGCCTGCAGCTGTTTTTAAATCTAAAGCACATTTAACTAATTGATCCGATGCAGCAAGCATTCAAATCCTCTTCTTGAATCATTCTCTCTACTACTTTGAAGACCTCGCCGAATTCATATACCAAAGCCTTAAGACTCTGCTTCTTGTAGTCCCTGAGATCGATGAGGTCATGTTGGCCATTCGTATCCATTTTGGGGGCATTTTTTTCGGACATTAAACGAACAATCGGGAGCGAAATAAATAATTGATAGGCGCCGCTTTCGCTTTCTTGAGGTAAAGAAATAAGAAATGCATTCAACAGATATATTACGAACATGTGCATTGCCCTTGGCACTGGCATTTCGTAGTTATCTGTTGCATTAAACTTGCAAATTGTTGCGCAAATTTGCTGCACGAAATCAACGAAAATTGGTCAAGCTGCCAGTTTTTATGGCCAGCAGCGAGCAGCTGCAATTGGTCGCTTGGCCGTGTCCGTAGTTCCTCAGCTCCTGTTGCAAGCGCAGGTTGTGCCACAATGCAACGCCTGATCAAAGCCATCCTACGCTCTTGCCACAGGTCAACCGCAACTCCAGCGCAATGCCTCGTGGGTAAGCGATGCCCCACACACATACACACACACACACACACACCTACACACACTCACCCGCTTATGCACAACATTATTTGATTCTTATGAGATTTTCTTTAGCTACAAAGTGAAAATATGAACTTTGTGCTGTCATGAGTTACGCGGAGTGCAGCATGCCACATATTCGCACATTTTCATCACAAATTGAATGTGCTTCACGTCGCAAACACGTTCCACGGAATTGCAATTGAGATAGAAGAAAAAGTGATACCGAGTGTAGGACGTGAAGTGGAACAGCGCGTTCCAATCAGAAAGAATCTTATAAGAAAATCAACATATAAAATAGTATACATAAAAAGCGAGTACAAACAGCCTGCCGCATATTAAATACACTTTTGACTTCGAAGTGCTTCGAAACATCTGCTTTAATTCAGACCAGGAGACATTTGATGTATTATATACGATTTTGTGGAGAATTGTAAGTGTCCGAAATGCCCAACAAGGTCGATTTATCGCGTAACTAAAAGTTTGCTTAGACCAAGTCGCAATTTTGGTCGAACTCTTAACCTTTCACAGATGTTTCCTATTATGCTATAAGTATAGAGATCCGATTTTCATAGGATTTTACTCATGCTCTTTTAGATGAAACTAAATCATGAAAAATTACTTTATTTTGAATAATGCTTGCTATAACAGCTATTAATTGTTCTCATTTAAATATATGTGCAAATTAACGAAGCTTAGGCAAAGTCTTGTGAACATATCTAGCTCATCGATTACCTTGCATGGAAACAGACACAAAGGTATGGCTCGGTTATTGATACTGATCAACAATATAAAATCATCAGAACTATGTGAAACTATATCTACGTTGCACACCTAATGTCAAAATTTGAATGACCCTTACAAAGTTATAAACAAAGTTATCTAACAAGCTCAGAGGTGGTTAAGCAGCATGGGAGCTGTGCTTCTTTGAGCGAGTTGCTAGTGTTGGATAACGTTGAAGTGCTAGCAAATGCGGCAGAGAAAGTGTAGTTAAGAGCAGTATTGAACATACAATATGCTTCTGTTGTGGAAGAAGGAAAGTTGTGGAAAAGGAAGCTTCAAGGAACCATTCTTATCTAATGAATGTTAAAGGACATAGGCATAATATCCCCTAGGTGTGAATTGTGTACCAATTGCAGTGTAATAAGTTACATTATTCTAAGCCTATTTATAATTAACGTGGACTATGCCCTTTTCATCAACATTTGCCAAACAGACTGAATTCTTGTAGATGAATTTTCGTGAATATCTTTGGAAAGTATGTAATTAGATAGAAGATACTTTTGTGCCTCATAGCCAGGCCTGAGGCAAAAGGTTTCCAATGGCCCGGCCCGTCTCAGTGTTTGCTCAAGGCCCAAAAACTGTGAAACATATCAGTTTTCTGGCTCACGCGGGTAATTTTCATGCACATGTTAAAAGTAATCCTTTTTGAGCCCCAAAATGTAGCTAAAAATAAAAAGTCGCCGCGTAACATGCAGAACAAACACAAATTGTTAGCTCACGAACAGATTTCAATTTTCCTTTCACTGTGGAAATATTTAAAATGAAAATTAGCTAAGCTCCTCGCTTAGGCTTTAATGTACTTAAACAACCTGCTGCTCGCTTTATGAAGTGTTTTTTTTTGTTTTGTTCTCCGTGTTTTAGCCGTGTTTTCTTAAGCCTGCTGGAAATAAATAATTTATGTACTATGTACTTACTGGACGGCACTTTTCAGTGAATAGAAAAGTAATTATTTTAATTGTCAAACAAATTAAAGTTCTTAATTTCTTAGAAAAATGCGCCAGCTTAAAGCAACAAAGCCTTGGGCTCCGCAAATTCTTTTGAATTTCCCGAATGCGTAAACGTAAGCTGTCAACTTAATTGAGACCGTGTTGCACGCAATGTCGATTTACTGAAACCCCGCTCCAGCCTTGAAGATAGACTTTAACTTTAGTATAGAGATCTTAGGTATTGCTCAGCTCTACGTGGCCAGTCAACAGGGCAGCAGATTCTGAGTTATGGATGCCAAGTAAAATCAAAATGGAAGATACATTTGTGAATTTGTAGCGCTTGCTTTGGGCCAACTGCCAAGCAAAGGTTATCTTGTGCTTTGCCTTAAGGCATGACGGCCACACCCCTTTTAATTTTGATACTTAATTGCAGTTTGAATACAAAACGCTGACCGAAGCAGACCCAAACACAAAGTTCCGGGTCTGTGCGGGCGTAGCACAGAAGAGGGAAGAGGGTGGGCAGCCGCATTGGGTCGCAAGGGTTTCCGGCTGCGAGACGCGTTCGAGTTAATTTATGAGCGCCGCCGGCGCTGGCCATTTTTAGATGGCCCGAAAGAGTAAGTGGCAACAAATGAGCAACAATGTGGTCCATTGGGGGCCCAAACTATATGTGCGCACTCTATGATGAACGCCATTGTCCAGTGTTGGTTAACACACAAGCTTGGCTAGGCACACCTCCCGTCAAGGTCGTCTCCACTTGTCCCCTTCTGGCTCGGCTCGATGTGCACGTTTCATTAGCCATTGATAGGTTTATGAATGAATTAATAACGTATCCAGCGCCTGGGACCTTAGTTTCATTTTGCTTTAATTGATGGATTATACTTGATTGATTTATGAAGCTCGCCACGTTTATAAGTATGTGTGTAATATGCTTGGTTTTCTTTTTTATTAATTTTCTTTTTTCTGCATTTTTGTGTGTAGGTAAATTCAATTAAAGCTGCGCCTCGCAAACTTGATTGATTCGCAAATAAGTTTCGTTGACTAACTGATTGAACGGCGCCTGAGGAAAAGTTGAATTTGTTATGCAAGCTCTCGCTTGCCTTAAATAGCTTGAGTTACTTGCGAAGTTTGTTCAAAGGCTTAGATCCTGAGCCAGGCAAGCCAAATCACCACATCATAATTTCTTGTTTAGGCGAGATTTTCCATGGTCAAGCTGGCAGTCGAACATTATTGACCCAAGCATGATTGATTGCCTAATGATTAGCGCTGACTGACTGATTGATGGACGCTGCTGTTCCGAAATTAACTTGCCTGACTTGCTTTGAGTTCGAATCAAACAAAATGAAGTCGAAACTTGACGAAAACTGTTGAAAACTGTTTGCCTAGCAAAAAAAATGACCCTAGATTGATTGATTGAAGTGAGTTACAGCTCTTTGATTTTGAATAGTTTTTGTGAGCTGTCGGGATTTTAAGAGCAGAACGACTTGAGAAATGAATGAAGCGAGCTTTGCTAACTGCCAGTTCATTGACTTCAAAGCTTGAACCGATTGATTGATTGATTAGGGATGTTTGTTGACTGACTGACTGACTGACTGATTGGCGCAGACTCTTGAATACTCTAACTAGCTCAGACTTTCTTAATATTTGAATTAAACACCTAATTATGGAAGGAATGAGCTGGCGCCCAAAAATTTAAAGAATCGATTAATTAACAAGCTATCGATTGATGGGAGCTTAGGGCATTCAATGCAGTAAGCAGACCCTCAGAGAGCCTATGTTCTCGGGACTGTACGCATCCATTAATTAATTAATTATATGCCCCTATTATGGCTAGTAATAAAAAGTATGTAGTCAGCAAAGAGTAGTTGCCAGTTGAAATACTCGTAGACTCGTAATTGATTGTTTTCTTAACGAGCTTTCGTTGACTAACTGATTGATTGGCTGCTACACAGAAACTCGAATGGCATTCTCTATTGAGTCGCACTCATAACACAGCTCGTTTCAGGCAAATGCTGCAGGATTAACAGCTGCTGCTGCCACAATACTCAAAAATCTGCAACAGTTTTCGTGCCCATCATAAAACGCAAATTGTTATGGCAGCCATTCGGGCCAAACACTCAAGGCCTGGCCATAAACAACAACGGCGCCACAGCCAGGCCAGGCCAAGCCATCGATGCCATCAATCTAAAGGAACGAGTACAAGCTCGAGTTAACGAGTAACTCCCTCCGCTCCACTACCCTTCAGCCCCTGCGACTCTTTATCCCCACATTTCTGTTCGATTCGCAGCTTTGGTCCCGTCCAGCAGCTATCAGCAGCACTTAGCACTGACTCGGTCAAACGGCGACTTACCTGAAGCCGCCCCCCCCCTCTCTCTCTCTTCCCCTTTTTCTCACTCTCCTTACAGGATGTATAATGCCATTAACAGCTGTCATTTCTTGAAATATTTGACAACCGGACAGCATTTGGGGAAAATGTCGCAAAAAAAACCAACAAAGAGAAAACAAACGCTCCACAAGAACAAAAAACAGTATAACGAAAGAACGAAGACTGAATACCCTTGCAAATAAGATGTATGTAATGAAGTTCAACCCCAATTGTTGTGTTCGGGTTCTCAAAATGTCTTGAGAGGCTAACTCTAAGCTGAGATAGCTCCAAAACGGAGAAAACTGAGACAGAAGCTATGCGACCCCGTCGCAGATGTCTCCTTCGAGACAAAGGCAAAGTACCCTTTGCAAGGGTATAAGAGCATAAACAAAGCGAGGCAAATGCAGGCGCCGTGGACATAATAATAATAATAATATTGTTATTATTGTTATTTTTATTATTATTATTATTACTCGTATTGAGACAGTATTTTAGTTTCGTGGCAATTGGGCCGCGTTATTTTGCCAAACGTTGCCCATTGTTATTATATTTCCGTATTTGTGTGCGTGTGCCTGCCTATATGTGTGTGTATGTGTGCTGTCTGACCCCAATTGCCTCGCAGCCATGTTGTACACAGGATAACCTCCACGTGGCATGTGATAAGAGCAGCCACGAGGAGCTACAGCCCTTTGTTGCGAGAAATTAGTGTGGAGTAGGATAAAATTAATTCATTTATTGCTGAATATCGCAGCTTGAACAGAATTTTATGGTCAAAGAAAAGATTTTGATTCCAAACACCTTTCGATATGATTCATATTTGAAAAACGTGAGAATTTGAATTCTCGAAAAATTACTTTGTTGTCCAACTTGCATATACCCTGTACTTGTCAGCATTCAGATAGCAACCAACATGATGAATATGCCAGAAATCATAGCTCAGTTTTGTAGGGAAGCCAGCACAAATGTTTTACATTCATTTACTCGAATTGCGCGTCCAACTTCACAAATAAAACTACTCGCTGCTGTCTGTCACAAGCTTAGGCACAACTTTGTCATACCCTCTCTCGGACATGCCAATGTGGTTACAGGGTATAATCAACAGGCGATAAGAACCACATTGAAGCGCGGCCAATGCTCACTAATTGAAGCAGCCTATCAGCTGGCTTGGCACCGGCTAACGAAACAGGTAACTGGCATTAGAGGCCGTATGTGGGCGTGGCAGGGCGCAGCCAGCAAGGGGGTAAGGCTACGCAAAGACATAGCGTTTAGCTTAAGCTCAATTAACAGCATTTACAAATAGAATGGCCGAGCTGCTCGTACAGATTCATTAAAACACGAAAAACGCGTACACACACAAGAACAGCATGGACACTGAGCCAAGCCACACCCACGCACACACACACACACACACACAGCTGGACACACTCGTGGAAGGGAATGCAAACAAAAAAAAGCAGCTCAAACAAAGCAACTTCCAAGAGGGGCCGCTGTGTGTGTGTGTGTGTGTGTGTCCGCGTGTGTGTGTTTGTGTATATTTTAGTAATTTGGATTAAACATGCAGAGTCCAGCAGCAAGACGCAGGGCAGCAGGCGACGACAATAGAAAATCACCTGACCCATTAGACGGCAAATGCGTATAAAACTTAAATGACATGTGCTATGTGTATGTGTGTCTGTGTGAGCAGGTGTGTGTGTGTGTGTGTGTCTGTGTGTGCAGGTGTGTGTGTGTGTGTGTGTGTGTGTGTGTGTGTTAGCCCTGTTGGTGTTGAAGTTTGAAGTTATTGCTTTCATTTTGGCTAGCCCGTTGTTAGTCGTGGGCAGAATTTCCATCGGCTTTAGTCTGCTTTTCTTGTTATGCCCTTTATAAGGGTATCATCATTTTGTCATTTAATGTGTAACGCATAGATACCATAAGGTATATAAATTCTCTTTGCTTCCTCTCGGAACTGGAATTGGGGCAGTTCACACATACGTCGGAAACGGCCGACAAACAACAAACATCGATATATCATATAGCTGCCATGGTTCGTTTCAAGAACTGGGTTTTTGCATAAAAGTCTTTGTTTTTCCCCAAGATATTTAAGAAACGAACAACTATATTATATAGCTTTTATAGGCAGAATAAGTTGTGAAATTAGTTTTTCTCTGGAAAGCTTTGGTGTTCCAGCTTCATGATGCCTGATGCAGGGAAGTGTATTTGGTCTTTGGTGCATCAAGGCTGACGATTCTTTTTTTCTATTGGTTTTTTTTTTGTTGTGTTTGCCAAACGTAAAGAATTTAATTAAGTTCCAAGTTGTGCGCCACACACATTCATATCAGTATTTACCACTGCTAGCCACACACACACACACACACACACACACACACACACACACACACACACACACACACACACACACACACACACACACACACACACACACACACACACACACATGTAAGCGCACGCATACACATATATATGTATTATGGCATTAACTATTGTTGATGCCAAATACATATATCCACATAAACGCCAAGTCTTTAGCTAGCTGTGCTCCAGGACTGGTCTAGTTAGTCATTTAGTTGCTCTAATTAAAAGTCAAGATATATCAAAAGTTCATTTTCAAGGTAATGCTATCTAGTTGCAAGCTTAAACAGCTTATCGATAAATTTATCGATTCATTAGATAAGACGCAAGCGTTATCGACTTGTTAGAAAAGACAAGATATATCAGAAAGAAACTTGTAAGTAAATGCAACTTATTTGCGAGCTCAAAGAGGTAATCGATCGATTTATCCGTTTTTTAGATAAGATAAGATATGAAGAAAGAAACATGCAAGTGAAAGCAATGTGCAGTAAGCCGCTAATCGATAAATTTATCGATTTGTTAAAAGAGACAATCTTTTTGCATTCGTAAGCGGGCTATCGGTAAATTTATCTTTTAGCTAGCTTAATGGATTAAAAAGGAATTTAAAATTCATCAAATCAGACACATTTTCGTTGGCTGATTTATAAATGCACCAAATGACACATGAATGACCTTTCGGCATCGGCAATCGGCAATTAGTTTGGCAGCTTTTAGCTATTTTTGTCAATTCCGCATCGAACGTTGAATGCATTTATTGACCTGATTGACTTTGCCTGATTGGCTTTGTTTGTTGGCCTCTTGTTGCCAAAATGTTAGATTCTTTTTCTTTTAAGACATAGCAGCTGTCCGCTCCATGGTCACTTTATGCACATTGTCATATTCATAATGTGGCACACATCAGTTCTTTGAATAAACCCTTCTGACTTAGCTTTCACGTGCATTGGTTGTGGTCTTTGGCAGCTATTTTATGCCTTCATAATTGGTTCAACATTTCAACATTTCAAATAGCTTAATTTGGGAGTAATGTCTGCTTGATAGTCTCCTTGGCCAGTTTAGGCACATATTGGCTTTAGCCTGTTCCTTTGTTAAGTCTGTGCTTCAATGCCCGCAAACATTTTGTTGACTGATTATCCATGCTTCTTAAAATCAACAGATAGCTCTAAGCACTTTCTTTACACCTAACCTCCTTGTTTACTTTAGTCACAGCTACACAGTGTGTGCCTCTTGGCTCTTCACCAAAGAAGAACACATTAAGTACTTGAGCTTATATCTTGGCCCATGCTGGTTCACATTGGTTACCTCAATACTTTATGTTCATAGCACATGTCGCCTCCATGGTCGCATTATGAGGTTTTCTTATGTTTTTATCAACAATAAACTTAATATGCTGGATATGAGACTATTAGTTATAGATGAATACAATTTACTTGCACAACCACTTTAATTGTCGCATGCATGTGTGTGTGTGTGTGTGTGTGTGTGTGTGTGTGTGTGTGTGTGTGTGTGTGTGTGTGTGTGTGTACATTTATAGTATTCTACTTTTGTTTATAACCAAAGCTTATTGTGATCCTGTTTGAGTTCAAGAGGCGCTTCGTGACTTGTCCAACATGTTAATGTGCCGAGCGAGTTCAAACCCCAACCTCTACGCACTGCGGAATCAATCCTCCTGTCCTCTCTCTCTCTCTCTCTCGCTCCCTCTCTCTTCCTTTCTCTATCTAGGCGGCAAAATCTGTGCCCCAGAAAATGAGTTGAGCAACAAAAAAGTGAACAGAATAGAAGACAAAAAAAATAACAAGTGGTAAACCAAGGACCGCAACATGTTGATGCTTTGCTAATTGGAGCAGCCGAAAGACTGAGAAACACCGGCCAGGATAACGAAGCAGGGAGAAGGGTTTGGGTTCTGCGGGGGGTTGCATGACGTAGCAGCAGCAGCAGCAGCAGATGAAAATAATTACAAAACAGTTTACTCAATAAAATTCCGAATGATTTAACTACAACAACGAAGCGACAAGGCGAGGACAAGTCTAAGGATGGCAGCTGGAGGAGTGGAGGAGTGGAGGAGTCAAGCAGGAGCGAGCAGCATGACCACAGACAGACAGACAGATAGACGGACAGCCGTGACAGCGAGGCGGACAGCATCAAAGGCAAACTGAGCGTGGCGAAACTTCTGCTAGGATGCTTCGTAGGGGGCAGGACGGGCTTAGGTTTGGGCGGTCGCATAGCTGACATTGATTGAGCGAGGACGAGGGCGAAGTTGAGCAAAGATTGTCAAGCATTCGATGCCGTAGACAGCGGCGCTTGACTATGTACTACAGCCTCTCCCCAACCCCCCCAGCCATTCCATTTTGCTGACTCGGCGCTCTCTCCCTCACCCTCTCTAGCTTCCGCTCTCTCTCTCTTTCTCTCTCTTTTACACAGCTGACTCACCTTTCTGAAATGCAAAGCTTCGTGCCTGCAGACCCCACAGCAATTTAGGGGTACGTTGACCGACGATGACAGTGCTGCTAATACTGTGTGCACGCAAATCGACAATGACAGCTCACACACACATCACACACAAGCACAAGCGCACACACACACACAAGCACAAGCACACACACACACACACACACACTGAATTACAGGAACTCAACGAGCTGAGCGACTTTTACAGCTGATTTATGAAATACTCTGTAAAATTGTGCTTGGCTTTCATAATTTCAATTAGCTAATCTAATTATTCGCCTTAAAGCTTTTTCCACGAAATCCATCTGGAATTTGAAATATAATTTTGCATATCTCGCATGGATAAGACGACAGATGATACGAGTAAAAACTGTACAGATGATAAACATAGTTATATTTCATATTATCCAGACTTTCTTTATGCTACAACCACTTGGGAATTCTAATGAAATTCATACGATACCCATTCCACTTGCGAACTCCAAGACAATAGAGTCATTTATACCGTCTACCCAGACACAAAATAGCTTTTAAAATTGTTTTACATACCCAAGTCGTTTTTGGCTGAATATCTCTTTAAAAGATACCCTATAAATAATGTCGACCCCCTTTCAAATTGGCCCATATATTTGCTCTGCAGGGTATGCCAAGAAGAAAACTTTTTATAAAAGTTTTTCGCTTTTCGTTTTGCCACGCAAACATAAGATTTTCACACTCACACACACGCACAGGTTATGTGCGTGCGTGCGTGTGTTTTATATTTGAGAAAGAATAGAAAAAAGTTGCGCGTTTGAAACCATTTCAAAACTGAATTAACTTTTGTTGCACTTCGGTTGCTGTTTTTCTCCTTTTGTGGCCACCCTGAGCTCAATTCCACATATGCCCCACACGAACCCGCCCCTGCCGCCCTCATACCCGTCTAAAGAAACTTTTATGTAAATAGCTGAGCTTAGCACAGCAGCGGCAGCTGAATAAGAGAAAAGGGCTAAGAATGAGAATACATGCTGCATACATATATTTGTATTCAAAAGCACCGTCTAGAGACCTTTGTCTGCCGCCTGGCAATTAGGCCGCATCCCTGCAGATATTTGCCATAGATGGTTGCAGGTCTTTTGGACTAGAAATTGGAAATTAAAACAAAAAACTTTCGTATTGGATTTGCATTAGCTATTGGGCATTTGGGGCGTGCCTATACCCTTTAGTTGCAAAGCAATCAGCTTTTTGTGGTAGTTCCACACGTAGGGTATCTCTTCGCCGGGCACTCTCCAGCAAAATATGCCCATTTCTATAGAAGATAAAGAAGACTTTTTCATAAAGGACACCTTTGAAGATTCTAATCCCAGTCTGTGGCATTGGGACATTGTGAGAGCTAACGAAAATAGGGAAATCTTATTATGGTATTATTCTCTTCTTGAATACGTTCTCACATACTATATCGTATCTATGTCCATTATGTTATATCTATTTGCGACAAAACGGCCACAAAGTCCCATCGACTCAGTTGACAGGCTTGCTACATGCAACAAGTGGCACGCGTGTTGCATGCTTATAAATCAAATGCGCTATTCGCTCTCTGTCTGCCTTTTGGCGTCCCTCTGCCAGCCAAATGGCTCAAAGTAAATCACATCTGGAACCGCAAAGAGCTGGGTTGTGGCAACAAGGCGACGGTTCTTCGTTTGGTGACACAATGCCGCACATGTGGCAAGTTATGTTCTAGAGGCTGGAGGCGTGGCGGGAGGCTGCTCTAAGAGAAGGCGTTATGTTTGTACGCACGTTAATTTCATCTGCTGGCGCTTATTTGCCGGGTGGGCGTGGCCAATGGAATTTATATTGCATACTTTTTGGCGAGGCACATAAGTGTGACTTGGCTGTGTGTGTGAGTTGGTTGTGTGTGTGTGTGTCTATGTATGCACATATGTATTATATGATTTTGTACTCCTTCGCGCTCAATGCGCCTGCTTGTTCCCTATCCCCCCCTCCTTGCTCTGAACACTCCACCATCCCCCCTTTGTGTCCATTTACAAATTAATTAAAAATGAAGTGAAGTGACCCAAATGCCGTCACAGACATCGACGGCGGCGCCAGAACAATGACGCGTCTGCCTCAGTTCCACTTTCCACGCTACACTCGCACGCCCCCATTGACCCAAAATATCAAATACGCACGTGCCACGCCCACACGACATACTTGCCACGACGTGGCAGCAGTCGCCCAGTCGCAGTCGCCCAGTCGCAAGGCCTCATGACTGTCATAGTTGTGAATTGGAGCCATGCGACTTGCTCGCGTGGCGCGGGCGAAGAGGGGCAGGTACTGGAATGGGGCTGGGGCTGGGACAGAGACCGTGTAGCCGTTGGAGCAGTATGCACTCGTATGCAGCTTGCGGCTGCCGCCAAGCTGCCCCAAGTTATGGCAAGGCCGGGGCAATTTGTATAATTATATGCTACAGTCTAATCAACAAATGCGTCAGCTCCACTCTCGGACGCAGCTCGGGCCGAAAGCCTTTTGTTGGCATAACGACCTGCGAGCCGGCTAATTACAACTCCTGGCCACATAAACTGGAGTAAACGCTGACTGCGGCGTCTACTTCAACCGGAAACCGAGTAACGACTGCACCCAGAGAAATGGATTACCCAAAACGGTCAAAGATATGGCAAAATTTGAGTCGAATTGGACTAGATTTTGATAGCTTATTAGACTAAATATGGGTCAAGTATTGTTGTGCCTAGTACATTATTATTTAATTATAGCTCTAATTAGAATTCCTTTCCAGCTTTCCAGCAAGCAAGATTTTATATCAGCGCCAGAGCAAAACTTTCACGTGAAGACTCCCGATCTTCTCGGAGAAACTTTCTCTCAGTGTACTAATTACAATGCCATTATGCTAGCCGGGTGTTTTAAAACCGTGCTGGCAGACCGAATCAATAATTCAGACAGTTAAACAACAGTTACCCTGCTCTTATTTCGTATGGCACCGTGCTGCCGAGCCGTGCCCTCTTCCGTTTGCTCCAATTATCGTTCACAAGAACTTAATTGAATGTCGAGTTGTCAAAGTTTCCAACTGGAGCTGCGATTGTTGATTAGTTGTCCAGTCATGTGGGTACGAGTTCGAACTATATCTCCAACTGATCACAATCTTTTGTTTGGTTTGCTAATCAGAATTCACCCGCTTCAATCAAAGCTTTGATTTCTCGAATGTGCACATATTTGAAAGACATTCAAGGCATCGAATTTCCAAGGTGTGGCGAGAGGGAAAGAAGCAGCATGGCCACAGCCTTGGGTGAAGGTTTTCTCAACTGCATAGAGAATATCTTCAAGTTGGGCATTCTCTAGTCAAAGTCTCAACATTTTCAACTCTATTTGGCTGTCAGTTTTAATAAATAATAGTCGCACTTTCGATATTTGAGCTCGACAGTTACAAGTTGTGTGCGTGTGCATGTGTGTGGCCACGCCCACCAGGGTGCAAGCATATATTGTTTGTTGTTGTTTTTTCCACAACTGACAAGGTTTTTCCTTGCTCGCCCGATTGCCACTCCTCAGAAATCAGTTTCAATCCAAGTGAAACGAGTTCTCAACTCTGAGAACTGTTGCAATAGACACCGACACACAAACAATTAAGCACAGGAAATTCACGAAGGATATATGTATGTATGTTCGCCAATTGGAATTTGCCCATTTTCCTATTAGAGCCTTATGCAAATTGGCAATTCGATAATGCCATAGAAACTTGGGCACAGCTCGATTCTGAGGAGTTAGGGTTTTGTTGACAATTTGTCAATTGAGATTTCCAGGAAATGTGGCATGGCAAGAAATGAAATCGTTTCCAAAAATTTTACAAGAAATCTCCCGAGCTGAGGGAGGAACTATTTGATCTTAGGAGCTGTCGAATTCGATGGGATATTCACTGAATGCTGAATGCTTGGAAATCGCTTTAATTTCCGCAACTCTGCGCTAAAGTTTCACCAGTTTTGGCATTATTTACGCTCAATTAAGTTTTGAGCATTCTCCGGCCACGCCCTTGCGCCCCCTGGCTGCAGAAGAAGCACCAGCAGCAGCTTCTTATTTGCAATTTTTGCACTAAACAAATTGCTTTAGAGGGGCGTGCGGAGGGGCAGTTGAGGCGCAGAATGCTCCCAAAATGCAATTCATTGCAGTCACAGTCTGTTGGCATTGTCAGGCCACGTTGCCCCCCAACCAGCCCCTCGAGCTGCACCGCAGTTGAACGCTTTAACTGACGCTGGCTGCCAGTCACGAGCCATTAAGCAGCCATTGTTTTGACCTGGCCCAAATAAAAAAACTAATAAGGGTGATAGCGGCCGACTTGCAGATACTCTACAGCTTTCGAGTTCTCTTCTGCACAAACATGTATACACATTAGCACACACACACACATACACACGGAACGCCGCGCGGCATTGCACCTCCTTCCCTTGACCTTGCCCTATATGAAATGCATTCTTTGATAGACTTAGCTGCCATATAGTCAGATAATATCCAAGAAAGAGCATGTGATAGGAGACTTGATATTAAATTTCAAGTCTTTTGCAGTGCCAAGATCGACGCGTTCACATAGACAAAAGACTCAATGCCTGTTACAAACAATTGCACAAAACCAAAACATTCTTTCCTCGACATCTTGAACAGGCTAAGGGTATACAAAAACAAAGTCGAAAACCGTTGAGCACTCAGCTCAACAAAGGAATTGCCAATGGCTTGCAGCTGGCAGGGGTCGCAGAGTCGAACCAGCACCTCGCAGTCGCGCGTGCCACTTTCACTGTTGCACGCCTAATTTGGAGCTCAAAAAGTTGGCATTCGCTTATACACTAAAAGCGAGAAGTTTGGCATTCTTCTTGGTCATTAGTTGGTAATTTATCAAAGTCATGAATTCATATTTAAACGTCGTTCGCCCGCGCAGCTCGGCAAATTGCAAATTGCAGCTGGAAAAGTTTTCATTTTCTTGCGGTAGCTGTCATAAAAGCGAATGGCGCAGTCAAAAAGTTCGCTTTATTGTAAAGAGCTAAGGGCGAGGGGGGTAGTTTTCAAAATTTTGTTGGTTTTCAATTAGCAAATTTGTTTCATGAATAAATAAAACTCTTGAGTTTCTAGCCAGAGGGCTGCCCGAATAACTCAAGTCCTTCTGATGCGATTATGTGCGCTTGCACCAAAGTGAGTATAATTTGCATTTATGACTTTTCGCACAGCCAAGCGAATTGTGTTCGAAACATCTGCTTACCCATTTACATGGCTCTACGTATTAGAGAGCCTGAGTTCAATCAAATTGCCCAAATGATTCTATGCTCCAGCTGCCAAACTAATACCAACATATATCACAGCTCTCAGACTGAAAGCTTCGAAGATCGTTCGGGCTACTCATAAGCATGCGAACTCTTGAAACTTTTACCATATGCAACATATGAGCGACAACAGAATGAAACAAAGAGTAGAGAAAGATTTTGTAGTTCGCCATAAACTGCATATTGTTGCATACGCCCGGCAATTGCACTCTCGAACCCCTTTGACCAGAGCAGCTTTCGCTTTTGTTATTGCATGGCGCATAGATAAAAGATAAGGGCCCTCATCCGATGTGCCCCAATCAAAAAGCCATCCAATGAAAGTCAAAAGCAATCACTGCAAGCCATGCACAAAGGGGGTAAAACAAAAAAAAAAAACGAAACAGCAAAAATAATCCACAGATGCCATAAATGATTTGAACTTTGCTCTAGGCACTGCTTGGTACTGGGTTCTGGTCGGGTCTGCTCTGGTCTGGTCTGGTCTGGTCTGGTCTGGACTATATTCTGTTCTGTTTTGGATTTTGTAATTTGTGTCGCTCGTTTAGCTTGGCGAACCCGCTCGAACGACAGAGGCCAAGCATATCCCTGGCAACTGCCTTGCACTTGACAGTGCAATTTGCTGAACCCCTTCGCCCTTCGCCCTTCGCTCCGGCACATTTTATGACATTCATTGCATAAGTTTATTTCTTTTGTTTTTTTTTTTGGCAACAGCTCATGAGTTGAAGCTGCAATTGAACTTAAAAATGCCCGAAGGGCATATTCATTCATTATCTTAGCAAGTAGTTTTATCAACAATCATACGCACAGTGTGCCACAGGCAAAGTGAACAGCTTATAGAAATATATCCCACCCCCCATAATTCGGTCAATTCCTATCCGCTTTTTCACGAGGCCTGACTCTTTGTTTGTTTACTTTATGCATACCAAGGCAAGGCTAAGTACTTCAACTTAAGGCCTAGCCTAGGATTTCCCAGGCACAGCATTCCGTTGCGAATGCATTCACGAATAGATGCAATGTGCACATCGCCTACCGTTTGAGCTGACCGTTTGAGCCAACTCTGTAGCCAGTGCCAGTGGCATTCGCATGAGTATATTTGAATGCTCGTATTGCTCATGAATGTATATATGCTCATAATGTGTTTCCAGTTGCCTGATTCATTTAATTATGATTTCCGGTGTCTAGCGTTAAATGCGAAACACACACACGCACACACACACACACATATACAAGGGAGGGTGTATTTGCTTATTAATATATATAGCTACTTGATTGCTATGACACTGATAACAACCTGACACGCCCACCGACCCTAAAGCGAACCCTTGCCCCACAGCCCGCACAGTGCTAGCCAAAAGCAAAACCCATCAAACAGCCATTCATCAACTCAACAGGCAAATTTTTGCGCTTTTCCAGGCGCCGCCTGAGCCTCTGTGTCTGTGTGTGTGTGTGTGTGTGTGTGTGTGTGTGTGTGTGTGTGTGCGTGTGTGTGGATTGGTCTGTGCGGCATCAATTTGCTTGTATTAGAAACTCATTTCCGCTTGTAATTGACTCGCTCGGCAAACTGTCGACGGCTGCTGGCCCAGTTCCCCCCAGTCCCCGGGCCCTATCCCATCCATTGGTATGGCCGTTATGCAAATTAATGAGCGTGTTGTAGCTGCCACATCCCGCTCCCGCCGCACCCAGCGCCCACATCGCTCTGACAACCCATCTGGCTGGCTGGCTGCCGAGGACGACCACAATGTGCACTTTGCTGTGCTTTGTGTGTGCGGCAGCAGTTGGTTGAATTGATTTGCATTCTGTGGGCACTTAATTCAATGCATTATCCCAACTTCAATTACACTGTCGCACAAAAACTGGCCATACATAATGCGCACACACAATATACATGCATATATAGTATAGGTAACCTAGCCCATTAAATGGGCTGGAAACAAATGGAAACAATTTCAATAAACTTTGCAACGAAATTTAGAATTTCAGCAGAGGTTGCAGAGAGCAGCAACTGGGCAGGTTGTGTGTACAGCTATTGCAAGAACGTTTCGATCAAATGTTCAGCAGACTTTGCTGCTTTCGCAGCTTTAACTGGTTGGGAATTGCAAGCGTCAAGTTATGACACGCATGCAAAGCCAGCAAAGTTCGATATTTTGTATGCCTATAAACCTATAAGTCCAGCAGGCAGGAGTTGTACTCAAGTCAAATTCTACAGATCTGAAGGTCTTTCTATCTAAAACTGAGAATACATTAAGCCTAGGAAACTGAACATTTGTAAAGCCATCTGTAAGCCTGTGAGCATATAGCGATTCATACAGAACGGAGTATCAACTTTCTTAGTATATAACTTAGATGAAAATATTCAAATATTCTAATTTTGTTTTTTACATTTGCAGAGCCTTCACCGCTTTATGATAATAATCATTATCATGAGGAATGTCTACGCTGCAATTCGTGTGGTTTAAATTTGACTGGTCCGAACCAGAAGCGTGCGAGAAGGTTCAAGGTATGTAAACACACACACACGCACACACAAGCACACAGAGGCACAGCGAACACTCAAAGCTCATTCAGAATGCATTTGCTCATTTTGTGTGCAGGTCATTAAATAAACACTTTACGCATGAAATGTGAACACGTTTTTGTTTTCTGTTTTTTTGTTTTCCTTCTTTTTCTGTTTGGTAGCCGCACACAAAATCACATGCACACATTTACACACGCCCTTGCACACATATTTACACACACAATGTTATGAAAGTCAATTATGTTGATGTTGTTGCAATGCCCGAAAAAAAAGGCCGACTCAAGGCTAGTTGGTTAAAGCCGACAGCGCAATACACTGTTCACAGTTTAATCTTGATGAGACTTTGTGCTTATTCGCTTTGTTACCTCAAAACTGTGGCGCAAAGGCAGTGACTTTCAAACTGTTGGAGACAATATCGACTTGTGGGCATGAAAGAGAATTAAGACATAGCCCAGTCTAAAGAGGAGCTCATCAGTTTGATAATCCTACTGCCTACGGCTTGCAGCTTAAGAAACAGAACATATTCCTATATAGAACTATATGTTATGGGATTTTAATAAGTTTTTGCCTATATGTAAAGAGCAGAGTAGTATTCGTGAATGCTAACTTTGGAGAACAACAAAGAAGTTGAGCAAGCAAGAACTATCAGCGCAGCTTGATGACATCCGATCTGTCCGATCTGTCCGACCTTATGAACTACAGTCGAGCATGGCTAAAGCGAAAAAATACCTGAAGAGTGGGCCCTTACAATAGCCTTTGTACAAACAGAGCGACGATTTGGTTAGACGGACCTGGAGACGGCTGGACTGAGATTGCATAAAACCAATTTGCGCGTCATTTTTTTTTTCACTTTGTGAACGTGTTGCACACCTTTGTGGCAGTTGCCCCTTGGCAGTTGCTAAGATTGAAATGTGGCAGCAACAAAACAAAAAAAACAACAAAAAACAAACAAAGTACAACCATTACACACGTAGCCTTAACTCTAACTCACAGTCTACACCTCTCTCTCTCTCTCTCTTTCGCTCTCTCCATCGTTTTGACTGTGCTTTCTCCCCTACAGAACCAAATACTGTGCGATCTGCATTTCGCCGACGTGGCCCTAATGGAGTGCTCCGATTTTATGCAACAGCTGCGGAGCTTCAAGCCACAATCTTTGGGCTGTGCGGTCGCCAGGCGCAAGAGCTCAACGACGTTAATATTTCCACTGCCGCCGCAAGCTTGTTCAGGTATGTAGTCACTTTTTCTTTTTCATTTTCAGCCGCACCGCCCCCTCGTGCTAGCCGACGTTCGTTTAGCTCTCCCTCTCCTCTCGTTTGTAAATGCCGAATTTGGCCCAGCAGCTACGACAGCAGCAGGCAAAACCACTGCTCCGGAGTCGGAGCCAGCGCCGAGCGCCGAGAGCCAAGAGCCAGGGCCAAATGTGGCCAACAAAGCAGGCATCACTTTGGCTCGCACCCTTATGCCGCCTTACCCAGCCCTCCCCTTGCCCTTCACATATGCGCCACATACTCTTTTAACCCATAGCCTGTACACATGAGCTCGGGCGTTGTGGTCTTTGTGTTGCTCTTGGTTACAGTTCACACAGTTCATGTTAGTTGACATGCGGTTAAATTGTGTTACATTGCGCCATCAATGCTATTCGTCAAAATGCGTCCAGGCCTGCCAACGCCAGATCAAAGTTCATGTTATAATTTCTCGTATTTGCTCTTGTCAAACATTGTTCGCAAACAAAGCAACGCCAGGTCAATTATAATTTTCATTTTCATTTTAATTAACTTTACTTTATTTGCGCACCAAAGATTTTCCGCTGCTGCCATATGCAGTTACAGTGTCCTGCCAGCACTGTTAAACTATCCTCTTGTCAACTTGTTAACAGTTAGATAACAGGCGCCTCAATTTACTCTTAACAGAATGTTAACGGAAAACTAACAGCTTAAGCTCAATAAGTTGTATAACATAAGGAACTTTACAAGCAGGTTTGACGATCTGCTATAGTGACTGTTAGGTTTTGAAATCTATGTTAAGTATAATATGTTAATAATGTTAACGTTAATGTTAATATGTTATATTCAAAAGAGATAACAGCGAGCCAAAATAAGAGATAACTGTTAGGGCGAGAGCGCCATAGCGTTAGAAATAGAACGCAATAGAAGTATTTAATTACAATAGAATCAATCAGCTGCCTTTAAAGAAAAGGGAATTAAAAAGTCACCTTTTTTAAAGCTGTAATAAAATACCCATGCATATATATGCGTGTGTGTGTATGAAGCTGCCGGCGCCATCATTATAATTCAAATGAGATTTGCGCGCCTAGCAATATGCACACACAAATACATACTGGTCCACTCCCACACACACACACACACACACACACACACACACACACACACTCGCACACACACTCGCACACACCAACATATTTGCACTGCTTGAGAAAGGGGCAGACATAGAAAAGCGCTTGCAAGTCCACAAGTTGAAGAATGTTTGGCATTTTGCACAATAAAGTTGTTCAAACATATTTCGTGTAGCACACACACACACACACACACACACAGACACACACGGGCACACACACACACACAGCAAGACGGAGCAGACATTTACAGAGAGCGAGATGGAAATAGAAGCCGCCATTTTTCCGCTGACATAAACTTTCAATTCAGTTTTCATATTACTTTATTTCCTTTCATATTTGAGAAGAATAATAAAAATGTGCGTGTGTGCGTGTGTGCGTGTGTGCCTCCTTAGGCGTGGGTGTGCTTGCAGCCTATTTAATTAAAAGGGTTAAAGCGCAAAAATCAACGTTTCAGCTTAAGAACGCGAACGGCGCGCTTGAGACTCACAGATGCCCTGTAATTGCATACCATTCAATACACGAGTTCACATGTTTTACAGGGTATACGTGCTCGCATTTGCATCTGATATCTGATAGCCTTCATATGTGGATGGACTACTGCTAGATGTTTATTAACTGCATTTTTTCGTTTATTACGAAACTTTTGGTCCGCCTACAGCTGAACCGCCTTTCAGTTCGTTTGCAATGCGCTTCAATTATACAATTCCATGCGAAATAAGCCTTTTCGCCTCTGAGCATTAATAGATGGGTAGTTTAAGTAAACAGAGATTGCCGCCGCCCGCAGGCCCACAATTCAACGCTTTGGGGCTCAGATCAAACGAAATGGGTAGGACGTAAATATCCATAATAATAATAATCCGATTAATTGCAACTGTGGCCTCTTTCAGCCTATGTGCGAATGGGTGGCGTTCGCTAGTTGCTGGGCGCCCACTTTAAAAGCGTTTTCAGTTTATTTATGGAGGCACACACAAATGAGAATGGCTTAAAGACTTTTTATGGCCCAATATGTTTTTGTTGCTTAAAACCAGCTTTTTACGCCTGCGACCTTCATAAAGAATACCCAACAAATGATATTGGAGTAGAGCCCAACAGCTGTCATAAGTTTGCAAATAGCAATCGCTATTCAAGCTTTAATGTGCTTTGAAAGCTCGTCTTATTAGCTTTCTGCTGTCATGTACTTTTACAGCTCTTTAAGTAACCTGTAGCCTGGACGAGTATGCATGTGCTTTTAAAGCTTGCATTCTCCGCATTTGAAAGAAGCTTTCAAGACTTTTTAAAGCTCATTAAAAAATCCAAAGTTGCGACAATAGTAGTTCGTTTTTTGTTATACTCTTTATACTCCAACGGAAACATACTGAGAAGCTTTTGCAGTGAATCAACTACCAAATAAATTTCTAGCGTTTTT
Organism: Drosophila kanekoi; assembly: GCA_037075305.1. Taxonomy (NCBI): domain Eukaryota; kingdom Metazoa; phylum Arthropoda; class Insecta; order Diptera; family Drosophilidae; genus Drosophila; species Drosophila kanekoi. The sequence goes on along the minus strand of JBAMCE010000451.1, from coordinate 9,799,555 downwards.
TCTTCTGCGCTTGTCCGTTTCCAAGATTGATCGTTATGTGTCCTTTCCAGCTGGTGTCATTGTATGCTTTCAGCCACTCTTTTATCTTTTTCTCTCCGTCGCTTGCATCTCTAATTCATTGCATTCCTATTTGAGCGTAGACCCTTTAGCTTGCCACTGGGGCGTGGCATTGGGACAGGGCGTTAAGTGCGCTCGTGTAAAGTGATTTGATGCGTGTCACATTCAAGTGCGAGTGCTATTCTGCTTAGAGAACTGCCTGACATATTTGTGCTCTGCACTTCAGTGCCAAAAGGGAGCAACTGACAACTGCAAATCACACGCTCCCCACACACACGCACACACACGGACACACACGGGCACACTCGCACTCGAGCAAATGCAGTACGCATGCATTGTCAACAAAAATGATGAAGCAAACTCATGTTGCTTGCCACACGGCGAGCCGCTGCCCCCAGCTCGGCTTTCGGCACGCCCACGCAGCAGCAAAATGTACGCAACACTCATAAAAACTGAGCAACAACAACAATGTATCTGTGCGGCAAATGTTCTTTAACTGTGCTTTTATACCCTGTTATCCATAAAACGACAACAGCAACAACAAACTACTAAAAACGCTAAAGTCGCGCGTGCCCGACTAGCAGATACCCTAGGGAACCCTGACCGCCCACCAAGCCCGCTTCACAAACATTCTGGCTTCCTTCTACACATACACACACACAGTTTACCCTGCGGCTGTGCTTCTTCTTTGCTCCAGGCTGTGGAAAACCAATTCTCGAAAAGCATCGGACCTTAAAGTCCGATCTAAATGAAATTTTTAGCATACAATAATGTTCGACTAGCAAAGACTGAGCTTATAACTTGTTTAGCATATTGTGATCAAATCTTACCAATATCTGACCCCTATATAGCTCATCTGAACTTTTGTTTTTACGAAAATCTTATTTACTTTTCAGACTTTTAATAAACATTAGCTGTGAGTAAGCGGGGATATTAAACAGCTTTTTTACGCCCATTTACTTAACTAAATAATACTATTTTTTAAGTGTTTAAGTTAGGTTTACGATTTATATAATTATTTTCTGTGCAACTAGTTGAGTTATTATTTAGGGAATTCAATTTGTAAACAGGGCACATCTCTTAGTGTAAATGGCTTAAGCCTTTGGGCCGAAAGTCTGCGTTGAAAGACAAATTTAGGCCATTCCGCATGGTCAGCGAAAACAACGAGGAGCAAAATGCCAGTGCACATAAAAATAGATGAAATTATGCAGCAAATAAATCATTTAGAATGCTGATCCAAATAAATACGCATACGCCACGTAAACGGCGGGGGACACAGCACGTTTATGGCCCAATCGCGGGCCACAGTTATAAACACGTATTATAAGCCGCCTCGGCCCTCTGTCAAATAGATACACACACACACACACACACACACACACTCACACACAGATGGATAGATAGAGCGAAAGAGAGAGAGAGAGAGAGAGAGGGAGAAGCATGTGTGTACGTGACAATTAAATTTAGGAAACTCTATACGAAAAACCCCCAAAATAAAAAAAAAAGGCCAAGTCCAAGTCCAAGTTCAAAAGCCAGTTCAGAAGTCAGCCAGCCGCCGCGCCCTGTCTCGGTTTATGCGCGATGGCAAATGAGCGCGTGACTGCTGCCAAGATACGTCTAACTTGGCCCATTAGCAGCCAGACGAGCCGTATCTGGCAATGAGGTGCGGATCAAGTAGCACAGCCAACAGTCAGCAGTCCACAGTCAGCAGTCGGCAGTCGGCAGTCCGCATGGGAATTAAGCTGTCAAACGGAGATCCAAATGGAACTAGAGCCCAACCAACAAATAACATCATGTGCAGAGCCCATACTCCACAATGCAAGCTCCAATATATATAATCCCATTTGGCAATTAAATCGACGACAAAATCAGCATGTGTATATGTCTGGGATTCAAATGGGCGGAGAGTCGAAGTAGTTACGGACTGACAGATATTGCAAAACATGTCAAAAACTATCGAAGATTCGGAATGCCTGTCGAGCAAAACTGGAGCTCTTGCCAAGTTTGGATAGGGATCAAATCTAATCAAATCTATCTTAAACATGTTGAAAACAAAGAATAATCCTAGATTTGAACCCGAACGACTCACAAAGCGGAGTTGAAACAGAAAGCTGGTTCGCTTGCAGCCCCGGACTAAAGATTGCAGAAGAATCCTTTACAAACATTTCCATATAGCTTACATATACTTATATATATCCTTTTGAATATGGGTCGTGTTTGGTACTTCGATGCAAAATTAGTTAATCTTAAATTGCGTTTACTGTGCTTTATCGCACGTATTATGTAGTCTTAGATTGGGCTGCCTGTGCCTGTTACCTGCAAAGGCATTTACATTTTAATATGCATTATTAGCTAAATAATTGCGTGGGAACAAACTACCTTCAGGCGATGGCCTCACCCCCCTCCTCCCATTACCTGCAACTCCTACAACCTGCCTGTCACTTTGCCATTTAGCGATTGTTTTGATGCCACGCCCCGCTTTCCTTTCGCCATCATAAATTCAAAAGCAGACACAGCAACTCAGCACGGCAAAAAGAAAGTAACAAAACAAAATCAAGAAAGTGTAGCCGAATTCGGCATGCCGAAGTTGAAATACCCTTTTTTGTATACATTTTCTAGAGCTGAATTCTTACCGAAACTTTCGAACGATTCTTCTTATGTTGGGCATGACATTATAGAAGAGAAACAGATTTGATGGTAAGAAGCAGATAAGATAAGCAAAGGTTTTCATATAAAATGTGTTTCCCTTTTCAAGCGATTCTCGCCAAGATGTTAAAGAAGTTCGATTATCATAGCATATAGGCCTATATATTGAAGAAGTTGAGCTCGACTTTTTGTCAGTTTATCAGTTCTTCTTGCTCCTTCGGAGTTGATTCCGAATGATTCCGAACGATTGCGAGTTGCATCAAGAGCGTAGGGTAGCTGTTGTGTATATGCGTGGCTTATTCATTTACAGGGTATTAGAAGCAAAAACACGACAAAATTGAAATATAAATTATTTGGCTGTCGCGTCCATTCATTTGTCAGCTGTGCATTCTATTTGTTAGCGCCGCTTCTTTTGCTACCTTCTGCTCAGCGGGTCGCGACTAAAACAACAACAACAACAACAACAACAACGACAACCCGCCACCCGCTCAACACCCCCCCCCCCTCCCTCCTTCCACCACAGCTGCTACTCTCTGCGGCTATTTTAATATTTTAATATATCCTGGCACGCATCTCATCTCATTATTTGCGACACAAAACGCGGCATTTTATGAAAAATGATTTTAATATTGCGCGCAGATTTTCCCACTTCGAGTTTTCATATTCATTTATGAAACGGGCTTTGCCTGCTGCCAGCAATTAATTAATTGCCAGGCATTGTCTGCCTGCCACTGGCCGCATCAGCTGCCGGCCCGGCCCGTGCCGGGCCAAGAACATGGCCAAGATGTGGGCCAGCTAACCGAAAACTTGTGCATTCTGCTGCATATTGATTGCACTTTCCGGTCAGCCCTTCCGAATTGCGCTCGGCGCATGCAAAATCCATTCAATCTCTTTGACAGAATATTTTAATTAATTTTAGCTAAAAGCACAAAAGCTGCCTGCATGTACATTAATCCATGAACTGATATTGCACAGTTAGAAAACTGTGCTTATTTATGAATATTGAATAACAAACATATTATATTCACATAACATTTTACTAATAATTTGGTAGTAAAAAGATTTTTGCTTGTTGAATTAATTTCGAATTCGAAAATTGTATTTGAATAATAATTCAATAAATGAATTTCTGTAATCCGAGCACATTTCAATGTGGCCTATATCAATTATTTCTGTTGAAGTTGCAATTATTTTTGGCATAATAAATGATTTCTAGCTGCTAACGAGCATAAATCCAATATTATTGCGAGTTTGGTTCACGCTGCGTATGCGCAATACTCAGATTTCAATGCAAGAAATTGCAGCGCGAGACAAATATATTTATTTATGATTTTGTTTTTGGCATACTTTGAGCAAATATTCATTTCGAACTAAATTGTATTTGCAGCAGTTAAAATTCGGCGTATGTGAATTTAAATTGAATCTTTAAACAATTTGTCTCCCATTCTAAAATGTGTATAAGAACTTTAAGTTGGAGTCAGCATTATGAAGGAAAGCTCGCTTTGGCCCGCTTATTCCACTAAGGGAAGTGAATTTGACGAAACGTGTGAAACACAAAAGAGTTTTCAGAAAGTTCTTTACAAGTGAGTTCGAAGGCAATCGCCTGATAAAGTTAAAAGTTTCACACAACCGTTTTACCCGATTCACAGGTGGAATTTCCCAGCACACGCGTTTGCCGCGATTAATTCCACGCCTACGGGTGGATTTCCTCTTAACAAAACGTAATTACAGAGCAAAGTTCAGACAAACAGTTTTATATGTAGAGATACACGTTGTTTTAAAAGCTATTATGCTCTAAAGCCCAGTTTCATGCGAACTCTGGTGACATCTTCAGAGGGCAATTCCCGACTTGGGCATACCCTGCACCCCCTTTGACCTACCCCAGCAGCTGGCGCTTAAGCTTTTACAACGGTTCAATTGCTAGCCCTTGACATGTTAGTTATTTTAATTTGTAAATTAAACAAGACATGGAACTTGAAATGTTCTTAGTAAAGTTTCGGTGGAGGTGTTTACCTTTAACATGCCTCCGCCAGCCTCTTGAACGAGCCGCTTATCTGAAAATGTGTGCGTGTGTGTTTTTGTAATTATTGCCGCTGCTGACATCACAGAAACAGAAACAGTTGCCAGTTTTGTAGGTAGAATCTTGCCACGCCGCGGGGCAAGTGGCTCGTGTTCGATTATGCAGCACGTAGCACGGAGGCAAACACATTGCTGCCGACGACTATTAAAGGCGAAAGCAATTAAAATAAAATCAATAATAACAAATTTTACTTTAACGCTCTCGGACGTAAAGTGACAGAAATGTATGGTAGATAAGACAAGTCAAAGTCTTGCCTCGGCGAGCATGCCTGCCCAAGAGATACCCCGTAAACAGCCAAAAGCTGCCTCAACAAATTTTCAGATATCTAAGTTTATACTCGATTATGTGAATGTGAATGTAGTTGTCATACCATACTGAGAATGCGCATATGTATATGTCGTTGGAAATCGATATTTATCGATTTTGTTATCGGAAAGTAAACGATAAGCTTATTTGCGACTCTTGCTTGGAAATCGATATTTATCGCTTTTGTTATCAGAAAGGAGAACCTTCATTCAGATAAGCAAAGCCTTGCTGGCACCAGAAAATGCATATACTAATAAATAGTTGAGTCAACTACCCGTTTTGGCTCACGCAACGTGTGCAGGGTATGACAGGGAAATTTAAACAAAGTTCGTTAAGTTTTATTTGTTGTCGACAAGGTGAAGGCAGGTGCTAGGGCAGCGACCAGCCCAGCTGTCGATGCATGGCAAGGGCATTGCTTATCAGCTGTTCCTTGAAACGCCAAATGTTATCGTCGCGCACCGGCGGCGGCTCTCTGAGCGTCTGCTCGATATCTGGCTCCCGATAGTGCTGCATCTGGCCAATGTCGGTGGGCACATCGTGGGGGCCGCACGCCACCCGCCAGGCGAGCGGAAAATGATTGTGCACCATGGTCACATAGGCAGTGGCATGCAGACACTTAATGGCCGAATTCGCATCCAAATGCTCTGCCACGCGTTGCACATGGCGCAGCATATAGAAGCTAGCTGGGGGCGTTCCATCCTGCGGCAGCTCCCCAGAGAAGTAAACATTGCGAAAGCACAGGCTGCATTTGGCAAAACAGTTGTCGCCGTTCCTGCTGTTGTTGGTCTCGACCAGCTCCACCAGCGCCGTCCAGTTGTGCAGCTTGCCCAGCGGCATGATTACTTCATCCACGTCCATGACAGCCAAATAGTCAAACTCGTACATATTCCGATAGAGGCAATCGTTGTACATGAGCACCTCGTTTAGCCGCCTGCTCTGCCAGTAATTGGCCGCCGGCTTTGGGTGGCCCTCGAGCAGCCGGAACGGAATGAGCTGGAGCAGACCATCCTGCTCCGCATAGTGCTTCAGTGTGCGCATTGTGTTTGGCAACAGCGTTTGGTTGCCCAAATCGTAGGCGATCACACGTTCGGCGCCCAGCAGACGCATCAGTTCCAGCCATTCCACGAAACGCTCCGACATGTCCACGGTGGGAAACTGCAAATCCTTGACGCACACACCGAAACGTACGGCACGTCGACGCTGTGGCGCTTCATAGTGCACACGAAGCGCGTTGCGCGGCCGCGCACAACGATCCCCAAAGACCAGGGACACCAGCTGGGGCACACGATGCGCCCGGGCGGTGCCCACCAGCGGACAGGTCAACAGCACTGGATACACATGATCCAGTCCATGGCCCCAGCTATCATACCAACCAAGCGTGGGAGGCTGCATGTCCACCAGCTCCGGCCAGGCACTATCCTCATACCACAGCTGGCAAAAGGCACGCTCAAAGGGTCCGAAAAGACTGCTAATCATGCCCAAAAGCACGACGCTCGGCTTCGTATCCATGGCCAGCCGGCGATCGTAGTAGGCGCTCAATAGATAATAGCTGACATTTCCGCCCCTTGTGAACTGATAGTACAGATTCTCAATGTGCAGATCCTCGAAGCGGGGATATGGCGCACAGTGGTCATTGAGCGACCAGTTGCGAGCGGAATTCGCGCGCAGCAGCTGTTCCAATTCCAGTGGTTCGTTGGCGGGCTTCATTGTCCTCGTCGCCTTCGGTCTGGGCTCCGACGGCGGCGCTGAGAGATTCAGTGAACAATCGGCTTCAATTACTATCCAAGCCACTTACCAGGTAGTGCTCCATACACAGCACCTGCGCCCATCAATTTCGCTGCGTGCCTGACTCGGCTGCTTGTTATCCTTATGGGCCGATTCACCAGCGACAGCAGCTTGATGCCAAAAGCGGCCAACAGAAACCAGGCCACTAACTTAAGCCATACCGACAGCTTGAACACCTTCATTGCCCAATTGCGAATCGCTTATGATAGGAACCGGCCGAAAAAGCATCTGCAGCTCCAAGCAAACAGCTCCAATTGTTAACAACATGATAGCTTAGAACTCACATAAAGAAAGCGCGGGAGTGTACCACAAGCAGATACCCTTGCTTTAGCTCTCGCAAAAGAACAAGCTAGTTATTAAAGACATTGCAAGCCCAAAGAAGAAACTATATATATTTATAAGCTTCTCCCCAGATCGAGTCACAGAGTCAATCGCCTAAAATCGAAATCTTCTGATATCGATAAATATCGTTTCTGTCTATCGATCAGCCTGACGAACGAACAACAACTGGACAACTCTCTTATGCGCTTTTGGGACTTATTTTAGTGGGTCTTGCTTTTTGTGCAAAGCAATTACTTAGTGAACAACATGACTTGAATTGAATTGTTTGACTAGTTCTGCCTTGATGTTTCATGACGGCCAGCTGTGTCTGTCGAATACTTCAAATTTATATATAGTACAGAGAAACTAGGCAACGATGATATCTAGATCTGTTATTTATTACAGTAAGTTAATATTGAGTTAAAACAAGAATGAAACGTAATGGGAGTGGAACAACAGCAGCACAACAAAACGAGTGGAAATGAAACAGCGCTTGTACAATATATAATAACTAACTGTACTATTAGAGCCGCACAGGAACGAAATGAAAATGGAACAGCTTGAACAGCCTGTAGCCTTGAACACGTTCTCTTAACTAGGAAACTACGAAATATGAAAGAGTATAAACTTACAAGTTTATTTCTACAAATTGCCTTGAAGTTATGGAAACGACTCTAAAAATATATGTTAATTAAATGCGAGGGCAGCCTCGAGCCGACAAAGGACGCATTTAAATTACAATGCGAAACGAATGGAAATGGAACAATTAGTAGCAGTCAGTTGAATAACAAATACAATTCGCCGCGGATCGAAACTAATTGAAATTTGCCGAAAATCGGCGTTAAAGCCAAATGCTTCACAGGCGTCACCTTGCCTCAAAAGCCCGCCACCCTCCCGACGACTTCAATAGCTCCAGTTCTGGTGTCCACGCGCTTTCAAGGGCCCTAACAAGCTGCAAACAAGGCCCAAACACATGGCCGGCATTATTATGGATGGCAACGTACCGTTAACGCCGCCAATGGCCAAAATGACAAAAGAAGCAACCGAATTCGCCCTCCCTCCCACCAACATTCCCCTTTCCAAACATGTCCATTGACAAGTGTTTGGCGTGTGGGCACGTGGGAGAGGGGGGGGCGTTGGTGGGACGCGTCACCTGCATTAAATTATTGATTCGATTTCGCGCGCGGCTCGTTTTCTATTGTGGTAAATATTTGAGGCTGAATGAATTGTGGCCGAAGCCATTGTCAATGTTGGCGCCGTTGCCTCAGCCACTTCTCCGCGCCCCTGTTGTTCATCCCCACCATCCCATCCCCTGCCCGTGCCCCTGCCCCTACCCGTGCTCGTGCCCATGCCCGTGCCCGTCACTCAGTTAGCCAGTTAGTCAATTTTTCATATGCCCTATGCCACGCCCAGTAAGGCAACAGTAACAACAAGACCAGCAGCAAGAAGAAACAGCATTGGAATCAAATTTATGTGCGCTGTGTCGTCTGATTGTGTGTGTGAGTGTGGGTGTGTGACTGTATGTGACTGTGTCTGACTGTTTGTGACTGTGTGTGAATGTGTGTGTATTCGCCAGGCAGCAAACAAGACATAATCAATCACTTAACCCCGAAAAAAAGCAGGCACACCAAACGTTCGTTTCAATTAAAGTTTCGCTTTCATTCACTTAGCCCGGACAGAAGAGTAAAAGTGAAAATCCATTCCACTTGCCTAGCCCGGCCCTTCACTGAGCGAAAGTTAAGTAATCAATTTGTAGATTTATAGACTTAGACTTAGACTTAGACTTAGACTTAGACTTAGACTTAGACTTAGACTTAGACTTAGACTTCGACTTCGACTTCGACTTCGACTTCGACTTCGACTTCGACTTCGACTTCGACTTCGACTTCGACTTCGACTTCGACTTAGACTTAGACTTAGACTTAGACTTAGACTTAGACTTCGACTTCGACTTAGACTTCGACTTCGACTTAGACTTAGACTTAGACTTAGACTTAGACTTAGACTTAGACTTAGACTTAGACTTCGACTTAGACTTAGACTTCGACTTAGACTTAGACTTCGACTTCGACTTAGACTTAGACTTCGACTTAGACTTAGACTTCGACTTAGACTTAGACTTAGACTTAGACTTAGACTTAGACTTCGACTTAGACTTCGACTTCGACTTCGACTTCGACTTCGACTTCGACTTCGACTTCGACTTCGACTTAGACTTCGACTTCGACTTCGACTTCGACTTAGACTTAGACTTAGACTTAGACTTAGACTTAGACTTAGACTTAGACTTCGACTTCGACTTCGACTTCGACTTCGACTTAGACTTAGACTTAGACTTAGACTTAGACTTAGACTTAGACTTAGACTTAGACTTAGACTTAGACTTCGACTTCGACTTCGACTTCGACTTCGACTTCGACTTCGACTTCGACTTCGACTTCGACTTCGACTTCGACTTCGACTTCGACTTCGACTTCGACTTCGACTTCGACTTCGACTTCGACTTCGACTTAGACTTAGACTTAGACTTAGACTTAGACTTAGACTTAGACTTAGACTTAGACTTAGACTTAGACTTAGACTTAGACTTAGACTTAGACTTAGACTTAGACTTAGACTTAGACTTAGACTTAGACTTAGACTTAGACTTAGACTTAGACTTAGACTTAGACTTAGACTTAGACTTAGACTTAGACTTAGACGTAGACGTAGACGTAGACGTAGACGTAGACGTAGACGTAGACGTAGACGTAGACGTAGACGTAGACGTAGACGTAGACGTAGACGTAGACGTAGACGTAGACGTAGACGTAGACGTAGACGTAGACGTAGACGTAGACTTAGACTTAGACTTAGACTTAGACTTAGACTTAGACTTAGACTTAGACTTAGACTTAGACTTAGACTTAGACTTAGACTTAGACTTAGACTTAGACTTAGACTTAGACTTAGACTTTAACTTTGACATTGACATTGACTTACACTCAGAAATCTCTCACTGCGCACGTACTCAGTCCCTCGACTTGTGCGGCCTCTGTTATGTGCAAAGGGGAAATTTCTTCAGAGAGAATTGGAAGGTGGCAGGGGGATGGGCCTGCGTTTGGGCTTCTCTGCGACGGAAGCAACCAATTTCCGGCTGCAGCGAACGTTCTAGCTCACTTTGCATACATTTAGGTGCTTCAACGTCCCTCCTCTCAGGGGTGTCTGTGTGGGTGTGGGTATGAATGGGGGTAGGGGGCGGTTGGCATTCGGTTTCAGCTAGAGAAATCATAAATCTGTTGCTTATTGTTGTCGCTGCTGCTGTAATTGAAGCAATGACGCATACAAAATTTGTTCAAGCGCTCAACAAACGCAGCATTCCCCTCCTGGCAACAACATCCACATTTCCTACCCAGTTCCTTTCCCGCACACACACACACACACACACACACACTCTCCTCTGTTGTTGTGCACATGAAAGTCAATTTAGTTGAAGGTAATTTGTTTTTATATAACAGCAAGTCCTTACGAATCATTAAGAATTGAATTCACTGCAGAATTATTGATTAACCCTTGAATGAGTCTTGGCCGCAGCCCCTTTTCTTGGCTTCGCTTCTACCACCCTCGCTCCCCCCCCCCCCTCCTCATCCACACTGTTTTCCACCCCACCGCCCCTTTTACATGGCTCAAATCACATTTTGCCGCACACATTTAGCATAATTTAGCACTTCATTACGAGGCACCAGGCAAGTGGCACAAAGCAAAAGCCGCAAGAGCGCCCGCAACAGCTGCCAGCTGAAAGTTTTTTACCACCCGCCGGGCCCCACAGCCCGCCTCCTCCTGGTCTCTGCCTCGCCTTCGTGTGGCAGTTGCGAGTTGATGGCAAGGCTCATGCGATTTGTCGCGCATAAGCAAATTGACAAAATCTTAAGTCGCAAGCTGCAGGTACGAGGAATTATATATGTTCGCATTATGTATCCCAAGTGATTATGCCACGCTGCCAGCCCCCGCCCGCCCCATCACACCACCCGCCCTTCCTCCATCGTAATACCTAAAACAGCTCTAAACCATTCCCAGGCATTGTGACAGGCGACAGGCAGCAAACAATTGAAACTGACAGAAACTTGTGTCATCTACACTCAAATTTTGAGCTATTTTGTGCCAATTCCTAAAACGAGTCTGACAAAACTTTCGCAAGTTGAAAACTACGCTGGCATATTGTATTCGGTTGTGCGTTGTGCGTACATATTATTTTAAATGTGTCCTTAAACATGTCCCATCAACGAGCTCTTCATAAATTCTGGCCAAAACGCTTTGGCGGTTGTTTAATAATTCATCGAGTCTTTCACAGTTCACATCTCGGTGAGCCCCAAACTTATAATGCCCAACTTTAGTATAAAAGCTTCTTGATGGAGCCCATTTCCATTATTCTCTTTGCTAGCTGACATTTTCCGGCCTTGCCCGGTCCAAGTTTTTGCTGTACATTAATATTCCAACCCATTTCAGTACAACCCGTACTATCTAGAACTTCACTCCAATAATCTGATAAGAAGCCAAGAATCTCTATTAGAACTCCAAGGGAACTGGTTCAGCAGTGGTTCAGCTTTGTGAGTCAGCAAATATTTGAGCTTTAAAGCTCAATTTGCGAACGAATTCTCTGTTAAATAAGGTCGATGACAAATACCTCTGGCAGTTAATATTCTCTAGTTGCGCACTTTATGAACCGGTTCAGCACTGGTTCGTATTTGAGAAAATGGATTCTTTATGTTCTACAAATTTACGAATCCCACAGTGATCAATATGACAATTTCATTCCGCTTCAAATGAACTAGTTCAACAGAAATGAACTGGTTCAGTTTTGTGAGTCAGCACATAAATGTACGAGCTTTAATGCTCCACTTAAGAAATAGTTTAATGTCTAATACAGTCGAAAGCCAAAGTAGGTGATATTCTTTAGTTCCGCACTAAATGAACTGGTTTAGTTCTGGTTCAGTTTTATTTAAGAGTATTTCCCTTAGCTTCAAATGAACTGGTTCAGCACTGGTTCAGTTTTGTGTCCCAGCAACCACTTGAGCCATGGAGTTAAAACTTTAAACGTGCTTGAATATTGTGGCATACATTTTGTTCTCAGTTGATGCCACGTGAAAAAGCGCTTCACTTAACATCAATTCCAATCAAATTGGACTAGCGCTGCGATGAAATATGTGCCCACCCCCCCAAAAAAAAAGCAACCAATCAAAATCGCACGCCCCAACACTTGCAATTTTTGCATGTCAAAGACACCAAGTGTACTAAGATGAGTATGCCCGACTGGGGGGATACCCTGAACCACCCGCAAAGTAGCCATTACAAACATTCTTGTCACCTTCTTTATATATATAAACATTACCACGATGAGCTTCTTCTTCTCTTAGTCCCACATTCTTGACTGGCTTCGGTGCTTATAGTCCGATCTTATTGAAATATTGCATAACTGTGTGTACATACAAGAGTACAAGGTACGAGTACAAGTATATTGAAAATAGGGTAAGATTTCGAAGAAAATATGAACTTCTTCTGTTTGGAATATACATACACATATTGAGTTTGAGTTTGAGATATTTATCATGTCTATATATATTTGATATTTGTGTTCTTTATGGGTTCGGAAATGCTTTCTTCTAAGTGTTGTACACATATATTTTTAACAGCACCCTTTTTCAATGGATTCGGGTTCACTAAGAACGAAAAACGTTTGGGCCAACGCTTGCGAGGGGCGCGCACGGTCAGCACTTTGCGGCTAGCAAGTTTATTGGCCAATTTGCAAGTTGATTAGCCGCAGAGCGTCGACAGTTTTGCCAATTTGTGGCCAGTGGCTGCTGTTGCAGCTCTTACGCTTTTGGGGCTGCGGTGGCCCGACCGCTGCTGGCCTCTGGCGACATTCTCGTTGCATTGTCGATGCCACTGCGTGCGGCATGAATGAATGCATGAATGAATGAGTGCGTGAATGAATGAATGAATGAATACATGCATGAATGAATGCACGAGTTTGGAATGCGTCGCGGACGCGGACGCAGACATAAAACGTCCAACACTTTGAAGGTAATAAACTTTAATTGCTGATTACGTATACGACGTGTTGTCGCTGCCCTCTTCGCTGTCGGCGTCGCTGTCGGCGTCGGCGTCCGCATCCGCGTCGCTGCGGTGCATTTCATTGCAAATTGTGTTAACAAAACGCTCGCAACGTTGCCGCAACAAAGAGAAATATTTCAATAATCTTCTGCACTTGCTGTTCTTTTTGTTGTTGTTGTTGTTGTTGTTGTTGTTGTTATTCTTTTTGCTGTGTTGTTGTTGTTGTTGTTGCTGGCGCATAATTCGAAAATTGAAATTGCCATCACGTACATAACGCCGGCAGCGACGTCGCTGTTGCGTCACTTGTCAACATGAATTTCCAATTTTCCGTTACCGCCGCACCGCTGAATGTTGCCATTTTTGGCCATACCCTAACCAAAAAAGGGAAGCCAGCTGTACTCACGGGCTTTGACCTACGCATAATTGATGGGCTTTTCGCATCTTATAAGTTATGGGAGTTAAAATGATATATAGATATCTATATCTAGCATCAATTATTGTTCGACTGATTTGAAATTCTGATCTGGATATTGTCTATTTTCTGAACGCATTTAACATATTTATGTTCAATCCTTATTTACATATATTCCATACACCGTTAACGTCACATTAACAAACGCAAATAATCCACTTACGATGACATTCATTAGCTTGATAATCTGAGACTTTACCCTAGTCCTTCCCTAGAAGGACTCTCTGTTAAACTTCACCAAAACAAATAGCTAAGTCTCCAAACAGTCACGTCTTCTCTTACATTATGTTAACGCCGCGCTGTTAACGTGCCAATAACATAGCCTGTTAAAGGGTGTCGCACTGTTAGTGTATTCCGTCGTCTACCTGTTTGTCTTGACATTCATCAAGTATTTCTCTTTCAAGATTTTTGTTGTTTTTTAATAAGTACTTTGGCATCGCGGAGGCCGTTGGCTTTGTTTTCGCCGTTACGTATTTAGACTTAACGCGCTTTAGGCTCACGTTCTCATCGCCTTGCCTTTTTTAATCTAATAGTAATGTGCCTTGACAAGTTTTAAAAAAGTTGTCTTTGAATTTTATTTAGCTCCGGAAATACACGTAGTGTCTAGCCGAAGATGTTACCAACTTTCCAGTCGTGTTCTCAGTTTTGAAATCGCGTAAGATTTACAATTCGCTCGACAATTTGTCAACAGGTGTGGGTAAACACTTCAAATATATTTGATTGGCATTTCTTATTGATTTTAATTGTACTTTTCTTATTAAGTAAAATCCTAATTTCAAACGTTCCAACATCAACTGTAAACCTCATCTAAACTAATGCAATTCATCTCAATTCCAAACATTCCCGTTCTGTTAAAACTAAAAAGAAACTGAATTAACATTTCTTGTTGCTTTTGATTGTGCTTAACCTGCTTATCTATTATATTTAAACTCCATCAATATCAATTCCAAACGTTTCAATTTTCGTCTAAGCTGTTGCAATGAAAACTTCGATTATCACTGCATCGGATCGATTAATATCGATTCCAAGTTTCTTTTGCTTGCACTCAAAAGTGGATTCCACACGTTCCCGCAGCTGTTGGGACTTTGTTTAAGCATGTGATAAATATGGCTTCAAATTTAACAAATTCCTGCAATTTATGAAAACCTGTTCGACTAGAATCGATAAATATCGCTTTGAATATTTGATGACTGCAATCGAGAGCTTGTAAGCTCTAAAGCTTAAAGATATTTCCTTTGAGTGCGTGCGATGCAGAATGTAATTGTTGATGATTGAGATGCATATTAATAAATATTAATCGAAAAAATTGTAAAAATCTAAATTGTTTTTTATGTTTTCAACCGATCTGAGCGCCATCCCTTCACGCCCCTGCCGCTGACCATAATTGCCCTATAAATTTCTTTTTCATAATTTCAACCACACATACCTCAAACCTTGCCGCTTCGCCTGTTGGCTTTGAAGTGTCCCTGGATAGCAGACTGTGTGTGTGTGTGAGTGTGTGTGTGAGTGTGTGTGTCTGTTCAGGTGTGTGCGTGCAGGTGTGTGTTGAGTTGGTAGTCAGCATTATCATCATTTTGATTAAACGCAAACAGCGTTGGCAACAAAATTAGTTGACATTTATGCAAATGCATGTCGGACCTGACCGACAACAGCCAGTTAAGAGTCCAGCGTGGCCCCAAATGCTCAACCTTACCACCCCCTCCCCCCCTTCCCCCCTTCCACAACCAAGCACAGTTTGGACTGGCTTATCGCGCTCAGTGTAGCTGTTACCCCTTGCTCCTGCTGCTCCTGCTGCTTCTGACGCTGTGGAACCGAGTTGCAGCCAAGTTTTAAGTCCGCTTCAAATTTAAATTGTTGATTCGCTTCTTTTGTGTTTTGTTGTTCGTTTTATGCTCTTGCGCGTTGTCTCTTATTTGATTTTTGGCGCTTTAATCTCTGTCGCTTTTATTATCTGGCATTTTTTGCAGCTTCTCAAATTAATAATAAAGAAATTTCGTGCTTACGCGTAGATGAGCAGCATTTTTTTTTTTTTTATGTTTTCTTGTGTTTTTCCTTTGCACAGATTTCTATCGCAAATTTACTTTTAAGTTTTTAATCTTAATGATTAGGGCTGGGGCATGCAACTGACAGAGGGCACATGCCTGCCACACACACACACTTACACACTCACACACACACTTACACACACACTCATGCAACACGTCTGAAGCTGGAATGACGTCACGCCCGCTGTAAAATGTAATCATCAGAGCGTCCTCTCAACCGCTTGGTGTTACTTCTTACAGTGAGTGCGACGGCCCCAAGTCCGACCGTAAATCAAACATATATAGATGCCAGGCTACAGTGAAACCAATCAAAAATGGACAGCGGCATGTGAAAAAGTGCAAAGTAAAAAAAAAGAAGAGAAGTGAGAAGAGAAAAAGTGTTTAATGGCAAGTGAAGTGAATTGAAATAAAATGCATAGATGGAAATGCTGTTAATGCGATCATCTAAATGCGTTCAACCACACTCACACTCACATGCTCATACACTCACACTCACTCATTCACTGACCCACTCACTCACACCCACACCCACACCCACACCCACTCGAAACACTCAGCTGCTCGCTGGCATCGAATCGCACGTGGAAAACTCGGTCACGTTGCTGCTGGAAATTGAAAAACGCTTTTCGTTCCGCTTTTTTACGTTTTCCTTTTGTATTCGGAGCCTTGCCTGTTTTGCCCTATTTCTAAAAGGCTATCACAACTTTGTCATCGACTTTTGAGGGTTTTCTTTCCCCATTTCTTTTCTTTTTTTCCCCATTCCTTTTTTGTTGATATTTTTCAAGCGCTCGTTCTTACATCGCTATGCAAAACCATTTCCGATCCAAAGCGTTTTCATTTTCAAGTGCGAAATGCCAGCGAAATTATTCGCTTTGAAGTACTTTGTATTCTATCAATTGTTATGCAGCGACAACAACAGAATTTCAGCTCTGGTTTCCCTTTTAATATAATCAAGTACTCAACTAGTCCAAAGGGATTTTCGTTCCACTTGCAATTATCATGCTTAGGGCGTTCCGTTGTTTCGTTGGCTGGAACTACCCAAAGAGATCTCAATTCCTTTTGTTCCTGTTCGCTTAGGATCAAGTGGAAGTGAGATATCTGGGTATTTCCTGCTCGCCTAGGATCAAGTGGAAGTGAGATCTCTTTGGGTAGTTCCTGCTCGCCTAGGAACAAGTGGAATTGAGATCTCTTTGGGTGTTCCACTTGCAATTATCATGTTTAGTGCGTTCCGTTGTTTCGTTGGCTGGAACTACCCAAAGAGATCTCAGTTCCGTTCGTTCCTGTTCGCTTAGGATCAAGTGGAATTGAGATCTTTTTGGGTAGTTCCTGCTCTCCTAGGAACAAGTGGAATTGAGATCTCTTTGGGTGTTCCACTTGCAATTATCAAGTTTAGTGCGTTCCGTTGTTTCGTTGGCTGGAACTACCCAAGGAGATCTCAATTCCCATTGTTCCTGTTCGATGAGGATCTAGTGGAAGTGAGATCTCTTTGGGTAGTTCCTGCTCGCCTAGGAACAAGTGGAATTGAGATCTCTTTTTCGCTGCTGCTTTCCCTGCTTTCCGTTGCAAACGTTGCTTGAGCAAAGGTATTGAAAGTGCGACCAGTTTTTGATTCGTGCTTTTCCAATGAATTTTCGGTGGTGTTTGATTTCTATGCGCTTTATCAATTGGATTGTCGTTCTGCTTGCCTATTGTTGTCTTAGTCGACTACTCGCTTCTGCATGGTGGTTGAGCATACAACTTCGATAACAAGCACCAGCATTTGGCGACACATTGCGTGGATAGGGGGAATATGCCAGAGCATCTGACGTTTTTACCATGTGCCTGTTCTGGTCTCAGGGCATGGCAGCGGGCTGGGGATGGTGTCGTCGGGAAAGCCTAGCAATGCGTTGCTAGTGTAAAGTAAAAAGGCATTTGCTACTTCAATCCAATATCCATTTGGGCTAAACCCCTCGGCAGGCAATTAGCAATCAACCATCAAATGCAAATAAAACCGGAATATAGAAAGTACATTTTGGGGCGAGAGAATTGGGTGGAGGGTCGGGCACGCCCTGGCGCCCTCTTGACCATGCCGTGGGCACTTTGTATTTTCATGCTAATGTTTATAATGTTTATTTGCTGACCTTATTGTCGGCATTGACATCGTTAATGATGCCTCAAGTGTCCTCCATTTAGGCTGAACGAGCATCAAGAGAACAAATAAACCAAAAGGCAGACATATATTCAACCCAAGGGCCAGGGAGCGACCGGCCCTTGCCAGAGGAGGAGGCAACATCAATGCGAACAAAAACTGCAAAAAAAAACGCGTTAAAAATCACGCCCCCTTCCCAATAACAAAGAACAAACGGCAACAAAACAGCACAAGAAAAAAACAATATATACATGTATAAGAAAAAAGCGAATAAAGCAAACGAAATGCGAAACGATGCGCAACAAATTCAAATAGAAAGAAGAGATAAAAAAGTCAAATGTGCTCCTTGACTTGTCGCTGGGCTTCGGGAACCCCCGCAAAATGACAATGACGAGGATTGTGGCACTTAATGCTCATGCAATGAACAAACTTGATGGCCCCGTCGCGATAGAACCCAACTCCAGAAAGCTGAAACTGAAAATAATAAAAAAAAAACAGGCGACAGCAAATCAAAACCGAAATCAAACATGTCTAACAATTATTCATGATTTATTTAATGGAGGCCAAAAAAAAAACGAATTCAGTCATAAACAAAACACGACTGGAACTGTTGCATGCAGGAACAAGCGGAATCGGAACACGTGTGCAAGCTTGCAATCAAGTTTCCTCTAACAGTTTCTTCAAGGAGTGACAAGTTGGTTCGAACCATAAGCCGAACCTCTTACCATTTTAATCGTGGCTAAGTTTAGATTCATCTTATCCAGCTTTTAATCAGAATACCTTAGAATCAGTTACTAGCCTTGGTTCAGCGAGCGCTGGATACAAAATTAGCTCTGACTATTTGAGCTGTTTGCAAAGCATTTGCAGAAAGGCGTCTCAGTGTTGGGTTACGTCATAAAAGGTAACTACCAGTTGCACTTACAACATCGTGTTGCATGCATTCCGCAGTTCATTGTGTCATTTCCCCATTGAGAGAAGCACCTGTTTCAGCACTCTAAGGTCACATTGAATGCCAATGTGTGCATGGGGCAGGGCGTGCCATTGCAACGTGGCAACAACATGTTCTTGCAGTTGTTAGCCATGTTAAGTGCGTGTTGTTGTCAGCTGCTTTGCATTGTTTTGCTGTGGCTGCTCACAAAGGCAACATTGCGGCCATCAAACCGACAAAAACGCGACCAACGACAAAAGCATCATTTCCACTGCCACAGCCACAGCCACAGCCAGAGCCAAGGCTTCGTGGCAGCCACGCCTTCCACCACACGCACCCTCCCGTTGCGCAAGCGGAAATCCTTTGAATGGCGTCGCAAACAGCGATGACTGCCCCAAAAGATTGCCACACAATGCTCACGTGCAGACTTGTGCGAACTTGAACATACCAAATTATATAAAACTGATTTTTAAAACAAATCCAAGTCCGAATTGCCACAAAAAGCAGAGCAAATATGCATATAGATGTATGTATATGTTTACATATGTAATGTATGAATGTACGTATATGTAGACATTTATGTAAAGGAGAATTCGGGAAGCACACGTCCGTTTTCTTACATTTTCGATACATTACAACTACAACTTACACCCCACAATAAGGTCTAAGAAAGGTTTTCAAGCTAATATCAAGTCAAAAAGCTAAATTCTGACTGAAATCCGTTAAAACTGTGTTAGTTTTGACATTGTAGTTAATCGACTTAATTAAACTATTAAAAATATGCAAATGCAAAATCTTTGTAGACGCCAAACGCCGACTAAAATCATTTTGACAGATATATGGCTGTCATGAAGAGTTACTCGGTATAAACAAATTCAAATGACAAACTAAGCCCCAACTAAACTTTAAATATATAAATAACTAATAGTATTTGACGTTGACGAGACGCCGTTGGGCATTCGCCGAAAAGATGCAGCTCCAACTGAGAGCTGAAGGAGCAGAGGGAGCAGAGGGAGCAGAGGGAGGCAGAGTCACGTTTTCGTACTCACCTGTCACTTTGAAGTTGCCCTGGCCCCACCATGTCAAACGCCACACGCCACTTACCGCAATTGCATTTCACGTGTGTTAATAACAGTTGATGGAATGTGTGATTGATATACAGTTTACAGTGCGAACCACGCGGCGTATACGCAACGCGCTTGCCACAGGCATCTCTCGATTTGAAGCGAAACTTTGCCCTGTCGCGCCTTCTGCTGTTGAAAATATAATGCAAGATTTTGCCTTTTTCGATTTTATTTTTGTTCTTTTATATTTCCATTTCATATCATTTAACAATACATTGGAATCAATAGATGAAAAAGCTTGAAAAGAAATTCGTCCAACATTCAAACGTTATTCAACACTCACTGCAAAAATGTCAGGGCTTTAGTAAAGGGTATTCCCACTCCGGTATTTGCTTAGCATACTCACTAGTTGAAAAGCCTCGCTTGGCATATCAGACGAACAATTGGAATCAATCGTAGTCAATCTTAGTCAATCATAGTCAATCAGTAACCAAAACAAGTAAACATTTTGTATAGTGTAAAAGTAACTTGCCAATTGTGTCGATGCCGTTCTATGAATTTTGCATTAAAACCCTAACGTCTTCAATGTGCTCGAACTCTGTAGTTGTCCTTCAGAGAAAAAGATGGCATTTTAAATATCTACGACAATTGGCCCAACTTACCCAAGACATTATCGAAGTTGTGTTTGCTTTAAAACCATTTTTGTTTTTTTAGCTTGGTTTTTTTTAACCAATTTTTGTTTTTAGTTTGTATGGTTTCTAAATTTTAGTTTTTGAACCGAACATCACAAGATCCAAAATGAAAATGAGCTCTGTTGAGTAGAGTCAGTAGAAGCCGATAAGAAACTGTGTTGAAAGTTTTAGCAATGGGATATTGATTGAAGTCTACATACGTGTGCCGTAATCAGCCAAAGAAAAGCTGCCTAGATCAAGGCGGTGAAGTGAAGTAAGAAGCAGGAAGTGAAACAAGAAGCAAACTTGAGCAAAAAGCTGGCAGCTTCTCTAGAAGTTTAAACGGCAATGAGAAACCAATTAAAAGTTAAGAAAGAACTCAAGTTTGAAAATGAAAACTAAGTTAAGTGTTAAGCGAGAAGGGAAAAGCATATAAATAAATAAGCTGCAGCGAAAAACGCGCGATGAACGAATAGAGAGAAGCGAGAAGCGAATGGAAAACCCAAAAGCTTAACAGCCTCTGAAGCGAGAAGCGAAACGTGAAACCATACAATACACAAAAAAGGAAATGAATTTAGCTTAGCTATAAATGCAGCGAGAAGCGAAAGCCAAAACTAGCGAAAGCTATGACTAGAGCTACGAAAGCTATGACTAGAGCTCAGCAGCAAGTGCAGCGAGAAGCGAAAGCTATGACTAGAGCTCAAATGAAAAGTCAGTTTAAAGCGAGAAGCTAATGCCCAAAAGAGAAGTAAAGGGAGAAACAGAGTGTGAAACAAAAACAAAGCAGCATAGCAAAAAGGTTTACTATTCTTACCCTAACCATAACTTATCGCTGACAATGTGACTGCTTCTCACTGTGCTGCACTCTGCGAATATGACTCTGTGGAATATGTGCCATTCTGTTGGGCCACTCAAAACTCGTGCCCTTCAAAACTCGTCGGCCTGGGGTAAATGTTATTCCCAAATTCTGCATAAAAGTTTATCTAGCATTATATGCACGCACGCACACTGAGGGGGGGCTGCTCGCACTTTAGAGATTCAATTTGCGGTTTTATCCCTTTTGTTGGCAACCGCAAAACGCATTAGAAACTGGCGCCAATGCAAATTGAGTGCGGCCCATCGCTGTGGCCCATACATTAGAGTTTTCGATAACTTCTGTGGGCGGTAACTTGTGACCGCCTCCCCGGGGACATCGTCATCGTCATCGGAAATCGTTGGACTGCCAACACGTGGCGCGCATCACTTTTAGACATATGATTGATGGACGTCCCCATAAACCCAGTCCAGCTTCGGCTGTGGGGCAACAGAGCATGGCATAATGGCCAATTGGTTTAATGCTCGACGTTTTAGGACGTACTGGCAGCCGCGGAGTGAGGGGTAAAAATGGGGCACAGTCGAATTGCGGCGTAAAAGTGTCAACGCTGACAGAGAGCCGAGCAAATGGCAAATGAAATGCCGGCCCAGAGATTTGTCTATTGCCCTGCATCGAGCTTAAGATATAAAAGGAATGTCTATATATGATGAACACCCCCCCCCCCCTCCCCACCCCCTAGTCTATTGGAAATGGATCATATCGAATTACTTTCAAAGCGAAAATAAGTATGAAATAAACTTGGGAATAGCTCTTGACATCTTCCTGTTCAAACTTGCCCAACTTTATTTCCATCTCTCATTCCCCTTCTCTCTCTCTCTCTCTCTCTCTCTCGCTCGTTGCTCCTCTTGCTGAAAGGTAACTGCAGCTGCAATCCTTTAGTCCGCTTCAAATACAAATCAAAAGAAGATTTATGTTTCTGACAGCGGACGCGGGACGCGGGACGGGAGGCATTGCATAATAATGAGTGTTGCATAAATCCAATTCATCTGATATGCTCATAATAGCGCAGTCTAAACAAATGCATGGCACAGCCCGTTCAAATGGGGGGAGGGGCCAGGTGTACGGCCGGTACTCCCGTTGTGTAACCAATTTTGGTCAAATTTTTGGCGTAAGCCTGCACGAGTACCAGGCCAAGCCCATGCACAGTCCGCACTGGTTAAACCATAAAGTTGCTAGCGCAGGCCATCAAATACCCTGTACATAAGATTATTCCGTTTGCATACCCTTTTTCATGGCAGCTCGGATACATGAAACGAATTCTCTACTTATTCACTGCCAAAGAGTGTGCTAAAGGGTATCTGATAGCCAATCAGTCCAATCTCATCCACAACAGGCTTGTTTGCAAATAGTTTGCTAGTTACTAAATGGGCTTAAAATAAACCTTTCTAGTTTGGAAAATGTGTGCGCTTTCGAAGCGCGTTTGTGGCTTGGGGTAAGAGGAAGAAGCGCCAAGCACAACCGCAAAATAGGCACCTACAGCAACAACAACAACAACACGAACAACAGCAACAACAACAACAACAACAAAGAGGCCAGCAGCCGCCGCGTCAACAGTGGCCAAATTCATAGCCTACTTAGCGGCGCACGTTGCGAGCTTTTCAAATTTGAATTAGGCTACAGCAAGCCCTGAAACTGGGAACGTTTCCGTCTCCGGCAGCAGGTTCTGCGGCCACAACATGTTGTTTGGTTTATGGCTGTCTCTGTGTGTGCGTGTATATATATATATATATGTGAGTGTGCGCATAACTGCCCTCTGTGTATGTGTGTGGCTATACAGGCCTCGTCCAACACTTGGGCAGCAGCTGTGCGCCTTGCAACAGCAACGACACATGCCACATGCTACATGCTACTTGCCACATGCCATTTGCTGGATGCTGCGGTAAGCGCGAGCCTTAATTAGATCATAGTTGCTGCCGCACAGCATTTTATTGGCACGAGCGCGCAACCTGCCTCACATGTCTTGCCACATTATGCACAGGCTGCCAACGGAGCTGGTCTATTAAATTCTTAGCTACCGCCATAGAACGCAGCCAAATTGGGCAACCACATCAAATTTCCATGCTCAATCAGTGGTTGAATCTTTGCGCCATTTACGGCTCATGTGGCAGCTGCTCTTGCTCCTGCTGCTGCTCCTGCTCCTGCTGCTGCTGCTGTGTGGCATCAACAGCTCACCTTGCCGTAAACCATTTGCTGCCTTTGCGGTATTTGCATTTTATTTGAATTGCACTAAATTATTTTGTTTATACATGCAGTTGGCAGCTATTTGGCTGCCATTTCAACTGGCAAAGCCATCAACTTGCCACAAAAACCGCACGTAACAAGAACTTTTCAGGATTTCAACTGTCGGAAACTAACTAATTTCTTTTCTTTCAATTTTGATTGACTTTCATTACAATAAGAAATACGCAAGCTTAGTGAAATACACAGCGCTAAAAGCGAAGTCAAATTTGTACGCCTAAGATATCTTCTAGTCGAGTTCATGCGCGCTACAGGGTAGCTACAAGCACAGCAGCTTTAACTCTACTCAATGAACATGCGAAGCGATCTCAGCCCGTTGATCCTAAACTCTTAAGTATCGAAAATGGCCAAAAGTCCATCAGCCTGTCCATAGTGCCTGCTAATACTGCCAAATCGAATCGAAAGCTTCGATTATATATTCATTCATTGTACTGACTAACAAATTATACACTATATTGTATATCCTATCTCTATAGATATACAATTTGGGCTAACTTTAAGTAAATCAAACAGAGTTCAATAATATATGCAATATGTTGAATCCCACCCAACCAACATTTGATATATTCAGATACTAGAACATACTTATCTCTGCCCTAAATCAATAGAAACTTTACGCTGTTTGAGTACTCGAGAGAATTAAACAAGTTTCCAGTTGGCTAACATTTTACGCACAACAAAGCTGATGCAACGCACAAATATTGCAAATAAATCTTTACGAAATATCTTCGAGTCTAATGACTACAAAAGCAGTCGGATTATTAATCGAAGCACATGCTTGACCTACCGCCAAACAATACAACGGCATTAAGTAACAGTTGCAGTTGCAGTTGCACATATCGATTGCACTTAATGTGGCATTTCAAGTGGGCCTCACTCAGCTGCTTGTGGCATGGCAAGGGGCAAAGGCGGAGGCGGGCAGTGCCAAACAGGGCAACAGCCAAAACAAAGGCAACTGCAATCATTGTCAGGACTCTGCCAGCATTTGTAGGTTGTGCCTTAATCGGTTTTGCTCCCACTTGAAGTTGGCACTGATGGGTCTTAGGTGAGTTGGTCGTTACAATGGTCGAGGGGCGGGCGCATTTGACTGAGTTTCTCAGCTAGTGCCAACAATGGTAAGATGCGAATGATAGGATGTGTCCAATTAGTGTACATTTTAAACAATGCTCAACTGAAGCATAAAGTGCGTAATAATATTGACATTGGGGGGAACACAAGGTATTAGTTGAACTATTCAACAAGAGCCTAATTGAAGTAGCTGTCCTTCAAGATATAGAGATGTGGATAGAGATGCAGAGATAGATAGATAGAGAGAAAGAGAGACAGAGAGATACAGAGATAGAGACGACGCTGCAAGTCGTCTTTCTTCTTGATGGCGTACGAGTTGGATGAGCCCTTGGCCGCATTGATAAGCTCTTCGTCCGAGCACTCGGCAATGGTCGCGGGCACCGGTGCACAGCAGCCAGATGACCTGGTTGACACGACGCAAGGGTGAGACATCCACAGGCTGACGACGCACGGTACAGGCACGACCAATACGTGTTGAGTAATCACGTGGACCCGAGTTGATGATGGCGCTTGCCAAGATCTGCAGTGGGTTCTCGCCAGTTAGCAAGTGGATGATCTGAAAAGATGGCGTGCCAATGCGGCATGCCATCACCTTCTTGCCGTTGTTGCGGCCCTTCATCATCAGGGAGCTGGTCAGACGCTCCACGATGGGGCACTGGGCCTTCCGGAAACGCTTGGCGGCATAGCGACCAGCCGAATGGGGCAGGTAGCGTGTGAACTTCTCTTTCACGGAGATGTAATCCTGCAGCGAGATATCGTTGACAGTCATCATGACACAACATTATCGCAAGACCGAACAGTTTGATCTCTGGCAGCTCGATGGTGGCGACCACTTTTGTGTCGAGCACAGCCTCCATTTCCAATGGAGCAGGCTCCTCGAAGTTCTCGACAACGTTTCCAGCTACTTCGGCCATGATTTTACACGGAAGAAAAAGGATAGATAGATAGATAGATAGAGATAGATGGATATGGATCAATGATGGGATAAGGGATTTTTAAAATGCAAACTAACGATTAGATAATGCAAATTCTCTTGAAACAGTTGATGGATTATAGTGGAATATAAGGGGATTGGGGCAAGGCTATAACAGAAAACTGGGGTCAAGGAATAGTTCAGCACTTAAATCGATGCAACTCAAGCACTTGTCCTGTGAGAATCGGAAGCAAATCGCTTGTTTTAAGCTTAGTTAATTTGCCAATGTTGTTCCCGCAGATATTTTTGAATGGCAGATTATGCAAAGTGAGTTCAATTAATTGAAATTTCACCCTTGTTCTATTCACTGCAGATGAATTTTGCGAGGAGTATCCGCACAACTTGATGCCCACACCTGGCTATTGGATAGAGTGTTCACGACAGAAAATAACGCTGCCCACGCCGCATACGATTTGGGATGAGAGCGATTCGGAGCACGAGGATATACGTGCTGGGAGTGCCAGCGATGCGTATTTGGAGCGTGAGTGCAGTGACCTCTATGAGGACGATGAGGATTCGGAGGCAACGCCCAGTCCGCGCAAAAAGACAACCATTGAGGAGCAATGGGACCAGCAGGGCGCCTTTGAGCTAATCTCTGTGGAGCAGGAGACGTACGAGAAATACTTTTATGGCACCGAGCATTGGAATTATTTTACAAGTGACGAGGATCTGGGCCCCGTTATCCTCTCCATCAAACAGGAGACGCTCAATGGACGGGATCAGTTTCGTATACTCGTGCGCGCCGGTTCCTACACGGTGCATGGACTGATACCGGCCTCCTGTGTGTTTGCCGATAGGTAAGATGCACTCCAAGCTTAACATTAACCGAAAAAACGGCTTAACTTAATTTAAATGCATTTTTCTTCATTTATGTTTAGATATAATCGCGAGGAGGTAGTTAGATCTTTAGGTAAAGAAGTTAATTTAAATCCACCATTAACCTTAGGACAATTGCCCGATACGCCCGAGGAATTATTAAAATTAGATCAGGTGCGTGAGTCGGAGCTAGATGCGAGCTTATATAGGAACTCATTGTACAATTTTCTATTCTTAAGGTATTTATAAAATCCGAATTGAAAGTCGGCGTCATATTCGTCAAGGAGGAACAATATAGCGAAGAGCAAATTCTGGACAATAATGAAAATTCACCGCTCTTCGATGAGTTCCTCACGCTGCTCGGCGACCGCGTTCGCCTACGCGGCTTCGATAAATACAAAGGTGGCCTTGATACGGTGCATGACCTCACAGGTGCGTCTCACAACCCTATAAACCCTATCTACATTGAACTCTCGACACACATATATATATATCTATTATACTATGCACCTTCCGCACAGGTCTATTCTCCGTTTATACGAACTGGCGCAACATTGAGATCATGTTCCATGTGTCCACGCTGCTGCCCTACGAGAAACATGACCCACAGAAGCTTCAACGCAAACGCCACATCGGCAACGATATTGTCTGTGTGGTATTCCTCGAAGCGGACAACACCCGCTTCAGTCCCGCATGCATCAAGAGCCATTTTCTGCAC
Organism: Drosophila kanekoi; assembly: GCA_037075305.1. Classification (NCBI taxonomy): domain Eukaryota; kingdom Metazoa; phylum Arthropoda; class Insecta; order Diptera; family Drosophilidae; genus Drosophila; species Drosophila kanekoi. The sequence continues at coordinate 9,772,275 of JBAMCE010000451.1, read as the reverse complement.
ACCTTCATACTGGTAAGCCCACATTTGAGTCTGATCTGAGCTAGCTGTCTTCAATGGATGTCAGTCAGCCTGGACAAACAATTTTATATATATATTCCATAAATATAAATAGTGAGTCTGAGCTGACTGATTGACATGTGATCAACGCACAGCTTTTGTTTCGTGTAAGTTTTCTTGGAAAACACCGAAAACAACGCAGAGATAAGTTTGATTTGCCAACGTGACGGGCTTAAGTGTCTAGTCGTCGGATCGACAAGTGCGGGGAAATCGAAAAAAGAACGCTGTGATATAATTGTGATTTGCCAACGTGACGGGAACTCTCCTTAAATTGAAGGACCGACCACTGTATTACTATGAAACCCCTCTCTCTCTCTCTTTCTCACTACAATCGAAATACAGGTGCGTGTCTCGGCGCGTATTAAACATAAGCCCACACGCTACGAGGTATCTGTGGTCACACGCGACGAGGTAGGCGCCTACAAGCCCTACCTATGGGAGCAGTCGGTCTTCGAGAAGGGGCCAATGTTTCGGTAAGTTAGCCTGTCCAATTGTTAAAGAAGTTATGAACGAGAATTCTGTTTAGCGAGTGGCTGCTAACGAAAATTGTGAATGGGGAGCGCGCCTCATATTCGGCGCCAAAATTTGCCAGAATGCAGGAAAGGACGCGCTCACAGATGCTCGAGGATCTGGTGATGAATCTATCGAATCATGCTGAAACTGGTCAAATACCGAAGCCATATAGACGCGGCTCCTGGCGGCCCATTGGTGAGGATGAATATTTCAAAATGTTGCATGCCAGAGTACTAGACAACAACAGATCACAACAAGAACAACATGAACACACGAACAAATGTTGCTATTGTAATTGCAACCAGCAGCAGCAGCAGCAGCAGCAGCAACAGCAGCAGCAGCAGCAGCAGCTGGCACTGGGCCTGCTTGTGGCACTGGGCACAACACACACACACACTAAACACAACAACAGCAACAACAACAACAACAACAACAACGCTGAGCAACGCCAACAGCAACAGCAACAACAACAATCAGCAACAACAACAGCAAGAAACCTTCGCTGCAATTTGTGCTGTGCCTCTGTGATGCACCTCTGTGTGAGGCATAGTATGTGTATACCCACACACACACATACACACACACACACACACACCTACCCACAGTCAGTTATTTAAATGTTTCACCTGTTAAATGGGCGGTCTGGTTGTGGGCATGGCAGCTGCTGCCGCTGCTTTGACAGCTATTTGCAGCATTTCACTTTGTTGACTCTCGACTCTGCATGATTAATCGTTTTGCCATGTTGTTGCTGCTGTTTGCCGTTGCCATTGTTGTTGCAGCACTTCCGCATGCCATGCCAAACACATACACACGCACACTCGCACACTCGCACACACACATGCGCGCTTACACTTCCGTTTCCGCCATTAACACATCCGCCTGTGTTTGCACGCGACGCGACTGCGCTGCGCTGCGCAGCCTCTGTGGCATGCTGTGACAAATCTTACAACACAATCTGTTTGCTGCCACAGCATAGCCTTGCCCGACCCCGGCCCCGACCGCCCCACGCCCCCGACCGCTACTGTGGCACACATGACACGCATCCACCTGCCCCTCCTCTGCCGCTGTTTGGCCTGGTTTTAGCGCGTATCTTAAGTTGTCCGGCATGAAATGTTGTACATTTTATCTGCTGCGGTCAATCTTTTGCGTCTTAGCACAGCCGAGCAAACACACACACACGCACACACACACGCACACAAGCACACCCGCATCGCCTTCTGTCTGCCCATCCTATTGGGAGCTGTTGTTGTTGTTGTGATTTGTTTTAGATTTTCTGTTATTTATTTGTTGCATTAAACAAGACAAATCTAATTTGATTTATTCATGCACAGCAGAGGCACAATCCAGACACACACACACACCCACACACACACACACCCTCTCAGCCGTGTAGGTGTTGGCCAATTGACAGCCTTGGGCCAGGCGTCCAGTATCTCTGCCGCCCCCTTTGCGCCCAAAATGCGTATCGCACACTCGAACTAGTTATGCATATTAAAATAATGCAAATTATTGATTGATAGCTTCTGTGGCCTCAGTGGGGATGCGCTGTGCTCCCTGCTGAGTAGTTGCCCCCAACCAGTCCCCTCCCAACCCCCAATCAGCCGCCTTTGCTGCAACTTGAAGAAAACATGGACAACAAATAAGATGATCCATAGGCAAATGTGGCAGTTACTTTATCATACACTCCAAAAAGAAACAAGAACAAAGAACGGCATGCCGAACCTTAAATACCCTAGCAAAAATATGGCCTACGTTCTTGCAGTTATGTGAGAAGATATCTTCAAAAACAGAAGCGTTTTTGTGTCTCGTGGAAATCGCTCTCCTCTATCCACCTCTCTCCCTATCTCTCTCTCTTTGTCTCTCTCTCTCTCTTCCTCTCTCTATCTCTCTCTCTCTCACTCTCTCTCTCTATCTCACTCTCTCCCTCTCTCTCCCCCCCTCTCTCTCTCTCTATCTCTCTCTCTTTGTCACTCTCTCTCTCTCTCTCTCTCTCTCTCTCTCTCTCTCTCTCTCTCTCTCTCTCTCTCTCTCTCTCTCTCTCTCTCTCTCTCTCTCTCTCTCTCTTTCTCTCTCTCACTCTCTCTCTCTTTCTCTCTCTCTCTCTCTCTCTCTCTCCCTCTCTCTTTCTCTTTTTGTCCCAATCTCCCCCTCCCACACTCTTTATCATCTCGAAAGCATTCTCAAACTCCTTTAAAGTTCAGATAAGTTGAATTAAATTCCCAAACTATTCCAATTTCCGGAAGTTCTCAACTGTAATACCTACACCAACTTTCAACGGAAGGAAATCTGCTGCCAAAAGAACAAATAAATTATGGGAATGTAAACCTTAATTATAAAAAAACAACAAAAAAAAGCGTTCAACACACAGAGAACACAAATTGGCTAATAAAATACCATGTACATATTTCATATTTACATATCGTAACGGAAAGCGAAACGCAGCTGTGTTGAAGTGCCGAACCCTGACCCCTGACCCCTGACCCCTGCCCCAATGCCGGCAATCGCCGCAAAGCCCGCTCCTAAACTCTGCCATTGATTACACTAGCAATTTTTATGTGTACTCGTATTTGTGTTAGTTTTTGTGTTTGTGTTTGATGGTAATAACCAGCGTTTACCTGCAAACATGTAATGAAAATTGAATAATCAAGTGTACACTAATCGGCATTGCCCGACTTGAAGTTACCCAGTACCAAATGGCGAGAGGGAAGTGTTTCCATGAATAACTTTGATGTTTATAGTTCAATCCTTTTCAGATTGTAAATATGAACACTTTATGGATCTGTGTTTAGCACAAAGTTCTTTTCTAGATATGGTCAAAAGGCCTCGCATCGATTCTTATCGATTTCGTGAGATGAGTTATCGATTATTTGCAATAAACTCGATCTTCGCGTACAGCAGACGTTTCTATCTCTCTGACAGACAGACATGACCAAATTAACTGAGCTTGTCATCTGGTTGCTTCCTGCTGTCCGTTACATAGATTGGCACAAAAACATTATACCCCTTGTTGGCCACTTTCACTGGGTGCAGGGTATATCAGGTGCAGGGGAGGTCGTTACCTCGACCATTGCATGCAAACCAAACAATTGAATCGAATCGAATCGAATCGAATTGAAATCGAATCCAATGGCAATGCTTTTGGGCCTCTGCAGAAGATGGAAGGTGCCTGTTGCCAAGTGCATCATCATAACACAATTTCCATATGGCCGCTGCGACCTTGGGAACTGCCATTAGGCATATTTGTATGTAGATGTGCAAGTATTTCGTATCCGTAAGATACAAGCAAGCGGTGTATGATTGATGGCACACATTGTATACACACTCACACACACACACACACACTCACACACACACACACACACACACACTAGTAAGCCAGACTTGTGCTCCCGAGTGTTTGGTGCTTATGAGGGCTATGCTACAGTTGGGCAGCAGGTGAAGGTGGCTGCGGCTTAGTCAAATGCCAACTGCAAAGGCCAAAGGGTTCATATACCCTGTAGGCGCACCATGATTAATAAGGGGTATATCAACATATGGCATTATATTCCATGTTCTTTTGAATCTTAAATGTTGAGCATGTTCCCTTTAAATCGAAAGATATATTCGCAACTGAACTTTGTGACATTTTGCTAAGCATCCGTGTACCTTTCCACAGGGCATCTCTCAGTCGATTATGCTTGCCACCTTGCCACACGCCCACGCACCACCAACCACCAACCACCAACCACAATATAGAACAACAAAAATGAGCGATGTAGCAAGTTTGTGAGAATATTTCACAAATATGCAAGCCATTTTTGAAAGCTGTCTTTTGCTTGTTCCAAGCTGTCACCGAAAGGAGCCTGTTTCCGACACATTAACACTAGTTAACATGCCACAAAAGCTAAGCCACCGAAATGCGAAGAAGAAATTTGTTTTATGCCAGCCTTAACCGTCTGAAATTCATGTCTGCATAATTAACCTTGTAATTTTCGTGAAAATAATAATGAGGAAAGGTTAAAGGGCGCACAACAAATTGGAATACATTTAAAAAATGTGAAAATATTCTATGAGAAGTTTCAATATACGAATACTGAAGAAGCTGATGACATTATTGATATATTTCAGTTATAGCATATCGATAGCTTATATTTAAACTAATCTTAGACTCTTCTTGGATTGAACGAACTGTCTCTAAGCTTTAAGATCAGGTTGGATTCCTACCTAGGTATATTCAAAAACAAAATATACTTGGCATAGATTGTACAAGTTGTATGTATTCATGCCAAAGTCAGTAATCGATAGTATATCGATAAGACCCAGGGTATATCGATTGATTTGTAGCTCTCTTATGTTGTAGCTCTCCCTAGTCCCGAGCTTTGGGAAGGAAATGTACTTGAAGTTTAAAGTAAAAATGGTTTGTATTTCATGTCAAAGTCATTACTCGATAGTATATCGATACAACCGATAACTCAACTTATACGCTTTTTCTGTGGAAGCTGTGAGATCAAGTTCCTTTCTGGTTTAAGTACATTCAAGAATGAATTGTACTCGAAATTGAATGTTCAAATGGTATGTATTCATGCCAAAGTCATTACTCGATAGTATATCGATAAAACCCAGGGTATATCGATTGGTTTGTAGCTCGCATATAAGCTTAGCCTAGACGCTTTGAGATCAAGTTTGATTCCAATCTGGTTAAGGTACATTCAGGAAAGAAATGAACTTGAAATTGAAGGTACAAATGGTATGTTTCTTAAGCCACATTCATATAAGACTAAAGAACGGCATGCTTCTTTAAATATATAAAAGTATTTTTTATTTGTCATATGCTAACTCTTTATTCATAAGTTCGTATCATAATTCCTGCCATAATATATCATTCCAATTCACATATGCATCAGTTGTAATGTTATTCTTGACGTATTCCTTTCTTTACGTAGGCCACATGCGACCATCGTCACCGCTGCTGGATTCGGTGCGGGATCAGTTCGAGGATTACGATCAACTGGCCAAAGACTTTACGCGTGTGTTTCTAAACGACGAGCCCTCGTGCCTCACCAATGCCCATCTATTCGATGTGGTCTTTCTGGTGGGCCAGTCCAAGCAGAAGGCGCGTCTCATTGGCGTACGCGCCATACTAGGTGTGCGCAGTCGCGTCTTTCAGGTAGGTTGAGTTTGGACAGCCCTCAAGTGTCAACTGTCATATTGAAAGTTCTATGTGTTGGTATATAGGAAATGCTTTATGGCATACAGACGGGCTTCGGATCACCGCAAATACCCGTTGCCGAGATCTTTGCCCGGCCAGCGCCGTCGCTGGTCTCGCCGCAGAATCAAAAGCCGAAGAGTAACAACTATTTAACCGTACCGGATTCCGATTCCATACGACCCAAAAGTGTGCCCTCATCGCCGATGGTGAAGCGGGCGTTCTCGCGCCTTGGCACGATCACAGCCGGCTGGGGTCGATCCATACGGAACAAGAATACGAATCAATTGAATCCGGATGATAAAAAGAAGTGGATATCATCGACAGATTGTTCGAGTAAGAGTTTTCTTTCAATGCAATGCAACAATATCGATGCGTGTTCTTTTTTCTTTCTCTCTCTTTTGCCTCTCTCTCTCTCGCTCTCTCTCGCTCTCTCTCTCTCTCTCTCTCTCTCTTTCTCCGTTTTTTGCGCTCCTTCTTTTAAACGTACATGATTTAATCCTAATATACACTCACCCACTAACTACTAAATAACGCCTTGGCTCCGCTCCTACGTACTCCGCAACTTCGTAACTGCCTGTTTTACCACTAATACTTGCTAACAACTTGGCTAACAACGAAAACAAATCGCAAATCGCAACTCGCAAATCGCAAATAACGCACGTCGCACGCCTTAATTACCTCACAAACTACCAAACTGCGTACTCCATATATGATATATGCATTCTCATATATTATTATGTGATGTGTAATTTGTCCACACGTTAATTGTATAAACCGCATTCGGGGTCATCTGGTGTCGTTATGGTTCTTGTCCTTAATCGTGTTTTAATGCATTCCCAATCTTTTCCAACAATAACTTGTTATGTTTGTTTTTTAATCTTACTTATGCCAATTATTTTGCTTATATGCTTCCTTTTAATTGGCATTCTTTGCCTTAAATACCTTGGACGTGTCCTGCTAACGGTATCAACCGCTTAATGCACTCCCACCTCTCTGAACTCACCACCACCATAATCGGAACTCTAATCGGCTAAATATCATACACATATAAATATTTCTCTAACAATTTTTCAATTCCATACACACGTCGTTATTGAATAATTCTGCTAATTTTCACCATATCTAAAACAATGAATTATACTGCACAAATGGAATACTTGCGCACATGTTTCAAATTTTTATACTCAACACGAACACACGAAATATCATTAAACTCAACACATTTTACATCATCATCCATATTTCACCATACATATTTCCCAAGACCATACTCAACACACTCACCGCAACTGACCGCATATATTCAACTCTTATGCCTTTATACTCACCACTTTCATATTCACCACCACAAAACATGAAAACTCCCAATATATTTATAAAATTTAAACGTATCGCATTTGCTTGCAATTCTTACAATTTGGACATACTAATCAATTTGCATAACTCACCACACTGCAACTATTACCCTCTCTCGCTCTCTCTCTCTCTCTCTCTCTCTTTCTCTCTTTCTTCCCAATCTTTCTCTTTCAAACCATATCTAAAATTGATTAAATAACAATAAAAAACTATACAAATACAAATACAATTACAAATACAAATACAAATACAAATTTCATTAAATTAATTAAACAAAAATCAAAATTCTTGTCATTTTACACCACAAACGCCAACTCCCCACACCCATCTCTCGCTGCCTCTTTCTCTCGCTTCACCAAAATCAATTAACGCTTTTTATTTGGATATTGATTTCTTAATAACCGTGCGATATTCCCATCCGCAAAACTGACCGCAATTATTTAATTTCGCAATTATATTTCATTGATATTTTATTTGATGATTTTCATTTGCGTTTAATTTAATAATTTCGCGTCCATAAACCAAAAACCAAAACCGAAAAAAAAATTAAATTATCACGACAACCGAATACCAAAAAACCGAAATTCCAAAAAAAAAAAAAAAAAACATACAACAACGAAAAAAAACCAACTTCCAAACCTGGCAGACAGAGATAGTAAAGACAAGGATAAGGACAAGCCGGGCAACAATCAATTGGCCATGCCCCGGCTCTCCGTCTGCGCCGACGCCCAAAAGGTGGACCGGGCCAAGCTAGCCCAAACGGAATTCAACATTATCGAATTCGATCCGGATACGTTTCGTGTGCTCCTGGACTATCTGCACACGGGCACCTGCCCACTGACCTGTGTCTCGATACCAGGTAAGCTAATCAATAGAACTTAATGTGGAACTAGTAGAAAAGGGAACACTTTGAATCGAAACATATGCAAGAACAGACGTTGTTTTAGTAGCATTTCCCTAACGTAAGCCAACAAAGTTGGGAGAAAGGAACACTTGGAAATGGAACACAGGCAAAAACAGATTGCCCCTACGTTAAGGAAAAAAGTAGCAAAGAGAACACTTGCGATTCTGGCAGTATTGCCTTCACGTAAGGTATGAGTATCAGAAATGATTCCCGTCACCCGATTTTAGTGGTTTCATATAAACATAACTGTAAATTTGTTAGTTGAAACGTTTTGTATAGAGAACAAATTAGAAAAGGGTAGCAATAAGTGGGTTTGAAAATATAATTCAAAGTATGAAGAGAAAGTAAGGGCCAATATACCAATCTTGGCATAACTACAGGGAACAGTTCGAAGCGGACCATAGAGACTAAGAACAAATTTGTGTCCAATATTGCAAAAAGGAATAGAAACATGTATAAGGAGGATATGAGAAGCAAAGAGAAGTACAAATTTAGGTGCAACATAGCAGAGGTGAATATAGAGTTTATGGGGAATAAAAAGGATATGAAAAACATAGGCACTAGGCGCTGCAACGACAGGGAACAGTTGGAATCAGTCCATAAGAATAAGTTCGAGTACAATATATAAAAAGTGCTTGGGAAGTAAGAAGGATATTGAAAAATATAGGTACCAAGCGCTGTATCAACAGGAAACAGCTGTAAGCAAAAGAGAACAAGAAGTTTATGGGGAATAGGAAGAATATGAGACAACTTGCACTGATAAAGGAGGAACAAGCGGAATTGAAACGAAAACAATTGAAAACAATTGAAATAGCAACAAATGAAATAGAAAATCGATAATGAATTAGGGAAAGGGAATCAAAGGGAGTCAATATTATTAACACACATCCCCTTTCAAACATTTTTGTGGCATTTTCGTAGGTCTGCTCTGCGCCGCGGAGCACTATGATCTGCCGGAGCTGTTGCAGGCGTGCTTCCATCACTGCAAGCAGTTCCTGCGCATCGAGGTCGTCTGCCCGATGCTAATCTCGCTGGAGAACTACTACTGGCGTTACACATCCGCCTCCGAGCTGGTCAACATGATACTGTCGTTCGTGGAGAGCAAGGCGCATGCGCTGTTCAAATGCCCCGAATTCCTGCATCTGTCCGAGTCGATGGTGCAGATGATAATGTGCCGGGAGCTGCAAACGCCGGAGATACGTAAATTTGAGGCGATGCTCGCCTGGGCGCAGCACAAGGTTGCCAAGCTCAAGAATCATCCCAACAAGGACACACAATTCGAGTTCGAGTGCATCATGGAGCGACTGACGCGCGATCTAAATCTGTGCCGCATCTCGCCCAGCGAACTGCTCACCGTTGTATTGCCATCAAAGTCGATGAAGAACGAAAGGATCATGGAGACGCTCATGGTGCAGGTGAATCTCGGCACCTATCGGATGCCCGAGCTGGATGCGTACCGTCAGCAGTTGCGACAGCAGGAGTCCGCCGAGGCCACCGTGCAAGTCCACCGGGGTGGATGAGACAGTAAGAATGTGAGTTTCGATTTGGATCAACAGCCGCTGGCGCTAGCCCCAAACACTGCCGCAACCAACGCCAAAATCTCGCGCACGCCCGACTTCGCCGCCGGATTGTTAACACCCAACGCCGCCGGCGGCGGCATCATAACTAGCACCGTTGCGAGCGGCATAACCCTCCAATTGGATGCGCGCGCCTATGCGATGGCCTCCGTTGCCGTTGCCCTCGAACATCAGCAACAACAGCAGCAACAACAGCAACAACTGCAGCAGCAGCAACAACTACATCAGGTGCAGCAGGGGCCGCGCGACGCCACCGATGACGAGGTGGAGCTGTACGCCAGCTTTGATATGGCGCCCAGCACCAGCCGCGTTGCCGCCCAAATGCAGGCGGCCAAGGAGGCAAGGCGGAAGCGTTGGGCCGCCGACGGCGCCAGCGGCAGCAGCGACGGCGGCTGTGCCAGTGGCAGCAGCGGCAGCGGTCGGCGTTATTAAATTGGAAAAGAACAAAAGCCAAAAAAGCAAACTAAATTTAAAACTAAATTGCACTGAGAACAGACAAACTTTGGCTAGCCGAAGTTGCAATACTCTTGCAGCTCTCATCAAACATATATATATAAATCTTTCTATATAGTTGTAACTTTATGCTTAATTCCAAATTCCAGCCTTTTGTACATATTGCAAAGAGCAACAGCCTTGTCCATGTTCCAAAGATATATGTTATTTCCAAGCAATCCGCATGATATCGTGTTCCGTTTCCACAAATTCCACCCAATAAATTACCTGCAGCCAGCTCTTGCAAGCTTCAAATGCATAACTAGCTAATGTTGGGCTCAAAAAGGCTTCTCATCTCTAACCCAACAATAAATGAATTAATTTTTTGGCTAGCTCCCATAATATGGTGTTCCATTATCATGCGTTCCGCTTAATAAATGCGCCGCCAGCAGCTGCAGCATATTCAATCTACATACAGGTCTCACAGGACTTCGAGACTTCTTTGAAGATCACAAAATGTCCATAAAGGACACATAATAAACAGTTATTAGTGTTCCATTCTCACCGTTTCCTGTTCATAAACAGGACTAAGGAAGTGAAATAATACTAGATTGCTACAATTTCAATACTGCAAGGGTATTTTGTGTGCGTGTGTGTGTGTGTGTGCGTGTGTGTGCGTGCGTGTGTGTGCGTGTGCGTGTGTGTGTGCGTGTGTGTGTGTGTGTGTGTGTGCGTGTGTGTGTGTGCGTGTGTGTGTGTGTGTGTGCGTGCAACTAACCCACCGCTCGGAAGCGCCCTGAGAAGCCGAACAAAGAGAACCATCCAAATCGAAGCTGACATTATTAACTCTTACATTCACCCCGCAAGACAAGAAACCAAAAGAAAAAAAAAAAAAAAAAAAACAACAACAAAATTGAATGAAAAGCAAAGTAAATAAGACAAAAACATTTTCTACCAAGTATTACCTACAAGTAAACAGAGATACATATACATAAAACCTATTGAAACAATGTATAGACGATGCCAGGGAGAGGGAGAGAGAGGGAGAAGAGAGGGAGAAGAGAGGGAGAAAAGAGGGAGAAGAGAGTTTTTTTTTGGCATTTACATGCAATGTAAGCAAAGTGAACGTTGTTGGGCACCCAAGACACAGCAGCCCCAAGGAAGTACTGGCAAGACAAGAAACAAAAAATACCGAAAATATACCGAAATATACCAAAACAAATACCCAAATGAAAACCAAACAAAAAAAAAACGCTTACTGATGTAAAACAAAGACTTAAGACAAATGATAAAACAAATTTTTTTAAATCAATATTATTGAAAATGTATGCTCTACCAAGTTTTTGGAAAACCCAAAGATTATTACCCAAAAAAACGAAAAAAAAACCCTAGCTTAACCTAAAAATATATATATATATATGTATATAGACATACATTTACAGACTCGTATATGTATTGAAATGTTAAATGCAAATGCAAATTGTAAACAACATCTCAAACTGATTGAATGGCTGCGTTTGTTTTTTTTTTTTTTTTCTAAGATAATAATATAAAAGAAAACAAAAATACCAACAAGAGTATATTGAAAACTGAGCTAGCTATAGATATATAACATATATATATATATACATTATAAATTTACTGTACCTAAGAAAACTAAGAAAAAACCAATTGACTAACTAACTAACTTGCATTGAAATAGTTATCGTTGTGACTATGCAAAAAATACCACACACAAGCAGAAAAATACTAAATGCATGTAAACAATGAGAATGTGTTAATGTTCCGCTTATCGATTCCATTGCCTGTCCTTAAGAGTTACTAACTAATTATCCAACAGCTGAAATATCAGACATAGATATATATGTACATATATATACCTGTTAAAGAGTTCATGTTAGTTGACTAGAAGTTAATTTGTCAACCTGTCAGACCAAAGATCAGATGTCGATTAGCTGGCAACGCAAGTCGAAGAGTTTTATAAGTTATTTAAAACTAGGCGCCGCTTTTGTGTCTTGTTGCAACTGGTAGCGTAGCCGCCCACCGAGCTAACACAAGCAAGGTGGTGTCAAGGTGGCTGGTAAATTTACCAGGAACATGTAAATAAACGCATTTGTATGGTTAAACAAAAACTATCGCATTAATATTGACTAATTTGTCAGCTATTGACTGATGCCGCTTCTGCGTATTTTAAATATGCATAAGCTACACAGAATACCCCTAATATAGGCTAAACCTTCAGTTGTTGACATCTTGTGTGGAATGTGTCGTAACTAAGTACATACATAAATACTAAGTACAATATGCATATTTCTCAAATATATATATATACACCTACATAAATGTGCTATCCATATATATATATACATTAATCGCATATTTGCCATAATACAAAATAATAACTGAAAGCTACAGAAATCTACAGATCTACAATATATATATATATACAAATATATGCGTATATGTATGTGACAAATTGAAATAACGTAACGGCAGCATTTTCAAAAAGGGTTTCACTTAACGGTTCAAATGTGTATATCAAAATTAAATACATGCATACCTAACAAAATGTTTATATAGTATATGTATACATATGTACTTATTATATATATACCAGGACAGCGCTGGGCATATGCTTAAAAACACTTATCCGTAAGAACATACCAAAGGAATATATACCAATTAAAATACCAATTAAAATACCAGTTTAAATACACACCGAAACAGAAGTTGAAAATGCTTTAAATGTGCAAAATGTTCAATATAACCATAAAACATAATCCAATATCTAGATTAAGATGTGCGTGTCTGTGAATTATTCCACCTCAGCCCAAATAATAGCTGAATTTGATGTAAAACTACAAATAGCAGAAAATAACCACTAGACTCACAACAAGTAAATTAACCAACACTGGAAATTGCAAAACACAAAACTGGAAATGAAACACAAAACACACTCGAATTAACAGTAGATGAAAAGTAAAACAGAGGGAGAAACAAAAATTTTTAAACAGTGTTTTTGCTGAAATTAAATACAAAAAAGAGTAAATAGTAAATAAGAAAGAAGACAAGAAACAGAAATTGGAAACAGAAAAACGAAACATTAGTCAACACTTTTGCCAGGGAACATGGCAAATAGAACATAGAAACGAGAACTTTAGCTAGACAGCATGTGAAACGGAACGTGTGAAATGGAACATAAGGAACCACTTCAATTGGCAACCAACCGATAAGAGTCTAAGCAAAAGTTGCAGAAAATTGTTGTTTTTTTTTTTTGTGCTCACAGTTGTCAAATTATTGGAAACTGAAGGCAGAAATACATATAAACTACATATAACTAGCTAAGATACTTGAAAGAAAACCCCCTTTAAAAGTTAGGAGAAACGATAACTGAATATTATACACAGACATTAGAAGGCGAAAATATTTACATACAATACAATACAACAATATTTTGCATAATTGCAACAAGTGTTTCTAAGTGTTTGTGCCGTGCTGTGTTACAACCAAGAATCTTAAGATTTAACTCAAAGTACATACTATATAAACTCTTGATATCTCAAAGGAAACAAATCAAATCAAAATGAAGTCAAAGTCAAAGTAAAAGACAACTTCGGATTTGCCGAAGTTCGGCATGTTCTGTCTGAGAAAACTAAACGAACATATTCATATGAACATATATGTATATGTATGTATGAAGATGTATCCGATCGGAAACAGGGACAGAACGTGCAGTAGCCGAATTTTAAAATGGAGTTAAGCAAAGAACAAATATGAATAGAAAACATTATTTAATCAAACTGTGTGTTAAATGCCGTGTGACTCCTTTTGAGCTCATCTAATTGTATGCCATAAGAATCCAAGATAAACCGTATTAGATATATACCTTAAGCACACCGAATACTCTTATCAAACTAATTGATTGTAATATTGTAATTGACAGCTGAATCAACATCAACATGCATACATTAAAAGCTCATATACGACTTTACATCTGTACATCAAATTTATACTATATACAACATGATTACACTCCATATATGATGAATGTTATATAACTACATGAATTGCGTCGACCTGAGGGCCAAGGCTACAGGTGCGATGCGTTTCGATGCTAATTATTTATATAATTAAGTTTACATTAACATATGTATTATGAATGTACAACAATATGCTATATATATGTATGCCAATGTATGTATGTATGTGTAATCAACCTATACAATAAGCCAGCATCTAAATTGATCTATCCAAACTATGTTACGATATATGTGTATCTGTATGTGTATCTGTATGTGTATGTGTACCAACTATATGCAGAATATATTTCTATATATACATATACATACATATATAGATGTATGTATGTATGTGTGTATGTATATGTATGTGCATAAGCAGTCGTTCCTTTATGGGCCCGAACTCCGTTGCTTGATTCTGGAATTTCTCTTCAATATTTCGGCTACACTTTTCGGCTGTACAAAATTTGTTTTGTCTGTTTATGATCAAAAGTATTGCTATATACGATATGCTGGATATAAAACAATTGTATGACATTTATGGAACACATTGCGAAATATATATATATATATACATAAAATAAAACGAAATTTAAAACGGAAGCAACAAGCCAATAATTGTGTTTATTTTTGGGTCTACTATGTGTTTGTTTAGATTTTATAAACATTTGCTGCGAAATATTGGAATTGGAACAGTGGCAAGCGCTTGAGTGAAACTGAACGAGAAATGCAATTGGAATTGGGGAAGTATAGAAACATTTCGAATCGGAATAGTAGCAAATGCATGATCGAAATTGAAACAAAAATGGAATTGGAATTAAAGTATTGGTCAATATGTAGGGAGTTGAGATAGTACATTGAATTGGAGAAACAATCGGAATTGGAACAGAAGTAAAGGCGTAAATGATTTCAAGGGAGTTTTTAAGCAATAGACAGAAGTAGAGAAACAACTGGAAATGAAACAGAAGTAAAGAAACAATTGGAAATGGAACAGAAATGGAACTGGAATTGAAAAATTGCATAATTTTAATGGAGTTTCAGATAATAGATAAGGGTAGAGAGACAATTTGATTTGGAACAGCAGTAGAGACATGAATGAAATTTAAGGAAAAATGCAATTGGAATTGGAATACTTCTACATTTTTGCGGTATTTCAGTTAGACAGATTTCGAGAAACAATTGGCATTGCAACAGTATTAAAGGCATACACATGTTTTTTAAAGATAAATCAATTGAAATCAAAATGTTTCCCTGTTTATAGTTTTAGGTAATAGACAGAATTAAAGAAACAATTGGAAACGAAACAGAGGTAAAGGTATGAATGAAATTTAAACAGAAATGGAATTTGAATGAATATATATTAATAAAATTTAAGGTATTATACAGAAGATAAGGAACAATTGGAATTGGAACATAAATGGAATTGGAATTCGAATATAGCTTAATTTGTTGGGCAGTGCAGTTAATGATTGCAATTAGTAAGGCTAGAATCGGAATCAATGAGGGGCAGTTGGAATTAAAACCGTCTTGAAAACAGTGTAAATTCCATTTTGAGAAATAATTGGAATTGTAATTGCTCTTAAATGGAACTGTAGAAATTGCGACCATGTGAATTGAAACAAATGCTAAGATTATTGGTCTTCAAATGGAACGTTTGGAATTGGAATTAAATTGGTAAGTTCCTCACGTGGAATGTTTGGAATTGAAGTTTAGACAGCTCGTCTAAACTGGTCATCATATGGAACGTTTGGAATTGGAATTCAATTGGTAAGTTCCTCACGTGGAATGTTTGGAATTGAATAATAAAGCAAAGACAGCTCGTCTAAATTGGTCATCAAATGGAACGTTTGGAATTGAAATTAAATTGGTGGGTTCTTCACATGGAATGTTTGGAATTGAAGTTTAGACAGATCGTCGAAACCAGTCATCGAATGGAACGTTTGGAATTGGAATTAAATTGGTAAGTTCTTCACATGGAATGTTTGGAATGGAATAATGAAGTTTAGCCAGCTCGTTTTTTCCATTTTGTATTGAGGTTTTTAAGATCTGAGGCGAGAGAAAGCAATGGGAATTGTTGTGATACAGAGTTGTAGAAATAATGATTATGTAAATTGAAACAAAAGTGTAATGCATTTGACTTTTGATAAAGCTACTAAAACTAAAACAGTTGCTTAACTAACTTGTCAACAAAAACAATGTTTGATAGTGAAATGGAACTGATTGATGCTTAAAATGAACCTTTTGGCATTGAATAGTGAAGTATTCAAGTATTTATCTTTCTGGTCTGAGCGAAGTGAAGCAAACTGCAATTTCTTTTTCTTTCTTTTATTTAGGGTTTTAAGATCTATTTGCATTTTTATTGAATTTCTGAATTATGTACTTTAATTATTACATTTATTATTATAATTATTATTATTATTATTGGTATTCATAAGAGTTTACATTCAATTGGTTTTGTTGATTTACTTTGATTTTGTTTTAATGCTCGCAACGTTCATCATTTCCATAATTTTTACAATATTTATACATACATACATGTATATCCATATGCACATACATACACATATGTATATATGCACATGTATATATACTGGTATATACATGTGTATATAGTTAACTAAAAGGTAGACACACATACTGCACACACATATACACACACATGTACATACATAGGTATATAGTCGAAAAAGCCTTAACTTTAACACATAAATCAGTCGAAATACATCATTTAATTTATTATTATTTTTCTTAAACTTGTTGCTTTATCTGATTTCAATAAATTAACGTACAAATAAATGGTTTTTCCCTTTTCAGATTTTTTCATTCCATTTCAATTTTTATGCATACAAAGAAAAAAATATATATATGTATATGGAAATGAAATTGGTTTTTTATTTCAAACAGCAAATGCAACATACCCTTCTTTTGCACACTATATATAGGTATATATGTACATGCATATATATATAAATATATAATATTTTCTTTATAATTTATATACAATTTAATAATTATGCATTAGCCTGAAAGTATTTTGCTTTTGTTTTAGCTTTTGGGCTATATTGAAATAATTTATTCTTTAATTGTTATGCACGCGCAGGAACAAAACATTGAGGTCGCTAAGCTGCACACACACGCACACACACACAAGCACACACATATACACACATATGCACACACACAAACACACACAATCATATACACACACGCAAGCACACACACACACAAACACACACACACACAAGCACACACACTCACACTCACACACTTCACTATTGATTGATCATTCAGAGTTTTAACTTTTGTTGTTTGCTGCTCTTGTGTATTACATATGGTAAGTATTTCGTAAGGAACTTGTTTTTGTTTTTGTTTTTTTTTTGTAGAATTCTATTATAACAAAGCAAATAATACATAATAATACAAATAAACGAAGCTATATAGCAAGTATATAGAATATATATATATATATATATATATGTGTGTTGTTTTTTATGGATATGAATGAAAAGGCCTCAAAGTGCCGATCAAATTGTTATACATCTGTTTTGCATATAGTTTATAGATATAACTATTTAGATTTGTTTAGAGCAAATGCTTATAAAGCTACGTCAAAAGCTCAAATCAAATGTTGCTCGAGAAACTCAACTATTGCACTATTATTGTTGTCGCAGCATCTGAATACAAGGGTATATACATCTATATAAATATGCGACTATATACGAGCATATGTGAACAGAGAAAAAACGCTGCTTTATATATACATGTATATAAAGATATATATAGATATAGTTTATATAGGGCACAGTGTTCAATTTTGGCTATTAGTTCAGTTATATGTATACGCTATATATGCATATATATGTATATGCTGGATATATGGCTGGATATATTGCAGTTACAATTTTTAACTTGATTGTTGTTTAGTTTCTTGCCTAAAACAATTCCTATATACACACGCACGCTCAAGCACACACACACACACACACAATTAAGAACTAAATTTAATAAAAAAAAATTGCTTTTTGTTATAAATTAAAACAGAAACATTTTGTGAACTAGCTGAATTAACATTAAAAGACAACGCAACGCCTAGCTACTGCCTAAAATTTAAACGTTATATATACGACTTTTGAACACTTTCGATTGCTGTTGTTGTTGTTGGTTGTTGTTGTTGGTTGTTGTTGGTTGTTGTTGTTGGTTGTTGGTTGTCGTCGCTTTACAAGTCCAGCGAGCGTCTGTGTGCCGCGCCTGTTGTTGCCGTTGTGCTTGCGGCCGTTGGTGTTGTCGCCGTGCTGCAGCTGTCGCCAGCAGCTGCCGGCTCATCGGGCGCCACATCATCGTCGAATCCATACCAACATCACATGACCATTATTTGCAGTGCTACTCATTGATCTATGGTCCGATAGATGCGTCGCTGCGGCTCGGGTGTATAGTGGATGCGCGTCCGGAAGTGTTGCGGCGAGCCGGGCACACTCTCCGAGCCGCGACGCGGCGGCGGCAATGGCGGCGAGGCCGAGACATAGCTGTTTGAATGATGTTGGATGATTAGTTAAACGGCAGCGCAAGAGTCAAGTTGTGGCGGATGCGGCACACTTACCGTCGCTGCAGCAGCGGTGAGCCCGGCGGCTGGCCGCTCAGCTCGAGCAGATTTTTGCGCAGCAACAGCGGCGACTGGCCGCGATTGTAGCGCGGCGGCGGATCCGGACTGCGATGCCGCCTATCCAGGCCGGCCAGCAAATGGGGACTGGGCGGTGTACTTTGGCTACCGCTGCTGCTGCCGCCGCCGACGCCGCCGGCCATGCCGCCGCTGCTGGCATAGCGTCGCAAGAAGCCGCTGGTCGCGAGCACATGGCCAGCAGCAGAGGCTGCCGTAACGCCGCCAGCTGCAACGCTGCCCGTCAGCGGCTCCGTGGTGGGTGAGGTGCTTTGGCTGGTATTGTGGCTGCTGCTGCTGCTCGCCGCGGACAGCGTCCGATAGTAGTAGGATTTGCCTGTCGTGTGGCCGCCGCTTCCATTGTTAATAATGCTGCGATAAGCCGGAGGCGGTGGTTGCGGCGCCAGCGCCGGCTCCAAGCCGCACAGCTGCTCATTCCCATTGACATTGGGCGTTGCCGCTGCCGTTGCCGTTGCCGTCGCAGTTGGCGTCGCAGTTGGCGTTGGCGTTGCCGTCGCTGTGGAATTCAATTGGGTTTTAACATAGGTCGCAAATTGTCGCTTCATGGCGCCGGCGAATGTATTGAACCAGCCTGATTGATCGATCGGTTGATTGATTGTTTGTTTGTTGATTGATGATTGATTGATGCAGTGCAATCGTGTATGTGGTGCGGGCGAGCGTGCATGAGTTGTGCGAGCGTGCGTGTGTGAGTGTGTGTGTGTGCGAGTGTGTAAGTATGTGCGTATAAGTGTGTATGTTTGTGCGCGTGTGTGTGTGTGTGTGCGAGTGTAAACAAAGAGAAAGAACACAAACATAAAGAGCACAAGCGAGCGAAAGAATTAGTTGAGAGCCACAGAAAAAGCGCAAAATGCAACAAAAAATAAATAGAAATTAAAGAAAAAAGCACAAGTTATTAAATTTCCAGAAAAAAAAAAATAAACGATTTGCCGAGTAACTTTTCAACCATTTCCCGCCCTTGTGAATTCATATGAAAAACGTTTTAAAGACGATCGAAAGAGAGCGTAAAAATCAAAGTTTTTCACCCATTTTAAGGAAATTTTTGAAAAACGGAATGTGCATTATGTGTAAAAGCGTTTTAAATGCATTTCAAAAACAGATCCTTTGAAAAGAAACATTGACGCCTGCCGAATGGTAAACAACAACTTTTCATACAATCCGCCCTTTTTCCACAGTTGCTGGTGAAATTTCCTCAGACGCCAGGAACACGTATTTATAAACCTTTCAAATAAGTTTAATTATTTTGCGAAAAGCGTGAAACTCTTCTGACAGACATTTTCAAGCGTACGAAATTTAATCAATAAGTTCACCTGTCCCATTTTTCAGCTCCCTTTTCACCCAAACGGGTGGAAATTGCTACCGTACAAATTTGAGGTGTACATCGTTCAGTCAGTCAGTCAGTCAGGGCAAACCGTTATAGATAGATATATATATACTTAAATAGGAACAGAAAACATATAAAAAGATAATTAAATCAGCCAGAATTTAGTCTGCGACTCACCCGTATCCGCATTGCTGGAGTACACATGCTGCTCCCTGGCATCTAGGTTGTTGCTGCAGCTGCTGCTGCTGCTGCTGCTGCTCGTCTGGCCAATTAGCTGGCGACGTGCATACAATTTGCTCAGCTTGCTGCCCACCTGAAAGCCAGCAGCAACAGCTCCTCCGCCAACTCCTCCAACGTCGCCGCTGCCGCTGACATAATCCGGCTGCGTTTCCTCTGGTGATCTACAGGGCAAGCTGCTGTAGAATATGTTGTCGCTAGTTGTTGTGGTTGCCGTTGCTGTTGCTGTTGTTGTTGGCGTCAACGGCAGCGGCTGATACTGCAACTGCGTCGCATTGCCGACGCCAAAGTGTCCAGCTGCTGTGGCACATGGCGATGCTGGTGCTGCGCCGATGGCTATTTGCGAGCACGTCGACTGCGTCGATGACTGACTAGATGTGGAGTGCGAGGAGGGTGGCGCCACATAGTTGCTGTGAAACGGATTCGTGCTGGTGCCAATAACAGGCGCAGGACGCGGCGGCGCCGGCGCTGGCGTCGTCTGTGGCGGCTGATGAAAGTGATAATGTTGCGGCTGCGGCTGATAATGATGTTGCAGCTGCTGCAGATGTTGCTGCTGCTGCTGATGTTGCTGATGCTGCAGATGTTGCTGCTGCTGCTGATGTTGCTGCTGCTGCTGATGTTGCTGCTGATGTTGCTGCTGATGTTGCTGCTGAAAGTGCTGTTGCCGCTCGGCTGCCTCCTTTTCGCGTAGCTGATTCTGCTGATGATAGAAACGCTGCAGCACTGCAAAGAGCGAGAGGCAAATAGAGAAAGAGAAACATAGAATTAGATAATGTTTGAATACAAATTGAGCGGGATTACAAAATATATGCGCCGAGTAGTTAGATAAAACGTTAAGGAACATATGAGGATAATTTCTATGAAGTGACAGAGTGAAACTGGAAGACATAGACATATTACATTACTAATGTGTGTTTAGACATGTTAAAAGAGAAAAAGAAATGTTGAAATGAAGCTAAACAATGCCTCGAATGAAGCAGAACAGCAAAACAAAAACATGGAGAACATGTTAGCTAGATTATTTGGCTAATTCAAAGAATAATACGTGCGTTATTAATGAACGCTACTTAAAGACAGCTAATTAAATTCTAACATAAAGTGAACATGGAGGACATGTTAAGCATATATTAACAATTTAAAGCAAGTCTTTGCCACGACTGAAGGCTTCAATACGAACAGACAGCCAATAACTACTTAATATACAAATGGACTTAATATGCTTGATAAGTATAAAGTAAACTTGAGCATATTAATGAAGGTTGCCGGTTCAAACTCGACAGCTTATTTTCTATTCTGTTCTGTTGCCAAAACTCGAAACGACAAGCAACATTTTCAACAGAAGTAAACTTTAAATTAAATTAACATAATGATAACTAAATTTAACCACAACCAGCCAGGCACAAATTGTAACTTAAGGCAGTAAGCTGGTTCGAATCCTCTTTTATGCACATATTTATAAGATTATAATGCCTAGCCTAGCCCCTCACCTATGGGACTTTGATTGCCTGGCTGCAGGCGTTGTTGTTGTTGCTGTTGTTGTTGCTGCTGCTGTTGCTGCTGCTGCTGCTGCTGCTGTTGTTGTTGATTGCTGAGCTGCAGTGTTGTTGTTGTCGTTGCTGTCGCTATCGTTGGCTCTGTTATCAGGCTTTTGGGCTGCAGCGTGGGCGAGCCGAGGGCGCTGCAGTTATCAATTCTACTATCACAGGTGTCGTACGGCAACGATCTCTGCGCTGCTGGCAGACGCCATTTGGGCGTGGTCATAAGCTCCGTCGGCGTTTTGGCTTTACTGTGCGGCAGTGTTATTATTGTTGTTGCAGTTGTTGTTGCAATTGGTGTTGTTGCTGTTGCTGCAATTGGCGTTGTTGCTGTCACAATCGCTTGATGTTTCTTTTGACTGAACGGCGATGTGGTCAAATTGCGTAATATCGATTGACCTGCCAACAAAAAGAGGGTAGATTGGGCCACGTTAGTCGCTGCACAAGTGACCGTCTTCACCATCATAGCTTACCAATGCTGCTGAATACAGACTCCTTCTTGGGGCTCTCGTCCGTGTACTTGTAGTGCGAGCCATTGCTCAGCTTGCGCTGCATGAACGGCGACTTGCGATACAGCTTGTTGATGTCGTTGCTGCTGCCACCACCTGGCGGCGACATGGGACTTGCGCTGCTGCTGCCGCTGCCACCGCTGCCGCCGCTGCTGCTGAAGTTGTTCAATGTTAATGTTGTTGTTGTTATTGTTGCTGTTACTGTTGTTGCTGCTGCTGCTGCTGCTTGTTGCTGTGGTTGTTGTTGAGGTAGTTGTGTGGCTGATTGCATGAAATACTGCGTACCCGTAACCGGCGCCTGCTGGTAGCTTGGAATCTGTGTGGGCTTTATTGTCTTCAGCGTTTGCGTATTGCTTGGACTCCGCGCTGTCAATGCCGCCGCATTTCTTCCATACAATGTGGCAGCTTCCTTGGCGCGTGTTGCTGCTGCTGCTGCGGCTGCTGCTGCAGCAGCTGCTGCTTTTGTTGTTGTCGCTCTGCAATTAACGCATATTTTTTATTAATTTTTGCAGCTGGTTGTTGAGCCCGTTATGTGCAAAAAAAAAATAACACACACACACATAAAATGTACGCCAGCATGACAGCGTTAGAGTGAAACAGACACAAAGAGAGCGAGAGAGTAAGAGATAGAGAGAGAGAGACAGAGAGAGAGAGAGATAGAGAAGGAAATAGAGTTCAGTGCTATGCGGCGCGAGCGAGTGACAGCAGGAGGCGTGAATGTGTGTGTGTGTGTGTGTAAGTTTTTATGCGTGTGTGTAAGTTTATACATATATATGTGTGTGTGTGTGTGGTTGTGTGTAAGGAGCGAGTGGGCAACTGTTTAGATGGCTCGACTGGATCATGGAGCATATATGAGATGAGTTCAATGAGAGAATAAGCGCAAGGAACGATAAGAAAGCAACATACCAGAGAGAGAGAAAGAGAGAGAGACAGTGAAAGAGAGAGAGAGAGAGATATATGGAGTGCACACTGAAAAAGTGCGATAAATATAATGAAGCATAAGTCCAAATCTAAATGAAGCACATCTTTTTGTGCATTCGATAGTTATCGATAGGTAAGATAGCTTACGTCCTCTGTTATCGAATCTTAAATGTTTTGAAATTACATTTCGAATATCAAAAGGTACATATGTATATAACCATGGTAAATGATGCCCGACGTCTTAATAAAATATATATCTCCTTTATTGGTTCGATAACTCTATCTCTCATCCTCAACTATAATCAGCACTATCAACTACTTTTCTTTCTCTCCAACTCTCTTTCTCGCTCGCTTTTCAAAGACTCATTTTCATCCTAAACAAAATTTTCAACTACTTTTCTCTCTTCCCTCTCTTTCTCGCTCGCTCTTTAAAGCCCATATGCAACACTTTTCACTATGTTCCCCACGCACAGCATCAAGGTGTATAAGAATTTTGAGCCGCCAGAGGGCGCTGCAGAAGCCGAAAGAAGGAAATCGTCGCCATTGTGGTGTGTTGAATATGCCCCAGGAACAAAATCAGAACTCAACACACCAAAAAGTGGCCGAAAAGAAGCAAGAGATGATAACGAATGGGATGAGACAAGCGAAAGACCAGATAAATAAAACACATCAGTTAACATATATACATATATACAAATATATAAGCTTGGAATTTGTACAAACATATAGACGGTAGCGGTATGTGCAATGTGGTGGCATTGGAACGAAACGAAATGGAATGAAACGGCAGCGAAAACAATCGCAATGAACGCCACACAATTGCGAAGCATACAACAAACACTTAAATTAAGAATAAACTAAATAAAACTAGATGAAAATCAACATGAAAATGAAAATTGCAAGAAAAATTTACCTCGTTTGATGTGTGAAGTCGTTTTTTTATTGGCAAATTAATTAACAAATAATTAGGGAAATTAAAAATGTTAAGCCCCAAGCAACATGCAGAGGAATAGCAGCAAGAACAATTGTTAAAAACACGCAAAGAACATAAAAAAAAATGTTAATTGAAATTAGTAATTAAACAATTAAAGAACATTAATGAATCGATAATCATAATAACAATAACAATAACAATAACAATAATAATAACAATAATAATAATAAGAAGAAGAAGAAAACTCGATCGTACTTACTGAATTTGACATTTGATTTGGGAGGAGGAGTTTTATTGTATTGATTTATGTTTTCATTTTCATTTTCATTTGCATTTTCGTATTGTTTCTTATTTTCATGAATTATCTCTTGCATTTGTCTCATTTATTTAATATATCATGGTAGGGGTATATAAATCGTTATTATATATTCATCTATATATATATATATATATATATAAATACATATGTATATGTATGTATATGTGTATATATATGTGTAGTTGATTGCTCGCATTATTGGTTATCAATTGGTGTTTTTTTTTTGTATTTTGTTTTTTGTTTTTTATATAGGTTTTTATGTTTTGGTTTAAATCGGTTTTACAGTTTGTCTGGTTTGGTTTTTCATTATAATAGTATATATTAGGAATTAAGTAACCTACAAAAAATGGTAATAAAAAAGATGAAAAAAGAAAATCAAAAAACACACAAAGTAAATAGTCAATGGAACGCAAAACAAATCCGAATTATTCTTCATATCTTTTTTTTGTTTTTCTTCTTCTGAGTTTTTCATGTAATATATAATTATGTTTTAGGGTTGCGGGGGGAGTGGGGCGGGCGGACGGTCGGGCAGAAAGGGGTGTGTGTGGCATACTCATGAGACCTGGCAGATATCGGGGCTACTTACTATATATATATACATATAAAAACATATGTATATCTTTATATATGTATATACATGCACTACGCGTTGGCACTGACAATGCATTGCATCAATAGCAGCATCAATTCCATCCATCTAGGCCATGGGGTACACCCGACACCAGTTAGGAACGAAACGGAATGGAACAAACGCACTGAATGCCCATCAGTGCCAGACTAAAGTGCATTCGAAGTGCGTTCAGAGCATGGTGTAAGTGTTACAAAAACAAGAACGAAAGAAACTGTGGTAAAGTTTGGTAAAGGTGGAAAAGGTAGTAGTAAAAGTAGTAGCAAAAAGGTAGTAGAATTGTGCTCAAAATAGTAGTAAATTAGGTTGAAAGAGTAAAACCAAAATGAATTCATAATACAAATCATATAAACTGTTAACAGTTAAGAAGAAGAGTGTGTGAGGAGCGTGGATAATAGAGAGACATGCCAACGTTTTAGCTATATTCAAGCTAAACTTGATTTTTTTTAAATTTTTTCTTCTTTTTTTTCTTTTTATTTATTTTTCAAGCTAGCAAACGGAAAATATTACAAACTTCAGCAAACACCCTAGAATTAGGTACGATTTTAGTTGTTGTTTTTTTTTCTTTGTAATTTTTTAGTTTTTTTGTTGTTTTTTTATTGCCTACCTGTTAAGAAATTTTGTTTGTTGTCAGAGTTAGCTAAAGAAATCAAAAGAAAACGCAACGTAACGGAATGAAACAAAAGCGGAAACGGAAACAAATGTAGAAACGAAGCGTTGTTGTGTACATGGCGCCCGCAACACACACACACGCACACCACATACAGACAGACACAGACACACACTGGCACACACACTCGCACACGCACACACACTCGCACACACACACACGCACGCACAGCCAACAATCAGACAGGCAGGCAGTGGGCCACAGGGGTTCGCATTGTATTATCATTTGGAACAGAGGCCGGGACAGCTTGGAAGTGGAGTCGGGTATTGGATGGTAATGCTTAATAGAGAACTGGCGGCTCACCTCGTCAACGTGGAGTCGCCATTGGCGCGCAGTCGCTTGCCCGCGGCACAGTCGATCACATTCTGAAACCAGTTGGGCACATCGACATGGGCCAGCTCGTAGCTCTTGATGAATGGCTGGGCCAATAGCTCCGGATATTTGGGTCGATCCTGATGGTTCTTGGTGAGGCTGTAAACAAAAGCAAGATATATGTAATCCAATGTAATTGAGAATCCAACCAGATTGCTTGGCGTTTACCACTTGATGACAAAATCACGAAACTGTTGACTGAAATTGTAGCCATCGCCGCTGGGCAAACACGGCGGCTCCGAGTCTAGCACCTTGGTGAGCACCTCAAAGTCCGTATTGCAGCCCTCGTACGGCGAACGTGCGGTTGCCAGCTCCACAAGCGTTATGCCCAGCGACCAGACATCGGCGCGTATATCGTACTTTGGTTTCTTCGGATCAATGCGCTCCGGCTAAAAACATAAATCGATTATTTAACTATCCTTGTTTTGTTAGGTCTTCGCACTTACCGCCATATAGGCTGCACAGCCAGCGGAACGTGTATTCGCCTTGGAGTCCACCAGGCGGCCGCTAATCCCAAAATCGCAGAGCTTTATATTGCCGCGCTCATCGATCAAAATGTTCGACGGCTTCACATCGCGATGGATGACACCGTGTTTGTCCTTCAGATAGGACAATGCATTGACCGTCTGCACAGCAACAGAAAAGGGGTCGGGTTGGGTGGGGAGGAAAGGGGAGTCGAGAGAAAGAAGAAGAGTGTTAGTTAACTAAGTAACATGAGCTTAATGTGTCGCCTAAATAGGCATTGAATCAATTTCAAATAGATGCACAAAAGTTTTTAAACCAGTGTTGAAAAACGAACTTCTCATGCAAATTAACTAACACTAACAAATAACTACATTGTATGTTGATAACTTTTTCAGGAGATACGTGACCCATAAGTTACCTATAAGATATTCTTGAGCATTATCAGCAAGCTATATAATCTAGTTTCTATTGCAATATATCGTATAGCTCGCATACAAATTGTTCGTATCTTGTTGAAACTCGGCATTAATTAGTATCAACATCTTCTTAACTTGGGACTCGAATGTTATATAGCTGTATGGATCGAATCGAACGAATGACTTCTTACTTACAATTGAGTAACATTTAAAAACAGTGTTGCATAGTTATATTAAATAAGGAACTAGCAGTTTTAAGCTCGTTACTCAACACTGTACATCAATTATTTAATACTGCAGTTTGTCAACACTGTTAGCTAGATGTATTGTTTTTCTTGTTTTACCTATATATTTCTATCTAATATCTCTAACGATATATCTGTCTATCTCTCTGATATATCTAACTATCTTTAAAATATCGCTAGCTATCTAGCTAATATCTCGAACGACCTATCCAATATCTCAATCTATCTACCTGATGTATCTATCAAATGTCTATCTATCTATCTATCATCTATCTATCTTTGTAACACCTATATCTATCTAATATCTAATCTAATCTTTCTAATAGCTTATCTAATCTCTATCTACTTACTTAATATCTCTATCTTTCTATCTAATATCTCCGACTATCTATCTTATATATTTGTCTTCTGTATGTCTGTCTGTTTATCTAATTATCTATCTCCTACCTATCCAACTATTTTCTGTCTTCCCGTCTATCTGTAGCTTTTGGAATGAAGTGAGAAGCGGGTTTACTTACCGCCACCGTGACCTTGCCGAGTATGGGCTCCGGCACCGGCTTCTTGGACAATTTGAGGAGCTTATCAAAGCACATGGACATTAGCTCCATGCAGATCCACACGTCCGGATCGCGGACAAAGCAGCCCAAGCACTTGACAATATATTTGCAGTCGTGCGATTTGAGCACCACATCCAGATCCATTAGAATGCGTTTATTCTCCTCAGCGTTGCCGGTGCGACGCATCTGTTTGACGGCAATGACTGTGTTGCTGGAAACGTGCAGCATTTTGACGACATTGCCGCTGGTACCGTTGCCCAGATCCCCCAGATGCTGCAGATCGTGGATATCTGTCGGATACTGTCGCCCATTAATGTTCAGTTTGCCCGTTTGGCCCATGATCATCTTCAGTTTCTTGTCCGTTTCCGTTTCCGAGGGATGCGCTTGTGTCGGCAGTGGCAACATCATGCGGCGCGTTCGAATCGACCCAGAATCACCTAGACAGCAGGAGAGAGAGCGAGATAGAGAACGAGAGAGAGAGAGAGTGAGATAGACAGGGCGAAATTCATATGAATGTGGGTTGATAAGGCTCAAGTTTCAGCAATGTGCGGATAAATAACAATAAATATTGCCATTCAACAATTTGTTTTCGTCTCTAATAACCGTTAGTCAAACAAAGCGACCATGTCTGTCTGTGTGCATGTCTCTGCATGTGTGTTTGTGTGTGTGTGTGTGTGTCTGTGTGCGCATAGGAATACCATGCACACTGGCACAAACCACATTTGCAGCGAGTGCATTCTCTAGTCAAGGTCAATGCTATCGATTTCCTGGATCTTCAACGTGGGAAATCGCTTGCCCCAACATAATTAACTGTACCATTAATGGGGCACTACTAAGGTCCATAAAAGTTTTGTAACTTGCGGAAGTAGTTTCTTTACGGGCTGCACCCATTGAAAGTGTATTCAAATGGGTGTAACAGGCAAATGAGGTATCTGTACTTTCATAAAATATATATGTATATATATCTTCTTGATCAAACGAGTCGAGTTGACACCAAGTGTATATAATTTTCGACATGCCAAAGCTAACTGTTACTTCTTGTCATTTATGTAACTGTTTTAAAAGGTGCCTCAGTACTAAACACAGGGTATTTCCTAGTTCATCAATTTATGTAACTCTGATCAGAAGATGTGCAATCGCTTTTGTGAATGAGGCAAATGAAGCGCAAAACAAATCGAGCTTGTCCCACTGTGCATTACATTGACCACGAACTGTGAGCAGCATTATGTGAGCTGTTATTGTTAATGTTATGACTGTTATTATTGTTATTGTAAGCGTTAAATAAGTTATTACTTTTCAGCCGATTCAAATGAAATATTACAACTAACAGCAACAGCAACAGCAGCAACAACAACAACAACAACAACGACAACAACTGCGAATCATTAAAATTATTTATAAACAATGCGCGAATTGGCAAAACGCAAGACGAAGACAAATTTCGTCGCTATCGCCGCAAAACTCACGCGAGTCACGCTGTCTCCCCCGGCCCCGTCGGCGTGGTCGCCTTGGTCGTTGTCTTGAGGTGTGCGTGTGTTTGTGTCTGTGTGCGGGTGAAGAAACGCGAAACCAAAAGCGAATAAAAAAACAAACAACAATTCAAACAGGGGCGACGGCAACGGCAACAGCGACAGCGACTGCGGCGGCAGCGGCGAAGTACGCATATCAAGACATTACTCCGGAAATGCCAAAAAAAATGCCAACAAACATGCCAAATGAAAGCGGCGACAACAACAACGGCGACACACAGACAGACTAAAATGTAAATGCACACACACACACATGCACTCATGCACAGATAGAAACCCACCAAATAGGCGAGCGTCTGTAGAGCGAGTGAAGAGAGGAAGAGAGCTGCAACTGCATTTGCCGTTAATTCGCAGTGAAGCTCACGTGTGCACAGCATTCAAAGGTCCAATTGGAGTTGTTTTGAACAAAGCTATTTGAAAAAGCTATTGCTTGATTTCCTAGAAGACATGATCCAATTGGAATTTTATCTTAAGAAATATGACGCTTCTAATTGGAACCTAATGGGAATGCTTTTTATTTCTAAACTGATTGCATCCAAAGGATTTTTATCTTTTATCTTCTCTGTATATAATATTTAATCAATTTCACATTCCTATATCTTTATTTTTAGCTAGTTGCATAAATTGCAATATGCAACTTAGATTTAACGATAACATTTGCTCATCCCACCCAAAAGGATTACAAAATACTCGAACGCAAATCCAATAAGAAACAATGCGAATAAAACAAAAACGCACACATACATATGTATGTACGCGCACAAGAACAAAAGCATGCAGCAACAGCAGCGGAAGCAGCGACAGCGACAGCGACGCTGGCTAGTGTAGAAACGTTTGCATGTATTGATGCTGCGGCCGCAACTGGCGAAAACAAGTTTGTTGTTTTTGGTTTGTTTTGATCGCGGCGTGCGCTTATCTATGCAATCGAAACGCAGAGATCGATAACGTCGTGGGCCCTTTGTTGAGGGCATTACATGCAAATACATATGTATGTACATATGTGTGTGTAAGTGCATGAGCACATGAGTAAACGAGCATTTATCGTATCTATCGAAACGCCAATTTCTTATCAACGCGCACACACACACAATGACACACACGTGCATACAACAGCACATGGTGCACTGCATTTGTATTTGGTTTTTAACAGTATTTTTACTTACGTATGGGCAAACTCGGCGTTGTGCGCGTATTCCTGATGGGCGGGGCAAATCCCCCGCCAGCAAAGATGCCTGACGACAGCGACGTTGGCGCCGGCAGCGCACCAACTGCGGCTGATCTAGTGGGTGAGGTGGCGGTGTTGGCGGCAGCAGCGGCGGCAGCGACACTTGCAGCTGCTGTTGCCGCTGCTGCTGCATCTGCTGCTGCAGCAGCTGCTGCTGCGGCGCTAACGGCCGCTGCAGCATTTGGTGTTGCTGCTGCTGCTGCTGCTGTTGTTGTTGTTGTTGGTGCTGCCGTTATTGTTGTGGGCCAGACACGCGCGACGGCGTCGCGCGCATTCGATAAGGCGATTTGTTCATGTGATTCGTTTTGCGCCTGCAGCGCAACCTCCAGCGATTGCAGGCGACTGCCAATTGTCTCAAATTCAATTGTGCTGGACATTGTTGCAGCTGTTGGTGTGTTTGTTGTATTCTTCTTTCCTCCTTATTGCTTCTGCTTCGTTCAGTTGTTTTTGTTACAAATTCGATTTTCCTGGCGTTGTGTATTTATGGCTGCAGTTGGCGCTGCTGCCGCCACACACATGCACACACTCTCGCACACACACGGACACACACACACTGTGTGCGTGTGTGTGTCTTTTACTATTTTTTATGCACTTGTATGCGTGCGCGTGAACTTTCCACTTGCAGAGGCCGCACAACAAAAATTTAACAAAAACAAAATAATAAATAAAAACAGAAACGACAAGCAACACAGACGCACGCACGCATGAACGAACGCACAAACGCACGCACGCACTCAGCACACAGCACAACAACAACAAATACAGCTCGCGATTCTTTTCGTTTTTTTCCTTTTTTTTTTTTTTTTGATGCAGCACTCGTTATTTTTGTAGGCGTTCGCTTTGCACTCGAGCGTTACTTCGGCGTATACTTATAATTGTTGCTGGCTGGCGCGAACACTTGCACTTTTGCATTACACTTTAACTTTGCTGTATTTGCTGGCTAGTTCGCAATGCACATCCTATAAAACAATGTGAAATAGTCCACCACCAACAAGAAGATAGTGTTTACAGTGTGACCATCCGGCGCTAGTACGTAAATACACTGAGCCACCAACCAGCTGGCATCGATGAATTGTAAAAATATCGATATATCGCTCATTTTTGTGGTAAAACTGTTATGTTTTTGTGTGCTACTCTTTGCTCGTGTTTGCTTTGTACATCGAGCAAAATAAAAAGCATACTAATGCACATTTTTAAATATTAAGCTGATTGGCAATCAATTGATATTTTGACACAATCAGATCAAGAATTTCTCAGCTCAAGGACAAACGTGAGCCAGTGTGACCACAGAAAATACTAGCATATTATGTGTGATTAAAAAACGAGCAGGAAACGGCTGAGTTGGCAACACTGCGATTATCCGACTGTATTGTTTTCAACGAGGACGAGTTGTGCGCGAGTGTTGGGTGAAAAAAGCAAAAATATATCAAAGAAAAGTAAAGCCCAAAAACCGCCAGAACCGTACAGAGCGCGGCAATTCGACAGCATTTTTTTTTCGCCCGATTCGCACAATCGAATGCGCAGCAGGCATACATATCCACAACACGATTTGACCAAATGTGGTAAAAATAGCAAGAGCAGCAGCCGCCGCCGCCGTCGCCGCTCCATCGACGTCGCCGTCGCCGTCGTTGTTGTTTTTGTCGACGCCGACTCAAAAAAAAAAAAAAAACCCACACAACAGCAACAGCCGCAGCAGCAGCTATAAAAGTATCCAATAGCGACCCCAACTAAAAGTGGAGCAAATAATTTCAGTTACCAGGCGAAACGTGCAGCGCAAAACGCGTGAAGAGTTTAAGAAGTGCAAGTGCAGGCCGCCAAAGACGCACACGCACATACACCCACCTACTTATACATATACATATACGCACACACATACACGTACACGTATTTAAAATACAGAGCGCAGCGCCGCAATGTCACGACCACGTCCGCGCCTCCCACCCATTGGCATTTCGCGTGAGCCGGAACCGGCATTGTAAGTGCATTGGGGTTATGACATTATGACACTTGTTCGTTTTGCTTCTGTCTGTGTACGCGTGTGTATGAGTGAGAAGCACAGAAGCTAGCTAAAGTGTGTGAAGAGTGCGCAAAACAATCTGTTATAAAATTTTGGGCAAAAGCATTTTGTTTTCGCGCGTGTGTGTGTGTGAATGTCTCTGCTTATAGATTGAACTGGTTCGATGAACGACATAGCTCACAGTTGTATGCCGAATATTGTATACCCTAACAAACCAATTGCAGCAATAGCTAGCTAATCCTTAGCTAAATTTCATTGAATAGCAAGAATTGTATTTATCTTATTATCAAATGTTACCGTTAAGTTCAATTATTGGTCTAATTTTGTTGGGATTGACAGAAATAAAACTGTAATAGAAAAGGTCTGTCCAAGGAAACTGTCCGAAATATATGTATATAACGGGAATTTGAATAGTCCAGCTCGATAATCTTTAAAGAAATGCAGTAACAGAACCACACTTACAACATAGCCTATGCCATGTTAATGGTGTTGTCTCGCTCCAACCAATGGCAAAAGCAAAACGAACAGCCATCAGGTGTCATGCAACCATAAAGAACAGTCTTTAACATACTGTTAATTGTGTTAACAGCGTGCCGCCGCGTAATCTGGACTCGCGTGCAACCATACAAATTGGGGATCAAACATTTGACATCGATGCCGACAGCCTGGAGAAGATCTGCGACCTGGGCCGCGGCGCCTACGGCATTGTGGAGAAGATGCGGCATCGCCAGACGGGCACAGTGCTTGCCGTCAAGCGCATCCCAATGACTGTTAACTTTCGGGAGCAGCAGCGCCTGATTATGGATCTGGACATATCGATGCGATCCAGCGATTGCCCATATACGGTCCACTTCTATGGCGCCATGTACCGCGAGGGCGATGTCTGGATATGCATGGAGGTGATGAACACCAGCCTGGACAAATTCTATCCGAAGGTGTTCAAAAATCATCTAACCATGGAGGAGACGGTGCTTGGCAAAGTGAGCAATAATGGATGCAAAATATATTACATCTCTTATTTGATGTATCTAATTGTTAAACGTTTGTGACAGATTGCGATGAGCGTGGTCAGCGCGTTGCATTATCTGCACGCCCAGCTAAAGGTCATACATCGTGATGTAAAGCCATCAAATATACTGATCAATCGCAGCGGTCAGGTAAAAATATGCGATTTTGGCATCTCAGGTGAGCGCTGTTAACTGTACATAACCTTAATGTTAGCATCTGCTTCCATCCGTTCCATTCCATTTTGTTCCGCTTCGAATTCGATTATATGACAAGAAATGGTAATAGGCTGATGTATTCCGATTTATATCACGCCAAAATTATATTCAACTGTTCCATTCCGTTTGGTTCACTTGCAACCCTTTTAATTGTTAATACGTAGGAATGTATGGAAATGAAATGGGAATTGGTACGCGAATTTCCTTTCATTTCCATGGCTTTTGTGCTATTTGAAATCGTTTTCACCCATTTTGTCCTCCTTCTCCTCCTCCGACTGCAGGCTATCTAGTTGATTCCGTGGCCAAGACTATAGATGCCGGCTGCAAGCCCTATATGGCGCCGGAACGGATCGATCCGCAAGGCAATCCAGCCCAATATGATATACGCTCCGATGTCTGGTCGCTGGGCATCAGCATGATCGAAATGGCCACCGGCCAGTATCCCTATAATAAATGGCGAACGCCCTTCGAGCAGCTGCGTCAGGTGAGCACAGAGATCCTCTCCAGCCATAGCAATAGAGCTAACCTGACCCATTCTTGTGCTTTAGGTGGTTGAGGACGATCCGCCCAGGCTGCCGGCGGGCTCATTCTCCGCAGAGTTCGAGGACTTCATAGCGACATGCCTGAAGAAGGAGTACACGGCGCGACCCAACTACGAGCAGCTGCTGAGGCACGGATTCATTGTGGAGCATTTACAGCGCAACACGGACATTTCGGAGTTTGTCGCCAGGATATTGGATCTGCCCGATGAGCAGCCATCGCAGTAGGAGCCAAATTCGATGATCAATGTGTTGTGTACTCAAATGTGTACGGATTCAAAATATGTAAATTGCCGCCGTCTTCTACATGCATTTTTGTATGTGTGTGCGTCTGCGTCTGCGTGTGCGTGTGCATGTACGTGTGTGTCTGCTGTCTGTCTGTGGTTGTGTGTGTGTGTGTGTGTGTCTCTTTCTTCCACTGTGCATGTGTGTATGTATGTATGTGGAGCAAGAGAATTGCAAAAGAAACAAATTGTTAGGTTAAGTACGAAATCAAATCAATCACGCATACATACATACAATCAACTGCATTATATATATATATATATATATATGTGTATATACTTACGTGCCGTTTTACATATAAACTGCAAGGTAATTTTTCGCATTTGCAGCGCTCAAGTGATCGAAACGTGAAAATGAAATGAAACAAAACAAAATGCGATTCGCAATAAGCAAAAAGAATATATTGAAAAACGAAAACCAAACTGTGCCTCAGCCTTGACAGCCCAGCCAGTTGCTGTCAAACTGTCAAACTATGTAAAACTTCTAGAGATACCAGAATCAAGCGAAATGCCGTTTAACTGCAGCGTGCCACGTGCAACATGCCACAAAAAATAAACGAAAAACAACTTAATAAAAACGCATCAGAAATCGCCAAGCAAATTATGTAAATTGTTAACAAATATATACGTGAAATAGCTAATTAATGTTGTGTAATTATTTGTTGATTTATGTGTTTTTTTTTTTTTTTTCTAATAATTTACTTATACGCATATACCTTAATATAAACTCACTGTAAAATGAAGCAAACGAAAATGAAAAAATGAAGGAGAAAAAAAAACTAAAAATTCTTTATAGTTGTAATAATGTAATATTTGATAAGCCCCAATTGAAATGTGTGCATTGGGTCTAACTAGAATTCAATTCTAATCTAAAACGAGAGAAATGCTTTATTAATATATATACATATACATATACATATATATACATATATACACATATACATCCATATGTCTGCCTATATACTTATACGTACAGCACAGATACATATGCATTATTAAGCACACCATATACGAAACGTATGTATGTATGCGTTGTACAATATGTACAACAGCAATAAAAACTTAACATTTTACAGTTGTTCAAGTGTGTGTGTGTGTGCGTGGGAGTCAATTATTACTTGGAGCATAGGATTGAGACACGGCTGTCAATTACATAGATATACATACATACATACATACATACGTTTGCATACATAATTCATTTTAAGCAAACTAATTGAACAGAATAAATTGCAAGCATGTTAAGCAAATGCATAGATAATCGTTTTCACAGTGGCTTGTAAAGTTCTTAAAAAAACGTATTGAATAAAACTATTAAATAGCTGCCCGAAAAGTCTGCTTTTTAATAATTACCAAGTTTGCCTTATGGCAGAATCCATAAGAAACCATATTTTATGGCTTATCAAATTCAATTCAAATATAACGGCTTCTCTTATGTAGTCTGTGAGTCGTTGGAAAGTATTCAAATTGAAATTGAAAGTATCGCACACGCGATCGACAACAATCGATATATTGTTTAAGCCGCCGTGGGTAAATACCGTTGAGATACATTGCAGTTTGAGTTCACTTTGTCTAGTTTTTAAAGGGAATTTAATTTCCGACAGCGGAATTTGACATAATTGAGTACGTAATTAAATACAAACCATTAAAAGTTACCGATAACGCTCACGAGCTCAACAGTCGATATATCGATACTTTGAACTGTTCTTTGTTTCTTTTCAACTGTTGAGCGGGGCGCGCATGAGGAGGGCGTACGCCGAGAGTTCCATTGTGTTGCTTTATCTGCAGCCATAAATGTACTCGTAAAACAAAAGATAATCAACTCAGTAACAGAGCAGAGTTGCAGCGAAGCACTGATAGTTGGCATTTTACAATACCTGGGCAACATTTAAAGGAAATTCAACGAAAATAATTATGAACAGCGGAACGCGTAATTTGTTGTTGCTCTCATCGTCGCGCCTGCATGGACATGGCTTTCTGGAGCATGCGCGCGCCCAGCTGGAAGATCTGTTCAAGGCGTAAGTCTTGCATTTTGATTGTTGGTTACCTATTGCAAGCGCCTCCTATTTTTGCACAGCAAGAACGTGAAAACGGTGCTCTTTGTGCCGTATGCGCAACGGGATCATGACAAGTACACGGCAACGGTACGCGATGCACTGCAGCCCTGGGGCTATGCTGTCGAGGGGCTGCACACAAAACCGGACCAGGGACAGGCGCTGCGCGAGGCACAGGCCATCTTTGTGGGCGGCGGCAATACGTTTGTGCTGCTGAAGCAGCTGTACGATCTGCAGCTGGTGGAACTGATACGCGAACTGGTGCTGCAGCAGGGCCTCACCTATGTGGGCAGCAGTGCCGGCACCAACGTGGCCACGCGCTCCATACACACCACCAACGACATGCCCGTGCTGCAGCCGCCCAGCTTTGAGGCTCTGGACCTGGTGCCGTTCAACATCAATCCGCACTACCTGGAAACGGAGGCGAATAGCCAGCACAAGGGCGAGACCCGCGACGAACGCATCTCCGAGTTTGTCAGCTACCATCGCCGGCCCGTGCTCGGGCTGCGCGAGGGCACCAGCGTACGCGTTCAAGGCGATCACGCAACGCTCCTGGGCGAACGCCAGGCGAAGCTCTTCAAGGCGTAAGTTCCGATCCCATATGCATATGCCTGATACACATTGACATTGATCCATGTTCGCTCCACAGGGATGGCACCGCCGTCGAGTATGCTCCTCAGTCGGATCTTAGTTTCCTGCTGCAGCCCTGAGACTGATCTATTTATAGAAATAGCTTTCCTTGAAAACCCACAAACATACGATAAATTGTACAACAGAAATGTATCCCGGCATTTTCGGGATGGATCTAATGGGCTTTATCTTGATAAAAACTATCACTAAACATCATTTATTATGCAATACAAATTGTTATTAACTGTTTACAAGCACAATGTTTCCTATACATCCATTTGCTAAAATGGACGTTCGTTTACCCAAGTTGAATCAAAGTTGCAATAAGGTAATAAATTGCCCAAGTATTACTCCTTCGACCTCTATGAAGACGGAAACGTTGGCCTATTACTCCCATGAAAGAATACGCAGTAAAAACTCGTAATAAAGTAAAAGTAAGGTAAGATAAATGCAGGTTCACGGAAATTAACCTCACCTGTTCCATATACAGTAATTCTCATAGATAACGATCTAATGTCCAGAGCTCTAATCGAACTTGATCAACATATATGTACATACAAAAAAAAAGTTAGTGTATTTTTATTTTATGTTTCACGCCCTAATTTTAACTTTAATAAAAGTTCTTGACGCAGTAAATGATTTGCCAAACGAAATGCAAAATGCGGTACAAAATGGTTATCATATTGAAACAAATAACTGGCAGGTTACTTATTTGAACTCTAAATACTATATATATTTTGTTTTGTATAACAGTTGGCACTTGTATAACAGTGACAATAGCATGCGTTTTCATATGGATATCAGCAGGAATCGTAACGTATCAAGTATACTAGATCTTGGCATTTGTATAACAGTTGTTACATGTATAACAGCAATTGTTACTAAATTTTGTTTATAACAGCTTTTGTTTTTTTACATCAAATAGAGCTGAACTCAACAGTATAACAGTTTGAAATTGTATAACATGCTATTTTATCTTAAATTTTTAACAGAAATCGTAGCGAATAATATAATCTCCACGCTGGCTAGTAATTCATATAACAGTTGTCAATTATTTTTTGCGATACTTGTCTGACAGCGTTTACTACATTATTTGATATATTTATAAATAATTGTATAACAGCGTTCGTGTTTGT
Source organism: Drosophila kanekoi (assembly GCA_037075305.1). NCBI lineage: Eukaryota > Metazoa > Arthropoda > Insecta > Diptera > Drosophilidae > Drosophila > Drosophila kanekoi. The sequence goes on along the minus strand of JBAMCE010000451.1, from coordinate 9,733,788 downwards.
TAACAGTTGAACTCAATATAACAGTTAACAAGTAGACAAACATTATATTCATAGACGTGCGTGCTTTTTGGAATAGTGTCATATTTATAACAGCTTAGAATATTTGCCTAAATACTAGAAACTGCAAAATTTTACATGTTGAATGTTGCACGTGTTGATATCGTACGATTATATAACAGTTGCAAAGTTGAGGTGAGGCAAGATTTTGGCCACATTCATTTTGGCAAAGGCGGCATATTTGCAGTTCAGATTGGAATTTACTTCAACAGCCACTTGTTAAACTTAATGATATACAATATTATATATATGTATACGTGTGTATAACACTTAGCTATGCACTAAATATAATGGTATACATAGGAATTTGCGGCAAGTTATAATTACATGCTTATGTTTATAGATTAATAAATTATTTATAAAGATATATATATATATATATCTGTGTATATATTGGCTAAATGAGAGCGGCTAATGACAAGCTATGTTGGACCTGGAATATTGGCTAATTTGTTGGCTGTTGTTTGACTGTTATACAACTGTTATACAACACACTTGCTAGGCAGCTTACAGACTACTTTCGATATAGCTAATATTTTTTATATGTATAGTATATGCTTAAGCTTAAGCAAGCTAGTTGGCAGCTACAAGTCCCCCATCCCCCCTCCTTCCCCATCAAATACCCACTCACCCCGCCCACCCAAACGCAATAAAGCCCCCATTTTCCCCGTTCCCGTTTGAGCACTAATTATATAACAATTCTTGTCTACCATTTTGAGCATTAAAAGTTTCACTTTAAAGCAAGGCATTTACAAACAATAAAAAAAAAGGAGAAAACCAACAAAAATTGTTTAAAACTAATCGCACACTCACACATACACACATTAATACACTCGCACACGCACACTCTTGGCAATATATATATATATACATATATATATGTATGTTTAGCAAGGAACTGATGATATCTCTATAATGTATAACAGTATAACAGCTGCAGCTGCCTACTTTTGCAGAATACTTTTATCCTCGTAGCGTATGATCGCATCCCCGATCTGTTTGCGCGACGCCAAGTGGATGCACTGCTGCCGGCCACATCCATCCGGCGGCAACGTCGGCGGCAGCGAACCGCCGCGCGCCAAATGACTCCGGACCGCCAGGCCGAATCGCAGATGCGGCTCAACGGCGCGCAATATGTGCACCGTATGCTGGGCGGCAACAAACATGTCCAGGATGCTCTCGACGCCGGCGGGACGTTGCGGCGCCTGCAGCAGAAGCTGCTCAATGTCCAGATCGCTGCGCATTATGGGCAGACCCAGGGGATCCAACAGTTTACGAGCTGCAAACAAAAACAGGGCCAAATTAGTTGAATGCATAGATTGGACAAGGGGTTGGATTTCTACCTTGAACATAGTCGCGACTGTAGAAGGCGATGACATCGTGATTCTGGCGATCAAAGTAGCCGCTGCTCTGGCTAATGTCGCAGGTGTCGCACTCCTTGCAGAAATGTGCCCAGTTGCATGGATACAGCTGAAAACCGATGGGCGCATAGACCTGAAAGCCCTGGATGGTGTTCATGCGCACACGATTGAGGAAATCCGTGCGAAAGAGCATGCCCGGCGGCGCCAGCAGCACCAGCGATTCGAGCCCCAGCTTGGGCAGGGCCAGATCCGCAACAGCCAGGCTGAGCAACTGCTGGCTGCCGTACATGGAGGCGTGCATCAGCCAATCTTCTGCCTTAATTGGTGCACTCAGCTGCTCCGGCAGCCGTATAGATACCCAGGCAATGCGTGAGCCATCCGTCTTGTATTTGGTGGATAAATCCAAGGCCAGCTTCTTCAGAGTCTTGAAGGAATCATCGTCGCCCTTGCTTGGCGAGTCGAAGCGATAGAGAAATATCTGAAAATGTGCATATACACATTAATGAGTACGAGAAGCGAAGAGTGCCCGACTAGTTGATATCCTGCATGCAATCGATTGCACTCACCAGCAGCAGGAAGGTATTGTCCTGGTTGGCCATGCAGATACGCTCGTATTGCGCCACAAAATCGAGCGCATCGGTCACCTGATGCTCAAATGCCGGCACCAGGATCGCAATTCGTGTGCTCTCCGTGACATAGGGCGATGGCACCACCTCGACCCGACCTAGGGGCTTGACCACCTCAAAGCTTTTGAGCAGCAGACGCTTCGGTGTGGCACCCTCGTACAGATTCAGATGCAGTTGATAGTCCATGCCGCGCGTGGCATCGAATTTGCGATAGGCGCTGTGCAGATCCTGGTAGCGCAGCTTCGGGTACTTCTGGGCGGCATACTGCAGCGCTATGTCCAGCACCTTGGCAAAGTCCTGTGCCTCGATGCGGCTGAGCGGCGCCACCGCACGATCCGCATTGGCGTTCGGCAGAAAACTGTGTGTTCCGTTCAGCAGCTGCCAGGTGAGCATATCGTGGCGCGTCTCTGGCGCACTGGGCGGCGGCACGCCCAATGGCCAACGGATTTCGAGTATTTTGTTGGAGATGCTGCCGTTGGCAATCCGATAAGATTTCTGTTCCAGCGCATAGCCGCGCTGCTGCACCAGCTCCAGATGATGCTGTAATCGCAAAACAAGAAACGATTATTTAAATTTGATCGTTTTAACAGTTCTTAACGGACACTGCGAACGTTTAACAGTGCCATGTTATGCAACTTAACGTGCATATGTTATCGCGATTGTAATGTTAAACAATAAACAATAATAAATAATTGAATTTTTACTTTCTTTCAGTTTCTATTTTTGTTTTTATTATGGAACCTTTCGTTAGTTAAGTCTTATTTTACATATTAATTATACTGTGATTGTAATTCCGTTCCTTCTCGCTGTCTATGCAATTTGGTTTACAGTAATCACTTAACAGCTCAATGTTATCATACATTTATTTGAATGTAAGCAACATGCTTTGCAAGCCCCTAAACAAACAATGGTTAGACATAGGATTTTTCCAATTTTATTTCTTTCGTTAAGTTTTAGCTCTCTTTATGCAGTCTTCTGTCTCATTTTTACCACATACTTTTGCCTCCCCTTTTCTTTAACAGTTCACAGCTCTATGTTAATACCCGTCAATGAAAATGCAATCAACAAGTTTCTGTATGCATATTAATATGTACTGTGAAAGCTTCCATAACAGGACGCGGTGTTATTTTCCGGTTATGGGAATTATGGGTATGTTAAACATTTTGAAAAGCTAACGGAGTTCGTCCGTTTATGGTAGCTATCCATATACATACATACATACATACATATGTATATTTGAATAAGATTGAGCACTTACCTTGGAATAGTAGGCGTGCAGGCGATAGAAATCCTCCGGCGTCTGCACGGGATAAACTGTGGTAGCATTGCGAAATGCCGGCTCCTTGGCCAGTATGCTGAGATCCTTATAGTGGCGCGCTTTTGTATTCAAGGCATAGCTGTACTGGCGCATACCCTGAACAATTAAAAATACAACAATTTGTTAGAACGGCGCCGACAAATGTTCCATGAAATTAAAATCTAAATAAAAAAAAGGGAGCTGACCCGGACCCAAACCAGAATCCATGATACAGTTATGAACATGTGTTCTACAGATCACAAAACAATAAACTTCCTTTATCGGCGTGTCGCATTTACGATCTCATTAGGCATTCCCGCAATTCCCGTTTCCCTTCCCATTTCCATTCCCGTTGCCGTTCCCGTTCCCGTTCGCATATCCATTACCATTGCCCATTCACCAGGGTGGGGGGCGCGGCGCATAATTAAATTAACAGTGCCATGCTAACAGTTGGCGACGGCAAGCGCTGGATGCGAGTTAGTTTAGAGGAGGCATCCGGCATATCCCATTAGGGCGTCTCTGCCATTTGCAACAAACAGCAGCGCGCCATAAAACATAAAACATTTCTGGGGGTTTTTTTTCGCAGCCAATGCGACTAGTTAATTTGCCGGCGCACATTAATCAATTTAAATGGCAATATGTTTAAAAAGTGGAAGTAGAGGCAATTGCAGCGAGCGACTGTAACGGCACTTTTGAAGATGCTGCTAAACAGAAATAACAGTTAAATGAGAACGCATTCGAGTAATGCACTCAACCTAAAGTATACCCTGTAAGCTGATATTCACTTCGGGAAGGCTCTTTAAACACTTAATTTGAAGAGCATAAAATATAGTTACTGTTTCAATTGGATACAAAAAAAAATACAGAAATCAACACGTTCACACATACACACACGTATAAATAACATACATTTGCATGTTCATAAATCATTCCACGGTGCCTGCCAGCCGCATAAATAAACCCAAAATCCAAACAAACGAAATTCAAGTGAAAGACGTGCGTCAAGTTCTTGGCCCTGCGATTCGTTTTGTGCACACACACACATACAAACATGTGTGTATGTATAAAACCAAAAAAAAAAAGAAATAGGAAATAAAATTTCCTGCTAAATTGTGTGTGCAAAATGCGATTCCCTGCTGATATAAAAAAAACAGCAACTACTTTAATTAACGCAAATATGTAGATACATATGTATGTATGTATGTAGATGCCACCCAGCGCAATAACTCTAAGCAGAACATCGCCAGCGCTTGTCAAACTGTTTGTCGAGTGCACTTCCAATTGGCTATGGATCGCAAGCGTCACCTCACATTATTGCCCACTCTTAACCTTTCTCCTCACTCAGATACTCGTTTAAGAAATTCTTTAGACCGTTGCCATTGCTTGGAAATTAAATAAACTGTCCATCAAGTGCTGCTGCTGCTGGTGGCATGTCCGCTGAATGCCTGCCACAGGCCGGCAAACAGCTCTAAAACGTTTAACAACACGAAGACTTTGAAGTTGCTTTACTTCTGTTTTGCTTCTTTTTTTTTCATTCTGTCTTTCTTTTTCTGATTTGTACTCTCCGCTTTCCGCATCACATTTCGCTCTGCCTCTGCTGCTGCCGCTGCTGCTGCCGCTGCCAACGCTGATGCTCTTTTCAGGGTCACTTTTGTGTATCAATGAACTGATTTTTTTTGTTTTTATGTTCTTTTCTGGCATTCTGCTTGCATATGGGTGTGTGCACGTGTGCGTGCGTGTGTGTTTGCTTTGTTCTGTCTCTCGCTCCCTCTCTCTCTCTCTCTCTTTGTGCGTCTTTTTAGTCAACGGCAAATTGTTTAAATAAATAAAACGGCGTGTAGGAAGCAGAAAAGATCACACGACAAGCAAACGGCAAATTAACTCGCACAAGCGCGCACACACACACACATGCAACACTACGTATGCACATACATATGTATGTATACACAGCAACGTTTGTTTGTGCGTATGCTCTATTTGCTGGTTGCTGCATACAGCAGTGCTCCTAAAACTGTTAACAGCTGCTGCCAGACGGCAAGCGACAAATGTTAATTTGTTAAGTCTGTTAAGCTGCCTGCTAATTGCTGGTGTAAATGAACTTTACACATGTTCCAATTCCACACGTTCCAATGCTACATGCTAAACGGCAATGTACACATATGCATATATATTTACGGGTTTTCCAACTGTTGCTCACCTGAAAACTCTCCTGACAGCCAGCCACACGACTCGCATATTTCACACAGCGCCCAATATTGACACTGTGATCATTCGTAATGCCAATGCGTACACAGCGATCCAGATTGTTGCGCATCTTGCGGATGACGCTGCTGCTAAGCAGTATGCCCGCCTCCAGGGCACAATAGTTGCGATCACTGAGACCCGCAGCACCAGAATCATTCAAAGATTCATCGCCAGCAGCATTGCCAGCCGAGGGCGGCGCATCGGTGGATTCGCCCAGGCCAACACGCGTGCCGCCCATATACAGATCAAAGGTGATGCTCATGTGATAGAGCAGCGCTGTCAGCTTGCGGGCATCCACATAGACATTATCCGGCACCAGCAGAAAGTAATCATAGTCGTCCAGATAGTTGTCCGCAATATACTTGATCACATAGAATGGTCGGCGGCTTTCGCGCGTGTCTGTGAAGCCAACAATGTTCTTCAGCTGGTAGTTGGTCTTCGCGCTGTCTGCGTTGATGAAGAACTTGATCTTGTTCACCAGATGGGCGGTGGTACGATTGAAGGCGGTCGCATAGCTGTTGATGTTCTCCTGTGACGTCATCACACCAATAAAAATCTTCTCACGTATGCCCAACTCCGAGGAGTAATACCGCGGGCGTAGCACATTTTTTACCTGCCCAAAAGAAAAGAGACAAAACAGACCTTTGATTAGAAAAGATTAGAAGATTTAAATGAGTTTAACAAATTGGTTCAGATTAAACGAATTCTGTTTTAAAGTAGAGTACACGCCCATTGATAGGGTTATTTGGCGCAATGATCATTGCTCCAAGCGCTTAGCTAAAGGACAACATCATAAGTATTTTGTACCCATTAAAATTATCTAGTCAAGCCTGCACGGCCAACACATTCGGCCACTTGAGAGCTCAGACCTCAGACAAGACACAATCACAAAATGCCGGGCAGCCTCAAGTGGCCACTTAAAAAGCGGTTCTTGATGATCAGATGATTATGTTATTCATATGCGAGCAAACGAAGTACACTTTTTCCTCTTCTTTATTTATTTTACTGTGTTCCTCAAACAAAAAAATTTAAAAAAAAAGAGGAGAGAACAAATAATAATAATAATCGTACTCCTATCTATTTGAATCTGGGTCTTTATTAGGCATGCGGTTCAACGTGCTCCGTAAAGCGTTTACGATTATGAGCATGAGTTGAGTTCTTCTGGGAAAGAAATGCTTTAAACAAAAATACTTCGAATAGTTGCGCAATCCGAGTAACTACTGTAAGTGCAAGTGCATTCCACGGGCCCAAGAGAGTAAACAATATATACATATAAATAGAACATATAGAAGAAGATCCGGAGAATCTAACAAGACGGCATTTGATCATATCTTGACTAATTTCTGGAGCATATCTTTATGATAATACCAAACGCTTAGCAAAAGCTAAAGCATATATATTCATGATCTCAGGGTCATTTGATATATATGTAGGTCAAGGTTGAATGCATCGGATCACAATATGCGGCATACAGCTCTCATAGGAACTATTGGTCCGAGTTTTTCGATGAACAACTTTTGTTTTCAGAGTTAGCTTAACTTAACCCCATTTGGGTAGTCTTATCAAAATTGGATCTCTATATAACTCTGATCGGTCCATAATGCAAACAACTTTTGTTTTCATGGAATTGAAACTAAACCAATTAGTTGATCTTCATTAAACTCCTCACAAGCTCTCATACTTCCAACATTTACATACAATATCCCATACAAAACCTCGGAGTTATTAGATAAAGACTACGATCGGAAGAGTATATAGTTAGTACATCTGCTTGAAGACTGAAGAGTATTTATTACATAATTCTCCAAAAGAACGTGTTTCTTCCTTGGCTCGTTGTCAATCTTAAGTTTGTTTTAGAGGCAGCCGTCGGTAGTTGAATGAAATTATATGGCCAATTACAAATAGCTTTTAATGCCACATTTTATGGGCCCGTAAAGTGGCGGCCTTCGCGCAAGTTGGCGCTTTTTAAGCCTTTCGGAAGAATATCATAATTTGGTAACGAAAAGTGGAACGACCCCATTGCAAATGTAGATATATATGCATCGGTCCGAGTCGAATCGGTCCGAGTCTATATCATAGCTTGAATGGGAACTATCGCTTATATCTATATCATACATCATATACATACCTCGTACATCATACTTCATATACATACCTCATACATCATACAACATACATCATACATCATACATCATACCTCATACATCATACATCATACATCATACATCATACATCATACATCATACATCATACATCATCATATATCTCTACCCAGCCTTACAATATCGGAACAACTTTATTATATGGCACCTTGATCAGAATCGGTAGGAAAAAGAATTTTTACATAGGAAAACTTTTCGACTTTCCATTAGAAGCCGACAAACAAAGGGTATTTAATCTTCGGCGATCCGAAAATAGCCTCTCTTTATTGTTGCTTATGCAACAGATTTTCTTCTTCTTTTATATCTGCGTTTATAGACACTGACGTCAGATACAACTGCCTGACCCTTGAACCTTGTGCCCAGCTAGCTCGGGTTTTTTTCTCTTTGTAGCTATTCCACTTGCATTGGAGGGGGGCGTGGCTAGTGAACGGCTTTGGATTGCGGCCTGGTGAGCAGCAATTAGCGCTAATAACAAGCACAAATATTGGTTGTCTAGTTAGTTGCAGTCACTAAGCGGCATGCGCGACTGCCGAATGCCCTGTACAAAATGGATGGGCATTATGTTGAAATATTCATGGCGAAAGATCAGATATAGCAAAGAAGTGTGCCCGACTGGAAGATACCCTATTGCCCAGCTGCACAGGCATACATTACCAGCTACTCGAATATACATACATAGATGTACATCTTCACATCATCACATGTACATCAATACTTCATATTCATTCTTAAACTCTTATCTAAATTCTAAATAGCTATATATTAATAGGTTTGGCTTCCTGCTGCGATCTGTGTATCTATCGCTGAGCAGGATCTGAATAGTTGGTCAGCAAACAAATATGCTTGTTTTTGGTTTGCGCATACAGGGTATATTATGATCGGCTATTGCTCTGTTAATTTGTGATTAACAAATCATTTCAATTTTTTTTAATATGTTTTTAATGAACATTTTTAATTGTCAGCCAAAGCTGAGAACGGGCGAGTGTCATGGCGGCGAGTTCTATAGCAGCGAGCCGTCATGGCCGAACCACCCATTAAAAGGCAAACGCCCCGTCGGGCAGTGTCAGAGCGGAGTGTTATAGCAGCGAGCCGTCATGGCCAATGTACCCTTTAAAAGGCACAGACCCAGCCGGGCAGTGTCAGAGCGGAGTGTTATAGCAGTGAGTGCTATAGCAGTGAGTGCTATAGCAGCGAGTGCCATAGCAGCGAGCCGTCATGGCCGATGCACCCTTTAAAAGGCACAGTCTCCGCCGGCCAGTGTCAGAGCCGAGTGTTATAGCAGTGAGTGCTATAGCAGCGAGTTCTATAGCAGCGAGTGCTATAGCAGCGAGCCGTCATGGCCAATGCACCCTTTAAAAGGCACAGAACCCGCCGGTCAGTGTCAGAGCGGAGTGTTAAAAGAGCGAGTGCTATAGCAGCGAGTGCTATAGCAGCGAGCCGTCATGGCCGATGCACCCATTAAAAGGCAAATAACAGCCCGCCGGCCATTTCCCGCTTGATTCGCATGCAAAACCAAGATGACCTTGTGCCGAAATTACGGCACCTTATGCCACAGCCACAGGCACAGGCACAGTCACAGCAATAGCTCCGGACTGTACGCAATTAATTGTGTAAATATCTAAACACAACACACAGCGGCACAACAGGTAAACATTTGCCTAGCTGCCACACACACACACACACGCACACACACCAACAAGCCCCTGCCACTCAGCAGTCCCCCTCCCCTGCAGCAGCATTTGAAAAATATTTAATCTATTTAGCTTTTTGTGGGGGTAAATGAAAATACTTTCCAAAATATGCACAATGTCTGTTTGTTTGCGTGTGCGTGTGTGTGTGTGTGTGTGTGTGTGTTGACGGGCAAATGATGCATGCAAATTCCACGAAATTAATAATTGAAAATCGAAAGCAAACATTGACCGTTCCGAATCTAATTTCGAATTTTCTAATGCACGATAACTAATGAACGTTGTCCAGGCAACATATTTGCTTTGGCTTTTAACGTTTTCATATGAATTAACAGAATCAGCAGCAGGAAATTGTGAATCAACAAGAACTGAGGCGAAGGAATGGAATTTGCCTTAAACTTTAGTTAGTCTAGTTACGCTTTTAGATTACATAAAGCATTAGAAGAGAACAAAGCAATATGTACAAGATTAGTTTTACCTTTAGCTTGACTCCGATAAAAGCATTTATGTATATAGCATATGCTAGTTCACAATAGTGGACTTCCCTAGTGGGGGATTCACATTACATTTTCAGTTTGCAGCCACTGTTAATCATATAACATGTCAGGCCCAGCTTGAATTCTTGAGAATCGCAGAGGTCGGCAGGCGTTAAGCTAAACTAGTTACAACATTTCAAGTTTCACATTGCACTTGACTTTATACGAACTGTTAATCACATCACAAAAAAAAGAAATCACTAAGATTTCAGTCAATTGGGGAGACCCTACTTAAATTTTTGAGAATCGCAGAGAACGGCCGTTATTTGTAAATTAATAAGTTAACATTTATGAACAAGTTAACGCCAGTCAGTTACAGCTGAGTATTTATAACTCGAACTTTTACTCTCTCTCTCTCTCTTTCTCGCTCTATCTCTATCGCTCTCTCTCTCTCTCTCTCTCTCTTTCTCGCTCTATCTCTATCGCGCTCTCTCTTTCTTCTTCTCACCCTTTTTCTTCTACTCATTCTCTACTACTCACTCTTGCTCTTTTCACTCTTTGTCTTTTCTCCCCTCACTTTCTCTCTTATACCCGCTCTTTCTCTTCTCTCCCTGCCTCTTCTACCCAGTTCCTTACTCTTGTTTGCCCCTATTAGACTTCCTCTTCTTAAGATTTTGGCTTTCTCTTACTGCCTAGCACTTTCTCGATCCCTTCCGAAAGGGCTCCTTTCTCTTTTAGTTTTGCCCTCGCTCAATTTATTCTTACTTACCAAATCTTGTTTCTTTTCTTTTCTTGTTTTCTCCCGTTCCTTAATGCTCCCTCTCTTACTTTCTCGATCTCTCTTTTCACTCTGTTAGTAACGACATGAACTTTAAGCTGGACTGTTTCATTACCACTGTTTCAAGCAGCGACCTTCAACTGAATCTTGTGAGAACCTGTTGCGAATTATAAGCGAAATCATTGTCGAATCACAAAGTTGAAAGAATTCATGGACTATCAAAGCGAACTTAGATGCGTAAGCTTGTTGGGGCACGTGGCTGGGCAAAATTCAATGCTTTGTTTTATGGTCTTCTATTTTTTTTTTTGTTATAATTCTTACTATTGATAAGCGATAGACATGACAACAACCTTGTGACGTAACAGCAGCCAACGGAAGTAAGTAAAAAAGAGTAGTTCGATGTGTGCTTGTACGATTATTTTTTTGTTTTTGTTTTTTTTTTTAATTTTCCTCAAATTGATAGTTGCAAAACTAGCTAACAAACTAGCCCTACGACGAGCAGGCATTTATGCCAAGCGCTGAGCGTTATCAAAGAGCTGTCTTATCAGCCAGAAGGAGGCGACGAGCGAAGCGAACTGTGGGCAACGTCACGAATGACAACAAAATATTCCGATTTTCCATTCCACAAATTTAATTAAACATAGATATTGAATTATGTTTATTTGTGCCGTATTGCCGTCGACGTTGCGTCGCGTCGCATAGTTTTGCCCTCCACCTGGTTTACAATTTACACAATTGGATGCAGCCGGTCCAATTGGAGCCACAATTTGGCCGATGAGTCAGTCGAAAATGGGTTTTAGTTGACAAATTATATGGTTGCTGGCCAATGAGCAAGGGTCTGAGATACGGTTTCTGGTCGGCGTTGGGTATAATAAATAAATCTTAAGATAACTTTTGCCCACAATCATTCGCTTTTATCTACATAATGTACCAGTATATATATATATGTATATGTATGTATTTATGGCCCATTTATAGGCTGCTTCTTTGGGTGTCGAATGCGATTGCTGTGAATGAATGAATATTGTTGTGCATAAACAACTACTCATGGGAAGTGCAATGCTTTTGGACTGAATCATGCAGATGCAATTTCAATATTTGATTTGCTTGGCGCTTAACTAGCTCGTAATATGAACTGTTTGCAGTACATGTGAATATATGCATGTGTGAGTGTGGGCCACAGTTAAATGAATTTCATTGTCTCATTCGCTCATTCATAAGTGCGAGTAATATTCGTAATATAATGACATGAATACTTCATTAAAAGCTAATTGAATGATTCCAGTTATTCGAATGCATTCAAATAAAGTGCATTCATGCAAATGATTCGAGTAATTGAAGATAATCGAAATTGTTCAAATAAAATGAGTTGAAATTTAACAAATGATTCAAGTTAATCGAATGCATTCATTTGACTAATTCGAGCTATTCAAAGTAATCACTCAATAAGTACAAATATTTCAATTGAAATTTTACAAATGATTCAAGTTAATCGAATACATTCATTTGAATGATTCGAGCTATTCAAAGTAATCACTCAATAAGTATAAATATTTCAATTGAAATTTTACAAATGATTCAAGTTAATCGACACATAATATGCAATTATATACACTTATATTGATTGAGTTTTTGAAATTCTTTCGGTTGTAATCCTCGTTATAGTAATGACTAATTAAGCAATTGTTTTCTCCATATTAAAGCTAACATATTTGTCTAAATGTGACGAGCTAATTGGATTGATTCATTCATACTATTCGAAATGCATACGAATTGCATGTATTCATAAAGTCTTTGCTTGACCCCTAAGGAATAGAGAGATGCGCATATGAAGCATCTGATTGAATCGAATGATTCAAATTAATTCAATTGCATATGTTGATGCTTTTGCTGAAAACTCTCTGAGGCTGCCCAAACGATAAGCTAAACATGATCCATAGGCATTGGTGCATTGATGCTAACTAAATGAATTGGGTTATGCAACTGCATTCGAACGATTCAAGTAATTCGAATGCATTCAGAATTTCTAAGAAATGGGCATACTTTGGGTAACCCGGCCTGGACGCTAGCTGACAGTTGGGTGCACAACAAGTGCAATTACTTATAGCATATACTGTGTGCTTGCCACAAATAGATATATACGTGTTTATGGAATCACATATTGCATGTGTCTCAATCTCGGCTCGTTTTCAATCGGGCACAAGACCCAAGTGGGCAATATGAATTGCATTGGATTTGACAAATCTTAATTGAAAGAAGTGCGCAGGCGGTGTCGGCTAGTTTGTTACAGATCGGTTGTTGTTATTGTTGGTTTAGCTGTAAATGCCAGATCGCCGGGTCGGTTGACTTCGTCTCGCGCTTATGACAATTAATTGAGTGTATATGTATGTAGATGCACAGACATACATATATAAGTACATATAGCCATATACATATACGAGCATGTGAGGCCTTAAGCCGGAAATGCGACGCGCTTTTCAATTAGGGCAGCAAAATAAAGCTGCTCAATAGATTTACTCGCCTGGCCTTTGCATCTAGCTGAACCAAATCAAAAGTGATGGCAATCTATATACATATATGTACTTTGCATAAGTTTACAGCTGAAGGGATCGAGTTTGAGAATTCTAGATATTCTAGCTGAAGAGATCAGGTATGAGGATTCTAGATATTCTAGCTGAAGGGATCAAGTATGATTTTAGATATTCTAGCTGAAGGGATCAAGTTTGAAGATTCTAGATATTCTTGCTGAAGGGATCAAGTTTGAGAATTCTAGATATTCTAGCTGAAGAGATCAGGTATGAGGATTCTAGATATTCTAGCTGAAGGGATCAAGTTTGAGGGATCTAGATATTCTAGCTAGATGGATCAAGCTTGAGGACTCTAGATATTCTAGCTGAAAGGATCAAGTTAGAGAATTGAGGATTAGATATGAAGTTTGAGGATTCTAGATATTCTAGCCGAAGGGATCAAGTATGAGGATTCAAGATATGAGGATTCAAGTATGAGGATTCAAAATACTCTAGCTGAAGAGATCAAGTATGAGGATTCTAGATATTCTAGCTGATGGGATCAAGTTTGAGGATTCTAGATATTCTAGCTGAAGGGATCAAGCTTGAGGATTAGATATGAAGTTTGAGGATTCTAGATATTCCAGCTGAAGGGATCAAGCTTGAGGATTCTACATATTCGAGATATTCATCTAAGCTCTGGAAAATTGACTGTAAAAGTTTGGGGATAACTTTTAGAGTTTTAAAGTTTTGTTTGGGCATAATCTGTAGAGTGCTGCATGCTGAAGGATTTTATATTTCTTACAGTTGAACTGATCATGTTTAAGGAACATTTGCTGCCTGTTAAGATTTGTATTTGACGAGCTTATCCTTAGCTGAAGATCAGCTTTTTAGACCCGAAACCCATTATATAGTATATACAGATTGAGTACCTTTCATATAATAGCTAACCCCCTAGGTAAAGATGCATGTGTGAAAGTGTAGGGTATCCCCTAGTCGGACACTGCCGATCAGAGCTAATCCCAACTGAGGTCAGACTGCGATCAAGCAAATGAACGGATTTGAAAGCAATTGATGAGAGTTCTTAGGCTATTCTCAGCTGATGATCGCTTGCCGTCAGAAAAGTGATCGCTTTTCCACAAAGAAGATCGCATCGCGTTTAGCTCAAAATCGACGGATTTCAAAAACTGCTAGCTGCTAACTAAGTATTTAGTTGCAAAATTCCTTACTCATGATCTAATTTGAGATAACTGAGTATTGATTTAGTCGATCAGCTGATCGATGATGCGCAGCCCAACGCTTGACTTGACTGGCCGCAAACATCGAGGTGCGTACTTTCGAGGTGCTTACACAGTCGACTGCTAATTGATAAGTGGCTTTATTTATAGACATATTGTGCTCTGGGAACGCCGATAAGTTGTATATGTGAGGATTTTGGCTGTCACAAAGCAAGCACAAACATAAGGTTGAATGTAATCCAACGAAATTTGCGCGGTTCAATGTTTCTTGGCCTGCTGGCCGCCGTTGCCATGCATGGAGCCGGAGATCATGTACTTGTCAAACAGATAGTCGCCGACCTGGTTCTGGGCACGTTCCAATTGCCTAATAAAATCGGCCAATACCTTTTGGCCGTCGACCTGCTCCTGCAGAAAGTTGGCCTCGATGAAATCGCACAAATTGGGATCATTCTCTTTGCCGGCCAGGGCGTGCACATCCAACAGATGCTGATTCACCTCCATTTCCATTTGCAGTGCATGCTTCAGGGCCGACATCGCGTCCTCGAACTGTGGCACCGGCTCCGGCACACCGCTCAAAATGATTGAGCCACCGCGTTTGTTCATATACTTCATGATCTTCTCGGCATGCTCACGCTCCTCGACGCTGGCCTGCAGAAAGAAGCCATGGATGCCCGGCGAGCTGACATCGGCGCGATCGAAATGATAGGCCTGCAGTGCATATACATATATATATATATATATATATATACATATACTTTCAATATTTTACAAAAACCAAAACTGAAGCGAATAGACTATTCATCTAATGACAACAAATTATGAAAAAATTGTACTTGACAACTAAATGTCACCAGAACAACTTGACAATTTAAAACCTAAAAACCTGCAAAACGAGTCTTCGGCACACCTCGATAACATTTCCCTCTGGCAGATTGGGATTGCGAGATAAGTAAGAATCTACTTTCTAAAAGATCTTTCTGGGTCTGAAGATTTTCGATATACATATGTATGTAGGAAGCTGAGTGAAAGCTATAAATGCCGAGTTAAGATGTTGATGCTGATCCAGAATATATCTGCTATGATTATATATGTATATAGAAGATATATCCTTTATGGATTCGGGCAATATTATAATACCCTCTACAAGCGCATAAAAGCTGGAACCGTAGAAGCGTCTCCATAAGAGACAGCTCTCAGTGTATATCTATATATATATCTTTTATATATCTATATATTCCTACATCTATATTTATATCTTTACCTATATCTTCATCTATATCTATATCGTATATCGTATATCTATATCTATCTCTATATTTATATCTTTACCTATATCTTCATCTATATCTACGTTTATAGCTTTATCTTTGCCCATATCTATAGTTCGTTTTGTTTCGTATATCTTTATTTTGAAGTTTACGTACATCTATATCCATATCTTTACCTATATTTTTATGAATATCTTTATCTTTATCTGTATCATGAGCTATACCTATGTTTATGCCTATATCTATATCTGTATCTAGCTAGCTTCGCCTATATCTACTTCTATAGCTTTGCATATGTCTATGTTTACATCTTTCTGTGTATGTATCTTGCATACCTTTATCTATATATCTCTAGCTTAACCTCTATATCTCCTCCTATATCTACATCTATGGCACATATCTACATCTCTTTGTATAGCTCAATTCATATCTTTTGGCCATGCACATGCCTTACCATAGCCAAATATTGATGGCAGGCCTTAAGTTCCATGTTGATCTGATCGTTCAGTTTCTCTTCACAGCTTTTGGAAAAGTTCTGGCGCATTATCATGCACAGGCGACGTATCAACCAAGGATTACACTTCGCCATATCGAAGCCACAAAATTTTGGGGATAAACCAACGAAGAAGCGAGAAAAAGTATCGAAAATTCTCGTCTATACCGAAATTTAACTATTTTATCTACAATTTTTATCACAATTTTGTATATTATTTAATTTTATTTTTGTAAATTTTAACTGAAAAGTGCCTGCATAGGCAACTAGTTTGTTCAAACAGTCAGCTTACTTATCTAAACAGCAGTGATACCCTATATATACCCTATATATTCTTAAAGCAGAGTATACACAGTTCAGGAGGGATCTTATGTTTGACATCTGTATATGTACCTATTAGCTGTAGAGGGACAAAGAAAACTATTACAAAAGTTGATTAGAAATGAATTTTTCATGGCCTTTGCCTAAGGGAAGAGGGTAAAGGGTATCTTCTGCCGGCTACTCTTAAGAGAGCACTTCATTTATACCTTTGTTTTGTCATGAAATGTGTAACGCATAGAAGAAGTCATCTCCGATCTCTAGATCGTCAGCTAGAGCCGAGTTTCCATAGAGTTTATAGATTCTGCTACAGACAGTTCATATTCTGAAACCAAACCGGATCGGAACCCTATATCATATAACTGCCATAGGAACCATCCATCAAAAAGTAGGTTCTTGTATAGAAAACTCGTTTGTTTATCAAGTTATCACGACCAAACTCGACCTTTCTTAGTTTTCTGATGCTCCCCATATAAATACCAAATCTTATCCACATCGGAGTACTGAATCATATAGCTGCCATGGGCTCAATCGGTCGAAATTGAAGTTCTTGTGTATCTTATGAACCGAATCGATAAATCGATCATATAGCCATACAGGAAGAATCGATCGAAATGTGAGATTTGGAAGGCAAAGTATTGGCTTCTCCCAAGATAGTTTCATTAAACCCAGCAGTTACGTGAGGCTCTTGGCATTAAAGATATCCTAACTTTCTCGAATTCTGTATGTATCTTGACTTAACTCAACATCTCTTTCCACATGGGTCTACTCTATCAAATCTTTCCCAAATCCCAAAATGGAGTTGCATTGAAAATCGAATAAAATCGAAATATTATATCGTCCATATGCCAGATGTGTAGAAAACAAAAAAACGATCTGTCTACATTTCGTTTGTTTTTGTGAGATAATCTCTTGTTCATGAAAGATCTTTTTTTGTTGAAACATGCTGGGGTCAAAGGTTCAAAGTGCGCAGTCAACTACACATGTGATTTCACTTTTTTTTTTCTCTTTGAGCACTTAGTCAGTGTACACACACATTACACACACACACACACATACATATGTGTACCTGTTCATACCTTATGTTATATGTTTGCTTGGGCAACAACAACAACAACAACAACATGGTGTTAAGTAAACTTGAGTTATTGTCATTTACTTGTATTAAGTGAATGGAAAACGACTTTTTTGCTCAAGTTTTTTTCTTCTGCTTCTTCTCTCTGCTCTTTTTGTTGTTTTTTGTACGAACAAGTTTTAAATATTATCTTTCGCTCGTGTCATCCACTAAGTAACTTACGCACATTAAACAAAAATAATAATAATAAACCCACACACACACACACACACACACACACACACACACATACAGACACTGGCCCATTAAGTCGAAATAATAAACATTATTTCAGAGCATATGAAACGCAAATCATCGTTAAAGTCGAAAGAAAAAAAAACAAAAATGGTTGAGATTAAAGATTGTCTAACAACACTGAACAACTTTCATGTTATACAACACTGTATAGGAAAAAGTTCGTGCGTTCATTCCATTGTGGCAACTATTAAAGTTGATTTTCTTTTTTGGAGCATAAATTAAATAAGGCATGGGAATAAAAATAAATAGAGCCCGAGCAGAATGAGAAAGAAAAATAAGTTTAGTTGGGGGAAAAGACAAAAGCGCAACTAAGTTCCGTTTTTAGCTTGAACTTTTGCGACTCTCGAAGATTTCTTAAATTTTGTCTTTTGGTTAAACTTTATTCGCATATCTGAAAGTAATATATATTCTAAGCCTGACTTATTTTGACAATCAACTGATATTTCCATGAAATCTGACTGAAATCCAATCAGTAAATACCAAGCTTGTTCCAATTCCACTTGTTCCTTTAACATGTACTTTTAACATGCACAAAAAATGTTTCAATTCCGTTTCTTAAAGCTATTAACGTTTATGAACAGGAAAATATAATCCAAATGGAGTAAAATTTAACTGTTCCTTATCTTTTATCAATAATATATCTAATTGAATGCATTTAACGAACGTATAAAACCATCTGCGGCAAATAAACTAATTGAATTGAAAGATATGGCATCTTAATTGTTTATCGTATTCATTAAAAGTGCCAGAAATCTTTGCTACTAATTGCGCATTATTGTTTCAGTCATAATTATCGACGATTGATTTTCCAAAAAAAAAAAACAACAAAAAAAAAACGTGCCAACATTTTTTTGTTTTTATCAAGTTCGTTGGTTGCTTAATTAAAACGCAAACGTTTGCATTGTTAACTAAATAAAAATAATAGTAATAAAGCAAACAAAAAGTCAAAAATTGTATGGCCCGAAAGAAAATAATGAATTACGCAGAATGTTAAGCAGAACGCAGATCAAATACCCTTTTTATACGTAGTTCATATATTTATGAAATGTTTACCCGATTTTGGCTTGGCATATTTCTAAAGAGGAAATCTGTTATATCATATTTGTTTCGATTCCGCGTGTTCCCGCTTACAGGTAAACAATATGAAGTACGTAAGAGCAGAACCTCCAATTGGTATATGTATGTATGTATGTGTGTATATGTGTGTGCAAACATGATAGAGTCAAATATGTAACACGCCGTGTTGTCAACTCAGCTGTTTTCCAGCTAAATGCTGGCTATTTTCAAAGCTCATCAGCCAGAAACGTTGGAATTGTGAACTAGTTTGGCATTTCTTGCCAATGACAAGTAAACGCAGCCCTGTTTATGCACTTGACAACACTGGTTGCATGCTACATCAAATATTTAATGTACTTTCTCTAAGAGCATAGCCATTTTTTAATCGATATTTGTTGGTTTTTCCATATTGCTCGCGCCTTTAATTCAATAAATTTTGCAGCGTTCGGTTTATGCCGGTAAAAGTACACATATGTACATATATATGTATATACATATATGTATGTATGTTAGTACAATTGTACACATGTTCATGCCTATGTGTGTGTGTGTATGTGTATGCATGCATGTTGTTATGGCATGATGCATGTATCAGCCATCGGTTATTTACTTGGCTCTGGTTTATAAGTGAAATGCGTTTATTTATTTAAACGTAATTTATTCGCGCGCCAGTGGAATTTTTGTCGATCGCATGTTCTTTTTTTATTTTTATTTTTTTTATGATCAATTTTTGCAAGCAATGCTGAAATTGGCGCTCACTGTAATTGCCAAAAAATGTAACTCTTATCGTGTAACATAAGGGAGAGAGAGAGAGCGCGAGGTAGAAATTAAAGCATTAACAGCGCAATAAAATTAAACTGTTTGCAGTGGCTGCCAAACTGTTGCATGGCTTTTGCTGCCGCTGCCGCCGCTACAGCTGCTGCTGCTGCTGCTGCACGCCGGGTGTTAATTGTAAGAGAAATGGGTTTTTCCAAATTTAAATCGAGCGACTGCAAAGTGGTTGCTGGCCTTTTGAAGTTGTTGATCTTGTCTTTGCACAGTGAATGCCGCATTAACGTAGGCGGTGATAACGGCAATTGAAGCCGAAATAATGAAAAGTGACGTCTGCGCTGACGTTGTTGACGCATACACATGCATTAACAATATACATATACATATACATATATAAACACATATTTATGTATGTATGTGTGTTTTCTGCCTGAAACGAGGTGGTAGGCGAAGTACGAAAGCGAATGCGATAAGCAAGAAGGTCAATAAATTGCTTGATATAATGAGCCATGTGCACAATTACACACACACATACATAAACGCTATCGCGCATATGCGCTCGCATTTACATATTTATATACATACATAAAACACGTGTCGATTTTCCCAACAGGAACCCGAGCAACATTTCGGAAAGACGCACGCTGCAAAAGGCAGGACTAGCACATTCCAATATCTTTCTAAACTCTAAGGTTTGTTATCTTACTCGGGGTCGACTTAAAAGTTCATAAATATTCTATAATTGATTATTTTTAATAACAAAATGTGGCTTTCCACGGCTTCTTAATTTTTCAAATTCCAATATTGGTTTAACATTTACATACACTAATATTTTGTATATTACTCAAATGCCTGTGTTAGCACGAAATTCAGTTTGCTAACGATGCCGCGTCGCGTTCGTGTCACGGAGGAAAAAACGACACGCGCTCAACTCTATTTAGGACTCGAATTGGGTACTCTCTAGGCTTGCCACGCTCTGATTGGCGCGTGGACCACGTGCAGAAAAACTGTTCAATATTGCGAGCGTTATACAGACATAGAGAGAAAGAGAGCGCAAGGGCGAGCGATAGATTGCGATTGAAGTGGATGTTGGTTTGTTACGACTTACCGGCTTTTTCGCCGCCAGCGGCTTATTGATCAAATTCAAATGCGGCTCAAAGTCCTGGCCAAAGCGTTCGATGAGCAAGTTTTCGGCAACCTCTTGCGGGCATTCCTCCTGCTGCACCATCTCCCAAATGTCCTGCGGTATATAGCAGCTGAGCACCAGGCCCAGCAGCAGCCCGATCACAAAATAATGATTGCGACTCAACGCGGACGGTCTACGCATGTTTCAGGCGTATGGCAAATTGAAATTACATACATACATACATACACGCATATGTACATATAGGACGCTGATGCTTAATGGCGCTGTTGTCATGTGTACATCTTGTTGTTGCTTTTCGTACGCACAAATGTTGCAGCTGCTGCTTCCTCTTCGACTGTTGTTTCGTTACGTTTAATTTGTTTTTTTTTAGTGTTCGTTTTTGTTTTTGGCGGAAGCGATAAGCAGGCAGAGAACTCAAACAAGTGCGCTGACTGTGCCGGCTAATTTTGGCACTAGATGCGTGTTATTGTAGTTGTTGTTGTTGTTGTTGTGCAGCACGCACTTGCGTTTCGTTGATGTTGTTGTGTTTGTACTGTAGCTGTTGTTTGCATTTGGCGCATTTTTAAAACAAATTCACAGGTATATAAGCAATCATTGCACTTACACCACACTAAACACATTTATTCGCATTGAGACGTTAATGCTACGAAATGCTTAAAAAAAAAGAAGTTGAACAAGCGCAAACAAGCGCCGCCTGGCCGCCGCACACCGCGTAACGTAAAAAAATGGGATCTTTTTATCTTCACTTCGTTTTGCACACTTAGCAGCTGCTGTTTCTGTTAGCTCACTGTTACGAGTACCTGTTAGCTGTCTGTTAGTAAAGTGATATGTTATAAACTAGTACGCTGTACACAGATCATGCAAGCTAAGCAAATTTGTTCAAACATCTTATAGTTTAAAAATAATAATAAAAAAAAATTAAAACTGTGATGTTTAAAATATTTTTAGATTAACGTGCTAATATTAAAATGGAAAAAAATCACAAATAATATTACACACCGAAACAGTGCTGCAGCACAATACAAGATCATACACTCTCTGTTAATGCGCGCGCAATGTACTGCTCAGCGTACTCGCCCAAGACTGACAGCCATCTGCCAACAGTATGTTACTTTTAACAGAGCGCTCATTTTTGCGTTAACATTACTGTTAGCATATTGCGCAACTGTAAACTCAATTTAGCGTTGCTCATTTTTTTGCGTTTGCGTTGTTGACATTGCCGGGTGGGTCGCACATTTGTCAAAAAGTTGATAAACAGGCCGACATGGCTGTGGTTGTGCTAGACAATGGCGCGTACACAGCCAAAGTGGGACTCGCCACGCAGGATGAGCCCCAGGTGGTGCCCAATTGCATAATGAAGGCAAAAAGCGAGAGACGGCGCGCTTTTGTGGGCAACCAAATCGAAGAATGCCGCGATACCTCGGCATTATTTTACATCCTGGCCTTTCAACGTGGTTATCTACTGAACTGGGACACACAAAAAACGGTCTGGGATTATATATTCAGCAAGGAGGGCATCGGCTGTACACTGGAGAATCGCAATATTGTCATTACCGAACCGCAAATGAACTTCCAGAGCGTGCAGGAGGCAATGCTCGAGATGCTCTTCGAGGAGTATCGCGTGGCGGGCATGTACAAGGCGACGGCCGCCGATCTGGCTGCGTTCAACTATGTGGCGGACAGCGAGGAGCGCACCACAATGCAAACCCTCAACTGCATCATTATCGATGTCGGCTACAGCTTTACACATATTGTGCCTTTTGTGCTGGGCCGGCGTGTCCTGGAAGCCATCCGGCGCATTGATGTGGGCGGCAAAGCGTTAACGAATCATCTCAAGGAGCTCATCTCCTACCGGCATCTGAACGTCATGGATGAGAGCCATGTGGTGAATCAAATCAAGGAGGACGTTTGCTTTGTGGCCGAAGACTTCAAGGATGCGATGAGCGTGCATCACAGCGAGAAACGGCGAAAGGAAATCGCTGTGGAATATGTCCTGCCCGACTTTACTACAGTCAAGCGTGGCTATATACGTGTGCCGGGCCAGCCTCGCGAGGAAGAGGAACAACAGCAAATGGTGCCGCTGTGCAATGAACGTTTCACTGTGCCGGAGGTGCTCTTCAATCCATCGGACATCGGTATTCAGCAGGTGGGCATACCGGAGGCTGTCGCCGATGCCCTGCAAGCGTGTCCCTGGGAGGCGCATCGCGAACTATTGCTCAACATACTCATTGTTGGGGGCAGTTCACAGTTTCCCGGCTTTCTGCCGCGCCTCAAACGCGATCTGCGCGCCCTGGTGCCAGATGATTTGGAGGTATCGCTCATCTGTCCCGAGGACCCGGTGCGTTATGCCTGGTACGGCGGCCGGGAAGTGGCCACCAGTCCCAACTTTGATGAGTTCATCTATACGCGAGATGATTACGAAGAGTTTGGCATACACGGCCTGCCGCAGC
Source organism: Drosophila kanekoi (assembly GCA_037075305.1). Lineage (NCBI taxonomy): Eukaryota > Metazoa > Arthropoda > Insecta > Diptera > Drosophilidae > Drosophila > Drosophila kanekoi. The sequence continues at coordinate 9,710,479 of JBAMCE010000451.1, read as the reverse complement.
GCTAATAATAACGCATTATGCCCATTGATTAGGTTTATAAATTATTTCTATAGCTCACTTTTTTTGTGCCGTTGTGCGTGTGTGTGTGTGTGCGTGTGTATGCCTGCTGTGTGTGCGTGGGTGTGTGTGTGTGTGTGTGTGTGGCGCCATTAAATAATCCCTGAATGTCGCATATAGATCCCTAAATGCCGCATTTCATGTATTACATGAAAACTTTGAGTTGTTTTTCTTATATTTGGTAGCCGGGAGAGTTTTGGAACTGGACTTCTGTGCGTTGACCTGCCTTCCAGCTATTTGCAATATGATCGATGGAGCAGCTCCTGGGCTTGGCGAAGACGTCTCTTTAATCATGGAGCGTTAGAGCTCAAGCAGCGGAAGCTATCGCATTCCCAAGCCAGAAACATTCCCTCCGTTCGCATACCCTTGCCTAGAGTATTTGAAGGATCTCTGATCGAGGGTAAATCATTCGATAAGGCCATGTCGTCCGCTTTAAGCCCAATTTCAGATTAATTCCACTTGTTCCAGGTGCTCCATATTCATGTTAATGTGAAAAACAATCGTAGCATTATGTATTACAGCTTATGTAGCAAAGATTGGTTTGCAGGAGTCCTTTTGCTCTTCAAGATTCCTTCAATCCTAGTCACATCGAGCTGCTTCCCACTGTTCCCACAATTATCGCTCGAAAATATAGCAATAAAGAGTCACAAGTTGTTTATGTTATCTAACGATATATAGCTAACTAACTTGTGAAATAAGAGTAGATTTGTTAGTAAACAATTATCGTTTTGTATTCTATTTGTTTATAATTTGAACTACATACATGCTAATGTACATACGTATATGTTATTTGAAGGATAACCTATGAACAGAGTAAATTGGGCTCATTTGCCGCGCGCTTACGATTAAAATGTAACTACAGAAAACAATCTTAAGCATATTTTCATAATATTCTTTTCTTTTCGTCTTTGTTGTGAAGCACCTTATGTGGTTGTGTCCACAAACGTATCGAGACAATTGAGAAGATGCTCTCGCAACGGGCGTTCGCAAAATAATAATTGAATTTAAAAAGAAATATACATAACACAAGCTGTAATCTCTACATAAACTTAGATAATTTAGGTATTTGCGAGGCGGGTCCGGTTCTGTAGAGAGAGCATCGCGCTTGCCCCCCCACAAACGCTTTACATGCTGAAGGATTCGCCGCAACCACAGGTGCCCTTTATGTTCGGATTGTTAAACACAAATTCGCTGGTCAATTTGGATTCCACAAAGTCCATTTCGGTGCCTTTTGTAAGAAAAAAACAAAAAAAAATGACGATTATATGATGAGGCATTATATAATGCGACATCTGCGATTACCTAGCAAAGACAGTTGCGCCTTCTTATCAATAAAGACCTTGACGCCATCCTGCACTACCTCCTCATCCAGTTTATCTGACCATGCAAAATATCAATAACATTTACAAACAGTACTCAAATAGATATATATATTTTACCTTTGGTGCTGGCATAGTCCAGTGTATAGGAGAGTCCGTTGCAGCCGCGCTGGCGCACACCGACCTTGAGACCGATCTGTGGAGACAAATATAAGCATATAGATTTTGACTTTAATACGCAACTGGTGGACCTACCACCTCTGGTTTATCCTGGAGCAGCGACTTGATGCGTTGCACCGCAGCGGGCGTCTAGAAGAAACAGAAGAGAACACCCCACAACGTAAATAACAATATTGATCAACGAGCTGCGATGCTGCCCGTTTGCCTGTTACTTCATCAGGCAAACGACCGTCTGTCATCTGCGCGTATTTCATCAGAAAGTTTTGTGGCACTTACCAGCGTTAGTGCGGCCCGCGTTGCTATTAATTTTCGTCCCGTGACAGCGCGTACCGTTGCTGTTGCCACAACACGTGTTGCCATTTTTTTTTGTTCAAGATTTATATAATTTGTTTTGCTAACAATTTCAACAATTTCTGTGCTGTTCGAAAAGTGTTACTAAACACTAAGAATCTGTTCGTGTGATAGGCGCTCTAGAGTTGACTAACAGCGTGCAGGTTATCGAGCGATACGATACACGGTTATCGTTTTGACGACCGTATTTCGTCACAAATTTTAAAATTACGTTTTTTATGGGCAAATATTAAACTGAAGACTTACCACGTTTCTATACCATTAAAGTATTTTATTTAAATACAAATATTTGAACTCAAATTATATTATGATTAAACAGGAATATAAATAATTGAGAAAACTTTGTAGTACATTTGTTACCAGATACCAGTGACAAAACTGCTAAGAACATGCATTGGCGAAATCTTCTAAAATCTCTGAGCACTGAAATCATCGATCAGTGTTTAGTAACGCACAATTTTATCGATATATTTAGCGTAATATTGTCCGTTTCATATTTATTGTTTATACAAACATAACTAAAATGAGCGCCTTAAAATTAATGTACAAACTATATGGCAGCGCCGGCAGACGCACCATAGCTCCCGTCACACGCGCCCTATACCATGCACACAATCATGGCCAGCGTCAATACCATTTGCTGACCATATCAGCATTGCCAAACAACAAATACACGTGCCTGCAGCGCGCAACTTTCAGCGATAAGCTCGAAACAGGAGCGGTAAGTGGCAGTAGGTGCAAGTGAATACCATTTAAAGCTTCATATCATCCACTGCAGCAAGATGAAAGCAATCGAGTGGCCAGAAACAGCATACCCTTGGCGGAGCTGCAGACCAAAATGCAGCTCATCTATACGTGCAAGGTGTGCCAGAGCAGGAACATGGAGACCATATCGAAGGTGGCCTACAATCGGGGCGTTGTTATTGTTACATGCAAAGGCTGTGCCAATCATCATCTGATTGCAGACAATTTAAATTGGTTCACGGATCTCAATGGCAAGCGAAACATTGAGGAAATATTGGCCGAAAAGGGGGAACAAGTTGTGAAAATTGTCAGTGATAAACATGAATATTTGCCAAGCAATTAAAACCCATGTTATTAGCTATAAACGTAGGCTACTTTATTGAGCAGTTCCCGCAGCCGACCAAGCTGCGGCAGCGCCTGAAGCTCGCCATAGAACTGACTGCGACACGGCGATTTGGGTGTGAGCAGCAAATGTGTCAAATAGAGCATCTCGTCCAGCGGCAACGCTGCAATGGGCGCATCCCCAGTGCACTGCATGTCATCCAAACGCAGATGCGGCAACTGCTGCTGCCAATAGCCAAACAAATAGCTGCCCAATGCGCCAGCGAAGCGGGCGTGCATTAGCCAGCAGAACAGGCGCGAAACATTGCAGCTGCTGCCGTTGGCAACAAAGAGGTAAATATTTTGCACAAAGCAGGCGCTGGCCGGGCTGGCCGTGCCCTCCGCTAGCATATCACAGATCATTTGGCGCAGCACATAGCAGCGTGTGTACAAAATGCTCTCCTTGGGCTCCCGGAACAGCTGCAGCCACAACTCGCAGCTGATGAGCCGCATGGCGCGTCCGAGAGCTATTTTGATGTCCTCCACTGTGGCCAGGCGAAAGATGCGTCGCACCAATTGACGCATTTGCAGCACATTGACATTCATTTCAACAGCTGCCGCTGCTGTTGCCGCGTCCAGCGTACTGTTGGCCTTTTTCTGTGCCATGGCTGACCAATCCAGATCCTTGATGATGCCCCAGGCGGGCTGCACTTCGGCATACGTCTTGTGCATGTGGTACAAAAGTGGCGCATGCGCATGACCGTTATGCGTGCCATTTACAATGTTGATGCACAGCTCCTTGATGCACTGTTCCCGATCCGTTTCACACTTTTCGTAGTAGCCTCTAATGGCGGCATGCGCCTGGGGGCACTGCAGCAGCACAGCTTCCACAAGCTCATCGCCGTGCCGGACATGACATTCATGCAGGTACAGTGTGGCTTTGAACATGCACTCAATATCCGTGTGGGTCAGCTCAAGATACTTTGGCTGCCCCAATTGCATCTGATCTTGACAATCCAGCAGCCAAGCGAGCAGTTTGGCGGAATGTGTCGCAGCTTGATCCAGTGTTAAGTCGCTGTCTACACTCAGCTCATTTCGTATGTACGCATCCATCGTTGGCTTATTTCCAGCTTCTTTGGTTCTCTAAAGCTTAATAGTATTTACATGTTAATTCATTTTTCGTGCTGTACCCCATATAATATTATATTTGATAAATGTATTTGAAAGAAGTGTTATCGATAAACATGCTCTGTTAACGAGCAGCTCTGTTATCTGAATGAGTCTGCGCAGTGGTGCCACCATATATAAGGCGGGCTATTAACCATAAACAGTTGGCCAACACTGGCTTTTGAATTTCAACATTTTTCAACCCGACCGAAGTGTGCAAACGACTTGTATGCTCTTTAGTTTTATTTTAATATATGTATATATATATATATCTCATCTTAGATGAGCAAACTTATTGACGATACTATATACATGTATATATATATAAATATATATATGCATTAATATATATATACCGTCAATGGGTTTATTCATCCCTCGCCCTCTCTTTCACTTTTACTAAAGTTACATTTACTCATTAAAAAGATAAACATAAAATGCATAACATAGACTTATAGTTATATCAAATACCTATGCCTTCATTCTTCCATGCCTTTTTTCTCGTGCATTTTATTATATTTTTTTTTTTAATTTTTTAAATATATATATATATAAACAAGAATCAAAGCGTAATCAGCATATTTTGCGTTTGCTTTGTTTCACACATATCCATGTGGGAATATGCTCGACTTAAGTAAATAAAAATATATTAGTTATTTTTTCGTGTTATTATTACTTTTTCAAAAATAGGGTTGCAAAAAAAATTATAAAATTAAGAAAACAGCTTTGAATACATTGATGTTGACTGATATACTTTGTTTTTTTTTCTTCTTCCCATATATGATAAATGATGTTATTATTCTTTGTGTGCTCTTTGCATGGTTGTTCTTTCTTTTTTATCTTCTTGTTCTTCTTCGGTTTTCCCCTTCTCTTTTTGAAAATTTATGAAAATATATATATATGTAAATATATATATATACATATGTATGCATGTATATATATATATTGATATATATGTATTGTATATAATATACGCGCGAAAATTAATAATTAATTCAACATGTTTTTCTTTTATATATACTATATAACTATATGTACTATATGTATATGTTGTTGTCGCTGTTGTTGCTATCGCACATTTGCTGTGGCTGTTCTAATTATTTTTCTTCGCAGTTTTTGTTTTAGGAATTCTTGAAATTGTGTGTATGTGTGTGTGGGTGTGAGTGTGTGTGTGTGTGTTTGTGTGTGTTGCTATAGCTGTTGGTTATTCCTGTTATTGTTGTTGTTGTTGGGTGTGTGCGGACGGCACAGCTTAGGCAAAGCCAAAGCCCTCGGAGCACTCGTGTATGGCCTTGAGCAAACAGCTTCGCAACTTATCATACGACTTGTACATGGGCAGATCCAGTTGATTAAAGCTACAGATATAAGGTATAAGGAATTTAGTAAATATACAAAATTGGAAAAGCTAAGCAGCAATTACCAGGTATGTGCGCAAGGCAAACGATCCGTGGAACGATCATCGCGATGTATTTGGAACTTTTGTATGCCATTCATGCCCTCCAGGGAGCCGAAGCCCTGCAACGGTACCTTCGAGGTGCCAGTGACAAACTGTAGGAATTTCGCACGATCCGCCTGATCGAAGCTGCGCAACGCGCGCCAAAACCATTGAATCTGCAAAAAGCACAATTTTATATATAGTACACATAAAAAATAGTAAATCTATATAAATTAGTTCTATAGACACGCACCTGTGCCGATTTTGATGTGTACTTGTGGTACTCGGTGTTTGCCTTTAGATCTTCAATATCAATATCCGGCAAGCCGGATATGAGAAGCTCTAATTCCTGTTCGTTAAATATGGATATTAAATGCTTTGGAATTATATCATAGAAGCCTTCAAGGAATGCGTCCAATCTGCAATAATTAACATTATGAAAATTATATTAGTCACAATTATATGTTTTCCTTAATGTATAAAATTTAATTGATTCCACTACTCACTGCTGACGTATGGAGCCGCTCATCTTTAACTGGCAAACGAGTTGAACATATTCAAATTTATTCTCCTCGGTGACGGCAATGTCGCGCCCATTTGGCTTGAGATCACGGATTTGTGTGACGCCAAACTCTTGCACCTCGGTGGAGAAGGTTAACTCATAGCCAAGCGTCGATATATCATTTTTCATAAGATAGTCCAGGCCCTTATAGAATTCATAATCCTGCGATTCCATATCAGTATGCTTCACCTGTTTGCCCAGGATGTGTTTATAAAATGAGCGTGTGAAATAGCACTCCAGCAGCTTATTATCATGCACGGCCTTGGCTATAATAGAGAATGGAAACAAGTTACAATTTGTGGACCCTTCGATTTGGTACTCTTCTTTGGCACTTACCAATGACTCGACCGACAAACTTGAAGTAGCTCAGATGATTGGGATTTGCATGACTCGATGGATTTATCATATAGGTGACGCGATCGCCCGGCGATACGCAGAACAAGGCATACATTGGATTAAAGATTTCGCGCGATATTATCACATACCATTCACGTAGCAGGCCGCCAGCATCCTGGCCTTCTTCATCTGCAAGCAATAACAAAAACAATTATTACGCATAAAATTGGAAATCTTGTTAGATTCAAACGCGCGCACTCACCCTCAAATACAATATAGAAGCGATTCTTCCATTCTTCGGGACCGAGACGATAGAGGACACGGAATGAATCCTCAAAGACGGTAATACGTCGCACACTAACAGTATGTTCCTCACGGCGTATGCCCTCGTCGAGGCGCTCTAATTCGGTCTGGAAATACTTGCGCTTTACGTCAAAGTCTAGGATGCGTGTATGATCCACCAAGACGGCGAATGGGCCATCGGATAGATGTGTGGCCGACTGACGTAGAATTTGATTAAGCACTGTGCGATGCTTTTCGGCGAATTGTAGAAACTTTTGGCGATCCTGCTTAAGTTGCGCCTCATGTGCGGTTAGCGCCACCTGCTGACCAGCAGCGCCTGTGGAACCATCCTGCATGCGGGATTCATCTGCAAAGCAAAAGGGCCGTTAAAGAGTTTCTATACCAATATATATATATCTGTACATACCCTCAAAACTGGCTGAATTTTGGGCTTGGCTGCTGTTGCTGCTGCTGTTGGTGGTATCATCCAGTTGTGGACTAATCTCGGGTGCCACCGGCTGGGGGACAACGCGCAAACCAGAGCCAGCAGTTGCACTACCGGCGACACCACGTCCTGGCTTCTTCGGTGTCACCCGATGTGAGGCGTGTATAAGGAAGAAGGCCTCAACGGTCGGTTGTAGAACCAGTACAGCAAACTCATCCTTGGACTCCTCCAGGGCCACCAGGCACTCGCTCAACGTGTGCCACAGCACGTCCAGGCATAGTATCTGACTAAGCGTTGGCTTTGCAGCGCTCTTCGAGCCGCCGCCAATGCCGCCGCCGCCGCCGCTGCTGTTGCCAGCGCTACTGTTCGAGCTACTATTGACGTTTGAAGCGTCGTTGGTGTCCATGCTGCTGACACCGGAAGCAGATGCGCCGCCTCCAACCGTTGAGCCCGCATCGCCAATAATATCAATGATGTCGTCATTGTTGTCATCATTTTGACTATTCTGCAGCTCGTACATTTCACGCACCTGCATGAAGATCTTAAGGGTGCGCAGGAAATAAGGCTGAGCCGATGAATTGGACATTAGCTTCTTCATCGAGGGCAACTGCAGTTCACAGGTTGGCTTGGCATTCTTTGGGGCCGATATGATGACCGATTCAGATGTGAAGCGATCCTGCATAGTGCCCTCATGGACGGTTAAATTGGATAGTAAAGCGGCGCCACCGCTGCTGTTGCTGTTGTTATTATTGTTGATGTTGTTGATGTTATTGCTGCTGCTGGCGCCGGCGCTGCCGCTGCTGCTGGGCTTATTATCCGGCTGTTGCGGCTTCGGCTGCTGTTGGCCAAGCGTATTGTAGGCGCGAATCTCGTTCAGCAGCGTCTGTATAGCCTGACGCACCTCTTCGGCCAGGCCGAGTATGGCTGCGGTCAAGTACTGTATGAATATGGCATTCGATGCCTGCGAGCACTGTGTGAGATTCACAATCAGTTTGGTAACATTGTCCAGCCCCTCAGTGGTGCCGCACTGATGTGTCAGCACCTCGATTACCAGCTGCAATTGGGAGAAGTTCTTGGCATAGATTTTGCGACGTGGCTTATTTGATTGCGATGGTGTTGATGGTGTTGGCTTTGGCACTGTTCCGCCTAATGCACGCGAGTGCAATAGCTCATCATCCTCATCGTCTTCATCCTCCTCATCCTCCTCGTCCTCATCGTCATCCTCCTCGTCTTCATCATCCTCCTCCTCATCTTCGTCCGAGTCATGATGACGACCTGCCGCCAACAGCTGTCGTGGCCGCGCCGGAGCTGTTGTGCTGGCATTTGCACTCGCTTCGTCGCGCATCTCTTCATGGAATTGACTAAGAGGCGCCAATGGCGGCAACAGACTATCCTGTTGCTGCTGCGTTGGCATTTGCTCATCCTGTTGTTGTGCTTGTTGTGTTGGCATTTGCTCATCCTGCTGCGTCAACGGCTGCTGCTGTGGCTGTTGTTGTTGCTGTTGTTGTTGTTGCTGCTGTTGTTGTTGTTGCTGCTGTTGTTGTTGCTGCTGTTGTTGTTGTTGCTGCTGTTGTTGTTGTTGCTGCTGTTGTTGTTGCTGCTGTTGTTGTTGTTGCTGCTGTTGTTGCTGCTCTTCCTCTTTGGGCAAATCAACGCTCAGCGAGGCCAACAGTTTGACCAGCATATCAGTTAAATGCGGCGAACGGCAGATAACCTTGTACGGCAACATCTCGAGAAGCTGGCCAAACGGCGAATCGGTGAAGGATAAAAATTCACTATTATTGGTCTGCCATTTCCAGGCCGGCTGTGAGGTTAATGGAAACTGTGCCACATTGGCCAAACGGAGCGGAGTCTGACGATCAATATTTAGCACCACATCCCAAAAGTTGTGCGCATTTGTTTGATAGGCAACGGTGGTGCCATCAATGTTGCTGTTATTATTGTTGTTATTGCTCGGCTTGCCGGCGCTGGCAGCTGCCTTGGCCGCAGCCGCTTTCGATGTGGATGGCGCCTCGTCGAGTGGCTGCGCCTTGGGCAGCTGTAGCTGCAACTGTTGATGATGTTGCTGCTCATCCAAAATGCCACGCAAACGATTAGCCATTTGATAGCGATGATAACGTGATCGCAAATCCCCGCCTACGCCGCCTCCGCCACCACCTGCACCACCAGTTGCACCACCGGCAGCAGCAGCAGCAGCATTACCAGCTGCCACAAGATTGGCTACGGCTGCCGGATCATCGAGACGCGCCGAGGCGCTCGCATTAGGCATGCCGAAGACGGCGCTGAGCATGCGAGCGCGCGCTTTTGGCTCACGATTGAAGGGCAAGAAGCTGAATGGATAATGCTTGGCCAGGACGAAGAGCAAGTCAAGACAATTGCGCACTATCATTTGCGCTGCCTGCGGATTGATGCTGATGCTGCGTGCGCTGCCCTCGTACATCCGATTGATTAGGAATATGTTGCTCTTATAGCCAAAGGCGGCATCGACGCGCAGCTTGAGCCATTCAGGTTTGCTGCCCGAATTGGCCGCACCAAAGTTCGAATTATCCTCGTTTGTCTTCTGTATGATGCTGATCAGGGCTTTAATTATCCAGTCGCGCGTTGGCTCATGATGGCATAGATTGCGTATGACGCGATGCAAACGCACGCTATTCACCTTCTGATCCTCAACAAACAGGAACAGCAAAAGCGTGGCCAGCGAATCCGGATCCAGCAATATATTCTCATCCTCCATCATGAGCAGAGCGAGCGGCTTTCCAGTGCTCGGCGCAATATGATGATGATGCACAATTGTCGTGTGCTGATGATGTTGCGGCTGCGCATTGCCGCTGGCATCGTACCAAATGGCGCTATGCCAGCGCGCCTCATCCAGATTTTGCAGAGTTGACTGGAATCGAGCTGTCAAACAAATCGAGGAATTTTCTATTAGAAAAGGGTCAACAAAGAACAACAACTGCACCAGTCGGGAGTGACCGACTAGAAGATATACTGCATGTGCTCCAACTAGAGCATATGTACTTTATGGGATCGGAAATGTTTCCTTCTATGTGTTAGACATATCATGGCCAAATTATAGTATCCTCCACAAGAGTGTGAAGAGACTTACATAGCGCATTGCTGGGTGGATGGGCATCCATGCGGGCGCCGTTGCGCGATTCCCAATCGCGACGCAAGAACTGCGCCTCAGCTGCCAATTCCGGTGGCAGGCTGGCTATCTGTGACTCCTCCATGTCGGTTAGTATCTGCGTTTTGTAAACACAATTGGATTAAAAGGGGGTCATGCCAAAGCATTATTGGGGCACATGTACTCACAGCTTGACGCAAATTCTCGGGTAGATTCTGAAAGAATGCGGCGGTATCGACAGGATCATCGGGATTGGCGCTCTGCGCCGCCTGACGTTGCTGTTCAATGCGCTGCTGCATGAGCACCTCCGACTGTATATTGGGCGGCAGTGCGGCCAGAAATTCGGGATTAACTTCGACCAGGGAATCGTGCGCAATTTGTATGGCATTCTGCTGGGCACGCTGACGTATGCGCTGCATTCGCAAATGCTCCTGTATAACCTCCTCGCGCATCTCGCTGGGTAAAGCGGCCAGGAATGAGGGATCAACGCCCTCTGGCACCTCTAGGTCTCCCAATGCGGCACGCACCTCGGGACTCATGTCAGTGACAACGGCACTTGCTGTAGCGCTGGAGCTTCCTGTTGCGCCGCCTGCTGCAGCTGCTGGTGCAGCTTCACTAGGAGCAGCAGCAGAAGCAGGAGGATCAGAAGCAGGAGGACCAGAAGCTGAAGCAGAAGCAGGGACGGCAGCAGCACCAGCATCTTCTAAGCTATTAGCTACATCCGCATCGTTGGCAGGCGCTTCTTCGGCGGTACCGAAATCTAGGCCGGAACTAGAATCTGTTTCGGGTACCGGGTCATGGGGACGCACCTCTAAATCCAATTCGGGCGGCTCCATATCGGGCAAATCTGGCAATGGATCTGCCTCAACGGCAGCCACCACAGCTGCGGCCACAGCGGATAGAGTAGCGCGATTTAGCTGATGATAGGGTTCAGGTACAGTGCTCAAGATTTCCCGGGCCTCGTCGTGTTGGTCATTAGCCATAAGCTGAGCAGCCAGCTCGGATATGGAGACCGCTGGCGGGGTCGGTGCAAAGAGCGTGGTTGGATCTGTAACACCAGAAAAATCTGGCACCAGGTCCTGCTCTGAGTCCGACTCCGGCTGCTCCTCTTCCTCTTGATCATTCGATGGCAGCAGGGACTGCTCCTGATGCTCGTGCTGTTCTGGCGGCGGCGGCGGTGGAGGATCGGTAAAATTCAGCGTGCCTGGCACCACATCTAGCGTTGGCGGCAGCGGGAAATTCATATCAGCGGTAGGCATGTGAACTGGCGAATCGCGCCATTGCTCATCATTGGGGCCAGTATCACCGGAATTACTGCGTCCGGCCTGTATCGATACACGTTGCAGGCGGGCCGCGGTCAAATCGCGATTGGGCAGCGATTGTCGAGCATTCAACGGGCCAGCGCCGGCGGTGCGCGAAGAGTTCGCGTTCGTATTGGCATTGTTGTTGCGGCGCATCGAGTTCTGACGTGGCTCGTTCATCTGCAAAATAGAATATTAAATTGAAAGCCAATTATTAATCAATTTAGAACAAATTATAAGAGGGATGGGGTAGGGCAGACCCCGCTTAAACTGGACTTTCTGGGCTACTTCGACTTTCGCCCTTGCATTCATAATAAGCCAACGGCAACCATTTCATATCATTCCATTAAATCTAGAATCGGTTTGGCTTAAAGAATCAATCGTTGAACTCACCCCAAACTCGAGGATTTCAGCTACTTCAGCGCGTGTACGTGTACGCGACGGTCGCCCGCTGGAGGGCAGATGGGGTACTGGTGGATGACGTGGTGGATGCGATGGCGGTATAGCACTGCCAGCTGCATTCGACGGACCTTGGACACTGGGGAAGAGTTGCGGCGGCGCTTGCTGTTGCGGCTGCGAATGTTGTGGTGGCCTTGGCGGCATATCGTTAATGCCCGACGCACCGGCACCGGCGGCACCGGGAGCACTGACCGACTCCTGCTCATTGGTCAAATCAATTTCAGCATAGATATTGTAGAGCGCCTGATGGCGCGAGGCATTGTTGCGATGACGTGGACGCCGTGGCTCACCAGCTGCTAAAGGGGGCAAAAAGAAACACGTTTAATATTTAATCTCAGGGTGGAGGATAGGCGCGTGTCCCACTTACCAGCAGCTGTATTGTTGCTGTTGCTGTTGCCGCTGCTGCTGCTGGTGTTGTTGCTGGTATTGTTGCTGCTGGTGATGGTGGCCGCCAGTGTTGGCTGAATTGTGGTGCTGGCGGTTACAATGCTGCCGCCATATGGAGTCGTTGCTGTGGTCACCGTTGCCAGAGATGCGGCGTTCACGAACTGCATCGATGGTATCAGTCGGGGTATCGAACTTCGGAAATTGTTGGTTGCCGCCGGTGTTGTTGTTGTTGCTGCTGCTGCCGTGCCCGGCGGTGGCGGTGGGGGCGCTATCGCGCTAGAGCTGCTACTGTTGCTGCTGCTGGTTGTGTTTGTCGAAGCGGAATTCGACAGCCAACTGTTGACATTGTTCCCGACCGTTGTGACAGTGGTGCTTCCACTTGCACTGGCATTTGGATTTGCCGCTGTCGCAGCTGCGCCTGTCTCAGTGGGCGCGGTGGCGGCAGCGGCGGCAGTGGTGGCAGCACCAGCACTAGCTCCAGCTCCATTTGCAGCTCCAGTTGCAGTTCCAGAATTGGATGCACCAGCTATGGCAGCAGCTGTAGCTGCTGCTGACGCCTGACGATTGGCCTCCTCCTGTTTGCGCTGCTGATGAGCCAATTTCAGTTCTTTGATCAAATGCGGCAGCAGGAAATGCGCCGCATAGAGGCATGCATCGGTTTGACTTTCCATGTCCAGGGCTTTGGCTTCCTCCAGCCACCAATGGAGCGCTGGCAAAGGGCAACAAGCATGCAAGGTAATCAGATGATATTTACATTCACTAGATAATTATGATAACTAGTTATAATTCTCAAGTGGTTAACGTTTCGCCTTACAAATCAAGAGTCGATAGCAAACTCTGCCGATAAAAGAACCCGAAGATTCTTGATACACAAATGACCAGCTCCCGCTGGTTGTTCTTGGTGGTTATGACCAACATTGGCCTCGAGCCGGCCATCTTCAAAGCTTGTTAATTTTAAACGCGAGGCAAAACTGAATCTAGGTCTAAAGCTAGTTTCAAATTTTTAAAACATCCATGAAAGGTTTTTGAAAAGGGTTTAAAACGGGCTTTAAAATAGATTTTTATCTGTTGTAAAACAGGTTTGAAATGCTTCAGAATACTATAAAACTGGTTCATAAAAGGGTTTCTATGTGTTTCAGTTGCATATTCTTTGAATATCAAAGAATTGAATTGGTTCAACCCCTTCAGAACGCTGAAAAACTGTTAAAAAACAGGCTTATAAGTGACTAGCGGGTATTGCCCGGCCTTGCCCGTGGAACGCTCTGTTCTGTGTTACGTCTTGCGGTGAGAACCTTGAAGCTGCAGAATAAACTTTTGCTTATTGAACTTTTGACCCGCATTTGCCAACCAAGAACGTATGAAATAAGGCGTTTGAAAACGATTTTGAAGGTGATCGGATGGTAAACAAAACAATTTCATACAAACATCTTTCGCGATATTTCCACTCATGGGGGTGGAATTCCGGAAAACCCGACTTTCACCTTCATCAAATAAGTTAAGTACAGTGAAAATTTCACTTCCCACCCCATACGGCATGGGCTCATCAATCAATCAATCAGTTAGTCAGTCAGGATAAACACTTTTATATATGATTCAGCTTCATATATACGAACGATTTTTAACACACGAAACGAAATCAATATAATTGAAATGTGGTTTCAAGTTTACTAATTACTAATGAATTCCATTAATTGATGACTCTAGTAAATGCGACTAGAAACCGCTTTCAAGTGTTCGAAATATTTTTTGTAATGGACTCTGCTAATATATATATATATATATAAATGTATGTATATATATATCCCAGCGGCATATAAGTATTGCACTTGTTGAAACCGAACTTAAATATTTTTGCATATTTGCGTACGTTAAAGTTAAAGCTAACAACCAATTTGACCTACGTTTGATTTGGAATTTGCAATCAAACTTACCGTCCTGGGTGAACATCTCCATTTGCGTTTCCTCGGTTGGATTCTGATGGGTTGGCATGCACACACAGTACTGCTGATCCAGATAGAGGAGTCGTCGGCGCACACCATTGTTGCACAGCGAGGAGTTATTATTGGGATGACTGGCGGCTGTGGTGGAGGCACCGCCAGCGCTGGCAGTGCCGCTATTGCCAGCACCGATGGCAGCAGCTGGTGGCTGTTCGTCGAGCAGATTGCTCATATTCTGATTATTGGTAGCTCCGCCGCCGGCATTGCGTTCCATTTGAACCATGGCGGGCGGCAGAAATGCATTTACATTGACATCAGCCGCATTGGCATCGGCGCTGCTTCTGCCAATGAAATTGAAGTCCGGTGCAATCCATGAATCGGAGGAGGAACGCAATGCGGCTGCCACAGAATTGGCAGCCGAATTGTTGCGTCCACCGCCGCCGGCAGCTGCAGCCGACGAGGACGAGGCACCACCATTTACATCAATGTCCAGGGGCAGGGCAATCGAGCTGTTCATGCGCACCCGGAAGTTGGACGGCGGCTGGGGCATCAGGTGTCCATGGCCGTGTCCATGACTGCCGTGAGCACCGCTGTCACCGCCCAGACGCTCATACAAATAGGCATTGGCATCGCGGCCGGACTCATCCATGCGATTGTCGTTGCCGGCACCGCTGCCACCGTTGGGCTCAATGGCGGCACTGCGACGTGGTCGATTATTGGAATTGGCGGCTGCCGAGGTGCTCGTGCTGTTGCCGGTGCCATTCACTTGGGCGAGCACTTCGTCGATTAGAGCCGCATCGTCGGCGTTGCGAGCACGTGTATCCTCATCATCCTCCTCGTCGTCATCGTCATCCTCGTCTTCATCCTCGTCATCATCTTCGGCATCGACATCGGCATCGTTGGATGCCGTTTCTGAGGACTCAGGCTCATAGATATGATCAAATACTTCAATAAATTGACGCGGACGCTCTTCATCCACATCGGTTTCGCTATGCTCGTCAACATCCTCGTCGGCGGCCTCATCATCATCGTCATCATCCTCCTCCTCAGCGTTGCGTTCATCATTCTCGGTCGATGCCTCCGAATCTGAATCACTTGTGCTCACATCACCCAACAGGGAGGCATTCATATCTCGTGCAGTGCGTGGACCACGTCCAACACCGCCGCCGCCGCCGCTGCCACCGCCACCGGCACCACTGCTGCCACCGTTGCCATTACCGCCACCGGTATCCGATGATGTGGAGGCACCATCGCTGCCGCCGCCGCCACCGCTGCCGCCGCCGTTGCCGCTCAAGCCGTTGTCATTGACGGCGCTGCCGGTGGCATTGCCAGCCGAATTGCTGCTGCTGCCACCGCCGCCGCCGCCGCCGCCCACATCGACATCCGAGTTGTTGCGCAAACGTGGATCGCCTATGTTGCCAACGGCCGAGGAGCTGGCTGCGGAGCTGCCAATGACACCGCCAAGGGCTTGTCCCGTGCCGCTGGCATTGCTGCCATTCTGCTGAGCGGTGCCAGGACCGATGGCACCATTGGCGTTGCCATTGCCGGCACTGTTCTGGCCGCGCGAGGCCAGAAAGAGACCCTCGCATTGCAGGAAATCATCCCAGAGCTGATCGAAATTGAGCACCGGACGCACAGCGCTGCCGGGTGCAGCGGGTGGCGGCGGCTCAGCGGCCTCGGTGCCATTGCTGCGCTCATCGACCACATCGATGGCGGCTGCATTGTGGTTACTAATGATGCCCGGTCCGCTGTTGCCAGCGCCCGAGCCAGCCGATGCCTGCGGTGCTGAATCCTCCGAGTCCACAGCCATCTCATCCGAATTGAAGATAAACTCGAATGCATGACGACGATCCGACAGCACATTGCGTATAATATCCCGGAGCACATGCTCACCACCGCCCATGGCATTCGAGCGATCCACCGCGGCGCTAACAGCGGTGCGTGCCGCAAGACGGGGATACAGGCGACGATTTATAATGGCGCTTACCGTATTGCCACTGCTCAGGCCGTTGGCATTGCTGTTGCCATTGTTGGCACCGTTGGCTGCCGAACTGGCGCCGCCAAAGAGTATGCGCTTCGAGCCAAGCGTTGTTGTGGCCACATTGAAGCGCAATAGGATCTCCATGGGACGCAGTATGGCGCCGAGGGTGCTCAGTGTGTTGTGATTGGACAAATCCTTATATTGGGCCACCTTGGTCAGGTAGGTCATGACACCCTGACGCAACAACACACGGTACATGGTATTCCGATGCATATGGACCTTATCGTACAGCATGGGCGATTCAATCAGATTGGGGAACAGGCTCATTAGCACTTGAAGACGTGTGTGCTTCTCCGCCGAGTCCGGCTGAGCGAGTGCACGTGCCACGGCCGCATGCAGTTCCTCGGCCACCTGCTGCTGAACGCCCGTCTGCTGATAGCAATCCGATAGCGAACAAAGCAGCACACGCGCCATGGTGCTCACCTCGGGCACATGCTGACGCTGGGTTAGCGGCAGGAAACGATCCAACAGCACAGCCAAAAATGTTTGCGGTCCGCTGCCAATCAGCGGACTATCCGCCGGCGCATAAACATGTGACAGGAGCACGCGCGGCACCAACGATTGGTACGCGCGCGTCGTGTCCGCCAATAGCTTCAGCAATGTGGCACGCGACAAGGTCGGCTTGTTGTGGCTATGTGCACTGGTCGGTATATGCCAGGTGCAGCAGCAGGGCTCGTACTTATCCGATCCGCCGGCTGCCGAAGAACCAGCACCAGTCGATGGTGTCGCCGAGCCACCAGTTTTCTTCAATGTAGCCGATGTTTCCTGCAACAAAGATGGGCAAATCAGGCGACATTAGAAAACTGAAGAGGGGCATTAAGATAAGAAATGGAAATATAAAGTGACCATGCAGGATAAGCAAAAGAAGAAACAAGTGAAACTTTGGAAAAGTCAGTCAGAAATGTTATTCATACTTTATTAAATGGACTCACCTCATCATCGGGATTACCAATCGAACCTGCAGCGCCTGGCGGCTGATCTGGCAGCAGCAGCTCGGCTGCATTTTGCTGCTGTTGATCTGGAGCGGTGCCGCCATAATGGCAACAGGGCTGCACCAGTGCGAGGAGCAGCTCCTTTAGCACTGAAATGGATGACTGCACCATCGGATCATCGATGATGTCATCTTTGGTCGATGGTGGCTCTTTCTGTGTGGCCGCTGATGCAGACGCACCAGCGGCTGCGGCTGTTGCGTTCGGCTGTTGTCCAAACTTGGATTTGACCATGACGCGTCCATCATCAATCAAATTGCTGGAGCTGTTCGCATTAATCATATATTCGCCCTTGAGCATCTCCTTGGCAGCGGCCACAAATATCTTTGGATCACGGGACACCGCCGTCGAGACCTGGGTCAGAACATAGATGAGATCACGATGACCCACCGGCACAATGCCAGCGGCGCGCATGCCCAGCACACGTTCCATGGCCTCCTGCAACACCGGCGGAGCCTCAAGCACATGACGCAATATAATAATGGCATAGGTGGGAAAGCCCATGAAGCTGCACGACTGCTGCAAATGGAGCAGCATGCGCACACCGCCACAGCGTATGAACACCTGGGCGTTCTCAAAGTTGCGCGTAAGTCGCGCACATAGCCGCAATAGGGATAACTTTGTCTCGTGATGCAGCAGCTGGGTGGGCTGCAACAGGGCCACAATGCTGCCAATAATGTAGCCACAATCGAATTTACTGAGACCCACATTCTCCTCGTTCAGCACAATTTTCTGGGTGCGCTTGGGTATCGCGGATGTGCCCGTCGTGCTGCTGGTATTGTTAGCGCTGTTGTTGTTGTTGTTGTTGCCAGAGTGGGATGCAGCAGCTGCGGCTGCTTTTGCTTTGGCTGCAGCGGCGGCGCTCTTCTGACGCGACTTGCTGCGCGTGGTCATGGCGGGCGGCGGGGAATAATTGCCACCCAGCTCATCATTGGCTGCAGCTGCGGCGCCGGCCGACTCCTGGCCCTGTGCCGCCGCCGACGACGACGACGACTCCTGCGCTGGCGGTGGTGGTGGGGGTGGTGCTGTGGCGGGTTCATTGAAATTGATAAGCTGACGCAACGGCACCAGCTCATCGGATTGTATGGTACCATTGCCATCGGGTGCTGTGCGCACCACACGATTCAATATGTTATCAATTTTTTGGGGTGCTATCGGATTTTGCAATTGACTGATGGCCTCGCATATTTTCAAAGCCGGATAGACGGGACGATGACTGCCCGAGGCATCGCTCACCTGGGTCATGCAATTGAAGCTAACCGTGCAGCGCTGGCGTCCAATGTTGATGTGAAGCCAACGCTCGCCGGCGGCATAGGCGCTGCGTATTAGCTCATTGTTGGCCTCCGAATAGGCATTCCATTTGCCCGTGGAGGCATCATACCAACGCCACAAATCACTGCTAACCGCACGCATATTGGCCTTGCGCTGCAATATATGACTGATGCTATCGATGGCATCAATGAGATCGACCAGATTTTGCACCCAACGCGGCACCGTTGCACGTGCCTGGTTATCGACAATTTGCGATTGCTCCAACATCCATTGGCTCATGCAGTCGAGCAATTTAACAAGCGACACCATCGCATCCTGTGCGGTTATGGCCTCAACCAATGGACGATGCATATCACTGTAGTTCTCCTCCAGCAACAATGTAGATGTTTTTAATCGCACAAATAGACGTGTGGCCGTCATGCCAGTCAGGCATTCCTCCAGACGACCTGGTTTCGGCGCTGCCTTGCTATTATTGCCATTGCCCGGCTGGCTGGGTGCGGAGGATTGGGCACCTGCAGCTCCGCTGCTGGCTGCCCCTGATGCTGGCTCAAATAGCTGCAGCGTAAAGTCCACCCACTGTATGATGTTGCGCACAAAATTGGTGACAAACACCTGACGATTCAGCTGATTGAGGCGTCTGTAGAGAACCGCTATCAAATCGGCGGCACTATTGACTGTATCCGGTATGGCCTCCATGAATTCAAAGGCACGCGACACCGCTTCATCGCAGAACCGATCGAATATGAATGGCGGCATCAATTTCAATTGCCTGTAATCATAGCCGCTTGTTGTGGCCGGTTTGACAACCAGAGCGGGTGCGGTTGGGGCAGCGGCAGCGGCACCGGCAGCGGCAGAGGCAGCGGTATCACCGGCAGCATCTGTGGCCAAACTGGATGTGGAAGCGTTGGCGGCGACACCGCTGCCCGGCAACTCCATATCAATGTCCATATCAGCAGCAACAGCTGCATTCGATGCGGAGCTGCCCTGTGATAGGCTCTGTGTTGAACCAGTGCCAGTACCGGGCCCAGTCTGTCCCTGTCCAGAATTGGATAGAGCACTTGCCTCCGGATTGTTAAGCAGATAATCGGTGGCCTCCTCGAGCGAGGCATTACTGCGCAGCGCTTCGATAATGTGATAATGACGGAAGCCCATATCGGTCAGAGTCTTGATGTGATCCGCATTGAGGCCATCGTCGGTGCTGCGTATATAAAGATTCTCGAATTTGATCTCCTTCATGCGCGTATGATAGCGATCGAGCAGCATTTGATGTGACTTGATTAGATGTTTGAGTATCAACAGGATTGTCTCAAACATGCTGGCGCCATAATTTGGTATGGGTCGACGGCACCAGATGCGACGCAGCGCCTGCATGGCCAGCTGATGGATATGGATGAGATAGAAAATTGGCTCAAATGGCACACTATCCGGCATATAGTTGAGACGTGGACTCATTGTGTATGGTGAGTCGAGCATGGCTCGTGGATTCACCATTTTCTCGAGCAACTGCAGCCAGGCATCTAGAAATTCACCCGTGCCTTCCGGACAATCTCGTTTATCATCCTCGTGCGATTGCATCAGATCATCTAGCGGTGCCCATTGATCAAATACAAATTTCTGCGAGACATTATCCAGTGACAAGGCCCAATAGAACATCTCGAAAAATGCCTTCAGACCATTCTCGGCGCAGAACTGTGAGATCATCAAATGGAAGGCGCTGCGTTTATCATCGAACAGCATCGGACCGGTAAACCCAACCGAGCAGATGAGAAATGTTAGTTTCAATTTGGGCACCGGTTTTGGTAAAATGCTCTCATGACTGAATCCATTCACCAATATCGAGCTGAGTATGCGGGCAATTTCGCGCGCCTCGGGCGTAGGAACTTTATTAATGTTGCTAATGAGGTCATTGATGCGACGCTGGCGCGTCTGTGGTGAGCCCACCGATAGCTTGACCAGTGTGCCCAGCAATTCAGCTAGGGCGCGTCCCAGACGCGAACTTGCCGCCAATAGCGATTTGATATAGCGAAATTGCTCTTCGGGTGTATATTTGGTACGAAATTCAGCGGCGCGTTCCAATTTACGCGACAATTCGGCTTCAGTCATGGGATCCGCTGTGCCGGCGGCGGCAGACATTTGTGCAGCGATTTCATCCCAAATGAGATCCGGATGCTGTGTGGGCTCATCCGAGCATAAATTCAATAATATGGTGCTCTCCCACACCAGCGATATATACAGCTGGACAAGCTGTTGCAGCAGCTGTACGCCCGTCTCACGATTGGCACCCCAACGTTTCAACAGCACTGTTCGCATCTCGGTGGATGCATTGCGACAGAGATGCACCAACATAACCACATAGCCATGGACAAAGCTCATGTTGTGCAAAATGGGCGTATATTCGGCATTGGCAAAACCATCCTCCAAACGCTGGCAACAGACAAGCTCGGCGAGCAGCACACTGCCGCCGGGAAATGTGAAATGCTTGATGAGTGGCTTCAATTGTGCCACAATGTCAGCCAGCTGCTTGAGCGCCACGTCCAGCACTTTGGTCTCCTGTGCCTGACTCAGTATGGCCTTGCAGACATTGGCGACAGCCTGCGATGTTGTTGATACGGGCGAATCTACCGGCAAATTGGGCAGCGATAGCAGCTGCAATATGGGCGTTAAGCCATCCTTTTGCACAAATTCACGGCAATGATCACCATTTGGACTGTTACTGAAGATTGCCTCAATGAATTTCATCACATTAAGTATATAATCAATTAGGGGTATCGCCTCGCGTTCTGGCTGTTGCGGTTGTTGTGGTTGCTGCTGTTGCTGTTGCGGTTGCAACTGTTGTTGCTGCTGTTGCTGCTGCTGCAGTTGTTGTTGTTGCGGCTGCTGTGTGCGATTGACTGCAACAGGTTGCTGTTGTTGTTGCTGTTGCTGCTGTGCTGCACGCGACTGTTGCTGCTGTTGTTGTTGCTGCTGCTGTGATGCGGAGCTCATCTCATCGTCATCATCATCATCATCGCCGCTGCTATCGTTATTATCAGCAGCACTCTGCAGCACAGGTCCAGCTGCCACCATGACCATAGCCGAGGGCGAGGGCGTTGATGGTGCCGCGCTATGTGTGGCATTTGCCACGCTGCTGTCCTTATTGGCACGCCAGCATATAAAACTGGGATCAGAGCCAAGGCGCACCAATTCATTAAGCAGCCGCACAATTGCTTCGGTGGCATCGGCACGTAAATATGGATGATGCTTGATCAGATCGTCCATGGCATTGCCCAAATTGGTAGCCGTATCGCCCAATGGATCTGAGCTGCGACGTCGGCGCATTGCCACCAGATAGTCCGGTGAGAGCAGAACCTTCAATACCTTATCAAATGGATCATACGACAAGAACTCAAAGAGTCCCCGCTCGTTAAGGCACAGCGCCGAGAAGACATTTGGTAGGGAGCCAAGCACCTCGCGCGTTGCAGGCACATCCTTTTGCAGCAGCGCCTTAAGCATCACACTGGTTATGCCCAAATCCTGTAGCGATGACAATAGCGATGGCTCATTGAATACATAAACGGTGACCACATCGGTGGCCAACAAAAACAATGATGGCCCATAATACTCGGCATTGGCGATAATGTGACGCAGCGATTGTGTCAAGCTCGTCTCCATAATGTTGCGCATATTACTAAAATGTGCATGATCCTGTATGCTCTTCTTTAAGAAGTTCAACATTGATTTTAGCAGCGCCGCCCGCTGGGTCACACATGATGGTTTCTTTGGCTGCAAACTGCTGGGCAGCTGTGAGGACAGCTCCGCTTTTCGCTCGGCGAGCGGACGTGCATAATAGCTATTGGCTGGATACTGTACGGGTCTGTCGCGTGCAGCTGCATCGCCGCTGCTGCTGCTGCTGGCTGCTGCGGCCAGGCTGCTCAGCGCATGTATTCCCGAACCGCGCGATCCAATGTCCATCCAACCAGCCGGAGTGCCAGCACCAGCACCTCGCGGCTGATCACCGCCGCTGTGCTCCATATAGACGCGATAGGCACGCTGAGCATGATCGCTGGCACTACCGCTGCCATCGCTGCTCGAATTATCGCGACGCGGCGATGCGCTGCCGCTGGCTACCGATGCATTCTCCGTGGCAGCATCTGTAATTAGTTCAATGAGCTTAGCATGATAGTTAACTAAGAATTTCATGCGCTTACCATCATCATCTGCCTGCTCCAGCGAGCTGTCCAGTTTATCTGTGAGGCTGTGCTCGTCGCGCAGCGTTGACTCCTTCAGTGTGATGCCAATTTCGGCCAGGGCACGACAACAGCTTTTGATCTCCTTCTCGAGACGATCGATAAAGACATTGAGCCCGTTATTCTGATGGAACCGTGCGATGTCTATGTTGGTGATCAGATCAATAACGCGCACGGCGCGCGTCACAAATGTTATGTGCTCCAGATCGACACCGGGCCAGCTAATGACGCGCAATAGCGACTGCATCATGCCGCTCTTGACAAGCGCCGAACCGCCCAGCTCATAGCTGGCCAGATGGTAAAGCAGCGAGAATAGCGAGGTGGCCAGTATCAATGGATAACGCTCCGTTAGGCCATGTGTGGTTAAATTATCGATGCAATCGCGCACCAGCAGCGGCAACGTACCGCCCTGTCGTTCAGCGCCCGTATAATGCACAATTTTCATCAAACGGGATCCAGCTCTGCTGAAGCAATCGGTTGAAAGGTCAAATGAGCAGGTGAGAGAAAGAAAAAAGAGTTTAGAAACATCGCTAAACAATAAAGCTAATAAAATAAACCAAATTCGAATGCAATTACATTCGGAACCAATCGGCATATTTCTATCTATCAATAGAATTTCAATAATCTCACCTTGGCACACTGGGATTGCGATCAAAGTGCAGCATTGATGTGAGTGTGCGGAGCACTGCGGCGCGTATTTCCACCAAATGTACATCCTCCTTATCGATCAGTTCGCATAGCTCCTCGCCGAAGCCAGGATAGAGGACCTTGTCTGTATTATCCTGCAGCGCATTTGAATATATCAATATGGACACAGCCTGCAGACGTGCCTGCACAAATTGCAAACGCAACTTGTAATTGTTGAAGCCAGAGATAAGGCGCACACGATGTGCAATGCGCATCTGTAAGATAAACAAATGTACACATCGAATAAACATTAATTAATCATTGTACTAAACAGCCGTTAGAATGGAGGATACTAACCTTAATGGCCTCACTGGGCTTTGAGATCTGTCCGGCTATTGTTTTTATAACCTCGGGTGCTGCCGCTGTTTGGCAGAGATCCATCATGTCAGGTATTTCAAGCTGTGCGGCATGTCCATGCTCATCGACATAATCGATGCACAGCTGATAAAGGAACTCCAGCTTTGGCTCACCAATGCAGCAGTCCTTAAGCGATAGTCCGTAGTTTGGATCGCCCCAACGCTGCAGATGGTAATAATTAATTAAAACATATGAAAAAAACACTTCGTGTCTCACATATCGATAAATTGATGCTCACCTCAGCGATATTGAAAAGCTTGACAATAAGCAACTCCTTTTTCTCAAACGGCAAACGTGGAATGAAGTTGCTGCGTTTCGAGAACATGTAAAGCAGATTAAGCACGGCCAGCACAATGTCCATGTTCTGTGATGATAAAAGTTGCGTCAAGTGCTCAATTGAATTGTACAAATGGCGCGAGAACGAGTGCTCAATCAGCAGAGTTGTGAAATTCAGTACGTGCAGCAGCAGAGTAACATCCTGTGAAAATAGTAAAGAGAAGGAGTATGCAATATGAATATTGTGATCTATCTATATCAATCTATTATTTGTACATATCAACCACTCACCGTCTCTATAAATGTTGTGTCGCACTGCAGTACAAACTCATTGGCATTGACATGGCGGGCCGCCTCCTCGAGTATTTTGTCAAAGCGATCCAATATTTCAATCCAATGATATAATTCGCATTTACCGTAAATCCAAACGTGCACAGTGTCCAAAAATTCTAGCAGCTCGGCACGCGTGCGTCGTTTGGTCAATTCATCAATCAATTCGCGGCATTCTGAAGTTAGCTCCGAGGAGCCTTTCTTCAGTTTAACGGTGTCCACCTTCATGGCTGACGCCTGCTGCTGCGTTAGCTGCCGACGCCGCCGTGCGTATGTGGTTGGTTCAATCAAGTTGGTGCGTTTTGTGTCTTCTCAATCTTATTAATTCGTATTATAATGCGTTCAAATTCAGTTTATCGTTTCGTTATTTTCTTGCTTGTAATAGCTTTGCATCGAGTTGTTCAAATTTTATACGTCAAAGTCTTCAATAAACTGCAATTGAGAAATGTCATCACCATTAAATTAAAACATGACAAAAACAATTTACCGCTAGATCAGGAAAATAAGACTACAAAATGAAATGCAATTCACAATAATTCCCTACTGGCGCACGCACTCTATGTAAACACTGAAATAAAATGCGATTTTGACAGGCTCTCACACATACACGCACACACACACAAAAGTAGCCGCCAGGCAAAATGAACGCGAAAACTAACTGCGCTCGTCGTCAGTTGTCAGCTGTGGCCGTCGACGACGCGAAGAAGACGTCGACGTTGTCGCCGCCGATTGTCTCAAATTCGCTTGCGAGTTGCAACAATAACACAAACAGCATGCAATTGGAAGGCGAATTCCAACTAGCAACGATATGGCAAAAAAAAAAAAACAAATCAAAATAAATTAATTAAAAACTAAATTTATGAAAATAGTAAATAGCGCGCGCGCGCGCACTATTTGTGCGAGAGTAACAACAATTGGGGTACTGCTACCGCCTGCTTGCCTCAGCTCCGAACTTTAAGTAAACACACTGCAAAGCTGCTGCTTCTAATAATGAGAAATTTATAACATAAAAGAAAATGACTTGCCTAACCTGCCGATGCAGACTAAATGTTATCGATAATCGTCAGCTGTTCATTATTCAAACTGACATCAATCAAAGGGAACACAAAAGTCTGGCCCCACTTGCTGTGTGTTTGTGTGTCTGTGTGTGCGTGTGACCAAATTTAATGTTTTCTTCTTTCTTTTTTTTTAATTTGCAACTTTTAAAGGAAACACAATTAAGTGTGTTCACTGGTTGCCATTAATGGCGGCTTTCTGCGAAAAAAAAAAAAACAAATAATTTTATATCCCTTTCTCAAGCCGCACCAGCTTACCGTAAACTGCAGGAATGCCCCTATTAGATGCTTCAGAAAAATGCAAGCAAACAGACGCAAATAAGAAGCATATTAGGACAGGCATTACTATGTAAGCCACAACTTGTTTATAACTTCTATTAATTTCTTACTATTGCGGTGGACACTTAAGAATAAACAACGAGTCTTAGGTGTCGTTGTCGTCGACGTCGCCGCGGTCGCGGCCGCTGCAGCTGCAACCACAACAGAAAAACGAATTCGCCGAAAAAGACCAGCAACAAATGCATATGTGTCTGCCTGTATGTGAATGTGTGTGTTTGTTCGCATGTGTGTGTGTTTGTTGCGTGTGTTTTGTGTCCGTGTATTTCACGAAAGCTATTGCATTCAAAGAAATCTATGGGCAACAATATTTGGTTGTTGCATTTTAAGCAATGGCAACAAATGCCTTTTTTGTCGGACATATTACACACATACAACGATATATTCATGTTTGCACGTACATATGTACATCCATACACATACATATATATATATATTATGAGCGAGCACTTCACAGCATTTTGCAATAGCAGCAGCATAGCATATTTTACCTGCTTATTCTTAATTTTTAATACAGTTTAATGGTCCTTTGCGTATTTTTTTCTCCCGAAACCAACACACGCACACTCTCGCACACACGACGGCAAATTTTTTAGCACGAAGTGCAAAAAAAAGGAAAAAGAAAAACCGAAAGTGCCGAAGAAATATCAAAATAATCGTGTAGTCGCAAAAAAAAAATGTAACAAAAAGAAAAAAAGAGATTGCCACAGGCTACTCAATGCAGCATGCATGTGTGTGCGTAAATGCATTTATGTAAAAAATTAATGATCGATACTTACATTTACATTAAACTGCAGCATATTGCTGCTATTATTGTTATCTTATTTTCGATCTAAAAACGTTCTTATTTGGTTTGACAATTGTAATTTCAGTTTGTAAAATTCCCTCAGCACGCACTTACACACTTATACTTTAGAAACAACACTGTCGTCTTGGGCAGCTCGTGAACAAATTGGTTCGATTGTGTGAACTACTTAAATGCGAGCGACTTTAATTTGTTCACCAAGCGCAGTTGTTCTTTTGAATGAGTATGGTAAATGGGAAATTCTTTTATTTGTTTTTACGTACCTCTAAAAATATTAACTTTTTTCCAAAAACGAAACAATTGCTAGTTTCTGGATTTATACGCAATTTCTATTCTTGTTACATATCAGGATGGCATAGAGCTGACTGGTTAATTTGAGCCGGCACCTAAAGCTTATGTAAATATATATTAATATATATATACATATATATTTATATATATATATATATATATATATTTATTAATATATATATATAAAGTTATTATAATTTAGGTTTGTGTAAAAATAAAACGAAATTGACACATAATTATTAGCCAAAACTTACAACATTTTTATATAATTATTTAAATGTGGCCCACTTGGTTCCGTTCTTTTGAATTCGCTCATTCACCAAACGGACTTGATATGCAACACTGTTTTTGAGCGAACTGAGGGCTGCACAATATGGTAGAACTGCTTAAATACTTATCGATGTATGGACACGATATAATAACATAATCCTTTACTACGAGCGCAAATTTGAGTCAGCCGAAATTATTTGAGTTACAGTCAACAAAATCAGGGCCTACTTTGAAACAATCTCGAACAAAGCCATTTTGCATTAATACCCACAAGTAGAAAGGGGTTCATGTAATCTTGAATTTTACGATTATTTCACAACAGACTTTCAAAGATCCAAATTCTGTCCCTTATTTAAGTTTGCAGGTTTTATTATTTAATAATTAAATAACTTAATTACAATATTTGGCTCATAGTACTAATAATAACATGTACAAACGTAAATATTATATGCATACGGTAAATTTTAGAATTGAATTATTTAAATGTTAAAAACTATGCGAATAACGTTCAAGGAAATGTTTTGAGTTTAACTACTTAATTCGAATATTTGGTACATATTTATAAATATACTTACAATATAAATAAATACTATTTAATATAGTTAAATGTGCGTCGAACAGATATATGACTTAAAGTTTCGTATCGCCTAATGCATTTAGAATGTACTTTAATTAATCTAATTAAATAAATAAGTTTCCTATGTACACCTTTCTATATTCATGATTTGGAGTCAAATTTTCTTTTGTCCTAGCTAAAAGCCATGCAAGTGTGGACTGACTGCTTCGCTACTCTGTCCCGTCTCTGCCTCAAACAGGACCTGTTGGATGCGCAGCTTGGCAACGGAACGGGAATAGGGATCGGGTATTGTGCGCAATTGTGAGGCAATGCTTTGGCCAAAAACAAACAAATCATCATCGCTGCTGGCAACCTGTCCGGTTCCAGTTCCATTCGAGCCAGAAAAGCACATGCCATGATTCGCACCTGAGCCCAATTCCAGCTGCTGCGACGGCGATGGCGAAGCAAACGGCGTCGACAGCCTCTGATGTGGCTGCTGAGACTGTGACGGATAAGTCATGTACTTTAATTTACGTGGCGCCGTCTGCTGTTGCTGCTGATGGTGAGTTTGCTGCTGCTGCTGCTGCTGTTGTTGTTGTTGTTCTTGGTCCATTATGCACAGCGTGGAGTCATCGATGATGAGTTCGCTTTTATTGGGCGCACGTGTGGAGCAATTGCTGGGCACCTCATCCGTTTGACTGCTCGCATTTGGCGGTTTGTTTGTGTTTGTGCCCGTGCTGACGGTCGTTTTTGTCGGATGCTCATTCAGCTCTGTGTTATAAGCGTCATCTGGCTGTAACACCGACGACTCCAGCTCATCCTCATCCTCATCTTCCCCCTGCTGCCGCTGCTGCAACGCATCCTCAATTAGCTCCGCCGAAGCGCTTAGCAGCATTCTTTGCGGTGCTTCCTTTTTAATATCCACGCCTTGATTATCGACATCTGCATCCTTATTCTTGACCTATTCAAGCATTATTGTATATATACGTACATATGTGTAAATATATTCATATTTTATGCCAATTACATGGAGACTTACGCGTTTACAGTGGGAGAGCGAAACGGCGCGAAGAAACGAATCGGCGCGCTTGAACCAAAACAGCTTCGGCTCATAGCATCTGCCCAGCTCTTTTTCGCGCATTAAGATTCTTAATTCTTTTGTGTAAACGGTGCGTACGCTTTTGATTTTTAATTTAATATCGAGCACAGTCAATTGCGGTATTTTGAGCGTCCTGATGATCGCCTCGTACGCCTCCTCACGCGCCACACGATTCTTGTAGGTGTCCAGCAGGGAATTATAGAGGCATGGCTGGCGTCTGTAGGCCTCCAGGAATTCGGTGATTGGTATTTTTGTTTCACTTAATTTGGCCATCGTTTGGCGTTTGTTAAAACAAAAACAACAACAACAACGAAAACAAAAACAACAGCGGAATATATGTATGTGTTTTTTTGTTGTTTACACTGGATCCTAGAGATGGCATAATCAGCTGTGCTTTGCGCTTAGCACGGTTTCTTTTCTGTTTCTAGTTTTTTTTTTTTTGGCATGCAACATTTATCGTTATCGTTAATCGACATTGTTAGTTTTGCAAGCCGGCAAGCAGCCGCTCGTAAAGATATTTGCCGCGTTTTATGCTTAAGCTTTGTTTACAGTTATTTGAGACCTATAGCCAAACAAACACAGCAGAAACATAAAATGGATGGTATGTAGTTGATTTTTATAACACAAATAACTAAAACGAACATGTTGCCTCAATTAGGTGGTGTGGTCGAGGACATGTGGACGCCGTACAAGCGTCTGTACGATATATGCCAGTTGGCCATAAGGAATCCCAATGAGGTCACCGCCGATTTTGAGCTGTGCCTCAAAAAGTACAAACAAAACTTTACAAATTTTCTGCGCAATCCGGTAAGTGGACACCCAAAATACTGACAAGCGACATAACCTAAACCGCTCTCACCTCAACCCCTTCGCCATCGTTTATGATTCACTGCGGCGCAGCCGAAGAGTGAGAAGAGCCGTTCACACTTGCGCAATGCGCTGGTAGAGGGTGTCATGCTGGCAGGGCAGACGCGTAAAGTGGAACTCTCACAGGAAATAATTGATGAGGCCATAATATTGTCCGATATGTTTGACTTGGATGAGATATTTGCCTTGGAGCTGCTCTGCACGGCACAGCGTCAACAGGTGCATCATCCGGGCTTGCCGCGCGGTCTGGTCGCCGTTTTGCTTTACTATGATGGTCGCAAGGCAATCACTTGTACACTGCGCGACATGTTTCAGGCTGTGAGCGGCGTTTCCTGGAGCACCGAACTGCCCAGAGAGGTAAGCAATATATATATACATATATATATATATATATAATATATTATAATATATTGCATTTTCAACTTGCAGATGACCGCCTTGATCAACAACTACTGCCAGAATCTGGTAGAAGATTCCAACATACTTGGCCGTCTGCTTGAGCTGCTGGCCGAAATGGACGTAGAGAAGGAGGTAAATATGATATGCTCTGCAATATTCAACTCTACATAAATGGCTAAACAACAAACACAATTACACAGATTAGTTTACTGACCAAAAATCGAGCCTTTGGCTCAAAGAAGCATCAGAATCAGGTTCTGGCCCTCTACGAGGACACACGTAAAGCCTTGGCCATGGCCCTATTCCATTGGTCCGCCCAGCGTGGGCTGCCCAAAAACATTGCCATACGTTTGCTGCAGCATTTGGCCAAAGCGAAGTCATCCGATGCCGCCGGCACCATGGACGACGTAACACTAATCATGCTGGTGTCGTTGCTCTATGCCTACGATACCTCCGTGCTGCTGATAACCGAATGCGATAGTCCGCATACGGCACGCCTGCCCATACTGAGCGATCCGGAGTATGCCAAGTCTTTCTATGAGGCAATCTATGCGCAGAACAGCTGGCAGATTCAGAGTCTGGATGCCATAATCAAGTATAGCTTTGGTTTGACATTGGCCAGCCTGCGACAGGCGCCAAGCGAACTGCAGGCCAATGCTGGCGCTCTTATCAATCGGGATGAGCAGCTAATTGACGAGGCGCTGGCAGCAAATGTTTTTACCTTTTTCTATCGCCAGCTACTGGAGAAGACAGTGGTCTATAAGTAAGTTCAGCAATGCAGTTTATTATTGGATTAACTACTGAAATTGTTAATATTATAATACATTGCAGAACCGAATTCATTTATCGCCGCCTGCACCTGCTCATCACGGATTTTATAGATTTTATGCATGCCAAGGTATCGGAGCTGCGCGGTCGTGCGGATGAGACAGCGCGCACGGTGATTAGCTTTCAGAATGAAGGGCTCGAACCGCCGCCAAATCTGGATATTAACTTTGAGCTGCTCATGCTGTGCGTGGCCAAGTTGTATGGCGATAAACGTGCCACCATCACACTATGCAACGAGTATTGGGGTCCAACGGATACAACAACTGCCAACGGTGTCGCCAATTATGTCCAAAATACCTCACGCGCCGTCTCGCTGTTCAAGTTTATACGCTTGGCCAGCGAGCTGCTGCCGCAAACTCTGTTCAGATCGTACTTGAAGATGATTGCTGGCCTAACGCGCACCGAATTTGCTGCACGCTGTGCCTTCAATCTGCTCAAGAATTCGCAGAACTTGTCGTCCACCTATGCCGTCAGCTGGGATCATTTCTTCAATGCGCTCAACAATTATTTCAAGTACGTGCTGTAGCATTAATGTCTGTATATTAATATCAAAGGCTTATGTAGTTTCCAGTACGAGTCTACTAGACCTTTGTATATCCTATAAAACCGAATTCGTTTTTGTAGATATCTTTATGAAACTCAAAGTATTAAAACTAAACTAAACTTTTTCTTAAGTACGGGCAGCATTATGCTTCTCGCATGTAATACAAATATTGCCCAGATCGAAGTACTATATATTATAGCTAGGAATCGGTCATAAAATTAGGTTTTATGAAAAGTTCTTTCGAACTTAATACTTCTTGCCTATATCTGCATTATATAGAAATTATTTATACGGAAATCTTATGCTAATATTTTGTGGTATACTTTACAGCAACATGCGCACCGACTTCGACAGCGTGGCCAATAACGGAGATTCGATTTATCGGAGCACTAGCGTTCCACGCAATATGACGCCACGCGAAACGGAACACATGGCGGCTGTGATGGGCATTATGCAGGCCGTCGCTGAGAATGATGAAATCTCGCGCATTATGCTCTGTGAGCAGGCCAATTGGCAGACACCGCAGGTGCTGCTCGGCCTGGTGGCCTGCTCGACGCCGGTGATGCTTAAGGGCGAAATTTTGTTTACGCTGGCCGCGCTCAGTCGGTCCAAGGAGACGGCTCGCACCATTTGGTTTCATTTGGAGGAATCGCAAATCATACCCACAGTTGCGGTGGTGTCCGGTGCCCATGCCGAGTTTAGTCTGGCCGAGGAAATTGATCAGAATGAGAGCCGCCTGGAGACGTACAAGCTGACCCGTGGCATTCTGCAGCTGTTGTATACGCTGATGACCACACACATGCCACGTAGCCTGGGCTGTGGTCCGCGCAAGCCCGGCTATGATCCGTATTTGAAGTTTGTCGTCGACTCCATATTGCTGAAGTTCTACAATCGTGCGTATAAGGATCCCACCGAGAAATGGGCTATGGGCGCCAAGTGTCTGAAGCTATTGTACTTCCTGTTGGCCAGCTATCGGCCGAAGGCCTCAGATTTTCTGGAACAACGCGATGAGCATGTGTATCCGGGCTATCACATAATGCTCCAGCTGCACGTCAAATCGGATACGCTACGTCTGGTGTTGCGCATCATTGAGGAGGCACGCGAACGTCTCGACGATTACAATGAATTCAATGGCAAGGAGTTGCTCGAAGAGTGCGCACTTTATGCCCTGCTGATGCTTGAGGTGGCCCTGGCCAAACAGAATGCCTTCTTCGAGGCACACGCAACGGCCAATTGTTCGATATTGTTGCTGGGTCTCAATCGCATGCTCCTCGATCTAAATCCGCGCAGCCGCAGTCCCGATTATGTGCTCAATATTGTCAAATTTGTTACCTTCAACAGTTGGCTGCCGCGTCATGCTTTGGCCTCAATTAAGATCCTGAGCGCGGTCAGCATGTTGCCGGATGTGGTCAGCCAGATATTGAATATGTATGGCCACGACACCACCGAGAAGCTGGAGATACGTCAGAGATTTGTCGAATGCCTTGAAATGGATATGCGTCGCGGCTCGCCGCTAAATGACGATGAGCTGACAGATCAATTTATTTTATTTGAACAATTTGGTTATGCGCTCGATGGTAATCTCAATGAGACCGATTTGCATGTGGATCTGGAGGCGCTCGACTATCGCAAGCCGCAGCGCATTGAGCTGCAGATCAAGGAGGCCATTGTTGAGCTTTTTGAAGTTAATATCAACCAGCCATTGCCCAATTTTGTTTACTTTCTGCTTGGCGTCGATGTAATACGCGACTTTCTTGGCAGTGAGAAGCAACAGCTTGGCCTTGACGTCAACTGTTCCTGCATCAATTCGCTGGTCCTGTTGCTCGAGCGTTATCTAGAGGTAGGTCTAGCTACTAAACAAGTTTTCACTATGTGTCCTGACAGTCGATTTTCTATCCTACAGCAACAGCGCCACAGCGATGATTATTGCGAGCACACGGCGCACATTGTCGAACGGATTTATCATCTCTTCCATGGACTGTGCGCCCATCGTCGCACCTCGGAGGCGATTTTACGCTACTTCCGGCTGACCTGCAATGACTTTCTGTTGCGTCACTTGACCGCAATGCCGTTCCGTCATTTCGGCGAGGATAATATCTTGCATGCGATGAGCCATCTGATGAACTGTGTATCAATTGAAATGAAATTGGCCGCCACATACGGGCAGACGACACGCTATACCCTGCTGTCGGACATCCTGTTGGCCGTCAATTCGGAGACGCAACGCAGCGGTCACAGTTTGCCGCTGGAGATGAGCAACAATATGCTGACACCGCCGTCAACCAACCATTTTGGTGATGTGCTGCCCGCCGGACGTACAATGTTGCAGACAACATCGTTGGGCCTCCATGTGAATCGTTTGCTTGACTGCCTAACGCTGGAGACGCAAACTCTTGTCCAGCCCCGTCTGGAGTTTTTCGATGAACGCCTGTTGAGCAACTTAATCGTCGATTGCGAGGCCAAGGGCAGCATGGGTGGCGCCGGCATGATAAACATACACAAGCTCCATGATATACTCCATGATGAGCTGCGTCATGTGCAGAGCACCATTGCCAGCGGTCAGCGTAAGTCGATTGTCAATGAGATAACCGTGCTGCTGCAATATGCCATCCAATTGAATGGGGTGCGCATGCAGAGATTTGCCACCTATAGCTATATGAGCGCCTGGTGTAATCTCGTCCAGGTGCTGTTCAGCATAATGCCCGATACTGTGCTGCCGGTTAGTGTCCGCAAGCAGCATATTATCGATATCATCGAGAAGATCATGTTGAAGGTGGAGCCACAGCAGCCGTTGATTAAGATCTCTATACAGGTAACGGATACGATGCTCTTGCTGTCCGCCAATTTGAGGCACTGCTACTATCAGCTGGAAGATCAGCGTTCCCTTGACGAGCATGGCAATGTCGTTTGCCTCAGTGATCTGCCCAGCTCTGTGGAGAGCAGCGGCCAGAGGAATGCGCATCAGAGAAGAAGCAGCAGCAGCGGCAGCAACAGCAATAACAACAACACAAACAATACCAATAATAATATTAATAATAATAACAATAACAACAATAATAATAACATTAGCACCAACAGCTGCAGCAGCAGCAATTTACGCTTCATACTAAAGCGTCTCATAGACTGGATCATGACCTGCGAGGTCAAGTCCCAGAAGCTAAGCATCAATCTGTATGCCTCGCTGCTAAATTGCCTGCGCATTGTGAAGCGTGTGCGGAGCGAGGCGCAAGTGGAGTACGATGAAACGTAAGTTTAACTAATTATATATGGCTTATGGCCAAAAAGAAGCCAGCTAATGCTTTGGTCAATTCTCAGATTCTTAGCACGCACGGACGGCTATAAGAGCCAGCGCAGCCCGGACGGCGGTGAGATGTTCCAAAAGGAAATGGCCGCCGAGATAATAAGCAGCATGGGCGACAAATTGATAGACACCATTTGCCATGATGCCATCACCGGACACGATGTCTGCAGCATGCTGGCGCTCTCCTGTCTGGACCTCATATCCGAGCTGCGCGCCTTCGGCACGCTAAGCGACACGGTTGCCCAACGTGGCTATTTGAAGCATATACTGATCAGTCTGGCCAAATCGGATGAGCAGCTGCGCGAGGTGCTCAAACCGATGCCCAATAATTTGAGGCCACTTTTTGTATATGAATCGTGCATGGCATTCCTAACGCAAATGGCGCAGACACATCAGGGCGCCACCCTGCTCCTTGCCGAGGGTGCGCTCGGCGTGCTCTCCAATATGACCATCTATGATATGCAGCCAGATATTAAGGCCAGCGAACTGGAGCGTAATGTTCCTGGTAATTTTATGCCAGCCGTTGATGCGCGTTTCCGTTCCATATTGATGCCCGCATTATCGCTATGCGACAGCATCATTGATTCCCTCGGCATTAGCAACAATAGCGCCTCGCTGCAGGTGCTCAATTTTCTGTTCGCTCACATTGAAATGATTGAGGGGATGCTGCGTGCCGCGTCGCCATTTATGCATTTGGGCTACCTAAAGCTGTTGGCCACGGTAACCAATCTGTTTGCTCGCACCACAACCTACGATGTGTCCACAATTGAGAAGTGCCTCAATATCCATCACGATGTCGAGATGAACAATCGCCTGAGCCGGCTGCAACAGCTGATGATTGTCGTATTTGGCCGCTTCACAATCAATGAGGCGACCATAAGACGCATGCTGCACCAGGAGCGCACCCAGACCGATCTGCCGGACCTGTCCGAGGAGCAAAAGAGCCAGCATGTTAAATTCTTTTTAGACATTACCGCCAATCTATCATTGTTTTGCCGCCATGCCGTAACCAGCCATGTCCGCGACGGCATCACCTCCAAATATCTGATCACAACCATGATAAACGATGTGACACCGCTGTAAGCTAAATTTTTCACAATTCCGAAAATATGTAAATTAATATACCCCATTTAAATCGCATTGTAGGTCGGGCAAATCGGACTGCAAGAAACTGACCGCCGTCATGCAGATCATATTGAATCAGCTGAAAGGTTCCATTGCCTATTTTCTGTCACAAAAATCAATTGCCGACAATCTGGTGCAGCAGCGCGCCTCCCTGCCCAACATAACATTCGGACCCAGCGGTAAGCTATACATTAGTACCATTACCATATATGGCATATATGGAGAGATTTTTAAAAACTTTCTGCTTTCTGTAGGCAAGCAAAACTATTTGGAACTAAGCCAGCGCCACAATGAGAAACACAACGAACTGCTGCTGGCCGTTTTTATCGCTGAACAGAATTTGTATCTGCTCTGGATACATTTGGATTTCTATTTCCGCAATGCGGTCATCTATTCCCAGGAGAATCGCACTTCCATCAACGAAACCTGTTTGGGTAGGTTCACATATATTTTTGGATCCCGATTATTATAATAACCATGACATTTTGTCGTCAAATAGATCCCAACAACATGTCCGTACTGAACGCCTCTCAGGATGAGATAACGCAGCTGAAGCAAATGCTTATCTCGAGTTTCAATGAAACATTCTGCACCCAACTGATCACTGCCAGCGAAGAGTATTCTTTGAAATGCAAAAACTTTAATACCGCGCTGTTGCGTCGCATCAAAGCCCTTGTCCAGTTTGCCCCGCAAGTCTGCTGATGTATTCTATAAATGTTCTTTGTTTATTTTTTTCTTTTCGCAAATTATCATTATATAAAACCCATGCTCATCACGCGTCTTAATGTGTTGTCGTGTTAATTACAAATTTTATAATTGCTTAAGCCCTTCAACTGTTCTTTAAAATAGTACAATAAAATATGAAACAAAAATTAAGTTTTCCTTTTGCATCTGATCGTCTATTTCTTTCTTTTCTGTGTGTGTAATATGCTTATCCGAAGATCTGCTATCTCTTTCTTTTCTATGAACATTTCATACACACACTTAACCGTTATTCTAGAAGCTCATATAAATAACAGCAGCCATTTTTCAGTCATAATCTTCCTAATTAACTTTATACTTAATAAATAAATAATAAATTAAAAAACATGTTAACAATTCCCAAATTAAAATCAGCATTGAGATCAAATGAAAATCGACAAGTTTTGTACGGACAATTACTTCGTTAGCGGCAATGACGTCACAGCCGTGCAGTTCTTGATAATCAGAGATTGCCAGCTTGTCAGACTGGTGCAGGATGCCACCTAGTTATCAGTTATTGCCTTGCTTTGTGACAACTGAACGATAAATTCGAAGTAGCATATCCTTTTTGATTTACATGCAAATTTCGGGCGTATTACCGATGGCATATTTTACAGTGTAACAGTAAGACATGTTAACGGATGTATGCTCTTGTTGAGTTCGTTGCATATTCTTTCTTATCGAAGTGCTAGTTTGATCTGGCAGGGCTTTTGACGCTCAGTCTGGCAGGATATTCGCCGACCGCTTCAAATATCGTTACGATATTTTACATCACTATTTGTGTTTCATATTATTTTAAGACGTAGATACGGCAGCAGATTCTTGTTTCAACAAAATTGTGTTGATCATAATTTAAAATGGAGCTTATTTCGACGAATATTACCGCAAACAATCGCATGGATTTCATAATTGAAACAAACGATTATGTTAAACGGTGTCTGATGTATGTGCGTCGATCCTACCGGCTGAGTGATGCCGAGTTCGCACGC
Source organism: Drosophila kanekoi (assembly GCA_037075305.1). Lineage (NCBI taxonomy): Eukaryota > Metazoa > Arthropoda > Insecta > Diptera > Drosophilidae > Drosophila > Drosophila kanekoi. Next base: position 9,672,688 of record JBAMCE010000451.1, on the reverse strand, counting down.
TATCTGGAAAATGTAAGACCAGCTGTGGCAGTCATAATCCTGAACCGGGCAGCAAAAGTTAATGCTGAAAATTCAAACATTTGCAGATAACAAAGCTTTTCCTGGCCAGGGAAACAGCTGCCTGTAACTTGGTTGGACACAAATTGCTGTTCGATAATATCGTCCGGGACGAACTCTTTACTTTCGTCAATGATTATCTTGACAAGAAGGGAGTCTTTCTGAGGCCAACGGATGAGTACTAAACCTGTGGAGTTTCGTTTTATTTTGTTATAGAATTTAATTGTTATCATTGACAATATGAATAAATGCATAAAATTTCCTGGAAATAAATATTTGCATATGTATGTGTCGTGTATCGTGTATCTATGCTTTTTCGTGCATGCTGATAGTTGGTCTAACGGATCTTTTGCTTTGTACACAAGATACAAGATGACGCGCGCAACAATTAAATGAGTGGTCTATCGAATACTTATCGTGCAAAAATATCGTTGGCCATCGCGCTTAACGATAGTTTGTTGCATCCCTAGATGCTCTCTTTTTTAATATCCGGTTCACGCAATTGGTTAGTTTCGCGATTTCTTTAGGAATTTTGCATAAAATAATACACTACGAAGATTGTACAAGAAACGTAAACATAAAACGAGTGCAACATACAATAGCCTAACAAAAAATTCAACTGCGAATTGTTGATGTGCTAAAATGAGGCAGATGTCGCAGAGTTACTTTTTTGTTATTTTTTGTTTGTTTTGTTTCTGTGATGCTCGTAATATTTTTTGTTTTGCCATGAAAGCAACTAAACCATGATTGGAATTTTGCCTTCCATTAACAGTTGCTGATAAATAATGGCCCCCAGAAAGGCAAAAGTTCAAAAGGAGGAAGTTCAGGTGCAGCTGGGCCCACAGGTACGCGACGGCGAAATCGTCTTTGGCGTTGCTCACATATTCGCCAGCTTCAATGATACATTTGTCCATGTCACCGACTTGTCTGGGCGTGAGACCATCGCCCGCGTCACCGGTGGCATGAAGGTGAAAGCCGATCGTGATGAGGCATCTCCCTACGCGGCTATGTTGGCCGCTCAGGTAAGTGGCGAGCATGTGAACAATCTGATTAAATTCGAAGCATATTTGAAATCAAAGTCTATGCTTTTAGGATGTGGCTGAGAAGTGCAAGACCCTGGGCATCACTGCTTTGCACATTAAATTGCGTGCAACCGGCGGCAACAAGACTAAGACACCCGGACCCGGTGCCCAGTCGGCGCTGCGCGCCCTAGCTCGTTCATCAATGAAAATTGGTCGCATTGAGGATGTGACACCCATCCCTTCGGACTCCACACGCAGGAAGGGTGGTCGTCGCGGTCGCCGTCTGTAAAGCGCTCCACTGTGCGGCACATTTCGTGCTGTTTTGGTTTGTTATGATGGATACCGCACTCGCTGTGTGCGTTGATGTATAAACGTAATTGAAAAATACAAAAGCGCTAACTCTACCATATAAATAAATACATCTTATAATGTAGTAATAAACGATTTAAGCATGACTTGTCATATTTCATTTTGGATTGCAATATTGACATAAATGCCTAATTGTTTGCGTACTTTTATTTGTTGTTGCCGGATTCCGATAATTATAGTCGATATAGTAATCGCTAATGTTATCGTTCGTGTTTAATATGTATTATTTTTCGGCAAATTCGTGCTATTTGCTTATATTTTGTGCACTTTTTAAAAGCATTCCAAACTTGGTTAAAAAAAAAACGGATAACATAACAGCTGTTCGATATCTTAATGCCACACTGCTTATCGATTACTAGCAACTTTATTGCGCTCTTCTTCTTCTCCGTGCCAACGCATCGCTGTGACTGGCAGTTTTACAAGAACCACATAGCATTGCAGAGATAAAATTCACATATACAGAGACTGTGTAATTTCAACACACAAGAGCAAGCGAAATCCGACGAAATCAAGCACGTTTGTGGGCACAAAAGCGATAATACAAATACGAATGAAATATTAAGCACGAGCTAACGTCAACGAGCAAAAGTAACTGATATTGTAATTGGCAAGTTCATTGCACGAATAATATATTTGGTTATATACATATATTTATGTGTGCGTGTGCGTCCGTGTGTGTGTGTGTGTGTCCTGTATAGTAAGCATGTGTGTGAATAAGAAATTTGCAAACTCGATAAAACATCGTGCAAATTGTTAAGTGGCAGTCCGACCTACGTTCAATATATATACATATACATATATATGCACAATGTGTTCGTGTTTCTCCTGCCAAAGCAGCGCATAAGCTCTCATAGGATGTTCATAGATAATAGTAGGTCGGGCAAGCAACGTCAAGAGGCAGAAACCGAAAACAGAAGCTGAAGCAGAACCGGAGCGAGATGTGAGAAGCGGCTAAAAAAAAGCTAAGCAATAGTGAGTCAAGTGTTTTGGTGCTGTTAAATTTTCCGTGTGTGTTTGTTTTGTATTATTTATTTTTCGTAATCCGAGTGTGCAGCCGTTGCACCAAAAATTTTCAAATTTCTTTTACATACATAAATATATATATATTTATACTTATATATATATATATAAACAAAAACCTTCGAAGCGCTAGGCAGCAGTGTTTTTTTTTGTTTTTTTTTTCTTTTTGGCAATTTTCAAGCCAAACTCAAAAATCCCGCAGTGTAAAACGAGGCAGCAGCAGCAGCAGCATAATAAGAAGAAGAACCAAAAAAGAAAACTTGTTTGAAACAAGCAAACGCAAGACGAGAGACAACGACGAACAAGACGCTAAAAGGCAATTTAAACTCTGAGCTGAGACGTGCAAAGCAAAGCAAAGCAGAAACAGAAGCAGCAGCAGCAGCGGGAACAGCAGCAGCAGCAGCAGCAGCAGCAGCAGCGGCAGCGGCATTTGCAGTCGTCTGCCTTTTGAGCCAAAAGCAAGAATATCACATAGCGATAGGCGATAGGCGATAGCAGCACGTCGGGAGACGACGACGTCAGCGATATCAATAACACATAACTATATAGCAGCATGGATGAGGATGACAACATATCCAATGCTGATATAAGTATCGATGATGATGACGACGATGGGCAGCAGCAGCCGGAGAACAGACGACGGGCGGGCAATCGCGATCGCATCGAATTGGATGAGCTCGAGGCATATCCGCAGCAATTTCAGCTGGCGAATGTGGCCAGCAGTAGCAGCAGCAGCAGCAATAGCAGTACAAGCAGCGCTGCCAGCGGCAGAGACGCTCCGCGCACAGCTCGCAATGCTGCTAACGTAGAAGCTGGCACAGCCGGCAATTCGCCATTTCATGATTGGGACACACAAAGTAGCACCGCACGCGGCGGCGGCGGCAGCAGCAGCAGCGGCGGTGGTGGCGGCAGCGGAGGCCAGGCGACTGAGGAGGAGCTCAACGATGCCGGGGCTGGGAATACGGGTGCAAAGCCAAGCTTCTTTTTCGGCACCTCATCGTTTATATTGCGCAGCCGCAAGGAGGTGGCCGCGCTTATTAATACGGAATGCTGCCGTGGCAGTCCAACGCCCGATTTGGATTCCATCATGGATACGCTCTTCAATCCCGGCACGCCTATCGATAATCCCGACAATATTGAATGGATACGCTGGCTTATTGCCGGCGGTCGCACACCCAAGGAGTTTGTCAAAATTGGTGAGTACCAAGACAACCGTTAGAAATAAACAGACATTGCGAGCAAATAGAGGTAGATCGTCATAACAATGTTGTCAAATGTTTGGAATGGTTCAATTTATCGATAAGTCGCATAGCGATATTTGTATCGTTAGCGCCAGGGCTAAGCAGCTGATCGCGCAAGTCGTTGCCCCTGAAATTCGCTTTGTGTGAGTGTGTATTGGTATGAATACCTGTGCGCCTGCTGTGTGTGAGTGTGTGTGTGTTTGTTTGTGTAAAATGGTTGTAGGGCATGGTATATGGCACGCAAGTAAGAGCAAGGTGCAAGCAGCGTGACAGTGCAACCAACGCCATGGTAACAAGAAACAACAAACTACTTAAACACTTAAACTATATACAGACAGCACCTAATCAAACTCACAAACCCACACGCACAAAGAGAAACAATCCCATTCGTTAAGTTAAGTCCATTTAGCACAAATTAAATCTGGCATATTATCTATTTACATTGGTGCGTTGTTGTGCCAGGCAGCGTGCGTCGCGAACATTGTCAGCCCCAAATGGCCGATGTCCCACTTGTAACACGCACACACACGCACATGGCTAGCTGTTGCACCTTGTGCCTGTCAGCTGTTGTTCGTTCGGTTTGCCTTGCGTAATGCTTCCGCAGCATCAGTCCAAATAAACGCAGCTGCGTCTCTGTCCCTATGTATTTATGTGTTTGTGTGTGTGTGTGAAAAAATGCGACTGAGTGACCACCCTTGTCACTGGCGACGGAGAGAGAGCGCTGCTTTGCTCTCTTTTTACATTATTTTTGCTTTAATTTAGCAAGAAGCTACACACATTTGATTGCATGTGTATGTTTGTGTGTATGTGTATGTGCAAAAAAGAAATCATTTCAAACAATTGCAAAATTGCAAATGAAAACGCTACGTGCCAGTGCCATGGAAACACACACAAACACACACACGCACACACACACAGAGAGAGAGAGAGACTTGCTAACATCTCGGTACACACATGCCCGGTGGTACACTGGGAAAAGTTTATTGACCGTCATTGTTGTTGATTTGACAATTGTTGACACGCCATGTTTCATGCACAGTGCAAGCAGCACACGATATACACAGCGAAAGCTCCATAAAAATCGCATAAACAGAATTAATATTACAAATGCCGGCTTTGGCACCACGGTGCAATCTGCATGCATTTTGCTCGCTCGCTCTTGTTCTACTTTTAGTTTAGTTTAGTTTATTTTATTTATTTATTTTCTTTTGGGCCTTGCAATTGCTTGTTGACCGTTATACACATACATATGTATGCATATGCATGCGCATTGGATTTGCTCATTCAATTCGTTGAAAGAAACAGAAAATCGTCAAATGGCCGTTGAATCGAACGTTGTCAAAAAAAAGAACAACAACAATTCTGTGCTCAGCATGACAACGGGTGAGGACACGGTAGCCAGTGGGAGAGAAGCACACGCAGAGTTGCATGGCAACTTGTCGATCGCCATTGCCAGACCATTTTAGAAAATTGTCAATCAACTTTACTGTTTCATTGCGTTAGCTGTTCTTGATATTATTTTTGTTGCGATTTCTGCCGCTTTCGTTGGTTTGCCTTCCGCATTAGGTTGACCTTTTTGCCGAGGCCCAGGCAAACAAAAGTCAAAGACAAGTCACGCAACCAAGCAAAACATTAAATATGCCAGCAGCAATGAGTGCATCATATTTATTTTTGGAATTTAATCAAATCAATAAAACGACCGTATCAACAACAACGAACGCTTTCGCGTCTCTGGGTGGGGTACGCGGATCACGCCCAGCGAGCAATACAAATTGTTTATCGTGGCCAGTGTTGCCAAATTTCGAAAAAGAAAAAAAAAACATTTTTACGGAGAATAGAAGAAAAATAAAATTTTATGGGTATATTATAAAATTAGTTCGTTTGGCAGTAATATATACATATATATATTCATATCAAAATATCCAAAATTAATCACACCAACAGGGAAAACAGGGTTCACCAGCCAAACCTCAGCGCGATGCATTGTTACGATCTGTGAACCGAACCGTGGAACTTTTTGTTGGGTTTGCAGCCCGAATTAGTAATATCATATAGATATGTATGTATATATGCTCATTAATGAGCATTTCTATACATATTTTCTATTTTTGACTAGGAAATCGGTAATTTGGGAAATTAAAATTCCTCAAAAATCATTGTTGACATATGCGTTAAGCTTCTTGAATATTTGACTAAATATCGATCATTCTGGTTGTAATAGAAATACCAGGACTATGAACCATTTAATTCATATATTAGAACTTTAATATGCTTTACTTTTTCAATTTGCTAAGCTTGAAATTTTGAATTATTTTAAAAAGCTTCTCTCGCTCTCGTCTTTATCCCTTGGGTCATTCCAATCGATAGCATATAGCAGCACTTTAACATATCGATATTTAGGCAAATATTGATAACGTGCGATATGCTATTGCAACAGAAAACCCCCAATAGCAAACATAAACTAAAGCTAATAAAACCTTTCATTTTTATTCCAATACCTTTTGCAGTTCGCAGCTATGATAACCATGCGAAGTGCGGCTTAGTCTGGGTGCCCCACGTGGTGGCGTATCGCTGTCGCACCTGCGGCATTTCGCCATGCATGTCCATATGTCGCGATTGCTTCAAGAAGGGCAATCACACCAACCATGACTTTAACATGTTCTTGTCACAGGCGGGCGGCGCCTGCGATTGCGGCGATACATCGGTTATGAAGGCGGAGGGCTTCTGCAGTGATCACGGCATCAATAATCGGGTCAATCGGGATCCGGTGCCCAACAATTTGTTGGCCGTTGCCGAGGCTATAATGCCCAAATTGCTGTTCCGCTTGCTGCAGCACTTTCGTGAGCACAGCGATGCCTCATTGCAGGCGCATGCCGTCACCTCGTATTCGTGCGAGGCTTTCGCCAATATGCTAATCGATTTGAACAATATGGGCGAAATAATGCGCAAAGTGATGACGCGCACACTAATCAATACCGATGTCTATTCATATTTTATGGAGACACCCTGCCAGGATACGCGCAATGGTCGCTTTCTCAAGGCCAATCGCGAGAAATATGAGGATGCGGTCAATCGTTTTCCCAATCCCGAACCGCCTGATGAATATCGCGATTTGCCGGCGCTGGGCAAGAAGCTGGTTCATACCACACTGCTCGAGGAATTTATATTTTGGACATTCAAATTTGAGTTTCCGCAGACGCTGGTTTGTTTCCTGCTAAACATGTTGCCGGATCAGGACTACAAGGTAAGTGCAGACAGAATGTCGCCGAATGCCATTAGCAATCAGTGTGGCCAAACTTATTTTGGAAATATTTTGATCAAATTAAGCGGACAACACTGATTGCCATGAATATCGATAGTTTTCAAAATGATCGGTCATCGCCAAAATTGCATTGCGCGAACGTTAACTTTAAAATTTCAAATACGAATTGATAATGTCTTTTAATTTTCAGGAACATCTGACGCGCACATTCGTGATGCACTACAGCCGCATTCCATCGGTGCTGGAAATGTCCCGCGATCCGGACACGCTCAGCAACCGTGTCGTCCATATGAGCGTTCAGCTCTTCTCCAATGAGAGTTTGGCCTTAAAAATGGTCAACGAACTGTCGCTGCTGCATGTGATGATTATCAGTTTAAAACTGATGATGTCCAAGATACTCATACAGAATACACTGCATGGTAGGTGGCCATCATTCATATCAATTCAATAAATCAATCAGTCAATCAATTCTCTTACAGATCCCACAAAGAACTTTCATTTTGTGATCGACTGCACGCGGCAGGTGATGAAGGATCACTGCTATTGGCCACTTGTATCGGACTTCAATAATGTGCTGTCGCATGAGTCGGTGGCGCTGGTCTTTCTACGGGATGATAATCTCATCGATATGTGGTTTCAGTTTCTGCAAATGCTGCAGGGCATGAATGTGAATGTGCGCGAAACAGCCTCGCATGTGGAATTCGAACCGAATAGCTACTACGCGGCGTTCTCATGTGAGCTGGAGGCCAGCGCGTATCCCATGTGGTCCATTATATCCCATCTGCAGGATGGCACACATGCACATCTAGCCAAAAAGATCATCAACTACTGCGTGACGACGCTGCACGAGTGGCTCGACTCCATCTACTTCAGGGAGCCCAAATTGTCACTGGTACAATAATCTTTAATTCACCAAATTTCCTCCCCGGCCAAATGCTAATGGCAACTTATATTTTACAGGAGGAAATGATGCAGGCCTCATTTCATTTCCCGTTACATCGGTACTTGGCCGCCTTCGTCTGCCAAGCGGTAACCAAAATGGGCATCAGCCTAAGCGATGTCCTGCCCTCGCGTCCAGACATTTTGCCCCTGCTTATGATACATCCGCTGCGTGTGCAGGTGAGTTCACAAGCAAGAATATATATAATTATATCAAAGTCAACTGAATGGGATTCCTTTTATATAAAGCGGTCATTGAGTTAATTGTGTGCTCAACTGAATTTTGTTTTCCAAATGGGCTCCAAATATGACGAAAGTCTTATCAACATCGGACTCTAGCCTATTATAGATCTCATAGGAGCAATCAGTCAAAAATTGGGTTCTATTGGGGTTTATTGACATTTAACCGAAACGTTGTCCTTGCATAAGAAACATCTTGTCAATATTGAACTACCATACCATGGAAAACCCCCAGGGAAAGCTCAGCCTTTCTATGGAGCTTTAGATGTGGATCACATAATCGTCAGTTAGGGTATCATAGGCGTCGGTAATCCCCAGAGCTAGCTGCTGCTGCATTCTTGTTTCCATAATCGTTTTTCTAACGATATTTAATCTCAGTTTTTGTTTAATTAACAACTGAGGCATGTCTCGATTTTGTTTGTGCATTGTCTAGCTAAAGAAAAAACACCTTTGTTTGGGTTTAAAACGTTTTCTTTTATTCTTTTTTTTTTTTTTCTTTTTAAATATACATATATATATGTCTATGTATATTTGTGTATTCCGATAGGTAACGCGTTTCTTTATGGCTAATTTTCCAATTAAAGTATTTTATTTCTTAAATCTTTTTTCTGGAGTTTTGTTCGTCACAAAAATGTGCTTGTTTTAGTATTTAATATCGATCCGAAGGAATTAAGATAGATGTACACCTACATATAGAAAGCTATTATATTATCTTGAGATGTGCATGTCCAAAACCAGGCCAGGCCACCTAGTTAATGCTCTTTGGCAGCTGGACGTGTGGCGTAAAATCGTACGTTATGATTTTGGGCGCTAGAAAGCCTCCAAAGCCGGGACGACCCTTATAATAGATACCAATACCGGCTAGCGGCACTGGCGGTTGAGAAACCACATCCTGTATATCCAGAAACGGTACAGTGCTCTGCGCTGCATCCTTGTCCATGCCCGAATTGACAAAGTCAATATACTGGTTGTGCTTGGACAGCGGCAGAGAGGTGACCACCGTGCGTGTGGACACATCCGCGTTGAACAGCATCAGCTTTTGTCTGCGGAACAGATATAAATAAAGGTATTTTTTTGCTTTGTGTACGTGTACGTATGTGTGCTTCTCCTCATACCTGCGTTCACCGCTAACATCGGTATTGTCATTCGATTGCCAAACGCTGTTGACCTCTGGTTGAATTAGTTCGCCCTTCTTGAAATCAAACTCACTGAGACGTGCCTCTAGATTCAGATGGGCGCCCAAGACTCGAAATCGCACGCCCGTGACCACAAAGGTATTGTCATCCGTTTTCATAATGTCATCCAAATCGATTGAACGGCTTTCGTAGCTTAATGTATGATAGTCGATGCCTTTGGCCACATTTCTATCAAAGATTTTGTACTCATCGACGGGCTTCCATGACAGGGTCGATTCATTGATGGCGCCACGTGGCAACAGCTGACCCTCCTGTATCTGAAGATGGAATATGCGATTCTTCTTCAAAAAACGCAAACCCGTGATTACTCTGTAAAAAAAAAGTGGGCATAAAATACATGTTTTTTTTCCACTCTGGCTTTTGTGCACTCACTTGTTCTGCTTGACGTCCGAAACGGATTCGCGTAGATTGAAGAAACGATCAGATTTCAGGCCCTGCTCATCGCACAGACAGAAACAGTAGCTGCAATGCCATAACAGATAGCGCCACCAGCTGTCCACCTTGGTGGTGCCACGAACACAGTTCTTGCGCTGCCCAAGCACACGTCCATTCTCGTACTCGATATACTCGTAGCGCCGGGTGCTGCTCAATGGTGCCGGGCACACCCACATATCGGAGTCAACAAACTGACAGCCGTACAGTTTGCCCGTGCACTTCGGCTGGCGTGAGCAATATAGATTCTTGAAGCAGCCCTCGCTGCGTGTAGACTGGTAAAATGCGCATGTCTCACGGCACGTCTCATCTGCATTTAGATCCACCTCGTTCTCAATGTAGCCCTGCAGCAGGCGTGTCACCTCATCGTAGGTAACTTGCGCTACATGCTTGTCGGGATCACAGCGCCAGACAATGCGATCGGCACGTCGCATCACCTCCTTAAGTAACTTCAGTGTGCGCTCCGTGCGCCTCTCGTAGTCGCGTCGCATTAGTTCCGCTTCCTGGGAGTAATTGCCACGGCCGTAGACGCGCAGCATCATCCAGGAGAACTCCATCATGGTGTAGCCCTTCAGTTCCGTTAGTGCAACGTCCGTGTATAGTGAATACACAAATTGTTGTGCCGATTGTCTTGTGTTGCACATTTCGTCTGCCGATACCTGGAATTGCGGGAAAAATAAACCATTAAAAATATGTATAAATATTTGCAGGAAATTTCAATAAACCGTTTTTAGTTACGTGCAATCAATATCATCACACCTGAGCTGCCATACATTCTAATAAAAACGAAAATAGGTTTTGCTATCTCTTTCTTTTTCACTCTAACTCCTGCTGATGTGCAATGCAACGTTATCGACGGGAACATCTCAATTACAGTTATGACCTGCCATACGTTCCAGTTAAAGAGCTGCTTAATAAATCTGAGGGCAGCAACTGTTTCGCACACTTTCCCTCTCTCTTATTTGTATTCTACAAAAATAAAAACATCAACGTTCCATTTCCGTTGTGTCGCGTTATATCGAGTGGGGTGCAAACAAAAACAAACGAGACTCTGATAAGCCAACACAAATATGCGAGCCAGAGAGTGAGAGAGAGAGAGGGAAGGTGAGCAAGTTTAAGTAATTGCTGTAATGTCCCATTCCCACAATCTCACGCAAACCATTTGGCAAATGCAATTAAACGAACCACCATTGCCCTGTAGTAAAGCGTTTGCTTGACCATAATGTGCTCGATTTCCTGGAATATTTGCGACATTGAAAATGATGTATCATTGCGCAACACCTCCTCGGCTAAATCCAATACGGCGCGTTCATCCAGTCCATTGCTTGTGGTTGGACCCATTAGCGTGTTCTGATAAGAATTTGATGTTAATTATATAAATATATTATGCTTCAGGCTTGTGTCGATTCTCTGGTAGTAAGTACCTTATAGAAGTCAAAAAGACGGTTCAAATTTGACAATTGAGATTCCAGCATCATCCACTCGTAATGATGCATTACATCGTATTGCTTGCTGTTAAATACGCGACTCATTTGACGCTTATTGATAAAGCTGCGATGCAAATCGTACACCTTGCGCAGCTGTGTTTCTCTATTGTTTACACTATTGGCCGTTTTCTGCAGGTATTGCCATAGCGAACGTTCCAAGCTAAGATACTCCTTACGCAGGGCATCCACCTCGATGATGGGCGTGCGATGCACATAAGTTGACTGCGCAGCAGCGGCGACAGCAGCAGCAATCAAGAGCAGCGGCAACAACATTATCACTGACATTGGGCTTTTGTTGTTGCTCTTGCGCGCCATGTTTTGCGCAGTAGATTTTCGGTATTTCGGGGAGTTCCAGGAATATTTTTGATTGTGTGGTTGTTTCTTTTTTTTGTTTTTTAAGATAGCCAATTCACTAACAACTTTTACCACTTGTGACGCGTGCCTTTTGAAGTTTGCTAAAACGAACAAGAATTCAGCGTTGCCAGCCTTTTTTAAACAAAGACTGCCTCACTCAGTTTTTGATGCATACATATGTACGTTTTTTTTTTTTATTTGTTCGCTTCCTCTCGTTCGCACACGCGCAATGCAATTTGTTAAATGTAAATTTCAATTTAGTTTTGTTTGCCTGTTTCGAAACATTTGCATTATTTAATTTTGCGATTTATTTTAATTTGTTATTGGACGCTTTTAGCTTTGTGACGCTGCTGTTGCTGGTTGTTCTGATACTGTTTGCTGCTTTCGGCCGCTCTGCTGGATTTTGTGAAATATGTGTTGTATGTGTGTGCGTCTGTGTGTGTGTGTGTGACTCGTACTCGTCGTACACAAATCAGAATCAGAAAATACTCCCGTTTGCTGTGTTCTCTCCCTTGAGCCGCTTTCGAGCGTTTTTTTTTTCTTTTTATTTCTCGTATTGTATGGTTCTTCTGTCTCGTGCTCATTTTCGACGATGTCGTTTGCGTTCGTAGCAAAACGCTAACTCAGCTGTTTTTTTTTCTTGTTGTGTGGCCAGGCGTGGGGCAGCTTAAGCATACTAAAAGTGGCTACTCTACCCACACGAATGCATTTTTGTACACACTTTTGAGTGTGAGTGAGCGCGGGCAATTTAAGCTTGGGCGAAGTCTGTCCGTATTTGGCACAGATAGTGTGAGACGCACAGCAAGGCGCGATCAGCTGTATGCACCTGCCACCTTTGGCTTAATATCGATAAACATGACGTCACAGACACATTTTTGTGTATCGAAATCAGCTGTATACATTGAGTTAACCTGCCTGCCTGCCTCTGTGCGCTCTCGTACTCCCTCTCACTATTTTTTTGCGCTCGTTTACTCTCATGAAAACGCGTTCTCTCTCGGGTGCGTGCTATGCCACCACCATGACATGCACTCAAAAAGGGGAAAAACAAAGACATGTCCCAGCATTGTTGGGGGCAGCATATACCTGCATTGCTCTGTGGTTCAAGCAACTCGTTTTGTTCTTGTTTGTTTTTTGACTGCCTGTGCGCAATGTTTACAATCAAGAAGACCTTTGACCTCAGTATGCGTATGTAAATAGGCGATTACATATGTATATATATAAATAAATAAATATATATATATATATACATATATATATATATATGTTTGTCAGTTTGGTGTGTATATAAAGCAGCGTTTGCAAATAAATATGAAAGGAGTGATTTTTTAGCGGCACCTTACACATTGATTAAATGAAATTTAAGAATCGCTGCTAATTCGCATGCGTGCGCTTGTATTTGCGTATGTGTGTACGTATACATATGCGTGTGTGCGTAAGTGTGGCTCATCTTTTGGCTCTTCTTTTGTGTCCGCCGTCCGCCCCATTACATTCCGTTGTCTCCGCTAGCGATGAGTAATACATATTGTATATCGATGCGACGCCGACGCAGTTTTAAACATGGACTTTCTTTTGGGGTTGCCCCACTGGCGAAAAAAAAATAAGTACAAAGGCAAAAGGCAAGAAACGTTTAACGGCGAGACCGGAAAGTCGAGTTCAATTGAGAGCACTTCTGGGAACGTTTTATCGGCACCAACAACAACACTAACTAACTAACTAAACCAACTCAATGCGATGATTCATTCATTCATTCATTCCATATAGGAAGTCAAGTCGCATGCACAAGATTTTTTGATTGGAATTTACATCGTTTAAGTTACCTCATAGTTGGCCGCCAGTTGTGTTAGCAAATTGCTGGATGATGAGTTCAACTTCTCATCGTTGCCATTGCCCAGAAGGGTTAAATGCAGGCGATCCATTAGATGATGCACCGAATGGGCATTTGGCGACACGGTCCATTCAGCAAATGTTATCAGTGTGCTCATCTCTAGCTTATCCTTGTGAGCCTCATAGCTTTGCATTTGCTGATAACGAGACGAAATGCGATTCATCGTGTCCGAGATATCGTTCATTTTGGTCAATAACGGTACATTGTGGCTAATGAATTTGTTCACGGACTCAATGGCCAGTGCCACATATTGTGCGTGCTGAAATAAATGCAAACTTGTATGTTAATCATGTTTGTTAGGATGCGTTATATACTTTTGCCTACCTGTGCCTCCGTCTCGTCAATTTGCTGGCTGACCTGTTTCAGGCGCTGCAGCACTTTGCGCTGTTTTTCGCGCATTAGGGGAAATTCAATGCTGGCCGCCAACGGCGATGATTGTACAATTTCCCAGGCCTTTAGCACACCGGTGGTCACCTCCTTAACAACATGTATGATATCCAGCACATCTTCAATAAGCGCCGCCGTTGGTGCTGGCTGGCCACCGAACAGCAGCAGCAGTAGCAGCAACGGTAGCGACAGCGTTGCCCATTTTTTTTGTGTCTGCAGCAGCTGCATTTTTACACTAGCGTGCGTTTATGTTGTTTGCAAAGCAACGAGAAACTCTGACACAAGAACAAGCAACAGCAACAACAAACAGCGACTGCAAACGCAACGCAACCGCGCCAGTTGAAAATCAAATTGCGAATGGCGGCAGAGACGTAACGGCGTCGTCTAGCAGTTTAAGCGCGCTCGCTTGTATCTGTGCCTCGGTCTGATGGCTGCTCTCGCTGTTTATTAGGTTTTATAGTGTTACTTCTTTTGGCTGAAGACAGTTTTCTCTTTGTTTTGTTGTTATTTTTACAGTAAATTGCCACCAGGGCAGGTCAAAGCATGAGTGCGAGTGAGCACACATCAACGTACTGCGTATGGGTCGTTGCAATGTTGCCACTCTGTTGAAAATGTACTTTCAAAAAATACATCCAACTGCGCGCGCTATCACTTATCGATAACTAGTAACAGATGGTGGCAATCGCTACAGTTCCCGCGGTTTAAAATTTTTTTTTTGGGTTTGTTGTATATTATATGCTTTATATGTGTGAATTATATCGTGTATACATTTTGTATGCAAATATACCTATGAGCTATTGCAGTGCTGCGACTGAGCTTAAACTTGGCTTATGTAAGTTACTTTAATGTGGGGCGCAATTTATCGATAACTTATGGGCAACATCTTTTTAATATAGATTATAAAGTTTTGCTAATTTATTATGTTGTCTTTCTATACTTTTTAGAGCTTTTTCTACGAAATTCTCGCCGGCAAATGGGTGCGCAATGGTCTGCAAATCAAGGGACAAGCCATGACCTACATACAGGCGAACTTTTGCAATTCCATGGCCGATATGGATCTATTCTTTCTGCAAATCTGCGCAACAAATTTGTCGCAATATTTCTTTCTGCAGAACACAATTGAACTGTTCGATGTGGGCCAATGGCTGGAAACGGCGCCCCTGAAGCAACCACAGAAACCAGAGCAATCATCCATGCTGGAGGGTTTTCTCACATTCCTGGCCACCCTGGTGACGAGTCGCACCAATTTGGGCAACGATGAGGCAACCCAGTGCATCATTGAGATTAGCGCCCTGCTGGCCACCGAAAATAAGACGCACTCGCAACTGCTCGAACTGATGCCGGAACGTTCGGGCAATGTGCATACCAAGAATTTCGAGACGTTCCTCAAGAAGCTATCCGTGTACAAGGCACCATCCAGCGGCTCAGAGAATCTCGAACAGGGCCTGTTCACGCCCATCGATGAGGTGTGGGAGGAATATTATGATCCCCTGCATGTACTGCTTCGCGCTGTCCATCGTCGGGACTTTCAATCGTCGCTAGATCGTTTCACCAACTATGTCAAGTCCAAGGATAAAATGCCAGCCAGCGGCAATCTATGGCCACCATTTCGCCTGCCACTGCCGGTGGGCAGCTCGTTCACGGATCCCTGTCGCATACTGAACTCTCGCCTCTTCCACTCCACAATACTCTCGATATTCTTTCGGGCGGTGCATACGCGCGATGTATCCGAGCATCTGCTGGCCTTAGCTGTATTCCTGCTCGAGATTGCCGTTGAGACGAGCAGTGATATGAATGCTGCTGCTGGGTCATCATCTGGCGCGTTTCCGGGCGGTGCCTCAGCCTCGCCCGTTGCCATGGTCGAGTGCGAACCCCAGCATAAGTCCGGCTATTATTATGGCGGGAACAGGCGTGAGCCGCCCAAGCTCTTCCATTGCTATCCCACAGATAATCTCAGCTGTAATCTGAGGCATGTTGTGACCAAAGTGTCGCTCAAATCGCGAGATCCACAGGTGACCACATCAAGCTATCGCTCTAATTCGTTCTTCTCGGATCTGGACTTCGATGTCGATACAGAGGCGATG
Source organism: Drosophila kanekoi (assembly GCA_037075305.1). Taxonomy (NCBI): domain Eukaryota; kingdom Metazoa; phylum Arthropoda; class Insecta; order Diptera; family Drosophilidae; genus Drosophila; species Drosophila kanekoi. The sequence goes on along the minus strand of JBAMCE010000451.1, from coordinate 9,656,713 downwards.
CGCATGATTGGCGACACCTACGGGCTTGACGATCTCGACGAGACATCGGGTGCGATGAGCGTGGCGCGCACTCAACAGCAGCGAAATAATGCCATCTCGCGTAGCATGAGAATGGAGGTGGCCTTGGTGCCGGATTTATCGGTAGTTGCCGAAACGGGCGTTGTCCTCCTCCAGCCGGATGGCAATGATGATGGCCATGATACGGCCATGGACATGAGTCCAGCAGCTCAAGATTTTCATCATTTCCCATTGCAACAGATAACGCTACCCGAGAGCGGTATGGAAGTGGCCATAAGACGTGATCTCCTACTCGCAGAGACGACAACGATTGATGATCGCGACCGGGATCGGGATCGCGATCGAGATCGAGATAGGGAGCCGCGCACTGGCTCCACCAGCAGCACAACCAATGAAATGTTCTCACCCACAACGCCCACGGGCAGCGGTATGCTGTTGCCCTTCCAGCGGGTACGTCTCCCGGTGGCGGTGCCCAGCAGCAACATGGACGTGGTGCCATCGAATGCGCTAAGCGGCGGTGTTGTTGGACCCGGCGGTCGCATGAGCTACGATCCGAGCGGTGCACGCAAGCGCACCGTTGACATCGCCATCGGCGGTGCCGGCAACAAGGATGAGCTGCACATGGACGAGAGCATATTGTCGCTGCTGCTCAAGCTGCACTCACAGCTCAGCGGCAACCTGGACAGCTTTTCGCTCAGCGATGGCGGCAGCACAACGGCCGCCGGCTCCGCATCTCCCATGGATATCGACTGCAATGAGGCTAGCACCTCGACGAGCACAGCGCTGGCCGAACGTGGCCACAGCTATGGCAACTACAACTACAAGCATATACATGTGTCCAGTTCGCGGATTGGCGACGGACCATTCTTTATTGGCAATCTGTTGCGCAAGATTGCCACGAGGGATGAGCAGTGCGCGCAGAGCATCGATGACATACGGGCACGGCTGTGGCCCAATCAGCGCGAGAAACAGGCGGAGGCGCGCGCACGCGAAACCAAGGAGAAGGAGGAGCGACGGAAGAAGGCGCGCGAACGCCAACAGAAAATGATGCAGGATTTTGCCAATAAACAGAAACAGTTTATGCAATCGGCTGCCGCAGCGGCCAACAATTTGGACTTTGGCTTGGAGGATGAGGACGAGGATTCCATGTATGAGGAGCAGCCGCGCGAAAAGGAATACGATTGCATCATTTGCAATTGCACAACGGCCAGCACCGAAACGAATCCCATCGGTCTCGTCGTCCTCGTTGAGTCCAGCGGCATTGTCGGCCATCGCCGGCGCATTGCGGAGCGTCTCCCACTCCCCCTAAACGATGCGGACAAGGAGCGTTTGGCGCACACAACGCGACTGGCCAGCGAATTCGCTCGGCGCACAGAACTGCTTGGCCTCAAGTTTGGCGACGAGTCCTGGTATCTGTCCAATAACATGGCCTACGACAACGGCGTTCATGTGCAGTCGTGCGGCCATCATGTCCATCTCAGCTGCCTGGAGGCGTATCTCAAGACGCTCTACACAACCCAGCGGCAGCCCGTGCAGGATCGTGGCGAATTCTATTGTCCTGTCTGTCGACAGCTATCCAATTCCGTGCTGCCCCTTAGTCCGCAGCTGGACAGGCCCATGCATTTGGTGCGTTCCGGTAACCAGCCGTTCGAACAGCTTGTCGCCGATCTCACGGATCTGATCAAGGAGAACGAAACGATACCGGTGAGTGCAAGCTTTGAGATAGGTTAGCCTTATAATATTCCAATTCCAATTTGGATTCTGCGTTCTCTGTGTGTAAATGTGTGTCTACATGCATGTATGTTATACATATATACATATATATACATATATTTGTATGTATGTGTGTGTGTGTATATATGTGTGTGTGTGTGTATATGTGTGTATGTATGTACGTATGTATGTATGCTGCTTCTTTAGTCCTTGAACTTAATATTTGGTCAACGCCCGCTAATTGTTAATGAATGTTTTGTAGCAACCCACGAAACTCACAGAGGCCATGGGTCACGCCATGGAGGTGATGACCAACATAGCGCAGCGGAAGGTCAAATCGACAAAAATAACGTTCCGGAAGCTGTTCATATTTGTGACATCGATAGCCCGGACCAATCTGGAGGCTGAGATCATACAGCGCGGCGGCTCGCTGTGCTCATCGAATGCCACACGCTACAAGCCGAAGCGGGACTGCATTGTCCCGCTGTTGCATGTGCTGTCGGTGCACGTGCGTGTCCTCGTCGAGTGGCCACTGTGGAGCAGCTGGGCGTCGCTGGCCGGGATGCCGGTGCGCGACACGGAGCCATTGCCCACACATTGCCGGGAGGTGATACCTAGTCTGCTGGCGGATCCCATTGCGTTGCTGCTCAAATTTATATTGCTCGCGCCGCTGCATCTCGATCAGGGTAAGTGCAGCACAAGAAAATAAAATCAATTTCAATTGATATTGATAAGAACATCTTCTTGTTCTTCACAGATTATTTCACCTGCATGGTAAAGGTCATGTACAATCTGCTCTACTACCAGATTGTTGTGCAATTGTGCGTAACGCTCACCGATTTCGAGTGCGATCACATTTTGGCCAACTACAGCAGCAGCAGCAGCAGCAGCGGCAGCGGCAGCAACAGCAACAAGTCCGAAGCAGCCGCCACAAGCTCCTCCTCCGCCTCCGCCTCCGCTTCCTCCTCCGCCTCCTCCTCCACACAAGCAACTGCAGGTGCAACAGCGACCAGCAGCAATCGCCGGAGCAGCGCTGCACGTTTTGGGCCGCTGAAGAGCTGCGCGGAGCTGGGCAAGGCCATGGCTTTGGTTTTGAATCAAACGAATCGCCTGTCACATCTGCGACGTGACAGCATACCCAGCACCAGCGCCAGTGCTAGCAACAGCAGCAGCAGCAGCAGCACAACAACAACAACAACAGGAGCAGCAGCAGCAGCAGGAAAGGAAGCAACTGCTGGCGGCAGCAGCAGCAGCCCAACGGCAGAGGTTAATCTCAAGTCGATGGAACTGCAGCTGCAATCGCTTTGTTTACCATTTCTGCGGATTGCGGCGCTGCTGCGTCAGCATTTGTATAGGCACGAGATGCCGGAAATATCAGCGCCTGGCTTGGAATTTGTGCGTTTGGTTTATTATTTGGAATTGGTCACAGATTCAATGGACTGGGATTGTTTTAATGCATCCAAGGGACTCTGCTTTATACCCGGCACGGAGCAAACGTTGCCACAATTTTGGTGCAAACAGCTAATGGACGTTCATCCGCCATCGGATACGGTACGCGAGTTGATACTCATGAATCAGCACTCGTTGTGGCAGCAGCCGCGTCTGCTGGAGCTGCCGCGCGAATACGAGCGTCTCTTCACGGTGAGTTCATAATCGTTAACGTGCAGCTCCCTTAATCCTATTTAACACTATGTTATGCCTTGAAATGTTAACGGCTCTCGTTTGCTTATGTTATCGCACTGTTGTTTGGCAAAGTTATGTAAACAGTTGGTAAAAGTCCGCTAAGAACACAGTTCTTTGTTCTGTAACATTTTGGTGAGGCTCTTAATATTACAAGCTTATATTTTACACTTCTGTAATATATGTACGAACGAATTGGCAGAGGCCTTAGAATGTTACTTAACATTTAGAGTAAAAGCTGACCACAGCGCAACATTGAACATAAAACATAACCTCTTTTAGCTCACTTAACTTATGTTAAATAACAGTAATATGTTAATAACAGTGCGTTGACATAGCAGACAGCTGTTAAACGATATATCTGCATGCTTTTCAAACAGTTTTGATATCAATTAAGCTAGAGTAACAATTGAATTGTTTTCATTTATGTTAACAGTACTATCATGAGCGTCCATGCCTGAACTGCTACAAGGTGCCCAAAGAGAGCTCCATTTGTCTGCTGTGCGGCACAATCGTGTGCCTCAAGCAGAATTGCTGTGCTGAAAAGGAATGCTGTGAGGCAGTGCGGGTGAGTGTCAATTGCCAGAAGGAGAATAATTCAATGCATTAATTAAACATTATCCATATCACACAGCACACATTATCCTGCGGCGGCGGCATTGGCATCTTTCTGGTTGTCACCTCGACCTACATAATTGTCATAAGGGGGCGACGCGCCTGCCTCTGGGGCTCACTATATCTGGATGATTTCGACGAGGAGGATCGGGATCTCAAGTACGTGCGCGCTCAACATCTGAAATAATTTATTACTTTAATTGTTTGCATTCGATGTTTTGCAGACGCGGCAAGCCGCTTTATCTGAGTCAGGATCGCTTCAATTTGCTGGAGTCACAGTGGCTGTCACATAAATTTGCACACACAAAGCACACGTGGGTGTTCCATCGTGATCTCTTGTGAAACATGGAAGATCTATTGCGCAGCATACAGGAGCTGGTCGGCCAGATCTGAGCACATTTGCCCCAAACAAAGCAAAATAAACCGAATCGAAACCAACTGCAAAACGAAACGATGCGAATTCTGCAATTGGGCCAAGTCATTAACTGCAAACCTGGTCTCTTACCAGCTCCTATAACAACACACGCCCACACACACACACACACACCCAACTCTTTTGGCCGCTTTGTCTTTGAATGTTTCGCGCTAAACACAACAAATTTCAAGTTGCATGCCACATCCAGCTCTGATTGACTATGATAATGAACATATATGTATATATATATATGCATACGCATGGGCCGATGAGCAGCAGGTGCAGCTGATTGTAGTTATAACGAGTCATATTTAACATAAACATAACTATATAGTTATATATGCGTATATATATACACATATATATATATTTATATATATATATGTATGTGTATAGATTAGGTCAAGCGAGAAACTGATATTAAGTCGCATTCGCATTCAAAAATATATATTTAATATACATATATATATATATATTTATATATATAATGTATGCCCCTATCTAAAGAAGCAAAAACACAAAAAATACAATAACTAATACTATTATTATTATATATACACTATAAACACACGAACTTTCGGAAATATTTAATCTGTACGACTTATAAATATTGTTGAAACAATTCCCGACGTCTTTTGCTCTCAACACTCCCCCCCTCCTCCTGCCTTCCGCTGCCCCCTTCACCTAGTTGCTCTCGATTTTGCAATCTATATCTATATATATGATATATATATATGTATAAGTCTTGATATTTGGTTAGGATTATTTAAGCTATACTCACACACACACACGAGTACACACACGCACACAAGCACACACACAAACACACACAAACACACACAAACACACACACAAACACACACACAAACACACACACAAGCACACACACACAAGCACACACACACAAGCACACAGACACACACAATCAGAACCCTTGGCCTCATGAGTTTGTGCATGTAAAAAACGAAAACGAAAATTGAATTCATATAGTTAAAGAAAATTAATACATATACACATAGTATATATATACATATATATAAATGTTTACCAAGCAACATATGCAACATATGCAACATTTACAGTTATCAGCAGAAAAACTAAAAGAAATTCCACACAAAATGTTAAACGAAAAGCGTATTGTGAGAATTGCATAGAAAATTAGTAAAGAACGCGGACAAAGATAGAGACGAGAGACATGAACGAGCGCTAAAAAAAGAAAGAATATTAATAATAAAAGAAAAGAAAATTAATTAAAATATATATGGCAAAAAGACGCCAAGCAAATCAATTGTGAAACAAAAAAAGAAAAAATGTTTGTGAATTTGTTATTAGTTTTTAATAATTGCAAGCTAATATTGTTTAATGTACAACTGTATAAAAAACTATAACTAAAACTAAACTAAACTAAACAAAAAGAAAAAGAACAACAAAAAAATCAACTCAAATTGTCTAATTCCATCGAGAGCTAGAGAGAGAGAGAAAGAGAGAGAGAGAGATTTGGGCAGGTCACAAACAAGCCGGAAAAGAACTTTAGCATTAGGGGCACTCACTGCTCGAGCGGTTGTTTTTTTTTTTGTTTTCTCTTTTGGAATCTCAATACTAGAATTAAGTTAGCCGCTTGTCTGAATTGTCAATTCGTAATTAGCATGTATTTGGCTTTATATTGATGTGAGAAACAATTGAGATACAGAAAATAATAATTATATATGTGCATATTTATGCTTTAATCACAAAACAAAACAAAAGCAAACAAAAATTAAATGTTAGAAACAAGATTTTTTTTTGTTCGATTCTCGATTGTCAAAGCTAAATCAACAGCTTTTTCATATGTATTTTCCTTAACTTTTGTTAATTTCAATTATTCGCTCAGTTTCGTTTGCAATTTTATTGTAAATATTTATTAGATATTCCCAAATTCAATTGTTGCCGCAATCGTAAAGAGTTTAATACATATATATATATACATATATATACATTTGTAATTTGTAATTTGTAAATGTTTGCAGAGGCATCGAAATTATTTAGCTAAAGGCAATTGCATGCACTAATATTACGTATACGTAGTCCTAGAAAAGCATATAGAAAACTATTTTTTTTTGCGCTACCTTTTTTTTCTTTTGTACTATGTTTGTTTAATTTATTGCATAAATATATAAATATTTTTTGATTTTCTATATAGGAACAATATAAATAAATAACTATATATATGTATATGTATATATATATGTATTTATTTTTGGCAAGGCACGAACGCGCGATATGTGTGTGTATATCGATATTTATCGATTGTCGTGTGCAGCGAAGCGCAATTCTCGGAATTCATCGATTTTGAATTTGAGAATATTCTGCGCTCACTTTTGAATCTAATTACACTGCATACCGCATTCGGCGCACTTTTTGCCGCGCCCCTTGCGCTCCTCGGAGGGTTCCTGGTTCGGACTGGTTGGGCTTGGCAATGGACTTGGAATCGGCTTGCGGGCGCGCGGCATGCCCGCCGATGCCATTTGGGCGCGTATCTCGTCGCGGCGCAGCATCAGATCGAGCCATTGCACATGGGCACGGCGTATAACATTCTGATCCACATAGTTGGAGGCCAGCTTGATGCCGGCGTTTTCCAGTTTCTTGAGCATATCGTCAATGTCCTCCGGCTGGCCACTCAGCGTGAAGAACCACAGACCCATATTGCTGCGGCTTTTCTTTGGCTCTTCCATTGGTTTTTCCAAAGCTTTGGCGCCGTCCTCCTCGGCGCCATCCTCCTCGGTGCTGCCGTCGAATGGCGTTGTGTCGCGGTCGTCCTCCTCGTAGTCCTCATAGAATGGCGTTGTCGAACGGTCGTCCTCGTTGTCGTCGGATGGCTCATTCTCCTGTGTCAGTTCTTCCTCTTCCACTTCTTCCAAGGACTCTTCTAAGTATTCTTCCTCAAAATCAAACTCCTCCCCGTCGTCCTCAGTCTCCTCTTCCGCCTCCTCCTCCTGTTCCTCCTCCTCCCCAAGTTCCTCGTCCAGATCCAGATCTAGATCCAGATCCTCCTCCTCCTGCTCCTCCTCCTCCTCTTCGTCTGTCTGTTTCTCATACCTTTGCCGCTTTAGCTTTTGGCTAATAGGGACATTGAGCTTCTGCTCAAGCTCAACGAGCTTGGGCAACGGCTTCAGCACCTTGCGTGCCATCTTAATCTCGTCGAGAACAGACAACTGAGTCAACGTTGGCGACACTTGGATTGGTGTCACTGAAGCTGGCGCCATGTTCACCATAAAACTCTGCTGCGGAAAGATGAACACCGAGGGTGTCACCTGCTCCTTCCACATGCCAATGAATACTGGCGGCATGATGGTTACATTGCGCTGCATCTGGGGCGGCGCATCCTTCAGCAGGCCCTCAAACAGGCTCTCCGGCAAGGTGCCGGGGCCAAAGACACAGCCCGCCTCGAAGCCGGGCGGCAGGAAGCGCTGCGGCAAGAATACCGGAGCACGTTTAATCGAGCAGCTCTCCATGGAGAAGTACTTCTGGGGCAGCTTAAATTTGGTCACCTTCTCGCGCATAACGGCAAACGCCACCTCAGACTCGTGCGGATGCACCACATCGGAGAGGACGGTCATGCAGAGCTTGGTCTTGAAGTGCACCATCATCGGAACCGTGCTCAGATCGGGCACATATATGCGATACTGGGCCTGCTGATGGGCAAAGCGATCCACCTTGGCCAGCGACTCGGCATGCGCGATAATGTAGCCAACACTGAGATCGGGATGCATCTGGGCACTACTGTTGCTATTGTTGTTGCTGTTGTTGTTGTTGTGGCCAATGTTAGGCAGCGGCACCGGGATCTGGGACAGCGGCATGCCCACGTAGGCAGCGCACGTGTACGGCAGGCTCTTGTGCAGATTGTGCCGCTCGACGCGACGACGGCCCACAAAGAGCGGGGGCGTTGGGCCGCAATGATGCGGCTGCAGCAATCCGTGCGGATAGTATTTGTGGGCCAGTACGCCCGGCGGAAACACGCCGCCGGCATCAAATTCCCCGGGCAGCAGCTGCGGCGGCAAAAACGTGATCTTGTTAAGCGGCGAGTGCCGTGGAAACAGATTACGCGGCAGCTCGAACACGGTGCAGTGCACATCCTGCAACTGAGCTGCGGCCTCGGCATCGTGGCCATGCTCCAGCGGCGAGAGCGTGCTCAGCACAATCGAGTCCACGTCGATGTAGCCCTTGTTGAAGACCAACTCCTTTAAATTTGGCAAATAACGCGGCATCCTGTTGGTCACGAACTCGGGCAAAGCATTGCGGCACTTCTTGTCCTTCTTTTTGCCTGGATATGAGGGCGAAAAAATATGTTTAAAAGTGGGGTTAGAATTATTTTGCTTTTCACTTGCCAGGACCCGTCGCAATGCCCAAAAGCACGGCCTTATTGCAGTCCGGCTCCTGCGCAACTGCAGCTGCAGCTGCGGCGGCAGCGGCGGCGGCGGCGTTTGGGCCCGAAGAGACATTCATATTTTTATTGAGCTGCAGAAACTTATTCATATTTTGTCATGTTACCCGTTGACAGTGATGAAATTTGACAACTGCCAGTGAAACGTAAATTGTCATTGTCGAGTGCTGCCAGGCTATTCGATTACTAGGTCAGATTCAAAGCTTAACGTCAACTGACGAACTATCGCATAGCTTGCGTTGCGTTGCGTTGCGTTTGCGTTTGCTTTCAATCAGAGCCGCAAAATTCTGGTATTGAAACAATTCAAAAAGCAAAAAGCAAACTTATTGAAATACCACAACACTTTTTAACGGTAGATAAAACAACATTCAATTGGACGGCATACAGATGGAGTTGACCAACAGCATGGGCAGCACTCGCCGTCAGCTGCGATCTGGCAGCACTCCCGCAGCGAAAGAAGCTGCTCGGCCTAACGAGCCGCACCGAGGCATTGTCAAACGGCCTCCCATTAACGTGAACGTCAACGTTAACGTGAACGTCAAATGCGGCCAAGCAGGAGCAGCGCAGTCGTCGCTGGCATCGCACCGAAACCCGAACAATGCCAGCCGGCAGAAGGCGGCGCCGCTGGAGCTGCTCGTGGTCGGACAGCAGCTGACAATGCGTCCCATGTTCAGGCGGATGCCGTTGCCGCCATACCGAACGCCAGCACACAGGAGCCCGGACCCAACGCCTGGCAAATCGAAAAGCAGGTATCCTGTGGCCACCAGACACAGAGCCGAAGCCAGAGCCGAAGCCAGAGCCAGAGCTGGTGCCGCAGCCGCAGCCGGAGTCGTAACCGAAGCCGGGCTAGCATTGGGTGGATCTCACATCCTTCCGGCGGGGCAGGCGGCAGCTTTTCAGCTGCTGGAAGACTCAGAATTCGTTTACGTCTACGAGTCGTATCCGTTGGAGGAGCTGTGGACAGCCGCTCAGCTTGACATGCCGCAGGAGTCGCCGCCGTGCAAGGACAAACAGCTGCTGCTCCTGCAGCTGCCGGCGCTGCCGGTGGCCCAGCAGGTGCTCGATGCACGCTTCCTCGCCGAGCTCTGGGACGAGCTGCTCATGCTCGTGGAATAATTGTTATAGTCCCACACATTTCGTTGCCCGACAATCCGTTCGTTTCATTTGTATGTTAAGCTCAATATTTCTACTTGAATATATAAATCCACAATTCCGGCGGAAACAAATTTGAGCATTAGAGTTGGCCGCGTGACACGAACTCGCATGACTCAGAACGAAGCGTTGGCTGTGAAAAAAAGTTGAATTTCAACACTAAAAAATCGTATATAATAAAATGTACATTAATATTTAAGGTCACATTTATTATAAAAACATTTGTATCGGGGTATGCTGACTACTGATTGACTGACTGACTGATTGACTGACTGACTGACTGACAGATTGACAGGTTGACTGACAGACTGATTGACTGACAGATTGACTGACTGATTGCCTGATTGACTGACAGACTGATTGACTGACTGATTGACTGACAGACTTATTGATTGACTGACTGACTGATTGACTGACAGATTGACAGGTTGACTGACAGTCTCATTGACTGACAGATTGACTGACAGATTGCTTGATTGCCTGATTGACTGACAGAGTTATTGACTGACTGAATGATTTACTGACTGACTTACTGACTGATTGACTGACTGAATGATTGACTGACTGACCGACTAGCTGATTGACTGCCTGACTGACAGGCAACGCACAGCCCAAATCCCAAGAGCCGAGATGTCCCGAATCGAAGCCTAAGAAAAGAAAAAGGTTTATGGATTGTACTTTCAAATTGTTGACATTTATTTGCTTGCTCAGCTTAAAAAAAAATCGACCATAAAAAACGATCTCCTTGTGTTCCTTTCTTCTCTTGTTGTTGTTTTTGTTGTTGTTTTGTTGTTGTTGTTGTTCATTCATAATTAAAACTAAAGGGCTGTGTGGGGTGTGTGTGAGGATGGGCAAAGGGATGCCTCGTGAGAGGAGAGGAAGGGAGATGCCACATTTATATATATATATATATATATATGCATATAAATATGTATTCACCCATACATCTATCTATATACATATTGATATATATTGTTGTTGATATACATATATATACATAATTATATATGTATTTATGCATATGTATATATGCATATATATGCCACATACATCAGACATAGCCGCATATATACGTACATATAAAATATCAATGTGTGTGTGTGTGTGTATATGTGTGTGTATAGTAAAAATATATATATATATAAAGAGCTTCTATTTTTTGAGTGTTTTGTAAAGCATATACATGCATGTACGTATACACATACATACTCTTGTATTCATATACATATATATATGTATGTTTCTATGTATATATGTATGTATGCATATGCATACACATACATAGATGTGAGAGCAGCTGCTGCAATTCGGTGTCTTTTCGTGTGGGTAGGGATTCAAGTGTGTGTGTGTGCGCGTGTGAGTGTGCGCGCGTGTGAGTGTGCGCGAGTGTGGGTGTGCGTGTGAGCGAGTGTGGGTATGTGTGGGTGTGTGATTAGCTAAAGCTAAGCCTAAATATGATGTACACTTATTTAACTAAACGATAACGATTTCATTGTCATTATTAACTACATAATTAATGGAGATTTTGTTGGCGAGCTGAATGGTCCGTTTGCTCCATCCGCTCCAGCTCCAGTTCCGGCTCCGGCTGCTGCTCCGACTATGTTTATCTCGGACAGACGCCCATCCATTTATAGCTAGTTTTTGGTATCAGTTTTTGTTTTATTCCCCTGCTGCTGATCCTGCTGCCCCTTTTGCTGCTCCTTCTGCTGCCCCTTTTGCTGCTCCTTCTGCTGCCCCTTTTGCTGCTCCTTCTGCTGTCCCTTTTGCTGCTCCTTCTGCTGCCCCTTTTGCTGCTCCTTTTGCTGTTCCTTCTGCTGCTCATTCTGCTGTTCCTTCTGCTTCTCTTCTGGTCCCGGCTCCAGCTGCTGCTCCTGTTCTAGCTGCTTGGTCTCGCCCTCCTCGCTGGAATGCGGCACTGTTTGTGTTGTCGCCTCGGCCATTGTGGCCGGCTGCAATGTGACCATGCTTTCCCTTTGCTGCATCGATGATCTTTCCTGATGCTGTTTCTGCTTGGACTTCTGCTTGCGCTTGTGCTCCCTGTCCAGTTTGTCATAGCTGGGATGCTTCTCCTTCGGCTTGCTGTTGTGGGGCAACAACAGGTTCGCCTGGCTGGAGGTCGGCGACAGTGCATGCTTCTTGTTTGGCGTCGGCGGCGTCGATTGCGTCGCCTTGTCCATCTTGCGCTCCAGCTCCAGGTCGATCTCCACATCGGAGTCCATTTCAGTCTCTGAGAAGGATAGCGAGTTGCCCGCCCGAGGCACTTGTATGCGGTGTCGATCCTGCGCACAAACAAAATACGATTTAGTAAAAGCCAAAAGTGCTCGAGTCGGGTGTGCCAGACCAGCCAGATACCCAGTGCATACCCTATGCCCACAGCTCTCTGCTGGTAATTACCCGTCAAAATTTTTTCTCATTTCTAACTAACTTTTCATTTTCTCATTCGATTCTTTTGAACTTTTCAGGTCCATCGATATTTATCGAATATGAGATATGAACAAAAGCCCATGTTGAAAATCGATATTTATCGAATTGTGGAAGATTAAAGGACCCTCTCGATAACAAAGCACGATAAATGCACGATAATGCCCACAAAAGTATACTTCTTAATGGACAGAGGAACGAAACGATGCAGGGTATAAAAGAAAAGGTATGCTCGCATTAATAGTCAATATGTACCATATTTAGAGTAGTTGGCTCCGAAATGTAGCCATCGAAATCCTCATCCTCGCTGAATATATCGGCCGTATTTAGGGCATATGTCTCCGGCAGCTTGCAGACGATCTGCGCCAGATCGATGAACGTGTATTCGTTGAGGGAGGCGTGGTTGCCACGCTTCGGCGGCTCCTTGTTGAACCACTGATTGAAGCGGCCCAAACGGCCCGCCTTGGCCATGTTATCGAAGTAGTTCTTGCCAAAAACATAGCCCACGTCGCGAATCTCATCGAAGCTGCCAAAGGCGAGCGTCTTATATTTATCTATAGGTGGCCGTATATACTCGCAATAGTCCGAGTTTTTCACTTCCTGAAAACAAAAATATACATATATACATATATTTGTACAATTTTTCGGGCAACTCTTGGGGGAACTTCTTTCTTCTAATTGAATAACACATTAAATTAATATACGAATAGATAATACTGCACAAAGTCGTGTTGTATTGTTGATATGTGTCCTTCTCCAAATCAAATCTCGTGTTGCTTTCAAAAATTCTGTTACACGCTCATCTCTAGTCGAAAATACTCACCTCTAGCTGACGAACACAGGACACATAGGCAAGACGGGATTGTATGTCCGGCAGATCGGGCACTTTGACGGGCGATGTAAAGGGATTCCATTTCTTATAAAGCAGCCACCAGCCGCTCAGATCGTCGCCATAGTTGGTCAGATCCGTGTCGTCCTGTGAGCCCACATCAATGGCAATTATGTGCGCGGCGCCCAGATTGTGCATAACATCAGCTACGTTTGTTGTTTGTTTTACATAAATGTTATATAAATGTTAGCAGAATGTTAAACTATGCAGAGCTAACAACAGTGTGTTGTCCAGTGGAAGCAGAGTGTTGGATTCTGTTACTGTTACTGTTAATGGTTACCTGGCACATTGTTCGTATAGCATCCATCGAGCAGCAGGTGCCCGTCACGATAGTCACAGAAGGGGGGAAAGACGCCGGCAATGGACATGCTGGCGCGACAATAACGCCACAGATGACCTGATCAAATGGTAACACACATCATCACACACGCAAAATGGACAGTATGTATATGTGTGAGTGTGTGCGTGTGTGTGTGGACAAGGTGAGAGTACCACACATACATGTGCATATTTGTGTATAGTTTATATGTAGAGAGACAGAGAAAGAGAGAGAAGAGAGAGAGAGAAAAAGAATACACAATTTTATTGCCATCGTTGCTGTGGGTGTATCTGTGTGTATGTGTGTGTGCGCCAACGGATTAACGGTTTATGCATATTTACTCTTGTGCTAGACTACGTTGAAGTTTTATGTTTTAACAGCATTACAACAGTACAACTAATAAATCACATACAAATACAAAAAAACACAACTCAAAAAAAAAAAAATAACAGCAACTAAATGTGTTTGCTAAAAAATATATGTATATGTACATATGTATATACAAGTGTTTCAATGTACAATTCATGTTTTTAAGAGAGCAAACTAATTAAACTATGTAATTCTTTGTACATACATACGTGTGTCGAGCTATGTATGTATGTATGTATGTTCATGTGCGTGTGCGTGAGAAACAAAACCAAAATGGCCGCTTTAGAAATGCGATCCACACAGGTCTTTGATCAATGGCAGCGTTGCCACCAGAGTGAAAATTATGTTGTGTGCGCACTCACTGCATGGGGGAGGGGGAGGGGGGAGGCTATTGGGCGAACAAGTATGCAATGCAATGCAAATAACCAATTAACAGTTACATTTACACAGTCACTGAGAAATTATCCAACACTCTGCGCTCTCTGTGCCACCAATAGCTCTAAATTGAAAATTGATATTTAAAGAATAGATTATCGGGTGTTTTTCAACATTGCTTATTTTTTATTTTTTCTAGTTGCTAGTTGCTATTTACCTGGCAAATTATTTACATAGCCGCCATCCAGCAGAAGATGTCCATCTTGTGGATCGCATAGCGGCGGCATATAGCCGCTGAGTGACATTGAGGAGCGCACATAACGCCACAGAGATCCTGCGACAGTTTATTTGGCAAGTGAGCGAGCATGTTTGTGTGTGTGTGTGTGTGTGTGTGTGTGTGTGTGTGTGTGTGTGTGTGTGTGTGTGTGTGTGTGTGTGTGTGTGTATGTATGTGTGTGTGTGTATGTGTGTAGAAAGAGAGAAATAGAGAGAAAGAGAAACAGCTTTGAATTTGAGCGTTTTGTGAGCGAACGAGAGAGAATATTGTTGACCAATCACAGATCGTTCATTGATTAGAATTCATTTGTTTTTGTTGTCAGCAGGTTAGTTTCTAGCTAAGACACAGACACGCACACACAAATAGGACACGCAGCAGAATGGGAAATAGCAAGTGCAACACTTTTGACAAAAGACAATGCAACATTTAGCACAAATGCATATGTATTTACGTTAAAGAAAAATAGTAAATAGTACAACAACCAAAAACACGTTTACCCAGTTTGAAGATGTCGGCTGCCCGCCCCTCCCACATCTCCGCCAAAGATTTGATTACAACAGCAACAAGAACAACAACTACAACTGAGAAGGACTCAACTGTGCTGCTGCCAGTTGATGACGTCACACAATGAGCAAAAATTACACTCTTAAGTGGGAGTTGCGTGAATGTCTCTCTTAATTACATGTGTGTTCAGACATACACTCGTGCCTGTGTATGTATGTACATATATGCGTGTGTGTGTGTGTGTGTATGTGTTTGTGTGTTTGTGTTCGTGTTCTTCCTACGAGCTACATCAAAGTATTCAAACACCAAGCGAGAATAACAGTAATAATAAATAAACAAAAGAAGCATTTAACATTAACAAAAATATAATAATAACAAAGCGTAAGAGAAACAAATGCAAGCTAAAGAGAATGCACGAATCTAAAGACGAGCAGCTACATGAGTAAATGAGATGGCAACAGCAGCCGCGGCCGCAGCCGTTGGACACTCACCGTTGGTGTGAATGCGATGGCAACTGGCGGTTATGTCGGTGGTGAGCGTAAAATACGGTATCCACAGATCCTCGATGCTCACGTCCCCGAAGGTGTCGTGTATCGTCTTGTTGAACTCACGGCCGGAGAACATCGATGTTATGGGATACGTGAGGTCCAGCAGTTGAAGGAACCATTTTGTCATTTTCTGCAAACAAAAATAACGGTTTAATTGCGTAACAAATGGCGATTCAAAATGGGGATTGAAAAGAGGAGAGTCATAATTCTATAAGCATATGTACATCACGAAGGATCTATTGACTATTGCTAGACGTTCCTCCTACGGTATATATTATATTATGGTAATAGGAAAAAGCACTGGTTCTAACTGTGAACCGAGAATCTTTGTGACAGCCCTGATATGATATGCATATACATATGTGTACTCAGTTAAGTTTTAAAAGTGTTGTTAACATACTTTGGACCATTCGCGCGCCTTCTGCGTGACGGTGGTTATGTTGCGCTCCGAGCACCAGAGGGCGCCCATGAGGGCGCCGATGCTGACGCCGCCCACCATGTCAATGGGTATGCCCGCCTCCTGGATGGCCTTCAGCATGCCAATGTGGGCAGCACCACGGGCACCGCCGCCGCCCAAGACTAGGCCAATCGAATTGCCAGTTAGCCAGCGGGCCAGACGCGAGAAATCGGAATGCATATTGGGCTCGGAGAGCAGCACGCGACTATAGAGATCGTTCTGGGCGAATGAAAGAGTTGGGAGAGCGATTAAAGCGGGGGATTAATGGGCGAGAGTTTTTACTCCTCCGTACTCACAATGCGATACTGGCTCTTGCGCGTGAAGATGCGCTTCACGCAGAGCACGTGATGGTGCTTGGTCACCCAGGGACGTGCATTTAGCCAGCTGAGCGTGTTCGCAGGCTTGGCATTTGTGGTCTCCGGATAGAGCAGGACCAGCTCCTTCTGTGTGCGCATCGCCAGCTTGTCAATCTCCCGCTCGAACTTGCCAACCAAATGGGAGCGTTCGCCAAGGCCCACAATCAGCACCACGTCCGCCTGTCGCATACAGCGCTGTGTCCAAGGACTCAGCGAGCTGTCGCACTGGTACAGTGTGATTATGTTGCGATCCTCCTGCTGTGCCAGCCACGAGGTCAGGCGGTACTCGTTGGCCGCCTCAAATATGTTAATGCCCAGCTGTTTGCGTACCACCTCCGATGTCAGGCGCAGCACAGGACCTGCAGGGAAAACAAGAAAAGGATTATAGCTAGTTGCTTTACGGTTTTAGTTAGAATTCTTCTTTCCTTTCTCTAACCTATACGACGCGTTCTTGTCTAACTTCGGTACTTATAGTCCGATCGTGTCGAAATTTTGAGCGCCAAAAAAAAGTGTCTGTCTACCTAAGCGCAAGGCTCTATCTTTTACAATGGGGTTCTTTCAAATTTCTGGTGGAATTGGTGAAGGGTATCTAAAAAGTGAAACATTCCTAAGCTGTGTATCCAATGGAAGAAGCTGCATACCAAATTTGGCGTATCTAGCTCTTCTAGTCTTTGGGTTTTGCATGTCTTAAGATCGATATTTATCGAAATAATGAAAAATTTGATAATCTACGATGAGGCAACTTACCAATGGCACAGAGCGAATGGTAGAGCTCGTAGGTGAAGGGAGTCAGAGGCACATCGTCTGTGATGGGCACGAGGGCAACTGTTGAATATTTGTGCGTTACGGGATTGGCCTCAACGGGCCCGCCGGCCGCATTGGTGCCGCGCGTCTGCATCGAGCCAAGAAAACGATGGCTGAGAAAACTGATCAGCCTGGTGACAACAATCGGGTAGCGCAATTTGATCGCATTGAACAGGCCCTCCGGCAGCTTGGCCAGCTCGGAGTCGCGCACGGCCATGACGGTTGTGGTGCGTGAGGTTTCCGTTATCATCTCAACAATGCCCACCAGATCTCCCTTGCCGTATTCGCCGATAATCTCCTTTTTACCGCCCGGATGCGTGATAACCGAACGCATGCGTCCGCTCAACACGATATAGGTGCTGTCGCTGCTCTCGTCCTGCCGATAGACGGCCCGTCCCGACTCCAGAAATATCCAGTCCAGCGCATAGTCGCATTGACGCACCAGCGGCGACAGGCGACGCACCACCCCGTTGCCCAGGTCGAGCACAATGCGGGGACGCTGACGCATTATCCTGCAAGAAAAAAGCGGGTACGTTTTAGCTATAAATTATCCAATATAAATATATCAATTATCCAATTATCGAAAGTTTAGGTGGCTTGAAAATAGATGGATTTCGATGGTAATAACTTACTGATAGATCGCGGCGCGTCGTATGTAGGCCACGCGACAGTTGCTCCGTGCACGGATTGTGTAGGCGCTCGCCTCGCCGGTTAGCATCGCCAGGCCGCCGACTATTTCGCCGGGATGCACGAAATGGATGAGCATATCGTTTTTGCTGTCCTGTTTGGTGGCACGGGTTGCATCCGCATTGCTCTGATAGACGGCCAATGTGCCGGTCATCACAAACCAGACGCAAACATCCTCCGCATTGCCCTCGGTGATGAGGGTGACATTCGGCTCCAGTTCGCGCACCTCAACAAACGGCTCAATGATCTGGGTATCATCCTCGCTGAGGCCCAGCTCACGGCGTAGACTGTCCACGGCAGATGACTGCACCAGACGCTGATCGATGGATGTGCTGGGCGCATTGTTGGCATTGCCGTTGGGCGATTCACCGCTCGGTCCGTACGTGGTCGAGCTGCGTCGCGTGCCCGGCGCCTGGTTGACGGAGACGGCGCTCGACTGCTGCTGCTGATGATGGTAGAGATCAATGTACGGCGCATCGCCGTGCACCTCGGCAAAGAGAAGGGCATTCGCATTCGGATTGGGATCCGGATCGGAGAGTGTGTGCTCCTCGCGCGACAGACGCGAGTTCGGCGATGTCGGCGCCCGTGCCGGCGGACGGGATGCCTGCGATGCCTGGGAGAGCACAGTACCCCCGACTGTATTTGGGACCACGCTGCTGCCCTTGGTCCGCATATGATTCTGTACAAGCTCCGCATTGAGACCCAAATAGTTGCGCAGCGCCGTGAAGAGGACGCGCTGCAGCCGTATCATGATCACCTGTATTACCCGTATCATCACATCCGGATTCTCTTCGAACACCTCCTCGAAGGCCTGCGGATTGGCAGCAACAACAAAATGGGTAAGTTAATATTTGGCTTTCCTAAATACCTCCCTATAATATAGTCTCTCTTCTTCTTTCTTTAATTATTCCCACCCTATTCCAATCTCGATCGATAAATATCGAAATGCAGCCCTGCAGCCCAATATTTACAGGGTATCCCCTACACTCTTACCAAATTCCTCTGTGGCCCTTTACACCCTGTTAACTTTGAAATAATTGTATTTCAGTAAGAATACAATATATTCTTACAGGGTATCTATACGTTGGTCACACTGCTCTTCTTGAAATTAATTCAAGCTTAGTCTGCTACTCGTCAATTGGCAACACTGGTCAAAAGGCAGTTGGCAACTCACCTGCATGGGCAGCCGTATGACGACAGACTTCTCCATGGCCTTGGCTGTGACCGTCTTGTAGAAGCTGGAATTGCCGGAGAGCACATCGATGAAGCTGAGCAGCGACGTCACAGATTCGCCCTTGCGCACCGTTTTGAGGGAGAGGGTGCTGCCATCGGCATTGCAAATGTAGACATTGATCATGCCCGACTGGACAATGTAGACACTGTCATCGGGATCGGTAATCTTGAATAGGTAATCGCCGGCCATCAGCTGCAGGAGCTGTGTATGCTTGCAGAGCTTTAGGAAGATGGGCTTCTCGAAATGCCCAAAGATGCGTATGCTCTGGAGCATATAGAGTGCATCCGGCGGCACGCGATCGCTGCCCTCGATGGTCTCCTCCAGATACTCGGCCGGCGGCTCCACTGTCTTCATTTCCAGCGGCCTATTCTCGCGCTGCAGCTGCAGAATTCGGCGAGCGAAACGCATCACAGCCCGCCGCTTATAGCCCTTGCCGCTGCTGTACATCTGACCGCTGACGTTCTTCATTTTGCGCAGCATCCGGCGGCCATAGAAGAGCATCTTGTCCCGCTTGCGGAACCGCAGGCCGCGATGATCGCCGCCCGACGACGACGTCACCGCGCTCAGCGATCGGGCAATCTCGTCGCGCAGGCGGAGCCGTGCCAGGCGCTTAAAGTAGAGGAACCAGGCGATGAATAGCACGCCGATAACAAGCAGCGCGCCGTACCAGTACATCTGCAAGCGGATATCGATAACGATAACAAAGAGTGAGGAAAATAAACATTAAGATAAAATGGGTCTTCGGTGTGCCGACGACTAAATGCTCTGTGTGCAATCTTCATTTAACACGGACACATAGAACTTTCTTATGTGATATCTCGATTACAAGGTTTGCCATTTACTACATATGTACATACATACATATTTATGGCATATAGTTTTTCTTTATTTACGCAAGTTTAATATGACGCTAGAGATGCTCTACTCTATGCGTTACATATTGCATTACAAACTTCAAATAGCCTCATTCGAAATATCTGCCCATCTCGCTCTCGCGCTTTCTCTTTTCATGCAAATCATAGAAAAGCAAAAAAAAAACTGTAATGCTTATGCATATGAGCGAGCACACTCAAAAGACTCACTCACTCTCACACGTGCGCTCTCGCTCTCTTGCTCTCTTGCTCTCTGCGCTCCCACTAATTTGCGTCTCAATCAAAATACATTTGCAATTTTAATGTTGACGCGTCGCTGCCAACACTTGTTGTTGTTATGCGCGCAGCCCCCTTCCGCATTTGAATTCTCATTTGCTTTGTTTTTGACATTCGCTGTCGCTGCTGCTGCAGCGCGCGGCTGCAGTTGCTGTGTTTGTTGTTCTTGCGATTCGTTTATAGTTTATTTCTGTAACAGGTTTCAGCGAATGCGGCAAATATAAAATCAAAACAGTGACGGCAGCGCCACAACAAATTCAAATTGAAAACGCACACGCAATAAGGCACAACAAAAACAAACAACGATTGATATTGCCGATGTCTCATTTCCAGCTAATTGGAAGCGCTGCTGCGCCGCCGAACGGCGTCACGATAACACAATTTTCCACATTACTTCGATTTCTAGGTATGACTAGGCACAAAAATAAATCCACTAAGCATGCATGTGCATGTGTGTCTGTGCCTGTGTGCGTGCATGTACATATGTATGTATGTTAGTATTCGCACGCACCTGCGATGATTTCTTAAATTATGGAATACCCTGCAACCGTTATTAAATGAGCAACAACGGGTATATGCACTTATGTAAATAAAAACGGACACTGTCTACGATAAATGTCGATATTTAGCCAACGCTTTTAATAATCTCAGATAATCCCCCCCCCCTTCCGACCCACCCAGACACCTATTTGAAGTAATATATACATACATATGTATGTATATATTTATATATGTAAATGTATGTATGTGTATAGATTGCACGGCTGGATAAAGGGCAACTGACAGTCGGGCAGCCTTGAGTTGTTTTTATGTGTCTTGGATCAACGCTTGGCAACAAGTCACAAGACGGCTCTCAATTGATTTGGCCCCAAGGGGTTAATTGAATTATGGCAAACTGATTTCGGTGTTTTGGGGGCGGGTGCGTCGCCGTCGCTGCACGTGCTGTGTTTTTGTTCTATTTGGCCGTTTCATTTGATTTACCCAACTAAACCCAATTGCCAATGCCAACTGCCATTGGCTGTCTAATCAGCGTAATCAGTTATAGCCTAAGTACTGCTGATGCGCTTTCGGGGTCAGGCTTTAAGCTATTATCACTATGCCCAACGATAAGACACACATACATACGTACATACAAAACACACATGGGCACATATCTATGAACACACAGCTAATCTTATTATATTTATAAGATTAAGACAGATATAAATACGTTCAAAGTTTAAAAAGGAAAAGAAAGGAAATGATAACATTAAAAATATTTAATATTTTTGTTGCCATTATTTTTTTTTAGTAATTGTAACTGTATGTATGTGTGTATGCATGTCTTTATTTTCTCTGAGCATGTTTATGTAAGTTGGCAGCTTTTGTCAGCGAATCAAAACACAGCGAGCGATCGTCTTATGTTGACGGAAGTGTGCGCAAATCGAAATGCCAAACATACAAACACACACACACACACGACATATCCATATATATTTGTATATGCTTGCGCGTGTGGTAAGAGAGACGAAAATAAGACAATTCCAACAACAGCAATAGTAACAGAAGCAGCAGCAGCTGCTGTTCGACGATCGCTACAATCGGCGCTTATCTCAGACACCAACCGTTGACATGTTATCCTGCCCGCAACTTAACAGTGAGTGCACTTTGTACATGAGTCACGACGAGCCCCCGTCAAGACAAAGAATTGACAAGTTGTGCACGTGTGCTTTGTGTGTGCGTGTGTGTGTGTGTGTATTGTACTTGTAACTTAACGTAGCTTAATATTGGCACTTACCGTGGTCGCGATTTGTTTGGAGACATATTGAAACCAGGCATCGGAGAATAACGTGTTGTAATAGCCGTTGGCGCTCGCACGGAGCAGTTCCAGGACATCCATTTGGTGTGCGTGTGTGTGTGCTGCACATACGTTTAAAGTAAGTGTCCTTGGCTATGTTATTGTTGCTGCTCTCCTCTGTTGGCGGTCGTGCTGCTGTTGTTGTTCACACGGTGGCAGCCACGGCCTAAACGTGTTCTATGTAGAATTCTTGTTGTTGATATTTAAAATGCGGAAATGTTATGTTGTTCTTGCTCTTGTTGTTGTTGCTCTTGTTGTTTTTGTTTGAGCACGCGCTGCCCAACACCCCCGCCAAATCACAGACGTGCGAAGGCAAGAGCGTGAGCGAGACAACAAGCGTCGGCTGTTAAGAACTGTTTTGCTGTTGTTATTGTTGTTGTGTGTGTCGCGACTTTCGCTGTTGTTGTTGTTGCTGCTTGGCTTTGTTTAATGCTGGGTATTTGGGTTTGAGTATTGGCTAGCTGCGGCTATGGGCGACCAACAACCCCTCCCCCCAGATTCAGTTGATTTGTGCGTTTCTTGTGCAATTTGTTGTTTTCTCTTAACTCTTTTTTTTGTTGTCTTGTTATTAGTTTTGCGTTTATTGTAATGCACGCGCCATCTTCACAGCCTTTTCAATTGATTTGTTGTGTTTTTCGGGCAGCCCCCAACCGTCCCAAGCGTCCAATGTATCCGCAAAGGAGGAACAAAAAAAAATATTAAAAAAAAAAACAGAAAAAAAAACAATATATAACAAACAACAAAAAATTGTTGTCCAATAGGGCGAAATTTTGTTTGGCTCTCTTGCGGGCTGCTGGCGGCTATTCGGAATCAATTTGTTTTGTTGAATGAAACTAGCCAAAACGTTGCATGTGAAATGCGGTCGCGTATTGAAACGTAACGTTGATACGTTGAAAACGGCGTTTGCCCGCACCACACACAATTCCAAAAATGTTGCTCTCGAAAGTACTTAAATTTAAATTAACTGAGCATTATTTCGTTTCGATTTTGTTTCGCGTTGTTCTGGTTTGGTTCTGTGACCAAGCTGTCAACTTGACTGCCTGCTGTGCATCAGCTGTTAGCCACTGTGAACGACAGAGCTGCCAACTGGTGTGACAATTTGTTTGCCGTTGACAACTCTGTTACAATACAGATTCGAACCAGTAACAGTTGCTCAGCAGCTGTTTGGACTTTTTTCTTGTCTTTTCTTTCTTTCTAATCATTAATTGTTTTGTCTGTGCGTGCGTGCGTGTGTGTTTGAGTGTGTGTGTGTGTGCTTTTTGGGCGGCCCCGCGTGCCAAGCATAGTTTGCGGCTCATAATTGTCTTGTTTAAAATTGCAGAAAATCACAAGGCATGCAATGCACAAAAATAGTTAAGCGCAAAAAAGGCGATTAACAACTGTAAACTATTTACAGTCAAACACACACGACGTGTGCGTGCGTGTGTGTGTGTGGGCCATTATAAATATTAATGGATTGTTTCTTTAAGGATTTGGTACGGTTGCTCTTGCATTTGCAGAGACGTGCACAACTGACGGTGAAATCGGCAGCTGGCTGGCCATTTTTTCTTTTTGCATCTTTTTTTGTTTTTTTTCTTAACTGCACACTCTCATTAACGTTCGGTTAAGTGCAGTCCGAAAAAGTAACGTGCTAAATGTAATGAAAAGCAATAAGGCGAATGCCGAGTGCAGCCAGAAGATGCATGCGCGCATTTAAAAAATTAACAGAGCATGGCGCCAGTTAGCCAGCTTGCAGTTTGCCAAGCATGCAGCCAGTCGGTTGCAGTTGGGCAGCTGTTGCTGCTGTTGCTGTTGGTTTTGGGATAGCTGTAAATCAAATTGCGTGGCGGCTGTGATCTAGCGGCAATTCGTCAAGTTCAAGTTATGCGCATTTCCTTTGCCCATTTACCGTTACATTTTAAAAATCCAACAGTCCTAACAGCACTTTCGCCGAGTTGGCAAGACTTGGACTCTGACTTGGACTTGGTCTTGGCTAACTAAGCACTATGTTAACTAACTGTTGCTTAGAGCAAAGAATCAGCATGTTAAGTTCAACAGCGGTTTGATTTAAGAAATGTAACGCGATGTGAGTTTAACGAATGTTATCATGCAATTAAATTTCAACATTTTACCTAGAATTGGTCCACTTCACGTGCACAGTGCTTCGCTTTACAATTAAGCGTCGATTTGCTAGTTTGCTGCGGCTTCAGTTTATGTTAATGTTGCTCGCAATCGCGTTAACAGTCTGATTCAGTTAACAGCGCAATAACAGACTGTTACTAAGCGGTTGGATTTAAATTGTATATGGCGCTGCAACGGGTTTTCATTCCAATTCGAGAGCAGGTCGTGAGCGGTTGTGTTCTTCAAGCGAATCTTGTGGTCCTATTGTGCGCGCATGCGTCTGTCAGCCAATTTGAAATCGTGAAAAATCCTTTTGCCATACCAAACACACACACACATACACACACACACGCACGCATACGAATGTGAATAGGCGCCAGCAAGCAAAAGCATTAAGCTGCCGTAAACAAATAATACCTGAGAAAAAGCAATCAACAAAACAAAAAAAAACATTTCAATAATAGTTGCCTGTGATTTGTTTACGTACACATATTTTTTTTCTGATTTTTTATTGTGAGTGAACTTGAACTGAGGCCAAAGTTACTTTGTTCGTCTACCTAACAAAATTCGAATTGGAAGTGAAGGGTGTAACAGACTTACACACACACACACACTAACAGACGAAAACACAGACGATACAAATACAGACACACATACACACACCACATACACACACGCACACGCACACGTACAGGCAAACGCACGCACACAGTGACAGGCGAAGGCGTAGTAGAAACACCGGCAAAAGCAGAGGAGCGCAAATAGAAAACGACGAAAAGCGACGGCGACTAAAACTAAAGCTAACCAAAGCAGACCGAAACGCATCGGTGTAAAGAGACAGACAGAGCGAGAGTAGAGGGAGATAGAGAGGAAACGCGCGCGGGCAAAGGATCATAAGCAAAACTGCCATTTAAAACGGTAATTAAAGCAGCGGCCCCAGTGACAACAGTAACAACAATAGCAACAATAGCAACAACAACAACAACAACAACAAGCGAGGCTCAGTGAGCAACAAAGAAAGTAAGTGAATTCCTTTCAACGTGCCTTGCCCAAACATGGCTCCAAATGCAATCGGACCTGCTTCTTCTTTTCAACACACAGACACGCACACATTTATTTTTTTCCTCTCTCACTTGACGTGCTCCAGTTCCAGGTGTAACCGCAGTTCCAAGCACAACATCTTCGCTTTGTGCATCCCCCCCTCCAACTTCCCCATCCCCCTACCCCTTAACCAACCTGCACGCCATCGCGCACCTCTTGCAAGTCATAAAATCTATGGCAGCCGACGTCACAGTCGCTCTGCCAGCTCTGTGACTTAAGCTCCATTTCATAGCTTTTTATTTTGCGCTTGCCTTGTTTTACGATTTTTCTCCTCCTCTGCGTCCTCCTCTGCTGCTGGTGCTGGTGCTGCTGCTGTTAGTTGCGCTGCCGCCGTCGCTGCTACTTTTCTGTTGGCATTGTTTTTGCTGCGCCTCGTTGTTGATTTTTCCAACCGGCTTTTGGCTAATTGCCTTGACATTGGCATTCACAGTGGCAGCCTCTCTTTTGCGTGCGCGCTCTCTCTCTCTCTCTCTCTTTCTCTCTTTCCCTCTGTCTCTTAGTTTGGTTTTGTGCGTTCTCTGGGGCCACGCACAATGTTGCCAGATGAATGATGATTACCTGTAAATTTCTTCTTTGGCTTGTTTGGTCTCAATCAAACTGATAAACCAACGGTCAAAAGCTAACAGACATGGCACGCACCCCTTCGTCTTCATCTTAAATGTACACGCATACAAACATACATACATACATATGTATGTACATACATATATAAATTCGTAACTGTTTCTGCCAATCAATTTGATGGCTGCTCTTGCTCTTGCTCTTATGTTTGTTGCTGTTGCCATTTGCACTTTTTATTAACTGTTTATTGCTCTGCTCAGCTTCGATCTAACTTTAAGTGATGCGCATTCGTATTTATCTGTAGCATTTTGCAGGATGCGCCACGCATATTTTTCCTTTGTTCCTTAAGGGGAAAAACGCACGAAAATTCCGGTGTGTATCTGTTGTTCCCATCTTCCTTCTCAGCAGCAGCAGCAACAGCAGCCCGATGCGCTGGGGCGTGTGCTTTATGCGACGACTGACTGACTGACCCCCCTGCCCGTCCGCCGCTGCGCTGCTGCGTTTTCGTTTCAGCTTCATTTTGCACGCGCCACCCCCTTCTGTCGGTGCAACTGCGCTGCTGGCAAATCAATAATTCTCCATCAGGATTTGCATTAAGCCGGCGCAATTAGCAATTTGTATTCCAGCCGGCGAAACAGACAATAAATGCCAGCTACCACCCGCCCTCCGCCCTCAGCCCTTAGCCGTACCTGTCGCACCCCGCTCTGAGTCACGTTTTATGCTTCTTTTTTATATACATACATATATATTTGTGTGTATATATTTATTTTTGTGGCCAATGGCAACGGCAGCGTCTGAGACTTGCGACCTGCCCAGTTGGCAATGGATTGCATTGTCAACCATTTGCGTATCAACGGACTGGCAATCGAATGCTTCCGCTGTGCGCCGGAAATCAGGTATACACACACTCACACACACACACACCGACTCACACTTCATTTCTACTTAACGCATTGCTGGAAGCCCCTTTGTCGCGAGACGACAGTCTGCTCAAGACAATAATGTACAAGTCGTACAGTGAACTCTACAATTGTTGAAACACAAGCCTTACACATTGAGCATATACAGTTGTCGCTCCACAGTGGCTAAAGCTCGTAATAATTGTGTTTCTTTTTGTTTTAACTGTTGTGTCTAAAGTCTTTCAATTTGTAATATAAGTAGACGAAATTTGTATTTTTAGATATTTCAGGATATTTAAATTTGATCGCGAATGAAATGCATCTTAATTCACCTTAAGCACTTAAGAAGTTAAAGTTTTCTTGAATCCAGTCTTTGTCCCTATTTTCATCAAATAATGGTTGTAGAATGATCTGAGTACAGTAAACACATACATATATGACTGTGATATAGGTCTGCAAGGACTTTTTATAATTTCTTTTCTTATTTTTTTTGTTACAATTTCTTAAATATAATTATTTAATTTAATTTTTTGAAAATTTTCTTTTATTTATATTTTTTATTACTGTTATCTATGCTTTTATTTGAGATAAAAAAGAAAACGAAGAAAGAATCTTTGGAGTTTCTCTCAGTTGACTTTTAATAGTTCACTCCAAGGAGCGTTCACTTTACGCGCCGCGTACATACATATGTTTTATTGCTGTGTACGTTGCGTACATATAATGTATGTTTATGTACGTACGCCCCCCCCCCCCCCTTCTCCCCCTGTTCCCCTCTCAGTTTGGCCATCAAGTGCAGCTGGCAACACAACAGCAGCTGCCCTTGAAATAAGCAAAAGCAAAACCCAAACATAACGCACTTTACGCATACTTTCGACTCACACGGAACGGCCGCACCCCCTGCAGGCAGCACACACACACCCCCTCTCCACCCACATTCCTTGCAGATGCTTCGCTAAGGATGAGGGTGTGTGTGTGTGTATATGCGTATGCGTGTGCAATTCATAAGGATTGCGGTTCATTGCCTAATTGCATTTGCCTTTGATTTGAACGTTGAGCAATATGTGAAATACGCATGACTTAGTCAGGACATTTGGCATGTGCTATAGTGAAATTGGCCGCGATGCACGTAGATGCTAAGATCATGTTTATTCATGATCGATCGAAAGGTCTACCTAAATAAATCCGTTTTTGTTAGGGTGTTTAAGCTGCATTGCAAAGTTTTCAAATTAATCTTCGTTTTCTTTTTTTTTGGCTTTTTTTGCTTTTCGTTTCTTTTCTTTTCTTTTGTCTTTTTTGCTTTGTTGTTATTGCTTGACAGTTTTTGCAGCAACGCGCTCGCGCTGTCTCACTCCCCCACACCCTTGCTCCCTCTCTCTCTCGCTATCTCTTTCGCTCTGTGACTTTGTTCTGCTGCTGAGTCACGTCTGGCTGTTGTTGTTCTTCTGGCAGCAGTTTTTTTTGACTCCTTTTTTTATTCTCGCCGTTTTCGCTTTCAACAGAGCGCCGCAATTGGCTTTAACTGCTTGTGATTCATTTGACGTTGATGCTTCCTGGCGCAGCGCAGTACAAATGCAATCGCACACATACATACATACAAACCATACTGTATGTATCACGTACATATGTATGTATGTATGTAGTTGCATATCAATAGTGAAGTCTTTATCAATGCAACACTTGCAGCATATCTGGCGCCTTTTCCTTTTATGCATATGCGATATTTTTGGAATGGGCGACGCGCTGTCGCGCCTCTTGCTTCGTTTTTCGTTTGCTTACAATAACAATAATTCATATGCTGCACGCTGCACGCTGCCGCTGAACTCGGGGGCAGTTCAATGCACTGCAATCGCGCAGCGTTGCCACCAGCATCAACATTTCCGTTGTGGCGTTGCCGATAAAAGCCAAAAACTCTTTTCGGTTTTGTTTCTTTTTTCCCGTTTTCTTTTCTTTTCTTCTCGTTTTGTTACGCCTCCTCCGCCTCCTGCTACGCTTAACTCCTTTGCCATAGCAGGCAGCTATCGGTCGTGCGCTTTGATTTATGCGCCCGCCTTTAAGTGGCCCGTGGCCTTTAAAGTCGTCGTCGTGATCTTCAGTTGAAGGAGGTGTCGCTGTAAATACATTTTGTTCAATGTTGCCAGGCGCACTCACACACACACACACACACACACACACGCACACAGCTACAAGTCAGCCGCAGAGAGACAAGTGCAAGTTCAAGTTGCGGCTGGAGTTTAATAGCAAAAAAACTGCCAACTGGTTGAGCTGGTTGTTTTTGGCTTTGGTTATTTTCAATTTGCCGGGCGTATCGAAATATTGATACTTGTCTGTGGTCCCGGTCCTGACAAGCCGTTGTAAATATCATGTTTTGATTTTCAAAGACACCTCCCTCCTCTCCCTTGCCCACCCTCTCGCTGCATTCATTTGTGAACGCTCGCCATACAAAGAGCTGTCTGCTATGTAATTTGCGGCTGTGCAAAATATTTATGCTCATTGTTTATTATATGCATTTTTCTGCGCCTATTGAAAATGCGAACAAATTATTAATGTGCCTGCTGTGGCAGCCACCGCCTGTGGCACTCGCTTAGCTAAGCTTTGACTTGCCCGCCTCTCTCCGTGGGCAGGCCAAGCTGTGCATGTCTATGCAAGTCTGTGTGTGTGTGTGTGCATGTAATTGCTGCATAAATCATTTGAGCTGATGGCCAAGAGCAGCGGTAATTTCAGCGCTGCACAACAACAGTTAACTGTTGTTGCTACAGATATGTGTGGACACAGATACATTTCTATATATCATAGACAAGCCAAGAGTTATTTATGTGCGTTCAATCAGCCAAACGCCAAACGCAACCAAACCAAACCGAACCAATTCAATCCAATCCAAGTCAAGCCAAAGCTAAAGCCGAGATGCTCGCTGCAGCAGCAACAACAGCAACAACAACAACAACAGTAACAACAACAACAGAAACAACAGCTATATCAGCAGCAGAGCGCAAAGAAAAAAGTAGCCCGAAACCGTTTGTCCGCCTGCCATTTGGTGGCTTTCATTGATTTCTCTATTCGAAATCATTTCATTTCATTTCATTTTATTTTGTTTTGTTTTCGGTTATTGATTTCGATTTTTTGATTGTTCCGAACGCAGTTGAAAGCGCATGCAGAAGAAGCACAAAACTGTAAATGCAGACTTGAAGCAACAGCTTCAAGCAGCAGCTGTGTTAACAGTTTAGCTTTTTTATGGCTATTAGCTGACACAATTTGAAAGTTAGCTGGGAAATTGTTGTGAACAAGCTATTAGCTGGAAATCTGGCTACATTCAAATTTGTTTTAAATTGAACTAAATGCATTTGAATATATTCAAAATAACGATTTCGCTTTATTTGATCATAAATGTTAATTCATGCATATACATGAAAATGTGCTAGTTTTTGATAAGCTAAATACCATCTTAATGATAATAATGATAATGAGGGAAGGGGCAAGACAAAGTTTAAGAATGTAGGTTTGACCGTTGTCAACAAGCCAAAGCTTGCTTCGAGTCTTGCTGTCTTAGCTCGAAAATAGCTATTTAATGCGTTTGGCAATGTGCAGATTTCCAAAATATGGCAGCACTGAAAGCGAGCGGTTCATGCGGCTCATTTGGTTCATTCGGTTCGCTCGTTTTTGCTATCTCTCACGCACCTACAATGTTAAAGCTCAAAATGCAAAGTCAATTCATAATTAACATTACAAAAGCAACGCGAACGTTGTTCTAACGGTTTTTCGCCAAGTCTCTCTTTCACTCGCACTCACGCGCCTCAGCTGGCCCGTTTGACATCGTTGACGTTTTCAAATTGAAACTTTTACTTTTTGTTTTTCTTCAGCTCATCTTTCAACTCTCCCAAGACAATCAATTTGTTGATTCGTCGCGTAATAATTGATTACTGCACTTGTTTTAGGCGCTTTCTAAAAAAAATAAAAAAAATAACAAATCAAAAGAAAAACCAAATCCAAAACGTAGAAAACATGTTGGAAGAGTTGTAGCTTCGCATTTGTACATAATTGTACGTTTGCAATTATAAAACAATTGGAAAGGTGCTTGCGGCGAATGATTGCACCGTTTGCTTGATTTTGTTTTTGTTTTTGTTGCTCACCCGTTTTTTTAAGGCTTCACTTTGCCGCCACAAAAACCGCAAACTGTTTTTAAAATAACAAGCATAATCAACAACAACAACAAGAAGAAGAACAAGAACAAGTTGACTAACTATTAATCGCCCACGAGAGCAGCCGCAGAAGCAGATGTTGCGCTGGCATCGAAAATGTTTTGCATTTTACGAGTACTTTTATAATTCGCGGGCATCGTCTTTGCATTCTCAACAGCCATAAAAGTCACGATATAGACACTAAAGTATAATGAGTGCGAGCGGCAGCAATAGACAAAGATAGCCAGAGCGAACGAGATAGAGAAGACAAAGAGCACACTGGTGCCGTGGCATCCATTAAATGCATACTCGATATTTATCTATGCGTGCCCTTGAGCATTTGCAAGGGTCGCCGTGAAAAGTTTGCGGCCAACGGTAATAAAATCTCAGGTGGCGTGATTAAACCTGTGCACTGAGCGAAAAACACTAGCGAGTAGAAAGATTGTATCAGGCAAATCAAATTTTAGAAAATAAAATATCAAGTGCATCCTTTCGGGACCAGTGTGCAATGTGGCAACATTCTATGCCCCTACCACGGCTTGCCGCACCTGCCTCATGCAATGCAAATGCAACGCTCGGTTGCGCGCGCGCGTGCGCCCCAAGCAGCAGCAGCAGCAGCGGCAGCAGCAGCCTCTTGGCAGTTGGTGGCATGTCTTTAAAACGAAGACGTGGGCCACTAATATTTATGTCTGCCGGCCCCGCTGATGTCTGTATCTGTGCATCAGTATATGTATGTATCTGCCTCTCTCTCTCTCTGTCTGTCTGTGTGCGTGTGTGTATGTGTTCGAGTATTTTTAGAACGTGTGTTGTTGCTGTCTGAAGCCGAGATTTGGAGCGATTCTTTTGTTGTTTCTGCTGCTCTTGTTGTTACAGTAAAAATATACCGTATGCTGCTGCAACGTACATAAATAATTGTGCGCTGTTGCTGTTGATGCCACGAGTATTATAAGAAATTACGACACATGCTGACGCTGATTTAGTTTAAATTGTTTGCATGTATGCAGATTAGTGCACTGTCCGTTGTCCATTCTAATGGCACGGTGTGGCAACGCTGGCTATGTGGCTTGCTGCCTAGCTGCTTGACTGCTTGCTGCCAGGTGTCCCCCTCTCTCCCCCTTTACCACTCTTCCACTCTTTCTTGCCTATCTTTGCCTATCTCTTTATTGCATACATAATTGCGCAAAGCTTGCTAACAGCTGCAGTTGGGCTCTGTATGTGTGTGTGTGTGTGTGTGTGTGTTCGCATTTATCTGCATTTGTGTCTCACTCCGATGTGCGGTGGCTGATGAGCTCGCATTGTTTGAATGTAGTGTGCGTTTATCAGTTTACCGTTATCATTAACAAGCTACACACGCAGAGATGAGCAAGCGAGAGGGGTGGAGAGAGAGAGAGGGGGGGGGGTATGGCCCCAAATAGCGCGACACACGCAAAATGTTGCCTGGTGAAAGGTGTGCGATGCGATAAAATTTCATCATATTTTACATTTTCGTAATTTGCTAAAAGCACACACAGCGACACACGCACACACGCAGCCATACACAGATACATATGTATGTATGTATATGAACAATCAATTTGTGAGTGTGCGCCATTTCATTTAATTAGATTTCGTTTAATAATGCCACATGCACAAACACACAGACGTCACACACTCGGCAAATACAACAAGAGTCAATAGTGTAATTTAATTGATTTGCGAGCAGCGCAGCAGCAATAATAAAGAAGAAGAAGAAGAAGCAGTAGGCAACACCGGTAAACTGGCCCGATGCCACTCAATTTGATGGAGTTTGAGTGTATTGGTGCGAAGCCTGTGCTGTGTGCGTGTAAATGAGTCGCGGACTGTTGCTGAGCTACTTAACCAGTCGCCGCTGCAGCTGTGAGCTTTTTATTGCTCTCGTTTGTGTTCTTGTTCTTGTTCTTGTTCTTGTCTATTGCTGCTAGTTATGACGGTGTTCCGCTTGGCCATTGTTGCCACACCATTTGCAGTAATTGGCGCTGCCAGCTCTTCTTTAGCTAACTAAATGCAACGGTGTTTAACTGTTTGCTGCTGCCTTTCTTTCTTTCATGCTTGCATTCGTTCATTCCTTTTCTCATTCTTGGCTGCATACATACATACATATGTGCTTACATATACCTACATACAAATATGTATGCATGTTTGTATAGGTGTTGTGTGTGTGTGCATCTTTGCAGACATCTGGGAGATTGGAACACAAATCGGCATGCATAATTAATTATGATTTAGTTGGCTTTTCACATGTGCATATGTATGTATGTATGTATATGCATGTGTGTGTACACATGCATATTTGTGTGTTGCAATTGCTTTTTAAAGAGCTGCAATTAATTTTCCAACGAATTTTATGAATTAAAGCGGCAAAAAACTGCAAAACGATTACAAAAACGGCGCTAATCGAATTTCAGTTAACATGGAAAATGAAATACATACTATGTATGTACATATAACGAGCAAAGGTGCGGGTTAAGGCGAAAACGGCTGCTGCCACCGCCGCTGCTGCTGCTGTTAAAGCTGACTTTACAAGAAATGGGCGAGCATTGACTTTTTGCCAGAGCGAGACAGGGCGATCGAATGCACAAGCTGCCAGCTTTAAAATGGCGTTCGGCGATGCCAGATTAGCGCAAACCATTATGGTTGAGGGTGGCGGGTGGGGGAGGGTTGTCCCTGTCTGTCTGTTTGCTTAGTTTTCATTTTCATTTGCGTTTTATTTGATGTTAATCTGCCATCCGATTTGCCTTTGGCTAACATTTGCTTTTATTTTTCCCTTTTCGCTTTTTGCAAAGCCAACGCCCCGGCCAAATGGCTTTGCATGAAATGAAAATCTTGCAAATGGTCAGCGCCATAAGCCAACGCCTAGAAATGCCAACCAAACAACAACAACAACAATGAAGGCATATGAAGGAGCTGCCACTTTGGGCGCCGCCGCCGTCTCCTTTGCTCGAGCGTCACGCAGCTCGTTTGTTTATGTATCTACGTGCCGCAGCCGCAATCGTCAATCAGCTCGGGCTTGGCTCGTTTGCCTTTTTATAAGACTATATGCAAAGCACGAAAAACAAAAAAGGAACAGCAAATTTCAGCTGCACACCTACCAAGTCGTTGCTGCTGTCCATCAACGGCTCTTTTGAGTGCTGCTCCTGCAGCTGGCCGCCCCCACATATGTCTGTATACCCTGTGTCCATTTCAGGGGAGCATATTGCGACTGTGCTTACGTTCGTTACAGTAAGAAGAAAAAGTATCTACATATATTTTTATACTGTTCAGGATCTGTCTTAACGTCACGTTCTTAAAGACTTTCACAAATTCTTCAAAATCGATAATTATCGATATTCAGTCTTTACTTCTAGCACATATATCATAGATT
Source organism: Drosophila kanekoi (assembly GCA_037075305.1). NCBI lineage: Eukaryota > Metazoa > Arthropoda > Insecta > Diptera > Drosophilidae > Drosophila > Drosophila kanekoi. Next base: position 9,622,263 of record JBAMCE010000451.1, on the reverse strand, counting down.
CGTAGAGCCGTACTCTATCAAGAACCTTTTATACGCTTGATAGGTTTTTTTCGTGTGCCGTCAAGGTGGAGAAAGGGAAAGAAGAAGAAGCTGTTTTACAATGTGTTTGTATGTATGTATATGCATAAGCACATAGGTAATTACCGTTTACATGGTATCTGCGAATCGTGCACTCCCAACTAAAAGACTCTTGCTATCTACTTTATTCACACTTTTTTTTGTGTTAGCCTTCTTTTCCTGTACGTTTTGTGGCTTTTAGCCGGTTGAGTCATACGGCCGGCTGTGTGATTTGTTAGCTCCGATTAACTGGCTCGCGTCACCTTAATGAGCTGGCCAGATACTTTTGATCCCCACACAGGGACAGAGACGGAGACCGACCCGCCCACATGCATGCACAGACATGTCAAAGGAAAAGCGGCTTTTCGAATTTGAATGTTCAGTGTGTACACTTTTGATAACTCATCGCAGCGGATGCCGGGCATCGATAACGCTTAACGCAAGCCGCGTATCGATAGGCAATTAAAGCGCCGCTCGGGCAAACACTTTGCGCCAAATGTCATCGCTAGCTATTTGACATTTGACAGCTGATTTGCCGTCTGTTGAATTTCAATTCGAATTTTGCCATTGCTGAATGCCAAGTGCTACAGATCTGGCGACATGTGTCGTCGTCCATGTAAAGTGCAGCAAAATAAAATGAAAATCAAGTGCGTTTAGCTGAGCCTGCCCGACTAGCCAGTTACCCAGCATGTGTACGTGAAATACATAAAACACTTATATACGATGTTTGCTCCTTTCTGCATATATACCAAAAACAAGTCTATTCAATTTTATATATATTCGATATTTATCGATATTTTGGCGATATTGCCAGTGTTATCGATAGAAGATATGTTTGAATTGTTTGAAACTTGATTCCACAGCCAATATGCCCACTTTAAGAGTTGCTCAATATGTACAGGGTATGAAATAAAGAAACATTGCGTTATCTACGTTTCCTGTTCGACTTGGCGACATTGAAATGAGTGGCAGACCAATACCAAATGGCCCCTCCCCGCGACACGGCGACGGACGCAATTGGAGTTGTCGTCGCCAGTTGCCTGTTGCCTGTTGCAAGCTGCAAGCTGCAAGTTGCAAGTTGACTGTTGCTTGTTGCAAGTTGTCTGTTCTGCATGCACAGCACACATGGCTGACTGTCGGACTCTCTGTCCGTCTGACTGTCTGACATGCACATAAATTTAGCACGCAGACTGCGGCAAATGCATAAATATGTTTTTTCGTCGCACGCGTGGATTTGAATGGTTTATTGTTGATGGCTTATAATTTGAACGCACTCACAATGTGTGTTTTATCAATCAAATGTGTACACAAAACAGTTGTTTATATTTAGTATAGATATGTATATATATGTTATTTATATATAAATATGTATATTCGACACAGGCAAGCAGCTAGTAAAAGTCCGACTGGCACTGCGCAAAGCCGACAGACGGAAGCCAACCACAAGCCGGGCATCTAGCAACCGATTGATTTAGCGGCAGGCGCCAATTGTTAAGCTCGTACAGCCGCCACCATTGCACCGATAAGCACCATGAACGGCCAGGGCTGTGAGCTGGGCCACAGCAACGGGGACATTATATCACAGAATCAACAGAAGGGCTGGTGGACCATCGGTCTGATCAATGGCCAGCACAAGTACATGACCGCCGAGACATTTGGCTTCAAGCTCAACGCGAACGGGGCCAGCCTGAAGAAGAAGCAGCTCTGGACACTGGAGCCATCCAACACCGGTGAAAGTAAGTACACATTATCTCTATTTAACTATATAGATAGACAATATTTAAAACCACTTGCTTAAATCTAGCCAACTCTATCGAAGCTTTGATATCAGCTTCAGCTTCTTTCTATGGAGTTTGGTGAAATCCACGCTTGAGCGTGGAAAATAGGTGAAAGGCAGCAATTGTCCTTATTTGAGGCTCCCTTTTGTTAAGCAGATTGGTGAATTCCACGTTAAAGCGTGGAAAATAGGTGAAAGGCAGCAATTGTCCTTATTTGAGGCTCCCTTTTGAGGAGTATCAAAATCGATTTTTACCAATATCTTGCAAATGTGTAAACTATACGTAAATCTATATACGAAAATTGATGGAATTTTCGATATCTTTAAATCGATATTTATCGATATTCAAATTGGATAAGCTCTTTCTGTTTGGTATATGAGAATATATTTATCAAATTTCTGTAGCTAGTTCAGTTTACGAAATTGACGCGTTCACGCTGAAGGACATTGGAAAAAATACGTAGTTCGTTGTCCTTATCAAGAATTTATACCTAATTAGGTCGGCCTGTTACATCCGTTTCCACAGAGCCAATATATCCTGATTACCCATTTCAAATGATAGCTCCAAAAACAGGTTTCCGATATCGATGCTTATCGATTACTTGGCAAGTTATCGATTAGCGCAAATAAACTCCTACTGCGCGAGGTCAATAGGAGGCTCTACGTTCAAAATTTCAGTCTCTAGTTATAACAGATTCAGAGATTGATGCTGATTGAGAATATATACATATATACTTAATGGAATAGAAGATACCTTTCTCCTGCATCCATTTGGGAATGTAATTGTGAATCGGTCGCTCAGGCGAGCTTTCACTGTATGGGTAAACATAATGCTTGAGCTCTTATCAGACTGTGCTGATAAGCATGTTAAATGAACTAACGAAAATGGAAATGAGAATGGAAACTGAGATGATAATTACGTACGATAATGACAATGATATCGATAATGAGCACGATAATGACAATGATAATGCTAATGATAACAGCTGGGATTGTTTGGCATTTATCAGCTGCATTTGCATTCGGCTGACGCATTTAATTGCCGACTGTAAATCATTTGCCCAGTCGTATAGACAACAATCAACTGCGGCTTTGGTTTAGTTTTTGTTTAGCTTTTTACTTTTATTTCTTGCTTTATTTTCCTATGTATGTATGTGTAACTCGCATAAATCATTCGCCAATTTGCAGCTGCGTTGGCCAAAAGCAGAGCTTGGCCCGCAGCTGCGTTAATTTGACGTCCAGGGTATCGGTCCGTCTGTCTGTCCAGCTGTTTAAATGTATTAAAACGCAAGAAAACAAAGCGTCTCACGAATTTGGCATCATTTATCAAGCCACTCGGAGACGCCACAGGTTGCATGCTGCATGTTGCTTGCAACGGGCATTGCAATTGACTGTGGCTTTGGCCATGCTGGAGCCGGAGCTGGTCTGATCTGGTCTGGTCTGGGCTGGTCTGGGCTGGCAATTATAATTAAGGCAACTCGTTTGCTGCTGCGACTGCCATTGGCCACGTTGCAATTAATACAAAATATTTTTAGTTGAAAACCCCCCTTTCCTGCCTCCCCTTGATAGAGAGCAGCCTTGCGCTGGCATTCGTAACGGCCATTAAAATAGCTCAGCCAAATTGAAATCGATGTGGCCAAAGCGCACGATAATGTTTAGCTAAATTGCTTAATCGAAGAGCTAGATGAAGAAGAAGAAGACGGGGCAATAAATAATGCCAGCGATAGCAGCCTATCGATAACTAATTAAGCATTGTCTGCTGCGAGGTGCCATCGCTAATCGCTGCGCGGCCGACAGCTGACAGCTGATTGGCTGCTGCCGTTTGCCGTTATTCGTTCAGCTATTTGAAATGAGTACAGTTAGCGCGAGACAAGGCGCAAGAGAAAGATATGTACATATTGATTGTTGCCATCGCCTCGCAAGCGGGTATTTGCATTTTGTCAGGCAACATGCTGCAAATGACTTTTGCTTTAACTCTTTCTCTATTCAATTGTTTTATATAACTGTGTAGAGGATATGTTGAGGATGACTCCAATCCCTTTAAGTTATATGTACATACTCTTAATAGGCATCGTCAGCCCGGCCTGTCTGTTCGTCTGTTTGCATCTAGGCAAGATCGAATCATTATATCGTAAAGCTGTCATCTGAATAATCAGTGAATATTGGGTTACTTTATCATAGGAACTATCGATCGATAAAGTATGAAAACTCGTTTTGTTTCTATATAAATCTTGACCTAACTTGGGATTCATAAGATTTCTTATATTTCTGACAAATGAGTATAATCCCAATTAACCTTAGACTACCATTATCATATAGATCTATAGGAACGAACGATTAAATATTAAAGAATGTATAAAAAGTCGTTTCGTTTTCTCCAAGATATCTTGTCCCGACCTGAGATCCATGACAAGTCGTTATTATCCTCGGACTTCTATATCGTATAGCTCTATAGGAACGATCAATCAATCAATCAATGTTTGAAATCAACTTTTAATATAACATACTTTGGCCAAACTGAACCAACCATTAAGCAATCTAGAATATTATAAGGTTGACATGAAAAGAATCGTGCTTGATTGGATTTTATGCACTTGCTAATTGATTATTATTTTCGACTTGCACACAGGTATTATCTACTTACGATCTCATCTGAACAAATATCTGTCGGTCGATCAGTTTGGCAACGTGCTGTGCGAGAGCGAGGAGCGGGACGCGGGCAGCCGCTTCCAGATCAGCATCAGCGAGGACGGCAGCGGACGCTGGGCCCTGAAGAACGAGTCGCGCGGCTACTTTTTGGGCGGCACGCCCGACAAACTGGTCTGCACGGCGAAAACGCCAGGCGCCAGTGAATTCTGGACGGTCCATTTGGCTGCCCGGCCGCAGGTGAACTTGCGTTCGATTGGCCGCAAGCGGTTCGCCCATCTGTCCGAGTCGCAGGATGAGATACATGTGGATGCGAATATACCCTGGGGCGAGGATACGCTCTTCACTCTCGAATTCCGTGCCGAGGAGGGCGGCAGATATGCGCTGCACACGTGCAACAACAAGTGAGCCTCAACGAATCTTATCCTTATCCCTATCCTTATCTTATTCTCCCCTTTCACATTTTTAGATATCTGAACGCCAATGGCAAGCTGCAGGTGGTGTGCAACGAGGATTGTCTGTTCAGTGCCGAGTACCATGGCGGGCATTTGGCGCTGCGCGATCGCCAGGGTCAATATCTGTCGCCCATCGGGTCGAAGGCGGTGCTCAAGTCGCGCTCCTCGACGGTGACACGGGACGAGCTGTTCTCGCTGGAGGACTCATTGCCACAGGCCTCGTTCATAGCTGGCCTCAATTTGCGCTATGTGAGCGTCAAGCAGGGCGTCGACGTGACCGCCAACCAGGATGAGGTCGGCGAGAATGAGACCTTCCAGCTGGAATACGATTGGTCAGCGCACCGCTGGGCATTGCGCACCACACAGGATCGCTACTGGTGCCTGTCCGCCGGCGGTGGCATTCAGGCCACCGGCAATCGCCGCTGTGCCGACGCACTCTTCGAACTGATCTGGCATGGTGATGGTTCGCTCTCGTTTCGCGCCAATAATGGCAAATTCTTGGCCACCAAGCGTTCCGGCCATTTGTTTGCCACCTCCGAGTCCATTGAGGAGATAACCAAGTTCTATTTTTATTTGATCAATCGGTAAGATCCCCCTTCCTCCACCTGTGCTTAACGTGCAATGTCTCCTTCTCAATCCTCCCATCCGTTTTAGGCCCATTTTGGTGCTGAAGTGCGAGCAGGGCTTTGTCGGCTATCGTACGCCCGGCAATCTGAAGCTGGAGTGCAACAAGGCCACCTACGAGACCATTTTGGTCGAGCGCGCCCAAAAGGGCATGGTCCATCTGAAGGCGCACAGCGGTAAATATTGGCGCATTGAGGGCGAGAGCATTTCGGTGGATGCCGATGCGCCAGCCGATGGCTTCTTCCTGGAGTTGCGCGAACCAACACGAATTTGCATAAGGTAAGAGAGAGACAGAGAAAGTTCCATTTTTTTTTTGAGGCAAACCAATTTCCAAACGGTAGTGTGCTGTTAACGCTCTGCATCCGGCCTGTTATTATTTCAAACGCTCTGTTAGCAGCATGTTATTGCCAATTTACATAACAGCCGTAGCATATATAACATTGTTCTCCGCATAACAGTCGACTGTCTATGCGTGCTTAACAGTTGAACTGTTAACTCACTGCCTATTGTCAGTTAGCATAGCAGCGTGCTGTTAAAAAGCTGACTGCTGCTCTGTTTGCTGCTCAATTGACTTATCAGGCTCTGACTGTTAAGCCACTAACAGCTGTTAAATATTAGATTTTTGATTTTGTTAACAAAATACAATGCTTTCTCTTTCATCGCAGATCGCAGCAGGGCAAATACTTGGGCGCCACCAAAAATGGGGCCTTCAAATTGCTGGATGATGGCACCGATTCGGCCACACAATGGGAATTCTAAGTTGCAGCACTTCCAAGGATGCGGCACGTGTTTGGCAATTGCAACAGCAACAACAACAACAACAATGATAACAACAACAACAACAACCACACGTATCAATTTTTAGAGTTTTAGCAAGGTGTGTCGACTATGTCCAAAAACAAAATAAAAAAAAAACAATTAATACGCAACAAAAAAAAAAACAAAACAAAAAAAAAAGTCGCACAAAAATGTATCCTACATGCAAATTAACGGCGAAAAGATTATATATATCAGCATATATATCTATATATATATATATATACATATATATATATACATATACATAAAAGAGATTTTTTTAAAACGAACTATTTAGCTTTTTATACGTTTTTACAAGAACAACAAACAAAACAAATCTAGCGTAGGAAGTCGCGAATCCTTCCGTTTTCCAATATCAGCAACAAAAGCAAAAGCAAAAGCAAAAAAGCAAAAGCAAAAAGCAAAAGCAAAAAGCAAAAGCAAAAAACAAAACGAAAATATATATTAAATAATAATTATAAATGAATTCTAAATGAAAACATGCAAAAACAAAAAAATTATATATATACATACACACACACATATATACATATATATATGTATGTATACATACACATCATATACATATATATACACACATACACACACACATACGTACACGCATACGTACATATATTTATTCGATTTGTAATGCTTTTTAAAAGGGCCGCTTAACTTAAAAACAGCAAAAAAAAACAAACAAAAATTTAATAAACAAAAGAAAAAAACAACAAAAAACAACAACAACAAAATGTTGCTTCAAAACCAACACATATTCCTATAAATTTATTTATATATTTATACATATTGATATATATGAACAATAACAAAACACACACACGCACACACATACATTGACAAACACACATACACACACAAGCACGCACAAGCACACACACACACACACACACACACACACACACACTTACACACACTTACACACACTTACGTACACAAACACACACTTACGTACACAAACACACACTTACGTACACACACATACTTACACACACACATACTTACACACACACACTTACACACACACACATACTTACACTGACACACACATTCACGCAATTTTATTATATGCAAAACTTAGTTTTAAGCGCATTAACAATAATAATAAAAACAACAAAAAAAAAACTAACAAAACAAAAAAAAACCAAGAAATATGCAAAATTTTGATACGAAACGCAATTGCAATATCCGATTTATAAGCTAAAGCTACATAACCTACAAATGCATATGTACACATACATATACACATATATACATATGTATATGTATGTATGTATGTCACTTGTCATTTTTTGTTACATATTTATTCTTATTATTACATAATTTTATAACCTTTTTTTTTGACGTCGCACATTTTAATCTTTACATAAATAACGTGTTTTTTTCTCTTTTTTTTTTATTGCATCATTTCGCACACAAGAAAAATGAAACTGAAATTTTCTCAACTAAACAGGGGAAAAAAAGTAAACAGAAACGGAAATTTTGTATGATAAATGATATAATATGAAATATATACATAACATACCTATATTATATATACATATATACGATTTGATTATTTGTTGTTCCGTCCAAATTCCTTTTTTAATGTATCGAATCCTTGGGTAAGTATTGCCACGTAAGGGGAATGCATTAGGGGTACTCCAAAAATCCATAAAAATATACATGCATAAGTAACATGTGGGAAATGCATTCGAGGTACTCCGAAAGAATACATCTATATAGTCCTTGCATTGCACGAAATTTCAGGATCTGTTGATGAAAAAGAACTTGTGGAAATCGGGAATACATATATGTATATGATTTATAAGCGGTATTCCATATGCCATATGCCTGAAGCCCGGAAGGATTCGCCAGACATTAAGATTTGCTTATGGAAATTGCGAGCTAGATTCGATTTCTACACCCGAAATTGGCATCTACCAGGCTATTTATGCCTCGTTTGATTCGTAATTGAAATCTGGATTTAAAGCGATTTATAATTCTTGATCCTGAGAAGGGATTTCAAAGGACGCTGTGACTCAACCCCTACAAACATGATCAGCCTTATAGATATATATATATACACATACATGTACATATCTCTAAAGCTGTTCCTGCTGCCATATACATACATACATATATGTATGCACATGTATGTATATGTATCTCCTTTATCGGCTGATCAGCCAATGTTGCCCCCGTAAAATCAAAGATTCAAAAATTCAGATTTTAAATGTATTTATATATGCATATACACAAATATATATATATATGCAACGTATATATATATATATATATACATATGTATATGTATGTATATATGTTGTATGTATTTTTGCATCATTCCATTACAATTACATTAAACTTACAATTTCTGTTTTTTCATTGCTTATATCATATTGTAATATGCCAAGTTTATATGTGAGTGTCTGTGTGTGTGTGTGTTTGTTTGTAAATATATATATTTATATATATAAATGTGTGTGTATGTGTGCGTGTGTGAGTGGTGTGCCAGTGTGCACACACCACGCACGCACGCACGCGCGCGCGCTCACGCACGCAAAGGACAAGTCCAATTTTAGCTACTTTTAAAAGCGTCAGATTCGTTAAAATTCGACAAAATTAATTTTTATATGTTATACGATTACACGTGCACACACATCCGTGCACATACCTGTGTATACATACATGTGTACGTACATTGATTGATTTCATTGTATTTTGTTTTTCTTTTATTGCATTATTATTTCATTTATTAATTTCTTGCATGTATGCGCAGTGTATGCATATAATAATAAGTATAATTAATTGCCCCACGCACACACATTTACATATCAATACTAACATGCAAATGCATGTATTTCTATTCCCCCCAACCCCCCCTCCCAACGGCGTGCTACACGCTCAAACATGTCTTCATCAATTTACGCTTGGCCACAATTCGCACAATTAAAATACAAATACAAATACAAATACAACTACATACATACATACATTGCGTGGCGCCAAGACTTTTATCATTATCATCAAGGCTCTACATTTACATATGTAGATTGCATTTTTGCATTGGTTTCTTACAATTTATAGTTATTGATCAAACGGTATTTAGCTCACTTAATTGCACGTACTATATTCGTATAAATCCTATTTATAAAGGGCTTTCGCTTTAAACTTAGTTGCATGATGATTTTTTTTTTGTTTCTTTGTTTCAATTCATCATGTAATGCTTTTCGTTACATGCTCTTTGTTGCGTTGTTCTCGTTTCTTTCATCTATTGCTTTTGATTTTGATCGTTTCCGTTTTCTTTTTTTGTTTTTCTCGTTTTTCTCGCCTTCAAATAGAACATAATTTGAAACCTGGCTATGTGTGAAGAAAGTGCTTCCGCTCATTTTATTTGCAATACAAAAAAAAAAAACCAAAAAAGTGTTCAACATTTTCTGCTACAATTTCTGTACAAATGCAAAGTGAAAAACAAAAGTTTAGTTTAACTTAAAGAACAAAAAAAAACAACAAAGCGTTTTAAAATATTATATATATATATGTATATATGTATGTATATAGGGTATACATGTAAATTGATGGATGCAGGGCATGATGTTGTTGTGCACAATTACAATGTAATTACATAGTATATATAAACTTGATATTTTTGCTTTCTCTCCATCTCTCTCTTCGTTCGTATTTTATCTGTTTTCGCTTCGCTGCTCTAATCGAATAAATTATGCTATGCTAAAAGTGGGCTACAAGGTTTCTCTTCACTTAGCACTTAATATGTATTTTTTCTTTTGTTTTATAAATTTTATTATAAATTGTAGGTATAAACTTTTTGCTAAACGAAGATCAACTATAAGTATAAACATAAAATGTGTTCTTTTCATACAGTAAATTTTACAAAAAAAAAAAATTATAATAAAAATTATATTATAGCAATAAAAATAATAATAATTTTAATAATAACCTATCAAAATAATTGATTTTATAAGATATAGGTATATAACATACAAAAATTATGTTCTCCGGCGGCGCTTACACACGCACGCACACACACACACTTATCATACATAAGTCTATGTACGGGCGTGTGCGTGTGCACGGTTTGTGTGTTTTCTTTATTTATTTACTTTTATTTTGTGTGTCTGTGTGTTGAATTGAGTTGTGGTGTGGTGTGGTGTGGTGTGTTGTGTTGTGTTGTGTTGAGTTGTGTTGAGTTGAGTACAGTTTGCAAGCGCCCGCCACTACATTGCTGCTAAGTTAAACTTCAGCGTAGTGGGCAACACTTCAATTATTATAAATATATATAATACATATATATATATGTATATATAATTATATATCGCGTGCAACCAAAACAAAAGCTACCAATAATTCACATCAATTATATATATATATATACATATATATATATATAAATATCATTCTCTTTCATTCGCTCTGTGTTCCTCCTGTTTGTTTGTTTATGTGTGTATATATATGCATTGTTTTGCATAAACCGTTAGAGGTTTGCCGATCCGAAGAAGATGTTACTTGATGCATCGTTGCGACGACGGGGTGGCGCCATTTGGCTGCACTGATTGGTCGCCGTGTGTATGTGTGTGTGGGTGTGTATCTGGTTAAGTTTATTTGTGTTGGTACTGATCTTGATGTTGTTGTTGTTGCTGTTGGTGGGGTGTGTGTGGTTGTTTGCTTGAGTTGGTCTTCGCCGCTTTAACTGCTGCCTCCTCCTACGCTGTGTGCGTGTGAGAGTGTGTGTGTATATATTTTCTTGCTTGCGTTCAAAAACAATTGTTTAAAAACGATAATTCTCATCGGCCATGTGAATGGCCCAGAGAAATTTGGTTCTATGCGTTTTATTAAAGATCTTCTCAATCGGCACGCCGTACTTTTTACACCTGCACAATAATGAGGGAGAGAGAGAGAGACATTAGCTTTCACTTATATAAGAAGATAGACTGATATATTCAATTTACCAGGCAACCGTGATGCGTGGATCGAGATAATTTAGTTTGGATGTGCCCAGGGCAATGGTCTTATTCTCGTCTCTATCAGTCTCTTGTAGTTCTAATTTTTTCAGTTGATCCTTTAAACGTTCCAGTATTTTGCCCTTCTTATCAGCAATAACCCTTTCCTTGACAGAACCACGCTTGGCCGCCTTTTTAAGATCCTGTTTTAGGTTCGAATTATGATATTTCGAATTAAGAATCGAGCCAAATCGAAAACTAGCTATCTACCATATTCACTTACATGATATTCGGCCTCGCAGTCATCAATGGCATCGCGCTTGGCGCGTATCTTCTCCTTTAGATTCTCCATTGACTTCTGATGGCCTTTGGGCACCGAACGCTGATGGTTACAGAGGATGGCGACTGCACGATTTGCGCGATTATAGGCCAGCAGCTTCTCGGCAACGGATGCGTCGCTATCGGTAAGCAGATCCAATTGGTTTTGCAGCGTTTTCGATGCGTTATATGTGCGAAATACTTTAGCCGTGAGTCCTGCGAATGGGATGAGAATATGATAGGATATAGAACAAAGCTAATGTTAATGTTGGCGTACCCTCCATCAGCTCTTTGAGATGCTCGTTTAGCACCTGGGTATTGAGGCGATCGAAGAGATCATCGCCATCCTTTTTGTTTTCCATAAACAGTTCCAGATTTTTGAAGACACGCTTCTCCACCTCGACCTCGTTGTAGTAGCGTATGGAATCCTTACCAGGAAAATCAAATACGACAACGTTCTCTTTGCCGTTGAGCTCCTTGTGCAGCTGCACATGCTCGACACGCAACGAACAGCAGCCGACGGTGTCGGCTTGATCCTCGTCCTTTTCATTGCCCGCTCTCAGTGCGAGCTTATCGATAAAGTAGAGAGCGACGGCACGCTGCCGCACACGCATCTCCTTGGATTTCCATTCGTCGCGGTATGTGGCGCGTATTTTGTCAATAAACTTATCTAGCCTGCGGGCTGTCTCGTATTTAATATGATCCTTTTCGCCCTTTAGCTTGGACGATGGATTCAGCATTATGTATTTCACCTGACCCTGAACATTTTCTGTCCACGAAGCCAGCCAAGTGACGGTGTTGTCGTGACGCACCTCCTTCCAGCGCTCACCAGGCGGTGGCTGTGGCACCTTCGATTGCTTACCACAATTAATGGACACATCGGCGGCCGCAATGCGGCGCTTGATCATGCCCATTTTTGGATGCTCGCCGCGGCCACGAAACAGACCCGGCGGCTCCAGCCGGAAGTTACCGATCTTCTCTTTGTGACCATCGATCATACAGAAACCGTACTCCTTGATTAACGCTTCGTTTTCATTCTTCTTGGCGAGCTTCTCCTCTTTGGTGGCTGCTTTGCGTTTTTCAGATTCAGCCTGGAAGAACTGATGCATTTCATGGAAATTGCATTTGCGAAAATCTTTAATAATTTCCTTCTCCTTGGGGGTCATAGACTTGCGGAAATCCTTAAAGAAATTATTATTGAATACGTCCTTGGTGCAATAATCGTGATTTAACATCTTTGCATAGAATGTCGCCGCCTCCTCGGTCTCCTCGCTGAGCTCCAACGGCTTGCCATCATAATAAAACCGTACGTTGCGGGGCACGCGCTCATAGGGCGGCGCGAAAACGGGACCTTTATGCTCAAGCGTTGTCCATTTGACACCATCTTCGCGCTTCTCCTCCTCCCACCTTAAAAGAGCACAATTACGTTTCGATTTAGTCTTCTTGTTGCAATTGCAATTTTCCCCTTTGCTGCTATTGCTGTTGATCTTCTTCTTAACACTGGCAGCAACTGTTGCTCCTCGTTGCTGCTTGAATATAACGTTAAGTTCACGTTTTGCAATGAGCAGCAGCGACAGCGACAGCACAGTTGCCATTTGCCATTTGCTGTGCCAACAACTGTGCTCACATAACGCAATCAAAAGCAGCGAGTATCAACATAACCTCAAAACTTATGTGTGTGTTTTTTTCGTTTGCACAGCTGTTGCACGCGTGCCGTGGTGAATGGTCAAAAAGTTTACACACTCATCGCAGCCGTCTTGTCGCTGCCAAATGTGACTTTCAAAATATATAGGTCAGTGACATTCAAACTTAACACATACGCACACGCAGCCACACACACACGCACACGTCAACTAATCGGATACAAATGGAAACGCACACATGCACCCACGCACACACACTTGCATGTTAATAAAAACCATTTAGCAAACATTTTGCTTAATAACACGATGCGTTAGCACTTTCTGTTCATAGCAAATGAAACCGAAAATCAACATTCAATTTTTTTTTCTTTTAACAATTTTGATTGGGTTTACTTAAGTAAACACCGAGGTAAAGAACATTTGATATAGACTCAGGTGTAATTGTGATTGCAATGCAATCTTTGAAAAGAAAAATCCAATAAAATTGGATAATAATAATCAATGTTGGCTTTCGGTTTTAGATTGAAAATTTTGAAAGTTAACAAGTTATTTACCATCTCCACACTTCCTCCTCTTCATCCTTTTTGTCCTTGCGCGAACGTTTGGTAGGGGAAACAGGCTCCGCTTTGATCTCGTTCTCCTGCAACAGACAGATATTGAAAATTTATTAAAACCCCTATTTCATTGCATTTAAAGACACATTTGTTGCTTTTTGTTTACCTTTTTGACCTTTTTCTTTTTGGGCTTGGCGCTGCCGTATTCGTCATCGTGCTCCTCCTTTGGGCGTTTCTTTTTGTTTTTCTTCTCCTTTGTTTCCTTTTTGATCTTCTTACGCGCAAGCAACGGAATGTCATCATCGTCATCTTCAGCGCCGTCCATTTCATCGGAGGGTTCTTGCTTACGTTTACGCATTGCCAACGGCACATCCTCGTCATCATCGTTATTATCATTATCATTATCGTTATCATCATTATCATTATCGTTATCATTATCATTATCGTCGTCGTCATCATCATCGTTTAAGGCGCTATCATCCTCCGTATAGGTTGCCTCCTGTTTGGCCACAAACGATGGCTCATCGGCTCGAAACTGCGACATGGAGTAGTCACAGGAGCTGGCCTGCGACAAGTCAAAGTTATCCTCTTCCTTTTTAACATCCACAATATGCTCCTCGTAGCCATTTTTATAGCCATTGCATTCCGCTTGCTGTTGGAGCTGCTGGAGATGTTGCTGTTGCAATTGCAGCTGCTGCTGTTGCTGCAGTTGCTGCTGTGCCTGGAGCTGCTGCTGTGCCTGTAGCTGCTGCTGTGCCTGGAGCTGTTGCTGTGCCTGGAGCTGCTGCTGTTGCTGGAGATGCTGCTGTTGCTGGAGTTGCTGCAGCTGTTGCAACTGAAGTAATGGATCATCGTGGTCATTTGTGTGTGGCTGTGAGACGGGCTCTGGCTTAACGAATACACCATCATAGGAGGGATCTTTCGTGGATGATCCATGTCTAGAACTTGAACTGGAATGTTTGCTTTTCGATGATGATGAAGACGATGATCCCTTGTGGCGTGAACTTGACGACGACGAAGACTTGTGCTTATCCCGACTGGAAGAACTGCTGCTACTGCTGCGATCTTTGTCGCGACGCTCTCTGTCCTTGGAGGATGAGCTGCTGCTGCTGCCGCTCTTATGATGATGATGGCTAGACGAAGACTTGTGCTTGCCGTCTTTATCGCGATGACTGGAAGACGACGACGATGAGCTGCGATGTGAGTTACTGCTGTCGCGCTCCTTATCCCGATGCTTGTCCTTGCCACTCGACGAGCTACTACTACTTTTATGCTTATCCTTATCGCTGCAAAAAGTATTTAATTATTTGCATTAGCCCAGCGGCAAACAATGGATAAAATGTGATTCGGAACACCTACCGACTGCTGCTACTGCTGCTTTTATGTTCCCTTGATGAGCTAGAGCTCTTGTGCTCGCTGCGTTCTTTATCACGATGCTTATCCTTGCTGGATGATTTATGTTTACTGCTGCTGCTGTTGCCTCCACTGTTGCTATTGCTGTTGCTGTTGCTGCTGCTGCTATGATGATGATGGTGATGGTGTCCATTTGTGGTTACACCATTCGATTGCACTTCGCAGCTGCCGCCATTTTGCACGTGTACATTCTGCAACGCAAATCATAAGCGAAAAGAAAAAAAAAAAGAAGCAAATAACAATAATGATGGAAAAATGTGGGATTCAATTTGAAATACAGACTACTAGTATAGAATCCACCGCAGATATTTACGAACAAATTCGCAGTCGTCAATACTTTGTTATATATGCATATATATGTAGTACACGTATGGAAATATTTAGAGCTCTACACTTTTTCGACTTATATTTATGTATGTAATTTTGGTGTGTCTGTATGTGTGAATGTAATACTTGCTATAACTGAAAACGAAATGAAGCATTGACTACCTGTGCGATGGAAAGCATTGTGTGCATGTGCATGTGTTTGTCAGTCTGTTTGTTTGTTTGTTTGTGTGTGACACATTTAAGTAGCAACTCTGCAAGTCAATTGTCAATGATTTACAAAACTCACAGCTCTTTATGTAGCTATGTGTATGTGTGTATTAATATGTAAGTGGATGTAGACACACCACACCACACCACCACGTGGTGAAAAATCAACCCTAACAAATTCAAATGTATTGTGTTTCCGTGCATGAGAAAATATTTAAGACAAGAAGAACACATGGCGGCGACAGTTTACAGGATACAAGGGGCTGGGAGGGGAGGGGGCACCCCTTGCAGCACTGTTGATTTTTCTAACGTTTATGTTCATACTTTCTGCCCATCGTAACTTTTAACGTGAGCGGTGTAACAGCAGCAGATCAAGGCTCTTTTTTTTTTTTTTAATTTGTGTTTGCATATGTATGTGTGTGTACGAACGTACGTACACATGTGATTACTTTGGCACCCTGCGCAGTGTGACCAAATTTGTACAAACGTCAAAAATACGCAAAATACTATAACACAATTCACAAATTGTATTCGTACGAACTGATTTTCAAAACCAATGCGGCATCTACTTTTAATTAAATATTTTTTCCCTTCAGTAATGTATTTCTCTACAGTTGAACAGTGTTTAAATACATATATATATATCGCAGTATGACAAAGTATGTATTTATGCACAAAATAAGTCATCGTAGTCATAAAACAATTGTAAAAATAAAATATATAACACACTTTAGAAAATTATTGATGCACGCAAAATACCACACTAGTATTTAGAGCAGCGAAAATCGGTCACACTGTGCCAAATACACATTGTCGCTGTGTCGTTGCCGTCTCTCGTCGATTTCCTACCGCCTGCCTTTGCCTGCTACTACTTGCATGCATTGTCGCCATTTTCGTAAATTACCAAAAGGCCTTTTACTCTTTATTGCAATGCGACTACGCATGATTTAGGCGCAGGTCGGTCGACACTTGCATCGGTTGCAAGTACTTATGCATTTTTTACATGTGAAAATTATCAACACATTCGCACCGTTCGTTAATGCACTTTCTGAACTGATGAAAATTACATAAAAATAAATACGTCTCGAAATTACTTACATTTTCAGCAGCCACATCCCCACTCATTTTGCACAATTTCTCAGTTGGCAGTGCGGCGCTCACGGCTTTTTCCCAACTTCACTTTTTTTAAATTATTTTCTACACCTCTATATGTTGTAGTTAATATATTTTAGTTTTCAAAAGCCGTTGCACACGACTGCAAGTGCTACTCGTGCCTTTGCATTTAGTGCGCGATGGTACAAAATGATATATATTTTTTTTTCCTAAGTCCCCAATATTACACTTAGAACAGTCTCTTTCTTTTACAGCGCGCAGCGGCCACGCGAACACGTTCGTACCGAATCTACTTCGAACTGTATGCTGTTTGGAGATGTGCACATTGCAGGCCAATGGTTTTCGATAGTTTTCGGACATCAGCATCGATATGTCGAGTAGTAGCTTTATTTTAGTATTTTTTAATAGTAATTTTTGCAAACGTTTTGGGTGCACACTGTTGGCAATTCACAAATTAATACACATAACATACGTATTAATAGTTTTTTTTTATATACACAAGTAAAAAAAATAAGTTTTAAATCAAATGGCCAGTCGTGGTGCAACTAGTGTTATCACCGCCACGACTGGCATTATTCATACCACTGCGACGTCAACGGTAACGGCGTTGCAAACAATCACCAATGTGCTCAACGTTAGCTCCGTGCACTCAAACAACGTGAACATCTCAAACAACACGCACATAGGACTCGGAGCTGCCGGAGGTGGAGGCGCCAGTGGAAACAACGATGGTCACGGGACAGATGGCGATGCAGCCAAACCAATGTATCCGCGTTTATTCAACAAAATTGTGCTAACGTTGGAGAACAGTCTAATACCTGAGGAGAAAATTGATGTGACGCCATCCAGTCAGGACGGACTCGATCATGAAACGGAAAAGGATCTGCGCATACTTGGCTGTGAGCTAATACAAACGGCGGGCATACTGCTGCGATTGCCCCAAGTGGCCATGGCCACCGGCCAAGTGCTATTCCAGCGCTTCTTTTACTCGAAGAGCTTCGTGCGCCACAATATGGAAACGGTCGCCATGAGCTGTGTGTGCCTCGCCTCCAAAATTGAGGAGGCACCACGTCGCATACGCGACGTCATCAACGTCTTCCATCATATCAAGCAAGTGCGCGCACAAAAGTAAGCATTCCAAACAATAGAGTGAGAGCTGCCTATGGCGGCCAAATCCTTAAGCTGGGCAAACCCATTCCATACACACAGAGTATAAATATGTTTCCTCGTTTGATTTTTTCGCAGGGAAATAGCGCCCATGGTGCTGGATCAGTACTATACGAATATGAAGACTCAGGTTATTAAAGCGGAGCGTCGTGTGCTCAAAGAACTGGGCTTCTGTGTGCATGTGAAGCATCCGCATAAGCTGATTGTCATGTATCTGCAGGTGCTGCAGTATGAGAAGCACGAGAAACTGATGCAAATGTCGTGGAACTTCATGAACGATTCGCTGCGCACGGATGTCTTTATGCGCTATACACCGGAGGCGATTGCCTGTGCCTGCATTTATTTGAGCGCACGAAAGCTCAATATTCCGCTGCCGCATAATCCGCCGTGGTTTGGAATATTTCGTGTGCCAATGGCCAATATCACGGATATTTGTTATCGCGTAATGGAGCTTTATACGCGCGCCAAGCCGGTTGTAGAGAAGCTCGAAGCAGCCGTCGAGGAGCTGAAGAAGCGTTATATCGATGCACGCAACAAGACCAAGGAGGCAAATACGCCGCCTGCCGTCATCACGGTGGATCGCAATAATGGCTCTCACAATGCCTGGGGTGGTTTTATACAGCGTGCCATGCCGCTGCCCACAGAGAAGTCGCCGAAGAAGGACTCCCGTTCACATTCACGCTCCCGGTCACGCACGCAATCACGTTCGCCACGATCACGTACGCGCAGTCATTCGCCAAGTCGCGAGCGATCGAAAAAATCGCATCGTGATCGTGATCGGGATCGGGATCGGGATAGGGATAGGGACCGCGACCGCGAACGTGATCGGGAACGTGATCGTGACAGGAGTCGATCGTCCAGATCTCGCTCGCGTTCAGTGCCCAAACACAAAAAGAAATCGCGTCATTATTCGCGCTCGCCCACGCGCTCCAGTTCGCCGCACAGCAAGCACCGGAAGAGGTAAGTGTTCCGCCCATGCCTCCAGCTGCAGCAACTTGTGCATATATTAACCTATTACGCCATTCCACAGGAAATCGTCGAGAGAGCGCTCCGATTACTATGTGAAAAAGGAACGCTCCAATAATACGGGCAACAACAACATTAGCGATAGCGACAAGTACCGCAACTCCAGTTCCAATTCGGGCAAATCCCACAATCGCTACTCACATCGTGGCAGTGGCGGGGGTGGTGGTGGTGGTGTCGTCGGCGGAGGAGGAGGAGGAGGAGGAGGCGGCGGTGGCGGTGGAGGAGGAGGTGGAGGAGGAGGAGGTGGTCATAACAGCCGAGGTGGACACAAGCATCGCGAGAGCGATCGGGCTAGGGATCGCAAACGTTGATGAAAACTCTATACTAATTGTACCGGAAAATGCTTTTTGATTTTTTCTTAATTTTTTTTTTTAAATATTTATTTTGATTGCAACACACATTTGCGCATTAAGTTGTAAATTCCAACTATAATTTCGAACGTCATTGTAAAAATAAAGTGAAATTTATAAGCAATATTTAAATGTGCACAATATAATGCGTGTTTTAAGTAGAGGCAGGTTCTGTCTGCAGTTGAACTACAGTGAAAGATAAGTTTGTCCCTGTATTAGAAATCCAAAAGGATTTTCAGCAATTAAAATGTGGAACAAAAGCATTGAATGACTTGGTAAAAATAGATCACAGTAATGCGTATTACAGAATCGTGACATGTTTAGCGCCTGAATTAATTTCGATACCAATCCGAATACATTTGGTTGCCAAGTGCTCTGTTTGAATTTCAATTTCAACTCGAGTGCAGATTTATTAAAACTTTTCAACTTGTAGCTGGACAGTCAAAACGCATGCAATGAATGGAACAAGTGATCATGGATGATGACAATGTGTATTGTGCAATACAAGCGACCGGCATTAATGCATCCTTCCATTTTGAGCAGTTTTGGCTCATATTTAATTAACCCTACACTACATATTGGTACTTAGGCAATAGATTATAGTTGTTGGCGGCCACAGCAGCACCAGTTTGCATATCCTGGGTAGAGCATGCCGTGAGATAAACGGCGCAGCTCTGACTGCGACCCACTTTTAGTGCCTCAAATAAGATACTATATATTGACATGGGAGATCAATCACATCTACACTGTCATTGTGTATGAGAGCAGCGAGATCTGCGGATGATCCAGCGACACATCCCGGAACTCGGGCGTAAAGCTTAGTATGAAAAAGCTGAAGATGGTCGCTATAATCCATTCGGAAATTGTGCTTATCACATGATAATACCAGCCCCCATCCGAGGGATACCTGCAAGGGGAAGTGTTATTTTGTCCTGGCCAAGACATGATTATTTCAAAAGCTTACCACTTCCGTGGGTCTTGTCCGTCAAACAGGATATGTGACATGACACCAGTCACAGCCAGCATTATAAATAGAATAGTGCAACAGACGGACATGCCCAGGCGAATGTGCGCAGTCTTTTTCGTGCCAGCCATGGGATATATCGAGTATGTAATTAAGGCCTGCATCCAAAAGTATAAAGTGCCGCAGCCGAAGCAACAGAACGCGCCAATCAAGTGGACAATTCGTACATTGGTTTCCTGAAAGTTGCCTACAAAGCTAATGCCAAGGCAGGACAACATGCCGAACCATAAGGCTATACCATTGTGGCGGAGCACAGTGGCGCCCAGATCCGGATGATGTTCGTGTAGTTGCAATACATGACGATAACGCACATAAATTGTGAGTCCCACTGGAAATGAGAAATAAGATCAATACAACAAACAGACCGTGTGCGGCACTCAGCACATGACTCATGCTTCCCCACTCGAGATACGAGCTGTGTTTGGGAATGCAGCGATAGCGAACTCACAAAGAACGCTGCCAATATTAATTAGTTGACCGAAAATGCAGCTTTCCGGCGAGTAAGTGGCTGCATCGCTTATGTACGGCACTGTGGGCACTACATGACCCTCCAGGACAGCCACAATATAGCTGTGAATGGGCAAAAGGGGTACGCACAACAATAACAAACGGTACTTTTTTCTAAAACAAGAAGAATATAGCCACTTACGTGCCCAGAAATGTCACTTGAAAGATGAAGAAGGCAGCAACCGGCAATAGGTAAACATACGACATTATGCCTGCAGCTATGCAGTGCGATAAATAAATACGGATATTTTATTGCTGCGCAAAACAGATTTCGTGCTTTGGTGGTTTTTTTTCTTCTTCATGTGAATGCAACGGCAACGGCAACTGTAGCGCTGCCAACTTGACTCATAAAAAGACTGGCCAATGGTAGCGCACACCAAAAAGTACGACAACTGTGCGAATCCAATCGGTAAATTGGTGCTGCCCATCTCTAATTGTAAGCAAAGTGGCATTTGAAATTGAAATCTTGATAAATATAGCTAACATATAGAAAAAAAACATTTGAGAATTTGCTGAAATCGGTAGGTACTCGTGTGCGTGTGTTAATTTTAGTAGAAATTGGTTAAATTTATATGCAGGCAACTGGGCATGAGTTGTTTTGTCGAAATCGATGGCTCCTACTTGGAAGGCGGCGGACAGGCTCTGCGCAATGCCTTAACTCTGAGCGTAATACTAAATCGTGCGGTGCGTGTGGTCAAGATACGTGCCAATCGGCCAAAACCGGGACTATCCCATCAGCACCTGCATGGCGTTAATTTGCTGCGTGACATTTCGAACGCCGAGGTCAACGGCAATACATTGCACTCCACAGAACTGACGTTCACGCCGCGCACGATCGCCGGCACCATGTACAAGGTAGACACACGGACCGCCGCCAGTATAACACTTATATATCAGATGGTCATGCCGGTGCTTCTATTCAGTGGCACCTCGTCTCGCATTGATGTCACTGGCGGCACAAACGTATCGTTTGCCCCGCAAGTGGAATATATGCAGCAAGTGCTGCAGCCTAATCTGAAGCGTTTCGGCGTTAGTTTTGATCTCAAGGTGCTGCATCATGGCTTCTATCCACGCGGCAATGGCCGTTGCATGCTTGACCTGGAGCCGCTGCGCTCGCTGAATGCGGTGCAAATAAATGACTTCGGACAGTTCCGATCAGTCAAAGGTGCCGCCTACTATGCCGGCCGGTTGCCAAAGTGCATTGCCTTTGATATGCAGCATTCGGCGGAGCGTGAAATACATCGCCTGTGGCCGGATCACGAGTGCAATATACAGGTATTTAAGCATCCACCGGACAGGGCGCGCGATAACGGTGCCGGCATCATCCTGACCGCACTAACCAGTACTGGCTGCGTGGTGGGCGCGGCCACTGTGGGCGAAAAGAACATCGATGGACATTTAATTGGCTCGAATGCCTCCTGCGAACTGGCCGGCTACATTAAGAACGAGATCTGTGTGGACACCCACATGCAGGATCAGCTAATCATCTATATGGCCCTGGCCAGCGGTTGCTCGCGCATCCGTGCCGGCGCACTGACCAAGCACACACGAACAGCCATTTATGTAGCCGAGCAAATGGCTGGCGTTAAGTTCATCATTGAATACGGCAATTTTGGACAAACGCTTATCAGCTGTGAGGGCATTGGACAACGGAATGCGTATATGTAAGGGCAGACGCTATACTCACGCACTGATACACACACATACATACACATACAGGCACTCCCACGCACACACAAATAGCGGGAGTGTGAAATAAGTAACGTCAAGTCTGATACACACTAAAATTATTTATGTTAAAATATATATATAAATATATATTTGTCAAATAAATATAAAGAAATGAGCCTAGATGCGGCGGAATATAGCCAAGAAATGGTCACCCTTATTGCGCACCACCTTGGCGCCCTCCTCACTGCTCTGGTATAGCTTGGGCGTAATAGGATCGGCATTCTGCAAAGATATAGATATACAGCTTAGATTTAGATCTATATAGATGGATAGTCAGTATTTTATTTGTCATTTTATAATTCAAGGGGAAGAAATCGCAAATGCTCTGATTTGATTTCATGCATGTGTCTTATTGGACTTTCAAAAATTTCCAATTTGACCAGTTTCCGGTTCCAATCAGATTAGAATATAGGTTGCCAAAAGTTGAACAATTACTTCTTCACTAGGATAATTAAAATATATACTATCTTGAACCACAATTTCACTAACTGGAGTGGAAGCATTTCACATAGACCTTGGTAAATAAGTTCGAAGCGGGAAATACTTACAGCTTCCTCGTCACTGAGTCGTTCATACAACGGATGCTGTGTCATGTGTGAGACGATCCACTTGTGCAGATCCTCGACATCCGTCATCGTATACACCAGGCCCTGCGGCAGAAGATGGATATTAGAAAAACAGTTGTGAATTTTCGTTTCCGGTTGATTTCTTACCCCGCTCCGGAGCACGTATGCGTATTCGGAGAGCAGTGCCTGGTTGATGATGCGCCACTTATGTTTGGCGCGCTTGAAATGCGGATCGGGATACAAAAAGAACATTTTCTCGAGTTGGCTCTTTTGGAAATAGTTTGGCAAATATTTCATCGCATTGGTGCGTATGCAGGCAATGTTCTGGTATGCGCCTGTTTCCGCATTTTTCAACCGTAGCGCCGCAATGCGATCGATTACATAGTCGGACACTTTGACTCGTATCTCCATTCCAATGGCCAACTTATTGGGATACATTTCGCCCAGGGTGACTAGAAAGCCGCCGTAACCGCAGCCTATGTCAGCAAATTCGACTTGCTGCTCGCTGCCAATGTTGGGATACAGAGAGCGCCAGTCCACATCCTCTGGGCGGGCGGGACTGTATTATAGTTAAGCTTAGTACAGCTTGTTTAATGGAAGGCTCAAAAACTTACTAATCAAAACTGTGATCCGCTATGGGATTTGAGTGTGCCCGTTGGCGATAGAAGCGCTTCTGTGGCAGCCCAGTTACCGACGAAGTTGCGGGCAGCGTCTCGCCTTCCTGACTGTTGGTTACCATTTAGATAATTATTTGTAAGCCTAATTAAATTTGTATCAACAATTGGTTTAGCATGCAAAAGTGCATGCGGCACATGAGTTATTATCGATGCTATCAATAGTATCGATTGCTTGTATATTTATTATATACAAGTTAGCAGTCCCAACATGCGAGCTGCCATTGTGACCTTATCGATTGTTTTGCAGCACTAGTTGCCATCCCTAGCGCATTGTGTATGCATTACGCATTTGCGAAATTTACCAGTAATACGTTTTAAGTCAATTTTAAGCCAATTGCCGTAGCGGCGCCTGTGCTCAAACCCTTACCAATTGCAGCCGGCAAACACGCCACACCTCAGCTAACGTGGCCATGTACGCCACAAATAATGGCAGCACAAATAAGGCGCCAAATAGGTGAGTCTCTCTCGCAGAGCTCGAATCGGTGTACAGTGTGTACAATTTGATGTATGTTTTGTGTTTGTGTTGTTTTACTTAAATCTTGTAGCAATGCCACATCGATGTTTGATAATACCATTACTGTGACGCCGATCAAAATGGAGCTAGGTGACGCTCTGGCCAAGTCTGGATCCACAGCCACAACGCCGGCCCTGCGGCGGCCAAACGCCGTCATTGTCACGTCACAGCAGCTGACAGTGCCCATGCAAACGGGCTTGTCCGTAACGAACAGTGGTGGCGGTGGCGCCGGCGGCGGGGGAAATGCGGCATATACGACGGGCATGACCGTAACATCAACCACAATGACGACAACGGCGCCAAAGGAGAAACCGACGAAAGCGGCGCGAGCTCAAGCGGTACGCAAGCCGCCACCAACGATTGACAACTTTTGGCCGAACATATTGAGCGAGGTGAATGGCATTGGTCAGGTGGATGCCAAACATCAGGTGCTGCCGCTGGCGCGCATCAAGAAGATCATGAAACTGGATGAGAATGCCAAAATGATAGCGGGCGAAGCTCCGTTGCTGTTTGCCAAGGCCTGTGAGTATTTTATCCAGGAGCTAACAATGCGCGCCTGGGTGCACACCGAGGAGAGTCGGCGCCGTACGCTGCAGCGGTCGGATATTGCGCAGGCGATTGCCAATTATGATCAATTCGATTTCTTAATCGACATTGTGCCGCGCGAGGAGATCAAACCCTCAACCACGCAGAAAACCAAAGAGCCAACCAGCTCGAATGTATCAGCGGCGGCTGCTGTGGCTGCTGCCGCCGCTGCTGCGGCAGCAACTGCTGTTTCCAGCAATAATAATCCCAACGCTAGCTTTACAACCGGAAATGTTGTGAGCGGCGCCAATGTACCTGTGGCTACTGCTGCTGCTGCGTCTGGCCTCAAGCTGGACACCACTGCGGCCGAAGTGCTCGGCTTCAGCACAGTCAATCCGGATCTATTTGCGGCGGCAGCCGCCAGCAGCAATCAGCAGCTGCAGCAGCTGACAACGCAGCAGCATCAGCCACAGCAAGTGCAGATCATACAGCAGGGCGCCGGTACACAGCAGCTGCAGTACTTCATAGCGCTGCCTGGACAGCAGCCAACACAATTGGTGCAGCAGCTCCATCAACAGCAGCAACAACAGCAGCAGCAGAACAGTCTCGGGCTAAATATTGTTGCACAGCAGCCGACGCAGCAGCTTATACTCACCGCCGGGCCCAATGGGCAGTTGACAGCGACGCCGGCGCCCACAACAGCTGCTCAGCAGCAAACGGCGCTGCTCCAGAACCTGGCCCATCAGCAACAACAACACCAGCATCAACAACAGCAGCAACAGCAAATACAACTGCTGCAGCAGGTGGTGACGCCAACGGGCGAGCTGACCAATGTGCCGGTAAGTGGGGCATGATTTTGAGATTTTAGGCTCTCGGCTAAATGTTTCATTTGTCAAATCAACAGATTGCCATCAATGCCAATCAGCTGCACTTGCTGCGTCTGCAGATGCAACAACAGCAACAGCAGCAGCAACAACAGCAGGTTGCTGCTGTCCAGGCAGCAGCGGCGGCGGCAGTGCAGCATAATCAACAGCAGCAGGTGATAATACCCACGCAATTGCTAACGGCACAGCAGATACTGCAGCTGGGCGGCACGCCCACAAATGCAACAACTGTTACACACCAGCAGCTGCAGCAGCATCAACAGCAGCAGCAACAACAGCAGCAACAACAGCAGCAGCAACAACAACAACAACAGCAGCACCACCATCAACAGCAGCAGCAGCAGCAGCAGCATATACACATAAGCAGCAACAATCCAAACAACAGCGGCAACAACAACAACAACAGCAGCAGCAGCAGCAGCAACAGCAGCAACAATAATAATAACAACGCAGCGTCTATATTCATAAATGCGACGGCGTCGAACGCCCAAGTTGCGACGCAAGCGCAAACACAGGGCATAACAACATTGACCACAGAACGTACGCTCAACAGCGGCTTTCGGTAAAACGCAATAGAGCGAACATTAGCTTAAGTTAAGAAAGCAAGAGCCCAAAACAAAATACACCCAACACTGGAGAGCACACGACACCAGCAACCACCTAATTGTTAAGGATAAGTTAAAATGTAAGCTAAGTTTAACATGTTTAGCATTGAATTAAAGTCCAAACATTTTGGCCAATTAGCGATCATATCGAAGCATCAGGAGGCAATTGGTAACAGCATTTGGCGTTGGCATATTGATTGCGCCTGTGTCCTGCCATTCAGTTTCGTACTAACGTATACACGTGTATATTAGATGCAGCGGAGAGAGTTTAATTAGCTAGCTCCTAAGTACCAATTAGTTAAGCAATTGTATAAATAGAGGATACATTTTTATTATGTAATGTATTTAGTGTTCAGCAGCAAGGTGAAACCCAATCCAGCCCAATCAGCCGGCGGCACAGCAGGGAATCTCGTTATATAATTCGAATGTGTCCTGCCCAATGTACATATCATAACGAATTGAACTAAATTGCTTTGCCCAACGACTCGCACACAAAAGTATCTAGCTACAATTTCAAGTTGCCAACTAAATTCTTAAGTTTCACACCCTTTTGTACAGGTGTCTGTGTGCGCGTGTGTGGGTGTGCGTCAATGTGTGTATATACCTAAAACAGTTCTAAACATTTAAATGGCATCGGCTCAATTAGCATTTCCTGGCTTTGCACCTGATCCAAACGCGCTGAGCTGCAGGTTTCACATTCTATTTTAACAATACGTAACAAGAGAAAATCCCCCCCAACAAAACATTTTATAAATATATATCTACATATTATATATATATATATATATATATATTGTACTTGTATAGTTAAATATTAGTATTTAATGAAGTAAAATCGCAAGATAACTCAATCGAACGAGTTATCCAGGCGTTAGCCAACCAAGCTCATCTCCCTGTCTTTCCAGCTCTCTGATTTCCTCGAATGGAGAAAATCTTCTGTCTTCTTTTCTGTTTGTAATTAAGTTAAGCAATTCAACGAAATACAAAAAAGAACAAAAAACAAAACAAACAAAAAAATCAAGAAAAATGTATAATCAAATTAATGTTGCTCATTTTTTGTTGGCCAAAATCTTGTTAATGTCCTGCAGCTCGCGCGTGCTCCACGGCTCCAGCGGATCGGGCGGCGACTGCGTTTTCCGTCCATGTGCGGAACGTCTGCGCGACGCCTCCTTACGTTTGCTATCCGGTTCCGTGTCGCTCTCCACGGGCGAGACCCTGCAATGATTGGGCCAGGCATAAATAAGGTGGTGAGCATAAATATTGATCAAGCTTATTAATTTCTGAAAAATGCAATATTGATGGAATCCCTGTGGATTATAAAATCAAGGAATATCTATTTTGATTGCCTAACATTGCTTTACTTGCATATGATCGATCCCCTGGAATACCCGAATGCGGCACTCACTTGTTTCTGCGTCGAATCCGTGCGCTTTTGGCGCGATGCGCTGCCTCATCCTGGGCTGGCTGGCATTTGCGTAGATGGAACTGCTTCATTGTGGCATGCACCTGCTCGGCTGTGGGCAAATCCTCGCTATCCGCGCCGCCGTTGCCATCCTCGGTCTCAACTTCCGCCTCCTGTTCAATGGTCAGGACCTCCTCGGCCACCGTCTCTTCGAAATTGAAGCCCTGGAATGGCTCGATGTGAGCAGCTCCTGCTTTGGGTGTATAACCTACCGCAAGCGTGTCCAGATCCGGCAACTGCTGGCCCCAGACCGATGACATGTTGGGCTGGCCATCGTAGTTGGGCGACCGCTTGATGTCCGCCTTGGAGAGTGCGTTGTGTGTGCGCTTGGCCAGCGATAGTTTGCCTAGGATGGGACCACCGCTGTCGCTCTCCTCCGTCTCCACCTCGGCGAGCATGTTCATGAACTCCTCCAGCTTCTTGGGGTCCACGATATCCTTGGGATCTTGAAACAAATTGGTCAGATTGCTGGCCATGGGCACGGGCAAAGCAGGTGTCGCTGGCTTTGCCGGCTCAGCTGCTGCGACTCCAGCTGTTGGTGCAGGTGCTGCTGCAGTTGCTCCAACTGTCGGCACAGACATCTTTTTCGCTAACTGCGGCTGCGTCTTAAGCGTCTGCTCGACAAGATCGAACGCCTTGTTCGCCAGCTGCTGCAGTCCGGCAAAGTAGTGCGGATCATGCGTGTCCGGTCGCTGATCGGACATCAGGATCAGCTCACGAAACGGATCCGGCACGGCTGGCAGCCACCACCGGTGCTGTTGTTGTTGATGAGCGCATGGGCACGCCGTTGCTGGCAGCCGGATTGCTGGCAAAGGTGAGCATATCCATGGCATTGGTGAAATCCGATTCCGTGTGCAGATTGTATGGGTCCTTGAGCTTCTGTTTGGTCACCTTGACGGGACTCGATATGGAGGCGCGTCCCCACATCAGGCGACGCATCTCCTCCCCAGTCATGCCGCGCTTCTTGAGTGCCGTCAACGTGACCCGACCCACCCGCTGCAGCCGGAAAATGAGAAACACATGACATTCCATTAGAGGCTGGAAAGGACCTGGTTCTGGCTATGAGCTCACCTTCCAGTTGGAGACGGCGCCCTTGCGCTGCTTGGCGCGCGTCTTGCTCTTGCTCTTGATGACCATTACGCCGCGCACCTCGAAGCCCGTATCGTCGGCGGGACCCAGCGGTATAGAGTATGCCTCCAGATATCCCTTGGCATCCGCCTGCGGCACTGCGCGCTCCAATGTCACAACAATCTTGGCCCATTGCTTCATCCACTCCTTCTCGGACTGCTCGATGACGGTCACATAGGTATTACCCATCATGGCAATCAACATGTTGAGCAGCAAGATCGGCACGAATATCATGAATATGACAAATACGGTTTTCGATAGATTCGGATACGTCGTCTGGTTCAGATCGGGATACTGTTTCGGATGTTAAGATAAAGAAAGATGTTAAGAGATATCTCCCATTAGTGTGTTTAACATTTTAGTTCTTTTTTGAGGTTAGCTTGGGTACAGTCCCGTTGTTTGATGTTTGAGGTTAGTTTGGGCAAAGTTTCAAAAAGTAAGGTTATGTTTGTAAGGAGTCTAAAAGGCTCAGGTTAGGCCCAGTTCTCAATATTTAAGTTGTTTTTTTCTGACCAAGTCTGCTTCTGGTTTCAGGTTTTTTGAGTTAAAGTTTGAGGATGAAGACCGATGCAAAGCCCAGGGCAAGTCATACTCACATTGTAGTCGCCCAGCGTGGTCTGGAAGAGGGCCATCCAGGTGCTGGTATAGGTATTAAACATGGTCGTCTGCACCTGCGGATGTCCCTTGTAGAGGAAATAAAATGCCTGCGAGAAGCCGCACAGCACAATGGAGTAAATGATGCCAAAGGTGAACATGTCGCCGGTTATCATCGAGTAAATCATGGTTACAAATGGACCCGTCAGACGAATGGCACTGCAAATGGAAGGAACATGAATGGACCCAGTTGGGTTTGTTTTGATGAGGTTGTCTACCCGGCAAAGAACATGAGCAGAAACCAGCTGCCGGGCACAGCAAAGATCAATATGGCCTCCTCGGTGTCCGTGTCGCCAATCAAACGAAATGGTATGCACGCCAGGATGAGTAGATTGGAGAACAAGAAGATTGCCTTGGCCGGCGCATGTGACTATAAAATCAATATAAAATCAATAAAAACATTCGAACATGTTCCACCAGGACCTACCAGCTGCTTGAGGAATGCGGATAAGCCTTGGTTCTTGATCTCGTCACCCTGCTGAAAGATCACATAGCTGAGGACGCCCGCTATGGTCGCCAGTTCGGCGCAGTAGCGCGCCACAGTTTGGGCATTGTAGTCCTCGGCCTGCTCCTTCCCATTCCCGTTCCCATCCAGCTCGGTCAGCTGGGCCGCTGTTGCGGACGCATCGCCATTGTCGTCATCGTCCAGCTTGTCGCCATCGTGTGCGGGTCGCAGGTAAACAGATACGGAGAGGCACAGCAGGTGCGTGGATAGAATGAGCAGACGCTTCAGGAACTGATTCTGTGCAAAGGTCTTCCATTTTTCCTCGAGCAGGCGCTGTATAATGCCGCCATCCAGCATGTCCAGATGCTCCGGCTTGGTGCCATTCAAGATAATGAACAGCGCCGAGTTCCAGTCTGCAATCAGATGCATTAGAAGAATTTCCCAAAATGTTTCCCTTGCAAACTGAGGTCTCGAATCCGTCCTCCGTCCTGGAACCAACCAGATCAGAGGACTCTATCACATTGGAATGAAAAGCTTGATTACTTTTCAAAATATCTTGCCCTATACTTGTTACCCCAATCCTCTGCCCTTCACTTGGCATCCTAATCCCCTGCCCTTTACTTGGCACCCTAATCCTCTGCAAGATTTGATCAATAGAAGAATACGATATCATAAAACTCTACAGGACGAATCGGAGTACTATATGGCATGGCAGATACGGAGTAATTCCTGGGAATTGAAGCTACCTAGGGCACATTTCTAATCCGCGTTATAGGTCATGTAAGGACAGGTACTCACTGGTGCGTCCGTCGGGCAGCAGGGTGTCCAGCGCGTTGAGCGGATAGCCGGAGCAGGTGATGTTGCTGTAGCGCCAGAATTCGCGGGCGGACAGCTCCAGCATTTCGCGAAAGACCTCGGCACGGCCCAGCTTGCAGGCGAGGGTGAGCGGGGTGAGACCCGTCTGGTTGGCGATGCCATTCTTGGCCGGCGTCTTGGGATGCCGCAGCGCATAGCCGAACATGTCCAGCTTGTCGCAGACGACGACCATGTGCAGTATCATGTTGCCGAAGGAGTCCTGGGCATCCGGATCGGCGCCGCAGTCGACGAGCAGATTGTAGACGCTCTCGTTGGCACAGCAGGCGGCCCAGGCCAGCGGATACTCGCCCATGTAGGCGAGGCCCTCGTAGTCCGTGCTCTTGGCCGGATTCGAGCGCTGCTGATCACGCGGCAGGAAGAAGCTGCCAATCGCGCGCTGATTGATATCGGCGCCCGCCTCGATCAGATCGGCGACCAGCTCGTTGTTGCTGTACGCAATGGACAGATGGAGCGCACTGGCGCCCAGATACTCCTCGCCCTCCATCACGTCCAGCGCCAGATTGGGATAGACGCGCAGCAGGACGCGCGCCAGCTTGGTGTGTATCTTCGAGTCGCAGATGATCAGCACATGGAGCAGACTCTCGCCGAGTGCGCCTCGGTATTGCATCTGCCAGCAGGCCTTGTGATCCTCCCACTTGCCCAGTGGGTCGTGTATGGAGAGCGATGCCTCAATCGGTATGGTCACCTCGGTGTGATCGCGATATTTCCAGCGCAGGAACTCGGCCCGATTTATCATCTGGCCCTTGCCATCGTTATACATGAACACGCCGAACTGCTCACGGATCAGCTGCTCGACGGCAATCAGTCCGCCCGTATTGATCGCATCGATCAGATCCCCACCTGAAACGGGACTCATGGGCATGAGCTAGCTGCGATTCTGACAAGGATTGGCTGCACCGTTGAGCTCTTACCGCGCTTGTAGTCGGCCAGCTTGTAGAGCAGACATCTGCACGCCGTTGCCGAGGACTGCGAGATGACCGCGTCCAGTATGGCGCCTGGCTTCATTTCGGGCGCCTTCTTGCGCAGACATTTCTTCAGCAGAAACTTCATCCTGCCAGCGGATATCCAACTAACCAGTTCACTGGGCTTGCAGTCTACTGGGCCCCTTTTTCCAGGCACTGTGCAAGTTTGTTTGTTCGATGACGATTCCAATCAATCTCAGTAGCTTCGTTGTCCGGGCAACCCCCAAAGACGACAGCGCCCAACTGTGAAACCAACTTTTGATACAAGTCCAAATCGAGAGTAGCCGACTAGGAGATACCCTTAACTCTCTACAGGCTGCAAATTTTCCACCCATTTCCCCACACTGGGAAATAAAGCTATTGATTTCACCTTGGTGCCCGATCTTTATGAAATTTCCAGGGCTTCGAGGGGGTATGCATAGGTGTGTCTGGGGGAACGGGGATAGGTATCCAAAAAGTGAAATATTCTATGTATATGCATACTATGCGAGAGCCTATATACCAAATTTGGTCTATCTAGCTCTTCTAATCTTCAAGTTGTGCCCAAAAATCCTTTCTCAAAATCGATATTTATCGATAATATAAAAGTTTGATAACATATCATCACAATTATTAACTCGTTTCCAGTTATGGTTAACGATAATCGTTTTTATGGAAATTGGATGAGAAATCGAAAAGAGGATCCGATTGTTTCAAGTTATGCTTAATGAGCCATGCCCCAAAATCGATATTTATCGATATTATGAAACTATTTGGAGATATCGAACATAGATGCTTCCCTCTGCCTGTAACAAACGTTTGCAGCAAACGATGAGACCCCTTACACGCTTCTATTGCGTGCAGGGTATAAATGTGCCAAACTAGGCCAAATACCCTGGATAAACCCTGGATATTTGATGGCTGGTAAATAGTTAATACGGTCGATTTTGTATTGCATTTTCTGTTTTTTATTTAATTATGTATATAAATATATTTGTTTTTGTTTTAATTTTTGTTTTTTGTTTTTGTTTTTGTTGTCGCTTAGGGCTAGAGTATTGATATCGGATATACTGTAAAATAAATTGTATATTGTGTTTACGCCTTGTTTCATTTTATTTATTTTTTGTTTTGTTTTGTTTATTCTTTCTTTCTGCTGTTCGCTTTTGTTTTTCTTTGCTTTCGGTTTGCCTTCTAAACGTACCTTTGATCGATCGCGTTTACAAAATTTTTATTTCATTTACGCTTTTATTACATATATATATAAATATAAATAAGATTCAAAAAGAAATACATATAAATACATATATGTATATGCATGTTTATATGTAAATATGTTATGTCTTGTGTGTTCTATGTATCATATCTTTCATATCTTTCATATCTATCATATATATATATATGTATTCTTGATCAGCAAATATCTTTGTTAAATACAATATATATATATAGGCAAATATATTTATCATAATATCGAGACTGAATTTAGTTATTGTTGTTGCATTGATAAACAAGACAAAGGCATAAACTAACCCTTGCCTGCCCCACTGTGCACAGTGGGCTGCATCAACAATACAAATGGCATAAAACATAAATTGCAAATTTTGTATATATATGTATATATATATATATATATATAGACTACAACCAACTCAAGTCGAAAGCTAGCTAATTGTAAAATTTCAAAAGTTGCTCTCAATACTTTTCAGTTTCGGTTTTCTAGTCAGATCAGAATCATTTGGGTATATATATATATATATATAGTACTAGATATGAATAGTATGAAAATATGTGTATGGAAATGGAAAAGCCGCGAATGTTGAAAGTTTGGAATACTTTATAATTTTCTTGTGACTAAATGCAACGTTAATCAATTTGAATATGTGTTGTTGTTGTTGTTGTTGTTGTTGCTGTTGTTGTTGTGACTTATGTTGTTTACATCCTATTTGAATAGAGTATATATATGTATGTATATATAGAGCTCTAGGCGTATAAGTTTGGGTTTGGTCATTAAATTGTTGTTATAATCAGTCAGTCGCAAAGTGTTTAAATGTATAAATGTATTTCAGTTGCTGTCATTGTTGCTGCTATTGTTGTATACAAAATATATATACTTTAATTATATGGTACTATATAGTATGTATGCCAATACAATCTACATATATGTATATATGTATGTATATAGAAATATATATGTATATGTATATGCATATAGTCTTAATGGAGCACTTTAGCTCGGTTTTCTATTGTTTTGCAAAATACACAACAAATTTCCTTTAATGGCAACGATGCGCTTTATCGCAAGTCTTTTCGTTAAACAGTTTTGGAATTCTTTTCTCATTTCGTTTATGAATACAATTTACTTTTTCTTGTAAGATTTTGATTTTTGATTCTGGGTCTACATATTTGATTTGATTTTTGTTTAGCTTCATATTACGCTTAGTTTTTGCGGTTTGGTTTTAGTTAAGTTATTTTAACAAAATACTCGCTTGATTGGCTTACGCATAAAACGTTTTAGTGTTCAGTACAGTCTATATCTTCTGTAGTTGTTGTTGTTGTTGTTACTGTTGAATACGATTTGGATTATATTTTGTATCTCAAAAGGGAAGCAACGAATTTTTAGTAGCAAATGCGTTTCTCTAAAGACAAAGACTAGAAGAGTTTAAAACATAATCGAAAGCGTGTGACAAAAAGCGAAATGTTTACCAAAAAACAAAAAAAAAAACGTCTTCTTTATATATATATATATGCTATCAAATACATAATGTAGACATTTTGTAAGTGTGTGTGTGCGAGTGAGTGTGACGGCGCGTGTGTGTGTGCGCGCGCGCGTGTGTGTGTGTGTGTTTGGGCCCGGCTGAGCTGCTCCCCAAGGCGAGAGATATATGCTAATATATATGCATGTATATTGTAGAGAGCACACATGAAATAGACTGAGAGGTAAAAACAAAAGCAAAAAAAAAAATACATTGTAAAGCTCTTAAAAAATATACAGGTACACAGCATTTGTGTACTAGATAATCAATCTTGTAAGCAACTTTCGGTGCAAGGTCTTCTTTCTTCTCTATCAACATTATCAACAGCATATGTATATGGCCACAAGCTTATGCGAAAATCATATAATGTGTAAAAATTATATAAAAACATGTTTATGTTAAATACGCTTAACTAATTTGGACTAACTACTTAAACGAACGCAAAAAAAGATATACTCATATATATACTCATATATATATATAAAGAAAACAAACACAAAGATAAATACAATTAAAATACAAAATAAACGAGCAAAATTAAACGAATCTGCCTTAACATATGTAATTTGGCAATTATTGAGCAACTGCAGTTGGGTATTTATATTCGGGTACAGGGTAACTGCGGGTATATTGGCACACAACAAGTTAGCAGTGCATACAATAAGTGTGTATCTCGCTCCCTCACTCTTTCTCTTTGTCTCTCTCCCTCCATCTCTCTGTCTCTCTCTCTCTAATTTCTAGCAGCACCGAGCAGTTAACACCGCGTTTGCTATTTACATGGCCTTGGCCCAAGTTTTAAAGGCAGTCTGCGTGCGTAAAAGGGGGAAAAGGAGCAAAGCTCACGAATATCCTAACCGTCATCCTTGCCGGGTCGTATGTTTCTCAGTATCTGTCAGTGTGTGTGTGTGTCCTTGTGTATGTGTCTGTGTGTTTAATGTATAATATTTATGCATCGACTATGCATATACGAGTTGAACTTATCTATGAGTGTATATTTAATAATATATGCGTATGCGATGATGGTTGGCGCTACTCCTGCCATTCGTTCTCATCGACACCCTCCATTTCATCCTGCTCCAACTTGGTTGTGTACTCCATGCGCGCGCTAACCGATTTTTGGATCTGCAAGGCAAACAGAAAGTGAGTAA
This sequence comes from Drosophila kanekoi, assembly GCA_037075305.1. Lineage (NCBI taxonomy): Eukaryota > Metazoa > Arthropoda > Insecta > Diptera > Drosophilidae > Drosophila > Drosophila kanekoi. Next base: position 9,586,390 of record JBAMCE010000451.1, on the reverse strand, counting down.
GAGACAGAGATTGGAAAATGGACAGTTCGAGAAAATGAGAGACTTACCTCCTGCTGCTTGTTGCTTTCAAATTCGGACTTGCTGGCAAAATTCGAATGATCCGGTTTTTTAGCTAGCGCCGGAACTTGTTGTTTGGAGGATACTAAAAAGGATAAATTATAAATCGAGAATGAGACAACTGACAAAGAGAGAGAGAAAGAGAGCGCGCGAGAAAGAGAAGGCAGTATCTTACGCGTATCCATGCCCTCCGGCTTAAGGCTAACTTTGGCAGCGATCTTGTCGTTGCAGCCAAACCAATCCTCAGCAGACAGCGTGGCGCTCCATGTAATGCGCGTGGGTGGGAACAAGTCATCCTGGAACAGTTCGCTCTGTAAATAAAAGTAAGTGTTTAGCATATGTACCTACATCTATTTGCAGTTCGAAATAACAATGGAATATAGACATAGATTTCCTTTGTGTACCTTGATGCGCGGCACTGTAAAGCTGAGCGGTTCGATGGTTGTGTTTGTCAGCCTGTATGCCTTGGAGAACTCGACGCTGGCCACATCGCAATGGTTCTTGGTAAGGAAACTGAGGCCCTGATGCAGCGAGGAGCAGCGATGATGCGACAGCGGGCATATATACGGCTCCTCATCGGTTATCTCATAGCAATAGATGGTGGAATCGCCCTTGCCGGTGACAAACAATGTGGAGCTATCCTCATCATAATATGGAATTAGTATCGATGGCGACACATCCAAGCTGGCCGTATTCAACGGCGCAGTCAATTTTTGTGCATTGTACACGCTTATCTGACGTTCCGATACCCTGCAATGGATCAATATGTGTGTCAGTATACACATGGGATATGAAATAAGTTAAACCGACTTGTCGAATCCGGTGCAGACAATGTATTGACCCTCGAGCGCCCAGGTGATGCGTGCACCACGCGTGCCCACGGGCCCGTTGCCCTCGCGTATGGGCGTCTCAGATTGGCGTGGATTGTAGACGCGTATTTTGCCATCTTTGCAAACGCTGGCCCCTAGTTTGCCGCAGGGGCTCCAGGCAAAGTCGAATATCTGATCCGTGTGTCCGGTTAGTGCGCACTTTTCGGTCATGGTGCGCAAATCCCACAGCTTAATGGTCATGTCATAGCTGGCTGTTAGCAGCACGTCGGCGGCCAGCGGATGAAAGCGTATGAAATATATCTTGTCGAGATGTGCGGTCAATTCGCCTTGCGGCGTATTTGTCGGCTCACTCAGGCCGCCCTCCTCGATACGCCACAATTTGACAATGCCATCGTCGCAGGCAACCGCCAGACGCTGTGCATCAAACGGATCCCATTGGAAGTCCATAATGTTGCTGCCATTCACCAGCGACGGTATGACGCCATCGGGCAGACGCCCGGGCCGGCTCAGCTCAAATATGGCAATCTTACCGCCGGGCCCGGAGAGCGGCACAGCGACACGCTCATGATTGGCATGAAAGCCATTGCATTCGCCCGGTATCTGCCGGCTCAGATTGCGCAAGTTCTCAATGTGTGTCGACTTATGGCCGGGCGTGCCCTTCAAGTGACGAAACTTGGACACCTTGCCAAAGACGGTCGATGTTCGCTTGGTGGATGCCGCACTGAACGCCGCCTCTGTGGCTGATTTCTTGAGTCCAGCACCATTGCCGCGCTGTCGATGTTCCTCCATAAGCTTGCCCTCGGGCACTGAAATGCGTTTACTATCAATGCCACTGCCGGGCATAACATTACTGTTGCCGGTCAACTGCTGGCTGGGTTTTAGCGGCTCCACCTTGGAGCTCTCGCGGCGACTAAATGAAACAAACAGTTTGATTCAGGTAAGTGAATGTCTTATAAGGTATGATTAACTTATATTATTGGGTTTCTAATAGGTACTCGTAGCTTTTGTGGTTGCAGCGAGTGGTTACTCGTTAGTTCTGGACACAGTTCTTGTTCGCTTATGCTGGCGAGTGAAAGAAAGCTTGCTCAACAAAAAAACTAAGCATAAGTTTGTGGAAAAAGCTGCCAGAAACTAGGTTCGCATCTATTCGAACCCCTTCCAAAACTAGCGAATAGTCATTAGGCATACTTTGAATGCAGCGAGTTCTTACTCGTTAGCGTCTGGACACCGGCTTGGTCCATAAAAAAAACTAACCATAGGCTCGTAGAGATAGCTGCCAGAAACTTGGCTTGCACCTATTTGAACCCCTTCAAACACGCGAGTAGTCATTAGGCATACTTTGAATGCAGCGAGTGTGTACACGTTTTAACTTAAATTCTATGCGGGGTACTCACAGGGGCACCGGCGATTGAGCCTTGTCGTCAACCTGGCTTTTGGAGCGACTCTCGTAGACGCGACGTCGTTCGGCGATGCTGCTGCGCACCGCTGAAAAGCGTCGCAGATCGGCATCGGTGCGATCCTCACCCTCGGTCGAGTTGCCCGATGATTCCGAATTTTGTTCGAATATCTAAATAAAAGTGTGGGTAAAGAGAAATTTGATTGTGAGCAATCTGAATGTTAGGTTTAATTCGAGCACCCTTTTGCAGACCTTATCGGATGATTCATCATCGTCAGCCGAAGACTAGAGTTGTTGTTGTTGAAGTTGTTGTTGCAGTTCGGGGTTAAGTAGACAAAGTAGTGAAAGCACAGAAGTACACAGCAGGAGCAGGAGTAATTGGGGTGTTAGTTAGCAGTTAACGTGTTTTGGTTACAAAAGTATACGAAAAACGAGAGAAGAAACGAATTTTGGCACAGGCATGTAAGAGAGGGTTGTAAGAGAGTTGAAGATTAGTCAAGTGTGACAATAAACATATGTGGCTAGCCCCTCGGCATATAGATATTATTGGATCGCTCTTTAATTACCTTGCGGCGCTCCGATGTGGTCAATGACTTTTGTACGCCATTTCCGTTGCCATTGCCGGCCACATTTGGTTCGCGTTCATGGCTTTCTGTGAGAAAAAGAGAAAATTCAAATCGTTAGCCATGCTCGTCACTCGCTACTCGCTACTCGTCACTCGCTACTCGTTTACTTACTTTGAATTTCGATTTCCACAATGAGATCGGGCTTGGCACCTGCGGCAGGCACATCGCTGCAGTTCTCCTGTCCAACATTCGATATATTTTCATGGGAGCCGGGCGCAACGGGCACGGCAAACACTTTGTCAAAGGAAACGTCGCCAGTGTTGCTAGAGAAGGGCTTTGGTCCGAGGCGCGGCTGTAGACAAGACAATATTTCGAGTTATGTTTGGTACCAAAGAAACGGAATACAATTTAATATACTTATATACAAATAACATAACAAATATCTATTCAATTTGTTAAAATAAAGTTAATAAATAAAAATCATGGTAAAGGCAAGTGCAATACAAAACGGCGAAACGTTGGAATCAAGCAAATTCAATTGAAATCGCAGCCGTTTTTTATGAACGCTAGAAACGATTCAAAACATATGCTAAATGAGAATATTGAAACAAACAGGTATATAAATCACATGTTCCTGCGTTTTAGTCTTTGCAATATTTCCGATCTATTTCATAGTTGGAATGGAAACACTTAGCAAACGTTCAGTAATGATAAAAACAAGTATACTAAATACAACATTTCACTAAAAACCAAGAATAACAATAAGCCAAAAAACGAAAGTTTCAAAAACGATGAAAATAAAAAGCAATTGACGGCCTCGTCTCGTCGGAATTGAAACGGTGGAATGAAACAAATAAATAGGGGTAAACGAGTGAAACGATTTCACCAGCTAAGATAATATGCAAATTTCACTACAAACAAAAAAAAATAAAAACGGAGAGTTTTGCTCTTTATAAGCTTCACTGTGGCACCTTGTAAGCGGCCGCTGCAGTTGTGCGTGGCCGAGGACGTGGCGTGTTGCACTCGCCGGCTGAATCGTTGCCGCTGCCGGAACCGCAACCGGACTGCGGATTGCTCGCCTCGGGCAGCGAATTGTTGCGCGAGGTGCGCGGCATTGGCTTTGGCGGCGAATGGCTGCCGCTTGGGGAATTGGTGTCCAGTGCCGCCGAAGAGGAGGCCTCCTCGCTGCTGCCCGTTGAGTGCTCGGTGGGCGATTCCTTTTCATCGGCCTGCTGATCCTTTTCCGAATCTGTCTTATATTTCGCCTCAAATTTGCGTATTAGCTCGTTTTGGCTCAGGCTGCACTCGTCCGCCTGCGTCTTGGGATGGCCCAGTCGCTTCTCACCGCCATGGTTCTCATTCCCGTTCTTCTCCTCCCCGTTGTTGCACTTGCGCAGCATCATGAAGTGCTCGTTATCGTTCCGCTTGGTCGAGGTTGTGGCCGGCTTTTGATTTGGAGTCTTGCCCTTGGCCTTCTGGTTCTCGAGGTTCTTCATGAAATCGCTCAGATTGCCACGATGTATCTAAATATGTTGTTGGCAAATGAAAGTTGAGTGCTAACAGCTAGTCCTTAAGCTTTCCGTAAGTTTTCCAAAAGAAAAACTCACCCAATTTAACCAATAATTAGATTAAAACAAGTTGCGAATTACATTTATAACTAAACTAACGCAAACCGGAATCTAAAGAGCTGGTTCCTTTGCGAATCGGCAAATGGGAAAGCGATTGGCGCGTTATAATTCGCAAGCAGTTTAAGCTGCCAGAATCTAAAATTCATTTTTACCTCGTCTAATCTTCGAAACCTTCGAACAGCTGCTTAAGCTGCTTTACCTAATCTTTGACTTGGACTTCGATTGATGCCAGACTATATCTTTATATATTAATATATAAAAAAAACTTACGACAATGGGCTCATCGCCATGTTCGCGCTTCGCTGGATCTAAACTCATTTTGGGCACAGCTTGATTGGTGCCATTGAGCCACTCGCTGGCAACTAGGTCTGTCCTGTAACCCGATGTTTCCGGATAAAGGTCTGCATGAAAGTCGCGATAGGTCTAGAATGATAAACGGATAACAATTCACAATCGATTCAAATTAGATGCCGGTGGATGCGCTCACCTTGCGTGGCACTTGGTACATGATGGGTATGACCATGTTGGAGGTCAGCTGGAGCACACGATTGACCTCCGCCTCCATCACTTTGAGGGCGCGCTTTGGCACGAGGCATGCGCCCTTGGTTTGCTCGCCCGTATGCCGCAGTCCTTCGATTAGATAGGGATCCTTGTCTGTTATCTCCAGATAGTTAATGGTCGTATCGCCCTTGCCGGCCAGGAAAAGCATATTCGTATCGCCATCGAACAGCGGCATCAGTATGCCCGTCGAGCAGTCCAGCTCCAGCGTCTTTACGGGCACATTGAAATTGCGTATATCGCGTATGATCACCTGTCGCAAACGGGCCGCATCGAAGCCGGTGGTCAGGATGCGCGACTGATTGCCCAGCCAGACGACGCGCGAATCTGTAATGCTCTGATGCGATTCGGCCAGCATTTGTATGGGTGAGCCGGCGGCACGTGGATCAAATATGCGCACGCATTTATCCTTGCAGCTGGTGGCCAAAACGGTGCCATCTTCGCGCCAGCTGGCCGATTGTATTACCTCCGGATGCTCATTGTTTGCTGCACATAACATGGATGGAATATTAATGTATAAGTCGAGCCGAGCAATTGTGTTTCGCATTACTCACAGAAGATCTCCTTTTGGGCAGCAATATCGAAGAGAGCCACACAGCCGGCAGCTGTTGAATACATCAAACCATCGGCTGTGGGATGGAAACCGACCGTCTCCACGCGCCGTTGCTTGTGCGAGAAGACGGCCTCCGGATCGGAGAGCGATTGCTCGAGTCCCTTTTCGGGTATGTGCCAGATTTTGACCTGCAACAATATGATAATGTCAATAAAGTGCAGTAAAAGCTGCCCCAATCTCTCCTAAACATCTCTCCTAACATCGTATATCTTTGAATTAAGTTTCAGCTGAGTTAGTCGCTAAGAGAGATTCTCCTGGCCTATTACCAGGTGCCATCTACGACACCAGAATGTGTATGTGAGCAGATATTGCCATTTCCGTCCGTCCGTCTGTCTGTTAGAGCCTTATCTTAATGAATCTACAAAATGAATCAAATGATTGATCGGTGTTTCTTTTTAAATAGATATTTTGATCAACGGGTTTCATTGTGCTGACACTTGAGCAAAACCTTATCAGAATATTATCTAGCCGAAAAGTCGAAAAGTGAGTAAATTAAAATGGAAATAAATTGGAATCTAAATATACTAAGAAACTGGGCAATCGGGAGCTTTATTATGACCCCCCGCTAAGCAAAGGCTTATCAACAACGAATTTATAAATGTACATATATCCTGAGATAAGGATTGAAGCAAGAAAGGCTAAAGTTGTGGTTGTCCGGTCAAGAGAGCTTTTACTTTATACATGTATGTATATATAGATATATCGATTGAAGGACTTACGAGGCAATCCTGCGATGCTGTGGCCAGGAGTCCATCGTGAAACGGCGAGAACTTCAGGTCTGTCACTGTGTCCGTGTGCCCGTGCAGCAGCGGCATGGTCTTGCTCTTGCGACCGCAATCGTCCAGCGGCAGGACGGCGACACTGGAGCCGCTGTGCTCCCAGTTGAAGGCCATGAAGGCCGCCGATGCGGCAATATTGTTGCCATAGGTTTGATAGCTGCCCACGCTGATTTCGCGTACGCAAGCCTCCGCTTTGGGCACAATGGGCGCCGCATTTTTATACTTGGAAGCCTTAAAGCGCCAGGCCATTGTGTGTAGCCGTATGTGTGTGTGGTGTGTGTGTGTGTGTGTTGACGGTGCCTGTGTTGTGTAGTCCGATGCAAGGCAATTGCAATTGCTCACCTCGAATCGCAGCTACCGTTGCCGATGTCTCACTTTTCCAATTTGAGAAGACGAGTTCTGCGCAATTCACTTGTTTATTTTTTCTTTTAAATATATTTTCTTCTTGTTGTAAATTTATTTATTTACGTGTTGGCTTGTGGTTCGCGCGGCTAGAATTGCAAATATGAAATTCTATTATTATTATGATTATTGCTAAGTTTAGTTATCGCTTGCCCCCGTCCCTTGTTGCAGCCGCTAAATGATTCACCCAACCAGTGTTGGCAATTGCGTGCTTTTTTTTGTTCTCCCCCCGACAATTTAGCGGTTAGCGGGAGTTTTGTTGAAACGGTTAAACGGCTATTTTTTTTGGTGATCTTATTAGAAATTTATGAAGAAAATATATCAAAATGACATCTTTATTCATTTCTATGCATTTTATATGTGGCAAAATCTATCTTCATATTGAAACCATCAACTCGTTTGAATATAATGCAAATCGGAACTACAGCTCAGAGTTTTTGAATCAGTTAAATATAGAAGAAACAAAAAAAAAGAGTAATCTGTAGGTTTTGTAGCACATATTAAAAGTCTACATGCAGTTATGAAAGGCTACAAACATTTGATTATAATAAGTGAGGTTAGATTATAATAAATGAGGTTAGATTGAACAGACAGCTATTTCCTCCGAAGCTACAATTTGCCTTAAGATATTACACAAATTCACAATACACTTTATCATATATTTCTATTTTTTAGTTGCCCATGAACAAAATAGGTTCTCCTCCAGCAATTGGAGTTCTTTGCGAAAACTGATCACATTCGAAATGTTCACAATTTGCGAGTATTCACTGTATTTAGAGCTTGGCGCGGCTTCGGCCAACAGAAACTCGGAGGTAATTAAAAACCAAACCAAACGAATCTGTGCATATTTTAAGCTTTAATGTGAAAAAAAAATAGAATTGAGCAGTTTTTTTTCTTTTCCTCTAACTTTCTTTAACGAAAACTAGCTTTTTTGCTTGTCAGCACTGAACGCAACGCACAAACGCACGCACACACGCACATACACGCACTCAAACACACACGCACGCAGACGCACGAATATCAATTGATAAGCAGTTCTGTGATATGATGTTGCTGATGACTGCCTGTCACGCCCACACTTGAGCCGCATTACTCACAACATGCCAGACAAAAGCAACAACAGCAACAAAAGCAACAACAACAGCAACAAAAGCAACAACAGCCTCAGCAACAAGCCATACACAGAAACTTTAAGTGCGGCAAGAATGAAAATGGAAATGGACAACAACTTGGACTTGGACTCGTCTGTCTGCCTGCTCATGTTGTTGTTGTTGTTGTTGTTTTTGCTGCTGCTGCTGCACTTGGCTACAATTATTGAGGACTTGCACACTCGAAGTGTGCATTGATATGTATGTGTGTGTGCATGTGTGTGTGCGTCTTGTTTGTCGCATGAAAAGAGAAAGCACAAAACAAACATCAACAATTGCGTTTGCGTTTGCGTCTGCGATGCGAGGAGAATGCCAAATGCCGATTTACGATTGACGATTGGCACAGAGATGCCGGATAAGCTCACACACACACACAAACGCATGCATATGCCTGCACATATGTATGTATATATGTGTGCTTGTGTGTGTGTGTGTGTTCTGCTTTGTTGCGCCCTTCGCCTTGTCCTTTTTCCGGTTTAGCTTTTCAGGCATAAAAATTGTGCTAATCGTTCGTCATGTTGGCCACTTGTAAGCGCCTTTATAAACAAGTGCCACGCCTCGTAAATCACATACACAGCTGTATACATATGTATGTGTGCGTGTGCGTATGTGTGTGCTTGCTTGGTACAATGGGTCATTTCTACTCGCATACTCATACTTTATAAACATATATATGCATATGTATATGTATGTGTGCGAATTAGTTCCGCTTGAGGTCTAATCACATCTCTACATGGAATATAATAACTGCCTTTTTGGCAATCATCATCAGCAAATGATTCATGCGCGAATTAAAAACGAAATTTTACCAAGAATTTATCAGTATTTCTTAAATATTGATAATTATTCGGAGTATATACATATATGTATATATACGCACGCAATTATGAGTCGAATTTGTGGAAAGTTTTTATTTCTGTGGGTTCGAACTTTGGTTCTAACTCTTCTACTTTCTATATGCAGCAGTAGATCATCCGATTTCTGTACTTTACAGGCGTACATATATGCAGATGCCTTTGTTTTTTAATAGATCCAGAGATATCTCTAGTAAAAGATCATTTTCTTCGTTTGTTAATTAAAAAACCAAATACAAATTGGAACTCTACGATTTCAGAGGAAACTAAATCTTTCAGATAAAACATACATAGTTCCCCAAATAAAAAGAAGGATTCAAAGAAGTAATGTTAATGTTTTATAGGGTTAACATACATATTTGAAAGTGGATTTAAACTCTTCTTCTCTAAACATTTTTTTTTATTTGGTATTTCTTTTCTTTTTTAATAAATATTGAGTTAATGCACTGGAAATTTGTGATTCTTATATTGTCGTTTCTTTTAAAATATGCTTATTTATGTTTCACTCTTCGACAGAGAGTTTTGCCATTTCCGAGTTTCTTACACACACACACACACACACACACACACACACACACGCACACACATACACAGTGCAAGCGCTGGAAACACAAAGTCCCAATCTGACCAAATGCCTTCCAAACACTTGTCCAAGCAATTTTTTTCTAAATTCAATTGTTTCTTTTAATTTGCTGTTTTTTTTCTTCGGTAAACTTTGTTTTTATTTGCCGCAGCTAGCGGTTAATTTCAAGTGCAGCCAGCGGCTAGTAATGTACAACAACAACAACAACAACAACAACAACAAGCAGGCACTGAACTGGAGCTAAATGTATTGGCAAGCACAATAACAACAACAACAACAACGCGAAACGAAGAAGAAGAGACACAGTTGCGCTCACTTGACGACGCGTGCGCAAATTCAACTGGTTCGTTAGAAAGCGGCAAACAAAATGACTGCCTGCTGCGGCTGGTGGTGGCGGTGGTGCAGCCACCAGGTAATCGGGTCAAGTGATTTAGAAATATATAGAAAAAGAAAACTGCGCGCAACTGGGCGGAAGTTGGGTGGCAGCGACGGCGACGGCAACGGCGACATAACTGTTCGGACATTGGCAAAAAGGGAATTGAAATTGAAGCAGACCAGCTAAATGAAGAGGAAGCAGAAACAAGTGCACAAGTGCAGAGCACTGCAACCTGCAGGAGAGCAGCCAGCGGGAGACAAACGGCAGCGGCAGCATCAGCAGCATCCGTGCTGCAGCTGCGAGAGAACGCAGCAGAAGAGCTAACGAGTGAGCGAGCCAGAGCGAAAGTGCGCGTGTGTGTGTTTGCGTCTGGGGGTCTCTCTTTATGGCGCACAGGGTGCTACAAACATGTGTGTGTGTTTGAGTGAGCGGGTGTAAGCAACTTTGTTGGGGGTGGGTGGCAACACCGGCACCGGTACGCCGGCAACGCTTTGCGCTACTGTTTTACTGTTTTTTTTTGTCTTTCACCACTACCCAAAACAAGCAGTTAGAGTGAGAGAGCTGAATTGAGAGCAGGAGGGTAGAGCACAAGTGGCCTCCTGGTGGTGGTTCCGTTACGTGTTTGTTGTTGCATATGCATTTATTGACATTTTTTCTTCTAGCGTTTGTCATGCACTTAATGCTTGTTACTTCTAGTTTTGTTTTTTTTTTTTTGCATTTGGTATGCAGCCAAATGCGTGCAATTAATTAGGCGTTGTTTATGCACAGCACAAAAAAAAAAGAAAACACAAAACGGATGTTAATGTAAAAGGAGCCGCTGCTGGTTTTCAACTGGCTTGTTTGTTGTGTTCAGCCGGCACACACCCTTTTTAACACTGGCGCCGCTGGCAGCGACACAACTACAACTACAACAGCAACAGCAACAACAAGAACGACGAAGCTGAGCCGACGCTGCGTTCTGGGCAAACAAAGGAGCAGTTTTGCACCCGATTCATACTCACGCACACTCACTCACTCTCATACACACACATACACGCACACCGAACATGCAAAAATTGAAATGTTGCACACACACACAGGGTGGACATTATAATTGAACAATGCAATTGAAATTGCAACAAAAAAATAAATCACAGAACACTTAACACTTTGCACTCACAATTGTTTAGGCACGCCCCTTTGACCAATTTCACCGCAACTGCACAATTTCTTTTAATATTTGTATAAAAAATGTTGCATCGGCTTTTTTCGGTGCTGTATTGCCCGCTGTTTAACACAGACATCGATGAGAGTCGATGGTATTTTTGTCAGACACATTGTGGTATCGATTTCTTGTCGATTACCGATTCGCAAGTGATGAGCACAAGCTTCAAGTCGTGACACGAGCTAAGCGGGCGCGAAAATATTTTTGGATTGAAACGCTCTATATAATGCTATGCAATATTTATCTTTTTTCACAATGCACTGTATTATTTGTTTCAACATATCCCTTTTCCAAATTTGATATTTTTATTTGATGGCGTCCAACTTTATATGGATATACGCAATCAGTTTCATCGGACCTATCGATATTTAGAATAGCGATGTGCGACAACATTTTTAGTCACAGCGTAATGTTGTGCATATACTATAACATTTTTTATTTTACATTTTAAATAACTATGCCATAATTTGATGTTAATTGATTAGTAAATTTGAACAAAAAATTTATGAAATTTGGACAAATGGTGTGACCGCAGTGTGTTTGAGTGTGATGGTGTTGCCACTACGGTGAATTTAGATGGGCGATAAGTGTGTGCAGCTCATCCAGACACAGGGCTGCAGTGCAATAATGGCTCAAGTGCGCTTGGCACTGTGTATCGATAGTAACCTAACGATAGTGCCATCGATTGCTTTGCTGCCCTAACTGCTGCAGCGAACTGTATTATTTTTTTTTTGTTATTTATTAAATGAAGCTGAATTAAGTTGATTGCATCGCAATGTCAAAGTTAATGTCCAACAAGAAGGCGTCCCAGCGGAATTGCGCATTGTGATAACGTGAACGTAACGTAAAACGCAAGCACTTTAGCTGCTCTTTGCGGGTGTGCGTGTGCGTGTGTGCTTCTGCCAAGTGTATGTGCTGTGATTCTGCGTATGTGTATGTGTGCGTGTGCGTATAATTTTGGTGTGCGGCTGCAGAAGGCAACGACACGGCGCGCGGCTGGCCAGCAGCAGCAGCACCAGAAGCAACAACAACAGCAAAATACAAATCAAAATCAATGCTGTCAACAGCCAAGGAAAGCAAAATGAGCCTTTTGCACAAGATGGGTAAGTAATAAGACAAAACAATATTGAAAATAATTTAAACAGTATGTGCTGGAAAAAATGGGTAAATTGCCGCACTTGACTTTTGTTGTTGCCTTGCCCAACACCTGCAGCAGCAGCATCAGCTTAGCTGTATATGTATGTATATACACACACACACACAGCAGCAGGGACAATATAATACATATGTACATGTGTGTATGCTGCAGAGGCGCTGCTTAATCCTACCCAAAAATGATTCACAATAAGCGCGTACAACAACAGTTAGACAAAAGCCAAAATCCTGTTTCTTAATTGCTACTTGACTTTGCCCACCCACACACACACACACACGCGCGCACGCACGCACGCACGCACACGTACACACGGGCGTACACATTGATGTCTTCGTTGGCCCAAAATGTGCACTCGGTTTATGCCGTTGGTTTATCAACAAGTCTATTTTTAGTGTATGCGCCTCAGAAAGTGTTAAAAGTGAAGTAGCCCAACAAATGTTGTCTGTGTGCGTGAGTGCGTCCCTCTGTTTGTGTTCGTGTGTGTGCGTGTGTGTGCGTCCGTCTGTCACTGTGTGTGTGTGTTTGCGTACACACTGTACACGAGCCAATCCGCAAAGCACCGCCCCGCCCCGCACCGCGCTTTGCTTACCAACTGCCGCTTGCTGGCTTCTGCTGCCACCGCCGCCCACCTCTAGCAACTCCTTAGGCTGCATTTTATTTTAAATATCTCTACCCCCCTCCCTCTCTCTCTTTTACTCTTTTACTCCTTTTCTAATCTATCCCTCGCTCTGTCTCGCATACGCTTGCTGTGATGCGCGCTGTGGCTTTAGAAAGGATACCAAAGACTTGATTCTAAGAATCAGCTGCATTTGCAAATGGATTGGAATATAATGGATATTAAATATCTTGTTATTTCCGGTAAAGGCTGTATGGCTAGCTTTTGCGTATACACATACATACATTGTATGCATTGTATGTGTGTGTGCATATGTGTGTGTGTGTGGGTGTGTGTGTATGCATGTGCATGGATATATTACATGAACTAAAGCTTGCAGCTGCGATGAGCTTTTTTAAAGTGGTTTCCTGGTTGGGTGGCTAAGCAGTCTAACGGTAATTTGCGGACAGCGCACAGCAAGTTTTGACCTGGGTCAATTGTGAGAAGCTTCACTTGTTAATTCGCATTAGAGTTGGGCCCACGCATCGTGACACGAAAAAAACACGTAAATTTCATTTCTCAAAAGAGTTGTTAGGCTTGCAATAATTTCTAATCAGAAATGAGAACTGGAAGAGTATATGTATATACGCTGTGTGTGTACGTGTGTGTCTGGCAAAAGGTCATGTCCGACACGAGCTCATCTCTAATGCAAAATATTCAATCAGCCGGCAACACTGGTCGGTGTGGGTGAAGGTCACTCTCGGCTGCCGCCCAACGCTGCCAGATTGTTTATCAAATACGATTCGTTTAAGCAACACACATTTACATGCTTTAATGTCAAATAAATCGCACAACGAAACGCTTATCAGTTGAGAGATAAATGCGCGATACGGCCAACAGGCCGTGTAGCACAATAGGCCAAAACCGTTCAAGGTCACAAGGGATATTAAAGTTATTATTGTATTGTATTATTGGTAGGAAGCCCAGCTTTGGGTGCTGCTTTACACACACCTTACCGTTAATCGGGTAACTCAATTTACCGTCAATCGGTTAACAATGTTATCAATAGATGGGCAACATTCTATGTAGCGCTGCCCACGCCCAGCAGCACCGCCCACTTTTACCAACTTTAGCTGCAGTGCATGTTCCCTGGGTAACTGTTAACTGTAATTGGAAGCTTTTGTTATTTTGGGCTTTGGGCTTTGGGCGAGCTTTTGGCTTAGACCGTTTTGCGCGCTTTTTTTTGTTGCCTGTGCAAAGTCTGAGACGTCGGCAGCCGCCGCAGCGGCTTGCAAAAAGTAAGTAGTTTATTTAAGATTTGATAAGAAGCCACAGCTTATTTCTGTGTGATAATGAAGAGACAGCAACAACAACAACAAGTGTCAACGCTGCCGCCGACTGCGCAATACTCTCTACTACGTGTGATACCTAAAAATGGCTGAAAAAAACATAGAAAACATAGAAAATTTATAAATGTGTTTTTGTGTATTTCATGATTCCAAAACTGCTTCCTCTTCATTTTTTTCATTTTGAGTGGACGTAGCTCGCACCTAGAATGTGGCCCATTTGTAATTTACCTGTTGTCGCATTTGTTGTTGAAATGATTTTGCTATGAAAAACATTGAAATACATATGTATGTATACGTGTGTGTGTGGTGTGTGTATATAGATACAGATATATAATCGAAACACAATCTGAATCAGTTGAACAGCAATATGTACAGTGAAAACTCACTTGCGTGAACGAGCGAAGAAGCCCTCTTGGAAGGTAGCTCAATTATGAGAAAAGCCCAAAAAGCTGTCATTTACGTAAAAAATGCATAGAAAAAAGAAAGTAGGTTCGAACCAACAGCCTGTTTTAAGGCTCCGTCGAGCAACGGGTCTTGCACATCTTCGAACCAGCTTTTGGTTCAAACCTTGTATTGTTATGTATTCCCAAAACATGAATGAAACAATATCAATTTTCAATTGACATTTGCTCGTTCTGTTGTAACTCGTAGATATTTTTATGTGGAAGTTGACATCTGCCAAAAATGTCAAAGGTCAAATGCCATATCTATTCGTATACTTTACGTAACCAATATACCCATTGTCGTTTTGCATATAGGGTATAAAAACAACAGGCACAAAGACAGCTACTGCAGCAGAGACAACAAAGCGTCGCATCAGTCACACAGACAGACACACACACACTCACACACACTCACACACACACTCACACACACACTGCTACACACACACGCACGCACGCCATAGGGCAATAGAGAGCAGTTCATTGAAAGTGCAAATGTTTTTGTTGGTGCTCAGCGGGCCGTGGGGCCGCCCATTGGCCACGCCGCGCTGCGCCGCGCGATTAGATTGTAAAAAGCGACGGAGTCGAGCGCTCGCCGCTCAGCACGCTCGCGCTGGGGCTCAGTTAGTAAACAGACAGACAGTCGGACAGTTGGTCGAGTCAATTCAGTTAGTCTCACGCGAAATATTCACAATAACGCTCGTAAAAACAGAAAAAACAGAAACTAAATAAAGTAATAATAATAGTTAAAATAAAAGTAAATAAAAAGCGCGCGCGCGCGCGCTCAACCCCGCCCCGGGTGATATCATCCAGCAAGTACGCCGCACAGCCAGCCAAAGGGGGGGCAGGGGCCGATCCTCAATGTCACATCAATTGTAATGTCATCTAAATTGATGTAGTGTGATTTGCATTTTTTTTCCTCCATGTTTTTTTTTTTGTTAGTGTTGTTGTCGCCAAAAAGCCAAAGTGAATATTGAATATATAGATAAATCGATTGAAAATCGTTGATGCGTTCGCTCCAATTCGCATAGTGCATAGTGTTGCAAAGTGCGCCGAAAGCAAAAGAGAAAGAAAGAGAAACAAAAAAAAAACGAATTTGGGCGCAAGCGCGATGCGCGTTCTAAGCACAGAGCTGCGCTTGCGCTTTCAAAAGCGCAAGCCGCGTCCCTTCAATCGAGCAGCCAGCGCCGATGATGCGTCGACTGCGGCAGCGGCAGAAGCAGCAGACGAGCGGCGAACTAACGGAACTGCTAGCATGCGTACGTATTAAGGAGTGTGAATCTGCGCATGTATGTGTGTGTGTGTGGGTGGCGTCAATCGATAAGTTGTATCCGCTGTCAGCTGCCAGCGTCGGCAGAGGCAGCGGCAGAAGCAGCAGACGAGCGGCGAACTAACGGAACTGCTAGCATGCTAACGTATTAAGAAGGAGTGTGAGGGTGCGCATGTATGTGTGTGTATGTGTGGGTGGCGTCAATCGATAAGTTGTAATCGTCGTCTGACCTTGACAGCTGTAGATCGATAAGTATGTAATTTTTGCCTATTTCCAGACGCAAGTGCTCTTAATTGTTTAATTATTAACTCAAAGCGTTACATTTATGCATAAACATGGCTATCGAATAGCGGGGGCGGGCTGGGGGCGGTGTGGCGCTCGCTCAATTGATCAATTTGTTTTGCACACACAGCTGAGTGAACAGCGCGACAAAGTTGTGATAGTGCTCAATCGGCTGGAAGTGGCACCGGATGCAGCCTCAATAAAAAATACTCATATATACATATGTACATACATATATAAAAATTGGCAAATTGTACGGTTGTGTGTGTATGTACATATATACATTAGGGCGGCAATTAATGTCGGCATGAATCGCATTTGTTTATCGTTATCGATACAATACGCGTCAAAGAAAGTTTAATCTAATCTAATCGTATCGATTGATCAACATTTTTGGCATTTCACCGGCATTTCATGCATTCATGAATATATTCATTCAATATATTGGTCAAGTTGTGAATGCATGAAAAGGGTTTTGTTTAATTGTTGCTGATTGAAACGTTTTTATTTAACTGCTTTCACTGCACTTTCTAATGGAGGCTGTCAAGCGTAGGGCACAGACAGAGAGAGAGAGAGAGAGAGAGAGAGAGCGAGAGAGAAAGAGGGAGAGAAAGGAAACCCTGTTGTAAAGAAAACCCATCAATATTTTGTGTAACTATTATTCTACTATACAAGCTGAGCATTCGGACGTGCTCTAACATTCACAACATTCACAACATTCATAACATTCATTTCATTTTGTCAAATATTGTTGATGGCAAAGTGCAAAAACTGTTGACAGTTTTACATTTATTTTTTTTCTCGACGCCAACAATGGGAACCCATTTAAAGCAGCAACAATGCCAGTGACATGTGAAAAAAAGGGTATGTGGCCACAAATGTGGCCAAAGCTCATCAATACTCAGCGTGTTCCATTGATTGTCTGACCCATAACCGACGGCCCGTACAGTCAATTACAATATAATAGGGTTTAACCGACAAACGTTTAACATGTCTTTGAAATATTGTTGAACTATTGTGATAATATCATGTGAAAACCGCAAATGCATCGAATTGCTGCTTAACACCGAAAAGCAGCCCTTAAAGGCTTCTGCTTGTTTCTGGTTATTAACTGATTTCCAGCACAGTTGGCCCACAAACAAAAGGGTTTCCCGGTAATCGCTTTTCATACTATATATATATATATATAGATATATGTATATATGTTGAATATGCGCTCATGCAAATGCCAGGAATACTTTGCGGCCCACGAACTCTGTTTGTCGTCATATTTCATGTACAAAGCACAGCTCAAATGCTTAACCTTTGCGTGGGCGTTTCCAGGAATTTTCCTTTTTCCGTTAAAGAAAAACCAATTTGTATACTCAAATGAGTTTAATTGCACGCATTGACAGCTAATTTAACTTGTCAACAGAAGGAAATGCGTCTGCAAAATATTGTTTTTGATTTGTATTAAATCACGCTTGATGACACTTTGCCCTTCAATATGGCTTGATTAACTCGCCCGAATGCCTAAATGCTTGCCTCCTTCATATTTGAGCTAAATTATATATATATATTCTATATATAAATATATACTCGATGAGTGTAAGCTGTAACTAGCTCTCGAATTTGTCGAGCTTTGCTTTAAAATTCAGCTTCCTTATGGGATAAAGGTGCGGGAAAACACGAATAACATTTGTATGAAACTTGTTTGTTTTTGTTACCAGCCGATTGGCCTGAAGCTCATTTTCACAGATCTCTGAGAGAACTTATCCCTACAGGATGTAACTAGCTCGAATAGTTCGAGTTATGCTGAAAAGTTCGTTTCACGCAATCGATATTTATCGATAACTTGAGCATTTTAGGCTTGTTGCTTTTGTTTGCATTGAAAACTCGCATTGAATTTAAAATATTGATTTTTATTTAAGTTAACATGGCAATCCCCAGGCGTTCTAGGTAGCGAGCGACCACTGTTACTCATTAACGAAGCAAAAGTTGAAATAATTAGAGCTTTAACAAGTTGCGTTGTCCAATTAGTTTGAAATCATGTGCAGCAAAATACCTGGAAATCGAGATTAACGCTGTCCAATTGTTTGTTAATGCAACAAGCCGCAAGCCGCAAGCTGCAAGCCGCAAAAGGTTCCAAGGTCAACTAACAAATTTCACTTTCCCGAGCATCATTAAATATTCACCGGGAAATGTAACTTTATACGGTTCTATTTCTGAGCGATTGAGCCTTAAAATGCTTGCATTTTGCTCTGAGGTGTTCCTTAAGCATAATTTAATGCGAATTTCCGAAAGAACTTTAATATTCATTCACATTTGGGGTATTCCTGAACAAAGGAATTAATATCAAATAAAAGACTTTTCCGATAATCGCATAAATTCACAGAGTTAAACAAACTTTTGGCTTGTGGAGAAGAGTTAAGGTTATGTTAGGTAATTTCTATTCAATTAGGGGTATTCCTGAAGTTCAAGTTCGCAAGATAATCTGAACTCGATGGGAGTTAATGAAAAAAGTGGCTTGTGAAGAAGTGTTGAGGTTATGTCAGGTAATTTCTATTGAATTAGGGGTATTCGTGAAGTTCAAGTTTTCAAGATAAGTGTTAAATTAGCAAAATGTGTCTAAACTATTGAAACTTAAAGAAACAGAAAACTAGCCTTTGGCTTGTGGAGAAGGGTTAAGGTTATGTTAGGTAATTTTTATTCAATTAGAGGTATCTGAAATCGATGAGAGTTAAATGAATTTCTATTGAATAAGGGGTATTCCTGAAGCTCAAGTTTTTCGAGATGTGAGTTCAATTAGCGAAACTTAAAGAAACAGAAAACAAGGCTTTGGCTTGTGGAGAAGAGTTAAGGTTATGTTAGGTAATTTCTATTGAATAAGTGGTATTCCTGAAGTTCAAGTTCGCAAGATAATCTGACCTCGATAAGAGAGTTTAGTTAGCAAAGTGAGCAAAACTCTGTTGAAACTCGTCGTGAACTCTTGAAAGTTCTACACTCATGGAATTCCGATTTGGATTCTGATTCGGGGTATTCCTCAAGCAGTTAATAAAACTAACTGATAAACGTTTAACTTATGACTTTAAGAAGAAGCAACTCAGATATTCTTGGTAAATGCTGTCGATTATGACATCGAGAACAGAACCCAGTGAAATCTGAATACCTACATATGTCGAATCGCAGCATTATTAACTATAGCTGGGTGTACGGCCGGTCACGTATTGCACGGCGCTTTCCCTGCTTGTGTCTGTGTGTGTGTGTGTTGACAACTCGATTGCGGGCTGCACACACACACACATACATATATAGATATACATACATATATGGATAGATATTTATTTCTTTCGCTTTATGCATTTCACTCAGCACTTTTGCTTTCCGCTGGATTTCATTTTCATGTCTAATAACTGGCCGAGCTCTAAACGACCAGCCCAACTATGTCATAATTGTTGTTGGCCCCCATCCCCCCACACACCTGTTGCCCCTCCCACCTCTCGCTTTGCCCGAGCGCTTTTCATGTGCTCACATACTTGAGAGGTTTTTAGTTTTGTTTTTTTATAGACATGCATATGTACATATATTTGGCTTGTCCATTGTCCGGCTCTTGGCTTGGCTTTCTTCTGGCCCGTCGAGCTAAGTTTTTTTTGCTGCACAAAACGAAATTAAATACAACTTTCATTATTCTTTGCCTTTTGCTCGCCATGGGCCCTGTGCAGTAAATGGTTAACATTAAACATTTTTGGCAAAAAAAAGTTGTCTCTGGGCTGAGTTGAGTCCAAGTGAACCAGTTCCGACTGAGTGTAATCGATAAGTTTATCGATATCGATATCGATATGTAGGATGAGTTATCGATATGTAAAAATAATAAACGGTCTCTCTTCTTCAAGCGACGCGAGTAGCTGAGATAACTGTTAAGTCTAGCCGGAACTGCGGTTCGAACCAGCTCCCTGCTTTAAGGTTAGGTTTAGGGTTTAGTCATTTCTCTACCTGCGCATTGGTTTAAAGCTTGTTCTTCTTATCTATTCTCAAAACTCGCATAAAACACTTAAATTATAAATTAAAAGTTGTTCAAATCTTAAGTTTTTAACTAATTTTGAGAAAATATATGCTTCGGTGCAGCTTTTACGAACTAGTTCGAACAGGCTTCCGATAACGCGAAATATGACTTCTTTTGCTCGACCAACTTTCTAAATATGTTTTTAAAAGCATCAAGGAAATGAACCAGCTCGTGCGGGCCAATATAAAACTGGCCAACTAACGGTTAACCAAACATTGAGCATATGCAAATAAGCTTCTGACCACGGTGCAGCTCTGATAAGATTGAAAGCCGCGCCGGGTCTTGGATGCGTGGGTGTTTTGGTATTTGGCTTTAGTTTTTGGTCGTGTGTTTAAATTGATGACGGTCGCAATCGTAATATACAACATAGCTCGAGCAACGACGTCATAGCTCTTGTCTTGTTTGTTGTTCTCGTTGTTGTTGTTGTTGTTGTGGGTGACGTGCAACCCGTCAAGAGATACACACGCACACACCCTCACACACACACACACACGCACGCACACACTTAAACTCGGGCAGTCGTTCAATTCTCTGTAGGCCTCTCTTTATACCCTGCTGCCAATGAGCATGAGTGAGCATGGGCATAATAGCCTTGTGCCAGGCAGTTGGAGACATATACGATGCACATTCCTTGCTTCTGCATTGTTACGGCCAGAGCTGGGATTATAAATGCGTAGCTTCAGTTAATATCGGGCCATCGATAACTCCCTCCGTTAAGCACTTATCGATATATATCGATTGTCAGCTACGTTGCTGCACGAGGACTCCACGTTTCTTCTAAGATAAAGTATATTTACAGCTATCGATAACTTTCACAGCAAAATCGATTAAAATCGATAACCAGGTCTAGTTTTTTGAGCACATCTCTGAGATATTGGAATCTAGAGATACCCAATTTTCAATATTTCACTTTCCTATATCATTGTTGGGCAGAAGGAGCCTGTGTGCTATCTGTTTAAAGGGTATCTGCTAGTCGATCAAACAGGACTAGGCTTGTTACTAGGTTCGGTTTTTGTGGTGTTTAAATGTGTGTGTGTGTGTGTGTGTGGGTGTCATATCTCCTATATAGCCTATAGCCTCTCATGCCTAGGCTCTGAATGTCGTTTCGTTTCGTTTCGTTTCGTTTGCGTACCGAGTTCTTTTCATCTGCTTCTTCCTGCTATTGTTGTTGTTGTTATTATTTCACTCGCATTTGTTGGTTTCGTGTTTGTTTTTGTTTCTGTTGTTCGCGCATTATTAATTATGAGGCGCTCTGCTCAAAAGTTATCTAACCGTTGCCCGGCAAACACGATTGCGTTGCGATTAAAATAAGCTAAAATAAAAAAAACGCAAAAATCCCAAAAAAGCGCCCGAAAAAATTCCCGAAAAAAAACTCAAAAATTTCCCAAATAAGTGAAAACAAAAAGTCTTTTTTTCCGTTATCGTTGCGCAGTGAATGCCAAAGCGTAGAAGAAGAAAACACATAAGAATTGGAAAGATTGTTGTTCTTCTTCTTCTTATTGTTGTTGTTGTTGTTGCGGTCTGTGACGCATTGAACTAAAGTGCAAGAAGAAGAGCTGAAACACTCAAATTTGAAGTATGAATAAGTATATTTTTGTGTAAAATACAAAAAAATTGTTTGTTTAACGAATGCAATGTGCATTGCTATATAAATACATATGAACATATGTACATATATATGTATGTATGTATGGGCAGTGTGTGGGCGAGGGGGTGAGGGCGTGCTTGGCAATTGATTGAATTGAATGCCTGCATGATGACCGCACCTGCGATGACGTCATGCCGAATGTATGTGTGCGCGCGCGTGTGTGTGTGGGTCAAATTTAGCCCTAAACAGCATGCTAAGCCCATGTGTTTGTGCATGTATGTGTGTGTGTGTGTGTGTGCAAGTGTGTGTGTGTGTGCGGCATGAGAACGTGTCATGATCAATGAACTGTGTCGACCCAAGTCAAAAGTAATTTCAGTTTTTCGCTCTTCTTTTTCTTTTTCGCTTATGACAAATTTAACGAATTGTTTGCTGTGCTGTCTTTTTTTTTTGTCTTTTTCATTATATGTTATTTTATTTTCGTTTTTGTTGTTGTTGTTTTTGGCGTTGACTCGTCAACAACAGAGATTATGTCATGTCATGATGTAGTTGGTTGTAGTTACGTTTAATGCCACGTAAATAGCGTGCAACGGGGCGTATACGTGTCGTTGGTCTTTTGCCGTCTTGTGATTGAATAAGTTTTTTTTTGTTGCTCGCATTCCTAATTCAAACAAAGGGCAACAATCTACGAGTTATTTGTGCTAAATTTCTCTGGTATACATTTTCATAGCATACCCTAAGGATTTCGTTAGCTTTTTAAATGCCAAAAACTAGTGTATATATGGCTAAAACTAGCTGCTATGCCGCGTGTAAGTTGTTAATTAAAGTTAATAAACATTTCTTAGGCTTGATCAGACATGCCCTATTATTAGGCAGGCTAACTAGGCAAGTACAGGGTATCTGCCAGTCGACATGTCTAGTAACTGGCTGTATTTTATTTCTTAATTTGATTTTTAGCTGCTTTTCGCATTGTTTGGGGCCGTGTTGATTATCGCCGATTGCTGATCGCGAATCGCGTTGTTGGCAGTTAGAAAGCATAACACGTAACACACACACACACACACACACATGTACGTAACACACACAGACACACACGCGCAGAGCGAATTCCGTAAATTCCACAGCTGGCCGCTTGGCTGAGGAGTTTTTTAGTTTTGTTTTTGGCTGCTCGCCCTCTACCGCGCTCTCCCTCTCTTCCTTTGCGCTCTCTTACTCTCTTCCCGTTTGTTTTGTTTTCATTTTGCATGCGGCAAGCGTTGACTCTCTCTCGCTCTCTCGCGACTGTGGCTCGCTCCAAAGTCGATTGCTCATCGGAAACTGGTTGAAGCTTAACTGTTCGGTCAGTCGGTCGACTTGGTTGTTGTCCACTTCAGCTGGAGGCCATTTGCAAATATTGGTCAACTTGAAGAGTCCGAGATTTTGCATAGACAAACAACAGCAACAGCTGCAACCAGATTGTTCGATGATGATCATCTCCATTCTCATTATGATCGTCGGGTGTGCCCAATTGTGCCAAAACTAGAATCCGTAATCGCACCTGTTTAATGCCAACTCGACTGGTCGAACCCGTCGCCGCTTGTCGCTGATCCAATTTTCAAAGTCTCGAATTGATGCCAAACGGTTCTGGTTACCCCTACCCCTCCCCCTACCGCTGTCTATGAACGTTAGCTAAAACCCGATTCTTGATTTATGTTCGCCACAATTTGAAATTGGGCTTTTTTTTCTGTAGGGTAGTCGAGTGTTTTTGAAACAGTGTTGCGAAATGTTAAAAGTTTCAAAAGAGGAACCAATTTTCTCGGAAAGTCTTAACATAATATCACAGATCGTGGCACTTAGGGAGCTTAACAATGCGAGACATCAAAGAACTCTACGAAGTGATAGATGATAGATGATAGATGATAGATATATGTACATATGTATGTATGTATATACATAGATCGTAGATCGACACTTGGGTTTATTTTGACAATATAAAAAAGTCGGCTTTGGTTACGTCCTCTTGAGATATACAAGAGCTTATTCAATACTCAAACGATCTTTATCATGGGAACTTTATAATTAATATATATATTCATACGATCTCAGCAAAAAGTATGCCAGACATTATAAGCATATTTACTTGTAAAGGATCGAAGATGGGTTATTTTTATAACTATATTCAATATCAACAACTATTTCGAAAATTTCTTGAAACTTCTCAAAACCTATGCTTCCATTGCGAATACATTTTGTCTGTCCCGTCTCTTATATAGATCTCTAGCGTATTTGATGAGCTCTGTCTTTTACTTTTTCTATTGCTTAGATTGCCCGACTCTAAAGCATTTGCCATATTTTCACCGAGATCTTTTGGGCGTACGCTTGTTAACTGTTTTTTCTCTCTCTTTTTTTGTGTACTGTTTTTCTTCTTCTTTTCTTCAGTCTATTGGCGGCGCCTTCAACTTCAGCTTCTTTAAGCTCATTTCAAGGCAAGTCACGATCGCGCGCCACTTGAAAATTGTAGAGAAAAAAATCCCCAGCATTGCCGGGCCCCAGGGCCAAAGAAAGAAAAAATAAAATAATACAAATGAAATACAATTCAAAACAAAGTGTGAAAAGGCGCTTGTTGAGTGTGCACGACTAGCAAATACCCTGCAAATGGGATATTCCTGCAATCAGAGCTGGAAACTAAAAGAAAAGTCAGTGGTTCGGTTCACAGTTCGAACAATGAAGTTTCAGATTTAAACAAACTATTGAAATAATTGAAACTTTTGATCAGGAACATCAACTTATTTGTTCAAATACATGATTTATCCCTTTTCTGTTATCAACTGTACTTTTAGCCAAATTTAGTTGATTTTGTTGTTTATAGGGTATCTCAAGCAAACACACCCAATATCTACAATAATGGGTGGGATAAAGAAGGAGAGCGAAAGAGTGAGAGAGAGAGCGAGAGAGTGAGAGAGAGTTGAGACTCAAATGATAACAGAGAGCAAAAGCAAATGGATGCGAGAGCCACAATGTTGTTTGTCTATCAGCGAATGTTGGGCGAGTGTGAATGTTGTTGTTGTTGTTGTTGCTGTTGTTGTTGTTGTTGTTGTTGTTGTTGCTGCTGCTGCTGGACACGGCTTGTTGTTAATGATTGTTGTTGTTGCTGCACGAGCAAGTCTCAAGTCGAGTTGTTGGGAGCGAGTGCCATTTGATGCGCTGTTATATGTTGCTCTTTCCGACGCGTTGTTGTTGTTGCTGCTGCTGCTGTTGTTGTTGTTGTTGCTGCTGCTTAATGGCTGGTTAGCGGACCTGGCGACTGGGCTGCTGGCTGCTGGCGATTGCCGTTTTGCCGTTTGCCGTTTGCGGATTTTCATAGTTCAGTGCGCTTTCCAGACGACAACGCTGACGACAGCAGCTGGCCGCGTCTTGTGTCTAAATATATAATATTAGTATATTGTGATTTATTTCAATTGGCCAAACAGCACAAGACGCAACAAAAAGCGGCGTCAATTGCTCTTGAAAACTGCCAAAAGGAACAACAAAAACACACATAAATAAATCTAAAAAGTTACTTTAGAGCTCGTTAAGTGCTGTGAATTTAACGCAAGACTAAACTTACACTTTATATATATATATAACATATGTGTGTTATGTGCGCGCATTGTTGTTGTTGCTGCTGTTGTTGTAGTTGTTGCTGTTGCAGTTGTTGTAGTTGTTGCAGTTGTTGTTATGCAATCGCAAAATGCCGCAATTCGATGAGTCTTTCCTGAGCGACTGCGCGCTGGCCGAACGCTGGCGTTTCTACTCGTATACGGTGAAGCAACCCGTGCAAGATGAGCCAAAGCCACATCAACACCAGCAACAACAACAACAACAGCAGCGCGCACTGTGGTCCATGCGCGATAACAACAACAACAACAACAAAAACAACAGCTGCGGCAGCAGCAGCAGCAACAACAACAAAGCCACGCTGCATGACATCAAATTCCACAGACGGCGCGAATATAAAAAATTGCCACGTTTGGCTTTATCAGCAGCAGCAACAACAACAACGACAACAACATCTTTATGCACAACATTGACACCGCCAGCATCGTGTTTGCTGGTCAAGAATGTGTTGCTCTGTAAGTGAAAGCTACAACAAACACACACACACACACACTTATATCTAGGTGTGCACATGCTTTAGCGTGTTTTGTGGCTTTTCTTTTTGTGGCTCTATTATTGGGTGGGCGTCTATGGATCGTTTACCGTTCGGCATTTGCTCGTTTGCCGTGCGGTTGCCCATCGTTCATCATGCAAATCAGCACAAGAGCGGCGCACATGTGCCATATGCCCTATACGATGGAGCATATTCGCTATCGATTGCATTTGGCTATAACGAAGTGCTGAGGAAATTAACTGTGCTAAGTCAATCTTTAAGCAATGTTATCGATAGCGCCTTTTGATTGGTGATAGTGTTGATCGATTAGTGCATAAATTGTTATCGATTAATTACTTATTATTGGCTATCGATTGCATTTGCAAATACGATCAATTGCTTGAAAAAATATCTCTGTCAAATCACTCTTTCACTCTGAAATGTTATCGATAGCATGTTTCGATAAGTGAATCGTTGAGCATATTGGATTTTTGTAAAATCGATTGTGCGCTCTTTCGATAACAGTATCGAACAATGTTAATCTGTAAGCAATCAGTAGAATTGATTTGTGTCCAGTCTCGGCAACAATAAGTGAACATATCGATAGTATAAGAACGTTGATTATGTCAATTATCTACAGATAATAAATCGATTAGATGCTCGTAATATAACCTTATTAAAGGCGTATTTAGTACGGAATTTACCACCCGCGTTGTAAAACGAGGTTAATCCTATCGATACTTATCGATAGCTTTCGATATTTATCGATAATACTTTGAATTGTAACTGAAACTCAAATAATGTCTATATATTTGGGCAGACAAAAGCCTAACAACAATGAACATTTAGAGCTTATTCGGTATAACATTGTTTTGGATAGTAAAAATTTGTACAGCTTTTCATAGAGTATCTCAAGTTTGGCCTTCAGTCAGCTAATCCCACTATTTCTCTGTCTCTTTTCACATTTCTCATTTGATTTCTATCATTTTATTGGCGATTTAAAACAAGCATTGAATAAACAACACATCAAATGAGTGTGGATATATGTATGTGAACTTTTTGGTGAATATGTTAAAAAGCGACACGTGAAGGTCTCTCAAATACACAGAATCTGTGTCTATATATCCGAAATGTTTCCATACACAAGCTATATGTTC
Organism: Drosophila kanekoi; assembly: GCA_037075305.1. Taxonomy (NCBI): domain Eukaryota; kingdom Metazoa; phylum Arthropoda; class Insecta; order Diptera; family Drosophilidae; genus Drosophila; species Drosophila kanekoi. Next base: position 9,559,409 of record JBAMCE010000451.1, on the reverse strand, counting down.
ATCTATATATGCATATATATATCCGCAAAAGTCAAAAACAAAACTAGACAAAAGTCGAAATATTCATTCTGGAATACATATTTGAAGTCATTTCAAAAGTTCCTGTGAGCTCTAAGGGCTAAGCTTAATCAGACTTTAATGTGAACATATATATATATATATAATATATATATCTATATATCGATATATATAAATCGATATATATATATCTATATTATTTATATTTCTACAAAAAACAACTATCGGGAAATCAAAAGTGAATGCTTACGTTTCACTTGATTTGAAATCGCTTTGTACTTGAAAACTTTGTAGTTATCGTTGCTTTAATCCATGCTGAAATGATTGACTACAACAACAAGTAGGCAAGCAACGACTATAAGATACTTTGTATATAAGATACTCCGTAATAGACCAAACTTATGCCTTACAATAAAGCCTTTTCTCTATCTCTATATAAAAGAGAAAGGGAACACATCCATATCGCCTATTTCACTTCCAATGCGTGAATACGGCGATATGTTCATGTTCTTCGCAAGTCAAACAAATCGATTTTTCCAGGTGAATCGCTAAACGATTTCCCAGGTGAATCGCTTAACGATTTCCCAGGTGAATCGTTTGCGGTTGTGTTTATTAGCATGAACAGTATTTGTAATATTGTTTATCGCTTTTGTAACTCCCAAGCGACACGCTTTACTAACTTGTTAAAGCAGAGCTTGGCGCCTTGATTCATATAGAAACATTTGGCTATCTTTCTCCACCTGTCTTTATCTGTCACGTGAATCGCTTGGCTATCTATCAAAAGGGTCGCGCTCGGTACTTCTCACTGAGCCATATTTTCCGGTGGCCGGCAGCTAATGAATGAATACCAGCTGAATTGTATCTGGACATGTTCACTTTTTCGCTATTTCTCTATTTTTTACAGGGTATACAAATACAGAACGTGTTTTGAACCGAAAAGCGGTTCGTGAACCGTATTCCTTTTATTCGATAAGTGCTTAATACGCAATGCATAATCCGACTGAATCACGCTTCAGTTATGATTCATGAATGCGTGATAGGCCTCGTGTTAGTGTGTGTATGAGGGTATGTGTGTGTGTGTCGCCTATTGTTGAGCTGGAGCGCATGAAATAAATATCCAGTTGAATAATCCCATAGAGCAAATACAGATCATTCGGTCTTGATTCGATTTAATTATCATTATTGAACGCAATGTTTTATCTTCGAACAGACGGCAGCATCAGTTCTCCATCCACGCCCAGCAACTGCTCGGCGGGCGGCGTCGGTGGCTGCGGCAGCAGCAGCAGCAACAACAGCATCAACAGCAGCGGCGCCACCAACAGCTACGCGGCTCATACATCCAGCACATCGTCAACGCCCCCGCCGCAGCATCCGCATTACCAGCAGCAGCAGCAGCAGCATCCACAGCCGCCGACGACCCCACAGCAGAGCGGGCGAACAGGTGGGGTGCCGCCAGCGCCGCCAAGCGGCAGTGCGTCGTCGTCGGGCTCGTCTGGCCATAAGAACAGTCTGAAGGGCACGAAGTTGGCGCGACGTGCGCGCTCCTTTAAGGACGATCTTATTGAGAAGATCTCACTGATGCGCACCACAAACAACACGCTCGGTCGTTCGCATTCGCCGCACAGTCCGCGCAGCAAACACGGCTCCAAGCCGCCGCCCACCACCGAGGAGGTGCAGCGTTCCACGCAAACGCTGGAGACGCACGTCAAGGATATATCAAATGCACTCAAACACTTTCGCGATGTCATACACAAAAAGAAGCTGGAGGTGCTGCCCGGCAATGGCACCGTCATACTGGAGACCATTGCCAGCATGTATTCCGGTAAATACACTCGACCCAATCGATCCTCATATAAATATTCTCTGACTCTATTCTCTCCTTCTTCTCCTCCACAGTCATTCAGTCGTATACGCTAAACGAGAACAGTGCCATCATGAGCTCCGCCACACAGCAGGTCTACCAGTCGCTGGGCAAGCTCATCAAGCTCTGCGACGAGGTCATGTTGAGCGAGAAGAGCGGCGAGTGCGCCTCGCTCAGCAACGAGAATGTCCGCGAGGTCATCGATCTGCTCGAGGATGCAGTCCGAGTAAGTGTGAACCCAGTGTGAAGTAGCCCGTTTTCTCAGTGTCTCTTAAGCTTGACCAACACTGCCCGTCCAGTGTGTGCACACATTTATATATGTTGGCAATGCCGCGTCAACAAATCACTTAACAATGGATCTTGGTAGTTCAGTATTAAGTAGTTGGCGAGCGTATGTTGCCAAGTGCCACATTATCCTGAGGATACCATGTTGTCTTGGCGATAAAACTTTAAGTAGACAAAGAGAAAAACGGGCTTTGAGCAAATCGGTATAGGCAAATACTAACAGCATATATTATTGCACTTGCAGAATCTGGTCACACTGGCGCAGGGCAAGCTTAAGGAGCAGGATCAGTGCACGTTTCGTTACAGCGGCGCCGGTTTGGGCGGCATTGGTGCCGCTGCGGACATAATGGGCGTGGTGACCGCCGCAAGCGCAACGGGAAGCATGACCGGGCTGCGCACACCCGCGGATGCGGCAGCGGCCGCTGTGGTGCAGCGCACCTCGCTGCCCGATATTGCACTAACGCCCAAGGAGCGCGACATACTCGAGCAGAGCAATGTGAATCCCATGCGCGGCTCGCACAGCACGGAGAGCATACTGCGCGATACGAGCCCGCCGCCAAAGCCGCCGTTGCCCAATCGGGCGAGCAATCCGCCGCCGTTACCACCAAAGCGCCGCAGTCAGCCGCAGTCGCAGCTGGCGAATGCCAATGCAACCACCAATACCAATACGAACCCCACCACCAGCCACTCGTCGCAGGCGAATAGCCCGTTGCCCTATGCACAATCGCATAACATCAGCCTAAACTCTGATCTGGATTGCAGTTCGAATTTCTCGCTGCTTAACTATGGCGTAGATCGGTTAGTTACTGCCGAAATATGTTCACTTGCGCATTTGGAGTACTTATTTATTCGCCCATATTACTGACTCGCTGCTTGTTTACTCTTTACTCTTTACTCTTTCTATTCTTTATCCTCTTACTCGTTTCTTAACAATACTCAATTCTTATTCACACTCTTACTTATTCGTTACACAGTCTCGTTTATTTACTCGCTCGGATTACTCGTCCGTTCATTAACTCGCTCATTTCATTATTTATTTACTCGTTTAATTCACGCTGCAATCACTCGCCTACTTATTTACTTCCTCCTTACTCGCTCGAATTAATCATACGCTCAATTAATGACTATTATACTCGCTCCAATCACCTACTCGCTTATTTACTCGCAACTCGCCCAAGTCCATCATTCGCTCCTTTACTCGCCTATTTACATAAACATATACTCGGTGAAATCGCACACTTTGCTTATTTACTCGCTTGATTTACACACTCGCTGATTAATTTCCTTATCAACTCGTTCGTTTGCAGCCTTTCGGTGCGCTCGCGATCACCAGACGAGAACAGCCAATGCTCGTTCGACTCGGCGCTGAATCATTCACGCGAGGAGGAGGAACAGCTGCAGAAGCCGCCGTCAAGAACGCTACACCATCAGTTGGACGACGACGTGGACAAGCTGATCAGCTACAGTGAGTTCCCGCAAGCAATAGCTCCTAACATCAGCTCCATCTATAACTCAATCTCTCAAACTCGCTTGCGACCAGCAGAGGCTCCGGCTGAGCCTGGCGCTGCGCTGTCACAGGAGTCAGCCGCGTCCAGCGCTCAGATGACGCCGCCTTTGCCGGGTGTCAGCTCTGCCTCTGCCTCTGGCTCTGGCTCCGGCTCCGGCTCCGGCCCTGGCGCAGCTGAGGCCAACACGGAGCTGCGTAAAGCAGCCGCAGCGCTAACCAGCAATCGTCATTCAAATGAATCGGGTATTCCAGGCAATTACTTATATATCTACTGCTTTAACTGTCTCCCATCTGTGTGCTTAGAGTAGTTTTTTTTTGTTTTGTATAACACTTGATAAGCTCCAAAATGTTGTGCCCAAAAGCTTCGTTTTTTTGATATCGTTATTTTTTCTATTAATTAAAGTAATTTTTTGTTGCCAGTTAAAACATCTTAATGTTTGAGATCTACAAAGATTTAAGGATAATATTAATATTTGATTCAGGTTTTGTGCTAAAGCTCGACATTTATTCTCATCTCAGTATCTGCGTCTTCATAAAGTATATGTATATATTCCGGATCAGGATGACAAGCTAAATCGATCCATGTCCGTCTATCCATCTGTCTATCAGTCTGTGAAAGTCTTTAAGTTTTGAAGTATATATTCTCGTATATCATACACAAAGGAAGTTTATCATTTGATCTCCCATTTCCAATATATCGATAATTATCGATTTCGAGACATCGTTTCTTAGGCGGAACTCGATAAAAACTTAGATCTATGGGTTTTCGGTGTAGTATATACAGATATAGCATATTTGATTTTGGAATACCCAACCTCCTCTAATATATAGCTCATTCTTAAAGCTAGAGTCCTGCGCCTTGTCAGGGTATCTGCTAGTCGGGTGCTCCCGGCTAGAGCACTGTAACTTGCCTTGTTGTGTTTGAATTCGCTTTGATCTTTAAATTGTTTTGCATCCATTCAAGTCGCCAACTGCCACCAATTGCCGTGTATTACACGATTTGTTTTAATTATAATTTGTGTTGTTGTTGTTGTTGTTGTTGTGTTTGTGTTCCCATTATTTGGCAATTGATTAACTTGTTGTGTATTTTTAACCGCAGGCTTTGTGTCGATGATGTCATTTCGTACCTCCACGCAGAGCGTCTCGAAACGCTCCTCGGAGCACAGTGTGCAATCCTCGACAAAGTCATCGAGCAGCAATTCGGAGATCGCCTTCGGCATGAACGAGATGACCTGCGCCTCCTCGACGACAACAACAACAACGGCGAGTCGGAGCAACAGCGGCAGCAACAACGATTATCAGCATCTAAGCCAAACGCAGTCAACGCAACGTCACATCACCAGCAACAGCAGCAACATCAGCAGCAATGGCAACGGCAACATTAGCAGCAGCAGCAGCAGCAATACAACAGCAATGGCAACAACAATTGCCAGTGAGCAGTTGCTGGCGCTGGGCAGCAATTGCCCGTCGCCGGAGCTGGCGCCGGCGTTGCCACCCAAGACGCAGCAGCGCACAACATTGTCGCTATTTGATGCGGCCATGGATATGCTGGACGATTGCATTTTGTACGTGTAGGCCAGCTATATTGTGTGGCAACGCCAGCAAAACAAAAAGTGGGAACAGTTTGCCAACAGCTTGTTGTGTGGCGTTGCCAGCATGATTGTGCACAGAACAATAAGAGCACTTTGCAATTTAATACTTTATTTTCTATTGTATTTTAATTCTTTTCTATTTTGCTTGCATTGCAGTGAAATGCCGGAGATGCGTCAATTGTCGCCACATCATCAGCATCACTCTTCGACGCAGCTGCACCAGTGGCATTCCAAGCATCACAGTCTCATTGAGCCGCCGCGGAGCGCCCATTTGCCCAGCAGCTGCAGTAGCGCCTTTGACAAGCATTTGGAGAAGCCGCCGCCGCTGCCGAGGAAGAAGAAGCACAGTAAGCACTGATTGCCCAATGCGCACATATATTTACATTTGGTTTCTTTTATTATTATTATTATTATTTTATTTTTTTGTATTTTCTCTCTATTTTCTATAATTTTTTTTTTTTGTAAACTGCACTGGTGTATAAATGTATGTGCGTGTGTATTTGTGTAACAATTTGCATGTACTTAATTTATTTGCCAAACTTGAACGCTAGGTGTCGCCACAGGCAATGCCAAGCGGTGAGTTTTCAACTGTTTTTTTCTTGGTTAACTTTACTTTTGGGTGAGCGTGTGTGTGTGTGTGCCAACTGTGATAACTAAAATGCCTAACGCACACACACACACATGCACACACACCTGTGTAAACACAATTTCTTCAGTCATATATCATGACTCTCTGTTGCACTTGTGTTTGGTTTTGCGTTTTGCGTTTTGTTTTGCTTTGTTGTTTCGCATCCATTCACAACAAGGACACGCAATACACAAAACAACAATTTTTGGCTTCTTAACCAAAAACCACCCACAACAAAAACAACACATGAAAATAAAGAGAAGCCTGACGCAAACACGCAGCCCTCCTGCCCCTGCCCAGACGAACAGCAGCATCAACAACTGGCAACAGGCAGCATTCCAACAACAATCAGCCAGCTACAACAACTACAACAATCAGTCAATCAATCAATCAATCTACCAACCAATCAACATCAACAATCAGCAACAAATCCATCTATATATACATTTTAGTATACATATACATATATGTGTATATATATATATTTGTTTTTGTAGTTAGGCAGTTAAGAATTTGTAGCAAAACTTTTATTTATAGCACTCGTAATATTGCCAGTGTTGAGCAATACGAAAAAAAACCTTGCCAAATTGTTGTACGCAAAACTCTAACCCAACTAAATTATCGTTCCAATCAACATCTAGATTTTCAAAGTGTCGCATTCTCGGGTAAGTCTTAGCTGCTCTGGAGCTGTTCGCCTCCTTTTTCGTTCGTAGTTCGTTTTGTTTTTCCTTTTTTTTTTTCATCTTCTTCTTCTTTTGTTCGATTTGTTTGCCTTTGTTTCGCTTCGAATCTGTTGCATATCCTTTCCAATCAAAAAGATATATACATACATATTTGGTTTGGTTCGAATTGAGGTCAAGAGTAACGCGTGGAACAATCGAATTCTCTAAAATTGACTTTCGATTTTCAAGATTTTTCTGTCCCCTAGTGCCTAGCATTTATTTTGTATGAATATTTTTTTACAATATTTATCGTATTATATAACGAAATGTTTCACTTCCAAATGTTCCACCTTACGGAAATGTTTCGTTGCCATTTTAGTTATAAGTTTTTACAACTGGAAAGGGTATACAGTATTCGTTACGCATTGCCGAACCTGCTCCCTAACGCTGTTGCTGTTGTGTTGCGCCTTCGCCGTGGAACTAGTTCCTCTTTTGGTTCTCGTTTGTCCTGGCTTTCACTTTTGTTATTGTTTATGTTGTTTGTTGTTACGCGCTTACCTGTTGCATATTCTTAGGTTCCGGCTGTCCATTGTACGTTGGATTCGACGCCGGGCAGCGCAGCTCGCTGCCTAGAGATGGGCGCAAATCGATAAATTGAAATGAGCGTCAAGTTGAACTCTGAAAAGAGTTGACGACGGTTCGATTCGTGAACCCGGCTTTTGGCGTCCATCTTATTATATTTAAATATTGTAACTGAACGAAATGTTGTATTTTTCTTGATTTTTGGTTCATTGTAAATTAACAAGCATGATATTTTTCGTTTTAAATATTTAGGTTAAATGAGTTAAGTTTTAGGATCGAAGCTGGCGAATCATGGCTGCAAACCCGACTAAAGTTTTCGCCCTGTTCGGTTCATAGTTTTACCTGATTGCTTGCTTATGTAAAGTAAAACTTGGGTTCGAACCTTATTGAAGGTTGTACCCCTTGCATAGCAATCGGAGTCAATATAAAACTAACTGCGCCCATCTCTAGCAGCGTTTGAATATGGCACAAGGCGCCAAATGGAGCGCAGATCCCCCCCAGTCACTGATTGGAACTGTTGTCGGCTTGTGCGCTGTTCGCGTTGCGCTTGTTTTGTTTGAATTGTTGTGACAGGTGCATTAAAATTGTTTTTTTATTCTCTCTCTCGCCCCGCCCTCCACCAACACACACCCACACCCACACCCACACCCACACCCACTCGCACTCGCACTTGCACACAAACAGTTCTGGCCTACATGGAGATCTGCTCGGCGAATTTGCACTCTGTGGAGCAGCATCGGCATACAATGCACGCGTACAACATCAGCCGCAACATGTCGCATAGTCAGACCATGAAGTAAGTGCTCGGGATTGGAGTTGCAGAAACTGAACTCAATGTTTGTTGTTTTTTATCTTTGCCTACAGCATAATGTCAGTTAGCAAGGATCTGTCACCGGAGCAGGAGATGCCGCCAGCGCTGCCGCCCAAGAATTACAAGCAGCGCAAATCCTCAACGACCACGACGACGACGTCGCCATCGGCGTCGGCGTCAACAGGAATTCCAGCAGCGATTATTACAACACCACCGGCTAGTCCGAAGCCAATGCTTGGCGATGGCTCCCTAAGGGGCTGTCGCATGACGACCGTCTGTGAGGAACTCAACGATCCGCCAACACATTCGGATGAAGCAACCACAGCAGCTGCGGCCGCGGTCGACAGCAATGAAAATGTTAATGCTGCCGGCGGCCACACCTACTATTGTCACTCACATCAGCTGCCCAGCGAGTCGGCTAAGGCTGGGGCAGGCGAGCAGCTAGCCACGCCCATAAGCACACCCAAAATGCTGGACAGTAGCGATGTGGAGCAAGGTGGGGCCGAGGAGCAGCCCTTGCAGCCAGGCGAGCTAGAGCTTGCAGAAGATGAGGAACAGGACATCGATGGAGAGGAGGAAGAGGAGGACGACGACGAGGGAGAGGTCGATAATCAATTGCCAAACATGCTGGAAGAGATCGACATAACGCCATACCTAATACTCAAAAAGAAGGAGGAGGATGGCCCAGAAGTGAAGGGCGGCTACATCGATGCGCTGATCGTGCACGCCAGTCGCGTCCAGAAGGTCGCTGATAATGGTAGGCATCATCATCATCATCGTCGCAATCGCAATCGCAATACACAATCACATTCAAGCAGAGTTCTTAGTATCCGTAAACGTCATTTAAACCAAAATCCATTTGTTGTTCATTTCACCCATGCAGCATTCAGCGAGGCCTTCATAACAACCTTTCGCACCTTCATTCAGCCGATCGATGTGATCGAGAAGCTGACCCATCGCTACACATACTTCTTCTGCCAGGTGCACGATCAGAAGCAGAAGGCCGCCAAGGAGACCTTCTCGCTGCTGGTGCGGGTCGTCAATGATCTGACGTAAGTGTTACATATACAGACATATATAATAACTTTCAAAGCCCAAAACGAATTGCCTATCAAAACGAAAACTCCTGTTTGTTTGTGACGACAGCTCAACAGATCTGACAAGCCAGCTGCTTAGTTTGCTGGTTGAGTTTGTTTATCAGCTGGTCTGCTCCGGCCAGCTGTATTTGGCCAAGCTGCTGCGCAACAAGTTTGTGGAGAAGGTGACGTTATATAAGGATCAAAGGAGCTACGCTTATGTCCCAGATCAATTGGGCAGTGGCAGCGGCAGCGGCAACACAAGCCAGCCCAGTCTGCTCGACTTGAAGTCATTGGAAATAGCCGAGCAGATGACGTTGCTGGATGCGGAGCTTTTTCAGAAAATCGAGATACCCGAAGTATTATTATTTGCCAAAGATCAGTGCGAGGAGAAATCACCCAATCTCAATAAATTCACCGAGCACTTTAATAAAATGTCCTATTGGGCGCGCTCCAAAATCTTGCGTCTACAGGACGCCAAAGAGCGCGAGAAGCATGTGAATAAATTTATTAAAATCATGAAGCATTTACGCAAAATGAACAATTACAATTCGTATCTGGCGCTGCTCTCAGCGCTCGATTCGGGCCCCATACGCAGGTAACTAACTGCCAAGCTCGGCCCAATTGTGCTTAACTGCAATTATTAACTTTCTTGCCCTTTTACAGATTGGAATGGCAGAAGGGCATTGCGGAGGAGGTGCGCTCGTTTTGTGCGCTCATCGATTCGAGTTCCAGCTTTCGGGCCTATCGTCAGGCGCTAGCCGAAACCAATCCGCCCTGCATTCCCTACATGTAAGCCAGCGAATTGGGCCAGTCCGTACATATATATATCTTGCAATTGAATCTAATTTGTATATCCTGCAGCGGTCTGGTACTACAGGATCTGACCTTTGTGCATGTGGGCAATCAGGACTATGTGTCCAAGGGTGTTATCAACTTTTCGAAACGCTGGCAGCAATACAACATCATTGTCAATATGAAGCGTTTCAAGAAATGGTGAATTTTACACACATCTTACTTATAGCTATTTATATAGATATATATCATTATTATAATATGCTCATATTTGTTTTCTAGCGCCTACCCCTTTCGACGCAATGAGCGCATCATTGGCTTCTTTGATAACTTTAAGGATTTTATGGGCGAGGAGGAGATGTGGCAGATATCGGAGCGCATTAAGCCACGTGGTCGACGCCCGGTCAACTATTAGTCTTTATGTGGCAACAACTACCAACTACATTTAAAAGTGCAATGTTTACACACACGCACACATACACACCATCTATGTGTGTGTGTGTTTGTGTGCGTGTGCGCGGCGGGGATGTGTATAACTTCCCTTTGACATAACACGCCAACTTATCGTCAACTTATCTAAAAGGGTCTGAGTCCAAACGATCATTCACACAACTCTGTCTATATACGTATATAAGCTATATATGTATATATATATACGACTTTTATATGTATATATCTATATATAGCAGCGGAGACGCAGTTGCATATGTGCATGCACATAAAATGTACCTAAAAAAAAAACGCAAAAAATACAATATATATATATATATTACTAAAAGAAAAAACAAAAACGGAGTTAAATACGATATGTGTAGTTCGAAAATAAAACAAGAAACAAATGTAAAAGCAAATATTAAGCATGCATGGATATTGTAAGAATTATATATATATATATACCTGTGTATTCGTAACAATCTATCTAACGGCTAACATAGTTACCGTAACGATATCTGGCAGCGCACATCAAATTCCTAATTATCTAAATTAATTTCTTCAGATATTCTAAACTCTGTATTAACAACGAATTTTCGAAACGTCGTCGTTTTGTTTGTTTTTTTTTTTTTATATATAGAAACTATGTTAACAATATTTACGTGTATATGTAGAGCCAAAAAAACGGAAACGAAAACGAAAAAAAAATGTTTAATACAAATTACGAGTTTTATGTGTTTTTAACAAGCGCTAAAGCGTCGAACCCAACGTAAACAATCACCTAGAGACACCAAATCGAAAGAAAATGTAACACGAACAAATTCTCATGAAGCAACATGAAATCTATAATTAATAATATTGTGCATACGGCTGGCTAATTGGCACTCAGCTAGTTTGACTAACTATTTATAACCATGAATTGTATAAACCCTAAAGAACTCCCAAGAGAAACCGCTAATTTACCTCCACCTGCGCATGTGTTTAAAGGACTCGCGTTTTATGTGTCCTCCAACTAAAGCTAGTTGCAGCCTCAGCTGTATGCACAATTAGCTAAAACATAAACTAAACTATACGAAATTCTAAATTCATTTGGCATTCACCTACACACCTACACACACACACACACACTACACACACGCATACACGCACACTCATTTAGAAATCGAAACAACTTGAAAAGTTACAAGAAAAACAAAAGAAAATTAAATTGCTTTTTATGCATATATCCAACTAAATATTTATATACACAGCGATAAAATTCCGTTAAAATGATTAAACTTAAAAAAAATGAATTGCAAACTATTTAACTCTATACAAAGTGTACATTAGTTAAGCTAAGCGATAATATATATATGATATGATATACTATATGCATACACATATAAACACTTACACACACACACACATGTATGAACTGCATTTGAAACACAGACACACGCTTTCACGTTCAAGTCTCATGCACACAGTGTTACCAGCTGCCGCTTCAAGAAAGTAGCCAAAAACAATGTTCAAAATAGCTAAATATAGCTGATATAGCGGTTAGCCAAATTTAGCCAGAAGTGCGTTCAATTGGCAACACTGATCATACACACAAAAACAAGAACACAACCGCACACTATTTTTACCTATACATATATATGTGTATATGTGTATATTACAAGTTGTAATATATATATGCACATATATGTATACCTACAACTTGCAAGTATACAAATTTTTGGATTCTTTTATGTATATTTAATCTGTGTATGTGCTATATACAGCGCTTTATGTGTACCATATATGTATGTACATACATACATATGTGTACACGAACTTATACAAAGCGTTACACACACACACACACACACTAACTGAATGACTCACTCACACACACGCACATAGAAACAAGACTGTCTTTAGTATATATGTAGTAATATTTCATGTATCTTAACTAAAGCTACATATACGCGTATTTGTATGTACTGCTTATAGAAATTGTTATAAACGAAACTTTAGCCAAGTTGCACAACATACACACACACCTACACACCTATACACACACGCGCATAAAACCGATCCATCATATACTACTATATACTACAGCTATGTACACGACAAAAAGCATAAAAACAAAACAAAACTCAAAGCGAACCTAAACAAAATTCAATCAAACTAACTACCTAACTGTGTACATATATATATATATATACATGTATGTATGTATATGTGTATGTATGTGTAGCGATGTCTGTACGGCATGTAATGCTCTTTAAATGCGTACATATTTGTATGCCCAGCATTGTGCACTCCAACTATATATACACATATGTATGTATATATATATATATGTATGTATCTCTCTGATTTAGTCATTGCTTTATATGTGCCTATTATAACGATTTTCGATGTATATTTCATAACATCAGTTACCAGTTTTTAATAATTCACATTTTTATTATGTATGTATTGTAAATGTAATTGTAATCTATTGTAAACCCAACAAAATGATAAACTACCAACTTTAAAGATATTAAAACGAAGTTAAACAAAAAAATACTTAAAAAAAATGTCAAAAAAAAATGCATAAAACTTGATGAATAAGCTAAACTTAACTTAATCTACATTTTTTTTTGTTTTTGTTTATTTTTTTTTTCAATTGTCTATATTTAAATGTATTGTATGTTTAACTTAACTGATTAGTTCACATATATGTAGATATATACATACATATATGTATGTATGTATACATGTATATGTATGTTGTCACGTATGTGTACTTTCGTTTCCCCCCAAGTAGAGCAATTTTTAATTGTAAATGTATTTGTAACTAAATGTTATACATTTATTTGTAAGAAAACAAAAAAAAAATAGCTACAAAATAAATGTATTTTTCCTTTAAAAGGCAATTTGTTTTAAATCCTTAATCAGGCGCAAAAATTTTGAAAACTTTTGCCAAAAAAAAGAAATAATATGGCTTATGGAAGCTTCCCAGATATTTTGTCTATGGGAAACTTTGTCTGATTTTTTAATTTGAGGTTATCTAAACCGATTCAATGATCGAAACGGTTAGGGAATGCAGCACTAAAACGGTCTACAAATTGGTCAAAATTTTAATCATTTACCTTTAATATGAAGTTATGAATTAAACGGTTAAGTTGCAGAGTTTCAAGAAGAGTTTCCTAAGTACCTAATTTTTGGCGCATCAGTTAAGTTAAATGGAGAAAAATATATATTTTTTTCAATTTGCCGATTTGAATTGTGGATCTGTTAAAATCCGATTCATGTTAAAATAAAGCCGTTACCTTAACATTAAAGTTAAATTTAATTCAAGTAAAACTCAAAATGTTCTGCTAACTTACAGAGTTTTAGTATATACAGGTGCATACAACTGCTTAATTGCATTTAGTATTTTGTCGTTTTTGGCCATTCGCTGGCACCGGCCACACTGATCAGCAATACATCAACAAAAAGTTAATACTCGTCAACGGTTTCGAACGGTACTACTCGTAGTCCTCTGCAAACGAATTTGCAAAACTAACATTTTTTTGTTGCTGTTACATTAATGGTTTAAGCCAATGTAAATAAATAGAAATAATTCAATTTTATGTGTATGTTCGTGTGTGCGTGTGAAATTCATAGAATTTGTCTGTTTTTGTTTTAAATGCTGGAAAGCTGTGTAAGCCTAAGCGAAGCTTAAGTCAAACTAAAGTTCGCCAAAAATACGCATTACAAATAATTATATCTGAATACAAGTACAAATTTGTGAATTGTGAGCGCCAAAAATGGCTTTATATTCAACAAGACGAACAACAACAACAACAACAAACAATTTGCAACACTGTTGCCCGCTCGCAACGGTTAAATATCAATCGATTTCAATCATTGCCCAACACGATCGTTCAATTAATGTTGCGCTTGTCCCCATCATTTAGTTGATTGCCTGTCCAACGATTTTAACGAACGTTCATGATGATTACGATTATGACGATGATTATGATTATGATGCTGATGGTGATGTGCATGTTGCAGCTTCCTTGCAAATTGAATGCTAAAAACAACAACAAAACTGAAAGTGCAACAAAGGCGAAGCCGGCTAACAACCGATTCGTCGATAAATTACGTAATGCCTCGATTCGAACCCTTTCTACATTATTTTTGTTATTTTTTCGCTTGTGACCCTGAGCGGTAATTGGTGCGTGCGTGTGCGAGAGTAAGAGAGTAAGCATTAAAGCTTTCAAGCGCAGCTTCAATAATCAGCTGAGCTTGAACTAAGTGATCCTCACAGCATAAGTACATGCAAATACACTGAACAAAACTGGTGCAACTAGTGCAACAAATTTACTGACGAAAACTCAACTCCAATTGTGAGCTTTTCATGGGCTAACAATTTTCAATCAAAGCTTTTCTTATAAATATTTAAAGTTTGTTTGCGATTTTGGATTTAACTTTATGTGCGGTGCACTGTATTTAATTCGACTTAGCCTTTGGATGGTGTTGGCCTTTTAATGCAAGTGTGTGTGTGTTTTTTTTTGTCTTATGGATAGCCGCCAGTTGGCCGCCTGTACTTGCTGTATATAAATACATACATACATATGTTTGTATGTATGTACGTGTATTTATATGCATTTACTTGCTGCTGTTGTTGTTGTTGTTGTTTGCTTTTTGGCGCGCTTGAAAAGCGTGAAAGTCATTGTCCAATGTAGGCACGAACAGACGCCTTCGAACTGTTGCTGCCTGCCCCCAGTGGCTGCCAGAGGCGACGCATGGAACCGGTGCCACTGCCGCTGCCGCAGTCGCTGCCGCTGCCGCTGCCACTGCTGGCATCGCTGACACCTTGGCTTGTTGGTAGGCCAGCCAGCCAGCCAGCCAGGCAGCCGGCCGGCCGGCCGGGCCACTTGAATGCTTCCCGTGAGCCAGCAACGACGACAAACAAATGGAATGGTGTGCAAAACTCTCGATCGGGATCGTATACAACACACACACATCCACACACACACGCACACATACAGCAACGGTGCCTGCACACAGGCGCAAAATCAGAATTCAGAGTTCTGTTTCTGTGAAGTAGCTTCTGCTGCTGCTGCTGCGCGTCTGCACGTCTGTCCGATTGAACAACATGTCGCCCCCCGCCCCTCTGCCCCTACCCTTTCGCACCCTCAGCAGCCAGTTCGTACAAGCAGGTCCCGCACCGTCCCGCAGCGTCTGTCGTTTTGTCTTGGCCAGCCTGCTTGTCTCGCGCTGGCTACTTGACAGTGTGCACTGGGCGCAAGCTGCGACGTCGACGCTGACAGCGACGCTGGCAGCGGTACTTGAGCCCACTTGGAGACAGTCGTTGTTGTTGCCATCTGTGTGTGTGTTTGTGTGTGTGCATATGTGTGAGCGTGTGTGTGTGTGTGTGTGAGTGAGTCTTGGCCTCTATCTTCATGGCTTTGGGCAACAGTTGGGCACATGGCCAAAGTAATTCAAAATGTACATTTGATCCACAATCCGATTTTACACATCCTTGAACCCAGATGCTGGTTCAAATCTTGGTTTGACATATATTTACTACATTTTAATGAAACATTTGAGCTTTTAGTTACAAATTGCCCGTTCTTATGAAAATATTGCTAGCTATGGATATTTTCAATTAGAATTTGCGGGCTACATTTGATCTATGCTTAAGATCCAATGGCTGGAACCCAATTTTGCTTTCAGTTTGGATAAAGGTTCGGTTCGTAGATCGCACTTAAATTGAAATTTCTCTTTTCGAACCAGCTTGCAGCCTTGTTTAAAAACGATGATCTATTTATTGATCTTTAATCTTTAATCTTTGATCTATTCCAGAAGATAAACAAAGGATATATCATACTTCTTATAGATGTATAAAGATCTATATCGTGCTTCATATAGAGATATGTAAATATATATATCTATAAGTTTCAAAATTTATGTGGCTTTTCTTGTAAGCATAAAAAATAGAAGAAATTTTATAAACCGAAATTCGAATATGTGAAAGTTAGATAAAATTGTTATTATTCAATACTCTGACGTTTTTCAGTAACTAGTGGCTGGCTCGAGCTCTGATTCTTTGTTTAAGCCATAAGAAATTGCCCTTTCTCATTGATGGACAATTGCAATACAATTTTGTAGCACTGCGTTCAAAATGTAGAGTAATATAAGCAACTTTATAGTTGAGATTATTATTATTATTATTATCTACATTATCTGCGAAAACTTTTAACTAAATGCACCCAGCTAGAATTGGCTAAAAACAGTTAACAGTGCAGAGCATACAATAGTCGCATATGCCCGAACTGCTGACTGACTCGTTTGCTGCCCGTTCGCGAGTATTTGCTGAAGGTGTTTTTCGTGCTCATGTCAAGTTGTTGTTGTTGTTGTTGCTGTTGCTCCGTGTTGCTGTGTGTTCATTAAGCAAACACTGCTGCAAGTGTTGGTCACTCTTCTTCTTCTTCTTCTTCTGCTTGTTGTTGTTGTTGTTGTTGTTAGCATCGTTTTAATCGGTAGCCAGTGAATTGGGCCCGATTGCCTGTGCCTCGAGGCGCGTTTTAGCCCGGCCAGCCTTTTGGCATTGTTCAGTTCAGTTCACATTCAGTTAACGTCTGTCGACTCCTTTTGGCAACAATTTGTTCTGCTTCTTCTGCAGCGGCAGCAGCAGACTGCCCGTCCGTCCGTCCGTGTGTGTGTGTGTGTGTGTGTGTGAGTGTGTTTCTGTCTTCTTCTGCTGTTTGTTGTTGTCATTTATATTGTGTAAGATTGTTTATGATCGCCTCTTAACAAACTGCCCGACTTCGAGTGTGCCCAGGTTAGTCGCCCTTCTTTTTAACAGACATGCACACATACACACGTGCATGCATGTATATACATGTACATATATTGTATATATACATATATGTTTATATGTATGTATATGTATACTGCAATTTCCAGAGCTCTGTCTGCTCTCACTCTGGAGCGTAGCCGCCAGGCCGAACTCGTCTTGGCATCCGTGCTCTTAGCCTGGTCAGCTTCTTGTTCTCACTGACTGCTTTTTTATTTTCACATTTCATTGTCGCCTATTTGTCGTTGTCGTTGTTGTTGTTGTTGTTGTTGTTGTTGTTGTTGCTGCTTCTTTATTTTCTTGGTAATAAGGTGTGAGAAAGGCAATAATCGTAAAGAGCCAACAAATTGTTGCTGCTGCTGCAGTTGCTGTTGTTGTTGTTGTTGTCGCTGTCTTCGGTTTCACGCTAAAATGTTAATCGGTCCGTTTCAGTCCGTTGTCGCTGTCAATGCAATTATGTATAGATCTGTATTTGTCTAGGCATATTCCGTTCATGTCTTCACTTTGTTAAACGTCTCCATTCTCCAACACGTGAGAGCTGCTCGCGCATACATACATGTACATATATGAATGTATATATTATGTATATGATCTGTTGTGATCTGATCTTATGGCATTTTCAAATAGATTAGAAATGTGTGAAGTGCGTTTCACATTTCATCAGGCTTGTTACAATTAGTATACTAAGCTACACTGGCTAACAAAATTTGTTAACGAATGTTGCAATAGATAAATATAATTTGATTAGAATAAAGATTGAGGCTAGTTATTATATATTTAAATCTGTCTAACTTGGGCAACATTTGGCTTAAAGTTTATAGATAAATGTAATTCACAACAAAAATTTAACTAGAGTTTATAGCTTAGTCATAGATATAACTCGTAAAATAGGATTTCAAAGGTTTTTTTAACATCTCATTATGAAATTATTGTACTCTAGATCAGTTTTCTATTGCTTCTGCTTGACAATGAGTATATTTTGAATAGATTAAAATAATTTCTTAAAAGAAAGCGCCTTAGATTGCAAGCGACCATTTTTGATTGCATTCTTACGCATTTTTCAACACTTACAACGTAAAAGTCATGCAATTTGAGGCGCAGCCAACTTAATAAGCTGTTGGTCGAAATGTGCAACAGCTTATTAAGTTGGCCGCGCCTTGGTCAAAATGTGCAACAGCTTATTAAGTTGGCTGCGCCTCAGCAATTAATCAATTTAAGCCAGATTCATTATGGAATTTCAGTTATAGTTCGAATACTTTCTAAAGGTACAATACGTTTACGATATTAACATTGAATTATAGCCATGTTATGGTTGTAATCTGTTATTATGCCCAGTGTAGCACTACCAACTACAAAATGATTGAGCTAAGCATGTGACTCGGCCATGCTTTGTTTGTGAGGTTTGTAAGGTCTCGTTTTATGTTTGTGCACTTGTTCCCTACGACTTAATAATCGCTTTATGTGAAGCGCTTATCATTTGAACATTAATACAAATAGAATTCGAATGAAAAAGTCAAAACAAATAATACGGGCTATTTTTATGACTAAAACAAGTCGCAATTGCGTTGTTTTTTTTTTCTTTTTTTTTCTGTATTCAGTCTCTCTTCAAAATATGCGTAAATTTAAATCCCAGCACTTCCGTCCAAGCACTTGAAGTCCAGTCTAGAAAATCCGAGAAATTTCTTCTTCATAACTCAGACGCAGAACCAATTAGCTGTTCCATCTATATAATCAGCCCATAAAGCTCTAGATATTCAATTAAAGCGCAAATTAAGCCTAATTAAGCAGATGATAAAAAATCATGCGGAACTTCGCCGAAAACCTAACCTCAAAGTCCCAATTTGTTTTGACCGTACAGAAGCGCATTTAAAATCAATTAAAGTTGACTTTAATTAATCTAAAACAAATCGTATTTAATTGATAACTGCTTTTTTGCATTTGCATTCACCTTGCACAAAGTTTCGCAGTTTCCTCGCATACATAACCTCAATTGTGGCTGGTCCATTTTGGGCGGCAATCGCAATGCCATTCCTTGTGTAAAAGCCACATGTCATTATCTTCAAGTAATTCCTCATAATCGCCATATTTGATCTTATTAAGACACCTCAACTTGTTTTCTTGGACTTCGCCTCTCGTTACGCTCATTCATATATGCGAGTACGTGCCAGCCAAGTGGACCCGCCGGCTGTCCGACTCTCTGTCTGTCCGGTCTATCTTGGCCCAGCCCGTTCACTTGGCCGCCTGCATATTTCTTTTTCTTCTCTGTTATGTTAAATTTCTGCGTCGTCTGTCGTCTGTTGTCTGTCGACTATGACTAGCCCCTTGTTGTCTTGGGCAACTCTTCACACCACACCAAGTGCTAACGATTTTGTACCTGCACTCGGTCTCCGGCTCTCAGGCCCACAGACTCTCAGACTCTTGTGTCTCGGATAGGCAGCAGCTTCCATTAATGATCGCGTCCGCATTGTGTTTTTTATACACTCTACCCATTGAAGATTTGTGCATCGAAAGGGTATAAGCGGTTTCTGCAAATGTATGTAACAGGCAGTAGGAAACGTCTTCAACTCCAAGGCCAAGTCGATCTAGCTCTGCATAAGCTTGTATATCTCAGAGCTCATTAGGTCTAGAGACACATAATACTCTTCTAAAGGGGCATGAGGGTGGTTTGCCATGTTAAAGGAGCTTTCATCTCGAACTCTAGTATGCGCAAACGTTATCACGTTGAAGTTCTGGAAATTTCGTGAAGGTCGGACTATAAACACCAGAGTTATTCAAGAATGCACGCTTCCCATGCTTCCAAAGTGGGCTCTAAGGGTTAAAGAAGAAGCAGACACTGCACAATGCATAGACATATTAAAGAAAATTGGATTGATTGTACGGCATATCACCTTATCATATATCTCCTATAAGATCTCAGTTATAAATTCAGTTTCTATCTGTTTTTGCTCTTTTGAGATACCTTTCGAGGGTATTCAAATGTCGGATCTCTTATTTTACTTGTTCAACTGATTTTCGTGGGAATAGAAAAACTTAAAACTCTTAGCCATTCTCCATGAACAGCAAAATTAATCAAATGCATTCAAAAATTAGCTCATATCAGGTGTTAAAAAGCGTTTCATTGTCGTAAGATCCTACGAATGGCGAGAATGTGTGCAAAACATTTACCCTTAGTTGACTATTATTTGTATTATTATTATTATTATTATTATTATTATTGTTATTATTGTTATTATTATCATTATTATTATTATTATCATTTGTATTATTATTGTTATCATTTTATAATTATCATTATTATTATCATTATTATTATTATTATTATCATCATCATTATTATTATTATCATCATTATTATTATCATTGTTGTAATAATAATTATTGCTTATTTTATTATGATTGCTAATTTTATCATCATTATTGTTAATAGTATTACTAATTTCATTATTCTGCATGTGAAGCCATCTTCGATCTATTATAACTCGCTCTGGGGCTCGAATACCTTACTCGACCTTACAGTGA
The DNA here is from genome assembly GCA_037075305.1 of Drosophila kanekoi. Classification (NCBI taxonomy): domain Eukaryota; kingdom Metazoa; phylum Arthropoda; class Insecta; order Diptera; family Drosophilidae; genus Drosophila; species Drosophila kanekoi. The sequence continues at coordinate 9,538,839 of JBAMCE010000451.1, read as the reverse complement.
GAGCTTGCGCTGGCTCGAGAACTTATACGTATATCTTCTATATCTTTTCTCATATCTATATTCTGTCTAACTTTGTTATAATTTATAGATTTCTAATTTTTCTAATTTCTGAAGGTGTTTGAGCTTTGGGGTTCGAAAATCTCAGTCGGATTGATATTCGGGTAACAACAAAAAAAGAACTAGTTCCATGCAGAAACTATTATAGCTAAAAGCATTCATAAACATTTATCTATATGTATTTTATGTTATTGTAAGTAAACTGTTGACTTTGCTGTTTCAATGGGGAGGAGGAGACACCCCCCCACAAGGCACAGCTGTCATATGTAAAGCTAAGTGTCGGATGTTTATATAAACTATCTACATATATGGATAGCTCAATCGTACGATATTCGAATAAGTGTCCACATTGCAAAAATACACACACGGATATCAGGTTTTAATGCGTCCGCGTATTTGATGAATACTTAAGACAATATTTGCCAATGCGGCACTTAATGAAGTGCCATGAAAAGTAAGCAAAATGGAAATGCAAACAATCAGATATCATTGATGATGAAGTTTTCATTTCTGCTTCTTTCTTTCCTTCTGCGGAGGAGGTCTCAGCCGGCATTTTGTGTAGCTTTAATCTGAGCTGGGCTTGCCTGGTGCTTGTCTATTAATTGATGATCTGCTGATCTGTTTGCTTCTCATTTTGTTCGCAATTAGAAATATGCCACAGCAGGGATTTGGTTGCTTTGTCAAGTGGTTCTATGTGGTGCTAATTGTGCAGACCTTGTTGTGCATCGGCCAGCTCGAGTGTCGTCAGCATCACAATCGCAACAACAACAACAACAATAACAAGAACAGCAACAACAATAGACGAGGCGACTCGGCCAGCTCGGAGGAGAACCACAGCAATGGCGATGATGTCATCGATAACTTTGCGGACAACGACAGCAGCATTGCCGCTGGCCATGGACACCGGCGTGGTCCGCGCAAGAAACAGCAGGGCAACAACAATCACAATCGCCACAATCGCATGGAGGAGCAGGGCATCTCGCTCTGGATCAACGAGCAGCAGCTCAAGATGCTAAGCGGTGAGTTTGGCCATTCACTTTATTTTGTGAACCGGTTCAGTGAGCTGCAGTGAACCGGTTCTTTTTGGTTTGCCTTCAGTGTTACTAAACGTTAGCATAAGCGAAGCTAACTGTTTAACCTAGAACCGGTTTGCAGTTCAATACCTAGGTACGAACCGGTTTGAGGGGCTTAATTTCAGATTTACTCAATGGACTAACTAATCCTGAAAGTGTTATCTAAGTTTGTATGTAGACAGATAACAGACGGGGACTCTAGTTTGAGCATAGTACGGTTGAACCGGTTCAAAAGCTTGCCTGTTCAGCTCCAATGCAGTTTACAAAAGTGCAAAAGTTTAGTTTTCAAAAAGCTGCAATGTTCATTTTCAAAGCGGTTCAACTCCGAACCGTTTCGGGAACTTGGTGACACTTCGACCCATTGAGTCAAATCTTAACTTGAAGCTCGAATCGATTTCGAAACTATTTGAGAATCCAAACCGATTCGATGAAGGCACAATATCAATACGCCAACCGGTTCGCAGCTCAATCGGATACTTCCCCCTCTTAACACCCCCACCACTGACAATTCCCGCAGCGCTCTACTTTCCGCAGGGCTACTCGGATCGCATCTATGCCATACACAACGGTCGTGTGACGAACGAAATGCGCGACACGACATTCTATAGCTATCTGGTGATACCGTCCGAGGTGAACTATGTGAACTTCACATGGAAATCGGGCAGACGCAAGTATTCCTATGACTTTGATCGACTGCAAACGATGGACGAGAGCATTTTGAAGGCGCCAACGCTCTCGATCAAAAAAAGCGGCCGCATACCGCAGGAGCAGAAAAGTAAGTGCAATCACGAGTCGAATCAGTTATGGTAGCCGGCGCACCAATGTGGCCCATTTGATATCTATCCAAGCTAGATTTTAGCATATTCCTGCCCTGCACCGGAAACAGCTCGGGCACTGCATCATTCAATGTGGGCCTAAAGATACAGACTCGCAACAAGGAACCGCTATTGGGCACACCCATACGTCTCAACTTCAAAAAGGAATGCGCACATAGAGGTGTGTATGATATAGACGCTTCCAACCCTACTTCACTAACAACTTTGCAAGGTAGTGTATATGAAAAGTCAATTAAATGCTTTATATCAAATTCAAAAAAAATAAATTAAAAAAATTACAGCAGAAATCGCTTAACGGGCCAAAATTAATCAACGTTCACATCTCATATCAAGTTCAATATTTTCAAATTGCATCAATTTTTACATGAATCTTAAGCGATTTCTACTGTAAGCACATTTTTATCACTGTCGCTAATATCTACGCCCACAATACTCTATCCGTACATCAATTGTTCGCTTTTACACACAAGCTTACGCCTACAAAAACATTTCTCTCTCTCTCTCTCTCTTTCACACTCTCTGCTTGTTGGTGTGCCCCACAGCATCAGATGCAAGCTGTATAACGGTTTGCGATCTGATGTGCGATGTGTGGGAGCCATCGGCTAAGCGCTTGGCTCTACTGCTCTCTCGTTCTCTCCACATCTATCTATGCTGCTCGCTCTGCTGTGCACATATATATGTACATGCACAAGTATATTGATCATTATTTCAGCTCATATTTCGCAAACTGTTGCCAAGCTTATTTACAACTCAATTTTCTGCACACACACACACACATACAAACACCTCCAAAAAAACCTTTTCAAAAACAACTGAAAAAAAAAACAACAAACAAACAAAACCAAACACAAAACAAAACCAATCGAACTAAACTAAAAAAACTTAAGCTCCCGATCCAGAATGCAGTTTAAAATGTGGCAAGAATGGTTATTGCAACGAGCATCATATCTGCAAGTGCAACGTCGGCTATACGGGCCAATATTGTGAGACGGCCTTCTGTTTTCCGCAGTGCCTGAACGGCGGCAATTGCACGGCGCCGTCGGTTTGCACCTGCCCCGAGGGCTATCAGGGCACACAGTGTGAGGGCGGTAAGTACCGTTATAAATGTACAAATGTACAGGTGTATACATAGACATATGTATGTATAAATACATATCTTTAATGCTTAATGCTTCTATATAACTAAACACACGCACGCACACACGTTACAATTTGATAGTGCAACAAATGTAGTTTAGATCTTTTTGGATATGGCAATGGCCGTTTTGCAGCCAAACTTGATGACCTCGGTCATGGCCTTGTAGAAGGGCGCCTGCTCGGCGCCGCAATCGATGCCCGTGTCATGATGTTCCTGTTCCTCGTCACGAAATTTTGTTATTGTCTCGAGCAGTTCCTGGCAGCACAGAAAATGCAAAATGCGCATGTCAATTATAAAGCAATCGTTGATGGTGCATCCGGCATACATACCTTGTCTGGATTGGGTGACTCCATAATTTGACGCAACTGATCGTTGTAGTGCTCTACAATGACCGTCTCCACGGCAACGGTGCATGCCATGGCCGCCTTTTCGCCCAAGAGCGCAGTGCCCGCGCCCAGCGCAAAGGCAGCCACATTCCAAATTGGCGTCATAATTGTCGGCCGGACGCGATGCTGTTGTATCAACTGCTCAAATTGCTTGCGATGGCATTTCTCTTGCTCCCACATATGCTCAATGGTCTTGCCCATGGGACCGTTGCCCAATATGGCCATTTGGCCAGCATAAATACGATCGGCGCCCAGCTCGCCAGCATGATCCACGCGTATGATCTCATCGGTCATAGCATTGGCACGTGGACGCAGCGCTGGTGGCGGTTGTTGCTGCTCCTGATTCTGGCTGCTGCTGCTGCCACTGCCGCTTGTGGCAAGACAACGCACTGTGGGCACAGATCTGCGAATTAGTTGCATGCCCGACGCACCCGCCCTTCTATACATGGTGTTGCGTGTTTTTAGTGTCCGGTTCCAAGCAGCTGCAAGGATATAGCAAATATATATAATAATCAATTTATGTACCTGTTTTTGTTTTTTTGTTTTTGATTTGTTGCGTTACGGGACAGGTATTTGCAAGGAGAAGTGCCGGAATGGCGGCAAATGCATACAAAAGGACAAATGCCAATGCTCAAAAGGATATTACGGCCTGCACTGTGAATATTGTGAGTTGTGCCCTTTGAACTGGTTTGACCTATGCTAACAGCGCGATTATGTTTTATGCTTATATAACAGCCAAGTGCGTGATACCCTGCAAAAATGGTGGCCGCTGCATTGGCAACAATATGTGCCGCTGTCCGAACGGGCTGCACGGCAATCACTGCGAAATTGGACGCAAACAGCGTTCCACCTGCAAGTGCGGCAATGGCCGCTGCATGGGCAACAAGGAGTGTAAGTGCCAGGACGGCTACCAAGGTCGCCACTGTCGACGCCGTAAGTGGTCTTAGCGAGATGCGCATGCATGTGTTTTGTTTTAGATATGTATGTATGTAACTTCGACTTGACTTAACTTCGCCTCCCCTTCCCTATGTCTATGTGCAGGCATTCCAAATCGTGCGCATTGAGCGCTGATCTGGGCCCAAAGGACACGCAACTGAAATGTGACATGTAACATACACATGGAAATAAAGCAACAATTGGGCTCTACCATCAACAATTATACTATTTAAAATGAAATGGACAAAAATAAAATAATACTAATTGTGATACAAATTTTTTTGTAATTTAAAATTCTTATATAAAAAAAAATAAACATAAAATAAAAACGAAGTTAGGCGGCCTTAATTGACTTTTAAATATCCCTAGTTTTACCTTGAGTTTAAATAAATTAAGGAATTCAGTTGGCTGGGCGGCACGTACACAAAATACGTACACACGCAGGTTATTTGTGCACTTCGCTGTTAACGTTCCGCGACTGCGAATGCCACCATTCTTTGACAATACGCACGTGCTTCCTTGCCGCAATGACTTACCTATGTAACAGGTAAAAATGTTCAATATGAATTTTATGCAACAATCACCAGAATGTTTTTATTATTATTATGGCCGCCGGCTGACTGCCAGTGCTGTAAAATGTAAGCACAAGTGTTGCAGATGCAAGTCAGCACCAGCTCAAACTGTCGAAATTGTCGATAAGTGTATCGAAATGTAAGTCATCCCTAAACATGGGCGTAGTTAATGTTTAAAAAGGGGTTCCCATTGGCATAAACGAATGCTCACAAATGATCTGTCCAGTTTTTCCTCTTAAAAACTATTGTATGTAGATATTTGTCACTTTTTGTTATAGTTAGTAATTATGAAATTGTAAGGAAACAAAATTTACCCCCTTGTAGTTGTTATGCCTACGCTCCTGTTCGTTCGCGCAATTAAGCAAATGTCAGCTGACGCCGTGTTTTAGCAGCAACGATGTCTCCGAGGAACAACCACGATCCGACATCCTCCAGCGAGTCGGGCAACACAAATGTGGAGGAGGCCGATCTACAAGGTAATATCGTATAATTCCTGTGCATATGTGCGATTTTCTTAAATTGCACCGTTTGCTAATTGCAGAGATGGAGGATGTCAACCAGAGTCTAGACGCTCTAAGCTGTGCCTTGGACGTTGTGGAGCAACGCACCGACGACATTTTGTCACAGCTACGCGAGCTTTTGGATTCCAATCGCGAAATACGACGTCAGCTGGCGCAGGATAAAGACAATGCTTCCTCAGAAGAGGAGAACGACGACGGGGATGATGACTTGGTGGAACAGTCGGATTCTAAGAATGTACCCAGCGCAAATGCAAACTAATATGCACAGTTTGCATGTTTTTTTTTTCTTTTTGCTATGAATAGCAATTTGTTTCTATACACATTTATTGTTTCTAAAAACATCATAATATAATTGTTAACGAAAAATATCTTTGAGGTCTAGTTTTTGCGAGCTCTTTTGTTCTTCTTTGAGGTTTTCGCACTTTGTTTATTGCCTGCAATGCTATTTATTTTTAAGTCCATCAAGCGTTTTGCTTCCAGTTTGAGTTGTGCATTTTCCGCGCGTAATTTCTCGAGCTCCGCGAGCATGGACTTGGAATTGCGGGCTGCATCAGCATCGGGCATTTCTTCATCATCATCATCATCAGTTGAATCTTCCGCATCATTAGCTGACTTTTCTGCGTCATCGCTTACCACATCTTCGTAGTCGTCTGGAAGGGTCACAACCTTAAAATCAGCGTTTCCTTTGGTGCCATCATAAATATCATCAAAGTTTGGCTCTGGAAACTTAGGGGCTTTTGAATACTCTTCTGTTATGAGCAGCTCAATGCATTCATCATCATCATCCGGACTGATCATGCGCTTCAGATTGTCGGCAAAAGGTTTATGCACCTTAGGACCTGGATGAAACATGGCGTTGCCGATGAGGCGGACATGCAGATTTGTAATGGCACCGGGCTGAGGTATGCTCTTTACCAGCTGTCGACTACCAACATCCCAGATACACACTTGTTTATCCTCACCGCCAGAAATCAACTGATTTCCATTCACCGCGAGGGCCAAGCATGTGATAGGTGTGCCGGCTTTGTGTCCAACAAATGCTTGGCTTTCCTCCTCTTCGAGATGGTATTCCTGTGAATTGCAAACAAACCAGTTAGTAAGAAACTAATTGTTAGCACTTTTAAAGATTCGCTTGGTACCTTCATGCGTGGCACCTTTTCCATACTGAAAATAAGTATCTGACCCTCATTGGTGCCCACATAGACGCTGGTCTCCATCCTGTTGACAATGACGCTGTGCAGGGCAACGGGAAACACGACGCTCAATAGCATTGTGCCATCGCTCAAATCATACACCTTGCAACAGCGATCCAATGAGACGGTGTACATGAAGGCGCGAATGCCGCCAAGTCCAATATGGACATCGGTGACCGCCAGCCCGTGATCGTTGAAATTGTAAAAGGGTGCATTCTCTTCACTGTCTGCACCGCCCAGGGGGGCAACAGCACGTGTAAGATTCCAGACAAGCACAGCACCATCCTTGCCGGCAGTGGCAAAGTGCTCGCCGTTGTCCGTAAAACGTATACAAGTGATGGGCTGGTAATGCTTGGACAGCGTATTTAGCAGGCGGCCGGAGTTGAGGTGCCAAACGTAGATGGTCTCCTGTATGCCAGCTATAAGGAAGGCGCTGTCTGGAGTCAGTGCCAATGCATTCACCTTGCCTGGCACAACGTATCGTACATTCGACATCGGTTCCTGGCTATTAATGGGCCACACATGCAGCAGGGGCTTCGCGCTGTTCGCCGCAATAACAAAGTGCTCCTCGAGCATTTGTAGGCTGTGAGACTGCATTGAGCCGCCGCCTTTGTAACGCATCAGGTCGGTGCCAGTGCGCAGATCCTGTACGAAACAGGATGCACGCTCACTGTCTAATGTGCTGATAAACAAAGCCTCGGTAACGTTCTCCATTTTTAAATACACGTGCCGCCCGTGCACGAAGTAAACAAATCGTTACAAGTGTTCCCCCAATTGAGGCTAAAAAACACCAAAATATAAACTCAAGATGGATAGGTGGGTCACACTCGTAACCGGCGTTTAAATGACATCCGATATTTTAAAATAGTGCCATCTCTAGTAACGATAACGTGCGTACTGTTGAAAAATAAGAAAATAAAAAGCTTTAGATGCATCGCCAGCTGATATCATTAGCAGCAGGCACATTATGAAGGGCTACTTTTGGCAATTGGTCGGCATAAGCTGTGCAATTAAAGTGCTGCTGCTGCCCGCTTAGTAAGTAACAACAAAATCATCGATTTACCGCCAGGCCGGCCGGCCGGTCGGCAAGTGGAGACATTGTAAGCAACTAATCAAATTGTCTTTTTAGCTATTCCACTGATTTTGAGGTGCATCGCAATTGGCTGGCCATAACGCACAGTTTGCCGCTGAATCGATGGTATTTGGACGTGACCAGCGAATGGACCCTGGACTATCCACCCTTCTTTGCCTATTTTGAATGGCTGCTCTCACAGGTGGCCAAATATGTTGATCCCAACATGCTGATCGTACAGAATTTGAACTATGCCTCGGCGAAGACGGTGTATTTCCAGCGCATTTCGGTGATCATCATGGATCTGATATATATCCTGGGTGTACGCTCCTGCATGGCCGCCCTGGGCATTGTGCCATCCACCCAGAAACACATAGCCGGCTGCATGCTACTCTTCCTGAATGTGGGCCTCATATTCGTGGATCACATACACTTTCAGTACAATGGATTCCTGTTTGGCATACTGCTACTGAGCATAAGTGCACTGCTCAGACAACGGTACCTCCGGAGCGCCTTTGCATTCGCCGTCCTGCTGAATTTCAAGCATATATTCCTTTATATGGCGCCAGCCTTTGGCGTTTATCTATTGAAATTTTATTGCCTGGCTCAGGGCAATTTTGGACATAATATGCTTAGGCTGCTTGCTGTGGGGCTGGCACCATTCGGGCTGTCCTTTGGCCCCTTCTGGCACCAATTGCCGCAGTTGATGTCGCGCCTATTTCCGTTTAAGCGTGGCCTAACCCACGCCTACTGGGCGCCCAATATTTGGGCGCTCTATAATGCCGCCGATAAGGTGGCTGGGATTGCCTTGAAACGCACGACCGAACCTGAGGCCGCCTCGACTACCTCCGGCCTGGTGCAGGAGGTGCAACACACAGTGCTGCCTACAATAACACCGTCCATTACCTTTGCGCTCACATTCCTATTTATGCTGCCCATCCTGATTAAGCTCTTCATGACGCGCAGCAGAGAGTAAGCACGCCTAGTATGCAATAACTACTCCTTCATTAACTAATCCCATTCAATTGCCAGACAAGCTAGGCTGCTGTTTATGCGTGCTGTGGTCCTTTGCTCCTGCTCCTCTTTTATGTTTGGCTGGCACGTCCATGAGAAGGCCATACTCATGTGCCTGATACCATTATGGTGAGTGTGAAGAACGCAGCATAAAATTTGACGGAACTCTATAATTAAACCCCTCTCACTCATGCAGCCTGCTTGCTTTGCTGGATCGTCGGGATGCCAGATTTGCGTACATCTTGGCCATCGCTGGTTACTACTCGCTGTTTCCACTGCTCTTCGAGGTTGATCTGCTCGTGCCGCGCTACGCCCTGTACATGACCTACATGGCCATGATGTACGGCCAGCTTGAGCGCGTCTATAAGTGCAAACTAAACTTTCACCCACTCGAATGGATCTACTTTCTGGGCTTCATAACCATTCCCATCTACGAGCATGTAGTCAGCCGTATGTTGGGCCTGCATTTGCTATTCCCATTCATGCCGCTGCTGCTCACCTCTGTGTATTCCGGCTTGGGCGTGCTCTATTTCTATGTACGCTACTATATCTACGCCATGGACTTGAAGTGGCCGAGCTTTGGCAAGCGGCGCGTTACTCAAATCAAATCCTCGGCGACCAAAAGAAAACGCAAAACCAAATAAATATGTATGTACATTCTTGTTAAAACGCATTTACTCTTTGTGAGTGTGTTTCTGTGTGTGTGTGTGTGTGTGTGTGCGTTTGCGTGCGAGGGTGTGTGTGAAGGCGCCTGGCGCAACAGCCAAATCGGCGCCGACTGTCGACTGCCGCTGGGCGAGCCAATACAATAGCTGTTAAGCGGAAACCTAGGTAGCACCACGGGCGGTGCTCGGCGTTAAATTGAAAAACAGTGCTCATTGTCGCGTACCTGTTGCGACGAGCAGATTATTTGTCGGACGCGTAGATGCGCTGGGTCAGGTAACCAGTGGCATGGGCAACGGTCATGAGTGGGTGACATTCCTGGAAAGCCCATGGAAAGCACCACATTCAATTGAATGAATTGAGTGGCAAAAAGCGACATGAATTCCGCACTCAACTGAACAGTCTTCAATCGCAACTGGAGCGAACAGGTCGTCAGGTCTACGCATCATGCAGCAGGAAATCAGGCAGCATCCATTCAAAATGTGAAGCTGGCTGTCTTCAAAGAAATTTGCATCACAATTAATCGTTAAATTCAATTCAATTGCAGCAATCCAAACATTGAGTCGAGCGCATGCTTTCGACGGGGCACTTGCATCGAGCTGTCAACAGGTGTATTGCGTCGCGTAGAGGATCTACGCACCGAGGACTTCATTCAGTCGGCGCTGCGCAGCCAGCACTTTGACCTGAAGGAGGCGACTGTCGTTAAAATCGACAGAATATCAACGCATATCAACAATATAACCTTTAGCTATGATACGCAGCATTTGAAGGTGGTTGCATTTTGTGCTATTGTGTTGGGTTCATTCATTAATGAAAGTTGATGTTTCAGGTTCACATGGAGGTGGCATCGGCTCATCCGCTCTTTGTCTACGGTCAGGGCTGGGCCTCCTGTAATCCACAATTGTCGTTCGAGCTTTACGAATTAAAGTGCCAGCAATTGCAGGTGGGCGACATTTGCCTATCGCTGGTGGCACACGAGCAACCACCGCCGGCCCCTGAGCTCCATCCGACACCACCGGACGTACCGTATGCATTCGAGGCTAACTGCCAAGCCCAAGCGCTGCCCAGGCATCCCTATCAAGTGTACGCAGAGATGGCCAACCTTGTGGCAGCCTATACTCAACATTTGATGGGCAAAATGAAATAATTGAAAGTATAAAACGATCAGTATTCATATATCAAACGTCTATTGACCGTGTTTATGAATTAAATAATAAAATCAAAACTATAAATATAATTAGTTAAGTAGTACGTACTATTCAACCACAAAGAAGGAAAATTGGAAAAATCTCAATATACGAATAATATATAAATTTAAGACACATATTCTAATTCAATTTGCCAAAAGTTGTAGTTTTGTAAACTTTTTATAATTACACATATAATTGTATTAATAAATATTTTCAAATAACCGCGAACTTTGCTTGTGCGGTGTTTTTATCGATAGTCACCAAGAAAATCAATCGATATTTGAGTGTTGAGCATTATTTATGATATATCGGCGATTTAAGTGTGGACACACTGCTTGTCAATGATTGACATCTCTATGAACTGAACGTGAAACCCAAAAACAACAAAAACAATTCGGTGGCGCAAATTTTATATATATGATCACCAGTCGTGGTGGTCTTTCAATGAAAAGCGCCGCTTTACCGCTGGATAATTGCAATAATGCCGACGAGGATGCATCGATGTTAACCGATGTATCTGGCCATAATAGCAACATAAGCGACGGCAGCAACCACTATGGAAGCAATAACAACAACAACATTAATATCAACGAAACAACGTTGTGGTCAAAAGCACACGATATGCAGGCGTCGTCAGCTAACCCAGTGCTGCGTAATATAAACAATGATATGACAAAGGGCATATCGCGTAAATCGCATCAATGCAAGAGTAAGTTTAACTGTGCCCAACTCTAATTTCGAACTAATCAATTCAATTGTGTGCAGTGCAATTCACCAATGCCAATGATCGTGATGGCAAACTGGGCACAGATGACATGCGTATGTCCAAAATCATGCGTCGCCTGCAAAACGAAACTAGCCCAGCGGCTGCTCTTGAACTGTGCACCAAACTGGAAATGGCCGTGCGCACTCCGATCAATGTTGGCTACCTCACGCGCTCCTTCAATGTCATACTGGATGGGATGTTGTCGTTATTTAAGCAATGCCCGCCACCGGTGCTGGACGAGTGCAGTAAAACTCTTGGACTGATTGGGTATATTAATCGCATGTCATATCCCATCTACGAGGAGTTCATTGTGACGAACTATAGGACAAATAAACGCTTGCAAAAGTATTTAATTGTTGCGCTACGCACGACGCTAAGGTGAGTGTCCTTGGAGTCCACGAATTGCCTGCAACCACGTCCACGTTTTGGCATTGTTTTTAGCTGCGACACAAAATGCGATCTGCACATTTTTTCGGAGAAGATAATGCTCATGCTTAAGGACTTTCTGGAGGGCGCGGAGAACCCCGACAGTTTTATGAGCATTAGCTCGTGCATTGTTCAATTCTCTCACAATTATCGCGATGCCTTCGAGTGCCATTTCACGGATGTGGTGGACATCATTATTGGCTGGCAACTGGAGATTGGCCAGCCCAAGCAACTCAAGTCCCACTGTGCCTACGTGCTGGAGCAGCTAACGCCGTACTTTAGCAAACAACTGGACTTTAGCTACGGCCTGTTAGCCCAATTTATTGAGGATATAACAGCACTGGACCCAACTGAGCGCCTTAGCGAGCGCATCGGCGCCTTTATTGGCGCCTTTAATTCGCTACTTAAGTGCCTTACCCGCATGCACATCACGTGCGAGTCAATTGTTGGTCAGGCCCTAACACATCTCATCAAAATGATGCCCGACTTGCTGCAGCTGTCGGACAAGAGCGATGATGCTTTGATCAACATAAATGAACTTTTCTGCATTTGCCTACTCAATGGATACAAGGAACCGGATGCTGCCACCTTAAGTCAGCTACTTCACATGCAGTTCAAGCATATACACCATTTGCCGGAGCATCAGCACCTGAGCTGCCTGTATCTGTTGTTATGCACAGTGCGCAAGCTGCGCACACGCCTTCCCGCCGCCCTGGTGCAACTGATCTTCCATGCGGATGCTGCACAACAGCCATTTCTGGCGGACATCAGACTGCAAAACGGGACCACGGCGCACAAGCTGTTGTTGCGCACCTGCCAGGAGACGCTGCTGATTAAGAATGTGCCGCTGCTGCAGCAGGCCTACAAGCAGCTCGTGCAGGACGTGGACACCTGTGTGCTGCGCCTGGCACAGACGGCAGAAACACAGTCTGATTCTAGTGATGCCAACACATTGCTCATCTTCCATTTGGCCGCCTTGGCGGCATTGGCCAAGCAAACATCCTCCATTATTGGCATGTATGCTTGCAAGCCATCCATACTGGAGCTATTGATATGCAATTGTCGCGCTCGTGAGCTCAATATATGGTCGAAGCATGCGGCCACTCATCATGCCATACTCAGCCTGCTCGTGGTGCACTGCCAGGCGAATCACAATTTTCGGAATAATTCGAGACTGCTGCGCGATGGCGAAAACGAGAATGCGCACTCCGCTAGCTCCACATCGCCGACGGCGCACAGTTTTGGACATATACTCAAGTTTCTGGCTCACTGTCTGGCGCAGGCGGCTCAGCTGGCGCCACTAAATCTTAAACAGCTGCTCGGCTGGACAAAATCTTTGATGGGCGAGTGCAGCACACGCTCCTCCATATTACTGCAGCATGAAGACTTCATTGGGATTTGCGAGCACGTAGCCAGCACGGCGGCCAAATATGCGCCGCTGGAAAGTGCCGACTGCATACAAGCCGTGCTCGGCTATGGCACATCCAATCTGAGCCAGGAGCTGTTGCAATTGTATCGTGATACGGCCCTACAGCAGCTGCAGTCGCTCTCTAGCAGCGCCCATCCGGTCTACGCCCAGATCTATGCCCAGTTGCCGCTGAGCCTGACCATTGAGCGACGCATCACCGCTGGCATTGGCAGCAGTCACGTCTGCGTCTGGCAGCAGCGGCTGAGCCAGTGCAGTGCCCTGCGCGACATGGTCTTTCGGGATTTTGTGGAGCGTTTACAGGCGCCGGAGCAGCAGCCGTTTGCCGACTGTCTGCGCGATCTGTTCATGCGCAGCTGCCAGGTAACGACGCTGGATGAGCGCCAGGAAAAGTTAGCTCAGTGCACGCGACGCTGCCAGCGCTTGGCCGCCGCTTGGCTACAGTTTGAGGCGGCGCGTTACTGTGTGGACCAGAAGCTGCGCACAACGCTGGGCAAGCCGCAGGACACGTTTCTCGCCTTTGAGGCGATCGTGATGCGCTATGCACGCTTTCTCAGCGGCTGTGCCAAGGAGTGCGAACGTCAGACCTACGACGAGATGTCCCTGCAACAGCTAACCAATACGCGCGCAAACTTGAGCATGCTGCTCGGCTTTCTGGATGCCCTCGAGAAGCTCATTTACAATGCTGCCGAGGGCAGTGCCTTTGCCTTGCGCCCGCCCGAGAAGCCTGTCGCCGCCTTCTTTCGCCTTAACAATCCCACCTGCCAGTCCTGGTTCAATCGTATACGCATCGGTGTCGTCATCATTGCCGTGCACAGCCAGCAGCCGGAGCTCGTTATACGATATGCCCAGGTAAGCTCATCTTCTAGCACTTCTTTCATATTGAAATATTTTTGATAACAGCCGAGTCGATCTAGTCTTCATTCTATCTGTTGCTAGTAAGACGAATCTCTTAGTCTTAAATTGCTGGTTCAAATTACCTTTCGGATCGGTTCCTGCCTTTTCAGGCTCGGTTTGTGAACCTGGGCTTACGCATAATTCTTTTTAATTTCAAATTAAACCGTTTTTGGATAGGATGGGAATGAGAATGATAATTGTGGCTCGAAGCAGTTCGGCTTTGAAGCGATTTGCAGCCTGAGTTTGGTTTTTGAACAATTCGTTTGGGCATCAAGCAAAGACTAAACCAATTTATACAAATTATAAAACGATAATAAGATCGACCTAAACTGATATTGAACCATTTTGTTGACCACTTTTGAAGCCATTAAAGTTTAACTTTAGATAAAGTTAAGCTAACGCCCATTTCCAATCTTTCTCTCCCTGCACAGCAAATTTTGCTTACCCAAAAGACACAGGACGGCACATACAGCCAGGCGATCGTCTATTTGGCCTGGGCTTTCATCAGCTGCAGGGAATCGGATTCGCTGCGTGGACTGTACGTGTGGGCGCGTTCGAAGAGTGACAAATCTTATAAGTGGCTGCAGCATGCAGCCGAACAGGCGGCCGGACGCATGGAGCTGGCACTGGCCGGCTACAGAAGTGTGCTGGATGAGGAGCAGGACGCGGAACTGGAGCCGCACACGCGTCAGTTTGTGCTGGCGCAGCTTTTCGATTGCCTGCATAGCACCGGCCAGTGGACGCAGACGGTGGAGCTGAAGGCACAGCTGAAGCTTGCCGGGGACACTGCATCGCTCAATCCCTTCCTGCAGAAGAGCAACACGCAGCTAAGCGCACTGGAACAGTTGCTGGCCAAAAATAAGTCAACATCGGATGAACTTAACGCTGCACTTCACAACCTTAGCATTTGGCCCAGCGACAATGAGGAGCACGCCAGCTTCTCGGCCGGTTTCGTCCGCGAGAAACTGGAGAACATGGTACTGCAGCAGTCACTGGCCAGTGAGCACGAGCCATTCGAGCTGTCCAGCCCAGTGCAGCAGCTGCTGGACACCAACTGGCGCGAATGCCTGCTCAACTACAGCTGCGATCAGCAGCAATGGCAGCATCTGACGCTGCTCAAGCACATTGCCCAAAGGCAAGGCGGCCAGCAGGAGCAGCTAATGCTGCTGCCCCTAGATAGCAGCGGAATAGAGCAGCAGCAGCACCAGCAGAACCCTTATCACAACATAACCAGCGGCTTGTTGTTGCGCTGCGTTGCCTGGACGCAGCTGTTGCGCAGTCATTGCAGCGTCGATAGCTTGGGCACACTGTATTTGGACACGTGTATGTTGGCGCGCGAAGAGGGCAACCAATTAACCTGCCAGGCCATGCTAGAGCTGTTCTTTGGCCAGCCGCTAACGGACATCGCTGGGCGGCTGCTCAGCCAGTCGCTGGACACGAACAATGCCCAACTGCTGCGCGGCTACAGCGAGCTGACCAAGTGTCTGCATCTGCAGCAACAGCAGCAGCAGCAGCTGCTGCAATGCAGCGAACTGAGTTCCATCAATGTCTGCGCGGCTCTCTGCCTGAATATACAGAAGCAACAGCAGCAGCCGGTGCAACAGCAGCAGCTGGTGTCTAACATAGGCGCCGAGCTGCTGCTTACCCTCTCCGATTGGATAACGGCGCGCAGCTGCAGCGGCCTGACCACCAATCTGTCGCCCAACATGCAACAGCTGCTGGAGCAGCTGCCGGAATGTCCGTTAACGCGCTGCACGGCCTCAACGACAAATTTGCCGCATGGCGAACGGCTTGTGGGGCGCCTGATCAATGCCAGCTTGCAGCAGCGTCCGAACAGCGAGGAGGCGCTCATTGCGTATGGCAATTGGTGCTATCGCTGGGGCAAGAAGATTGTCGATAACGGAACCGTGCTTAGCCAGGCGGATATCAGTGCCATTGGTGAGGCGCTGGGCGGGCAGCTACCGCTGGATGGTGAGACGCTGCAAGAGCTCTTGCAGGCGCTTCGCATGGAGACCCAGCCTGGCACCAGCTGTGATCCGGACGAGCTGCAAACTGATGCACAGTGTGAGCTGCGGCTGCGACGTCTCGCCCTGCTGGCCGACAAGCCAGCCAGCGTGCTGGAGTCCATTGTGCGCATCTGGCGGCGTGCCATGTCCAATACTTTTGACTATTATAAGGAGGCGGCACGCTCATACTTTCACTACCTCAGCTTAAAGGCGGGCACCAGCCAGGCTGTGGTGCAGCCATCCCAGCAACAGAAGCGTTTTCATGTGGATGACAGCAATATGGTGACCACAACGCTGCGCCTGCTGCGTCTCATAGTTAAGCACGCCAGCGGGCTGCAGGATGTACTGGAGCAGGGCCTAAAGACGACGCCCATAGGTCCATGGAAAGTCATAATACCGCAGTTGTTCAGTCGACTCAATCATCATGAGCCGTATGTGAGGAAGAGCGTTTGTGCGCTGCTCTGCCGTCTGGCGGAGAGCCGACCGCAGCTGGTCACCTTTCCGGCCGTTGTCGGCGCCAATCGTGAGCTGCAGGCCACGCCCATCAGCAATAGCTCTGGCAGCAGCAATGCAGCCGGCAGCAGCTGCAGCTATGCCATCTTGCTGGCCGCTCTGACCAAACAGTCGCCCGAGGTGGTGCAGCATGTCCAGCTGCTGGTGAAGGAGCTGCGTCGCGTCTGCCTGCTCTGGGATGAGTATTGGATACACTCGCTGGCGCACATCTACAACAGCTATGTAGGCCGTGTCAATGGTCTGGCCAGCGACTTTAAGACGGACGATCATGAGGGAAAACAGAATCGCTTCAATAGCTGGCGACCACAGTTGCTCAGCGATATGGAGGCCCTGGTTGCGTTTACGGCGCGCGAGGCTGAGACTAACTACGAGCGCAGTTTTAAGCGGCGTTTCGATGCGTCTATTAAGAGCACACTGGAGGCACTGCGTCATCGTCCCTATCCGGAGGCCTGGGATAAGCTGAAGCAGCTCTATCATGTCCTGCAGTCGAACATGCTGCGCGGCACGAGCAACACACTCAAAATGCAGACAATCAGTCCCGTGCTGTGCGATATTGGACGCATGCGAATATCGATGCCTGGCCTGGATGCGCAAGATGAACTGCAGCCGGTCCACATAGAGAGCGTGGAGAGTACGGTGTGCATACTGCCCACCAAGACGAAGCCCAAGAAGGTTGCCTTCTATGGCAGCAACGGTCAGAAGTATACGTTCCTGTTTAAGGGCCTGGAGGATCTGCATCTGGACGAGCGCATCATGCAGTTTCTGTCCATATCAAATGCCATTATGGCCAGCAAAAGTGATACACCCCACAGTTGCTATCGTGCCCATCATTATTCTGTCATACCGCTGGGCCCACAGTCGGGCCTGATCAGCTGGGTGGATGGGGTGACGCCCCTTTTTGCATTGTACAAGAAATGGCAACAACGCCAGCCACAAGCAGCGACGAACGCCTCATCGCGCCGCCTAACCGATCTCTTCTACAACAAGCTATCCCCGCTGCTGGCCAAGCACAATATGCTCGTTAGCGATCCCCGTCGCCAGTGGCCGCTCTCGGTGCTCCGTCAAGTGCTCGCGGAACTAACACAAGAAACGCCCTCGGATCTGCTTGCTCGCGAACTTTGGTGCCATGCGGGCAGCGCCGCCGAATGGCGTCAATCTGTGCGTCGCTATACTAGCTCCATGGCCGTCATGTCTGTCATTGGCTACGTCATCGGGCTGGGCGATCGTCATCTGGACAATGTGCTCATCAATCTGAGCTGCGGCGAGATCGTCCACATCGACTACAACGTCTGCTTTGAGAAGGGTCGCACCCTACGCATACCGGAGCGTGTGCCCTTCCGCCTTACCCAGAATATGGTTCACGCCTTTGGCATAACGGGCATTGAGGTAAGTCAACCAATTCCTATTAATATTACGACTTCTTGGTTCCCTAATATTTCAGCATCTTACAAACGTCTTAGGATCTAAGATCTAAGATTTAGAGGTCTGGGATCTTATGATGTTGGATCTTATGGACGAGAGCTTAGAAACTTAGATCTTAGGATTCTAGATATTGGATCCTTGATCTTCGATCTTTAAGGTCTCAGGTTCTTAGATCTTAGGATCTAATCATAGATCTGACACTTTGGTCCTGGGTACTTAGTCTTAGGATCTTGGGATCATAGACTTTGGGATCTTAGATCTAGGACCTTGGAACCTTAGATCTAAAGATCGCTGTATCGTAGATCTTAGAGCTATTAATTTTGGGATATAAGTTCTAAGCATCTTAGATCATCTCAGCCTATATCTCAACTTTTCAAAATGGTTATGGTCTATATTTCTGTAGACTCCACCCGTCAGGTTGTATATATATTATAGAACTATCCCCGTTCCTACACACATAAGGTTCTGAATGAAGGTGGTTTTACATACCGAAGACTCGTATATTCTGCTTCCAACTTATTTATTCCTCAGAATAAAACATCTGGTATTGTCGTCGCTCGCATTAGGTTGCAAATGTTCAATTAAAACGAAACCCAAGCGCAATATTTTTATAGTTCTCATATTTCGAGACGCCTCGCTTTGGGTTTTAAATTTCCATAACTCATTTCAACTTATTTAGAAGTCTATAAGTTGTAGGTATAACATTTGTTACAATTCTCGCATTTCGTTCGTTTGATTAATTGGAATTTCTTGGGCTTGGAGTTAACAAATATATGGGAAAAGCCGTTCCTCTTTCTAGTTTCTTTCGCAACTCCCCTTGGAGTCGGGTCAAATGAAAATAAACTGGAACTTGAGCTCGCCATCTATGCTGAATTTATCCCAGACCCACCTTTGTTCCAGTTCAAGTTTTGCTTCCATTGATTCTACATTTGGTTTATTGATTTATTGCGCTCCCTGGCACTGAGTTGAGGGTTTTTTCTGCTCGTTTAGCTCGTCAGCTTTTATCGCCGGATAGCTGTTGCTATCGATGCGCTGCTTAACGCTATCCGAGGGCAAATGCAGCTCCAGATCGGCGTCGACGCGACAGCAACTGGCGGATTTGCAGCAGAGCGTTTTGGCAAAGGCCCTCCGAAAGCCGGCATTCTTCCATGAGTAGATAATGGGATTGAGTGCCGAGTTGGCCATGGCCAGCGAGAAGGCCGTCTTGTAGATCATCGAATTGCTGCGGCACACGCGGAACAGTTGGGCAATCGCCACACAGAAATAGGGCAGCCAGCATAGTGTAAAGCAGCCCATGATGAACACCACAATCTGGACGCTCTTCCAATCCGGATGCAGCATGCTGTGGCTGCTGTGCGTGTTGTAGACCACCGACTGGCGCAGCCGCTTCGCCTGCTTGGATGCCTCGCGCATAATGCGCCAATAAAAGACCAGCATGCATATCCAGATGATTACGAATCCGGGCGTTATAATCCCGGCCACATACCACGGCAGCAGCACCTCGTCGAACTCGCAGCCCTGTGCCTCGGACCACTTGTTCCAAAAGATGGGTATCAGTGCCACCAAAGCGCCCACACACCAATTGCACGTGATGATCAAGTAGGCGACGCGACGTGTCATGTAGCTGGGAAATTGAATGAGATTGTGGTTTGGGTGTGGATTAGTCATGTGCTTAATTAGCAGGGGCATATTAATCGAGGTACTTGGACTCTAGCTCAGAAGCTGATATGGCAATAAATAGAGAAGAAATTAAACTAAAAGCTTTACAAAAACAGGCAGAGAAGCTTCCAAAGGCTAAAGAACGGCTTTAAGGAACATATCATTTATATTCCCTACTCGTTCCTAGAATATAGAGCCAGGGGAAATCAGGTATAAGGAAGACATAAAACAACTGAAATATGTACATAAATAAAAAAAAAAACACAAAAACGATAAGAACAGTATATGGAAGATAAGAAATGCAGTTAAATGGCAACTAAAAGTGCTCCAATCGGGAGTGCTGGACTAATTGATGCCCTGTACTCAACTCCGTTACACACATTCAAAGCTGGGTGCTTTGTGCTTTCTTTCTCTGAGAAAGAAACCTTGTTCACTGAAATATGGCACTCAAGTGTACCAGAAATCAACTTTATTCCTCTCTTAGATAAAATTTGAGAACCAAATGTGGGGAGAGCTACCAAAAGTTATATATATTCTTGGTAAATTATTCTATATTTGGTGTTTCTAGTTCTTATAGACTTCCAGATAAGTTTATAATCTTGGAAATCGATATTTATCGATTTTGGAGAAACAATGTTAGGAGATAAGGAAAGGGCTACAAAAAGTAAAATATGCTTGGTTGGTTATTCCATATTCCATATTCTTATATGCCAAGAGTCAGAGCTTAGTATCGATATTTATCGATTTGTTAACTATTCATATTTTGTTAACTACTTCATATTTGGTGTTTCTAGTTTTTAAACACTTCCAGACACTCTCGCGAGCCAGAGCTCAGAATCGATATTTATTGATTTCGTAGAATTGGTTTAGTTCTCGTCATCATATCAAAAGCTGAACTGATTTGTTACATATACGAGTAGTATATATATAGTTTTGCAGTGGCAGACTAGTTGGGTTGAATTGGATCGGCTGTTGATTATGATCAGACTTTTATAAGCACAACTCAGCAGATAATGCCCCATTTGAACGGATGAAGAACGGAAGGAAGAGATCAAGGTATTCCTGGTGTTTGAACCCTTGCCACTTACCGTCTATAGTGCAGGGCGTACATGACGGCAATGTAGCGATCGACGGCGATCGAGATGAGCGTCAGTATGGAGACGCAGCAGGCGCAGATGAAGAGAAAGAAACGGAACAGGCAGAAGCCGCGCAGCCGGCCCAGATCTAAACCGTTGCCCATGTAGAATACCACATGATAGGGCAGTGCGACGCCCACAATGAAATCGGAGATGGCCAATGAGAGAATGAATATATTCGATATAACCGAGCGTAGATTCCGGCAAGTGCGCACCGCGACAATTGTGAGTGCATTGCCGACCAGTATAAAGACAAAGATGATGGCATTGATGATCAACCAGAGCAACAGGCCGACGCCAATGTGCTGCTGCTGCTCCTGCTGCTGTTGTTCCTTCTCCTGGAGCAGATCAGCAGTAGTTGTGGCATTTATTAAGGTATCCTCCAATTGGTGCGTTCCATTAATGCCATACAAACTTAGGCTGGCATTCTGGCTAAGCCAATTGTGGAGCAGCTGTGCACTGCTCTCGTACTCCTTGCTGGCCATGACAACCGCACGACCCACGACCCACACGACGTTTTGGGAATCTCCCACACGCACAGCACACCTGCAAGCACAGCACACCTGCACACACACACAAAGAGAAATGAACGTCAGCGGCAGCTGGTAAAATCACGTCCCCTACACGAAGCGCGACTACGAAACGCACTGAGCGCCAGTTTTTAGCAATCTGCCAGCGGGTCTGGGCCCGCACCACATGGGGCAAGGACTTTGCTGTTCAGCCACTGCAATTCGTGGGCGTCGTTTGTTTACGTTTCGGTTCGCTATTATCCACTGCGCCAACTGATAACACACGGCGACCAGATCCAGCGTGAGAAACGCAATCCGTTGATAAGCCCGACCACATTTTCAGCTACCCTACAGCCAAATGTGGTATTCCCGAAGCCTGAAGCCCGCAGCGCCCAGCACTGGCCTAGCCATTTTTTATTTTGTAGGGCATTCGACTCGGTTGCCATACTGCCCAGTGCCTAGTGCCTGGTGGGGTACATGATTATTAACTATCTAATGGCTGACACATTTCAATAGGTTTGCCATATCTACAGGTATTCGTATACGTATTTTTAGCACTTCACAATTAACCCTAGGTGAGCCGTGGAGCTTACATCTATTAATGTATCAAATGACATGATTCTAATTAGATAAGTTGCAAAGCTTTGCGGCTTATTCATTTACATTTGTGTATAATTGGGCTGGTTTTTCTTTACTTTTTAGTTTTTTAGTTCGATTTTCAAGCTAATTTCTCTCTATCAAGTTTTTTGACTGGGATAAAATGAACTTTTGATGCACTATAAACATAATTGAATCTCTGAGGTAAAACCTATTTTAGAAGGTAAATTTATTTATCCTCCTTATAACTCAAGTTGCCAAATCCTTTAGGAGAAGCAGCTAGTTTAACCTGCATTGCATTTGCAAATGCTTTTTGTTTTCATTTTCTACCCAAAGCAATCTTTTAACTTTACTATGTATGGAATTTAAAAAGCCTTAAACCTATTTTGCCCGGTGTTGCCATAAGTTGCATATAATGTAAGCTGGCAACGCCGTAATGTCAGCTAGCTGACAAACCCTATCAGCTGGATTAACTAGCTGCTAAATTGACAGACAAATCAGCTAACAGAAGAGAAATGCAAACAAATTTGACAAGGCACACACAAAACATTTCAAGGCTAGCTACCTGGCAAATATTTACCAGCTGCTAAAACTAGCTTGCAAATAAACAAACAACCCAAACAGATTTCACAATATGTTCAACAGTTAACCCATGTGGCGGAAGTGTCGTATGAGCTATGCGTGCACCTCCTACTTTTTATGACACCCAATCATTTGGTCATCCCAACGTCGGGCCATAGAAACAGCCACAAATTACGCACAATTTCAAAGTTGAAATCAAACAAATGCTGCAATCAACAATTGTCAGCCACGATTACAGGCGCCGTATAGCTGTGCATATCTGTGAATCAATATATATAATAGATATATACACAAATATAGATATAGCATATCATAAAATCAGCAGTTGTAACAAGAGTCTATATAAAAATGTTTTGGCTGTCGCTTTACGACAGCGACTATGCCAATGGGTGCGATTTGTATCTTTTAGATACGCGTAACGATAAACGCGATTTGTGTGACTTTATTTACGAGTCTATCTGCGAATCGGTATCAATTTACGATCCCTAGCATATTTCATAATCCACCTTGTTGTTTTTACATATATATATATCAATTTTTTTTTTTAGGGCGCCTACCGTCTGGGCTGCGAGTACGTGCTCAAGGTGATGCGCAAGGAGCGCGAAACTCTACTCACCCTGCTCGAGGCCTTTGTCTACGATCCGCTGGTCGATTGGACAATCAACGATGATGCGGCTGCACTGCGTCGTGCCATCAACGCCAAGCCCGTTGTCGCTGCCGCTGGCTCAGCCGCAGCCTGTGCCCCCGGCTCCGGTGAGATGAAATTGCATAAGAAGGACAAGCCAAAGAGCAAGTCGCACGACTGGGATGCCAAGCGGCGGCACTTTGTGGGCAAGCTCAAACAGTGCCAAAAGTTTTGGGCCAAGTACAAGTGAGTAATCGTGTAAGGTCCGGTTCTCTTTACCGCCAATAAATACTCTATCTATACTATACCATAAGAACAAAAACTATCGTCTAGCACTTATAATTTACTTTCCGATAACTCTGTTTATCAGTTTTTATACCCAATACCCATTGATATGAAGAGGTATCTTTATTATGTACATATATATTTTTGATTAAGGTGACGAGCTAAGTCGAATGTGGAAGCTTTAGACCTTCATTTCAAATATACATTCGCTCATATACTACGTAGAAGAAGTTTATCTTTTGCCTTCGATATCTTCCTACATTTGCAATATATCGATAAATATCGATTTGAAAACAGTGTACTTTAAGCATCGAAGACTATCCAGACTTAAAGAAACCAAATCTCGTATATGTTAGGCAGATTCAAAATATCCTTCTTAGCAGAAGCCTAGTGCTTGAGTTTTTCTATGTGCCATATTTATCTGACTATAAACCCCAAAGTTGTTCAGGAATGGCAATATTTGTACCCAAAATACAGGCTAAGCTCGACACGATCGTATTGTATCTATCTACGAACTAATTGGTGTTGGCTCTTGAAAGCTACGAGATATGTCTGAATATATCGATATTTATCGATTTTGGATAAACCTAAAGGTTCTTAAAGAAGAAAGATAAAAGAAAGGAAAGAAACAATCAATTTTATCTCATACTTGAGTCCTTAAGACTCCAAAGGGACTCACATCGATTCAGCTCTTTATCCTTTAGGGAGTCAGTGCTGCCTTCTTTGGCTTGTTCAAAACATTCGCTCGACTTCATTATACCCTTTTTTATTCAACCCATTTGTAAACGCTGCAGGGTGTAAAAAGGCTTTTTTAATAACTGCTGTTGTTTCCTACCCCAGGCTGGAAATGCTGCCACAGCTAACGGACATGGTGCGAGAGATTGAGAAACTGCAGCATATCCAAACGCAACGTCAGTCCACGGAGCAGGAGCTCTTGAAGCTAAACCACCGAAGCGCTCTGATAGCCGAAATCAATTCCCTGGGCACGGCCATCGAGAGTCACAGCTTCAATACGGCATCGCCGCGCTATGCCGCCAAGCTGTTTCACTCGGAGATGCTAGCTCGCCAGGCGAAACTGCGTCATGTGGACTATGAGCTGGTGCAGTGCCTGCTCGCCAGCTATGGCCAGTGCCTGGAGCAGCAGCATCTGGCTGAGTTCAATGTGCGTCTCATTCAGTTCAAGCTAGAGGGCAGCAGCTGGCATAATGAGTATCTGGCCCTGGTGGAGCTGGTCCAGTGCCATCTGCCGCCACAGACGCTGGAGAGCTATGACAGCACACGCAGCCAGCTGGACGAGCTATTCGGCCGGCTCAATGATCTAGGCCTGCAGTGTGTGGAGCACATGCAGCAGTATGCGGCCATCATGGCCTACTATCCGGAGCAGAGGCAGCGCGAGAACATCTATGTGCGCTTCCGTGACACCTATGCGGGCTATTTGCAGAACGGGGAGACCAGCAGCTCCGCGACGACGACTTTGGCGGATATCGATGTCGCCAACAAGCTGAGCGTTGCACAAACCCTGGAGTCGGTCTGGATGGATCTCAACTGCCAGTTGCATCAGTTGACGCAGCACTTTGCCAACCAGCAGGCCCTGGCGCAATCGCAGACGCCCTCGCATTCTGTGCTGGCGGCGATTGGACAGAGCGGCTGGAGCCAGACGTTGCTTAATGCGGCGCTTAACCGCACCCTGGACGAGGCGAACAGCGTGTTTAGCGGCTACGAGCAGTCGGCTTTGAATGTCCAGGATCCAAAGTTGACGCAGCACCAATTGCAACACATTCAGCTGGTGCGCTCCATGTGCCAGAGCGTTGTCGAGCTCATGGAGCAGGCCAATGATCCGCTCAACCAGCTGCAGGATGTGCTCGCCGCTCTCATTCAGCTGCAGCATTGTTTCGAGCACGATCTGCCCGCCAGCTTGTTCCGCCTGTTGCTATTGTGCCCCAACTTGGATCAGCTGGACGTTCTGCTGCAGCTAAGCAGCGAGACATTAGGCAACCGTTATCTGCGCGCTATATCGCAGCAGCAGCAGGAAGAGCAGCAGGAGCTGACAAAGGAGCAGCAGCCGCTGGCAATTCCCTCAGCTTTGGAACAGCAGTTCATGCAGTCCATGCAGCCCGCTTACGAGCAGTTCGAGCAGCTCACCAAGGCGTTGGAGCGCATGGCGCGCAATATTAAACTGATGATTGACGATGTCCAGGATGTGCAGATACAGCAGTACATGGTGAGTGACCAATTGCTAATAAGCCAATTGCTATAATACGCAGGTTTTCGCTTAACCCGAGCATAGTTACAAATTAAAGCTCATTAAAGCTTCTTAGAGCCTCTCAATATTGACATTGGGCCTTAGCTATCAGAAAGGCTTAATCTTACTCCAAATGAAAACGATAGTTATTAGTCTCATTTGCAGTACTCGAAGTCAGATGAAAGCCCATTAAAGCTTTCAAGCGACCTGTGGCTTTCGATTAAGGTCAATCAGCTGAAGAATATAGATTCTAAGCTGCTGTGCAATAAAACTATATTCGTTCTATCTTAATATAACATTCAGAGAGACTTAATTGATTTTAAATTTAAAATCATTAGACTCAATTGAAAGCACATGAGCGCCACGAGCAAAAAATTGCTTGTCTTAAATTGTCTTTTGCATGATACGAAATGAGTTGGTTTGGACATACAATTAATCCCACCAAAAGTAAAGTATTGCAAGTTTTTATGTAGCTTAACGGGCTTTCTTTCGCTTTCAAAACACTTTAAAGCTTTAATGATAAATGCCTCAGTTAGTGCCTAAAAGCACTTGTGAATCAATCAAGCAATTAAGGGGATTAATTTAATTTAATTTACTTTAATTGAAGCTTGGGCATTAACAAACTGATAGTGAGAGAGGCAGATTCATACATAGATAGAGAGAGAGAGAGAGAGAGAGAGACAGAAGGTCTTTTAGCAGGAGAGAACGTGAGGTAGTATCTATGAAAGAGACAAAGACAAAGATAGATCGCAGGAGAATCTATCCAATCTTACAGTTATATATAAAAGTATATAAATAGTGACAGAGAGATATGTCTACTATAGTCAGATTGGGTGAGATTTGCATATATAGATATATAAGCAATATAATAGAAGAACTGTGTGAATCCCTTGAAAACATTTCTAGAAATTTGTGCCTCGAAACGAACAACATAAACAAGATCACTGTTTGGAAATAGGCAGAGGGACAGACTAATCTGGCTTTATTGACTACAGAACATCGGATATTAATCCCATGCATAGCGATAACTGACAGAGGCTCGAATAGTGGATAAAGCCCTTGTCCTTAGCTAGAATAACAATTATATTAATACAATCTCTTTGAAATCTGTGCAGGAGCTCAACATACTTAAGTACGCCAGCAACCAGTTGGACAACAGCTTCTTCTTTGAGCTCGTGCTGCAGACGCTGGCTGCCAGCAAGAGCTACGACATGCGACTGATGTGTGGCCCAATGCTGGGCTTTGTGCAGCGTCTACAAATGGAGTACATCGTTGGTCTCGTGCCGTTGCTTTCGTATGCCTATTATACCAATTGCTGTGGCGCACGCGGCCAGGAGTTGGTGGCCGACAGCGAATATCCGGCGGATTTGCTGCAGCTGTGCGACGGCCTCTTTGCCTCACTGCAGTTGGAGGCGACCCTGCAGCAGCAGCAGTGCGAGATTGCGCTGTTCAATCAGCGCATCGAGACACAGACGCTGATCGCATCGGCCCACTATTGGGCCTATGGCGATTTGCTGGACAGCGAGCAGCTGCCGTGCGGCCACATCATAAGCCGGCAGAAGCTGTGCGAAGCCATCAGCCAGAACTGGCAGACCCTGGCCGAGAGCTCGTTGGCCATGCAGCGATTGCAGCGTCGGCTGGCATCACAGCTGGAACAGCTGCAGAGCCAGCGCAGCAACTGGAATCGGAATCACATCGACAGCCTGCTGCGCAACGAGCAGCTGCAGCATCAGCTGACCAGCGATCAATTGGACGTGATCAATGAGCTGAGCAAATGCGCCAGTGCCCTGTGCAGCATGGAGCAGGTGGGCTTGGTTGTCGGACAGCAGCAAAAGCTGCTGCTGGACAACATGGAGCAGTGGCTGCAAGCCCATCGTCAATGGCAGGTAAGCAATGCGCGTATTAGCGCTGTCGAGCAGGCCATTGTCCAGCTGCTGGATCCCGAGGGCGCCATCGATCAGTGCTGGTTGGAGAATGTGCGGGGTCTGCTCGAGGATTACACGTGCAAGGTGCAGCGTGAATTGTCAACGCTGGAGTTGGAACAGTTGAGCAGGCGCCGATACATCTGCACGCTGCTCAAGGAAATTCAGGTAAACGGTCTGACAATTACTATCTAAAGCCTGGCAAAACCACGGACAGTGTTTTTTTTCTTTTTCCTTGCATGCAGCGTCACCAGGAGCAGATGCCACGGGTTTACACACGCACCCTGTGTGCCGATGCCGAGGATCAGGGCAAACTGGTACCGCTTGATGTGCAGCTGCTTTGTGGCCATGTGCGCGATTCCCAACGCACGCTCTTGAATTTCTTCCAGCGATTGCTGGATCTGCGAAAGGAGCTAAGCAGCGAGCGACATAGTCTGCGCCAGGACACGCTCTCCAATTGGCAACAGCAGCTGCAGCAAATCGAGCAAATGGCCAACCACGATGTGGATGTATTCTTTAGAAGTATTGACGACTATCTACAACATGCCGCCGAAGGGGAATCACTGCCATACGAAACTTTTACGCATAACAAGGGTAATCGCTACAAATGCAAACATGTGCCATCACAGTCTCCAACTTTCATTTCACTTCCAGGTGCAGCCAATCTGCACGAGCAGAAACGCAACGCATATGGCGTATCCGTTTGGAAGAAGATACGCATGAAACTGGAGGGACGCGATCCGGACAGCAATCAGCGCACCACCGTTGCCGAACAGGTTGACTATGTGATACGCGAGGCTACCAATCCGGACAATCTGGCCGTACTATATGAGGGCTGGACGCCATGGGTCTAACACAACGGACATGCCAACAGTGGCAAACGGGCATATGAATCGCATAGATAACGCATTATGATCGGGGCTGACGACAGTGACTGGACTGGATTCTGGATTGGACGCTGCAAAGGGCAATGCCTGCTGTCAAATATATATGTGTATATATTAATATATATATATATATATATATATATGTATATATTGCATGCATATATACGTTCAGGCTGGCGTTAATTGCCGCTAAGCGGCGCAACGATCGCGCCGCTCCACCATCCGCCATCCACTTCCACACACAGCCTGCCCATCCTCAAAGTATAGTTGATTTAACGACAAAACAAAAAAACAAAAGAAATGAACATTTGAACATGAAAGACACAAAGACAATATCGTTTCGGTTGCTTTCAAAGCTCAATGCGATGCCCAAACGCCCACACCGCCGCCCACCCACAGTGCTGGGTGCTGAGCGGGTGGCGCCGAAGGATGCAGCGCCTCGTGGGGCTAGCACTTCGCGACTCGCCCAAAATGTAAGCAATTCGACAGGCCTCGAAACAGTTCTCGCAGCCGCTGCAAATTTCAGATTTTAATTCATTTTAAGCACACACACACACAACAAATCACACGCATCCTTCTTTTTATTAAATCTTCAACCGCCCCTCGCAAAAGAAAGAGAGAAACGAAAAACCTCATATTATATATCATGTATTTAATTTTAAGCTTGGCAATTTTTTTAATTTAGGCTCTAATCGTTTTTACCTAACTATCCTATAGCCATATTATGAATACATTTCCCACACACGCATACGCATACATTCATACATCAGCAGGCGTGGCGCATCTCTTGGGAGATGTGCTCCAGTTGGATTTGTTAATTCATTTGTTAATTTACAGCCTAATTTTTTGTTTGTTTATTAGTTTTTTTGCGGTGATTAAATGCGATCTTCATTAACGAGTAATACACGATAAGTCTAATGTGTTTTAATTAGTTGAATTTTCGGGACTTCCCCGGCGATGGGTTACAAGTTATCGATAGTATTATCGATACACTTAAAACTTCTCTCGATTTGGCTAGAGGTAATTTCCCCAATTTATTATATCGAAATTTGAAATTTTTTGTGAAAAGGCCGAAAATTGTAAAACCGTTAAGAAGCAGTTTGTCGCTAAACCAATTTATAAGATGCACAATGTCTCGTTTAAACTTTCAGAAGATAAAATCATGTTTTGAGAACACAAATGGACAAATGGACGCTTGGCAAATGGAATCAGATAGCTCTGCAAGAATCTAATTGGACTAATCGGAGCGGATCAGATTGTTGGCAATTGCAAGGTATTTGTTCTAGATCGACCGCAGTATGCCTAAGATAATATGTAAATGCGTTCCTCTCAGGTATGTATATCTTTCGAATGGTTTAGATGTAATCTTCAAATTTCTTCGTGAAGGCAGAGGGTCTAAGGATAGCTGTTCGCTTAGATTTTCGATTGATAATAAAAGTGCCATCAGCGTGAATAAATGTATTTTTATATAATCACTCATTTATTTCCTAAAATTTTGTTTGTTTATATCTCAATTAGCTTTTTCCCATCGGTTGTCATTTTACTTGGTAATCATTCGTTTATCAATTACGATTATATTTTGTTGTTCTTGTTTTCCGTTGGATAGGGTGTAAAAAGTTTTAAATGTTCTTAATAGGATCAAGACATACTTGTCACCAGCTAATGCATTTTTGTTTTTACGTTTTCTTTGTTGCAAATCAACATTAACGTTATTGGGATTCTCGCTTACAGCTATTTTTGTTGTTATCTCTTTGTGTCTGTGTGAGTGGGTGTGTGTGAGTGTGTGTGTGGGTGGGTGTGTGTGTGTGTATCTCAATGTATTTTACAAACAAGTACTATTATAAATGAAAATTCCAGCTATGTATAAATATTGTTTTCATTTGTAACTATTTTCTTATGTTCTCATTGTGTTTGTGTTGGGGAAAATCATTTGTCTGTTAACGTTAATGTTACCTTTGCGGTTACGCCGAATGCGAAACGCCATAACTCTATAGTTATACAATTATCTGTTTATATATGTACAGTATTTTAATGTATACATATCTATTTACTCATACAAATGTATATACTATATATATATATATATATACGTATATATATAATTTACACAAAAACTTTACGAGCTGTCGTCATCCATTTCCGCCGCAACTGCGGCTAAGGAAAGTTGTTATTACAAAATAATAAAACAAAGCAAAATAATAAAAAAATAAACAAAAAAAAAACCCGAACAGTAAATAATAGTTTCGTTTTACAATCTATATATGTATATATATGTATTTACGGCACAGCTCGCAGGCTACGTTACGTTACGGCTTGTGAATGCGGCTATTTTGTTTTTTGGATACCCTTTTTGTCTAGGACAGGAACTCCATTAGCCAGTTTTTCTTTTTTAACTTGAAATACAGTTAATTGCCTTAAGCATTCGTTTGACCAGAATTTTCACATGACAGATGGTTCAATATTTGCAATATTTTCTCATTTAACATTGTTTTTTTTTTTTTTTTTGTAAATTTGATTTTAGTCAAGTTAACAATACAAACAGAATACAATATATAACAAAAAATATATTGGGTGTGTATAAAAATAATATATAAATAGCAATAACTAATTTATGACATGGATAAACACAAAGAATTTGTAAAATTGTAAAAGTTTGAAATAAAAAAAAAAACAATGACATAAAAGTGACATAGTATATCATCAATTTTTAAAAAGTAAGGCTTTCATCCTTTTTTGTTTTTGGTTGCTTTGCTTTTGTGTACTAATTAAGCATAATTATTTATAGTGTTTGTTATTTTCTTTTCTTTTTATAGTTTTTTTTTTTAGTTGTTCTGTGTTTATCCTATTTTAGTTTGTTGTTTTTTAAAATAATAAATACATACATACATATACATTACATTACAATTACATCATATCCATAGTACAAAATATAAAATTTAACATCACATTGGTTGACATTCTTTTGTTGGTTGGTTGGTTGCTTCGCTTTCATGCACTTTCATCATCATTAACTTTATCGTTACATCATTCTTAACATCGTGTTGATTTTGCTTTGTTGTTTGTTGCTTTTGTTTTTGTGGGTTGGTTGGTTTCGTTCACTTTTGTCCTTTGTCCTTTGTTTGTTGACGTTGCACTTTCTAGTTATGATAGCATTGTAAATTAATTTGCTTCAATTGATTTGTGTTTGCTTCTTTTTCTTTTTTTTTTTTGTGGATTTGCATAAACAGTCGGTCGGTAGGTGAAAACGATCGATCGCTCGATCCAATTTTTACTTGTCGTAGCCTCTCCTTTCCTCTCCACTCACTAAAGAGAGAGTTCATTTTCCATTCCTCTTAACAATTGATGATCTTTACAATGTTGGCTTTTTGTTGCTAACCTGCAAATATGCAAAACTGGTGAGTACCAAGACACAATAGATTGTCAACAATATATAAGTATAGTACACATGCAAATGCTTGCTGAAAAGTCGTCTATCATCCAGTTTTGTTTATGGCACTCGCTTTACGCACGGCCCACTTAGACGTTAAACGACTTAACGAGCTCTGAAATACAAATACAATGCATTAAGAAGCATATGTATACATATATGCATGTCAAATGCCAACGCATGCATATGCATGTGCTTGACGAGAGATACAAATTACATTCCCAATAGGACAAGGCTACATTTACATATGTATGCATATTACATACACACAAAAAGAATAAATTAAATATTATTTGGCATATATGACAGCTTCTAATCAGCAGTATATATATATATATATATATGTACACACACACGCACAGACACACACACACATGATACATGTGGCTTTACCTAATGAGACTTTTACTAATCTCCTGGATGCTCGGGACAGGAGCGATTCACCTCAAACCAACGATCAATGCAGCTGCAAAATAGAATGGAAATGTCCAATATATAGTATATATATATATATATATGTTAATAGCTGAACATTGAGCAGCCTCACCCTTTGTGGTATATGCACAGACATGGCAATCGAGCAATTGTATCACCTGGACTCAAGTCTTCAAGGCATATGACGCACTCGCCCTTGGCGTCCAATAATGTATCCTCTACAAAAAGATATACATTTAACAATTAACATTTTGTTGTAAACATTTTGTGCACTTGCACTTTTGCACCGCATACCATTATATGAGAGTCTGGGCTTTGTTAGGCACATAACTAAATGGCATTCAATATCGTCTGGCAACACGAACTTATTGCACACGGGACACTTGATGCCTGCGAAGAGAAAAGGTAAATATACATATATATATATGTATATATATATAGTTTGTGGATCGTATTTACCATTGAAGGACCAAATGTGCGATGGCAGCGATGTCGCTGTGTAAACACGACCGATGCCATTCGCAGATGTTGCAGATGCAGCCATGGCGATGCTCTCAACGATATTGGCGCCGGTCATGGACATCTCCTGCACATGCAGATAGAATAGCTCACAGTTAGTTAGAGCGAGAGTCTCTTTGGGATGCAACTTACGCGTATTGAGTCACCAAAAGCGCGTCGCTGTTGCATGTAGCTTTGTGCGGCAACCGATGAGCCGTTGTTGTTGCCGGCTGCCACTTGGAAACTATTGCTATTTGAATTAGATGACACAGAGACTGAGACGGCGGGATGTGTGTGCGAATACGTTGTGGATCCCTGCTGTTGTTGCTGTTGCTGCTGCTGTTGTTGCTGCTGCTGCTGTTGTTGTTGTTGCTGCTGCTGCTGTTGTTGTATGTCTGGCACAGAGCTAAGGCTGCGAGCACGCTGTCGATCTATGGACGTGGAGTTCTGCTGATTATGATGATGGTGATAAACCTGTAGACCCGGCAGTGTGCGCAGCAAGTTGAAACCCTGACCGGCATCGCCGCCGCGGCCACCGACCGCTGAACTTTGCGGCGTTGTGTCGGTTGCGGTTGCACCCGTAGAGCTGCTGGAAAATGTTCTGGAGCGTGGGCTCTGCTGGCCGCTGGTCGCTGGTGTGCTTGCCTTTTGACCCATAGAGTTTGAGTTTGACTTTCTCGCACGGCCTCTGCCCCCCACTGGCCCTACGCCCCGCGATCGCTGATCGTTTTGTTACTTAAGATTGCACTTGCGCTCTCTATTGCACTTTTCGCTTTCGCTCTCAATGGAGTCACTCTCGCTCTCTCGCTCCGTTGTTTTGTTGCAGTTTTTTTGCTTTTTTCTTTTCGAGCCGTCTTTGTTTGCTCCTTCGTACTTTGCGCGTGTGTGTAGGTGTTTGCTTGCGTGCGTGCGTGCGTGCGTATGAATGTGTGCGTTCACATTTAAGGAAACAAAACAAATGACAGCAGCAGCAGACAACAATAGCAAATAAAGTTGATGTTGTGGATCAGGTTGGGGGCGGGTGGCGGCGACGGGCGGCGTTGATAAACGCGGTATATAGATAAGTGTTTGAGTGTTTATGTGCCTTGTGCCTTCGCCTGTGCAATGATGATGATAATGATGATGATGATGATGATGATGATGATTATTTGTAGAGAGGAGTGTATGCGTGTGTGCGTCAGTGTGTGTGTGTGCGGGTGCCAAAAGTGCGGAGCGTAGGGAGGGCGTTAATCGTACGTCGGTCGTCGGTGTCAGTGTCGGTGTGTTGGTTCTTGGTGTTGGTGTCCGTTGTCGGTGCGTAGTTGACTATTGTTGTTGTTGTTTTTATACCGAAAGCCAAAATAGTCGTGGACTGTAACTATGCTTAATCTGCTTGATTACCACTCGCAATTTAAATTATTGTTTCCGTTTTCTCTATTTTATTTTTAACATCTCCGTTTTCGTTTTATGTGTACTCTTTGCTTTGCTTTTGACCACCACAATTTATTGGCCGACCACCACAACTAATTATCGCAACGTTTGGTGTTGCACAATGCCAGCACACATGTCTAGCTGATAGCGATACATAACCATAATCGATTATTACGAAGACCCACTAGAGTAAATATCGTATCGATATTGATGATATCTTTACTTAGCATATATATATATATTTGTTTTTTTGGCCCAGTAGATTTACAAAATTGTTAAATGTACGCAAATGAAAATTTAATATATTAAAATTTGTCTTAGCTTTGAGAACCCTGGCCAATTTAAATTTAGTGCAAGACTTATTGAAATCGATAGTAAAATATCGATATATTGATACGATACCCATTGATGCTGCCAACCAACTACGAAATAAAAGTTTTTTTTTTTAATTATGTGTTCGTGTTTGTAAAATTGCAGTTGTTGTTAAATAATTTACTAATTAATGTGCTGCGGCCACTAAGTGTATCACAGCAAGCGCATTGGAACACTAACAGGCGGCATGAGTTGGTTCGAAAAAGCCAAAACTGTTCTAATTGAGGCGCTCGATATCCAGGATGATGACAACAAGACAACAGATCACGTTGGCACTGGCCTCGCTGGCACTGCGGCGAGCGGCAGCAGCAGTGCAGCATCCACGCCCGGCGCCAAGGCAGAAACGCCAAGCACATTGGCCACTTCAGCCATAGATGGGGCCACGTTCTATGATAATCCGCATGCCAACGAGATGGTAACTATTCCGCCCAGAGCGAGCGATGCCTCAACGCCAGCCGCGGCGAATCTGTTTGCGAAACGACAGTCAGCCACATCAGATTCCGTGGACTTGCTATCATCGCCATCGCCCACGTCGCCAACTGGCGCCGGCTGTTTACGCAACTCCGAGTCATCATTGGAGCTTATAACAGCGCCGACAACGGCTAGTGAAATGGAAATGAATATGTCGCCCGACACAGAACCATCGCTGCCAGATAGTATAGTCATCATAGCCAGCAATGACACGTCTGACAATGCCGATGGCGATGATGACGATGATGATGAAGATGCTGATAATGGCGATGACGATGATGACGGCGAGGATGGTCAACCGCTAAACTTGGATCACGATGATCACTCACTGCATTTGAATGGTAAGATTCACTACGATTACTAATTTGTATTCTACTCTCTTTTATTTCAAGTCATTGAATTTTAGAACAAGTTCTCAAACATTTCTCAACTCGTTTTGATTATCCTCGCAGATTCTACCAAAACCATGAAGGCATTGGTATTTAGCGATACACAGGCCACTCTAAATGTGGCTGGCGCTGGCGCTGATTCGGATTCCACGCAAAGCTTTGAAGATATCCAGCTTCAGGTAAGCCACAAAAGCAAGTCGGCAGGCAGTCCGGCCAGCACCGAGGCATGCCAGCATGGCAGCAAAACGGAGCTGCCCGACCAGAGCTACTCGTCCACATCGTCGGACATAGAGATCATTTCGAATCCGAACGGGGATTCCAGCACAAATAGCACCACAACGCGTACGAGTCCCCAAAAGTTCAAGGAGCTGTGCGGCGGGAGTGTTAAGGGCCATTCGCATGGCCTGCATGGCCTTAAAAGCAAGGGGCATCACCGAGAGCCATCGGAGATCTCGCTGCTGTCGGAGGACTCACAGTCTGAACTGGACAAGCTGGTGCATCGCATTAGCGAGCTGAATCAGGTTATTGAGGCGCGAGAACAGCGTCTGCTGCAATCAGAGCGCCAAAATGCGGAGCTGCTTGAGCGCAACCAGCAGCTGTGTGCCCACGTGGAGGCGGCCAAGAATAGCGCCAATAGCAGCGAAGCCAATGAGGCAGTGCAGCGTCTGTCGGCGCTGGAGAAGAAGTTTCAGGCAAGCATACGCGAACGGGATGCGTTGCGCATACAAATCAAGAGCCTTAAGGACGAGCTGCTCAACAAGATACCCAAGGACGAGCTGACCGAATGCAATGAAATGATCGCTGCCCTTCAGTCCGAGGGCGAGAAACTGTCCAAGGAGATACTGCAGCAGTCGAACATTATCAAGAAGCTGCGCGCCAAGGAGAAGACATCCGATACGTTGCTGAAGAAGAACGGCGAGCAAATTTCACAACTATCCAGTGAATCGGAGCGCTTGAAAAAATCGCTGGCCGCCAAAGAGGAAATGGAACGCACTCAAATTGAGGCTGTTTGCCGCATGACCAATGAGAAGCGGCGCGTGGATGAGGAAAATGCGGAATGCCGAAGTCGCATCGAGGACTTGCAATCGAAGCTGGCGGCGCTGCAGGCGAGCTTCGATGGTGTGAAAGGTGATCTGCAGCAGCGCCAGCGGCACGAACAGAACCAAATGCAGGCTGAGAATCAGGAGTATGTGCAGCAGTTGAGTGATATGCGCGAAAAGCTGCGTGTCACCGAGCACAACATGGTCAAGCGGGAGCAGCAGATGCGGGAGGAGAAACGCGATTTACTACGTCGTCTTGAAGCGGCCGAATTGCGTGCCGAGAGCAGTACGCAGGAGCTGAGCGTTTCGACGACGCCGCTCATACGGCAAATCGAGTCGCTGCAAAAGACGCTAAATCAGCGCACCGCCAGCTGGAATAAGGATGAGCAGCAGCTGCTGCAAAAACTGGAGGATGCACAGTCTCAGTTGCATACGCTGCAGCAGCTTGAAACAGTGCAGCAAGAAAAACAGGAACTTTTGCGCACACGCTGCGACCTGCTCGAGGAGAAGTTAGCCAATGCGCTCATGCAGTCGGAGAGCGCAAAAATACAGCTTCGTCAGCAGGAGCTGGATGCTACAATCAAAGAAAATGACTACAAAAGGTGCGAGCACACAATTAACCTTATCCATAATGCCATAAGGCTAGCCTGAATCTGCTTTTGGTTTCCCTTTGTCTAGCCAGTTAAGCACGCTCCAGGCGCAACTGAAGCAGCGCCAGGACAAGCTGGAGCAATTGGCCGAACAGTGCCAGCAGCTGGAGGCGGAGCTGCGGAAACTGCACGCCTTTCAGCGCAGCAGCGAGCTCACCGTGGAGGCCGTTAAGGCCAGCAGCGAGCTGTCAGAGAGCCGCTGCCAGAAGCCGTTGCACGTCTCGCCGCCGCTCAGCCTGGCCGATGAGAGTGGCTCCAATGAGGATACACTGGGCGGAATTATTGACTGGCAGGGCGTAAGCAAATTAATTTAGTTCACATAAATAAAAGTGTAAACCAAATTTTTAACAAAGTTAATGTTATGTTCGCCAACAGGATGATTTGGAATGTGCATCCAATAGTGGACGACAGCAGTCGGGCATGATTCAGGGCGTGCATTTGAGCTTTTTGGCCGGCAATACGACAACGCTGGAGCATCTGCAGGCGCTGCTCAAGCAGCGCGATGGCGAACTAACGCACCTGCAGTGGGAACTGTCGCGTCTGCAGGCGGAACGCGGCGTGCTGGACAATGAAATATCAAATTTGACCATGGAAATGGAGACGGTTAGAACAGTGCCAGGTGCACAAACATTGTAGCTATCATTCAAATTGTCTGTTGCTTGCAGTTGAAGGAGAAAGTGCAATCATACGAGGCCATGGAGAAATGCTATGAGGATCTGCAGCATCGCTACGATGCGCTGTTGCAGATGTACGGCGAGAAGGTTGAGCGGACCGAGGAGCTGGAACTGGATCTGGTTGAGCTAAAGCAGGCGTATAAAATACAAATCGATGAGCTGCTCGCAGCCCCGCCACCAAATCTGCAGCGAACGCCCAAGCACACATGATTGCCGTCCCTGGCATGGCTGAGACGTACCTAACAGCCGGCAATCCAGTCGGATCTACTTCTCTCCCCCCTTAACAAACTGCAATGTATTATGCTCTCCTTCGGGCATTACTTAACGAAGCTGTTTTTTTTCCATTCCTTTTGCTTATTTATGTATGTCAACTAACAAACAACAAGATAGATATTCCTGCCCCACTACGCCACACAGCTACCCCATCCAAATAATGAAATATGTATAATGTTCATATTAACATCCAAGTAAATATAATTTGCGTGTTAAAATTTCTAGTTATATTATGAATATGGATCGATTGTGATAATTTTTATTTATACTTATGCATATATATATATATTAAAGAAATAATTCTTAGATATTTGCTTATAATGTACGTTTTCATTTTCGGTACGCTTTAGCCGCAAAGGAGGTATATAAAAACAAGATAAAGCTGCGATCTTTGGTGTGCCGAAGATTAAATACTCTTGTAAAATAACGATATTTATATATATATATATATTTACTTAGCCTAAAGTAGACATATGATATAGTTTTTCTGCTATACTTTTAAAACGCATGGCTATATCAACTCTGTTGCTAATATTGATCAAGGATCAAGTAATCATATATGACATCATTATAATAGTCTCAGCAAAGGTATAATAATGAAACTTCTTATTGATACCAACAACAAAAAAAAAAATTTGATCTACTTATCATATCAACACACATAAGAACAAACGTCGCACAAGGAAAGTGTGGAAAGTATCGTTAGACGATTCGAAATACAATTATAATAAATTAAAACAGTTTTCCTCTTGGCACCCACAACTTAATAACCTTTCTTATCACCAATTTTCAGGAACCTCTTAGGATTGTATTCGCAGCCTTGGCTAGTGGAAAAACAGGCTTAGCAACATTTGCGGTACTGCCCTTCATATAGCCACAGTTGTTGTTGAGATCATCCGTGTTCAGGGAGAAGATCATTAGGCCGCCCACGTTCAAGGACTTGACATAGTTTGCCTTGCATGCAATGCTCTTCGTGCTTTCATATGATATCCATTCCTGCAGCGAATTCAGATAGGGGGAACAGGTGTAATTGTCGAATGTGTAGTTTGGTGCCAGGTAACTTTTGGCGCACTCGCAGGTCTCCGAGAGCGTGGTGAAGCCCAATCGGCCACACTTGCCAAAGCCCGAGGCAGGCGCTCCTATGCGCGCATTCAATGGACTTACAAGCCTGTCAAAATTTAGGTTTCAATGAATACACTGTAGATAACACCAAGGAGAATGTTACACTCACGTAAAGGAATGCCCGTAGGTGGGCAGGCCAATGACTAAACGCTTCGGTTCCAATCCATTTTGCAACCACCAGTGCACGGTGTAGTTGATGTTGAAGGTGCCCATGATGGAATGCTCCGTGGGACGGGCAAAGAGCGGGGCATTTAGGCCGGTGAAGGGCGTGTCCTCGCGATAGAAATGAAAATCATAGGTCATCAGATTCACATAGTCCACGTACAGATTGATTTCGCGTATGTTGTAGGCAAAGAATGCGATGCCTTCGGGCGCTGCCACGG
Source organism: Drosophila kanekoi (assembly GCA_037075305.1). Lineage (NCBI taxonomy): Eukaryota > Metazoa > Arthropoda > Insecta > Diptera > Drosophilidae > Drosophila > Drosophila kanekoi. Next base: position 9,499,144 of record JBAMCE010000451.1, on the reverse strand, counting down.
CCATAGTGAGCAAATTGTTGGTGCGTTGTTCGCGGCGCCATTCCAGCCGAATTTCGTGCAGCAACTGGGAGAAGTGCACACGTTCCTTGTTGTAGGCGCTTGGAAACTCCCAATCCAGATCGATGCCATCCAAGCTGGGATACTTGTGTAGCACGGCTCTTAGTGAGCGCAGGAATTCTTTTCGGTGTTCATGATTCGCGACCATGTCTGCAAACTGAGGTCCAGTGTCGGCACCGCCAATCCAGAGAAGTAGATGCACCTGTGGGTGGGCGCCACGAAATTGTCGAGCCTCATTCTGCAGCACTTGCTCCAGGCGCGGTGACAAATGCAGCGTCCTATTGAACAAATTGGCAATGCCAATGTTGATGTGCGTGCACAAATCCCCGGGGACATCCAACAGGCTCAATTTATCGATTCCGGAAGTCGAATAATAGCAAACAAGACGTTGTTTTTGTTGCCTTTGCCGTTGTTGTTGTTGTTGTTCGACATTTTGATTAATCGTTGGAAAACAAAGTGGAAGTAGGCTGATGCATATAAAAATGATAATTGCAAACACCAAAATGTAACGGACCATTAGCACACGCCTTCTTAGCCGTTGTGCCTCTGCATTCGCGTTTGCTTTTTGCAGCAGATCACTTTGAAGCTCGATATAATTAACCATTGTTTTTATTGCTGCCACAAATGAAAACGGCGTAGAGTTGTTTGGATTGGTTCAAAAGCCACTGTAATCAAAACAAAAAAAGGAAAATCATCGATAGCATGCGAATTCCATCGATAGCGCGAGATTGGCGATATGTGCAAGTGGTTGCAACTCTGTTCGCATGTGCATATGCGTATTTGGGTAAAATAAATTTCTGTCGTTTGTGCTGCAATTTCTATGCTCGCGTGTTTTTCTTTTGCAAATTTAAAAACGAAAAAATGCAAATGTTGCGCGTAAACAATAAATAGCTGCTGTTGCTGTACAATAATTTAAAATACAATTGCCGTGTGTGAGTGTCAGCCTTAATGTTTGTATAATTTGCCCATTGTTTTCCTCTGTTGCGTGTATGAGTGAGTGTGTGCCTGATGTGTTGCTGCTGTTGTTTTCGTTGTTGTTGTTGTTGTTGTTGTCGCCTCGCTTGCGGTGCAAAACAAAACACACCCAAATGACTGGCCAGCCATATAGGCAACAAACGCAACGAACACCCTAATGCGCAGCGTAGGGTGGTGCAAACCGGCGAAAAGCGGAAACTGCAGGCTTTTATTTCTTCTAGCTTTTATTATATATGTATTTATATGTATATGTAAATATATTTTTTTTTGGTGGATTCACGCCCATTTGCATATGCACAGCTGTGTGCATGAACCTATTTGTATCTGTGTGTGTCTCTCTGCAGAATGACTCACTAGATAAATGTTACTCTGCCCACATTATAAAAAAAAAAATTGCCGGTTCGACTTTGGCACCTTGCAGTTTGTGTTTCTGTCCGTGGTGTGTGTGTGTGCGTGTGTGTGCGCGCTTATCTGGCGCAGCTTATACACCTCCCCTCCCGCTTCCCATACCGGTTAGCCGGAGCCGAGCAACAGCCACAAGCAACAAGAACTTGGGCTCGCATTCTTTGGCTTGTTAAAAATGGTAACTAACCTGCTTTTTTTTTGTGTTTTTTGTGTTTTGTTATTGTTGTTGCAGCAGGTTCAGCAACAGGGTTCAGCTATATGAGAACCATGACAAAAGACTACGATTATCTGTTAAAGGTGCTTCTGGTGGGGGACAGCGATGTGGGTAAACATGAAATACTCTCCAATCTTGAGGATCCCTCAACCGAAAGCCCCTTCTGCAGCGGCAATGGTAAGTGGTTTGCTAAATGTTATTATGCATCCATCATATCCCAACTCATATGTAGATTGCACCTCTCACATATTGCAAACGGTAGCGTACAAAACGACAACAATATTGCTGGAGGGCAAGCGGGTCAAGCTGCAGATTTGGGATACCTCCGGGCAGGGGCGTTTCTGCACCATAATACGCTCGTATTCGCGCGGTGCCCAGGGTATTATATTAGTGTATGATATAACAAACAAATGGAGCTTCGACGGCATCGATCGCTGGCTCAAAGAGGTCGAAGAGGTGAGTACCCCAAATGAAACGAACTTCAAGAAAATATATGTCAAATGTTACTTTTGTAGCATGCACCCGGCATACCCAAAGTGCTAGTGGGCAATCGCTTGCATTTGGCCTACAAACGTCAGGTGGCCGCCAAACAGGCGGAGACCTACGCATCGCGCAATAATATGTCCTGCTTTGAGATATCGCCACTCTGCGATTTCAATATACGCGAATCTTTCTGCGAATTGGCGCGCATGGCGCTGCATCGCAACGGCATGGAGCACATTTGGCGCAGCAACAAGGGTAAGGATGCCCAGTCGGGTCCAGTCAATAGTTAATTACTTAATTCATATGTATATTCCATTTACAGTGCTGTCGCTGCAGGAGCTCTGCTGTCGGACAATTGTGCGTCGCACAAGTGTTTATGCTATAGATTCGTTGCACCTGCCGCCCTCCGTTAAATCGACACTCAAGTCGTATGCCATGACGACGTCACAGTGCTACAATTCGTTAACGCAAAACTCAAAGAGCCGGAATCGCTGCAAGACGCCAACCAGCCACAGTCGCAACAGTTGTGCGATCGCGTGATTGCTGGCTTGTAGGTGGTTTCTGGAACTGCCTACGCAACAGCTGCGCAATTGCGCGTAAATCTACAACCTACTTTACTTCCTAAGCTTCAACACAATGTACACACAAAAACACACACACACACACACACACTCACACGAACTCACACGAACTCACACCATAACATGCGCGAGTATTTTCTTCAATACAAATATGTCATCAGCATTAATATTTATTATCGTATGAGAGCGATGGTTATATTTTTACATCCTATACATACTAATTATTATAAAAATGCTAAATATGTATGTAACTATTATATACATATACTATGCGATACACATACATACATATATATATATATTTTTTTTATTTTTTATAATGATTACCATTATCACTAAATTTAATAACGCATAATTATAATGTTGTTAATATTATTATTATATTTGTATAATCTAATACGCTGGATATAGTATACACTGATACAAGGTATTCCTTCTCTATTTTTTTTTATTTTTGTTAACAATTAATATTCGTAGAAATTTATGTAATTAAAAGAAGGCGTTGGAACAAACGAATTGCTAAGATGATGATTATAATAATGATGATACTGATCATGATAATGATGATACTGATCATGATGATGATGATGATGATAAACATGAAAAACAACTAAAACTTTAAACCATGCGCACTATGCGCTATCTTTGTCTTTCCTAGCAGTCCATCTCATTCTATTTCAGTACAATACGCGAACAAAGTGAAAGTTCGTTTGATTCGATACAAATACTATAATGGAATACTTTGTATTATTTCATGACACATAATTGCCATCTATTTAACCATATTTCTGATGGTGATCAATACTTGTTTCAAATGTTATTATGTTAAACAAAAGTTATTGAGTAGCCCTTTGAGAATTTCTTTTACTTTTGGTTTTTGATTTTCTATTGCAATTCTTTTCAGTTTTAGTTATGAAATCGTTTTGCAATTTCTTGTTGAAGAACTGCAAAGACGAACGTGAAACTTTATCGTAAGATCTACACACTCAGAAATTGAGAGCATAAAAGTTTCAGACTGGCATTGGAAAGTCACAAAGATCTAGCTTATGTTCCCAAGCAGTATCTTCAACCGAGTCGATCTCCACAATGCAAACGATATTTGTGCTAGAATAATATAATAGATTATCGTATGTCCTATGCCGTTTGGTATGAAAAGTATATAAAGTGCAGTCACAATATTGAACATATCGTCAAAGATTACGAAATTAAATTATAATATATAATTCATACATATAATAATATAGCTTTATAGCTTAATAGCGCTGGCTACAATAGCCTTTGGTTAACACAATGCACTAAACAGGGATTTGAACCCGCATCCTTCTTAGCTGCCAGCCTAGACAACTCAACTACCGATAACTGCCAAAAAGTTGCCAGTTGGGCACGAATAAATATAAATCAAAATCTTTTGTCATACACTAAATGTTTTTTATACATATATTCTTAAAGCTTAACAAATATGATCTGTACCCAGCAAAAAAGTCTGAAAGAGTTAGATTTATCAAATTGGGTACATTTGGGTTATATTATGGCAAACACATACATATATGTTTCTCTATCAAATTTCAGTTTCATTTTTGTTTGTTTAAACTAAATACCAACCTTTGACCTTGCCAGCAAGCACAACAGCTGCGAAAAAGGGTGTCATCTGCAAAGTTTGTGTAGGTGTGTGGCATGCTTCGCACGTTTGTTGATTGATTTGCCTAATGAAAAGCCAATTAAATATTGTTATGCTATTGAGATGCATTAATTGATTTTTCTTTTGATTATGCGGTATGCAAAAAAGTTAAATAAAAATAGCGTGCGATTTCATTTTTAATGGCTATTTAAAATTCGCAAAGACTTTTACACAATCACAAGCGAAGACCATGTTGGTCAATCTACACAAATTTGACATGATTTCCATTTGATACCAAAACCAGCTGAAAGCAACAATAAAAAAAAATTAAAGCCAGATAAAATAAAATGAATGAAAAAACTTGGCTATGGGCGTTATAGATTTAACAAATCAGGGAGAGCTCAATGAAAGAAACATAAAAGCAGCTTCGAAATAAAAACATGAAACAATAAACAGATGCAAACATTAACATAAATTTAATGTTGTTGTTTTTTTTTATGTTTTTTCTTTGGGTCTCTTTGTTGCTTTGCCATTTCTCCCTTTTAGGTTATTGCAAATTAAACAAATACTAGCTTAAAAGTAGTTGAAAGCTTTTGTGTAACACTGAGAGCTGCTTTAAGGCTTTTTAGCAGCTTTTAAGAACAGCTTAGAAGCTTTAAGAGTGCACGAAAGTGCTTTCAATTGTAAGCCTAGCAGCAAAGCTTTTATTTGAGCTTTAAGGCCAACAACCAGCTTTAAGAACTGTAAAGAAGCTTTTAGCATAAAGCTTAGCGTAAGCTTAAAGCTTACGCAAGGCAGCTTGAACTTCGAGCTCAGTAGCTTGTTAGACCCATATATCTGGTGATCTTTAATAGGGTCATAGAAAGTGATGGATTCGAAGCAAATGCTGCCGAGGTCAGGCAATGACATGACCTACCTTTGATAATCGCACCGGTTTGTCTCTGCCTGATGCTCGGGTTTTTTTTTTCCTTTTCTTTTGGAAATGCTGGTCAACGGGTTTTTGTGTCTCATTTGAATTTTTTAGCAATTTACTGCTCCACAACGCATAGACCCCGCCACGCCGCGCAACTGTACCATAAAGTCCAATTTGGGGGCCCGCGCATCGATGACGAAAGCAAAACAGCAGCGCGGTCCGCTTCAGGCGAAAGCCGCAACAACGGCGCATTGGGCAAGGCCCCGGACGCATCAGCATAATCGTTTTGCCGGCGTATATAAGCGGGCAGCTGCTTGGAGCTGGTCATCAGTCGCCTCTTCGGTTTCCCATCTTCAGCTTCGTGAAGTTCCACAGATTTCGTCCCAAGCAAGAAACTTCCAGCAATGAAGGTAAGCAGCCGCGCCGCCCAACCGGGTTCAATTCTAATGCTCAAATTTCTTCTACAGATCTTTGTGTGTTTGTTCGCCGCACTTGTTGCCACCAGCTCCGCAGGCATCATTGGTGGTGGTGGTGGCGGCGGCGGCGGCGGCGGCGGTGGAGGTTACAGTTATGGCATCGGCAGCGGCGGCGGCGGCGGTGGTGGTCATGGCCATGGACATACTGAGGTGCGCACCGTCAAGGTCATTCACGAAGGCAGCTATGGTGGTCATGGAGGTGGTCATGGCGGCGGCTATGGCGGCGGCTATGGCGGCGGCTTTGGCGGTGGTCATGGCGGCCACGAGGTGAAGACCATCAAGGTTGTTCACCAGGAAGCACCAGCTTATCATGGTCATGGCGGCCATCATCAGGAGGTGAAAACCATTAAAGTCATCCACCAGGAAGCGCCAGCTGTTCATCACAGCTTTGGTGGTCACCAGGAGGTCAAGACTGTTAAGGTTATTCACCAGGATGGCGGCTATGCTTTGGGCGGCGGCGGTTACACCGGCGGATTCTCTCATGGTGGTGGACACGATATTGGCCACGCCCACCAAGAGGTCAAGACCGTTAAAGTTATTCACGAGGAGGCACCAGTTGCTCATCATGGATTCTCGCACGGCGGCGGTCACAGCTTCGGCGGTCACCAGGAGGTCAAGACTGTGAAGGTCATTCACGAGGATGGCGGCTATGCTCTGGGCGGCGGTGGTGGCTACGCTGGCGGCTACTCCCACGGCGGTGGCGATATTGGCTACGGTGGCGGTCATGCCCACCAAGAAGTGAAAACCGTTAAGGTTATCCACGAGGAGGCTCCAGCGGTTCATCAAGACTTCTCGCACGGAGGTGGTCACCAGGAGGTCAAGACTGTCAAGGTTATTCATGAGGATGGCGGTTATGCCCTGGGCGGCGGCGGCGGCTATGCCGGTGGCTACTCCCATGGCGGCGATCATGTCCATGAGGAGGTGAAGACTGTCAAGGTCATTCACGAAGAAGTCGCCCCAGCGCCCGTTGCCAACCACAACGAGTACCTGCCCCCAGTTGCCCCAGCTCCCCAGCCCGGCTATCTGCCCCCCGTCGGTGGCTGGAAGTAATCCCCTCAACTGTGCCCAGTTGTTCTGTGATTTGAACTGTGTCATGACTGTGACCTCCTTTGTTAAATAGTTTTAGTAGCCCCTTCCCCCAACTTTTTTTTTTGGATGATATCCATTAGTCCTTTAAGCCTGAAACCATTTTTTTTCTGTTGAAAAATAAATACCTACTCGAAGATTAAACAATATTAATTTCAATATTTTCTAGCTGTATTAGAGCACTATTTAAAAAACATATATTTCTTTACGATCCGATATTTTTCTCAAACATGGACGTAAACAGTTGATTCCAGCTTTCGGAACTCAATTCGATAGATTTGAAACTAATTTTCCATTATCTTTGTAAAGTTTAGTTCAACACGTCACGTTTTTTATAGTACGGTTAGATTTAAGTTTTTCGAGGATGGGAACTTGATGAGAAGTTATATATGTATATGTATATACAATTTTAAGCATAAAGATTGCCATGTGTGTATGCATGTACATATGTACATATATATGAATGTGTGTGTCTGTATGTATGTATAATTTATGTATGTGTATATATGTATATGTATACACTCACGTAGTTATGTATGAAAGTATGTGGATATGTATAATTGTATGAATGTGAGTATGTATGTATGTATGTGTGTGTACGTATTGGTATGTACGAGTTATGCAGTATGCATGTATGTACATACATATGCATGTATATATGTATGCATGTGTGTACGTATTGGTATATACGAGTTATGTAGTATGTATGTACATACATATGCATGTATGTAGTTATGCAAGAACGGATCCTCTATATAGTTATATATAGCTGCCTTTTTGTGTTTGTGTTTAAATGTATATCTAGAGGAAAGTTTGAATTGTTGTAACGGCATCTGGAGCACTCATACCTTTTGTTTTGTTTTGGGTAACTCCGAACTCCATTTATAATATTTAATTTTTGGCACCCCGCAGAGAATGGGCCGTTCTCTCAGGTCTTGTTTTGAAACTTTACACATTTCATCACACGCCATTAATTTAGAGATCGCATTAGAGCAAACTAATAAACGAGCCACACTTAACTCACAGTTACTTATTAATCATCAGCTCATTGATATTCATGTTTTACTCAGGTTTCACGTTCATACAAAATTATTATAATTCCCAATGGGTTTTAAACGCAGCAGCCGCATATTGAAAAGTGCAACTGGTTTTGGTTTGTTGGGTCATCTATTGGCTTGGCGCTCATCAGGCAGCCCATTACTTATTACCATAAGCCTAATGAGCTAAACGAGCTGATTAATAGGCCTAATCACGATTTCTTCTTCTTTAGTAAAATGTATTTGCTGTTCATGTGTGTGTGAGTGTGTGCGTGTGTGCTGGTGCGTGTGGTTGACAATAAATATATGTATGTAAAAATAATTTAAAGATTTGTAATTAAAGATGTGGGCTCTTGTGGCGACGCGCGGCTTTTACTTGTAGATCCAATCTTGTCGAGCGCCAAACATGCGTCGCTGCTGCGTCATTGTTGCCGCATGCTCCACACTGTTGCCGCTCAGGTATTGATGCAGCGGCAGTGGGCGCGGCGAGGATGATGTTATCGACGGTGCGGCAGTTGTGGGCCGCCACTTCGATGGTCGCCAGGGCGTGCCGCTCTCCGGCCCGATGCTGTTGCTGGTGGTGTCGCTGTGCACTCGCAGATTGAGCAGCAGTTCGCCATCGTCATCGATCAGATTGTACATTTGGATGCCCGCATCCGCATCGCTGTGGCCGCGCATATGGGCGCGCTCCAGGCGCACCTGTTGCTTGACCTTTGGCTTGAGTTTCCTTCGCGCCGGCTTCGCGTAGCGCAGCGCCGACTGATGGGGCAGCAGGCGCGAGGCACGCTCCTGTGCCTGCAGCTGACGCAATATGCCCAGCGGCAGCACCAGATCCGATTCAAATGGCAGAAAGCCGCTCGCCCGCACCTTGATTATGTTGCGCCGCACCGGCCCTAATCCGTACACCAATTGCCAGCTGCAGATCGACAGCAGCAGCAGTCGCAGCACAGCTGCCAGTGTTGGAAGGATCAGTTGCATGCCTAAGCTCTGATTGGGCACATGTTCACCAATATTGCTCTCTTTGCTTGTTTCTTTAGTACACTTGTTTGCTTTTTAATTGCGCTGTTTTTAATTCCAATTTCAATTTGCACTTGAACACGCCCACATAAAAAAAATTATATGATTCAAAAAAATAATTATGGGAATTTCTTGTGGAGCTTATGGAGCCAACCAGCTCATTCTAGGCTAGTATTGCACCAACTGACTTTGGCCAAGCGACGCTTTGGGCCACAGACCGACCGCCAGAGAGCACAGCTCACACACTTATCACTCACACACACACACATACTCATACACACACAATACATTCATACACTTACAAATGAATTAATTAGAGAAAATTCCGACGCACGCTTTTTTGAAACGGTCAGCCGCACAGTGGTTCATTATGTTGAAATACAATTCTCCAGCAAAACCTTCGATTTTGTATTCTATGCACCACAGTTGTTTATTAAAATGTTAAAAAGTTAATATTAGCTGCAATTGTGGAAAGCCAACTGCTATTACTTACAGATAAGCTTTAAATGCAACTGTAGCTCGAAAGGTGTTTTCATTTTGCTTACCAACATTTTTCAGTGTTGTCAAATGTTATATATATTGCATGCGAAATTGGCTAGGTTGGGCAAATATGCATACACGCGTACATTAAATGTACACCAACTCTTTTCAAATCCAAGAATATATTCTTCACTTGTGCATCAAATCTAACATATTGAACAGATCTGAAAATAAACAAAAAATCGGTGGTTCGATTCAGGGTTTCAGGCTACATTTTATTTCCATTTGTGAGCCCCATCTTTAGTAATCAACTTTCCACTTTGTTTGGAAAAAGAGACTGTCTTTTAAGATATTTTGACCAAACTAAGCTATTATAAAGTTTCACTTTTCTCCTAACAAGCTTTCAAAGCTGTAAGTCTTATGATACTAAATGCATTTGTATATCATAAATTACCTGATCTATACCGTAAACAAGCAGGGACTCATGAATGTGGAAAATTAGTTTTACGAACCGAAACTTAGGCCGAGGCCTTGGTTCAAGCCGTGAGCCGAACCATCAACAAATATTGCAGCCCTGATACTTATGCACTTCCTCAAGAGCTTCACTTCGAGTCTAACAATTCGTTCAGTCGTTGTCAAGCATTGAACCACTGTGCAATAAATGCTTTCAGCTTTGAAATGAAAATAAAAACATAACTGCTCTGTTGATGGTGGTTGTTGTTGTTGTCGTTGTTGTTGCGTAGTAGTTGTTGTTAGTTGTCAGTTGTTGGTAACATTTAATTTCTTCTATCACTTTTATGACCAAAACACAAGTTTATTAAAGTGTCGCATGTGTGTGTGTGTGTTAGTTTAGGTTAATAAATGATTTATGCTAGAGTTAACAAGAATAATTCTCTTAATGCTCGCGAGGCGCTGCTTTTGTTTCTCCAGCGCCGGGCTCAGAGCTGGCTCGCAACTGGCTGGGGTCATAACTGGGGTCATAAATGCGCTGCTACCGTCCACAGAGGGCTTCCACTCCGGCTCCCGCTCCGGCTCCGGCTGGCCGGCTGAAGCCCGCTTTGAACCTGTAGCTCACTGGGCCACTCTCGCTGAAATTGTCGGCTGTCAGTGTGTCACATGTTGGCCCATTTGGCCGCAGCTCATTTGCATGAAAATGCTGTAGTAGCTGTTCCAGATAACAATAGTTTATGCAAATCGTCAAACGGAAAAGCGTCCACCGATCACCGAACACGGCTCACAATAGTTGGGCATTTTCCCCAGCTGCGACTGCGGTTGTGGTACAGTGAACTCCCTGCAAAAGGCCAACACTCTCGCTTGCCGGCTATGCTTACGTCCATTTCCATTTCCATTAACATTAAAATTAACATTAACATTATCATTTCTAACGGCCTGCCCCACTATTAATTGGTAAATGATATGTATGTAAACATATCAACATAATGCATTCAGAGTGCGCACAAAGCCGGTTCGAATGAACTTTACGACTTTAACAACTTCACAAAAATGCACTTCCGCCGGGTACTTTCATTTCGATATGAAATTTGTCACGTCTCTTTCAGCTTATTTTGATCACAAAGAAACGTAAATTCTTTAAGATAGAGCATCAATGCGAGTCATGTAAACGCAACACAAGGATCCGAGTTCGAATCCTGGTTAGCATATTTTTAATAAAAGAAAATCAAAGTCAAACCTATGTTAACAAATCAATACTCTTATAAGCTGCACAAATAAAACCATTAAGTATTTCGTATTCCTCGGTAGGTGAGCTGTCTAGGTGGCCGGAGGATCCGAGTTCGAATCCTAGCATGCTTTTAATAAAAGAAAATCAAAAACAGTAGTGTTGCAAAAGAGTCAAACATATGTTAACAAATCATCAATACTCTTATGAGCTTCACAAGTAACCATTAAGTATTTTCGCAATATTAACAGTCCTCGGTAGGTGAGCTGTCTAGGTGGCCAAGGCCATTTAGCAAACTTGATGAGGGTTCGGGTTCAGATATCCCGGCTAGTGCATGGATTTTATGAATATTTCTATCTGTGAAGGGCCGCCATTGCATACCGTTCTATATATGTGAAAGAGGTTAGTTACATCGAATATCCAAACCTTATGAAAATCGGATGAGTTTTAACCGAGTTTGCGGTGGAGGGAAATTTTGCAGGTGATTGCACTTTCCTCTAGAGATATTAACATATTTTTTGTTCAGTTTTATTTTATCATTATGCATATACAAACGAGTACATACGTAGACTTTGGTATAGAGCTTGTATAACTATATTGAAAAAAAAAAGTTTGATTATAATATTTATGTAATATGTAAACAGATATATATATATATACGTAGTTGATATATGTATATATATATGCATATGTATAGATATATATATAGATATATATCGTGCAATATATATGTATATATGTATACAGTATATACAGTTATGCTCTTATATGTATGTTTATTTATCACTAATTGACTATCATTATAAACGTATTCGTAACTTTGTAATTGCAATAGCCAAAAGCAACTCCAAATAGAAATATGTTTTTGTTTTACATCGATTTCAAAAACTTTTAGATATCTTGATTTCTGCCCTGTCTATATATTGTTCGTTCCACTGAAATCACAATTGGCTCAGCTTTACTCAACTAGGAATATGCACATTGATACATTTACGTAAGCCTAGTTGAATTATAATGTATTTCTATGCATATCGAGAGATATTAATGCATAAATTGAAAAAAAAAACATTTTATACACTTAGACAAAAACATAATGATATAATCATATAATAGATATATATACATACATATACAAATACTGTTGCTCTAATAAGTAATTTGGGATATGGTTTTGGGGTTAGGATTAAATATAATATATATATATTATATATTATAGAGATATGCTAATGATATATGGTATATGCCCAGCACATTGCCCAAGGAGCACATCAATGCACTCGAGATATACGTGTGTATCTAGTCCAAAGTGATGTGCGGATTTGTATAGGTGAAGCCATGGAACTGTTTCTGATCCATGGATGCGAGTATTTCCTTATCGATGGGCGTTAAGCGCACGCGTTCTCTGGTGAATACACGATCGAAATATTGCGTATCCAGTGGATGTTTCTGTGAAATGAAAGCCGAGTTGAATATGATCCACATACGAATCGATAGGGTTGGGGGTACTTACCACTTGGGGCTTGAAGGGCGGCTCAATTTGTCGCTTCTCGAGCAGATTCCAGTCAATGGGCCTGAAGAATAAATGGTCTGCTATATCACCAGCTGGACTATATTGGGAGCCAATGCGTTTCGTATAATCCTTTTCAAGAAGCTAAGCAGAAGGAGTTCGATCATAGTATGATAATGATTATTGTATTATAGCCGCCCACTTACGCCCTTGAGGATGCCCGTTGCCTCGGCTGATATGTAGACGGGAAACCATGGAATCTCATTGCATATCGACCAGAAGAGCTCATCCTCATCACAGCCGCTGAATGGAGATTGCCCGATAAGCATTTCGTAGAGCAGCACACCAAAGGACCACCAATCGACATTCTGATTGTACTTTTCACCCTGTCCAGAGAAATTCGCAGGTTATCGTTTTCTTGTTATCGTGCAATCGTTATCGATTAATTACCTTGATAATTTCGGGCGCCATGTAATCGGGTGTGCCGCAAAAACTATCCGCCGTCTTATCCAAATATATTTGCAATTTGCACATGCCAAAATCGGCTATACGCACATGACCCTCATAGTCTAGCAATACGTTATCCAATTTGAGATCCCTTTAGAAATGTTAACGCTCTATTTGTATTCGTTTATTTAAATAGTATAAGTGAAAGGCTCACCTATATATAATGCCCTTTTTGTGGAGAAACTTGAGGCCGGAGATTATTTCAGCGCCATAGAAACGCGCACGCTCCTCCGAAAAACGTCCACTCTCCTGTATATGAAACATTAGATCTCCGCCATTCAAATATTCCATCACAAAGAAAAGGTGGCTCTGCAAAGAGAGAGGGAGAGGGAGATTAGAGAGAGAGAGAGATATATTCGTAGAGATCTCGAGATACAGTTTGTCAAGTAATTGTTTGCAAAATGAAAAACAGCACACAAATTCATTTTTAAGCTTATATTTCACCGATTTAAACTATTTTCTTTTAACTTTTTTTTGCATATAATTATTATTCTAAGTATTCTTCTTAGATATAGGGCACAAACACAACAAAATTCAAAACACAAAAGAAATAAAACAGAAAAAAGTAAAATGAGGCAATTTTTGCACTGTCAATTAATTCTTTGCAAAATGCAAACACAATTTGAAAGAGAGCCCAAGCTACCTAACGGTACTTCCAATTCGAAGAAAATTTAAGCTATGCATTGTGCGAATGCCTTCTAAAGAATTTTTCGTTTTGCACAGTGCAAATATTGCCTAATATAAAGCTTCTTGCAATGCCTGGCCAAAGAGATCATGAAAATCTAATTCAATTAGTTTATTTCCACTACCAGAAGGGGAAATCAGCTAAGGAATTGGCGGAAATGTTCTCAATTAAGTTTAGAACTATTTATAATATTATTAACCGGACCGAAAAGGAAAACAGGTTGGAATTAAAGCACTCCGGGGGCAGAACAGCGAAGCTCATTAGACGAGATCACTGAAAAATTTTAAAACAGATCAACGATAACCCTCAAACTAGCCTTAGACCGTTGGCATCGGACTTAAAATTTGACTACAATAAGACAGAATGCCACGAGACAGGTCGTAAGGTTTTATAAATGCATGAAAACTCTTTGTAAATAGCTAGAAAGAAACCACTACTGTTTGCAGTAAATATTCAGAGGCGGCTTAATTTTTCTATTGCCAATTTCAACAAGTCCGCGGAGTACTGGGTTGACGTTATTTATTGCGACGAGACAAAAATAATGTTGTATTATCATGACGGACCCAGCAAAGTTTCGAAAAAGCCCAATACAGCTCTGGAACCGGAGAATATAATACCAACAGTAAAGTTTGGCAAGCTTTCTGTAATAGTCTGAGGCTGCATATCGTTGAAAGGTGTTGATGAGTTTCACATTTTCAATGATGTGATGACAAAAGTAGTTTACTTGTTCATTCTAAAGAATTAATTGTCAAGGAGCGCAATAAGGTTTGGCTTCGTAAGCCCACAAAACCCCAATAAACAGAGGTACAAGCTTTATCAGGGCAACGACCCCAAACGCAAATCGTTTTTGTGCAGGACTTGGCTGCTGTATAATTGCAGCAAAGTCATTGAATCCCCTGCCCAGAGTCCCGACTTTAACCCAATTAAAAATTTGTGGAGTTTCCTTAAGAATCGCCTGGGGAAACGGAGCCCAACTTATAAAAACGCTCTCATCAAGGCCATTCAAGAAGAATGGATAAAAACCCTGAAATATATGACCAGCATAACCTTATTCAGTCAATGTCTCGTCGTCTGCGGGCTGTAATGGATGTTAATGGTCAATATACCAAATATTGGTACCACAATAGCTATAGTTTCCTAGATTTAGTCATGTATACAGTGATAGTTTGCATTTTGCAAAGAATTAATTGACAGTGCAAAAATTGACTAATTTTAGTTTTCACTGTTGTTTTTACATTTGCGTTTTGAATTTTGTTATGTTTGTGCCCTATATCTAAGAAGAATACTTAGAATAATAATTATATGCAAAAAAAAGTTAAAAGAAAATAGTTTAAATCGGTGAAATATAAGCTTAAAAATGAATTTGTGTGCTGTTTTTCATTTTGCAAACAATTACTTGACAAACTGTATATGGAGAGCTTCGTGTGGTAGACAGAACTAAGGTCTGAGGATTTGAGGCAAACCGACTTATGGCGGGGTTAAGGATCGGATAAGTTAGAGAAACCTGAACCGTAACTTCTTTACAATAAAATGGATTCTGTTCAAGAAAATATTAGTTCTTAAGATGTTTGATTAGCCTGAATTGGCAAGTTTTTCTCTCTCAACGATCTCTTTGTTCATCGGTTTCAACTTATTTTCAACTTCAACTTTGACAAGGAATATTTATAATATTCTACTGGCTTTCTTCTAGATTGATTGTTTTCTTAATTATATCTTTTTGCTGAGTGTAGCTAAGGTGAGCATCAGCTCAAGCAATGGAGAGACAAATACCGATCGTGAGTCCCCCAAAATAAATGGGCGTGCATCCTCAAAGTCATAAATAATTAAAATACCTTCTAATCGGTGTCAATGCAAGCATAGAAAACTTATTGTTTTCTTTTCTTTGTTTTTTTGTTTTCTTAGTTTTTCAGTTTTTTAGTTTTCTATACATTTTGTTTGTTTGTTTTTGTTGGTCAAAATGTTCAGAGAACATTGTCGAACGCTGTGCCGGACGTGCGTGCCAAATAACGTGGTTCTCGAGCGGTGGGGATCGGTCGAGCACTTGCCATGTCGTGTGCCCCAATCGATGGTCAGCACAGAGAAGCACACACACACACACGCACGCACACACACACACACACACACACACACAAGAGCGTGTTGATCTAATAATAGGTAGTTTTACCTTTAGGCTGTTTATTTTTATATCTCTTGGATGCATTGCGGGTGTTACCTACGCGAGTCGAGCATCTTAATAGACTAACAGCCAAGGGGCGGCTCACTTGGTCGGCCCACCTATCGACCTTGCTGGGCGACCTTGTCTTGAAGAAACTCACCTCTGTTTGAAATGTGCAAAATAGATGGCATAGATATGGATGCTTGGTGCCCAGGGCCAATACTTTGCGCTCAATCAGCGTGGAGTCCACGTCGTCGTCCTCGAGCACCACATCCTTCTTGAGGCACTTAATGGCATAATAATATGTCGTATCACGAAGCTCAGCCAGCAGAACCTGCAAATGCATGAGGGAAAATGTTCCATAAAAGAGTTGAGCAACAATTTTGATACGATTCACTTGAACTCACCTTGCCAAAGCTGCCTTTGCCCAGCACGGCCAGAAAATGAAAATCATCTACCGAATAATTCTTAAATCTAGGTATTACTGTGGCTGGCGCGGTGAAACGTCCGGATTTTTGGAATTGTGAATATGTATATGATGTTTCTGTACGATCCAAAGTATCCAAGGCGACAGATAGTGTGTGTTAAAGATACAGAGATAGTTCATTAGGTGGCGAATATATTGAGAAAGTTATGACATCACAACAAACACAGAGTTAAAAGTTATATAGTATAAGTATAAAGAGATAGTTGTGTCCAAAGTTGGGGTTGTGTGCAGTTCGCCTGTTGGCCACTTGAGCAGCGCTTGACTTATGGGCTAATACTGTATATTAGGAAAGATATATATGTACATATTACTATATTTGCCGTACCGTCGTGTTCATCGTTGGCCTCGATCTTATAGGCAGGATTGCAGCTGGGCGGTGTGCTGGGCGAGTCTCGTGTCTCACGTGCGCCTAATTTATGGAGTAGATCAAAGTTCACGCTTTATAAACATCCGAAATTGGCCCGATTTGCACACGACTAACCAGCAAATCTGTGAGTGTGTGTGTGTGTGTGCGTGTGTGTTTCGATTAATAATAACTTTATGCCGCAATTGCATTTCGAAATTTCCAACTAATTAAATGGTATATAGGGCTGCGGAAGCCAAATAAGTGCTGCGGTTTCTGGTTCAAACCAATTCCCAGCCTTTTGGCTTCGTTTGTTAACAGCCTTAAAAACTCCTGAATCTACTGAGAATATGGCAAGACATAGATACTTGTATAAAAGATATTGGTGTCTAAATTGGATTTATAGTCAAAATTGAGATTTGCCAAAAGTGATTAGATGGATTCTACGGTTGGGAACCAAGGCTTTTATGCCTAGGGGCTAGGCTGACAAAACTGAAAAGTTTTCTCTTTTAAGGTTCATTTCAGAAATATAAATTCTAGAACTAATCTCCAAGACCGGGTAAATTGTTTGTTTAATAACTGTTTATTAAGTTAAGTACTTGATATATTTGACGCTTTTATTTATCAATTTGGCAAATCTTTCAACACTCTATGCACACACATACACACAGATACACACACGCACACACACACACACACTTACAGTCAACTGGCTGGCAAAGTCAATTATGAAATCGTAATGTCAGCCATATTTAGGCGCCATTATTTATGGTTTTTTTTTTCTTTTGATATTTGTTTGCTTTTCATTTTGTTTGCATGGCGAAAACGAAACGCACGCGCCTCCATTTTGCTGGGGTTCGCAGCGATTCCGTTTCGGATCGTCATTTTTATACCCTTGCAGAGGCTATATTGAGTTTGTCAAGCAACAAGTAGACATCTCCGACTTCATAAGGTATATAGTCGAGGCCCTTGTTTGATTCTAGTTTCCCACTTTTGAAGGCTTAATAACCCATTGACATACTTGTATTACATAGCCAGAACCTCTCTCCCACTCTCACTCTCTCTCTCTCTCTCTCTCCCTCTCTCTCTCTCTCTCTCTCTCTCTCTCTCTCTCTCTCTCTCTCTCTCTCTCTCTCTCTCTCCCTCTCTCTCTCTCTCTCCGTCTCTATTCATATGTATATGGAATAATGGATCCAATAACTATTGTTTTCTTTCAAATTGTCAACTATGCAGCTTAGATAGGGTATTTCTGATCAACATCGGACTATATAAAATAGACATATAGAAAGAACAGATCGAAAATGGATTTACGTATGTTTAACTGTGCTCTTTAAGCTACTTGAGCGAGCTACGCAATTCCCTTCAGATACCTGCAAAGCCATTTGCAAGGGTATTTGATCTTCGGCCTGCCGAAGTTGGACGTTCCACATGGTCTTTTTTTTTATATTTTAGTATTTATTTTTTTGTTAATTCCGTGATTCTTGCGCCGCGTTTACCTCGTTTTACGTGGTTGAGCGCCTCGACGATGAGTTTCTGATTGACGCCGCATAAATTGGCCGTGAGCCGTTCGCATTTCTTGTGACAATTCACGTCACATTCTTTTTTTTCGGTTTTTCGGTATTTCGGTTTTTCGATTTTTGGCAGCGTGGGCAGCACAAATGTTGAGATTAATTAAAACAAATCGTTATTAATATGATTGTGAAATGCGACCATGTATATGCATATATATGTATAAGAGGGGATGGGGGGGGGGGGGGTCGTTTATTGCTGCTGCGATTTATTGGTTGCACGTTTCTGGTTAAAGCTAACCCCTCGCCCCGACACCAGCAGGTGTATATATATATAGAAAAGCATTTCCCACCAATTTTCGCACTTGGCATATATAGAAAGCTTTGCCAACAATTAAAAAACAGCAAATCGAAAATAACAACAAGTCGAGTATACAAATTGCTTACTCTATATAACACACACTACGCACACACACGCACACACACCCCCACACACAACGCTCAATCGCATTTGAATTCAAACGCACATCCGTTTTGGCCGTTTCCCAAAGGCTGCTGTGTAGAAGGGGTTGCTGCCTGTGTGTGTGTGTGTGTGTGTGTGTGTGTGTGTTTATTGTTCGTTTAATGTAAACTTAATAAACAAAAAATATTTGCAAATATTTGCATGCAATCACATGAATTCTCTTGCTACGAGTCAACGCGGCCAGCACTCGAAAACATTTTATGCAAATATCACGCATACGCCGCGTGTTCCTTGCGCCACAAAATGTGTAACTCAAGACATTAAGCATTGATTGCGTATTGGTTTTGTGTGTTCGATTTGGTTTGGAGACTGTTTTTGTAAATGTATTTACCTGCAGCTATGACAGCTACGGGCTATGGTTAGGTGTTCTCATACAAAGTCTGGCAAATACTTAAGATTTATGTCACGCGTAGCCGAATCATATCTAACTAAAGTACAAATTGAAGCTTTTTAGTGATTCGATTGTGATATGATTTTGCTGGCTTAGTTGGAATAACATTCGACCAACAGTTGCAATGTGATCTATAGCATAGAGTAGCTCGATCTGGTTGACTTTGATCCATACAAATGTTTTCTTAAGGGATTTGGAGAAGTCAGCTTCGATTTGTTGCCATTTCTGGTTGTTTTTAAATGGAAATTTAGACTCAAATCTAGAAGTTCAACTAGAGAACAAATTGACATAAAAGTCTGCTTAGATGCGTGCTGTATGCTGTATCAATATCAATCGGTTGATCGGAAAACTTTCTATAAGAAAGAGCATATATATTGACATACAGACACTTCGCTCTCAGCTCTTGTTTCGCTCAAGATTATTTCCATATTATTGCTGATGAGTTCTGAAAAGCAGCCTTCAAATAGCTGAACGTTGAACCCCTTGAGATATTGACCCTTCTTGTGGCCGCGATGTCAGTCGGGTCTGAAAGCTTGTTTTAATTCGTATTCTTTTCACACTTTCGATATCTATATATATATCTATATATGTATATCGACATATATATATGTGTGGATTTTGTTTGCAAATATTTGGAAAGCCTTTTGTTTACATTTTTCAAATTTATTGTGTTCGAGGCAATAAAGCAATTGAAATTTTATTAAACTTTTGCTTTCGGTAATTGTTGCATTAAATAACTAAAGAATCTGGGAATCTCTCTTTTGCCATACATTTAGCTCTACACGAGTTCTGAGCATATTTCAAATGTTTGTGTGCGAAACAAAAATTATTTGCCATGCATGAGATTTCAGTTTGAAGCAAAGGAAAACAGCCAAACATAAGATGAAAGACGACAAGTCCCAAGAAAAAGACGTAAGACAAAGGCAAACACGACGCTGACCCAAACAATTTTGTATACAATTTGCTAAAAGTAAAATGCCAAATCTTTCTCGTCTTTTCCTCTCGCCTCCGCGTTTTGTTCTCGTATCTCTGCATCTGCATCTGCATCTGCATCTGCATTTATTCGCTCTTCCACATCGTGCTAGTAAATTCTCAACATTCGCTGAGAATCAAATGCCCAAAATTGTTTTCAAATTATATAAGGAAATGCATAAAACATGCTCTGATATCATTGTGCTTTTTATCTCTGCAGACACTTTGACATCCAATTGATTTGAGAACAGAAATTATTATTAAAATTCTGATATTACTAGAGAGAGTAAGATAGATATAGAGTGAAGAGATCACGATCTTGGAATATTTCAACAAATTGCTGTTCAAATTCGAGTCAAGAAATGTCGTAATCCTTAGGAATCCGGGATCAGCTAACATGAACATAAGCAAAATATTCCAAAAACATTTGAAATACAGATGTATTTGGATTTTACGTACATCGAATTGTTTTTTTTTGTTAGGATTTTCAAGGATTTTTCTTAATTCAAAGAAAGATCAGGATATCTTAAAAAACAGCTTTCTTTTACAAGAATTTAAGATTTGACAGATGCAAGACGCTTGTCTAGTTTGTATAGAAAGTGACAGAAGGGTATGGCTATGTAGACTCTGCTGTTATTATTGATCAAGAATGTACGTATTTTATAAGGTCGAAAGGCTTGAATACCATTTGCAAGGGTATTTAACATGAACATGGATAATAACATAAACATGGACATTAACAATAACATTAGCATTAACATTACCGTTAACAGTAACATGAACAGTAACGTTAACTTCAACATTACCATTAACATTAACATTAACATTAACATTCACATTAACATTAAAATTAACATTAACAATAACATTAACATTAACATTAACATTAACATTAACATTAACATTAATATTAACATTAACAGTAGCATTAACATTAACAATAACATTAACATTAACATTAACATTAACATTACATTACATTAACATTAACATTAACATTAACATTAACACTAACATTAAAAGTGTAAAAATTAACTTTAAGCAGATGAAATAATTCACTTGCAAAGTCTTGCTACACTTTAAGAAAGAAGAAAATACTAAGCATTCTAAGAAAGTGTGGTTAGATGCTTGCTAAATATACAAATGTATATATGTATGTATATAAGAAGAACTGGCTAGACACAATTGTATTTCATGGAACTTTGCATGACTTCATTAGCGCAAAGTTATAATGTTCCAAGAAGCGAAGCATTGAAAAGTTTGTTTTTAAATTTTCATTGTTTTCTTTTTTTTTTAAAGTATATAGTATAATGTGGCCATTTAAAAGGCATTTTTGTATACGCAAATACACAGATTTATAGCATGTTTATTTGTTTTTCAACTAAATATTCCGCATGCCATGCGTTCGCTTTCTCGCGCTCTCTCTCGCTCTCTCTCTCTCTCTCTCTCTCTCTTTTCCTCCCTCTCTCTCTCACTCTATGCCTCTCTTTGTGGCAATTGAAATTGAAAGCTAATTCTAGGCACAGCAATATCTAAGAAGAAGCTGGGTGGGTTGAGCGTGGGGTTGGGTGTGGGAAGCGGGGATCAGCTGCTAAGTAAATGGCCGGAATGCTCGCGGGTTCAACAACAACAATAACAAATATATTTTGCGCGGCACGTGCGCCCACAACTCAAATGGCCAACGGAACCACCCGTCGGCGCTTGTCTGTCCATTCGTCCGTCTGTCTATTCGTCCGTCCATATGTTCCATATGCGGTGGGAATGCAGTCTGTCTGTATATCTGTCTGGCTGTCTGGGTTGCATTTTTATTTGGCGCTTACCTAACATCTTTTTGGGACTGGATGGTGCGGTGCCGCCCTCGAAGCCGGAATCATTGCTGCACGTGCTCATCCGTATGATCGATGGCGAGCTGGAGACGGATGCGCTGCCCGATGCCGTTGCCGAGGCGCTAGCCGAGCTGTTGCTGTTGCTGTTGTTGGCTGTCGGCGCCAGTGTGTTGGCGGCATTTGTGCTGGCGGCATTTGTGCGTTTCTCGTGGGTTGCCGTTGTGGCCGCCGTCTCCTCGTCGAATTCAGAGGAACTGCTGCCGCTGCTGTTGCTGCTGCTGCATGCATCGCTGTCATCCTCATCGCTTTCCTCGTCCAGTGAGCCGGCCGTTGCCTCGCTGCTTTCCTCGCTGCTCTCATCGTCCGTATTCTCATCGGAGTAGACAATCTTTTCGCGCTTCCAGAGCGGACGTGGTGTGGCCACCAGCGGATATCGTGGCGCCTCCTCTTTCACATAGCATTTGCTGGTTGTATCGATTTTGATTTTCTTCTGCGGATCGAAGCGTGCGGGCGTCGCTTCTTTAGCCTTTTGCTTCTTTTTCTCCTTTCGCTGCTTCTTCTTCATGCTGGCACTCAAATTCGCACAACCGTCCGCGCTGGAGTAATCGCCTGAACTGTCGTCGTCGTCGTCGTCGCTATTTTCCGCGGACGAGGGTATATAGTCCTCTAGATCGGCGTCAACGTCTCGCAGACACTGTGCCAAATTCGATACTGTTGCAAACTTTGATAAATTATTGCCGACGCCTTCGCCGCAGCTGTTGTTGCTGCGCTCATTGTCGACAGCAGCAGCAGCAACGGCCGCGTCGACAGCAGCAACAGATCGTGGCTGAGTATTCTGCTCATCGCCAGTTGTTGCTATTGTTATTGCTGCCGCTGCTGCTGCAGCTGCTGCTGTTGTAGGCGTTGTCGCCATTGCTGTGGTTGCAATTGCTGCTGCTGCTGCGGACACTGCTGCAGTTGCAGTCGTTGCCGGTGATGACGCATTTGTGGCCGCCGGCAACGTTTTGGCCGCTGCCGCTGCAATGGCCGCCTTAGTGGGGGCCAACGTTATAAATTGATCGGCATTGATTGGGGTCACATTGCTGTCTGGCAACGATCTTGTTGCTGTTGTTGTTGTTGCTGTTGTTGTTGGTGTTGCTGCTGCTACTGCTGCTGTGGGAGTCGGTGCGACTTTCTTCTTGGCTGCTGTTGCTGGCGTCGCAGTTTTGCCAGCACTTTTTGGCTTTGTCGTTTTCGGTGATTGCACCTTTGACTTTGGCTCAACGGTTTCCGTCAATTTCGATTTAGTTTCCGTTTGTTGTTTCACTATTGCTGTTGTTGTTGTTGTTGTTGTTGCTGTTTCTATTGTTGCTGATGCTGCTGCTGCGATGTCTGGTGGTTGCTGCTGCTGTCGCTCATTATTATGCGTTGTTTTATTTATTTTCGTTGCTGCCGCTGCCGCAGCCACTGCTGTTGCTGTTGCCTGTTGTTGTTCAGGTGACTTGGCTGCTTGCCCGGCATTTATTTTTGGCGCTGCTGTCGCTGTTGCTGCCGTTGTTTTTGCTATTGTTGCTGCTGCCGCCATTTCGATCAGTTTTGATTTGCCTGCTGCTTCTGCTGTTGTTGTTGTTATTGTTGATGCCGTTGCCATGACTACAGCGCCGTCGATGGCGTTGCCAGATTGTGTTGCTACTGCAGCAACTGCTGCTGCTGGCTTGATTGTGCTTCCTTTTTCAACAGTTGTTGCCACCTTTTCTGTTGTTGTTACTGTGGATAATTTTAATGCTGCTGCAGTTAAGGTTGATGTTGCTGGCGTGGATTTTGGTGAACTTTTGGCTTCTTCGGTTTTACTTTCGATTGCTGCTACTGCCGATTTTGCAACTGTGACTGTTGCTGCTGATGGCGAGCTTGTTGCAACTGCAGTTGTTGTTGCTGCTGTTGTTGACTTTGCTGTTGTTGCTGTGGTCGCTGTTGCTAGCTTGGGTGTTGCTGGTGTGGATTTGGGTGAGCTTATTGCAGCTGCAGTTGTTGTTGCTTCAGTTTTAGATATTGTTGCTGTTGCTGCTGTTGTTGACTTTGCTGTTGTTGCTGTGGTCGTTGTTGCTAGCTTGGGTGTTGCTGGTGTGGATTTGGGTGAACTTATTGCAGCTGCAGTTGTTGCTTCAGTTTTTGATATTGTTGCTGCTGCTGCTGTTGTTGACTTTGCTGTTGCTGCTGTGGTTGTTGTTGCTAGCTTAGGTGTTGCTGGGGTGGATTTGGGTGAACTTATTGCAGCTGCAGTTGTTGCTTCAGTTTTAGTTATAGTTGCTGCTGCTGTTGTTGTTGACTTTGCTGTAGCTGCTGTGGTTGTTGTTGCTAGCTTGGGTGTTGCTGGGGTAGATTTGGGTGAACTTATTGTAGCTGCAGTTGATGTTGCTTCAGATTTAGTTATTGTTGCTGTTGTTTTTGTTGCTGATATTTGTGAAGTTGTTGCTGCTGCTGCTGTTGTAGTTGTTGTCTTTGCTGTTGCTGCTGTTACCTTAGCTGTTGCTGCACCTGATGTTACACCCTTAGCTGTTAAAGTTTTTTGCGGTGTTGCTGCCTCTGTTTTAATTGGTGTTAGTTCAATAACTATTTCTGACTTAAGCAAAGGTGTTGCTGATGTTGCTGCTGTTGTTGTTGCTGCAGCGTCCTGGAGCGACGGCTCAGTGGATTCTGGGGTTACCTCCAGCTGACGCTCGCCCAGCGCCTTCTTGCGATTGCTCATGTAGAGCGTCTCCCGGGAGCCGATCTGTGACCAGAAATCCTCGCCGCTCTCCGACTTTTGCAGCGCCTTGCGTATGGGTTTGGGCGTGGCAACGCCCTCTGTCTTGACTGGCACGGCTGTGGACGTGGCAACGCCTTCTGTCTTAACGGGAACGGATGTGGGCGTGGCTGTGGCCTGACTCTGCTGAATGGACGCCTCATCGAAGGTAAAGATTTGGGCAACGCTCACAGGTTGCTGCTGCTGCTCCTGTCTGCTCCTGTTGCTCCTGCTGCTCCTTTGACTTGGGCGGTTTCTTTAGTGGCGATGTCTTTGCCTTGGGCGCTGCTTTCATGAAGCCCTCAGGCAGCGCATGTTCCTCCTCTGTCGCCTTGGGCGGCGGCAACTTTTTCTTGGGCAACTTGAAGATCTTGTGTATCTGATGATGCTCCTCCATTGTCTCCACATTGGCCGTAAACTTGGGCTTCGGACTGCTGGCGGGCGCCACAGCCTCCTCCAGCTCTTGGACGCTGGGCATGTGCTGCTGGCCCACCACCGCATTCTCCACATCGACAACGGCGGTAATTTTGTGGCGCAGCTTCTTGCTCTTCTTCTTGGGCTGCTTGACGGCATTCGAGGATTGCGTCTCGTCCGCTGTGGTGCTGTCATGGCTGCTGCGCCGCTCCAGGTGTATCAGCTGGAAGCTGCCCGAGCTCGATTTTTGCAGCTTATTGAGCAGCTCCTGCTCCTGCTCCTGTATGATGGAGGCGCGGCGACGCAACTCGCCGGCATTCAAATCATCGTCGATCTTGTCGGAGGAGATGTCCTCGCAGATGTCATGAAATGTGGGGCACTGCACCAGACTCAACCGGCGTATGGACTCGGTTATCTGGGCCGTTTTCTCCACCTTCTCCTGCTGCTGATCCTGCTCGCGCTCCACCTCGGACTCCTCATCGCTGCTAGCCGCTAGCGTCTGCTGCAACTGTATCTGTGCCTGTGCCGGCTGCTGCAGTTGCTGCTGTTGCTGTTGTTGCCGCGGCGCTGCTGCCTCTTGCTTCTCGTCGCGTATGTAGAAACGTTCGCGCAGCAGCTCGCCTGGTGACTTTTTGTTGCTGGTTGTGGGAAATGCGGCCAGCTCATCGGCCAACTTCTGGCGCCAGCTCAGACTGGGCTCTGCTGCCGGCGGCAGATCCCGAAATTGATGCTCCTGCTGCTGTTCAATCTGTGCTGGCGTCTCCTCGACGCGCTCCTTGCTGCGTCTGCGTATGGTGGATAGACGCACCACAGCGCGATTCCGGCGTATGGTAGACCGTCTTGGCTGCATTACCTGTTGCTGCGGCTGCTGTTGCTCCCGTTGCTGCTGTTGCTCTCGTTGCTGCTGCTGCTCCTTTGGCTGCTGCTCCTTTGATTGTTGTTGCTGCTGTTGCTGCTGTTGCTGCTGCTGCTGCTGTTGCTGTTCTTTGGCCAGTTCAGACTCACGCTTGCGCTCCACGGACTCAGCTGAGCGTCTATATCTCGCCGAGCTGACATCTATATCCGCCGTATTAATCGCAATGGGTCGCGGGGGTATATAGCGACTGCTGCTGTTGCTGCCATAGCTGGACACAGACGTGTACTTGGGCGACTGGATGCGCGTGAGCGGCATGAGGCTGCTGTGCCCGCTGTGCCGGCCCGTCAGTGCCGAGACCTCCTTTATGGTGGTCAGCTTGGGCTGATAGCGCGAGGATAAGCCCAAGATGCTGCTGCTGCCGCCAGGGCTGCTGCTGCTGCCGATGCCGCTGCTGCTGGTGTAGCTGGGCGAGCGGGGCGAAGGCAGCAGCGGCACCATATAGCTGCCCGTATAGGCGCGATTATAGCTGGATGTATAGCTGCTGGGGCTGCTGGGGCTGCTGCTGCCGGAGCTATAATATGGTGAATACAGCTGGCTGCTGCCGCCGCTGTAATAATAGTTGCTCGAATCCGAATAGAGCGGCATTTTCTCTCGCTTTTGCACTCAACAAAAAATTTAACAAAAATCGAATCAACTTTTTCACTATTGTTTTTATCTTATTTTTTTATTGTTTATTTTGCGTTAGTTTTGTTTACATCAACTAAAGAAACAAGCGTCTATATTTATATGCCCCGTGGTGTCAATTGGTTTACACTTGCTTTAAGTTTTCAATATTTGATCGCATTTTCTGTGCAAATTGCATACATGATTTTAGAATTCTTGAATTTTGTCACAAAATCAAATATTTCAACGGCTTTGAATTTCTTCACAGCTTAACGCTTGCATGATTTTTGAATATACACAGATATATATACATATGTATATAAATATGTTTGTGTATATGTAGATGATGTCCACGTCTCAGTCTAATTATACAATATTTTTGTTTTTAGATTTCAAAATTGTTGTCATAATGTTGCCAAGAACTGAGCAACATTAATTATCTCGAAATGGGCTTTAATTGCCAATGATTGAAGGGCTAATTGTAAATTGAATTTGAATAGAAATTGAACAAGCCATTTAGTATTGAAATTGAATATATTTCAATTGAAATATTACTTAGGCTCAACTACTATCAGAGGTAAGTTAATGATTACATAATTGAATGCGAATTTGGTATTTCAATTGAAATTGAACTTTAACTGAGCTTTGAGAGCTTTAAGCTGCGACTGACTTAAAGTCAGCTGTAGCCTGGCTGAATTTTGGTCTGCTTCGCTTAAGGTACTCAGCTTTAAGCTAAGTCTTAAGACCGATTTTGGGATTGAGAGAGCCTGCTTTCAGCATACAGAAGTTTTCGAGCTTTGTGCTTGAGTGGCGCTTGAAGCTTAAGAAAATAACGTATTTTTGAAATGGAAAATAGAAATAGAATATGGAAAAAAAGCATGAAGAGATTGTTTCCAAAGCGCTTTAAGCCAAGTACTTAACTGAAGCTTTTGAGGCCATTTCGATCTTTAGCTAATCAAAGCTTAAAAACAACACTTCGTATGCATTGAAATAAGAGTAAAGAGCTTAAAGCTCTGACAAAATGTAAGCCAAGCTTTAAGTTATTTCTCGAGTATTCTGCAATTACTTTGACACGACACGGGCCATACGTTGAAATGATACGGCCAGACAAATATCTATATTAGCTCCGGCCCCACATGCGGCATATAGAAATAGACCATGTTTCGTTTAGTATATTAATTTGTATGACGTAAGCTCACGAGTTGTCGCCGTCAACGTTGTTGTAGCTGACGTTGACGTTGCTAACCTGTCTGGCGAATTTCCACGGGCACGCATCAAGAATTTGATGGTCACCCTTATTAAAATCTCTAGTTTTTTTATATATTAGATTATTTATCAATTGTAATTGTTGTTGTTACACTTGATAGAGCAGCGACGCGTTACTTTTTGAAAACTAAACCGAAACGTAAAATAAAAAAATGAAAAATCAAATCCCAAGTACAGACACTTTTCAACGAGCCGAACGCATTAACGGAAACTACTGAAATGTGAAAAGACAGCGCAAAAATGTTCAGGCATTGGAGCTGTTCCTGATCTCGCACACACACACACACACCATACACACACACACCATGACACACACATTGACACACACACAGATGCCAGCAGAGCAAGAGAGAACTCAAGATTCTGCAGAGACTCGGGGCTAACTTCGATATTATTGATGCTGCTGTAGTTGTTGCTGCTGCGCCTGTAGATGTTGCTGCCGTGGCTATTGCTGTTGTCACTGTGTGCGTGTTGAGTTGGCCAAGCAACAGCCCCCAGACCAGCAGCAGTAGACAGCAGCAGCAGGCGCGGCAGGCATTGCCTGGTCTTCGAAATTGGCGCTCTCAGTCAAAGTTCTATATATTCTTGCTGCCGATTTCGAAATATGCCAGACACACATATACGCAAACATACACACTCTCACACACACACACACACACGCTCAAGCACACACACACACACATTTGTACAGCTAACAAACACAGTCATAAATTAAATGTCCACACATGAGCGCGAGAAATGTTTTCGAATTTCGAAAAACATCAAAAATGAGTTTTGAAATCATTTGGCATATGCTTCCTCTTCTTTGGCATATTTCTTTGTTTTTGCATAGCGAAAGTAAAAGCTAACCAGCTGACAGCACACAGCGACAAAGAGGGAAAGAGAGAGGGAGAGAGGTAGAGAGAGGGAGAGAGAAAGAGCGACAGAGAGAGACAGAGAAATATCAAATTGAGCGCATTATGAAAGGCAACCATTGAGAAAACGTAAGAGCAACGATCTCGAAATTTTGCGCTTTGCTGTCAAATTGTTAATCGTTTCAAAAGTTTTCAGCACTATTTATGAACCCACGAATCCGAGTGAATTTCAACGAAATGTTTTCGATCAGCTGCCTATGATAAGCCAGCTCATAAAATGGTTCCTTCAGTTGAAGAAGTTAGCGAAAGAAAGAGAGAAGATTTAATTATCTAATATGATAAGAAAGTTCATTATAAATGTTTCTTACTGCAAATACTTGAAGAAAGCACAAGGAAAATCGAACTGGATTTGAACAAAAATATGATCTTTGGGCAGCAGAGCGGGTTTTAATGTTGGATCTATAATTCTACCGATGTGCTAGCTATGGTTACTTATTCTACTTCGAAAAACTACACAGATATAAATAGTTTTCTGATCTAAGATTGGAAGAAGAAGATATTGCCTAGTAATCCCTAGTTGAGTTGAATTGAGCTCATATTATATGAAATTGATTAATGGATATCCTTTGTTCAAAGTTCAAATAAGGAACAGGCGAAATAATTTCAACTTCTCGGGTAACCTAGCTATTTCGACTAAGTAATAAATTTTACTATAAGACTCAACTATAAGAAGAACTATAAAAATACCCTTTAGAAGGAATCCATCAATACCATAGATCATATATCATTGCAGGCTTTCAAATTTGGGTGGATGTTAGGTGAATGTCAGATACATATTGCAAGCAATTGAAGATATGGAGTGTACTCATCTTTACTAAGGTATACCTTAAGTAATGCCATTTTGTATACCCTTCTAGAGGGTATTATAATGTGCTCATGAAATGTTCAACGCGTGCAAAGAGATATCTTCGAAAACATAAAGTATATCAAGATGTCTTATTCAAACTCGGCATTTATAATCTTATCTAAAGTCGGAGCACTCATATCATATAGGTGCTTTAGGAAAGATCGATGGAATAGTAGGATCTTATAAGGCAAAATATTCTTTTTCCAAAGATATTTCAACAAACTCAACAATTTGCAGCTGGAGGGAAATGTCTACATGTGTATTAAGTCTGCGGCATGCCGAAGATATTCTTACTTTCTTTTAAATCTTAAGCTAATACACTCATAAACTTTGGCATATGTGATTCACTTTGAGAAAAGGACAAAACAGTCCTGTCTAGAATGGATACTGTATATATAAATATACATATAGATTGTATTATCTTACATTATCTCTACTTTCTACCACATACAAAATCTTTAGTCTTTACACAAAGACTCGGCTGCTATTGAAAAAAGCTCACACCTGTTCTGCATATATCTGGCGTATGCTTCGCTGTTTTTTGTTTAGTATTCGCATTGTTTTCCCAATTTTAAACAAAATTATATGAACTATAAGTGTTTGTCTTTAGCAATAAGGCAAATGCCTTGACACTTAGCTGGCACGTGTAAACTTAACCCTAATGAAAGCTGTGCAGATGCCCAAGAATTTAAATATTGAACGCCGTATAATATCCTCTAAAAATAAATACCCCGCAACGAATCTTATTATAAATCCAATTATGCTTTTGTCAAACAGCAAAATTCTTGAATATTCGAAACGTTCGAAAGGGTTTTCTTTTAATCTTTGCCAATTCAATTCAAAAGCGAATCAATGTAAGGCGCGATATACTATGGATGGACCCCGAAAATACAGGCCCTGGTTATGTTATGGTAAATAATGCTCAATTTGGAAGCTGATTGATTCGTACACCTGCTCGACGAAATGCTTTTTGCGCATCTTTCGGATATCGTTGTTTTTGGCCACCTCCCTCTTCTGCCTCCCCCCCTCAAGGGAAGGAAATAGCAAATGCCACACAGAACCCCAACAAATTTGTTGTTGTTTCTTTGCCACACGACGCTGACAGCGACGCGACGCTTGACGGTGACGCTTTTCGGTTCCGCAAAATGCATTTATAGCCGGCAGCACACACAGTGTGCGGCGAAAGGTGTGTGTGGTACCAGCGCCAGACGGGTGCTACGGCAGGGGGGGGGGTGGGGCGGTGGGGTGAGGGGCGTGTCGTTCAACTAGAAATAGAATGCAACATGTACGAGTACGAGTACGAGTAGCGCCTGCCTCGGCGAGTACTTAATCTTTGCGATTTATAGCCAGGCCGACTTTCCATTATTTTTAACGTTTTGCTTGTCGCGTTTCGTACACACACACACACACACACACACACAAACACACAGTTTATATATATATATATATATATAATATATTTGCATGCATATTCTCTTGTATTTTTAGTATTTGCTGTAATTTTGTATACTTTGCCTGCATTCCTTTCGTGTCATGTTGTTGCGCTTGTGAGTCGCATCCGTAGGATATAAAGCAACAATGTTTTTAGTAAATAAACTAGAAAACTATCTTGTACAAGATCTCATACCTTCTCCTTAACTTTTGAAAGCCCTTTAACACAAATTGTTATGAGTCTTCAACTATATTCTATTCTAGAATCTTATTAGCAGCTAGGCTACTTATTTGTTTTCCAACACTGTAATCTGGGAGTGTTAGGGAATGCAGGAATGCAATGGAAATCTACAACTCCCATTTAAGCTTTTATCACATCTAACCCGAGAATACTTTAACCTTTCAATATTTGTATTCCCTACCATATTCAATTGGCTATAACAACTTAGAGGGTATCTCGTAGTCGTGTATGGCCACAGTTTGCCACTTTCTGTTCTGTTATTTTTGTATCTTGTTTGGCCCGTTGCTTGTTGGCAAACGCGCAATAAATTGATTTCTAATACCGCATGTCCCGCCTGTCCATATCAATATCAGCTATATAATGCGAATCGGGCTTAATTGGGATTTCAAATTACAAGCATTTCCGCCATGTTTAATCGGCGCTTCGTAAATGTTGTTTGCTTTGGCCAAGTTTCAGGGTGAAGGCCAATTCGATTCGACAAAAGTTTCGATTGAACTATAATTAAAACAAATCTGGCAACTATATGATCCTATAACTAGAGTGTTACAGCGACTTTGTTGCCACAATCTGACATAGTATTTGGATATATTTGGTATACTTTCAGTCCATTAAATAACACTTCAGTTACTTGAGCACTTTAGAGGGTAACTCCATTTCCATCAGCCTTGACTATGGCAATCTATTAACGACAAAATAATGCTGTGTTTTCTATATGCATGTTTGTAAATGCATCAATGTGTATACGAACATATATATTTTAAAAGGCGTTGTGCTCATTTCGCTGCAGCACAAAAATACAAAGTGCAATAAATATAAATCTGAAACGATGGCACTTTTCTTGTTGGCTTTTTGCATAAATACCTGCACTTTCATTATTCATTT
Source organism: Drosophila kanekoi (assembly GCA_037075305.1). NCBI lineage: Eukaryota > Metazoa > Arthropoda > Insecta > Diptera > Drosophilidae > Drosophila > Drosophila kanekoi. The sequence goes on along the minus strand of JBAMCE010000451.1, from coordinate 9,466,945 downwards.
TGTGTAATTTTAATTGCGGCTGAACAACGGATTTTAGTCAGCTGGAAAAGCAGCCTCTACTCGGGAGGAGGGAGAGTGAGATGCTGTATAAGTATGAGTATGAGTATGAGTATGAGTATGAGTATGAGTATGAGTATGAGTATGAGTATGAGTATGAGTATGAGTATGAGTATGAGTATGAATATGAGTATGAGTATGAGAATGAGTATGAGTATGAGTACGAGTATAAGTATGAGTATGAGTACGAGTACGAGTATGCGTATGAGTATGAGAATGAGCATGAGCATGAGCATGGGTATGGGTATGAGTATGAGTATGAGTATGATAATGAGTATAAGAATGAGTATGAGTACGAGTATGAGTATGAGTATGAGAATGAGTATGAGTATGAGCATGAGTATGAGTATGATTATGAGTACGAGTATAAGTATGAGTATGAGTACGAGTACGAGTATGCGTATGAGTATGAGAATGAGCATGAGCATGAGCATGGGTATGGGTATGAGTATGAGTATGAGTATGAGTATGAGTTGAGTATGAGTATGAGTATGAGTATGAGTAAGAGTAGAGTATGAGTATGAGTGTCAGTATGAGTATAAGAATGAGTATGAGTAGGAGTACAAGTATGAGTATGAGAATGAGTATAAGTATGAGTATGAGTATGAGTATGAGTATACGTGTATAAATTATGTACCAGCTTGCCCAACCCCTCAAAAAATGAGTAAAAAAGTACAGACAAATACATACATACGTTAAGTATTAACATATATTCATATTTACATATACATATATACCCTTAGGCATGTCATATCGGTTGGCGTTACGTGTGCCGTGTGTGCTGCACCGTAAAAACATGTCATTTGCATTCAGAGCGATTAAAATAAATGTGCTCGAAATTGTAACAACAGGAAGACATTTACCCAAAAGTATACAAAAAATCTGCAAGGCTGTCAGACCCCAAAACAAATGACGGCATTTAAAATACGTACGAATATATCAATACGAATGAGCCAATTATAAGTATATATATGTATGCACACATACACATATATACACATATATATATATATATATATATGTATATTACTCGCGGCTACGTCAAATGATAAGACATTTGCAAATGAATAGAAATAAATCTATAATGTATAAGGTGCTTCAATAACAATACAATATCCCAAAGAATTAGATCAGCTAAATCTGAACTGAACTAAAAATGAAACCTTATTGTTATGTTCAGGTTTTGTAGTCAATTGTTAAATATAGATTTTATAACAATATATACGTTTTTTGCTTTGTTTTTTAGTGAGGAAGATAGAAGATAGATAGAAGATATATGCATTATGCTATAACTCAAATTTCAGCTGGAACATTGAACTGAAATAACCTGGATGCAGACTGTTTTGAGATCTATACGAGATTTCTTTTGGATAGTATTTGGGTAAGTTCGTTCCATCAATGCTTCTTTCCACTCGCAGTCCTACACTATGGAAAATGCATTCCTAAATAACTTCGTTGTTTATAGTCCGATATTTATGATATGTTCAGGTCAGCAATATAACATCAAAAAGTGTGTTTATATCTATCGCCCATAGCTATATCTTCAATTTTGTAAGGAACGCTATCCAAGACGTGAAGAACTAGAGCCTACAATCCGTAATATGAGATTTGGAGCTCTTGTAAGTTTTTAGCATTCGGCTAAAAAACCATTAATTGAAAGTCGAAATTTATCAATCCATCCATTTATGTGCATACATGCTGGAGCCCACTATTCTGCACAGGAATCATAGGGTTCAGCAAAACCCAGTTTTCACATTTGACCGTTACATTTTCTATAGCTACATTTCCCAGCCAAAAGCTTTGCACGCTTTTCGGTTATTGCCGCGACTAGTGTGAAAGCTTTTCGAGCAGCTTTGACGCGTGGCGCCACCTGGCGAAAGCACCACGAACACATACCAATAAATCGCAGCGTAGTAAAAGCTCAAGGGGCAGGTAGTTGGGGGATGAAAACTTTTTGGGACTTACCCTCACACTTCAGACCCTGAATAAAGAAACCGCCCATCAGCGAGCCGCAATGATCACAAAACGTGGGCGACATAAAGGTGTGGGGCTTGAACCTGTGCGGCATGTCGATCTTGAAGCGTTCGCGCAGCAGCTGCAATAGAATATTCGTTTAGTTGGGGGTATTCCTTTGTAAGGGACTCGGATGTGCTGGTTGGACCTACAATTGTGCTGGCGGAATTGAAGACGGAACCGGAGCACTTGCCAAGCAGCTTCTCATGGCACTTTTTGTGGACGACCGTCTGGCAAACTGTACAATGGTTATCGATTAGTTATCAAGGAGCTGCCAGAGTTGCCACCTTACTCACTTATGCACTGATAACCCTGCTTGCCAAAGCCCCACAGAAACAAATTGCAAAACGCGCAAAATGTCGGCGTGCGAAAGAACTTGGCCACAAAGCGGTGTCCGTTTATGTCATGGGTTCTGCAATAATTGGTAGACATTAAATTTGGATAAATATGGCAACACTTTACTTGCTCGACCGACTCACTTTTGATGTTTAATGGCGCCCCGGCGATTCGTAATGCTGCGCGGTCGCGTGCGTCTCTCCACATAGCCGCCGCTGACACCGCCAACACCACTGCTGCCACCACCACTGTCCCTGTCCCTGTCCCTGTCCCTGTCCCATTCCCTGTCTCTGTCCCTTTCCCTGTCTCTGTCCCTGTCTCTGGTGTATGCCTCCTCCTTGGAGTGCTGGCGCGGTAGCTCAAAGGAATGCTGCTTGCCATAGTGATAGTGATTGTTGTAGTGATCATCACAGTCCCGTTCCCGGTCACGGTCGCGATCACGCCGCGTGCCGCTGGCACTGGATCCGCTAATGCCGCTGCCGGCGCCGCTGCTGCTGGACGAGCTCTGTTTATAGCGCACCTGCGAAGATAAATGTATAATCAAGTGGATTATTGCTTTACAAGATATTGAACAGGTTGCACTGAGTAAAAACAAATGATCACACTTCACTCACAACTCGATCAGGCTTGTCTGTGTTTTCAATAAGCAAAACCCAGTGTTGTAAAGTAAATAAGAATCATTTTAGTGCTGCTCACAATCGCTCCCAATAGTTATGTATGTATACGATACATAAGCGAGTTATTAAAAACATAATTGTTCCTAAGAGCATCAAGAGCAGCCCAGATTCTATTGGGTCCCATACAATTGTAGTTTCTTAGTGAACACAAGGTAATTAGTTGGTTATAAAAATAACAAACAAAATTTTGTTTCAATTTTCACTTTCAATAAGAATTGTGCATATGGGTAAAACCAATTAAATTTACAGTTTATAAATATTGTTTTGTTATAGACTTTTTTAAATATACAACATTGTTAAACTAACACAAATTGTGTAGCCTGATCTGAACTAAAGCATACCCTGGAATTATGCACTTGTTGGCAGATTAATAGTGAAAGCTTGTGAGGTACTTAAGCTTCAGTTACTTCACATCAAATCGATATAATAGCTTTTTTTTTATTGGGACAAGTTCTAGTTCTCTCCTCTGATATGCATATATGAACGTATTCCAACACTAGCAACCGCATTATGCGTTGCTCAACACATGAACCTCAGAGATTCATTTAGCTAGAGACCTTAAAGTCTTGAATCTATAGCGGACCGGATATATCGAAAAACCTAACATTGATCAACTTGGACACCTTGGCACCTTTTGATTGTCTGATTTCGCTTACATCGTGGCTCAGTAGCCGTGAGGAGCTGCCGGAGCTGCGTGGACGCTGGCTGCTGCTGCTGGAGCTGCTTGTCTTCTGCTTGCGCACTTGGGCGCGGGTGAACATCATCTTGGCGGCGTCCGCTTTCGCGTCGACGGCGCTACAAAATCTCTATGCGATTCGCTCGCCGTTATTGCGGCTGCCGTGCGCCTCGCAGCGGTAACTGGATGACCACGTATTGCCTCCTATTGCCGAACCTCAATTCCGTTCGATGCGATCCACTCTCGCATATGCGAGCTCCTAGTTCCGCGGGGTTCTGCTGGCGAGCTGGGGAGCTGGGGCGGCAGTGCTATCCGGCTGCTGCTTCTGTTTTGTGTTATGTGTTTAACGATACGAAAGGCGAAGGCACGAAGCGTATTTCTTATAAGTATTTATATTAAATAAGCTTTTCAGTTTTCTTAATGCTGCTGTTGTTGTTGATTTTCATGTTGTTGCTGCTGCTGTTGTTGTTGTTGCTGCTGCTGCTGCTGCTGTGTTGGCATTTTTGTTCAGCTGCAAGCGACTTTAAAGCCCTGTTGATGGACATCTGAAAAATAAGAGTATGAAATACAACAAAGAAACTTAAATACACTCACATATTATAAGCGCTCAGCCCCATTAATTATATCGCACAGTATTTAGAGTACTTCTTTTCTCTGACTTCAGCCATTATTCATATAAATTATATGCATGAAATACATACATATGTGGCCACGAAGAACAAACTGTTTCATGTTAATAATTCAGTTAATTTTATTTTTCTTACACACATTATTTGTCATTTCATGCTGTGGTCAATGCCTGAGAGTTGTTTTTGATATCATAAAAGGGGTTGCGAAATAAAAGAGAAGTTCAAGCATGTGTCCAAAATTGGAGTGAAATGTAGGTATAAATAAGCCGAATCACATTTTGTCCAAGAACTGTAGCCATTTTTCATATCTATCTATCCTATCCCATCTATCTATCCTTTCAAAATCGGACCTTATTCACCCTAGACATTCAAAGAACCTATAGAACAACTTCTTTATCAAAGTCAATCTCATTCACGTCAAAAGTCAATGTCAGCCCTTGCCAATTTTGTCAAGCATCATAGTTTAAATAAAGGTTTTCTATTCACCTAATGTCATTTATTTATTTATATTGACTTTGTTTATGCCATAACATTTCTAATTATAATATTGTTTAAATTTGGTAATGTTTGATCATATATAAACATACACATCATATTTGATTTGTTGGCTGTAGCTGCATTTGTACAATACAAAAGTATTTCCATCCCAGTTAAGTTAGCTGCGCCTGAGCACAGTAAAATTATGATGCCCAAGTTAAGTTGGCTGCGCTTCAATCGTTCATGAAATGGACCTGAGTGTGTACACAGCATGGAATTTTAACTAACTAGAGCAAACTACATTTGTACTAGTTGAATTGAAATAAATCATTTGGCCAAATAAGCCACGAGTCAGTCAATTTCCTGTGAGTATATAAAAACATCACGTAGCAGCAAGTGTTTTTTCATGGTGCACATGGATCGTGCCAAGCACACGATCCACGCAGGAAGTAGTCAATCGTATAAGTGTGTACAAACACATATATTTGTGTATACAGTATATACAATGTGTCTTTGGACATGGCCTTTAGACAAAACATTCAAATAGTAAGGGCAAGACTTTGTCACGAAGAAGAAGAAACAAAATTCCAGACCCACGGTGAAAAACAAAAATGTATAGAAATTTAGAGATAATTAATTGATAAACTGATGATAAGTGTGATTGATCTATGGCATCTACTGATAGATATATCCCATATACATATATACATATGTGTATATGTATATGTTGGGGGGTTTTTATATTGTCCAATGTTATGCTAGTCTTAACTATGGTGGAGGGGGTGGGGATCATTTGGGTTCCAAGCACAGACCATCAATAAACAATTGACTCATGTGCCTTTTGAGTACATGTATCAAATGCTGCTCATTGTTTATGTTCTCGTTTCTGATTAAATGCTGTGGGCTGTCCAATTTCTGTGGAAGCTCATTTGAGAAATTGCACCCAAAAAAAAAAAAAACAAAAACAATAACAAAAACAAAAACAAACCAATTCGAGATGCGATATTTGACGGCATTTTGTTTTGCTCGAATGCTCATCTATATACAATATATTTTTACAATATGTATTTGCACGCTTTGGGCTTGAAGGGCACACACCCATACACCCACACACGGTCACACACAGTCACACACACACTCACACACACCCACACACTTGTTAATGTTGTGATTGTATTTGTGTAGGGAATCCACCAGCGTGCTTCGGGCTCATGAGTCGTCAACATCTTCGCGTTTAAAAATATGCTTTTATTATTATTATAATTATTATTTTATGTGAATTTTGTGACTTTTGTAGGTGCCACCCAAAAATAAGTTTTCGATTCATTTGAAATTGTTGTTGTTGTTGTTGTTTTTTTGTTAATGTTATTATAAATAGATTTAAGTGGCGATTTCTGTGAGATTGCGTGCCAATTGATTGCCGGATATGATTAAAACTTGAAAAGTGCCAAAACAAACTTTGATACGTTTTTTACCTTTTGCTACGTTACGTTACGTTACGGTATTCCCATGATGCCCCAGACTCGATGACTGATCAAGTCACGAGTGCCTCGACTAGGAGATACCCAACAATATCCGAGCACGACCCGATGCCAGTGCTTCTTCTTTGACTTACATCGGTGCTTGTAGTCCGATCATTTTCGATCAGATTTCGCAGATTTCAAAATCAAAACTGATCGATATTATGAAATTAGCTACAGTTCGGGAACGAATGTTATCAGCGCATACTGTCTATGTCTAGAATATATACTTTTTGTCGAAAGTCTCCAGATTTAGTTCAGTTTTCGAGATGGAGAATATGCCTAGAAGGTTGGAGGCGCTTCCTTCTGCCTAATGCTTGCATTTACAAGAAACAGAGTATAATGTTTAGCTATTCACAAAGAGTTGTTTCATTTGTTGTTGCATAGCTCAGGGCGTCAAGGCTAGCATTAGCTAACCTCAAGAAGAGGAAGCGGGTCATAGATGGAACAGATCTTTGAGATACTTTTGGGAGCTGCTTCTTAATGACGAATCAATCAAGTCTTTGAGCATTTACACTTTCGATATCTTAAACTGACATAGTCTTCCATGAAATTCGTCGATTTTCTGTAGCTAAATGTATATAGATAATATCTATGGCGAAGTTAATCGAAACGATCTACGTAGTTCCTAGCGATTCTTCCAGATTGTGGTCTATCTTCAAGATCTGGTCTATAAGATATTGTGGACAGCTTGCCGCACTTTTTGATATTTTTTCAGCTCAACCAACAAGAGCTCCAAGTGCTTGGATAAAACACTTTTAGATTCTTTTCTTATTAAGACTTGATTATTATCATATGCTTTTATTTAAGGGCTCCTGACCTGACCTGACCCCTGCACCCTAAATAAGCTGATGAGCCTAGCTGGAAAGTCTAGCTGGAAAGCTGGATATATGATGAAAGTTGCTTTTAGACTAAAGTTATAATGACATTTTTTCTATGGATCTCATTGAAATGTCTATGGAATATTGCAGGAAACGATAGTTAACCGAAAGCGAAGTGCTTGCTATATTGTTTAAAATTTCATTATTATGCAAATACATAAGTTATAAATGCTTTGAGCATCTCGCATAAGTGAAATAGCAACAAAAACTAAGCAACAAATCAATCAAAACAACAAGTTGGGCGATTTGATAAAAAATATAAAGCCCAACGTTAACCCAAACCGAAACCAGATATGTAGATCCCAGCGCCACTCTAAAGCATGTGTCAACTTCAGATACGAATCGATTCATTTGTGGTAAACAGCTCTCGATGCGACGTGGGCGATGAGGCCGAAGGGGGGGCGATGGGGGCGCGGGAGGCGGGCAATGGATGGGTGCTCGCATGGACGGGTGGGATTGGATTGTATTGGATTGGATTGCTTTGGGTTGGCGTGGCGGCAACTTCGATGGCAACAGCGGCGGCTACTATAAACACATTCCGCATTGGTACAAAACACGCACGCACACACACACGCACACACACATAGACACAACAATAAATATTTCGTAGTGAAATGCTTTTGTTTTAATGCCCCGCAAAACACAGCGCAAATTGACTGGATGATTGTGCGGCCGTTGCGGCGGCTCTGGCAGTCATTTAAATATGTATCTATATAGCTATACCTATAGCTATAGCTATAGCTGCACAGATATCTATATAAATATATATGTATGTGAGTGTGTGTGTGTGTGTGTGTGTGTGACGTCATCAGAGCCTCGAAATGTGCTTAGCAGCTATTGGTTAGGCTTCACTTTATATAAAAAAAGCGCTCGTACTTTCACTTGTTTTTATTGTTATTTATTACAGCTTGCTTACTTTTTGCTTGCCTTGTGGAAAACCGAACACACAAAAAAAATGTATAAAAAAAAACAAAATGAATATTAAAAAAAGGCACACACACACGCGCACACACAACGCGCCTTATTCCACTCGAATGTGCAACACGCATACGCCGCGTTGTACGGCGATTGTCACTTTGTATTTGGAATCGGCGATTTGTGATTTGTCATTTGTTTGTTGTTTGGCTAGTTGAGACTTCTATTTGGCATTTTCCATTTTCCATTTTCCATCGAGTTTTAACCGTTCGGCCAAACAAACGTGAAACGAGCGCACGAACGAACGAACGAACGAACGAACAAATAAAGAATACAATTTGAAAGAAATATAAGTGCGAGCGAAAATTATATTGTGGAAAATATCTCGGGAAAATGCAAGGCAAAAGGAAATCTTCCGCTCTGTTTGGCTGCTGCGTTGATCTCGGCACGGCACAGAACAAAAAAAAAAAAAGTCCGCCGTTCGACTACGGCGAGCGCACTGAATCCGTATCTGAATGTGATATATATATACACCCAGGCAGTATCTTCATCTGTGTGTGCGTGTGTGTGTGTGTGTGTGTGTCTATCTGCCAGTGTTCTCTCTGTTTCTCTTTCTCTGCCGCTATCTTTAGCTCTTCTGAGAGTGCAGAACGCACAAAGAGCGCGTTTGTCGCTCGTTGAATATGCATAATGTGCAGAGTTATGGGCAAAGTATCATGTGCTCTTCGCATTAATCTGCATATATATGCACGTCTATGGCGAGTATATAGAAATCGAACTGAGCAAAGCGTTCAAAAATCAATATCTTACGTTACTCGATCAGACAGACAGGAGAGCGAGAGAGCGAGCGAGAGACAAGAGAGAGAGAGAGAGAGCAAGAGCGAGGGGGAGTGAGAGAGGAAGATAGAGAAAGTTGGAATGTGAGTAAACAGGAGCACGCATATACACTTTCTTTCAGTTTTTAAGGTCCTTCAGCTTCTTGTTTAGTTCAACATGCGATCTTTAATATAAATATATAATATTCCTTTAGTTAATTTATATCATAATGTTTCATATATGAGTTTTTTTCTGTCTTCAAATAATTTCTAACTTTGCTTTTAAGTTCCACATCCATACCTTATACCTTTCATATAACTTATTTAACTCTCATACTTTCATACTCTTCCGTAACATATCTGTATATCAATTATTTCATATTTCAGTTTTTTCTTTTCTTCTAATATCTTCAGTAAAACAATTCATGTTAAGGTACTTTAAATATATTGAGCAGTTACCAAAGTTTTGATAGCGAAAATCAAGAAAAAGATACTTTAAGTTAGTTACAGTTGAGGAACTTATAAGGAAAGGCAGGTTCTCGCGAACATACTCACGCGCACTCTCACATTTCAAAATCGTATTTATCCAAGTTCTTTTGGCAAGTAGAGCATTTGAGAGTCTCATATAGCCGTCAGAAAAGCATTGTTGCTTTTATAGGCACGCGCCCTCGCATTTCTCTAAATATTTCATTGTGTATTTTTAAATTTTCAACAAGATAACGCGAGAGAAAAAGCTCGGAAAGAGTGCGAAAAACACACAGCGAGAGACAGAGAGACACAGAAAACTATCAAGAAAAATAAAACAAATAAATTGAAAACAAAAAAGACAACAACAACAACAAAAACAAACAAACGCCCTTTGGACAAAACATTTAAGAGCAGCTGTGATTAGGATTTGGGGAAAGCTCCGCCTACAATCCGTTCACGATGGGACTGTGTAATATGATGCCCTTCATGCTCTCGTAGTGCTGGCCACCTGCTGCCAGGTCGGTGCTATAGAGCTCAAGGTTGTGGATCAGCTGGAGTATGTCCCGGTCCAGTTCGTCGTTCAGCAGCTCACGCTTGGCCGCATCGCAGCAGATGTGAAACTCCTCCAAATGCTCCTCGATCTCGGCCCTGCCAGCCTCCAGATCCTCCTCCCGGATTCGCACACAGCCCTGATGAACCAAACGATTGCCCATGCCGCCGCGCAGAACCCAGTTCTCCGAAATTCAACTTTTGCAAGCGCAGCTCCGACGAGCAACTGGCTACAGAAGTTGCAAGTTGATTCATAGTTGCTGCCGTTATCGATATCTTTTGGTGTATCGATAACTCGGCATGCAAAACGATCTATCGGAATGACAACGAGTAAGAGCTGTGAGCTTTGTTATTATTTGCCTGGTTCCGGACTGCGCACTGTGAACCGAATCGTTGGGAAATATTTTGTATTTTCAGATATATATATGATATATATAGATTTAGCTGTATGTTTCAAAGTATTTGAAACTGTTTACGGCCAAACCAAAAACAAAGTATCGATAAATACATTGATAAAGTTTCGATAAGTTTTTGTTATCTGTACAGTTCATAATGTAAATCAGATCGAAGCTTAAAACCTTGACACATCTGTCATCGTGATTGTGCAATAGCTGTCCCGACTTTTCGTGCGAAGCTGCTTCATTTAGAAACCAAAATATTATCAAACTTGTCTCTGGCGATTGTTTGTGTGAAATAAGTGAGACGACAAACCAAAGTTGGGAGAAAAACTGAGGTTTTGGGCACCAATCGGAGTCGAACTGCAAACAGAACGTGCGACTGGCAACCGGGTAACAGGCGGCAATTCCAGAAGCCTGGCATAGTCAACCGTTTGGCTCAGAGACTGATAGACGCAACTTCTTATTGTTGTTGTTTTTTGTTGTTTTTTTTTTGTTTGTTTGTTTGTTTGTTTGTTTGTTTTTTTTTTTTTTTTTGGCGATCTAAGAAGTGTTTTGTTTGTGTTGTTTTGTTAGTGCTGTTGTTAGTTAGTTGTTATTGTTGTTGTTTTTTTTTTGTGGTCAAGTTTATGTATCCAAGCATGGCCGAAAGACGCTTGCGAAAGGAACTGAATGAACTGTATAAGCTGCAGCCGAGCAATTGTTGCGCCTGGCCCGTGACCGGGGATCTGATGCTATGGGAGGCGACCATTTTGGGCGTGAGGGACACGCCCTATTATCTGGGCGTATTCTCGTTGCGGCTGAAGTTCAACAGAAACTATCCGTTTATGGCGCCACGCGTTAACTTCCTAACCAAAATCTATCACTGCAATATTGACTTCGATGGCTACATCTGCTGGGATCTGTTGAGCACCAAGTGGACCGCCCTGATTAATGTGTCAACAATCCTACATGCTGTCTGCGCCCTGATGCGCGAGCCCAATGCAGATGATCCGTGCGACGAGCTGATGGCCGCACTCTATCGCGACAATCGCCAGGAGTACAACAACAATGCGATTGACTGGACGCTCCGCTATGCCATTGCTCCAAGCGTGACGCTGCCTCCGCTGCAGCTGCAGTGCCAGCCGGTGATGATTGAGGAGCAGGATGACGATGACGAGGACGCGGACGCGGACGGGGTTGTAGCTCGTCATGAACAGGAAGACGATGACAATGACGAGGCAGCGGATGATGAAGACGAAGATAACGACGACGACGACGACGACGACGAGGAGGAGTATGACCAGGCGGAGGAGGAGGAGGAGGACGAGGAAGTTGATACAGATGATACAGAGCCAGAGCAAGCTGACGCTGCCGAGTCACAGCTGTAAGCTGACGACGGGGAGCTGCAAACTAATGAAATAACAACAAACGCTTAATTACAATATTCCCATGAATTTATTTATAATATATAGTTAAAAAACCCAGCGCACAATGTACGTCTTGTATCGTCTCCTCTTAAGTACATAGACTCAACAACGAACGCTTCACCTGCCCGCAGCTGAGCAGCTCGTGGACTGCAAGGCAATCATGACAATATCTCCAGCTCGTTGAAGCACAATTGAACACATTGCCAGAGCATCAAATGTGGGCTTAGATTATGATCTTAAATTAGTTATAACTGATCTATATGTACCTATAAATATCTATTTCTATCAAATAGACTAACTGACAAACAAGCTGCACTTCGTGCTGTAGCCCTTTGTGATGATAGGCTTTAAAGCTATATTTTTCATTCGATGATCCAAATAATTACAGAGTTGAGTCGCTCTTTCCGCCAAATCCACCTTTCGTTGTGGAAAATGGGGGACTAAGACTGTTTATTTTCACGGGCCAGAAGTAATATATATATATATATATAACTAAGTAACTAGATTTACATTTACATACATATGAATATTCAATTGGTCGCGAATTTCTAAAAGTAAAAATATGCTTTAATATATATACATAGATGTATAAGAAATATATGGTACTATACACCTATTATACTTCATAGCTTATTCAAATACGATGCAGATGTTTCTGCAACTGAGAAATGCCTCTTATGATATGACAGCTCGTATTCCTTTAAAGGACTCCCTTAGCCCTGAGACCTTATCTTGTGCTTCAAGCCTTTTAGGTTTCCAGTGCAGAGCATTCTATATCCCGAATTGACCCAACTGATTTATTGACATCATTTCTCGGGCAAACGAATGCGATTTGAATGCCATAACTCTGTACAGGGAGACAATCATGATGAAGAATTAAGCCTTTGCGCAGCAAAGCCGAATATGAAATACCCTCGATTCAGCGAATGTTCAAGTAGCACAGGCATGAAGTTCTATATATAGATCTATAACTTAAGTAGGAATAAGACTAAAACCTTTCAAATGGTTCCTTATTTGTGTCAAAAAACTTGGGCCATAACCGATTATTGTGATTGTCGATGAAACTTTTATACTAAGGGAATGCAACATTAACAAGTTGAATCAGAATACTCCCAGCAAGTGTATAAACATATTGCTGTGCTTATGTATCTTTTATTATATATATGCATCGAGAAACTTAATCAAGCAAATATTTTTCACGTTTTCCCTTTCGTAGACAACCCATTCCCGTCCCTCCACACGGAGCTCCATTCACCGAAGTATTGAAGGACGTCTTGTTTTTGCTTGTTTTGTTTCCAATTTGCATGCTGGAATCTGGTCAAGTCTTTTGTCAGTTAAAGAGTTTTTGCTTTAGTTCGATTTTCTGTATTCAATCTTAAAGATACATTTGTATCTTTGCCCTTTCACACAGATGCACAGACATACATAACAGATAGTCGCGTGCCTTGTGCTTATAAGTATAAGTTTCTATGTGTGTAAGTGGCCATTGCATGTGGCCATCATTTGAAGCTGGGTTTCTGCTAACCCCCCAGACCCACCGACCCGCCCTTTGCCTACCACCCCTGGGAACCAAATGGAGCTCGGCCAGCTGTTGGCTTCGTGGATTGCATGCAGCTCGGTCTTAGATACGTAAAGCTGTTGTAGCACATTTAACTAATAAATGCACTTGCCATACACATTTGTAGATGATGCACTATTCCCCGTTCGCTTCTTACCCCTGTATTATCTTTCCACAAAAGGCATAAGCTTTTGTAATAGTTGAATGTTGGCATCTTCATATAATTCATCTACTCTTGTTGTCCCTGGCAGCTTAAAATATCTGATTAAATATGGGAGCTTCCTCTTAACAAAGAACTTGGCTTCACAATGTGGAGTCCACATTTAGTAGACGAGAGAAACTTTATAGATTCCGACGATTTCATTTAATGAGAATAATAATAATTTGTGTTAAAGCTGAATAATACGAAATAGATATATGTATATAAATGTAAATAAGTCTAGAAATATACACCTAACCCATTTCTGTCAATTCGAGATTCCTAGCTTATCCCAACATATTCCTTTATATTCAATCTACATACTAAGCCGAGTCTCTTGAAAATAATATAACATCTACAGGGTATACAAATGTTGACTTCCATATTTGATTTACAAAGGTCTAGAAGAGCTTCAAGTTCATCTCCTACACATCTCGAACTAGTTCTTTAATTCATTTACTGATTTGGAGCACTTAGAATCTATGTCTAAAGATACAAGAATGTAGAGGAAATAACTTGTTGCTAAAATGATCTTGTCTTGTACGGATCAACTTTTTTGTTATATTCTTCGATATCTGAAATGATTTAATGGATAGCTATATAGTAGAGGACGGGCGTATCAATATCTTTAAGCTCTAGGCTCGTTGATGTTTCTAAACACAGAATCTTCTATATCTTATTGTTGTATATATGTACAGATAGACGAGCTTGTGTTTATTTAGTATGAAAACAAACACAATGAAAATGAGTAGAAGAGGAGAATTGCACAAGCAAGAGAATGCGAGTATTATTATACTGCTGGCACTGTCTGATACAATATATACCCATTATCAGGTGTCAGTTTCGATATTTACGAAGACATCGACAAATTCCATTTGCCAGTGTATTCCTATATGGCAGCAATCGCTGGGCTTATGATATTGAGGGTCAAGAACGGGCTACACACGCACACACACACACACACTGGACCTGGACGAAAGGAAACTGAATGGAAAGGATGGGAGCGTAGGGGAGGGGAGTGGAGTGGGACTGTGGTAGCAGACAGGCCAAGACAGGGCAAGACACAAACTGAAAGGGCTATTCACGTCGTACAATCAATTGCTATTAGTTTTCATTACAGTCAAATTACCATAAAATCACATAGACCGTTAGTTGAGTTCGTGCCTTACGGCTTGTTCGCGTTGCCATTTGTCGCTGCTGGGGTTGCCACCTGACCGCAAGGCAGCACACTTTTTCGATATTCATAGAATAATTACACTTTATCAAGGCAGCGCAGTTCATGAATTAACACGCACCTGGAAAGGGGCCACAGGGTTGAATCGAGTGGCCGCAGTGGCGTTTCCTGTTTCCTGCCTCGATAGTTTCCTTTCGGCTGCTGCCGTTGCCGTTCCTGCTTTGGCTTGGAAATTAGTCAAGTTTGTTACGTTTATGTGAGAGAATTACCGTAATTAGAATATATTGAGCAATAAAAGTGATTTTTATTATTGGAACGCACAACGTGAGCTCGGACCGAGCATCGATGCTGATGATGACGGTGGTGACACAAAGGCCACAGGACTCTCGGGGGTGCCGGACACAGCACACACACAACCACACACACACACACAGGTATAGCAATTGGAATAACTGTAATGGGGTCAGGACATTGTCGACATTCTGGCCTTTTGTGCCTTTGTAGCTCATTTTATGCGGCTTCTTTTAGCCAGTTGCCGTTAAATGGCTGCAGCGTTCACTTTTCTTATTGTTGCAGCCCAAAAGGCATTCAGAGCGAGTTAGCCAGCTGTTAAGGAACTTGAAGGACTGCCCATAGAAAGGCGACCCCGCACCCTTCCCTTGTTTGGGTGTTTTAAATGAAAATATTGCAACAGCTTTTCTATGGATTATGAAAAGTTGCTTAGCTGCAAGTTAAAAGGTTGGCTCAAGAAAGGATATACGAATGGTGCGCTGGTCGGAGGCAAAGTCAATAGTTCAATGTAAGAACAAGAGAAAAGGATTAAATGGCAATTTTATCAAGACATTCAATACTTTACAATCACCAGCTCGAGAAAATTGAGCACTAAAAGAAGAAAGTGCTCGACTGGGCAATACCCAGGACCTACTCTCAGTTTCATGCATATCCATCATCTTCAGTTTCTGGTTTTCACCTCCCTACACAGCACTAAAAGAAGAAAGTGCTCGACTGGGCAATACCCAGGACCTACCCTCAGTTTCATGCATATCCATTATCTTCAGCTTTTGGCTTTCATCTCCCTACACAGCTTCCAGATTACAGTTTACAGTCTTGCAGTAACAAGTATTTAAACTTTGTGCAGAGTATCGCGCGGTCTGTTACACCCAAATGCAAATTTCTTCTTGCTGTCGCCCTATTAATTAATTTTAGATTTCCTTGTAGTTATCAACTCATAGTCATTGCCATTTTCTTTGTGAATAATATCAAACAAAATACAAAATTGACAATTGCTGCTGAATTTGAACCGGCGACTCGCTTGTTAGTCTGACGCTCAGACACCTTAGACACACAGGCTCTTGATGTGAACTTTAATACAACCTTTGTCCATATTTTTCCCACAGGCGGATCAAATTTTCCATCTTGTGTTGACTCTCAAGTGAAAAAACCATGTGAGAGATGCCCGAAAGTTGATTTTCGTGCAATTCGCTTCGAACTCTGTGAAACCGAAGCGGAAATCAGCCCAAGCGAGTGGGTCGCCCAGATAGCTCGTCTGGCGAGGAGCACATGCATTTCAAATTAAAAATCAATTTGGTAACAGGTACTTGGCTAATGCAGTCTTTCATTTTAGCTGCGTTTTGCAATTACTGGGCCAACTGAGATGACAGTTAGTGTTGTCGCTGTGTGGCAACATTGTCAGTGCCCCAAGCGGCACTCAACAGCTGCCTATACGCAAAATGTGTGGCACTTCATAAAGACTGTGCCGAAAATTAACTTTGACACACACTCCAACAGCCAACTGCTACGTCTGTGTGTGTGTGTCTGTGTGGGTGCCATAAAAACGCAGCTCATTGGCTCCTAAACATGCCGTTTATGAGCACACACTGGCAGTCAGAGATAGAAGGATAGAGAAGATGGTCTGTAGTAAAAGCAACATGGACTAAGTACTGCTCCATAGCTGTCATTGGGCTGACCATAACGTTGCATTGCATGTGTGTGTGTGTGTGTGCATGTGTGAGCATGTGTGTGTGTCTGCGAGTGTTGGCTGCCAAGAAGCGAATGTCAATAGCCAACAGCAGCTGTCAAAACACAGACGCCCTATGTGCCCGGGCTGTTAATGTAATTTGACAATGAATCGTTGCGTCCAAAGTCTAACTGTACCAGTCGACTGTGAACCAACCGCACAGTGCTTCGAACATATGGTGGAATGGGACGAAAATCATATCTCCCACCTCTCAATGCCAATGAATATATTGCAATTCTTTCAATTATTCCTTATGTATGGTAACTGAAACCCTATTTGCAATAATCAACCGATATATAATTGCTTTAAGTAAATTCCCTTTCAAAACTCTAGTCAAAGCTTTGCAAGCGTTGTTGACCAACCAGAAAATAAAATTAGCTATAATATAGTCAATCCACTTTGCTTTTTATTATTATCATTATACTAATATATTACATATTTTTATATGCCTAATGAAACAAGAAATCAAATTTCCAATCTGATAGATATTTAAAGTCAAATATATCGATAACAGAAATCGATATCAACGAACCGTTTGTTGTCCTTTGCTAATATGGTCCCAGTTTTATTCAACTTATTTTGTCTTAAGTCCCACTTCCACTGGACGAAGCACTGTGCACCAATCCGACGGCCAAGCAGCATGTTCTGAGTTCAGAGTTCTCGACTCGTGGGTGGCCCTATGCAACTTAATCGATTGGCATTGTGGCGTTTTGGGCATTTTCTAGGTAATCGACTTTGATGGCCAGCAGAGACAGTACATGGAACTTAATGAGTTGCCGCACAGTCTGCCCCTGCTGCCGCTGCGCCTTGGGGAATGCACATAAATCGCCGATGGTCGTTTATGAAAACATTCGCCGGGGCCGTTAAGTTTGAATATGCGTTAAACTTGGCACTTTCGGCCGCCATTTTGTTTTATTTTCACTGTTTCCGCCGCCATGCAAAAAGCTTATAAAATGCGCAATGCGAAAACAAAAAGTATTTTAATAGAGCAGCGCTTCCATAATGCTGTCCTAACGTCCTTAATGTGTGTGCACTTAAATCTATAATATAAGAATGCATAAAATACTGCATAGTATAAATTATAATATGGTTTGGGAGGGTGGTGGGCGCTTTTAGGCTGGACCTGTTTCGCGAGCGACACGTTTACATGTGCACTCGAAGCTTTTATGCTTTTACATATATGCTGAGCTTTTGCTTGCATAAGAATAGACATGAAGAAGAGCTTTTAATGTATTTGTGATCAATAAGCAACAATTAATAGTCTGTAGGGTCGTTCAGCTTTAAATTTTTGAGTATCTCACAAAGCTTGGATTACATATATCAAAGCTTGCGCCAACTTGGGTACCTATGCTTTTGGCAGCTTTTGGCTTCTGTGCAGGGATCAGCAATAGCCCACAGTTATAAGTTTGTTAGGGCTTTGAGCTGTTGTTTGCTGTTAGCTTGCAGCTTGCTCTGTGCTTAAGCTTTCAGCTGGAGCTTTTCCACTCGCTGGCTATCAGATCGATCTTTACAGCTTTTGCACTTGCATAAAAAGCTTTCAGTTCAACCAGCAACTAAGGTCCAGCCTAAAAGCAGCATAGGAATATTGCATTAAATTAATGCCATGTTAACGCAAAATTGCGTTTACAAATCCAATCTGCCGTTGCCAGCACCGATAAATGAAGTGCACAAATGGGCGTTTATGGCCACATGACCACATAAAATTACAAGCTTCACGGCTAGCTTTGCCACTGGAGTGCGTCGTGCGGCACAGGACTTGGACACGGTGTCGTAATCGGAGCAGCTGGCCATTTGGGCAGCATCTTTGGATGACCGACTAGAGCACCTGTGACGGCTAGAGCTGGACTGTGTCTCCAGTAGCTGTTGCAGCTGCTGAAGGTATTCATTTGGGCAGTCCGGTTTCGATTTGTGGTTGGACGGCCCTTTAACTCTAAGAGGAGGCTGGGGGCTGTGAGCGCAGAACGGACTCTCCAACAAAAACTTAACAAGCTGGTCAGGCGGCCAAATAGATAAACTGGCGCCACATGCTCCGCAATTTGACTCCATTGCACATCAGCTAAGGTGGCAAGGTGTTGGCCAAGGCACACACACAGCAGCCACACACACACAGCACACAACACACAACACACAGCATGTGCATGCCACAGACAAGCGTTTCAGATTTACAAAACATTTTATACATTGAGGGCGAGGGTTCAAGTCACAGCTCAGATTCGGCAAGGGTTCGGGCAGGCGGGGCATTTGTGGGGCATGCAACGTCTATGTTTGCGGTGGCCAGGGACGAATGTTGATGCCATTTCTACTGGTCCTGCTGCTCCTGCTCCTGCTGCTGCTGCTGTTGCTGTTGCAGTTGCAGCACGTCCATCAGTGGCCCATTGTCTGTGTCGCGCATACATAATGAAGTGAACCAGAACTGTAGCTGGCTACCCGCTGCCTCCACGCCTGTTGCATTTCCCTGTACCAGTTCCTGTTCCGCCTCACCTGCCTAATGACGATGACGCTGACGATGATGATGATGAGAATGTTGATGATGTTGATAATGAAGCTACTGTTGCTGCCATTTTGGGGCTGGTGGCGATTGGCTGACTGTTTGTTAGCGCGCATTGTGGTGGGTCCAGGTTCAGTGTACGTCACGAGTGAGTTGTGGGGGATGCGCGGGGTGCGGGGTGCGGGATGGTACTCGTTCCATGCATTGATAGAAGCGCAATTAGCACTTCGATTGTGTTCGGGTTGACGCGATTTGCATCAAATTAATGTCTTCATCAACGGACAAACAGAGCGACAATTTGGATAAACGAACGAACGAACGAACGAATCATTTTTGACAAAGGTCAAAAACAATTCACACGTCAAGTGGGGGGAAGCACTCCAAATCTGGTTGCGCTTGTGACATTTGACTGCCAGTTCAGAGAGTTGACTAATCAAGAGCTGTTTTATAATTGTATAGCATATTTTTCAGCGCGAATAATTATTGATGATTTGGGGCTGGATCCGGTTCATTCAGGCACCGGTTCAATCAATTATGTAGCTGTGTGAACCGGTTCGCATGTGATTATTAAGTGGTTCCGCCTCATAATGAAACAAGAGATATACGCGCTGGTTTCTGTATGTGTATATAGAACACTATTCTTCTTAAGCTTGAGGGCTTATAATCCGATCCTTTTTAAGTTGTTTTCAAACTAATTGCAGCATCTAAAATGTGTATTAATACCAAAATGCGAACTCCTTTTGGAGAAAATGAGGGGGGAGCAATCCAAGAAATACAATCATTTCAATCAGTACGAGAATCTATATGCATAATCCATGAGCATAAACTTATCTGCAAGGACCTTCTTTTGAGCATCTGTAGCATGATGGAGTATTATGAAAGTGAAAAATAGTTAACTTTCAATCAAAGCAGGCATTGACTAACCAAATGAGGTCTTCATTTTCCATAACTACAATAGTTCAGTACTATAAGGAAACCCGGTACAATCAGTACAACTTTCCCAATACACTCGAAAAATCGTGGATTTTTTTTGGTAAAATTTGTATATACGTATATATCTACTTTGTTCCACGTTATGAGTGAGGCGGGCTTTCGAGATGAGTGTAAATCGTTATAACTTCTCGCTAACCACATTCAATCCGGCTGGCGAGCTGAAGCAGGTGGAGTATGCCAATAATTGTGGATTGAAGGGTGCACCATCTGTGGGGATCATAACGGAAAACGGACTGATTTTGGCCACAGAGAAAAGGATCGACTCGAAACTTACGATCGGACGTACCGTCAAGAAGCTGGAAAAGATAAGCTCACATATGGCGATGGCCTATTCCGGTATGGCTCCAGATTTTCGCATCCTGTCAAAGCTGGCGCAAAAGACGTGCGCCGCATACAGCCTAGTCCACTCGGGCATTGTGCCCGTCGAAGGCATGGCGATGACCGTCGCCAACACCATGCAGGAGTTCACCCAATCCTGTGGGGTCCGTCCATTCGGGCTATCAATCCTGCTTGGCGGTTGGGAGAGGGGCCGCGCGCGTCTCTTTCGCATGGATGCCGCTGGTTCGCGTCTGTCCTTTAGAGCCTGTGCCATCGGTAAAGATGCAGAGCAGCGCATGGAATTCCTGGAACGCCACTATACTCCGAAATTAACTATGGAAGTCGCCATATATCTGGCCATTCAGGCGATCAGGATGGGCGAAGAGCTGTCGATGCCGGCTCAGCATTTCGAAATTTGCATAGTCGACAAGACTGGCTTCAGGCGCCTGGACATCGCGACAATCGAGGCCTGTTTAATGAATATGAAGGTAATTTCAGCAAGATGACTGAAATCTAACACAGCTATTTTAGTGTGCAAGCTTATAGTGTGATACGTTGGAATGAAACACATTTATTTTTATCACGTTTTCGGTTCTTACAAACCACTTTTCATTTCGTGCAGTGCCAAGTAATCGTCTTAACACTATTCGCGTTTGATCGAAAGTGTAAAATCGATTAAGCTGTAGAAAGGATCAAGTCGACAACACGGATGGTACGAAGGATTTTATATACAGAGACACAAAGTTATTTCAGGCAAAACGAGGCGTGTAGCGATCGCTCTCGGGTCCTTTTGCCATAACATGTTGGAATGAAACGTGTTTTATTTTAATATTTAATATTTAAGAAATTGTTAGTTAGAGCTCTCATGGAAGCCTTTGGCACAATAGAACATTAGTACTCGCAAGCATCAAACAAGAAAAAACAAAACTCGAGCATTCTTTCAAGTAAACGCCGCATAATCTAAACATCAATCAATCGTTAATACGCAAGCTTCAACTATAGTGCAATTGTGAGATATCTAATTACTTTTGCCTCTTTCTTTAAAGAATTTGGATAATTTATTTTAAACAAACCGAACAATCGAATTATCAATCGATCAATCAAACTCGCTCGTCAACCTCAAGACATTTATCAATCAATCAAATGTATAACCGTTAATATGCTGTAAACATATATTTATCTTGGCGAGAGTTTGGATAACTCACGCAGTCATTCAAGCAAGCAATACAATCATCAATCATCAATCAATCATCAATCTAATAAAAATTGTTTATCCAAATATTTGGTTAATTAAAGCAATCATGCATTCATTCAACTTATTGTCAATCGATCAATCAATCTACATACACAACTTTCAACCTTGCACAAGCCACAATAGAATAAAACTCATTTTGTTTGGTAAGAAGCACTTGGAAACGACGTGAATGCGAAACGCGATAAGCGACAATGCTGGCAAAGTGTGTGAAATTTGTAGTTGCTTCTCGCTAAGCTTCTTCCGCATCCGGTTGATAAGCAACAATAAATTATCGCTACTCGCTTCGGTTAGCTGAGCTAAGCCCTCTCGCTTCCAGTGCAACCCATAACTATAAAGGCGTGTTCTCATCTTTCACAGCGATCTGTTGCATCCGATTTGATGCATTGTTTTGGATTACACTTAAAAGAGTTGCCAGCGCCACAGCCAGAAACTAGCCAAGCGGAAGCTCCACAATGCAGCGCCATAGCCAGAACCAAAGAGTATGCCAGGGTGAAGATGTGCACAACGATGGGGAAGACGACGATGATAATACTCTCACTCTGTGCCTTTCCGTTTGCCGATGTGTCAAGTGGCACTTGCGGGGCTGCTTGACCGCAGACCCGGCTTACTGGATGCCGGGGCCAGGCGTTGGCGTTGGCGTTGGCGTTTACCTGGCGACCAGAGTTGTCGTGTTTTTGTCTCCCGGCATCCTTTATTTATATATTTTCTTGCCTGGGTTTTGGTTGCCCATATTTTTTTTTTTATACTTTTATTTCATTTGCCTTCAATGCAATTATACTGGATAAATATCTTCTTCCGTTTTAGCTGTAATTACAAAAGTTTAATTGAGTTTTCTCGGCTCGTTGTGTTCGTTTCTTTTCCCTACTTCATTTTTTTACCCCCCGAAACGTCTGCTTCTTCTCTTTTTGTTTTGCACTTGTTTTTGTCCTGCTGCCGCTGCCGCTGCCGCTGCTGCTTTGTTGCTGTCGTCCTGTTCGCCCGGCGCTCGTCGACATCTCTGGCGCTGGCTGTCGTTGCGGCTGGCTAGAAGTTTATCCAGCATTCTGTCTCTGTTAAGTCGTCCTGGCGCGCTGGAGCTGGCGCTGGCGCTGCAGCTGAAGCTGAAGCTGGAGCTGTCGTCGTTGTCGCCGTGGCTGCCGTTGACGCTTTTTCCATCTGGATCTGTGGCCGCCTGTCTTCATTTCCAGCCTTACTCTTTTTTCTCTTTTTCTTTTTTTATTGTTGATGTTGCGAAAAAGAGTTGTTTTCAGCCTGCCAGGCCTGTCTATCTAGCGCCACGTGATTGTTTTTCGCCACAACAACAACAGCAGCAGAGTGACATAGAGAGGGGGAGAGAGCGAAAGAGGGGGGAGGTTGGGGAATGGTCTGGCAGACAGTGGCAATGGCGGCGCGCCTGAGGCTGAGTGATTTCTTCTACTTTGGGACGTCCCAAGGACAGGCATAATAAAAAGTGATTAAAACGGAGCGCACTTGTATTTCAACTTGACTTTAAGGCGCTTGCCCTAACCTCACTTGCAGCAGTGCTGCCAATTTATTTTGAATAAATAGCGAAAGTGTTGAGTAACGGCGCAAAGCAAACGCCTCACGCACACACGCGCACACGCACAGACAGCAGGCATGACAGTTGCCGGCTGAAACATACGGATGAGCGGTACAGATTCTGGTTAATTTATTCATTGCAAATTTACATGCTCATGTTTGCAAATTTAAAAACTGCACACACACACACACTCACACACACTTACATATTCACAGCAAAAGAGACGGCAAATGCATAGTTAGAAAGCGTGCGAGTGGGAGGCAGCTAGAGAGTGAGAGTGTAGAGTGCCGAGAGGTGCAGGGGCCGTGCAAGCGAGTTTATTCAAAGCAGACTCTCCTAGTAATATGTAAATCGCATTGCCAGTGCCAAAGTGGAGTTTGCTCAGAGTCAGCAGGCTTCCCAGTTGCAGCTGCAACCGCAGGCCCTCAGTCCACCCCGGCCCTAACTCCATCCCCATCTAGATTCGCATTCGCATCAGCGCCTCTGTATGGCGTAGCGTTCAGTTATTTTCCTATGGGAAAAATCCACTTGGCGCTACCCCAATATTTACATATCATAGTTGGCTCCACAAATGAGTTGGCGGGAGAGCGAGAGAGAGAGAGGGAGGGCGCCCGCCAGTGTTGTATATGAGTGAGGGCGGAGTGTTGAGTACGGCGGTAAAAGTACGTGCCAAGTGACTGCGACGTGTTGAGTTAAACAGTCAAGCCTATTGCCTATAGGAGCATTCATATGTGTTCCTAGGAGGAAGTCTAGGTTATAAATGTGAATAAATGTTTATAACCAACGTGTCTAGTGAACAAAGCACAAACAAAACAATTCGCATTACATGCGAATCAAAATTCTAATTGGTATTAACTCAAAAACTGAATCCAATTGAATTCTATATTTATCGATATACAAGGCAATCCGGATATCGATAAAAGCAAATCACATTTTCAGGGCTGCAAAATATCAATCAATTTCGATCGAAAGCTGAGCTTAAAGCTTCAGCAGTGGAAATTTGGGTTTTTTATTGAGCACCAGGTCTTTGTGTATAATTTCTATATTAAGAAAAAGATTCAACGTAACAAGTCTGAGCTTGACAAGCTCGTTTCAGTATGTTCATAACACGCATCGACCCTCTTCAATCTTACGTATTGCATAGGTTTAATAATATGAAGAAAAAAAGCAGTTATATAAAAATATAATATAACAAATTAGATACGCTTGAGTAATCGAATATTTATGATGAAACATGAGCGGCAACCCCATAAACCATAACTGCGCGCAAAACTGAAACAAAAAAAAGTCTCGTTTGGGAGGAGCGGGAGCACATACACACTCGCAGACACACTCGCAGACACACTCGCACACACACTCGCACACACTGGGAGAGGCAAGAGAATGGCGCTTGTCAAAACAAATCCGTAAGAGATTACATTAAAAGGCGCATTTGGACAGCTCAATCGCAAAATAGAATACACCTATTCGAACATACTTACATACTCGAATAACCGGGGATACATGTATATGGAATGCACGCTGTGCATGCGAAAATATCCCCAATGGATTTACCAGACGCCAGTGTGCACCCAACTCAAACCTGGCCCTTAAGTCCCTGTATCCTTGTTTCTTTAGCAACGGTTGCGGCATCGCGGGTTTTCTCTCCTTTACCTTTTTTTTTTTGTGTATGTGTGTATGTGTGCATGTGTGTTTGTGTGTTGTGTGCTGGCAATGATGGAAAGTTCTGTAATACGAACTGACAGTAGTTTTCATTACGAATTCATGCAATTTTTTACTTTTTTCATTTTTATTTTCGAACAGGCTGCAGCATGATACCCCATAAACAACAGCCGCACAACGTTTACCCAATTTCTAAATGAGTGTTGAGGCTATTGAAGTTGCTCGGTTAAGAGCTTTGGAATAGAGTCCGTCAGCTTTGAGTCGTATTATGATAATGCGTAGTTGGCAATCACTTTAGTAGCATATTAAAATAAGCCATCAGCACCTGTTTAACGATACTTACAAAAACTCAATTAGTGGCAACGCTTTAAATTTACTTAGCGGTTAATTTGTGCCTAACCAACACTTTGCGCTGTGTAAAGACAAGGTGGCAACACTAGAACTCAATTAACTGCCTGGCAAATTCGAACAGTCACATCAGCCAAGCTGTAACTATTTATAGTTGTTTAAGGTATTATATTATGAATTAGCATAGCTGCATTTTCTATGCATGTTTATTCATTTGATTGCACACCAAACTCTGGAATACGTCGGTTATCGCTGCATAGATAAGTTCACCTTTGAGTAAATTTTGTCTGTGATTTGTTTGTGGCTGTGGAAATGTAAGCAAATGTTTGTAAGACGACAAAGCTGCTTACTAGATTTGCGTTGTTGTTGTTCTTCTTCTTCTTGTTGTTGTTGTTGCGGATGGAGCATCTTGAGCAGACATTTCAACTGACAAATTGAAAGGTGGAAGGGGATGGGGGGGGGGGGGGTATGTTCTGTTGCCTTTGTTATGCAAAGTGGAAGTGCTCTCTTCCTCCCTCTCAATCTGTCTCCTACTCTGAATTTCCTTGTTGAATTTGAATCTGATTCTGACCTTTGTCCATGACCACAGTGGGCACTCTATAAATTGTACAACTATTTTCAATAACAGCACACAATAACCAGCATGCTCCAAGTTTTCAGCTGCAGCCCATCTCTCTCTCTCTCTCTCTGGCTCATCCAACTCTTTCTGGCTCGCGGGTTGGTTTATTTAACTATCGCTGCTACCTTGACACGGCCAAGACGAACTGTTGTCCGGCATAAAGTCTATTGGGCCGGCGTTGCCACCCAGTCGCACAGGTGCTGCAGCGCTTCTTCCCAGCCTCTGGTTATTCCACACTGGTTTTTGTCTTTGCTTGCATTCTCGACTTTCGGCAACTTCTTGAAAGTGCTTTACCCTCCACCAACGCCCGCCCCCCCGCCCGAACTAGCTGGCATGCACAAATACATAAACAGTGTGTGTGGGTGTGTGTGTGTGTGTGTGTGTTTTCTATTATTTTTTTGTCTTTTGGTAATTTAGCATATTTCTAAAGCATTTTGTTGTGGCTGCTGTTGTTGTTGTTGTTGTTGTTCTTGCTGTTGTCGTCTGCTGTGTTTCAAGTTTTGCTTCACCGTTTGCGGTGCGCAAATGCAAATTGCTTGGCTTGCATATCCTTTATGCCTTTTGTTTTTCCTATATTTTCTTCGTTTTATACCCTTGCGTACAGGGTATTCGAGTTTTGTTGCGAAAGAAGCGGCATAGAAGCAGAGATAAAGCTTATATAATCTATTTCTATTCCAGCTTGTCTTTCAGTCTTAAAGCTTTCAGCACGAAATTCAGGTTCGACTGCATATCTGAAACATTTGGATTGATCCATTATGATATAGTAGGAATAGGAATGATCTGTTATCATATACAAGCTTCACTATGCTCCTTACAACATCGGTCTACCATATCATATAGCTTTTAGAAAGAATCGATTGAAAAACTAGCTAAACTAGTATAATTTTCCAAGGTATCTTGACCATATCTAGCACATATCTGGCAGACCTTATCAAATTGAACTAACATATAGGACCAATCGGTCGGGATGAGAGCTTCTGTATAGCAGCGCTTTTTAGCCACATGTCTACAAGGGTATTTAAGTTTCGGTGTGCCGAAGTTAGTTTTTCATTTAATATATATTTTTTTCTTGTTTTTCTGCCCACCTCTCGCATCCTGGCTGGGGCGCAGAGGCAACAGATGCTGATGTTGCTGAAGTGCGCCCAGCCGCGTTGATAGTTTTATTATTTGTATGCATATATTTCTAAACTTTGGATTTCAAAGAACTGCCGGCAAGTAGAGTTGTCTCAAGTATTTTGGCTTAAACAGTGTATTAGCCAATAAGCAATGTCTGACACACTCTGAAACGAAGTCATTTTTTGTATCCGCTCCAAGTTTAATATTCAAATGTGTTTCCTTTGGGTCATTTGTGAAATAATCATTTTGATTTAACTTTTATACAGTTGTCCTTAGCTTTATTGCACTTTGAATTCGAATATGTAAGCGGCTCCTGAAATCTGAAAAGTTCAGCTTTATAACAGAATTAAGTGTATTGATGGGGTAGTGTGTAGCTAGAAATCTTAGTTACAAGAAAATAATGCTGTTTAAGATGCATTCAATGTCTAAAATGCTAAAGCCCCCTCTACTTGTCGTCGGCTCAAAAGTTTTAGCCAGATTCTTGGTGGAACCTCAATTAGAATACGTTTGCGTCGTGTCTCAGTGTAAACTTCAACAAACTGATGAATGTCTGAACATGAGCAGGCTCATAACAAGCTCAAGCCTGTGGAGACTCTGCCTTGAGAGGGATCACTTTCCAGGGCATATATTAGATAAGTGTCTGCTAGCTACATTCATGCTGAGACCTGCTCGGCCCAGGAGGCCATCAGACTCTTTATTCAATGCAAATGACAGCTGTGAATCCATTTGGAAGCATTCTTGCATATGATGTGACTGGACAAGTAGCTATAAATATAGTTTAATGATCCAAGTTGCCCGCTCGCTTACTTGCAATTGTCTTGTGAATGCAGTTGTATAATCATAAGGTCAACGACTGGCTGTAGTTGACAACAAGTGTCTGTGTCCCTAATTGGCATCCGTTTGCTAATATTGACAGTTTCAGCTGGGTTCCGAACAATCATCGGCAGCCATGGCAACAGTGTCCCTGTGGAGCGACTGACTATAAAGCATTATCTATAAATATATGTATATGTGTGTACATGTATTTTCATTAATCATTTAATCAACAGCCTGAGAATTTAACTTGCATTGCCATGTCACACTGTGCACAGTGGTTGCCATATTTGAAGTATCATTTTGTTTCTGTTTAGATCCTTGGACTGCAGTGGGAATGGAGCGTGAAGTGCTGGGTGCTGGGTGCTGTGGTCCTTGGTCCTGGGTTCCTGGTCCGGCTGCTGTTTATGTTGTCTCATGGTCGTGCGTCCAGATGTTTTGATTCAGTTTTAATTCATTTCAGTTGGCGGCGCCAGTGACTGTTATTGTTGCCATTGTTGCTGTCGTTTGTTCTTGTTGCTATTAAGAAAAACGCCTCCAAGAATAATCGACTAAACGAGCGAGCAAACGAGAATTGGTTGACGACGACCCTTCCTTCCCCAAACCGGCCAACACTCGACACAGTTGCCCTCGACATGCAGCCAGCCAGGCAGCCCGCCAGCCCGCTAGCCAGCCAGCCAGCCAGCCAGCCAACCAACCAGCCGGCAATAAAAATATGATTGTATTTTCGCTTGAGTTGTTTTCATTTCTCGATGATGTCGAGGACCGTGCTGTGGCCCGGGGTAGGCGACCGCAGTTTTACCCCAATTCCTTCTACAGTTTCCACTTCCTGCCGCCAGCGCCAACTCCAGCATCTCCATCATCTCCGCCGCCCAGTCCTCGGCCCAATGCATGGTTAAATCAAGCAAGCGCTTGCCAGCGGTCGACCATTGAACCGCTCCCGTCCGCTGAAGGCAGCAGCTACACGTTTTGTTGTTTTTGCTTCAGCTGGCGGATAACAACTTGGGGCCTTTGTTTTGTTTGCCGCCCACACACACACACACACACACACATAGTTGTATATCCATTTGAAATCAGTACGGCAACTCGCATATTCGCTACATTACATTCTTCGTTGCCATTAATCGTGGGGCTGCGGCTGCCCAGTTGGCCGGCAGCGCTGGCTGGCATCTTGAGGGCCTCAGTTGTCCGGGCTTGTGTCCATGGCCGTCCAATGTATTCGGTGTGGCTATGGTCCCTGGTCCTTGGTCCTTGTTCAGCTCGACTCTCAAGTCTTTCATATTTACTCGAGTGATGTAATTTTTGAATAGCTTAAGGCTTTTGAAAATATTTAGCATGGCAAATCCTTTTTAAACGTTGATTTCGACTGCAGTCAGAGCCGAAGGATGCTGTGGCCATGGCTATTGGTCCTCGCCACGTACCGCCCATTGTGCTGTCGAGTACTTTGCATATGCATATGCGTATTATTGTTATTAATAATAATAAATTAGATGTTCTGAGTGAGCGCTGCCCACGCAGAAGAAGAGCAGGAAGTTTTTGCGTTTCATTTACCACGGAATGCCCTTCAAAGCCAGCTTCAATATGTACATACATATGTATGTATGTATATGTATCCTGTATCCAGCAATCGATTATAAAGTTCAGGCAAATGAATGTTACGCTTGCGGATGCTTACGCCAAGAATATGCCTTATTTTCCATTGAAACTTTTTAATTCCAGCTGCCCAGCTGTCCACGACGTGTCAATTGCGGTTAAAAGCTTCGATAATTGAAAATAACGGTGAATTAATTGCAGTGTTGGCAAACGATTGTTGATGAATTCGGCTATCGATAGGCTTTTGATTTTTCTACCATTAAATGTAGTCAATTAATATGCATATGCAAAATACAACTAAGATTATTGATTACCCTTAATTTTCATTGTTTTACTTTTAATACTCCTTTGTGTTTTGCATTTGCCAACACTGCTATTAGCTGACGTTTATTAGCACTGAGCACTGAAAGTGGCCAATACAAAGTTTGTGCAAAGCAGAAACGGAAATAGAAATTGAGTACAAAATAATAACTGTTGCTGGTTCTTGTCCGCTCTCATGATGATCTTTTGTTCTTATTGTGAACTGGTCTCAGCCAGTGCTGCTAAACTAGCTTATTTTACAAGGTTGGAAACTGTTAAAAAGATGTTCAAACATGCTAAACATAATAGATGATTAGCTTATGAATAGTTTATTTAAAATACAGACCATATAGAATATAGTCTCTTTATTTATCATTCCATAATTAATTTGTTGAGTGAAACATATGAAAAATATTGAAATCAAAGTCGGAACAGCCGCATTTAATCTTGTCTTACGCTTTCTTTTTAACTTTAGTCAGGCTTAGAGCTATTATCATTTCATAACATTTGCTAGCTTTAGCCAAGTCTAGCCATAAAATAGCTAGAATCTCACCACTGGTCGCAGCAGCAGCATCCAAAATAACAACAATAGTTACAACACACACACAACACACACGCACACACACTCACTGTCCAAAAAGTGCGCAAAAACGCAAAAGGCAAATAAAAATTTGTAATGAAATTTTGTGCGCTGACATTTCGAAAAATTGCTTTTTAACCTTTGTGCCTTGGCTGGAAGTTGAATCCAAAGCTGGGCAAACTGGAGCCGGAGCAGCTTCTACATGTCACTGACATGCTACACGTGTATCTCTTCGGCTTGGGCGCCGCCTCGCCCATGTTGAGGTCCAAGGATGCGAGTGTGCGCGTGTGTGTGTGTGTGTGTGCGGTTGGATGCCAAGCAAAGTTGTGCAGCATCGAAATCTGTAAGCTGAAAACTCTGTGACATGCTTTTAAGTTTTCGGCTGGCATGCACATGCAGATTATTATTAGGTTGTTGCCGCTGCAGCCCGTTGCCCCTGCCGCAGGTGAGTGCCCCCCCGTGTCGCCAACATATTCAAAGAAAAAAAACTTTGCCCATGTCCAGCTGGCTGGGGGGGTTGGGGCATTTGCCATTTGCCTTGCTATAAGTTTTGTTCTAACAAACCAATTACTCGCACCAATTTCCACAGGCTGCCTTCGACTTTCGCCTAGCCTTACATGATGGAAGAGTTCGACTTTGAGGCAGTGGATGCTGAGTGGGGCAGGTGAGGCGGGTGGAGGCTGAGAGGGGCTGGTAGCATGCTACGAGACGGCAACGAAGCTGACGCTGATGCTGAAGGAAAATACAAATACGACTTTCAGTTACTTTTTCATTATTTTGCCAAGGAGTTTGTCCTTTTGCGTGTGCGACACATTCGGCAAAGACACTTGGCTCGCATGTCCCCGTATCTCAGTACCTCACCCCCCATGCCCATATCTCTGCCCCTCCCTGTGTGTGTGTGTGTGTGTGTGTGTGTGTGTGTGTGTGTATTGCAATGTTCAAAACATTGGCAGATGTCGCCGCACTAGCAAAAGTTACGAGAGCCCTGCTGCAACAGCAGGAACAGGGACGGCCAGGAGCATGGACTGCCGAAGGATTGCTGGGTGGAGGGAGAGGGGAGGGCGGCGGCGGCGGCAACTGTAGCGGGCGCATCCGGATCTGGATGGCGTGTGTACACATACACATGCCGAGACAAGGACAAGACTTGCCAGTCAACTCGCAGCCAAGGCAGCTGAGCAGAAATGTATAAGAAAAAAATAAGGAGGAGTTGATATCTCTGTCACAACGAATGTTAAATACCCTTGCTAGCCCGGGAAGCTCGGTAGCGCCAAGTTTACTTAAGATATCTAGAGAAACGGAAAGGAAAGGCAGGACTATCATACAGTGTTTCGATCCTGCCGCCTCAGACGTACGTACGTGTACTGCCCGACAAAGTCTTAAGTCCATCTCGAGAATGTATATCCCTTCTGGCTTCTGAAGAAGCTTCCACTCTGTGCCACATATTGCATGATAAAATTAAGATAGCCTCTACAAAGGCATAAAAAAGTTGCTACAAGTTTACTTTCTTTTCTTTCTATTTGCCTTCTATTTTTGTCTTTTTCTACTAATTTTTCTTGTTTTTTCCATTTAGCCCCCATCCACACTTTGCACTGTTCACCGCATGTGCCCAACTGTGCAAAAGGTGAAGACGATGTATGGCAGAGCGGGATGAGGCGGAGCGGGGGCGGTGCAGGGCAGGGTGGACAGCCTTAAAGCGGCTCTAAACAAA
This sequence comes from Drosophila kanekoi, assembly GCA_037075305.1. Classification (NCBI taxonomy): domain Eukaryota; kingdom Metazoa; phylum Arthropoda; class Insecta; order Diptera; family Drosophilidae; genus Drosophila; species Drosophila kanekoi. The sequence continues at coordinate 9,434,847 of JBAMCE010000451.1, read as the reverse complement.
ATTGTCTATGTGAAAGAAGTCGTCGGTTCGACAAATGTTGGCATAAATAATTCATTGGAATGGATCAATGGAATGGAACAATTGTTTGGCACTCCAAATGGGCACAAACTAGTCCAAAGTTGAATGGAATCAAAGCGGATGCCGAAACAAAGATATTCATTAAAAAAATCGAATATATTAAATAAACTTTGTCGCTCTTGGGAATGGATTGCGTCGAAGTATCTTATGTAATTACTCGAAATTAACCAATACATCTCCTGTCCGATATGATCAACTGATGAGGGGGATGTGGATCTCATGCAGAATGGGAATTATTAACGTGTCAACTATGATATTATTACGTGCTTAAAGTAAAGGTTTCCTTAGGGAAGAAAAAGACTAGATATGGTTAGGAGTAGAGTCACTTATTCAACTGATTCTGAATAACATTTATTTCATAGCATACCTTTAGGAGTCAATGGAAAGGGGAATGTATGCAGGCTATTAGAGATGGGCCCTATGAAGCTAGACTGAAGATTGGAATAACCTTTTCAATCTAGCCATGTTCATCTGTCCGCCCGAAATAGAAATGGAACGTGGTGGGAATCTAGGTAGGTCCATGAAATTGATTACAAATTCAACCCTTTTAAGCATTTAATGGAGCTTTTAAGATCTGGATACGTTAAATTTGCTATGTAGATTATATCGTGTAGTATATATAGGTAAAGAACTTTTCAGTTTTTGGTAGAAGTAATTTAAAATTAATTGATCCGATTTCAATTCAGGCAGAGGTCAGCGCAGCATTAAACAGATATCCATTTTATAAGCAGCACAGTTCTCAGTGGGGTGAAGATTGTTAATCTTTGGGCTTAAATGTGCCCAAGAACTTGACAACTTATCTTAGCGCACCTGAAGCATAAACACGCGGCTCTTTTGTTATTGTGGTGTGGCATGTGCCACATGCAGCCGAGTCCAGAAGCTGTTTTATGTTTTTGCCTCCTCCACATTTGTTGTGAAGATTAAGTCGCATGTGGAACATGTCTTTGGTGTGCCGTTTGTGTGTGTGTGTGTGCGCGCGACGTAATCTTTGGGCTGCTTTGGCCGCTTAACTTTTTTCACTTGCACTTGCAACAGGCCCCGCTCGCGCCCCGTCCACAGCTTGCAGCATATTATGAAGATGAAGCAGCGGCGGCAACGGCGGCAACGGCGGCAGCTCGCGTGTGCTGTTGTAAAAAGTTTTTAATTTTTCTTTTGAAACATTTAACTAAAAGAGAGCAAGTCCTTGCTTCCCACGCCAAAAGCGTTGCCAGCAACAGCGGCAACAACAACATTACGGATGAAGGCGAAAGGGAGAGGGAGGGCGAGGGAATGGTGGTAAAGAAATTATCCTTTTCTTGCTTGCAACATCTTCTTCTGCCTTACAACTTTTGCTTGGCAAAATATCATACGCATAAAACAACATACGCCGAGACGAAAAACCCCAACAACCCCCTCCCCCTCCCCCAAATCACCCAGCCACAGCAGGCTACCAGCCGCCTCGCCCCTCCCCCCTCCCGGGCAGGACATCATATGATCTGAATGCAGCCCTCTCGCTATTTAACTTGCTTTATTTTTCTTTTAATGAAACAGTTGTTGCTCGCGGCATTATTATGATTATTATGAGGCATGCAAAAGTTGCACTTAAAGCGTCGTGTAAAATAATATTTAGATGCCAACTTTCAGGCTGCAGTTGCCAGCTCGAATCCCCCTTCGCCCAACAACCCGCCTTCACACACATACACATACATGCGCGCTCAGCCTGTTTTGGCTGGCAATTTTGCAGTTTAATTAAATTTTGCCAGGGCCGAAAATCTGCGCAAGAAGACCGCCAAATGCGAAATGCCAAAGCCAGTTGCGAGTCCGGATTCGTGTTGCTGGCAGTCGATAGTCTACTGCTGGCAGTTGGCAGCAAATGCACCGCAGCAATGTTGCTTTTAGTTTGGGTAAAGCCCTTAAATTAATTGAGTCTGGCCAGGCTCAGCCCTAAGCAGAGCTCAGCTAACAACCAGTTGCCAGTTGCCAGTTGCCAGTTGCCGGCTTTTGTGTCGCATCAGATTGACTGAAGAAGCCGCACAAGTTTCTCTCTTTTAGTTGACGAAATTAACTTGCACCGTTGTTACCAGCCCCCCCTCCCCTCACCACTCACCACTCACCACTCACCACGTCTACCCATTGCTCAGATTTGCTGCGAGTGCAAGAGTATTTGCATTTCTATGACTTCGAATGGGTTTGAAATTAGCTGCTTTGCTAATTGACATTACATTATTGTAATCGGCAGACCCGGCGGGAATTGCCATTCGCGGAAATATGACGGATTTATCATGGTTGCGAGTACAGTCAAAGGGCTCATGAATGCAGTTAACCTAGCTACAGCTAAGTGGCTAAAAGGGCATTTAAATACTCGCATGCAACTAAGGCAATTTACATTCGTTGATTAATTTAGAAAACTACGCACTACGAAATGGAGCTAAGACACTGGATAATATCGGCTTAGTTGTGCATATTCCGATTGCTATCGCTTGCTTATTTTTTAATATTTGCATTCAACATTTCCAACACTGACAGCGGCTACAACTGAATGACTTTACGATATATTAACCTTAAGTCAAATGTTCCAATATCTTGAACTTTGTTCAACATTCCAATAATATTCTCAACAATAACATATCTTGCCTATCGATGCCATGTTTATTTCGATTCTTATTGTGCATTTTCGATTGTTATCGATAGGTTTATTCACATTTAAGATAGACAACACTGTCAGAATCTTCAACTGAACATTTTGTCACTATTCATTAGCTAAGACTTCGCTTACTATTGTTTCCCATTCACAGTTGACTTTGATGACTTGCCTGCTTTCTTTTAGCTTGTTTTAAAGCATAACATTATTTAAATAATTAACAAGACAACGAATTTTGGCATTAGAAGTGTTTGCGTTGGGGTGCTTAGCAAAAAACTGTTTGTACAGCTCCATAGACGCAATCAGCTTAAACTACTACTCAAAGCACATTGGATAAGCATCTTTGTCTGGTTTTTGTGACGAATGTCTGTCCAGACACACAGTTCCATTTGTACTTTATACAATTCCGACCGAAGTTGGCTGCCTTGCTCTATAGTCCGCCATTATCACTAGCCAAATCTGGTGCACCCGCATGGTGAGCACAAACATTCAAAGCCGCAAATTTGTTAGCCGAGTTGCCGCTGTCATCAACAGATGCGCATCCCGTTTACTGTACACCACTGTACTGGCTAGTTCCAGTGGGAACAATGCAGAAGTCTACCAATTCCAGTACACCCGACAAATGCTTCCTCTTTTTGAGGGATTGTCCCGAAACGGAGTGCCACACATGATTGCATTAAAATTACTGTTATTCAGGCTACGGCGTTGCCACGTAGTCGTAAGAATCGGGCACCAGCCAGCTAGAGCCATAGTTGATAGTTGCATGTGGCCAACTATCGATAGCATATGAACGGTTCGCTCGACATACAAAGATTTAAAGTGGTGTATGAAAATATCTAAAACTAGATGCTCCGTTGTCTCACTTGTTTTTCAAAGTTAATTAAGCTGGCCCAGCCTATCAGATATTCCCTTGTAAATGCTTACATACTCTATATATAGGTATATATATATATATTTGATATACATGTAATGCATAGCGGACACGAGACCACATAGCGTTTGACTAGACTAGCCGGATGGACATCTTAATGGTAAGAACATCTAAAACAATTTTCCATTAATGACAATGATGTCAATTTCAGGCACTCGGGCTGTCCAATGATGTTCTTCTCTTCTTTTTTTTGCTCTTCATTATTTTGGTCGTGCGGCTGTAAAAGGCAAACAGGCCAAGTGCCTGGGCTGCTGACAGAGGCGGAGATTAAATCGAGTAACGTAAGGGGAGAGTGGGTGGGTGGTGGCCAGTGCAGAAGCATCCTTTTATGATGACGTTACGAACGCCGCTCTCGGTTGACTGACATGAAACTGTAATGGAATTCAATAAAAGCTGAGAGTGCAGAAACTGTTTGACACGCAAACGACGAAACGGCTTTTGGGGTCCATCGTATCGGCTCATGTGCGTTTGTCAGGCTCATTTGTTAATTTTACGCAATATCGCCGAATGTCGCTGTCCATAGGTGGTATCACGCGGGACATTGGCTCCAGCATTCCACATGCTCAGATATTTATGCTCTGTGAGACATATGTGCAAATATATACACGTATACACTTTTCAGGTGTGCGGCATTTCTACTATATAACATTGTTTGCGCCCAAGCCAGTCAGTTATCCTTTCTGTACGCGCAAAGCCAGGTAATATTTGTGCTGTCAAGAAACAGTGCTGTACAACAAGCCATGCGTGTCGATAGTATCGACAGCCATTTTGAGAAAGCGAGCTATCGATAAAGTGGATTGTCAAGTGAGCTTGCTGCTGAACACGGAAGTTTGAGTTTTAACAATAATTTAACTGGAAAAGCTTTTAATCATGCCGCATATTGTGTCGCCGATACGTTCGAATCTCTTATTGCAAATACTGTTGGAGGGCAATCTGTACATAGCATTAACGTGGTGTGTCAGCTATGTGCTCTACATGCTCATCTATGTAGGTAATTTATCATAGCCTCAAAAAGTACCCATTGACATTTCTTTTTTGCAGGAGTGGCGCCAGATGGGAGTGCCCGTAATGCTGGTCTTTACATTGGCCGTGATCACCGAGAGCTTGCGTATCTATGTGGGCTACACCCTCAACCTGAGCCCGCATGGACCGCGTCCCAAATTGTTGCTCTTCTCAACACTGGCCTTGTGTCTGCCATTGCTGTGCGCATTCTGGTATCTGCACAAGGTGCTGCTCGATCAAAGTCTCTGGCTGCAGCTCATCTGCAATCTGTGGGCGATCTTCATAGCGCTGGAGCTGGTTGCGGCTGTCGGCATACTGTGGAGCAAGAAATCCCATGTGGAAACGCTACCGAACTGGTCGACTATCGAGGCGAATCTTAAAGCGCGCCGCCGTCGTCTCCAGCGCCAGCCTGGCCAACTTTACAAGTTGTGAATCCCCGGATAAGGGGATAATAAAAATGTCTGTGCTCAGTTTGGATTGCAGAGCATCTGGTAGTTGGTTGCTTTTTAATTAACACATTTTTGCAATATTGTCAGCGCCCGGCCAGCCCAGACCCCGCCCCCATGTGTGTGTGTGTGTGTGTGTGTACACCTTGAATGCCCAATCCCTTTTGGTGTTGCTTTTATTGCATTTACTTGGCGACAAGCGACGAACCAGCGGCCAATGACGCCGCTTGATGGCCGAGCCGGATGTCGTTTTCAATAAAGGCGTCGCAGGCGTTAAGCTCTACGCCCGCACACCCATCCACACACACACACACACACACACACACCCATCCACACACACACACATGTGGCAGATGAGACTTGACTGTGTGGATGCTAGTGTGGCACTTTAATTAATTTCTTTAAGTTCATTAACATTTGACTTGTTTAAGCAAGCGAAAATACGACGATACAGCGAATGGGCGGATCCTTGAATCCGTGGCATTTGATGGCATTGTCAGGATAATATTGCTTTCGCTACTTTCTCTTGAAAAGCCAGACTCTCAAGTTTATTCAAGCGTAAAATGTAACCAAGTTGGCAAAACTGTGTGCTTTATTCAAAGTCTTGTTCTATCTTCAAATATATATTTAAATTAGTTAATCGGCCCAAGCATGCAAGATGCAGGCTACCAATAAACTATTTGTAGGCTAACAGTAACATTTGCTAGGTTATAATCATAGTATTGTATGGCAACTCCGTTGAATCTGAGCTGGATATAATACGATATGTTTTTATCGGTATGCATAAGCTAGGTACATGCGGTTTATCGCATTGTCAGCCTATTGACAAGCGCCATTCGCTTCGTGAAAGGAAAGACTTACAACAATTTAAGATTAAAGACAACTAGCTTACTGACATACATATTTATAACAAGAAAACTAATGGACACTGCAATGTGATTGCCGAGTGTTCAAGGTACATTTTCCAACACTGTACGCACGCGCTGATGGCGACTCTGTGCAATGCATCGATAATTTATCGAAACGCCATCGAGTTCTTTCTGCAGCTCTTGAACAGAATTCTTGTTAAATTTTCGATGAAACTCCTGAAATGAAAGTTAAAATCATGTGAGCACAGCAAGAAAATAATAGCAAATTCCCAATAACAATTTTTCCAATAACAAATTTCCAAATTGCACAACCGTTTAACTTAAAAACCCGGAAGCATGTCGAACTTGTCGAACGTGGCACCTCAAAAAGCCAAAGGCAGCACATCCGAAACGATGACCGTGGAGGAGCCGTCGGCTACGATGGCAGCCATATCGTTGCCAGCTGGCGATGAGGCGAACAAGGACGAGAATGCGCCCAGCACTAGTCAGGGGCAGCAGCGCGGTGCCTGCAGCAGCACCACACACACCAGCTCCACCACAACCACCACCACCACCACCACTATCACCACCAACAACAACAACAGAATGGGCTCGGCAACGCCAATGACACAGCTGAACGGGCCGGTAATGCGGATTAAGCGGGAACTGAACGAAATCATTGAGAATCCGCCGCCGAACTGCAGCGCCGAGATGTACAAGGAGGATCTGTTCCATTGGAAAGCGATCATAATGGGGCCCAGCGGCACCCCCTATGAGGGCGGTATTTTTAAGCTAGACATACGCTTTCCGGGTGCGTATCCATTCCGACCGCCACAAATCCGTTTTTTAACGCGCATCTATCACTGCAACGTTGACAGTCGTGGCGTCATTTGCCTCGATGTGCTGAACGAACGCTGGTCGCCAGTCATGAACATTGCCAAGGTGCTGCTCTCGATTTGGGTGCTAATCGGAGAATGCAATCCCAATGATCCACTTGTCATGGGTATTGCCGATCAATACAAATGCAATCGTAAGGAGCATGACAAAGTTGCGCGCTACTGGACAAAACGCTTTGCCATGCCAAAGGCCAAGCCAAACTCCAAGCTCGAGCAGGAGCTACTGCTGCCCTACTTACAAGAGCAGGAGCCGGCGCCAGACCAGGAGCAAGAACAGCAGCAGCAGCAGCAGCAGCAGCAGAGCCAGGCGCCAGAGCAGGAACAGGAGCCAGCGCTCAGTACTGAGACGAGCAGCTCAATTGCTGTTAGCGTAAACCACAGTCGTAGCGAACTTTAGATAGATTCCCATAACAAACAGTCTCCACACACACACACACACACACACACACACACGCACCAAAACACATATACAAGCGCTGCTTGGAGAGCTTCCAGGGAATTGGTCGGAATGGGGGCTGGCTTGTCTTTGCCCGCGCTAAGTGTGAGGCGTGAACAATTTGTGTAAACGCGGCAAGCGGACAAAAAATATGGCTCGCATAATGTGCCAGGGCAGTGGCTGGATATGCCCCCAAAACCCCTCCCCACCAACCGCAGACCCCGTCCAGTCAGCTGCTGACGCCGCCAGATAGCTAGCCAAGCCTTTCCGCGTTCATGTCCATGAATATTCATGAGCTGCCAAAAATGAAGCGTGCACAAGGCGAAGCTGGCAAAGGGTCGTCGGGATGTGTAGGTGGAAGGGGCCGAGCAGTGCGGGTAGCTTGAAAAATGAATTGGAACGCGAATAGGTTGAATAAGCGGTAGCTGGGAGGGGCAGCAGCAGTGAGATTCAGGCAGCGGCTGAAGGTGTTGAAAGCAAGCTCCGATATACACAAGAATGTACACAGATACACACATTCATTCGCCTCAAACTGCAGAGTTGGCAACTCCTGGAGCAGAGTGGAGACGGCTTTTGGTATGGGCTTTACTTAATTAGGGCACAGATATTTACACTTTAAATACAATAGGTATTCTGCCATATTTAATATTTGGTGTGCTGCAGCAATAAAGTTTATTTTAAGAAAAGTATGTGAATGTTTATTTGTATTTGTATGTGTATGAGTTTGTGTCTGTGTATGTGTATTTGTTTGTGTATGGTATGGTATGGTATGAGTATGAGTATTTGTTTGTGTATGAGTATGTGTCTTTGTATGTGTATGTGTATGTGTCTGTCTATGTGTATATGTCTGTTTATGTGTATGTGTATGTGTATGTGTATGTGCATGCATGTATGTAAACATGTGTGTCACTTACCCAATTAACTCATTTTTAAATATTGCCCTTCTACGCGATTCTCATGAATTCAAGGAGGCCTTGCAAGTCTTTGAGCTTTGACAGTGAGTTAAGTGTTAACAAGTGTTGGCGTTTGCTTAAAGCTGGATATATTTGTTTATATGTATGTATATAGATATATATATATTTCGTTTTACCACCATTTATATCAATAATATCCATATTTCAATTGAGCAGTGTTTTTTTATATGGTTCAGGCTTAGGCTCGGCAGTTCTTTATGCAAATATTCATGAATTGTTGCCTTAAGTAAATAGATTTAGAAGTCGCAGATCTGAAAATGGCTAATTATGATGTACAAGTCGAGGTGGGGCGAGCGGATGGAGGATAATAGCACAATTGGTATCAGGACTGTGCCTGGACACGATCCGCTGCGGGGCAGTGGAGGGCAAACGGGAATAAAGCAGTCCGGGCCAGAACATCTAAGGAAAGCGACACTCAATTTGCGAAATGCGATAAATTGAATGAAAAGTGTGAAAATGAAGAGGAGTCATCAGCAGCAGCAGGCAACAACAACAACAACAACAACAACGACAACCGTAAAGTAAGGGGGCGGGCGGGTAGGTCAGTGTTGCAAGCTTAACCAGAAGTGAAGCGAAACACAAAAAAATGTAAATGAAAATTCAGGGAAATTTAATAATAAAAACATCAGCATAAAGTAAAACGCATAAAATCCAATGAAATGTAAAAGGCAACCAACGGGCGCCCGCTGGACAGACGCCATCAAGGATGTCCTTGTGTCCTGGGCGTTGCTGCTGCTGCTGCTGCTGCTGCTACTGCTGCTGCCTCTGCTCCTTGCTGCTGTCGTGTGTGTACGAAATAGCGTCGGGTAATCACATTGCGTCGCTCTGGCTGTGTCCTGCCCAGGCAGGATATGCTCAATTGAACATGTTGATTGCTGACAGCGCAGACGCTGCCGCTGCCGCTGCCACGTTGGCCCTCCTCAAATGAGGAGTCAATTGAAAATCAACTTAGAGCTTGCTTTAATGGAATTAGTTGTACATAGTAGCAGCAACGCAACCAGCATCAGAACTGGCACCAGCAGCACGAGCAGCAGCAGCAGCAGGAGCAGGAGCAGGAGCAGAGCATCGGGCGACATCATCAACATCAGTTCCAGATGCACATGCAGAAGATATCAAGCGACGCATTTTGGGTTTATGCTTCAGCAAATGCAGACCTGCGTGCGTGCTAAAAGGTAAAACATCTAACTAAATAGAGGCGTGCACGTACAAGTGTGTGCATAGAGCTATTCTTTATGTATTTACCACCCGTATGCATACATAGATGCACATGTGTGTGTCCTTTCGGTCAGCCAGCTGGGCGAACACCTAGAAAAACATTTGAATAGAGCTCGATTGATGTTGAGCAGTGTTGAAAAGCGTGTAAATGAAATTAGAAAGCAGCTACATGGCCACGCCCATGCACACACCCATACACCCACACTCAAACAACCCACCAGCCATCTATCCATTCATCTACATATCTGCCCCGCCTCACACATCCGTCCATTGCACAACTCAGGCATGGAGCACAAAAAAAAAAGAAGAAAAAACAAAATTGGAAAATATTTTACTCGATGCATCGATTACTGTCTACCCTTACTCTAAACTATCGAAAGCCTGAGGGCGAATGTTAGCTCTTAGAGCACTTGATTGAGTTTCAGGCAAAGATTACGCAAAATGCAGTCTGAGATCAATAATATTGATCTAATTCTGAATTTATAAGAAATACATTGTCTTATGACATTTTCAAAATAGTTGAAACAGTTATGAAAATGACCTGAAAAGTAGGTTAATATTGGCAAAGTTTTGGCAATAACAAGTTAAGTCAAAGTCAAACTTTTGGCCAAGAAGTTCTGTCAAATTTGTCTTGGAATTATTAAACAGAAATGTTTTTATTTCTTCAAACATTTATTAAAATCAATTATACATGTCAGCCTTAGAACATTTAAATCAAAAATATTTCATCATCTTTCCAATTCATCTTAAAATCAATTGGCGCCTTTAACGCAAAAACGGAAAGCATCTTGGCAAATTGAAAGAATCTTTTTTTAATTGCCAATTTAATCTAGATAAGAAAGTAAAACTCATATCCTGTGCTCGATGGCAATTGGTTTCGTTTTGATAATTGGCGGACTTAAATCGAATTATTCTCCATCAAGGAGAGCGTTAAATGTGAAGCGAGGTGCATGCTTCAACCAGGTCTTGTTCTTAGTGAATGCTTCATTACAAACCCTTTGAATATACCCGAGTGCAACGTGAAGTGTTCGAATATGGCAAACAAGCGGCAACCGGAGCAGCAGCTGTGATTGAATGAGTGCGAGCTTGAATGGTTGAGCGAATTGGTGCATCGATGAATTTGCGCCAGGAGCGCAACAGCTTAAAGAGTGTGGTTGGGTCAAAGCGAGAGGTAAAATTAGTTTAACCTTGATTTACTTAGACTATGTTTCTTCCCAGAACCCAAAAGATGACGAAAAGAATCACTTAGTTACAAGCTGAGGCACAGTTGAAATGTGGATCCCGTTTAGAGAATGGTGACAGACCCATAAAAACCCAGTAGAAATGCTATCCTAGGCTCCACTTCTTTTCCATCACGACAACTTATGCAGAACATACAGTGAGTAAGTAGTCTAGCGTTTCACGTTATGCTTTCCAACACTGTCATTGTCGTCGTTGTAGTCGATGTTGTCATCGTTTTGCTATGGGGCGACGGTTGGACGGACGCATGTGGTCCCTGGGTTTTGTGTAACTGCCTTTGTAGCTTAATTGAATTTAAGTGTGCCTCACAATATGCAATGTTGCAAAATGCAGAGCACTAGGACGCACACATACACATGCAAGGCCTAAGTGCATTTCACTTTGTCGCACGATTTGGTGGCATAGACGCAAATGCAGTAGCCACCGCCTCAAACGCCGTCAATCAAACTAAGCCAACTGATAGAGCAGGGGCCGGGTTGGGGCTGTGGAGGTATTGCCATGTGCAGAGCTTGACAAACTTAGTTAGCCAAGTAAAATAGTTTTATTAATTGGCCATGCAGCTGCCAGTGCTGTCTAATGCATGCATGAGTGCTGCGAAATGTATGCAACAATATATGCTTCACTGCTGCAACGAATTCATCTCTAAACCCGGTTAGGTTTTCTGTCCACACAACAAATTGAGGTTGGGTAAACTTAAATAATATTAACTGTTAGATTTCACTCAATTAGAACACATTTCCTATGCTGTGTGAAACTTGAAGTGAACTAAAAATAGTGAATATTGATTATGAATGCTTAAGCTAACCCGGTCAGAGCTGCAAATAAGTTATCTACAGCCACCAATTCCAATTGCAAGATGAGCAAAAATCAAATAGTTACAGCATTGCCAGCACAAAGCAATGAATCGCAGTGTTGGTTAACGAATGAAGCAACTAAATGAACTGAACTAGTAAGCACTTGTTGATCAAAGTAGAGTTCATTTGAACTAATGTTCGTTTATATAGCAGCAGGTGATTTGTGATTTAATCTGGAATACAATCTGAAGTCGGGACGTGGAATGACGGCATTCAGACAGAGCCCGACATTGGGTATTTGGCTCTTGGCACTCTTGGCTGCGAGTCTAAGCAGGGTGTCTCCGCCGAGTTTGGGTGCTTTGTTAAATGTCGCTTTAAAAACTTCCTGCCCAGTAACGGCACATAAACAAACGGTGGACAAACAAACAGCCCTACAGCTGTCCGTTGTCCATTTTGTCTGGCAAATAAAAAGCACTGAGCGAAAATCGATGTGCATAAAAGAGTAGCCAACAAGTGCACAAAAAATATAAAAAAAAAAAAAAAACCAAATAGAAAACTTCCAACTATACGGCTAGCATATTAGGCCACGGTCTGGATCTGGTGGCTGGCGCATGGCGCATGGGTCTGAGCCCAGAAAATGTCACAGCGCCAAAAATGGTGACAAAAAAAAAAAAAAAAAAAATATGGGGAAAGAGGAAAAAAAAAAACAAAAATTAAATGTCGGTGCCGGGCTTGGGCAGCGCTGACCAAGGCAAACACTCGGCACTTGGCACTTTTTGATGTTGTTAGTGGCCATGTCGGAGTGCAGCTCCAGCTCCAGCTCCTGCTCCAGCTATAGCTACGGCCATTCCTGCAGGTGTCGCGACGGCCGCGCAGACTTGCAAACTATGCACATGGCGGTAAATACTCTGCACGCCACGTGGCCATTGCCGGCTACTATTACTGCCTCTTGCTACTGCCTCTTGCTACTGCTACTGCTCCTGCTCCTGCTGCCAGCCGCTTAAATTTACTGCCCTCAGGCATTTCATTTGGCCGGCCAGTTGGAGAAGGAAGAGCTGATGCCGCTGCCGCTGCTGCTGCTGCTCTGGGCGCAAACATTTCCGAAATGTGACAAAAAAAAGTAAGTAAGAAAAAAACCAGTAGGAATATTGCAGTCGATTGTTACTGACTGCGCGATGCTCGTTCATAGTCCAATCACAATTGCGGGATTGCTCTTGAGGAGCAATAAGGAGCTCAGCTTTGAGAGATTTCGCGATTTCAGGTAGTGTGGGTGGGCAATCCTTGAGGGAGGAGTACATACCTGTTCTTGGTGACTCCAGCCTTAAAGCTAATAAGTGTGGCTTGCCATAAGGTCATACGGAGGGGCACGGATATTCCGCAAAACCAATATACTCGCTTTTGTCATTTGGACGAGGATAAAAACTGGGCAGAAAAAGATGCGATACATGACATTTTTTTGGCACTGGCATGGGTGAGCCTACAAACGGTATATCGGTAGCCAGTGTCTGATTGGAATGAATGTCTCTGGCAAAAAAACAACAAGAACAAGAAAATAAATAAAGAAAAAACGGCTCAAAAACTGGCGTCATGCGCTGCTAAATGGCAACGAGCCCGTCGTGGAGCGCAGTACATATTCCTTAAACGCGAGATAACAAGCATTTAACAAAGTACGTACTATGGCAAAGGGTGCAGAACGTAATACTCATAGAATGGAATACCGTTAAAAGAAAGTATCGCTGCAAATGAGTTCAGAGGCGAGTGCGGCAACCTAATGGCAAAGTTGCAAGGCAGTTGCCATCAGCATCTGCAAGCGCCAGGCATGGCAACCGATCCGCAAAGACAAACAGTATCATGTGAAAATTGAAAGAAACTCTGATAAGTTTCTAAGAAACTCAACTCTGAAGGGAAACTATATTTAAAATCAGTGTTGTAAAACGGTGAAAAATGCGATTCAATCAACTGAACACAAACAACCAAATTGAAAAACCCCAATTTTCTAGTTTTCACACTAAAGACAGTTGCAGCTACGAACCGGTTCGCTCTCAGTTCTTCAATACGAGTGCAACTCGTAGGATGTGAATGACAGCTTGGTCGCTTGATCATAATCCAATATAAATATCGAGCTAAGCGCGGCCTAAGCGAAATAATAAATCAAATCAAGCAAGTTCTTCATTAAATTCTATTGCGACTCACCCACTCTCAGGTGGTGCACGGCTAGCTCAAAGCTCTTCCACTTGTTGTTGTAATCGCGGATGCGCACATCATTTCACACGGAAATCAAAGACGCTTCCTTATTTTTCTTAAGTTTAAATTGCAGGAAATTACTTTGTGCCAGTGCCACGGCGGGAGCGAGTGCCGGAGTGAGTGCGAGTGCGAGTGGCTTCACTTGGCCATGTTACGCCCCGGTCCGATCTCTCCGGGCTCCACGTTTTGCAAGCCATCCCTCCGCTTGTCCGTCGCAGCTTCAATGATTTTTATCGTTCGCACTGCAATTTCTTATATTAAACTCAAAGCAGGTAGCTCGGCCACAGCCATCCCCGCCCCCCTCACGCCTCCCACTCGCATTTACCGCACTCGCCCACACTCTGTTCCAGCGTCTTGAACCGCGGATGTTGAGCAGCAAAATCCTAACTGCTACTTATCGAGTCGCGGGCTCCAGCCCCTGCCCAGCTGTGGGTCTTTCTGGCTGAGCATTTTCATTTTCATTTTCATTTTGGCGTCGTTGCCACGGAAATTCATCAAAATCATATAAACTCGTTCGCCTCGAAAGGCAGCGCCTCCCCGGCCACCACCTTGCCCCGCGCCCAGCCAGCTGCCTTGTGGCTCAGCTCCGACGCGGTTTATCATTCGCGAGTTACAGCCAAAACTTTTGACGGACCATCTGCATGTTTTCTTACACGGCAACCGCTGAATGTTGTTGCTGTTGTTGCTTATATTGTTGTTGTAGTTGTTGTTGTTGTAGTTGTTGTTGCTGTGGCTTTTCTGCCAGTGGCACTCGAGCAATATTTGATTTTCTTCTTTGATGCCATTAGTTTTTTGCTTTCATTTGGCCCGCTGCTGCTGCTGCTGCTGCTGCGGCTGCCACAAGAGGCAAGGCTCTTAGCCCGGGCCTTTTTCTTGTTGCTTAAATCGCATTCTGGTTCCGGGATGCCACACAACCTGCCACCCACAACCACCCGTACCCCAGCCTAGTCGGGCAATCGCGCACTTGTAGATAAACTTTTGTAAATGAAATTGCAGAATGTTATATTTTCCGTATTATTTTTATTTCATATTTTACTACTTTTCCCACTATCTTGATTTCATATACATACATATATATTTATTAAACTTTTCTTTTTTTTTGTATTTTATATACATTTATTTAATCTATTTTTTTTTTATTAGTTTTCCATTTCTGCTGCTGCTCCACTTCGTGTCCACTTGGCAGCTGAAGGAGCAGATAATGCGTTTTGCGACTGTTGCATTTGCCGTGCCTTGACGGGGCAGGTGCTTAGAAACCATTTCAAGCAATCAAAGCTCGGCTACAATGCGCTTAAGCAATCAGCGCCAGAAATCCGCCCAGCGTCTCTCCACAAGAATTACCACCCCACGCGCCCACATAGCCGGAAAACTACTCGCCGAACTCTGTTTATAGCCCAAGCGTTTGCAGCAGTTGAACACCTGGCATAACAGTTCCTTACAGTTCCGACGCCTTTTGTAACATAAGTTGTGCGTGTGTGTTGTGGTGTTTGGGTGTGCATGTGTGTGTGTGTATGAAGTATATCAACAAAACTCAAAACACAAACAACAACAATAACAAATACACGCCTGGCAAATGAAAAATCCTTCTACTTTGCACAAATGTTCTACACACATACACACACACACACACACGCACACACCTGCACACGCACACCCACACACACACACACACGTACGTAGCGCAATCTCAGTTGCATTTTAATTACTGAATCAAAAATCACAGAAGCGGAAATACTTATGAATTTCTTATGAGCCTGCAAAGAGAAGAAAGCGCCAACGACGTCGACAGCGTCTTTAACATCAACAAGAAGGCAAAACAACTAGTTCAGTGAAACCAATGTTGCAGATACCCTACAATTGAAAAATGGTCGAAAAGCCTTCTAAAACAAGCAGAGAAAACGTTTACGAATGCTGCAAAGGAGGAATCAACAATCTACGATCGCGTACGTGTGTGACATCGAGAAGGAACGCAGAAAAAGTTACAAATTTACAAAACGTTTACGAACTGAAGAATTTGCAAAATAATATGAAACAATAAGAGAACTGGTGCGAGAGAGTCTTGGATTCTATAAACAAAGGGTCAGCAAAAGCAAACAGCGTGTCAGGAAGACGTTTGCGAACGAAGATAGAGAGAGAGAGAGAGAGAGAGAGAGAGAGAGAGAGAGAGAGAGAGAGAGAGAGAGAGAGAGAGAGAGAGAGAGAGAGAGAGAGAGAGAGAGAGAGAGAGAGAGAGAGAGAGAGAGAGAGAGCATAAAACAAGGCAGGTTAGCTTATATGTAAACCTTTGTCCACCCACAACTTTGTCAGCTTCTACTGACAGTCTTTTGAGAAATGGTCATCAAAGAGTTTATGTTTTTGTTAGGGCGTTAAAGGTTCAGAAGTATTCCATTTCGTCTAAGATACATAACGTGTAACCAAAGCTAGACCTTCATGTCAAAACCTTGTTGAGCTTTCCTGCAAAGCTTTCGGCCAGTTGGCTGGGATTCTATTAAAGTATGTTGCAAGCTTGTTAAACATTTCGAAATGCCCCGACGCACACTGCAAATGAGCAACAGCAAAGAGCCAGCAGCAGCTGCTGCTCAGTTGTAATGTGGCTTCAGCTTTTGCCCCAGTGGGCAGCTCGAGCAGTTCCCCAAAGCCTCAAGCACAACAAGCTCTGGACAACCAATTGCCGAGCAGAAATGTAAGGATATTCTGGAATTTCCTTTGATGGTTAAAGTTGATTTAATGAGAAAATATTGATGGGTTTTGTGACAACTATTCGATTGCACCGGGCTGGCAAAAACAACAACAACAATGTTTACAATCGAATACACACACTCACACACACTCACTCGCACGCACACCTAAGTGCACACACAAACACACACCCACACGCACACACGCAGACAGCACCACAAGCAGCCAGACAAATTGGTTTAGCACAAGTGTGTATGCTCTTGTGTGTGTGTGTGTGTGTGAGCTTGTGTGTGTCGAGCTGCATATGGAACGTCTTGTCGCATTCAGCACACGAAATAAGTACCGTAAGATCTTTAATTCAAGTGCGGGCCTCCTTCTCTATACCGAATAGGGTACACCGAATACTGGATACGGTGTTTGGGTTCAAGGTTTTTGGCTTTCATACCCTGTTATCCTGAAATAGACAGTAGGTGTCAGAAGCATCTGTAGATTACCTAGAACCTTTCCACTTATATGATCTCTCTCCCATTGATCTCAGAGACAATAAAACATAGAAAATTGACATGTAATGTTTCTGTCAACACGATTAATTGGAAATCTATGATTTCGCCTTCATTAGTGGAAAATGAGTGAAAGCGTATGTGTGAAACTTTGTTGGTCTTGAAACACGTCTTAAGCTTTGTCTTTATCCTCAAATCTATTATCGGCAAATAATCTCATATTTGTCAAAGTTCCTTTAGAGGATATCTTTTGGGCAGACCAAGAAAACGTTCGCATTTTGGGCTCTGTGTCATGTTTTGGGTAAGATTCTTGCAGTGGTCCTGTGCGGCTGCTCCCTTTCGTTTTGCGGCTGCACTGCGGTTGCCCAACACTAAAAAATGATATACTACCTGACATTTCATCTGCTGTCTGCTGTCTCCTGTCTCCTTTCTCCTGTCAGCCGCCCGCTGCGAGATGCTTCACACTTTGTGGCCATTCGAGTGGAACTTATTTGGTTTAGTTGCCAGTTCTGCCCGCTTCTCCTGCTCCGCTCCCTCCTCCTCATTCCTTAACTGCTGCTTCTCCTTGGTCTTAACCACTCTGCGACTCCTGGCAGTTTCTTTGTGGCTGCTGTCTAGCTCGATGAGGCGTGCATTGGCCAAAAAGATATGTGGCTGCTTGACAGAGTGCTGCACGTGGAAGTGTCGGCGCAGGTGGGGAAAGGGTGAATGAATGGTCCTTTTTTTTGTTTAATGGAAACTGTTGTCAATTAGCGACCTGCTGCACATGCAACCAGAAACTGTGCAACGGCGCAGCCCAAGCCAAAAATTTCGGGCAACCTTTTAATAGGCTTGTGCATAATCCTCTCATAAGCTGCGTATAAAAATGTTAACCTCCACCGCACACGACTCACACACACACACACACACACACACACACACACACAGATACACAAACAGACGCAAACAGACAGACGGTTTGGCAGTGTATAAGTGGATTTTCATTTGAATACAATTTTTTGGGGATTTTTTTTTTTAATTTTTTAATTTTATGCATACCCTTGACTGAATAAATGTAAACAATTTGTTATGAAATTTGTAGGCTCCTGTAAGCTTCTGTCAGAGAAGACTATCGAAATACTTAATCTGTTCAATGTGTCTGCAGAAACTGGTTTGTTGGCGCAATTCATATTTCTGTTTTGGGCAAGGGTCTATAAAGCGCGCAAAAGTCGTCTCTTGCAATATTCCCAATTATTAGCACGCTTTTAGTTTAGTTTTATATAAAATAAAGACAAAAACATATTTTGATACATTTTATTAAAAAAGAATAAACAAAATAACTAAAAGCACACAAAAACATTTTTCCTGACAGTGTTGATAAGGCACGTTTCAGCGTAGCTCAGTGCAGTGTTGGTTAACGTGTTATGTTAGAAGCGAAATGTTAAACCTTTAACATAGATTGATGAAGGCTAAAATTGAATTACAGATCATCTTTTAACAGTTATTAAAATAACGATGTTTATCGATTTGATACTTAAGCGTTTGATTGAATGAAAAGAACTATATTTTCTTTTTATCAAAAGCAAACAATTTATTGTCTACTTAACATCAGGATAGTTCTGATTTCTATACTATATTATATACTATATTGATTCACATTTCGGCTTCGACCAGTTAACAAATGGCTGAAACTGGAAATATGTTAAAATGATGTGCCCCTTATAAGTATGACATTAGTAGAGCACCGTAGAAGGGTATTCAATAGTCGGCCACGCAAACAGAATTGTTCGTGTTTTTTGGTTATATTTTTAATTTTTTATGACTGGGCTCTGGTTTGTGGGTGGCCGGTGGCAAAGAAAATTCGGCTACTTTTTGACTGCTGGTAATTTGTCTGTTGCCCGTTGGAGTGCAGCCCCCTTTGCAGCCGTCCAAACAAGCCCCGCCCCGTCTCCTGTAATGTGTACATATATTTGTGCTTAACAATTATTTATTTATGAGGTAAACATCATTCAGTTGCAGTGGCAGCAACAACAGCAGCAGCAGCAACAGTGAGGCAGTGAGGCAGCGGCAGCTTTATGAATACATAAATGCGCCGTCCATTCCACATG
Source organism: Drosophila kanekoi (assembly GCA_037075305.1). Classification (NCBI taxonomy): domain Eukaryota; kingdom Metazoa; phylum Arthropoda; class Insecta; order Diptera; family Drosophilidae; genus Drosophila; species Drosophila kanekoi. Next base: position 9,415,858 of record JBAMCE010000451.1, on the reverse strand, counting down.
CCACATGCCACATGCCACATGATAGCCGTTAGATTGGCTGGACGGTTGGCTGGCCAAATGACCGTTGCAAATTTGATTGCATTTACATATGCAGATGCAGATACATTTACTGATGCACACAGATGTGCAGCAGCTTTCTGAGCAGGGGGGCGGGCGGGCGGTCGGTGCGGGGCGTGGCAGCTAGTCGCAGTCCCAGCATGCAGGTTGAGCTGTCCGGCCGGGGCTTTGCGTTTGTAATTGCAACAAAGCCATCATGATTTTTGCTTACATTTCGGCTTAACATCGAAAATGAGTTGCATCCGAAATGTGGCTCAATTGTTGTTTAAGTACTCAACAAATAAACCCTTAACCCGCCTCGCTCCTGTCACACTCTATACATACATATACATATGCATATGCACATATACATACATATGTACATACATATATGTAGTGCACTTCATATCTGAATGATATTTGCTCGTTTACATTCAGCCAAAGTCATTAACTTAATTTAATTTAAATTAACCAACTAAACAAACTGGTTTACATTATGATTGTACCTATTTCCAATTTAGACTCTAGACTAAATGTTTCCAATTATATAAAATGTGAGGAACTTAAATACCTTGTGGAGCTTGTAGCCGGGGTTTGTTTTATCGTGAACTTTAAATTGTAGGCCTTGAACAGGTTCGAATCAGAACTGGTACTTAGTCCAATTCTTGCGTGCAACTAAACTGTACTTATTCCATGCTCTCGGAAAGCCGTTCTAGTCTATAAGGACTGGACAGAATTCTTACGCCAGCTGCCAGCCAAATAAAAGATGGAAGCTTATAATCTCTAAGGACTTGATATTTGGTGAAGCATTGTTAATACTCTTGAACTTGTATTTCAGCAAACAGAAGCTACTAGAAGGTAGCCATACGAAATGACTGAAAGCCAGTCAGTTGGCCATGGCTATATCGACTCAGCTGTACATACTGATCAGGTATATATATACATTTATAAAGTGTTCTCGTCTATTCCACAGCGTTATACATTTTGTGATTCAAGTGTAATTCATTCCATTATTCAGTTTTGTAACATCCTCATTCTTATTTAAGACTTTTCCTTCTATTTTAAGCTAAGCTAACACTTCCGTTTGCAGCACTGTTTGAGAATTGGGCATTGCCTAACACTAACAAGAGTCTTTGAGAGCAAACACGTTCACAATGCATGAATGCGGAAATGCGGAGCACTTCAGTTGCTTCTCTCATTCGTACAAATCGCAATTAAAACATGTTTGAGAAATCAACGAAGTTGCGAAGGCAGGTTTTCGGAAATATTTGTAAGCCACTTCAATATCAATATTTAAGTGAAGGACTATTTAAGGGAGAACAGTTTCAATGTCGGATTTTTTTGTGTGGTAGAGTTTCCACTTCGAGAGCTATTAATTGAATACTGGAAAATGAATCAATGCAAGTGGATACATTTTCATTGATTACGATTCGCACCCAAACAAGATAAAGAAGAAGAAATATCATCCCAATAACTGTATTTATCCTTGGAGCAGGAGACGGCGCAAGCAGCCAGCGAAATAGGTGCTCAAATATTTATGCCAATTTTGGTTGGCTTTGTGCTGAGTCGGAGAAAATACAATGACTACAAAATGAAACTATTTGCGGCAACGCCACCGATATACAATAACCGAAGCGGCTCCACTGAATAAAACATGGCTGTTGCACGGAGAGGGGTTGCGAGGAGGGGCGGGGGCGGTGCAGCCCCAACGGGGGTAAAAATAAAACTGAGACGATGCCTTTTGTTACGTTTGTCACTAGAGATGAGCGCGTGAGGCGATAAAATGCGCGAGAAGTGAGAGAATCAAATGAATCTTGCAATTCTATATAATATCTATATCAACATATATCTTGATAAATGCAGGCATATCTATCTATCTATCTATCTATCTATCTTTCCGATGAAATATTGTTTGTAAACAGCTTCAAATGCTTTTTAAAGCTCCATCTGAGCTTTCAAGTAAATCCACCCGCATGAGCGAAAAATGGGTGAAAACGCTAAAAGTTCAAATTAAACGAAAAGCTTTTGACTTGTTCACATAATGATATAATAATAACTCCAATATTTATACATTTTGTTAAGGAATCTCTAAGAAATTTGAGTTTACCAAGAAATCAAATGCGACACGCGACCATCTCTATTTCCGATTGTTGCTTCTGCTCCTGCTGGCGCCTCGTTGCTGTCTCCTGGCGGTTGTTCAGCCCCGCTTGGATAATCATCTGGCCAGCCAACAATGAATTTCTGAATTTAGGCGATACCTTTTCGGTGCTGGCGCTTTATTAAATCTGTCCCGTTGGAACGTTATGGCGCAAGCCGATATGGATATGGATATGTATATGTATATAGTGCGCAATTACACATAACACACTTTACTGCAGTCTGAGTGTGTGTGCGTGCGTGTGTGTGTGTGTGTGTGTGTGTGGAACATCAAATATTTATAAACGTGCTCAGAAAGCCGTCGCAAGCAATCGCTTCATATTCAATATTCAGTTGTACCACGGCAAGTGCAGCAAATTGCCAATCGACATCATTCGATATTCGTGAGGGCCGTACCCACACTGCCACACTGCCACACACACACACACACACACACACACAGACGCACACAAACAAACACACGCCCCCGAACCATACACAGCCCACCTACACCTACACCCACACGTCAATAAGACCAAGTCAATACAAGAACAGCTCTACGGAATACTTTTTTAAATTTCTGACCATATTTCTCAGTTTTTAATAAAGAATTTACATTCAGATGCAAAAAAATTGACGGCTTGCACAAAAACGTTTTGGTTGAATATTTAACAGACCAAATTTCTGCATTGTGTCTGAAGTACTTAAAAGTCCATCACACTGTGAACCACTTATGAACCTGTTTGGTACCGTTTTTGAACTAGTTTCAAATTGATCAAAGAATAGGAGCAAGTGTGGCAACGCCCAACAACAGGCAATCAAAAATGTTGATTGCAAGCCGTTTATTGTTTGCCAACACTGCTCGAAGGTTGCCAGATGTAAAAGGTCTGGCACTTCGATTCTAGCTGCCTGTCAAATATTGAAAGGGCAGTTAAAGTTTAGTTCAAGACGGTCAGTTAAACTAAAGTGAATGCTAGAATGAACAACATATAGTTTGACAACATGTCAAAGTGCTTGTTAAATTTGACAGGTACATGCAAAAATGGGGCCTATTTGCTTGTGTTGGGCTCGTTGTGTAAATTGCTATTGAGAGCCATGGAAAAAGATGCGTTGCCGCAGTTGTCGACCGACCAATAAAATGCAATGTTGATATAAAAACAAATTCACGCGGGTGCGACAAACCAAACGACAAGGACATTAAGCACACACGCACACATATACACACTCGCACACCTCCACATGTGTACAAGTGTGTGAGTGCTTGTGTGTGGAAAAGGGCAACTTTTGCAATGATTTCAACATTAGATTTTATTTGCACTTTCGTTGACATTTGCGCAGCCCAAAACACACGCAACACGCCCCGCGCGGACACCAGGACACATGGTCGCAGGATTGTGTGTGTGTATGTGTGTGTGTGTGTTTGTGGGCGTGTGTGTTGGGCAGGAGGTGGGTTTTTAAAGCGACTACAAAATCTCCAAAGCACACTTGACTTAAATGTGTAGAATATGCACAGGTAGACAAGGACTATTAGGAGGAGCAACTGACTGTGGCTGGGGCTGTGGATAAGGACGAGCTCGTTGCTTTGGTCGCCGGTTGCAGGCTGAAACTGAGGTTGAGGCCGAGGCTGAGGCTGAGGCTGGCTAAGACTTCGAGCCAGTGGAGCGCAAAGCGTCGAGAGCTGTTGCCATTACCACAGGGCTATCGGGCGGTTGGGGGTGCGTACCAAGGGCAGCACAACCACATATGACACTTGTTAATCCAACAACAACAAATCGTGGCAGCCGGCGGGGCAGAAACGGGTGGAAACGTCGATGACGAGCAGAACATGAAGCAATGCTGCTTGGCATGAAGTAAAGGACATAAAGTCTACGCTAGTTGAAGACAATTCCTGTCAGGATTTTGCCACGCAAACGCGATAGAGAAAGCGAGAAAGAGAAAGAGAGAGAGAGAGAGAGAGGGAGAGAGAGGGAGAGAGTGAGAGAAAGACAGGGCTAGAGATAGATAGAGAGCGGGAGCTACACACGCATACCAATAAAAAGAAACGAAACGATAGCACATTTGGAATCCTCATTGCAACGAAAGTGATTTTAATAATAAATGAATTTTTTGTGCTCCTTTCTTCTCCTTTTTTTTTTAGTACAACAACAAGTTCAACAGAAGCTGAGCCTTAGTGGAAACTGGGCACAGGGGCTGGGAGCAGAGGCTACATGGTAACGCTTGTTGTGCCTCGCATAGTTTTTGGGGGCATCCACAAAGGACACTTCTTGGTGCTCGGTCCCGGTGCTTGTCCGTTTTAGTGCCCTTGTGTGGGGGCCAGCCAGAGCAAAAATGCCACTACTCTCACAGTGCAGCATCAGCAGGAACAAACAAAAAAAGGAGAGCATAAAAACAGCCCAATGTAGCTCAAGTAGAATTTCTTAAAATGTCAGCAAATGCTTGCTATCCAAATATTGAAATCCTTTTTACATGGCCTAATTTGATGAACTTGACAACTTGTTCATATTTCAGTTCTATATTTGGCATTTGTTTCATGTCTGTTTCCTGTCATGTCCTCTGCCTGTTGTCCATCTGTTAGTTCTTTATAAATTAACTTATAATCATGTAAATATTTCATAACCCAATCTTCAGCTTGATCCAAAATATTTGATTTCAAGTATTCGCAAATTCCTTTTGACTGAAGCTGAAAGTACGGAAAGTAGAATATATATAAATACATATCCCTTATCCACATCTATATCCATCGTCCGTCCGAATATGCCAAAAGCTATGTTTGATGCATCGCTTTTTATTTGCACACTAATTATCTATAATAATTTAAAACTTCTTGTTCGCAGCCTGCGCATATTGTTATTTATTTGGCTACCCCGGGCCGGGCCACAATTTATCATGGCGCGGCTTATCAAATATCTCGGCTTGGCGCATATTTCAGAAACTAATTGACGCTACGCATCCAAACAGTTGGCAATTATTCTGCTCGAGAAAACTAATCTCAGAGTTTCGTAATGAATTTGCGGCATTTTCGTGCTGTACGCCGCGATATGCTTAAAAATTAATAGCTTACCTCAAAGAGCGCAGCCAAATTCATAATTATACTTTTGTCCAAGTGCATGCTTTGGGTTGGATAGCAACCGCTTGACTGGGCGGAGGGCAGAGGCAGAAGCTGACAAGAGAGTATAGTATTCGGCCATAGGCTCAGGTTTAGGGTTCGGTTCGAGGCTGGGCGCTGGGCGCTGGGTTCTTGTGCTCGCTGCTCGCTGCTCGGGCTGCGGCCATAACTCATAAACATAAATTTAAATTAGAAAACAAGTGAAAGCGCAAAATGTCGTTAATTTTCACTAGCAGATATGCGTAAAAGTAAGCTCAACCCATAGAATAAGCAGATCTAATCTAACGGAGATGAATCATAGGATTAATCACATCGAAAAGAAAAAGATTAAAAAAGCACACAAAACAACACTCACCGATAAGAACACACACGTAATCAAAGCAACAATTCAAAAGCCCTTAAGGCAAATGAAAGCTTTTAGAGAAAGATCAGCAATTGGCTTACGTTTCACTCTCCCACTCACTAACAGCAGCAATCCAAAAGCTCTAAAAGGCGCATGAAAGCTTTGGCGTTTAATCAATGGATTAAGGAGTAAATAGTAGTAAAAGATGGCCCAAGCATATTTAGCTATATTTAGGAATTAAAACAGGACAAGGGCTTTAAAAGCATATGCAAGTTTCCTGCGATATGAAATGCATAATAAGTGTTCTTTAAATCAATGAATGCAAAAAGCAAACAGAAGGAAGGGGATTAAAGAAAGCATTCCTTAAAGTTGATAGTATACCTAAAATAAAGAATCGAAAGCTCAGAAGTTCAGCAAGTGCGATTTATTTAAAAAGATGCATCTACTCTTTGGTTAATAAATGGTAATATGGCAGACAAAAGGTTTTGAACGAGAGCTTTTAGTAAGGTGAATAGTTCCTTTAGGCTCGACTAGCTGACAAGCACGTGGAAATAACTGGGATGTTATGGCATTAATGTTAAATGAAGCGACTTAATCCAAGGAGGCGAAAGCTTTCAATACAAAAAGCTCTGTCTTTTGTGGAACTGTTCACCCTATGTTCGAAGGGCAGATGTAAGCTTTAAGTTCTAATGATCGTTTTTATATTGTTAAATCCATTCGATTTCTCGTTAAGACATTCAAAATCAAGTCAGAAGTCAACTCCTCAGCTTAAGCAAATCTTTCCTATAGCGCTTGACACGCTTCAAATAGCTAGTCTAATGAGTATACAGATTAATGCGATACTAACGCCATGGAGCTGCCATTGGCTGGATATAAGAGTGCGATTGAGCCTTTGATATGAACGAGTCAATAAATAAACGTTGCGATGAATAAATTCTGCAGCCACAATCGAAAATAAACAAGGACACAAGTTGGTGATACTCGCTCCGATGGCGGAACCAAACCTCAAATATCAATGCTAGCTGTGATAATAAAGGCCAACCGCAGAGCTAAGCGTCTGATAAAAGCGACAGAGCTCATTCAGCACAATGAAATGGAACCAACATAAACAAAAATGCGACCACAATCGATGGACTCTTTCCTCTGCAGCCGGGCAGCTGCCAGGGACTGCGGCCTTGCCTTTGATGTGGCTGCCCAACAACAACAAACAACCGGCTGGGATTCTCAAACTGGGCAACTTTACTTCTTCTTTGTTTTCTTTTTTTTTTGCGCGCGTGGAGGCGGGTGCAGCGGGTGGTGGGCGGGTCTCTTCTTATTATAAGCCACATTAATGCACAGACATGCGCCTGCAAAAAGGTTCAGAAACTCTAAAAAACTCCGAGAGCAAAAGTAAAAGACGAAACGGCATAGATGATGGAACCAAAAGAAGCTCCAGCTGAAGTTGTGGCTGCGTTTCGTGTACGTTTATGTATTTCGATGGGCAAGGTGGGGCGGGGTAGTGGGGGGAGGTACACCACTTGGGCGGTCAACAGTTTTAATTAAAACAAAACAAGGCTAGATGAGCTAATAATTGCATAACGACACTTGAATATCCTTACGAAAAGTTGCGCATCCTCTTGTCACGCGAATCTTGTCGAAATTGTGCGCCAGGTGGCAACGCCAATTGGCGAATTCGAAGAAGCCAAGTTAAGTTGGCTGCGCAGCTCGAGAATTTTTTCGATTAATCGAAACGATAATTAAATACTTGATCAGGTTTTCAAGTAAAAACGCTTGACCTTTTGTACTAGACTTTTGACCGAAATAATATATTAGAATACAAATTGAAAATGTTTTAAAGGCTACTATACAGGATCATATCCACTATCAAGATGTTTTTCGCAGTGTGACCAAAGTATTAATCAACTGTATAGAATACTTCTTTTAAGAAAACAGGATATTTCATGCTTAAGTAAGAACCTGGCCGGGTTAGGGTAGAGAATAGACAAGGCCGCAAGTTAGAGCGAGTGCGCCTATAAATAAATAATGCACGGATGCGTGAGTAAAGGAGGAAAGAGAGCGGGACGAATGCTCATAAACGAAATGAAGTGCAGTCCGGAATGAAGATGCCGCGCTGGTCATAAAGTCCGCTAAGAAATGGAGACGTTTCCAGGACCTTTTGCGGGCCAACAAAATGTGCGGAAAATGTGACGGTCAACAAATTATCAAAAATACCAAAAAAAAAAAAAAAATTGACTAAAAGGAAAGGGACAAAAGAAAAACAAATGCGGATGTTGGGCAAAAGTAAAGCGCGAAACAAGTGCTAGAAAAAGGGAATGAAATAAAGAAATGGGAGCCCTACGAATGAACAGCTGTGAACTTCAACGCCCGACGCGGAGGTCAGACGTTTAGCTAAAGAGCCAAAGCCAAAAGAAACAACAAACAAACAGCAGAAGTAAAGGAAGCAGCAAGGCAACAACAATAGCAACAACCACAACAATGCGCAACGGAAGCGTACACAAAAAACTGGCCTACAAAATGGCCAAAATGAAAAACGAGGCAACAACAAAATTACAAACAGGAGCGAAAGGCTATACGCTACAGACCGACAATTAGATACCCTATACGGCTTCTCGAATCGATTGTTCCTATGCCAGCTAATTATATACATATATGTGATAGATTAGACTTTCGTAGTAATTAAGCTAAGTTTGGTTAAGATAGATTAAGAAGCACAAAAACTCATTCCTGGACCGATTCTTGGTGGAAATATACTGCACAATAAAAACTTGTTCATACAAGACATCATTTTCGACGATTATACCTGAATATAAACTGGTCCGATTCTGGAATTCTGACATATTCACTGCCTGCAACAAAAAGGCGTATCTATTCAAAGTCTCATTTGAATTGCTTTAAACTGGGAGAATAGTTTTTAAATGATCAAATGGACATGGCTATATCGACTCGGCTGTTGTTGCTGATCAGGAATATATATACTCTCATAACACGCAGATGTCTTCTTCTATGCGTCACACATTTCGTGACAAAATGATGAAACCCTCTAGAAGGGCATAAATATGACCGAATGACCGGCAAACTGTTGTCATTGTCTCGTTTACCGACGAAATTTATATTATTGACCGTCCTTCAAAAAATATAACTGTCCTGGTAAACCCACTTGCAAATTGACATTAGGAGGCTTTCAACTGAGCAGCTCGAACCACTCAATGACAGTAAAACCAGAGCTGACCAGCTGGTTTCGGGTAGATACTAGTACCTAAATAATGGGGCCATGTACTGTTACTTACATATGTACTTATGCCAGCCTAAGCAAAGCTGAACCGTTGAGGCGTTGCCAGATCGCTGCTCGATATAGAGCTTGCGTAATGGAGGGATAAGCATGTGCTTGAGGTACACACAATACTATTAAGCGCTGCCGGATCATTGCTTGAATCCCCAATTTTGTTAAGGAATCGTAGTCAAACAAATATGCATAGTTTGTGCTGGATGTATTGAAAATACTTTAGATCGTTGCCAGATACCAGAGTGTTAGCAGGTCGTTGCTTAAGATATAACTGATTTGTAAAAGATGTAATAAGGTAAGTGTAAGCTTAAGAAACCAATTAAATTCAGTGTTCCTTGACTATTCCAGATGCCAGCACAAGCGCTTGAAAACAAAGCTGCGTTTCCTACTTCTAGCATTACCAGATCGTTGATTGATGAAAGCTTTTAAAACGATAGATACACTTCCCAGAGTGTTACGCAGTCGGCGCTTGAGAAATAACGGAGTGGTAAAGGTTGAAGAATAAATAAGTTTAAGTTTAAGAAACGATTTGAATGCAAACTATTGCCAAGTCTGCGATAGTTTATAAGCATAAGTTTAATTTTATTCCCTATTTCAGAAGCTAGCCAAAATGCATAAAGTACAGCTGCGTTAAGCCTGCTTCTAGCGTTGCCAGATCGCCATCGCAGATGATAGCTATTGAAAACGTCAATTTTACAGTAATTAAACTTTCAAAGTGTTACTTGAGAAACAAGGGAGTTGTAAAGGAGGAGAACAAGTTAGTTAAGGCTTAATTAACCAATTGATTGCCATAAGATTACTTTGATTCTCTATTCCAGATGCCAGTCCAAGCGCATGAAAAACATCTGCATTAATCCTTAAGCGTTGCCAGATCGCTCTTTGGTGGAGTATTAACAAGCTCTTAAGAACCCTATAAGAGCTCACTAATTCCAACTTAATACGATCAATGGCCACTGATTGATTAACTCAATTGGCCGGTCAAAGGCGGCCACAGGATGGCCAAGGGGTCAGACAATGCCAGCAAAAATTAAGTTGTTACTTTAGCTACGAGGGGCTCTTCAACTTCCTTTGGGTTTTTTTCTTCCTATGCATATATACATATATACCTACTTATACGAACGTTTTTACTAACATATTTTTTTTTGCTCGCGTCCAAGGAACGGGCGAGCAATTGGGCCGTGTCTGTGGGCTGGAAAGGATTGGCTTGGCCCGACACGGGCTGAGGCTGAGGCTGGGGCTGGGGCTGGGTCTGGGTCTGTGCGGTCTGTCCCAGTCTTTTTGCCCTTGCCTATGAAACCTTTTGCCTTTCATTTTGGTCAACTTGCACTTGGCGTCGTCGCTCTCATTCAGCCTCTACCAACCCCCGTCCCCCAACCTCTTCTATTTTTTGTGTGTGTATTTTTTGTTTCTTTCTTTTTGTTGCTCCTTTTTGTGGCTAAATACAAAGGCGGCTGGTTTTTGTGCCTGTTCCTTGTTATTGTCCACATTGTTGCCGCTGTTGTTGTTGTTGCTCTAGTCCGCAAGTAGCAAAAGTCTGGGTCTGGTTACTCGGTCCGGGGTCTGGGGCCTTGGCCTGGGCTATGGGTCGGGGCTTTTTGTATGCCGGCCCGGTTGTTAGTTGCATGAATATGAAGTGGTCTTATAATCCACACCAAACAACAAAATGACCCAAGTGCGAAATTAAAAGGCGAAAATGTGCTGAGGGGGGAGTTGCCACAGCGTCTGTGACTTGCGAAGGGCTGCCGGCGGCTGTGTGTAAAGGGGGGAGGGGACTACGCGACGTGCTGACTGCAAATGGACGAAACACTCGTTTTGTTGTTGCCTTACTTTGAAGACGGACATCGAGTATGTGAGACAAAAAGCGGGCAGTTAGTGTTTAGACTGAACAGTGCAGCCTCCCGTCGCCTTCCCCCCCTGCTACACCCATGTGCATAGCCCCTAAACGCTCAATTGAGACTGAAATTCAGCAAAAGTATTCAATCCCGGCCAATCAAAGGGCATCAACTGAAAATCCTTTCCTGACCCATTGGCTCTATTCCAACTGATCGCACACTAATATCCACTTTCTAAAGCTCTTAAGCTGCCAACTGTTATGTTAAACAGTTAACAGTAGTACAGAACTTTGCTAAATGTTATTAATATGCGCTCTCAGAGCGCTGGCGCAGTGCGTGAGAGAGACAGAGAGCAACAGCGACTGTTAAAGTGCTCTCTCTGCTATATTTATAGCGGATTTGGAAACTTGACTAAATGTTATGTGTTGGCCGAAATGAAAGTTATGTTGATTTTGTTTAACTACTGAGTGGCTTATAATTCTATTGGACCTGTTTCACTCATAAAACTCTTCAGCGGATTTTGCTTTGTCTTATAAATTGCAGTTCATGCGCAGCCCTGTCTGTCATAGTCTACTGTAATCCACATTGTAAGACCCAAACTCTTATATTCGTAGTTGGTTTTGTTAACTGAAATTCGGAGTGTTCGAGGCTGTAAATTACTACTGGCAGCCACTTGCATAGATAACTGACCCGCTCGCTACTTGATTTGCCAAATATTCAATACTCTTAAAAATTGAAAGCAGCTTCTACAGTTACAGGCAGACTTTGTACATTTGTTTAGTTTTATGACATTTGCAGAAATGATGGAGCCCCAATGTTGATAGGAACTTGCTTAAACGAACTTGTGTAGAGGCTGTTAATTGTCATATTCAAAATGTTTTTCTTACGCAAAGGCTTGTATAAGTATTGCTCGTATGACGTGGGGTTTATCTATCGAAAGATAATAGCTTCAATTTCAATATATTTACTAGTGGAATACCCTGGCCTTGTAAATCCATTTTAACCAAGGAGGGATACATTTTCGCGAATTTTCCACACATGCGGGTGGAATTTTCCGATCCCCCTTCTTAACGTGTATCTTCATCATATAAGATAACTGCAGTAAGGACTTCAACATCCTAGCTCTTACTGTTTGGGCTGTAGATTGATCACCAATTACTCAGATATAAGTCAAGAATAATATATGTATGTTTATTGTTCCATATCTTCTTTGTAGGATTGAAATAATGAACGGCCTGCAAGGTTCTTGTTGCCTTTCGCGCCATTTGTGCACATTTGTACACGAATGTATTAAAAGAGGATTTTATAGAGACTATAAAAACTAAGAAATCTTAATCTTGCAGTCAGAATTTACTTTATTTTTTAAAGCAAAGTCTATACATTTTGTTCTTTCATTTTAGGAAAAATTACATATTTTGTATTTCTTTGCTTTTTCCCTACTCATTGATTCAACTGAATAAAAGGTTTCAACATTGAAACAGCGTTGAGTTCACTTTGGATACTTTGCAACACTGTCCAACGCTTCACTGCTAACGCATTTCGAACGTATACTTAACCAACAGTTCAATGAGCTTTTTCGTTGCCTCTGCTGTTAACTAACATGCTGTTAAGTAACAGCACATGGAAGCTCCGCTCGACATTTTCGCAGTCCCGGCAAGATTTTGGGACAGCAAAAAAAACATCGAAAAAAGCTTTCAAAGGAAATTCCGTTGGGGAATTTCCGTAAGTTTCCTTTGTGGTATATTTTGGAAAGTAATGGGAACTTATTGTTCCCTACTAAATGTTTGTTGTCAGCTGCAACGCGTTTATTATTACGGCTTACGCACATTGCGTATACGACAGCGTGCCACAGCGCTGGTAGCTGGGCTGGAGGAGAGGTGTAGAGGTGGAGCGGTGGCGTCCGCTTCAGTTGCTGTTAAGGCCAACGGCTGTGATGCACATTACAGACAAAGGAAAACGAGGACAACGAATCTCCATTGTGTACAATAAATTTCCAATTATGATCGGTGGACTGTGCGCGGTCGCAAATGCAGAGCAGACCCCAATCCCAATTCTGGCCCCCATTATCCTCTATATCCGCAGTAATTTATACGCTCAACAAATTGGATTAATTATGAAACCATGAAAATTGGGTTAATACCTTTTGGTTAAATAATTGCCAAGCATTTGCTGGCCATTGAACTCGAACTGATGCAGCTCCATGTGGGTCGCCCTTGCTTTTCGCACATTTTTCCCAATCTCCACTTTCGTGCTGCACTTTTACGCGAGCATCTCGTAATTCGGCCTGAGCTGCCCATTTGGCTGCATCCGGTGGCACGCGTGGCACGTGCTGTTGCAATTACAATGCGTTAATAAAAACAAATGAGTTTCACGCGGCGATCAGCTGCCATTTAATGCAATTATTTAAATACAATTTACAATTTGGCTCATTTAAATGAATGCGCCAGGTCAGCAGTAGCTGCCAAACAGCCCACAAATCCACCCAACCACCCAGCCACCCACCCAGCCACCCACTTAACTAGTTACCAGATTGCCAGGCTCGCCATGAATCCAACTGGCCATCGTTTAACACGTGTCGCTCTGTGCTTAACTCGCGTTTACTTATGTTTTGATTTCCATAAGTGTAATTAATATTGCGCACGATAGCAGAAAACTGCGCCACAAGCACCTAATGGGTCGGCATCAAGGGATGGCATTTGGGGGGCGCGGAGTGAAATGCTTCGATGCAACAGCTTTTAGTATAGGTATGTCATAAAACACGCTTAATTTTCTTTTAATATCGTTCACAATTCAATCTCTGCCCACAGCTCGAGCGTTATACAACAAATCCCTGAACGAACAGAAATTAGATCTGTGTAGGTCCTATTAGAACTCGCATGCCAAGTTGGCCAGCTCTGTCTCCTAAACGTTCCGAGTTCACATAGACCCTTGATTAGGGATTTAACGCATGTATAGCATACGTACTGGTCTATTACGATTCGACTTAATAAATAGCACTATTAAGTACCTTATTATAATGACAAATAAAAGCAGGAACATTTATTATCCCTTGCTTATAAATTGAAATAAAATTCCCTCTATACTTTATCTAAAAAGTACTACAGCGAATGCACAGTTAAATATCCTTTACAATAGCAGAATAAAGCTTTGCTGGCGCCATCTACTGTTAATAAATGCTGTCAACTTTGAAAGAGTTTCGAATTGAGAGCTTGCGAATTAACAGTACAGAAGCTTGGAGCTTATGAAGGAGCTATATTTCAATGCAGCTTCTACTTTAACAGACAAATGGGAATATTCAAGAGCTGAATGATTGAGAGTAAGAACTGTCATAAATGTATATAAAAAAAACCTATCAATTACCTGAACCTTTAAATACAGAATTGCAGAAAACCCTATTAAGTTGATTTCAAATATTTATTTGATTTAAAATAAAGTATGTTCGGGGAAAATCCGTGCCTAGCTCTGTATTGCCCTAACATGTTATCACAAAAAAGTAGAGGAAAGGGAAGAAATGAGTATAAGTTAAGTATTAAACTGACTTCATTTGTAAATATACTAATAACAAGCCAAGCTCATGCATAAGCCTGTTACTTCAATTATTGAGAATCGCAGAGTAGAGCGCTGTTAAGCAACACGCGCATACACAGAGAGTTATGTAAATAAATTTTAAGGTAAAGCCAAAATGTTATGTTTAACATCTATTCTGAAATTTGTTACAGTGAAATGTACACGCCTCAAGGCATCCAAGCTACTTTATGTGAATTTCGCTAAATTTCAATAATTATTAGGAGTCGAGCATTTTAAGCTTAATGCTATAAAAAATTGTAGTCCACTAGAAGTAAAATGCCAAATGTTTGCAATATTATGAAGGGGCAAAATGTGAGGATATTTTATTATCATAGCAGCAAAAAACCTCAGACATTCCTGTCACATTCTAATACCCTAGCAGAGGGTCATATAGCTTTCTAGCTCTTGCTAGAAAATAAGTAAAATAATTTATATAAAACAGAATACATGTTGGAATATCCGAATCGGGCCACTATATACCTGGGAAAGTTTAAGTATCTCCATCAATCTTGGCATTTTCGAGCTCTGCTAAGCTTTTCCATTTCAGCATTGGACTAGCATATGAAATTGCCCTTTAGGAGGAATAAGTATTTGGTTGGCAATTCTTCTGTTTAATAACAAAGCTAAATCAACGCTGCAATTGCGAGCTGCACAGTTGGTCTATCCCAACATATCTGCAAAAGCGTATCAGATCGGACTTCTGTATAATATAAAAAAGGTTTTTGTCTGTAAGGGTATTTGGTCTTCGGCCTGCCGAGGACATACTTCCTTGTTTGCATTTGCAATCGTGGCATGCAAAATATTTAGTAAATAAAAATAGACAAATATTTAGAGTAGCAACAAGTAAATGGATTGTATGACTTTTGTCGCTTACAGACTAACCGCTCACCCCTCACCCCTCACCCATCACCCTTGTCACCGAGCTATACCCCGCCCGCAACTCTAACTCCTTCGGACACATTCGCAATCCTTATTCAGCGAACGCTGTCAACCCAATTATTTGATTATTAGTTATTTATGAAGCAGTTATCCGTTATTCGTGCAAGCTGCCCCACTGGCCACAAGTCAGTCCCCAGCCAGACACCCGTGCCACCCTTCGCTCCCGCAGCCCTCCTCCGCCTCGTCCTGCGCGTGTGGCTGCCCGTCTAATTGCACAGCATGACTCGCTTGTCAGTGGGCACTATTTTGGCTTTTGCCCATTGTGCAGCTAATCAACTGGCCAACTGACTGAAAATATCACATTGCCTGGCAACCTATTAGGGGCAAGGGGAGTTGGGCGGGTGTGTTCATGTGTGTGTGATAAGAGGGAAAGGGGGGCTGAAAGTCCAGTAGTTGGGGCACTTATTTAACGTTCAATAAATGTTTTTTGTATCGCTGAAGCAACGCAATGCATAATTTTCGATGATTGTGTTTTAATTAATGCAGCAAGCAGCAAAAACTACAAATAAAACAATCAGTGTAGAGGTCGCTCGACTAGCAGATACCCTGTACACAGATATCAACTCTGCTCAAGCAAACTCTCCATCGAATATTGTGCTGATTACTCCTTTTTAATAAAGAGTTCTATATTCAATGATTGAGTTGCAATTATACGCATATTATTATATCATCTGGACTACACTGGGGTACTTGGCCAGAAGGATGGAGGGGCTGCCATCTATCCAGACTAATGGAGCCTTGCCACGCCTCAGTTTATAGGCGTATATGCAGGTGAGTAGGTTGATTTGGAGAGAGAGAGAGAGAGATATAATATGCTTAAAACTTAAATTCATCTTTTGCTGCTGCCTTTTGAATATGTATGCAACACTTTTACAACCCATGCATCACTTTGGTGTACCCCACTTCACTTACTATGCGTTTTGCAGGGTATTTAAAACGAACAAAAAATACCGAAAACCTATTTGCAAAAAATGAAGCGGGCTGGCAAACTAACTAACGACTATTGTTTGGCCAATGGGCCATCATTTACATGCACTACCACGGCTACCCTCGCCCGCCCGCCACTCTCCGTGCCTTGCCGCTTCGAATTATCGACTGGCCATTTTGTATGACTCTCGATACGAAATTATATTCTGTGTGTGTGCGAGTGTGCGAGTGAGTGTGTGCCTAAGAACAATGGCTTTAAATTAAAAGTGGAAATCAGCGGCAAAATATGCACAGCTGTCTCTCTCTATCTCAGCCAATCCACACACAACAACTGTCCCCCTCGCTCTCTGTGGCTGGTGCATTCTACAATAGCCTGCATTAAACATAATACGTGTAATTATTATCATTTTGTGTCAGTTTCTATATGGCCTAGGCGCAGTTCAGTGGCGTCCGCAATCCGGGGTATGGCGTTCATTGTTTTTATAGTAGGTTAAACGATTCGTTTCACTTCCATATTTTGCACTTTTCTATCTGTCTGACTCTCTCCCTCTCACTCTCTTTATGTCCCTTTTCCTTCTCTTACAGCTTTATATCGTTGACCTATTCTGTATTTTTAACCAGTTAACTGTGTTACCTTTCGCCAGATCACACAGGTTTCCACCCCCCCTTTGGACTACGCTACTGTTTCTGGTTCTGCTGTCGAGTTCAGCAGGCCACACGAGCATTGCCAATTTATCGTTGATTGTTAACTATTTATTAACGAATAACTTTATAAATAAGCTGTGCACACACACACACACACACCGGGTCAATCGTTCATTCCAGTTGCATTTGCAAAATGTAATTTTGTCATAGTTCTATAGCAGACCCGAAACTCCAATCACGCTTCTGGCTTGTGTCAGCGGGCGGACGGAACGATGCGAGCGGACTCATTAGCGTCTGCAGTAGCTTTTGATTGATTTTAATTTGTTGTTCGATTAGTGGTGCTCATTCAATTTCAATTTGATTGCAATCAATCAAAAATTGGGGAAAATTTATCGCGCCTCTGCTCTGCATATTTTGGCAGCTTATTTCGACACCTCTCACCTGCGTGCGCATCATTCATTTTTCTGAATTTTTAAAAGTTAATTGAAAAGTGGCTTTCAATTAAATTTCATTTAATTCGAACGCTGAATGTGCTATCATCGCAGCTGATGCAGTCGATTCATTCTGGCTGTGTTCATTGCGAGTGAATCGGTTCGAATTGTGCTTGAACCAGTTCAAGTTCCAGATATGCCCAAAAGTTAACCCCATTAACACGCTCTCATTTAAACTTAATTGTGAACCGTAACAAATATGTTTTGTGTCCAATTTGCAACAGACAAAGCCATTTATTAACTCAAATTTAGTTGCTTTATAAGCCGAATGCTTGCATACTCTTTTCTTTGATACGAAAGTTCTCTTGAACTAGTTCTTGCTTAACGTAAGTAAAATATGCTGATCACCTTTTGAGTTTGTATTTATCGATACAACTTCTAAGACTTTGCATTACTTTCATGCTTTTATTTAATACATTTGCCTTAGGGTCTTTTGTGGCAAAATCTCTTATTTAAATGCGCCTAAATGTATGCAATAAAACTTAATGTATGGTTCATGGATAGTTTCCAATGGCGTTTGTCAAGCAGCTTGTCCAAATCTCGCAGCTGAATACCAGGTAATACGCATTTAGAAATTTGTTATCTTTTCAACTGATTTCTATAATCGCATTTGGCTTTGTTGGCTTTGAAAGTAAAGAGGGAGAGCGAGGCATCGAGCGAGAGAGGGTGAGACGGTGTGTCAGGCTTATCTTGTTTCTTTTGATATAGGCACATATGTATGTGTGTGCCTCCATGCAATATATACACATATTTTTAATTTGTCCTGGACTGTAAAAATATGCTTAGGCAGACAGTCAGATGGCCGATGGCCGATGGCCAGGTGGGTAGCTCAGGTCCTGCGGCCGCCAACAAGTGCCAGCAAATGTGCCATGAAGAAACCATTTAGGATTAGTTTAATATGATACAAGCACACACACGCTGTCACACACACAATGCGAGAGGGAAGCTACAGTGGATAAGGCAGCTGAAATAGGCAAACAGTACTTAAAAATGGCCAAGCAGCAACAAAATGTTGACTACTTAGACAGGCTCACACACGCACACGGACACACACCAATACACACAAGGACAATACTATTAGCAAGTAGCGTAACGCAGCAGCGAAAGGAAAGCCAAAACAACAAAGGACAAGAAGACAAGTAAGAATGTTAGACTCAAAGATACCCTGAACCTCGAGTCGAGCTGCCGCGCACATACTTGTGTTTCTTCTTCCCTTGGCCCCACACAACATATGGGATCTGCAGTCTTGATTAACTATGGTGTTTTTTTCCTATCCTTTCTAACACTAGATAATACTCTACGATAACCTACTTGAGCTTTTGATATCAAAGAGATATGCTAAAAACTCTAATCTGTAGATCGCTTAATATCGCTTTATCAAAACGGGGTGAGCTATCGATCATTCGAAACAAACCTGATTTGTGCAGGCAATGGAATGGCCTACGTGTGTCCCAGTCACATACATCTTCACTAAACCGAAATAGCCGCTTAGCCAATTTATTACGGGTGTAGGGTATATGAACATCATAAGAAAAGAAAAGAAAAGTTGAGCTGGCATAAGAACACGGACAAGCAAAATATTGGTTAGCTAAAGAAAGCACCATTCCGCCCTCAACAAGACAAAAAAAAAAAAAAAAGAAAGAAAAGAAGGAAAAAAATGACAAATTTGCAAATGTTAAGACGAAAAGAAAACATCAACATAAGTTATAGGCTTAGTGCGTAATCGTTTTTCGTAAAACGATGGCAGCCAGCGACAGCAGCAGCCGGAGCACAGGACACGGCCACAGGATGAGCCACAGGATGCGGCACAGCAGCGGCGGCAGATGCCGTGCTAGATGGGCCCATTTACAGCGAATTGCAGCAAGGCGGCAACTGTACACGCTACAACAATCGATATACAAGCTACAACTATCGATAATTATGCAACAACCAAGCGCAAGTGTTGTCGATAACTACAGATACTACAGATGATTTCATCAAATAGTGTTTACCAACACTGGATAATAACCAACAAAATTCCAATTACTAATTGATGGTAATCATTATTATTACTTTTTATTAATAGAAGTGGTATCGATAGCAACAATTTAACGTTGGCTTACTTAGTTGATGTATTTTCTATATTTATCCGTCAACTATGCCTCAAATAGCTTATCAAGGCAGCAGCAGCAGCAGCTGACCACTCAGCCACTGTAGCCCCGCCCCCTGCCGACAGCGCCCACAGGATTCCTCGTTGTTCAAATTAAAAATGCATAAAAGCAAAAAATGTGGAATTATTGTGATAAAATAAACACAGAAAAAAAGCAGCCACAACGCAACACTAAACTACGTGAATAATACAAAGAGAAAGAGACAAAGACAGAGCGAGAGAGACCGACCGTGAGAGAGAGAGAGAGAGGGAGCGAGAGTGTGCAAAACAGCGATACAGGAGACGAGAGACAGGAGGGAGTAATAAGAAAAAAGAACGTGACATTGGCCTGGCCACTGTGAGGAGTCGGTTCTCGGGGCTGATGATGTGGATAAAATAAACATGGGACATTGGTTTCGGTTTGGTGTGGCGATGGCAGGGGGGCGGGAGGGTGGTGTGTTGGAGGCGGCCATGGTTGGGGTGGTATTCAACAAGGACAAGACAGACGAAAGCGTGTTTAAACATTAAAAGGACCATTAGATACGCCTTAAAGTATGCTTCAAGTAGATTATCTTCCATCAGTTTTGTTTGCTTACTTGGAATTGTTTCGCTTCATTTTTCTCGTTTGCAAACACACACATATACACCCACACGCACACACACACACACATACACCCACACATCTCTATTTGGCTATGGGTGTACTTTTATGTGTGCGTGTCCTTTCTGCACGGCTCAAGTCGTTCGCCTTGGCTTTACTTTACTGTACTTTACATTGCCTCGCACAGTGAGGCGTCATTTGATGGTCCATGGTCCACAGAGCTTGCCGGGATGGGCCAGCGAGTCGGCGTTATTATAAATTGTGCGCGTGTCCTTGTAAAATAACATCAAGTGAACCTAGAGGCCAGCTCTCCCTGCTCTGCCCTGACCCGCCCTGTCCTGCCCTGGCCTGGCCTGGCCTGCCTAGCCATTGCAAGTTTTGTCCCTGTGCTGCTTCTTAAATTACCAAGAGTGCGCGTTTTGTGGCGCTTATTGCTTTGCCCCGCCCACTTGGCCGCATTTAAGTGAAGAGCAAGAGCTGGCGAGAGATAGGGATTGCGAGGGGAAGTGGTTTCAGTCACCAAAAAAATCGAAAGCCTTGGCTCAATTTAAAGCTGCATTAGCTTCATTTAAGGCGTATAAACTAAACTTAACCTCACTTTTGCAAACCTTACCTAACTTATTGACAACTTTATGGCATATATTTGAAAACTGAATTCGCTTGATATCGATTATCAGCTTAATAAAAAACTTAAGTCCAATTATAGCACCAATTGCTTAATTTCAATTTGCATTGACCAAACCTCACCGAACCTGACCTGACATAACCCCGCCCTATTGAACGTAGTCTAACTTAATCTAACCTCACTTATGGGCATCAGTTCCAATTGCCGCCAATTAGTCAAAATTATCAACTCAATTCCATTAAGACGTATCAGCACAATCGGCTGCAATTACATTAGCGCCTGGCTGGTTGTCGTACCCTGCGGCGTGTCCTGGCTGCCATTCAACTCGAAACGACGTCCACATGCGGCACGCTGGCCTATTGCTACTCTTTGGCTGCTGCCTCAGTCTGGCACGGGGCCAACGCTTCAGCCTGCCGACTGTCGATCGGGACATGCAGAAACTGGCACAGGCCACGTTGCATGTGGCCAGTCGCTACATTGCCACAAGGATCAATACGCTGGTCGTGAGGCGGCACTGCCTTCAGTGCGGCCATCCAACGGATCAACAGCAGCGGCAGCTTATCGACCATCTGTTGCAGCAGCTGGCGATGCACATGACACTGCTCCTCTACAGGGGCGCCTCCGATGAGCAGCCCTGGGACTACACGCTCTTCGTGGTGAACGAAGCGAGAGCTTTTGAGTGAGTAAATGAACTAGTTCCGGATTTGGGTTTGCCATAGTTGGTTTAGACATAACCTCTTCCTTTTCCTCTCCTTACTTTTGCTTGTTCTGTAATCTTTCCATTTCTGCCTCAAATCTTTATGTGCACCCTCTAACTGTTTTCTCCTTGTCTCTTCCTTTCCCTCTCCCCTCGCTCTCCGTTTCTTTTTATCTTACTTCATTATATATCTCTCCTTAATAACCAAATGTTATTATTCTTCTCTCTATCTCTCTATGTAACCTCTTTTGTTCTTCTTCAACCCCCCTTCTTATAAGCTAACCTCATTATATTTCTATCTCTCTCTCTCTTATTTAGGCAACTCTATCTGAACTATACGTACCTCCTACACGAACGGGAGTTCTACTTTCTGGTGGTGCTCATGACTCGCCTCTCGGAGCCAGATCTGCAACGATCGGTGGGAAAAATCTGCTATGTGGCCCTCAGGAAGCGCGTTATCAACGTGGTGGTCCTGGCGCAGCAAAACGATGGCGGGATCGCCCTTTATGCCTACAGACTGTTCCGCGAGAATTGCGAGCCGGGAATACATGCCTACCAGAGCAATCGATTCCTGGCCAATGGTCGGCTTTTGCATCCGCAACTTTTTCCCACACGCTTCACCAATCTGAGCCACTGTGCGCTTAAAGTGACCGGGCATCAGTTGCCGCCGCACTTCATGTACCGACCGGCAGATGGCGTCGCTTTGCCCGAGGAGGGTGCGCTGATCGATAAGCAAGACTTGCGCGGCATTGATGGGGAGCTGCTTAGTCTGTTGGCGAGAGCGCTGCGCTTTCGCATTCATCTCAAGATACCCATGGAGAAGAGCGAGATCTTTACTGCCGACACTATGAACGGCTGCTTCGCACAGGTGAGTCCGCAAATCTTGCAGGTTCGACTTAAGAACTGTAACCGACTTTTGTGTAAGCTAGAGATGGGCACAGGCTACAATTTGATTTCGGTAATATAAATGGTATAAAAGAGGAAAGAAATTAGTGTTAAGTGGATAGGATAAAAAGATAGTAATGGGATATCTCTGACCCGTGGGGGGAAAATTTATTGCCTGTCCGGGTTGGTTGGAATATAGGAATAATATCTACATTTATATAAACAAGAGAATTTCTCTTGTTCTTTTTTCGCCCCCAGCTGGCATCGGGGCAGGCGGATTTGGCGATTGGCGGCTTTAGCGGCTCGGATAAGCGTCGCCTGCAGTTCTCCACCTCGGTGGTATATCATCAGAGCTACTTTATCTTTGTGGTGCGCATGGAAAAATTTTTCGGGCCTTTTGGCCAAATGATGCGCCCCTTTGGCCGCTTTGTTTGGCTCTGCCTGTTGGTCACGCTGCTGGCGGCTCTGATCTGTACCCGGTGCATGCGGACGCGCTGGCGCCTAAAGCATCCGCTCGAGAACCTGTTGGCCACATCCGTTGGCAATGCGGTGCCCGTGCAGCGTTTGCCGGTAAGCGGCTTCTTGCGGCACCTGCTAGCTAGCTGGCTGCTGCTGACCTTGGTGCTCCGCTGTGCCTACCAGGCGAAGCTATTCGATGTGCTGCGCACGCACCAGCATCAGAAGGTGCCCCACGGACTGGCCGGACTGCTGAAGCAGAACTACACGCTAATCAGCACGGGCTATCATGACTTCTATCCTCGCGAGCTGACCCGCGTGATGGATGGCAACTTCTCGCAGCGATATCAGCAGGTGCAGCAGGCGCCGAAGGGGGAGCGCCTGGCGACCATCTCTCTGATCAACAATCTGGCCCACTGGAATCGCTTGCATCGGAAGAGCAGCCATCTGACCCATGTGCGCGAGCCGATCTATTTGTATCAGCTGGTCATCTACTTTCCCAACAACTCCATCTTCAAATTCTCCTTCGATCGCAAAATCGAGCAGCTTCTCAGCTCGGGCGTCCTCTCCCACATCGAACGGCGGTACCTGCCCGTCACCTTTGTCGACATGAGCAACAACATGGAGCGCGTGACGCGCATCACCAACGACATGCTGCGCGGCCTCTATCACTGCTACGGGGCTCTAATGACCCTCGCCGGATTACTACTTGTCCTCGAGCATCTGGCGCTGCGTTGGCCTGCGCTGCGGCGCCTCTTCGACCGGCTGCAGTAAGGTCTGGGGTTCTTCCTTATCTAGTTTATTGATTTTGTTGGCAACTCTTGGTAGCTCGGCCACTCAAGAGCTTTGAATGCTTTCAGCCTGGTTAATGGTCAACTGAAATGCTATCCTTGCTGCAACTGCTCCGTGTGTGTGTGTGTGCGTGTGTCTGTGTGTGTGTGTGCTTGTCTGTATCTCTCTCTTTCCCTGGATTTGTTGCCCACATGCCCTTAACAATTGATTTAAGACTTGTAATGCATGACCAACAGCACTTCCAGTTCACGCGCCCGTCCACCGCTTCCCCGTTTCCACCTAGCCTTATCCATGGGCATGTGTGTGTGTGTGTGATGTGTGGAGCAGCGGCAACTGGCCAAGCGGCACGGAGCGCCACTTGAGTTAAGCTGCGCAAACGTTTGCATAATCACGTTCCAATTTAAATTGCTCTATTTGCCGCTCTCTCTGTCTCTCCCCCTTCCCCCACTCTGACTCTCTTGCCCTCTCGTCATCTCTCAAATTGGAAAAACTGGACAATTTTTATTAGCTGTCGCCGCTGAAGCGTCGCTGGACATTCGACCAACGCCCCTCAGGCATTCGTCCCACCTCTGTCTCGCCACTCGTTTGCCCCACGCTCTGGCCAACTGTTTGTCGAGTGTGCTGGAACTATGGCAACATTAGATTGTGTTTTTGATTTTCTTCTATCTCTTTATACGCGCACACAACGCTCAAATGGGCGTGGCATTGCTGCTGTATATGCATAGAACTCGGGCGAAGCCAGCTCCCATTTTTACCTTACACTAATTTCAGGCACTTGTACACACACACACACATATATATATATATATATTTATTCATGATCTATAAACAGGCGATTTGTCCATCTGTAAATCTTATATCCAAGCTATCTAATAGGAAGAATCGGTCTATCATTGAGCTTTTGCATAGAACACATTATATTATGAGCAAAATCCAATCAACGCCGGACAACTTTCTCATACTGCTTTATCGGTCGTAAAATTAGTTTTTGTATGGAATAAAAAACTAGAAAAGAGTCTTGATTTGATCAAATTAAGTAAGTTCTAAATTGCCGATTAGTACGGTCAGTCAGATATTTCTTAATAAGCTTTACGAGGTGGAGAATTAACACGAACTTTGTATAAAGGATTCGGTTTCAAGAAGAATGACTAATAAATATACTTACCAAAAATTGTAGAAAAATAACTAGTTAAGCTAAGTTGTAAATAGTTCACAAATGATCTAGATCGCTTATCCCAACGAGTATCGAGACTTCACTTTGGAACAAGTTCAGCAACGATTACGTTACGTTAAATACGTTAAAAATGTACTATTTATTTACAGAATTCGGCGTTAATTATCACAGTCGCTTACATACACCGATTGCAATTTACATATTATATTCAAATCAAAGAATATTTTAGGGGACCAGATCAACTTTCTCAGCTACTTCAAGGCACGTCTGAAGACCTTCTTTGGGAGTATCGCTCTTGTCACCGATTTGCCAGTTTCTGTACGCTGTACGTTTTCCATTCTGTTAGTTCCGCTTTGGAACTAGTTCGCTAAGGCCAATAATTGCACTTCTCATTGCGTATAATGGGATAACCGCTGAGGCCATCATCTGGCTGACATTTGACTGCCGGCACGCGCTTGCCTGTGCCGGGATTGGCCTGGTTGCGATGGTAGTTCAGGGTGAGCCTTTCCCAGTCATAGATCTGGTCCTTTTTAATGTACAGCTTGATGCTCAGCTGGCGGAACATCTTGCGCAGCTTGTTGTAGTCCGGCTTGGCATCGAAGCCCAGCTTGTGGCAGTAGTTGAGATACATGGTGAACTCGCTGGGATATCCCCGGCAGAGCACTTCATTGCTGATGGAACGCTTCATCTCGTAGATGCGCTCATATTTCTGATGCTTTGTTGTGGCCTCTATGCCCTGCCAGGGCAGACTGCCGCGCAGAAAATAGATGAGCACATAGCCAACGGAGATGAGATCATCGCGACGCGATTGTTCCATGCCCTCGTGCGAGGAGACGGACGCAAAACGCGCGGTGCCCGTCAGGCTGCTATTCTCACGATAGGGTATATGGACATGGGTAATGGGATCCCAGTACTTCTTGGATAGCCCAAAGTCGATCAGATGTAACCGCTTGCAGGTGAGGTCGCGACCAATCAGAAAGTTATCCGGCTTTATGTCCCGATGGACGAAGCCACGCCCGTGCACCTGCTCCAGGCGCAGCAGCATCTCATCCGCCACCATCAGAACCGTTTTCATGGTAAAGGCCCGACTGCAGAACTCAAACAAATAGTTCAGCGACGGCCCCAGCAGCTCCATAACCAGGGCACAGTAATCGTCCTCTTCGCAGAAATAATGAATATGCGGCAGGCCCAGAGCCGGACGTATTGCCTTGTACACACGGTACTCATATGCCAGCTGCGGATGCTGGATGCCAGCCTTCTCCATTTTGATGGCCACGCGCTCGCCGGTGCACAAAGATGTGGCCAAATAGATGTCCCCAAAGGTGCCGCTATCAAACTGGCCCATCAGCTTGAAGTCGCCCACAAAGGACTCGCGCGTATCGGTATCGCGCAGTTTCTCCATTGCGGGCAATCGATTTCTGTGTGTGCCCACCACTCGAATTAAATGAAAGCTTTAACAACAAATTTAAGTTTACAGATATGACTACAATTTTTGAAGCTAACGATCGAATTGAAAATAAGCTGCCGAGTTGAAGTTGACTTTTACAGCAAACAACACTTAACTCTTAACGCTTAAAGCTTCATTATTACAATGTAGCTTGAATAAAACTTAAAGCTCCACAATCCAGCTGCAAACGGCTTTAAGTAACAGAAAAGTTTTGAAAGCACTCTCAAGTCTCCGGCTGGATTACATGGTTTGCGGTAGCTAAGTAAAGCTTTTTTGAGTTAAAGCTCTATCATGCGTGTAAAGCACATTTGCATTATAAGAAAGCTTTTTTCACTTACTTAATTTTGCACAAAAAGCTTTTAAATGAAAACTTAGCTGTTTGCAACTTAAAGCTTCATCATTGTTATTAATTTTGTTTAAATATTTAATTGCACTTCCCTTTTTCTTGTATTTGAGCTTTTGGATGAACCCTTTGACCTTTTAACATTTTCGGTTCCAATTAATATTCGATTGGACTCATCAACTTATGTCCATTCCAGTATGGTACCCCATTTAAAGATGTTCTTGTTTTAAGATTAAATTGCATTTTTGTTCTTGTCAAGGCAGATGAACCAAGGAATCGGCTCGCAGTTGCTTGAAGTCTTAAAGCCCACAGAGGACACACACATGATGACGGCGATGGTGGCGGATGGTCTGACATGGTCTCGGCTGCCAGTCTCCAGTCTCCAGCTCCACACACGCACACATTGAGACTGCAGTGCGTGTGCGTATCGATTATCTGTGCCTTGCACGCTGGCAGACGGCGACAATCCGTACAAGGATGAGGCGTATGACAAGGAGCAGGGCAACAGCCACGATGTGGCCGAGACGGGCAACAGGGGCAGCAGTAGACAGAGACAACGGATCAACTAGCCAGTAATAATGTCTTTCGCTGACATTTGACATTTTGGCTATATTTCACTCACTTTGTGACAACTGGCAACTTGGCATTCAAATATAACCAGAGCGCAACTCAGAGGGCCGCCCCAGTCGGAGTTCTCCTGCCCCAGTTGCCAATCCCATACCCATATGCCCCTACTCATTCCCTTAGCCGATACCAATTCCATTCCCATGCTAGAGTTCCAGACGCAGTTCCAGTTGCCGGCGTAGTCATTCATTCATGCTCAGATGTTTAAGAACAATAAATTTGTGTGTGTGTGCGGGCGTGTGCGTGTCTCTGTGTGTAGGTATGTGTGTGTGTCGCAGACAGACTAAATGTTTGGCAGCGTCGTCTGCCGGCTGCAAAACCCAATGACAAGACAGGCAGCGACATATTTGCGTCCAACAGGAGTCGGTCGCTGCCGGAGCCGTAGATAGAGCTAGAGCCGGAGCTGGAGCTGGAGTCGGAGCCGGAGCATTGTGGTGGCCATTATCATCAGTGGCAGCAGTCGAGTGGCTCGGCATTTACATCATAACATGGCCAGCTGATGGATAGACAGATAACCAGCATTAGCATTAGCGGCACGATGATGACCCACCGCCAACTGCATGCAGCGCCCAGTTTCAGTTCCAGGGCCCGGTCCTGGCGCTGGTCCCGCCTGTGCGTGTGGGCGTGCCACACGCTGATGTTTAAACATGCGGGTAAATTATCTTTTCATTTCCGTCAACGTCGTCGCTGTCGTCGTGGCAATTGCCACGTCCTCCTGCAACATCCGCAGCAACGGCAACTTTGTGAAGCTTCAGTCAATAGGGAACGACTCGCAGATACCCTTCATTGAACATTTTCGATTTATTGGTTTTGAAAAACATATGGAGTTGCAAGCCAGCTATTCTCTCGGTCATTTTCAAGGGTCCAGGGTATATAAGTGGGCAGCACCGATTCAAGTGTCGGACTCTTAAGCTTTTTAGCAATCGAACAGGTCGTCCCTTGAAAGTCCCCCCGCGGCCAGTGTCTGATCAAGTCCCATGTCGAGTTTCATTAAGTATGCCGCGAACGGACAGCAGCAAACAATGGCCACATTCTGTCGCTGTGTGCGGCTTTTTAAAGCAGCTTAAGTCAAATTTTCCATGCGCTAATTGTTTCATCAAATTATGCACATAAAAAGCACGTCTAGCTGTGTGTACGAGTGTGCAGTTGTGCGTATCTGTGCATGCGAGTGTGCAGTTGTGTGTGTGCGTGCTTTCAAGTCGACGACCATTTTCACATACTCAATGCAGAAATTGATCGTTAGTTGATAATTTATCGATACATGTTGATTGTTCGCAGAATGTTAATTGCCCCTTTGTCCCTTTATCCCATAAATGAGCACTTAAACAACAATGGCATTCCCTCTCTTAAGTTTATTAAATACAGCTAACAGTTATATCTAATTGTTGACTATCTTTATATTCTATTCTATCGAGTCGTGAGTTCTATGTAAGATAAGGATTCATAAAGATTGCATTAATTTCTGGCTCACAGGCATTTAAGCAAAGTTTATGTCGTGAAAACCTATTAAATATATTTTTTCAAATTAAATTTCGAATGCATAATCGACTGTGATGTATGCAAAAGTTAATATATATTTATGTAATTATCCATGCGTGGCTAACAATTTAATCAACATCAAACACCTGCCTGTCAGGTCACATATCTAATAACTTTTCGTTAAGTATTTTAATAACATGAGACCTAATTTTATGCATGACTTGCGAAGACTGCTCGTGCAATGACCATGCGATTAGTATCGATACTCAGAGTGTTCTGTTATCGATCACACACTTGCACACACACAGAGCCAGCTTTGCCAGCTGATAAGCATATATTTTCGGCATTTTGACCCCTTCTCAGCAACACCCATGCAAGCTGCATGCTTAATTTGCAGTGCAAATTCCCTAGCGCGTCGTGATAAACTACCGAATTTGAACGTGACAAAAGTTGTTGATGACAAAAACAACAACAACAGGAATATGAACAGAAGTGCAGAGGGGAAAGTGTGGAATGGCGGGCGGGGGGGCATTGCTTGTTAGACGAGCCGAGCAGCCGCACAACAAACAGCAAAATAGAAACGACTTTAATAGCTCATCAATGATTCAAGCGGAAATCCGGGCTGTCCAAGTGCAGTCGGTTTATTGGATACCGGAAGGGCATTATGTTGCCGTTGCCGTTGCCGTTGTCGTTTTGTCCTGGCCTCCGAGCTGGCGTCCATTTGTCCCTGTCTGTTGCGCTGCTGCCGTGGTTGTTGTTGTTTATTTGTTTGATTGGGCTGACTGACTGCAGCAGCTGTAGCTATAACTGTGTGTGTGTGTGTGTGTGTCTGCTTAGCTGAAATGATTTTCACGCTGCCTCCAAAAAGTATGCAACGAAATTTGCATATTGTTTTGTCGTACGTCTACGCCCTGCCACGTGCGTGTGTGTGTGTTTGTGTGTAGCTCAACATATGCACCTCAGCTATTGTTTGTGTGTGTGTTTTTTTGGTATTCAACTCACGCCTCAACCCAGGTTCACAGCCTGGACATTGCCCCACAGCCCTTTGCACCTGCCCGCCTCGGCATCGGCATCGGCATCAGCATCGGCTCGGCCTCGAACTCTGTGATCCCGCACCCCGTCCATTCTCGGTTTTATCTGGCTGTGTTTGTTTGAACATATCTGCATCATTATTATCATCATTATAGATGGCACACGGCCAGTGGCTATGTGACAGTAGCCGCTTGGCTTTTGTATCTCATTTATTATGCAAATCTGAACGAGACTGCAACTCGAACTGGGACTCGGCGCACGGGACGGCAATTGGGAATGGTTATCGGTCTGGGGCTTGATTGTGCCATGTGGGCGCCGTGCCTTCAATATGGGCGCCAAACGGTCAACAAGTTCAACAGCTACAACAATTATGTTGTTGCACTCGCACGAATCAGCAACAACAACAACAACAACCACTGGATAAAACCGGCCTCATACTCATGAGCAGCATTTGGCATCCTGTCGCCTCCGTCTATTACTCTGCAGCTGCCAGCAATTATAGTTGTTGGCTTATAGTATATCCTAGCGAGAGGTATTTAAATATCCAGCCAGCTTCTCCCTTTTGGCATATTGATGTAACTTGGTGATGTTTCGGCATTTTGCTACAATCAGATTATATATGAAAACTAGTTGAATCGGTTTACTATATCTTAGATAAAGACTTTACTTTAACACCAATTGAATGTTAATTTCTTATAAATGCACGTATGTACGCATGTTTGGAACATCAAAATTAACACTTTAATTATATTTTATTTGTTTTAAATTATGTAACTAATTTTTGAATTAAACACACACAGTGTGCTAATAAATAATGACGCTTATCAAGAGCGAATATTATAATTTATTTAAAAGTTAAAATGTATTTGGTGTACTTCCAAAATGCAGTTACTTTTGCAAGCGAAGTCCTCCCGACTAGCAAATACTCTGTAAACAGGCGTAAGAAGCCTCCGAAGAATTCGCTTCGCATGGAAATCAACCTTTTGCAGTTCTCGATAGATAAGTTAACCAAGTAATCCAATAAGATATAGCAACTTATCTATTTACGCACAAATCTTCTCCCTTCAGTAGAGAATATATGCAAATGGTAATATACTCGCTCGACGTGAACACAATATCATGTTTACAGATTATGCCACGCCCCAAATAATATACAAATTATAATACGAGAAAATAGATGGGGATAGGGAGAAGCGGGCGGCAGAGAGCTGAGAGAATTGACGCATGGCAATAATAAAAAGTAAATAAAAATTTCAATTTTTCAGTGTTAATCAATTACGTGATTTAATTGAAAATGCCAAAGTCAATAACAAAAAATGTACATATACAAATATAAAAAAAAAGAATATAAGCCCTTAAACAAACTATATATACAAATATATGTGTATGTATGTGCATATAGAAGTATATATGTATATGTATGTATGTACATATATATGTATGTAAAGCTTATCTATCAATTTCAAATGCGAGAGTTATGTTTATTCAGGCCTATTGCATATAGATTGAGAGAGACAATAAGATAGAGACAGAGAGAGAGAGAGAGTGAGACGGAGAGAGAGAGAGAGAGAGAGAGAGAGAGAGAGAGAGAGAGAGAGAGAGACAACGGGAACTGAGCGCCGCATTCTTGTTTTATTTTGTTTACCAATGAATTTGTTTTCAATTAACATAAAGCCGAAAAAAATGAAAATGCGATTGAAACAGCGAAAACAAATAACTTATGGAGGGACTTCCAATGAAAGAACAAACAAGGCAAATAACAAAGCGACAATCCAAAGAATCCAAAGAATAAAAAAGAGATATTTTGTATATATAAGTATGCAAATGGCAATGGAAAAGGATAAGTAAATAGAAAAAAATTATACACTGAACGGAAGGAGAAATATCAAATTGATATAAAAAATTCGATACGAAATAAAGATATTCAGATTTTGAATAAATATCCTACAGAAGTTGTCAATTTCCTTTTAAGCCAAATAGAATTAAGAAATCAGAAAATTATGAATTCAGATGTCTAGAATTTTTTATAACTTCACAACAGAAAACAAAGAAGAACCTTCAAAAACCTTCTTTAGCTTATTCTCAGTTTGTTTTCTTGTGAAGAAACTTTCCATCAACACACTCTTTTGCCAATGGGAACCGGGCCTGGTAACGAACAGTTCACGTTTGCGTGCGACCACTGTAATGTGCTCAATGGGCTCAATGGAGACTCTTGAAACGTGGTGTTCATTAGGCGAACGATTAACAAGCTGCAGCGGGAGATAACATCTAAAGTATGCCTCGCCGAAGACCCATGGCAGGAATCTGCCCACTGGGAAATGCAGCAGCGGGACACAAGATAGATAAAAAAAAGGGGGAAAAAACCTAAAAGGACATTTTGCAATGAGGCTTTGAATTGTTTCGACGATGCTGGCGATAGGAAAACAATAAGAACGCACATCCGAAGCCTGGCCGAGGAATGCACAGCAATCCAGGCTGACTGTCTGACTGTCTATCTTTGTGTGTGTGTGTGTGTGCGAGTGTGTGTGTGTGTCAAAACAAATTTCATTTCACATTCAATTAAATTAATTTTAACACCATTTGCAGGCGGCAGGACAGCAGGGCAGCACAAGAAGATGCCAATGCCAATGAGGCACAGCAGGACGCAGGACAACAGAGGAGTTGGAGTAGCAGCAGGGGCGGGAGGAGGAGGCCCAAGCTGCAGCTAAAGTTGTGAGAGTTCTGTTGGCTGTGGGCGCTGTCGCTGTTGCTGCCGCTGCCGCATGCCTTTGCCACGTTTTCCACATTTCTTCACTTTACCGTTAATGGTTTTATCTTTTCCTTATTGTTGCCGCTGAAACGCCAACCGCACCGCACGGCACCGCCACGCCCCCGGCCCCGGCCCGCCGCCCAACAGATCGATCGAGTCCGAGCTCAAGTCCGAGCCAAGCTGAGCCTCTGCCACGGCCGAGCGAGCGAATTCGAACAGCGAGTTAATATAATTACAGAAATAAAGTCTGGAATTTTAATTAAAACACAACTTCATTTACAGCCGCAGACGACAGGCGAACGCTGAACAAACAGTCAAGTGTGCGGGGTGGATGGGTGTCTGATTGGGTGGCTTGTGGGTGTGTGGTGCGAAGTTGCGGGGCGTGTGTGGCAGGTGTAGCCGCAATAGACAATGACAAACGAATGGCCGCAGTCCCAGTTTGAATGTCTGTCATTTCGACTAGAAAATTTCGATAATGAAATTCGAACAATTAAACCGGAAACAGACAGAGAAAGAGACAGAGAGAGAGAGAGAGAGAGAGGGGAGGAGGACTGGTGCCGACAAGCAAATGCTCTGTAATCTATCATTTTGTGAAGATCAAGCCCAAGTTCAATTCAAAAAATTAAAATTTTTGTTGGAAAAGAAAAGTCCTGGCCAAATACTGTCCGATTGCGGCTTTCATTTCTAATCTCTCATCAGAGTTTGAGTTAGAAAAACGTTTCCGAAGTTAATTCAACTTCATTTAAATACTCTGTACACAAGTGGGAAAAGAGGTATATTGGTGTGTCCAGCATGCTGTAAGAGCTGTAAAGGCAAAAGTGCGTTGACCATCTTTCAATAAGTCAATCAGTCAATTAATATATTAATTGGGGAGATGCAAAGTTATACCTTAACGGGTCACACGGGCTGAATACTAGTTCTCTTGGAAGCTTTATATTTGCACAAATGATGTCAACCAACCGTAAGAATAAAGTCAACTATATAAGCTTTATTTATTCTAAAAAGTAAGGCACACATTAATCACAAATCGGCTTGACTTAGTACAACCGACTAGTATAGCCCAAGTGTGATTGGCCCTTAGTATACGCCCACTATTGATCTGGCTTGGCTTTCACATTCTTCTCATCTGCAACTGGTTGCTTGAGTTGCTCAGTGCTGGCCGACAGTTCGTCGGTTTTAGCCAAAGTAGGTTTGTTGAAGTATTTACGCTCGACGGCCGCTATCTTAATCTTAAGTAATTCGCATTTCTGGGATATTTTGTGCAGGCGCTTCCCAACGGGATCCCAGTTCTTGGTGCGTTCCGAGTTATATACGTACTTCTCCAAATATAGGCGTATATCCGGATTGTTCTTCTTGCACAAATCGCACATGCCAAAATGCCTGATCTGGGCACGCGGCGGTAAAGCTTGATAGCATTCCGTGCAGATGAGCGCATGCAGATCCTTTGTGGGAACAACATGTAGGATATACCAATATGTGCATGCCTTCAATGCGGTAGACTTACCTTTTTATCCATTTCGTACGACTTTCGACTATACAACAACTTCTTTATAGATTTTTGTCGATTCACAGTTTCTGACACGTGTCCCACGATGTTTTCACAACAACACAAGAGACCTTTAATACAATATCTTATCGATGAATTGACACCACGTGTCGATAAATTTGAAATCCTTAGCAATGCTTATTAGCACACATCGATACCCGCTCAAATATATGTTGAGTTTTTGTTAATTTCATCTCGTTAAGTTTTACCCTTCCCATCTCTGACCACATTTTCCCAACCAATCTGTGGACTGTAGCTTTGTAAGCTTTATTTATTTTGAGTTTTAAGACAATTAGCTGTTATAATACAAGGTTAAGTAGTTTGTTATACCGATTAGTTTAATCTTATATTGTTAGTTATATAAGGACATTTAATGCTTGGACATGTTGGCCTCCACAACTTTGCCACAGGCTTCCACTTCCTTTTTAAAGGCCTCACATTTTTCTATCAGAGCTTGCAGCAGTTGCAGAGCCTTCGCATGATCTTCATACACTTTCTTATAAAAGAGCTCTCCAAATGCCTAACAGTTCACATTGACATGCGTTCAAGCCAGTGTTGAGAAAGTGCGAAAAGATGATTAAGTGCTTAATTGAAATGCAAGCTTTGACAGTTTAATGATGCCATACAATTATTCATAATCAATGGATCAAACAGGGATCGGACATACTTTGAATACCTGATACTCCCTCAAACTTACAGTGCTTACAGGGTATTGTTAAAACGAACATTTAATTAAAGGTGTATATAGGGTGTATAATCAAAAGAGATTTGAGCTCAGGATCGGGTCGCATTCAGAATTAGTTCGGAATCAGCTTGTGATTCTTTCCGGCGAATGTTGCTCAGTTTGTGCATCAACCATGCAACATGCAACAGCGGCTGATGCCACCAGTGCTAAATTCCCGTTGCAGACGCTGTTGCCGAGGTTGCCTAATCAAAAACAGAAGCTATAAAAGCCGCAGCTGTGACAAGCGTTGGTGGCTGATGGGCGGCGTTGGGTGGGCGGGGTCAGCTACAGCAGCTGACATATGCACATGCGAATTCGAATTCCAGTCCGTGTCTGTCTGTGTGTGTGTGTGTGTGTGTGTGTGTGGGTGACTGTGTGTGTTTGTGCCATTTTGGGATAGGTTTGGTTCGGGCACACGTTGCGTATGCGCAACGCATTTTTGGGGCACATCGCACGTTAAAACAACTAATGGATAAAATTTCAGCTAAAATTTGCAAAATTTGCATTTTTTGACGTTGTTTTTATGCATTTGCCAGCCATGTATGTATAAGGCCCCGCCACCCCGCTACGGCGGCCCCCCTCTGACCAACTGTTTGTGTTGCAAATATAATTTTTAATTTAAATGCAAATTTTGGAAATCATTTTCGAAGCATTATGTGCCCATATTGATACGCAAATTGCTGTCAGCACACGCATAGACATAGACATAGGCACACACACGCACACACACACACGCACGCTCCCACACGCACACACACACGCACACATATGCAGATTTAATAACGCATACGCGTCAGTCAACCGCTGGAACAGGCCGCAACCAACAGTTTTAGAGCGTCGCCTGCCTCTGACGCTGAGGACGTCGACGTGCGCTGTGACCGCCGCAGCCACCGAAAAGCTGACAACATCAGCGAAGCCAAACACCGAAACCCACCATACACCCACTAGCACACACACACGCACACACACACTAAAACTGTTGTGTGTATTGATTTTTGAAGAATTTGTTAGTTGCGCGAGCGCTCAATGATGGGCCACCTCGAAATGCCTCTGTTTTGAATGTTTATTGGCGGTGGCACTGTGCCGACAACAACAACAACAACAGCCACCAGTCACTAGCTAGAGCGCAACTGATAGATACCCTGTACTTAACAGTGCATTGCTATTGAAACCGAATCGATGCGCTTGAGGGAGTTACTCATGATATATATGTGAAACCTATTTGCCTTGATTCTTTTAATTTCGTTACACTTACATATCTTGGTTTCATAGGGCTTTTCAGAAAGTTCCAGATTTTAAGAATAAGAGTGAACAAGAGTGTCTGACTAGGAGATGCTCTGTACCCAGTTATACTTGCGTAATTTTTTCCCTTAACCTCAGGAAGGAGGATGTGAGAATGTTTTCCTAAGAGAGCAAGCATAACCAATTTGACAACTTCACCTACTTTACAAGGAGTATTTAAAATTGATCTTCACTTAACGAATCGGAGAGAGACATTGCAACACCTCCGTGCTTAATTTGAATGGCTACAGGGTATTGGCAACAACTACAAAATTGCAAAATGCGCATCGCTGGGGAAAAGTGTGTAACCAAGCGAAGGTGTCACTCTGTCAAAAGAGTAGGCATCGCTTCTCTCCGCCTACGCTAAGCCTATTCCGCCCTCATTTGCAGCCCTTGCCCTCATAACTGCTGCCCATCCACTCAGCGGAGGCAGCGAAGTGCGAAATTCAAATGCAAAGTCCGCCTACACTGTGCCAAAAACCTGATCAACTTATCAGCATCAATTCAATCAAAATTCAGAAATTCGATGAGCATTGAGCTGAAGGCAGCCTGCGCTGGTAATCATGGAATCATAGTTGAGAATGGATTGTAAACAGTTGTGGACGAACGAACTGCATTTGAAATGAGACCAACCAATGGGAGATTGAATAGCTATTAATGTGATCTTTTTTTTTTAAATGTTCAGTGTGCAACAACGTAATTTTGTGGATTGATATATCAATTGCTAACGTATCGATTCCTAATTAAAAAATATATATATTACAGTATTTGCTGCGCTTGGGATGTGCGAAAAGATAACTTAACATGAAAGTAAAAATGTTTCCCATTAAATAACATGCTGTAGCTGACACATACATGTAAAGTTGAGGTCAGTCCTGTAAATAGTTTTTAAATGAATTTCAATGGTTGCTTACATTAAAAGTTAGCCCTTCATTGAGTTTTGAACTAGTTAGTTTCTTTGCCTGCATGTCCATGCATAACAAGTTTTTACTGTACACTGTTTGACAGGCCCCGCAATGCCACTCAGCGGACTCTGTTAAGTGCTGGCCCGCGGCAATTGGCAGCCCCCGTGTATCGTGGTGGCCGCCATTTAAAACCATTTCACAAGTCGTCAAATCCGATTATGAACTCATTTCACTATGAACTACTTTGATGTTTAATTTGCAATTTAATTTTAATGTGCCTAGATGGCAATCCACCCTGCTCCAGCTCCCTACAGGGCCCAATCCCACTGCCTGTTCCGCCTGTTTGTCGGCTCGCAGCCACCTGGGCGTATGAGCAATTCGAAAAAGGGTCCGTCGCCATGTTTTGCGGATGCTTCCTCTAGCGATAATTTTATTATTGTCGTCGTTGTTATTGTTGTTGCTGCTGCTGCTGCTGATGTTGATGCTATTAGTTGGTTGCCAGCTGGCCATTAACGTCCATTTAGTCAGGCGCCACGCATTTCTAAGTTGGTAACATTTTCTAATTGCTGCTGCCAGTTGTTTCAGCGTGGCAAATACCAGTGAAGCGGGTGGCAAACAGAGCTGGCAGCCCGTTGGGCGGGGGACAGTCGCCAGATAGTGGGTAGCCAGCGACTTGAACGTTCATTACAGCTGACAGGGGCTAGCAGCAAAGGGGTTGTAGGGGGGTAGCCTTTGTTGCCATTGATTTCACCCACATTGCGTGCTGCTGGGTTGATGGGCGTGGCAGCAATTAGTGCATCAGGCTGCAATACCTTTCGACCTCAGGTGGCAGCATGCGCCCTACTCGAACACTTATCACACACAAACGACAAACGCCTTTTGTCCCACACTTATGAATATTTTAAAATTCATTGCAGCAACAGCAGCAGCAGCAGCAGCAACTGTTGTTGTTGTTGTTTTTTTTATTGAAATCTAGGCGGAAATTAAGTTGTCCCGCTCGACTGACACGAAGGCACGGACGGAGCAGCAGCAGGAGCAGCAAAGGCAGCGGCAATCTAGACGCCTGGACACCTTTCGCCTTGCATTGGGGATCCTTTGCCTGCGCTACCTGAGACACCTTAATGGACATGAAAGACCGAAGTTCAGCTTGGATACATGTTGATGTATGCAGCTAGCAGCCAGCTGCCAGCACTAGTTGAGACCTTATGCTCCCGCATGGCCGGCGAAAAGGGGGTCCTGTTCACCAAACGTTAGCTTTGAAACCAAAAGGGATCAATAAAGGAGAAGGAATGATATGCTAAGCATAGATATATATTAACTAGTTGGGAGAGACTATGGGAAAATATATATAATTGGCTGTTTTAAAGGAATAAAGCATTACATTTTTTACTTTCCGAGTCAGATCTACATTTTGTCTCCTCAGTCCGCAGTCGTATGGTTATTTTAAGAAATATTAAAACAAATGCTAAATAACTAAAAGGGAAGGGTTTCCCGAAGCCTACATACCCGAGCAGACATATGGGTTTGAAGTTACCAAAACTGATATTCCGACCGATCTAATGCCAGATAAGTCAAATGTAGATAAGACCAGGCGCATATAGAAGAAACTTGATAAAACTCCGAAATGCCCATTTAAGTCAGGGTCAGGGTATTTTGAAAAACTAAAATATGTTTTACCCCTCTCCGCCCAGCTGTGCGCCTTGCACAGCGCCTCTGGCTGGTAGCTGGCGCATGTGACCCGCATGACCAGGGCGATGTCAGTTCTAACCAACTCAAAGGAAGCTGTGTAAGAGCCAAAGAATGAGCCCCTGAGACGAACGAGAAGCTTTCACCTGTTTCACCTTTTGGCTTTTGCACGAAGCTGGAGCAGGAGCAGTAGCTGTAGCAGGAGCTGACGCTGGGATTGGGCACTTTGCATGCAAGTCGAAATGGTGACACGTTTGCCAGTAGGCGCCGGCAGGAGGTGCCGCTGCCCCAGTCGGAACGGAACTCGGTTCCAGGTCACGTGCTGAATGCCAGCTCCTTGGGCTGAGGCTAACAAGCTTTGGGAGCAAGCGAGCGTGAGGCGTTTTGCTGGCGGTCGTGCGGCCGGCTGCTTGGAGGCGGGCGTCCACCAGAGATGCCGCGTTAATGTTTCTTTTACGTGAATGGGGCGACCCCCCGCCACCCGGCCCCTGCTGCCAGCCTGGTTGCCTCAAGCAACTCGTGGCCCCGCTTATTGTCTGCAGTTGCTCGCTCGCACTTGTTGGGCAATGTAAGTAAATAGCCATTGTTGTGCTGCTCCAGCTCCAGCTCCAGCTGCTCCTCCTCCTCTGTTCCCCGTTCCCTGTTCCCTGTCCTGCTGCTGCTGTTGCTGTTGCAAAAAAGGTAGAAACGGCAGCTTTATTGATAATTATTGTGCCATGCTTCTTACATTTACTCATGTTGTTGCTGTTGCTGTTGTTGTTGCTGTTGTTGTTGCTGGCCCATGCATAAATTTAATTTGCTTAATTAATTAAGAAGAAGCGGGCGAAGAAGGGCGGCACTTTAAGTGCGCAGCGAAATGGGAGCGATTGCGGGGGCGGGGTCGGTACTTGGTCTTGGTCTTGGTCTTAGTCGTGGATAGGGTCAGGAAGCGGTGCGCTAATTGAAAATAAAGACCAATTTTTTAATTAAACTTTAAATTAATTTATTGAAGTCCACACCGACGCGCGCTTGAACTTTGACCCGCGCGCACGTTCACCCAGCTTGAAGATCAAAGCGTGTTCAAAAACAACACAAAAAACCTTAAAAAAATAATTATAATAAAATAAAGCACAAATTGCAAATGGCATCGCGGACCTCAATTTTTGGCAACAAATTCGAGCCATCAATTTGGGCTGTTGAGCGGGGGCGTGGCGGCTGCACAAAACCAACAATGCGCTAATGCTCATTTAATGCGATTTGCCTATCCTAATGCACACACCCACACACACACACACACACATGTACACACGCATGTACACACATGTGTGCATAGGTGAAATTTATTTATGCAAGTGTTACGCGATATTTGCACTATATTACATAACCGCATTGTTGCCACCGCCAATGAAGAGCGCATAAAATGCCAACAACAAACGAGGGAGGGAGACCGAAAGAGAGAGGAGACCGAAAGAGAGAGGAGACCTCTGAGCCAGTGTTGCCAACTGCCGCTAGAGAGCAGCAGCTAAATCTAAAGTAAGAACTGTTAAAAATAGCTGAAATGATAAAAGTTAGCTAAATCAGCTTAAAGCTTGAACAGTTTCCGGCTGACAATAGCCAAATGCAGCTAGAAAATAGCTGAACTGGCAGTTCTCGCGTTTGGCAGCACTGCGCCAGCAAAGTAAACACCTTTTTATAACGTTTGACTGCACTGGATTTGTGTGCACTTGCTTTGCGATGCAGACTGCACTGTGCGAAATTAATGCTCAATAAATTGCATTTATTTAGAATGTTTGCCTACAACGCCAAACTCAGGCAAATAGCATAAGCAACGCAATTAGCGAACAGTGTTGGTAACTATTGCACACGTGTATATCGATATTTGTTGCAAACAATGCAACGATAGTATCGATACCGATCTTCTCTTGGCTGCAAATACACTTGTTCAGGTTCTTCCGACTGTTTAACGTATGAAAATCAAATGTCTAAGCTTTTCATATGCTTTAGTGTTGTTAACTATCGCACACGTGTATATCGATATTGTGTTGCTTAAGCAATGCAACGATAGTATCGATACCGATCTTCTCTTGGCTGCAAATACACTTGTTCAGGTTCTTCTGACTGTTTAACGTATGAAAATCAAATGTGTAATATATCTTTCGGCAAATTCAGTTTGTGCGTGTGGAAAAAATGCTTTTAAGAAAGGTTAAAGTGTGTTATTGAATTACTAACAACAAAATGTGCACAATGAAGGCATTGCCCAGGACTGCCGGACACTCTTTGAAGATCAGGAATTTTTGGTAAGCGTAGCTAGCGGCAGGTGTGGCCACCTTCAGGCCATATCGCAGAATTTGTCTACATTCATTTTTTATTAATAATATAATTGCCCACAGTTTTGTGGCCCGTCAACAACAATGTGAATCAAACTAAACAGAGGTTCGGTCAGGCTGCTGCTCGCTTTGCCAAAACACGGAGCTAAACTCGCCTATGCTGACAGCTGACTGTGCTCGATAAATACTCTGCCTGGATAACTACTGAGGTACGGCATCATATTTAAGACCTATCATAAACATTTTATGCAAAGATGCAAGGCATCTATGTTTAACGAGCCACGTGGAGGCTATGCAGCTTGTTGTGGATGCAACTTGGACTGCATATCATCGGTATGTTGGCTATCAGCTCAAGCACGCAAAAGTCGACTATCTAGTACTCAAAGTTAATTTGATAGTTTGAGAAAAGCAAGCGTTTTATAGCCTGGCAGAGAGCATTATAATTTTGACTTCAGTTATCTTCAGAGAGTATAGTATATATATTTTTGAGCATTATCCACAGCGAAGTCTGCTTAGCCAAAAGTCAAATGTTTTAGTGTACGTCTTTCAACTTTTCGCTCGGTCTTTGCATTCATGTCCCTTATTCCAGATTCGAGATAAAAGATATCTTACCCAAACAAGTTAAGGTCTGTTATGGTTAAAAGGCTGTAATTTCCGCAGAACATCGTCCTTCCAACGGAAACTGAATTGGAA
Source organism: Drosophila kanekoi (assembly GCA_037075305.1). Classification (NCBI taxonomy): domain Eukaryota; kingdom Metazoa; phylum Arthropoda; class Insecta; order Diptera; family Drosophilidae; genus Drosophila; species Drosophila kanekoi. The sequence goes on along the minus strand of JBAMCE010000451.1, from coordinate 9,374,380 downwards.
GCTCTTTTACTAATGACCATATATTATTTATCCAAAATTTATTAACATATCTGCGTATGCCACTATAGTTATCACCTCAGTCCTTCAGCTCTAGACATTATTTTCATTTTCAATTGGCCTTGCTGTAGGCTTCCACTTCCTTTTTGAAGGCCTCGCACTTTTCTATCAGAGTTTGCAGCAGTTGCAGAGCCTTCAGATGAACTTCGTATTGGCGCTCGAAGGCCGTCAGCTCAATCTTAATAAGTTCGCATTCCTTGACTATATTGTCGAGACTCCTTTTAAAAAGAGACCAGTCCCTGTTGCGCTGCGGTTGATATGCATACATCAGAATATATTCGCATTCTCATAACGCGACAGACTTACATTGTTATCCATGTCAAACGACTTAGCTTTTGACTAATTAGCTTTTTAGGGAAATCTTTAGCTTATATTTCTGCCTAATCACAGCTGGTGACACGTTTTTGAAGATGCTTACAACACTGTAAAAACTTAGTATTCTTTAAATACAACACTGTCTTGTCGATATTTTGTCGCACGTGTTCATTACAGGAAAATGCAACAATAAATCTATGAATAAGTTTCAAGTCGATTGCATGATTCAACTATCCAATATCAGTGAAACATGTGTTCATTTTTGAGAAAAAGTCAAAAATTCATCACGCCAAAATTGAACTTTTGATCTAATAAGCCTTGAGCCCTATAGTCAACATGGATGGATTTAGTGTAAAGTTTCACACAGCTCTTCCCTGACTTTGGATCGGTTCAGATTTCCAAAGCTCTTTTCCACTAGTTTTCCCAAGTTTCGGGTGGAACTTGTCCAACCACCTGGATTGGACTGTTCGTTGATAATGAATGGGGACATTTGCATAAATAGAGAAGTTGGTGTTGTCTTCTCTAAATCGCATGGGTGAAATAACTTTATGACTGTAACACAAAAGTTAAGTTCCATTTTAATCTATATTTTTGTTTTCTCAACCATTCCCTTTTAACTTAGCTATGTAAGCTTTCCTTATTTCGGTCCTGTAACCTAAACCATGCTCCACCTTGATCTCCATATTCTTTTCATCTTTGAAAGGCTCTGCTTTTTTGAGCCAGTCCAGTTCCTCTTTTAAGACCTCAAACATAAGTTTACATCAACATCCACTCTGAGCTAAGACCAATAACTAATCGTGGAAATTGGGACCCCTGTTTGGTCATTATCGACATTCTTGTAAAACATCTGTCATGTCAGGTTGTTCAATTTATAAATATTTCGTGCGTCAACTCTTCCGATACGAAAGAACAAATCTTTCATAATTGCCATAAACCGTAAAATGTCAGAGAAAGAAGAGAGGAGAAAAAATAAGAAATGCGACTGACAAGGCATCCGTTTTGTGGTGCAATGGCTTTACAATGGGTCATGCAAAAATTGACAAAAGCCTGATCTCATCCTGGCAGCAGCAAACGAGGAGAGTCGGAAGCACAAAAAATGAAATACAAAGAGGGTAGGTGTTTTTTCAGGGGAATCGGGGGTGGGGGTTGAGACTGGCAGCAATTGCTGCTAATGCTCTCGTTGCCAACATATGTTTTGGCCAAATGTTGTCATAAATTTTGAGGCACAGCGACGACAACAAGGACGAGCATGTGGACAACTGGGGATGAGACCAAGACTGAGGCTGCAGCTAAGGCTGAGCCTTGGACTGCAGACAAAGTGCAAAGAAACAATATGCAGGGCCAAACAGCAGCAGGGCGAGAACAACAAAGGAAATGAGTGCGGTTGTCTGGCAGGGCGACAACGACAACGACAACGGCTACCAGCCAGGACCTGGAGAAGGACCAGGACCAGGACCAGGACAAGACGGCAGGACAACGACCAAGTTGCTAGCTCGCTGGCTGCCTGCTGAAAGTTGGCAAACGATCTGGCACAAATCAGGGCCGCTTTAGAGCAGCACTAACCAAAGCCGACTTGCTGCATACTGACAACCAACTTGCTTGCCACAACACACCAACCCCTCCCTCCCCCTTGGCTACCATGCAAAGCGATTAGAGTCCGGAGGCCGACGTGCAGCAGACGGGAGCAATCAGGCAAAGTGCCTGCTGTTGCTGCTGTTGTTGCCGCTGCAGTTGTCCAGTGTGTTGGTCACGTTGCACCTGCCACACATACGCATACACACACACACACACATATAGTCGGGAAAAAAGATAGCCGAGTGGGAGTGGGACAGCCACACACACACACACACACACACACACATATACATAGAGCTAAAATAATTGCATAATTTGCATATTATTTTCTGCTAAACATGCAAAAAGCGCCGCGCAACGTGTGCAACATGCATTCCAAATTTATGTGTGTGAGTGAGTGTGCGTGTGTGTGTGTGTACATTAAGTGCAAAGTGTAAATAACCAACTCAGCATAAATCGTGATTACAACATTTTGTGTGTGCGGATATTTGCGGGCTTGGTTTTGTGGTTTTAATTTAATTAATATTTTTTTTTTGATTTAGCCACGACCTGCCCCAAGCCGCTGCCACTCTGCCTTCTTGTTGCTTTTTGCTGTGTATATGTGTGTCTGTCTGTTTTTTGCTTGCTCCTCATACAACAACAACAGCAACAACAACAACAACAACAACAACAACAACAACATCAGCAGCAACAAAGGCAAACAAAACTCAAAGTGCCTCAAGTGCTGCTGTGGGTTGCGGCTTGGTCTTTGGGTTCGGTTTCCCTTGGGTCGCTCGAGAGCCACTTTTGTCAATTAGTCAAACAGTTTGAATGCAGCAGCTAATGAGGTGATAATTGAACAATGCATTTGCATATTTGCCCTGCATAAATGCGTTTGCCGCAAATTGACGCAAACAACTAAATATGAACAGATTCGAGCTGAAGCCATTAATTTAAGGGCAGCTCATCAATCCCCTTTGACTGAATGGCTGATTGATTGATTGGTGATCAACCGACTGTCTAGACTTTTGTGGGAGGGCTTTGAAAACATCACATAGTTTTTCATGCGCTTTGCCCCAAACTCTATGAAATGTAATTTCAGGTGTTGTCGCTTATTCAACACTGGTTTGGGACAATGTCGATAAGCATTTCGGGAGCTTTCATTATTATCGACACATCCAGTCAATGCATCGATGAAACTCTGAGCTCCAGTGTTGGAAACATGGCACAAACTGTGAATTGGCAAAACAAAGAAGAAATAGAAAGCATTTCTTTTAACCTCATTAACCGAAGCTGTACGATATGGTTAAATATTCCTCATTTACTGAAGTACGTATCTGGAGACTTTGGTTCAGAAATACGAACTAGCTAAGAATGTTAAGAATGAAGCTTATGCAACTGCGATGTGCGAGGCCATAAAAGGCGACTGGGTGAATCTGAGCTCAATAAAGCTGAGCTAGTCAAGGATGGAAAGATTGTGGAAGCAAAAGATGTCTTCTCATTAACAACATGCAAAGGTGGACTTATTTGTGTCTACAATTTATGTTTAAAACATGACCAGAGCAAAGCCCTATATTAATTTAGTTAAGCTGATTTTCTATTAATATTTTCATGTGACCAACAAAGTTTATAAATGAAGTTGACATTATTTATTAGCAGAAATGAATTACTATGAGTATGAAATTCTTTGCGGGTTCGCGCGCCCTCGAACGTATGCTATGATTTTTTCCTTCTCGCGAAAAAAGCCTGAAATTGTGTATTTATTAGGGCTGCGAGTAGAAGTCCAAGTTACATGAAAGGCACTTAATAAGCTGCGAAGTGGGCGTGGCGCACGGTGGGCGTTGCCGGGGCACATGCATTTGTTAAAGCCGTCCGCCTGAATGCCTAATGAGCGCGACTCGAGCCTAATGTGATTTGTACAGTTGTGCAAAACTTATTTATTGACTTTCATATGCAATTTGGCAGGCCAAAGTGTGAGAGTGTGTGTGTGTGTGTGTGTGTGTGTGTGTGTGTGTGTGTGTGTGCCTCTTAAATTATGCAACACCCGCTCAGTGCTCGTGCATTAGACGCCCCTTAACAAAGTCGCTTGTCAAATGCAGAAAGCAAAACGAGGGCGAAACACAAATTAAAAGCTCCGGCAACAACAAAAGCGACAACAACAACAACACTTAACGCCAAAAATATGGATAATGTCATTTTTTCTATTGAACAAAATCGAAATCGAGTCACAGCACGACCCACCCCCGCCCAACACGTCGCCCTAGAGTCCTGGCAACGAGCCTTCGTTTCCTGATGTGATTATGATAAAATATTCTCGAGCAGTTTTATGATTTATGACTTTGAATATGGCAAACAAAACGGCGGCCAACTTGTATTGACGGCAACATGGGCGCTGGTGGGGGCGAAAGGAGGGTACAAAGCAAAAAAAAAAAAAAATACTGTCTGCCATGGGCGGAGCACTCGATGGCATAACAGGGGGATGATTGCGCGGGGTCGGCTGGCACAATAAGCACTCGAGTGCGTCGGCATAATTTATCCATGTTTGCCGCGTCGCGTATTGGCAAAGTTTTTTATGGCCAACTGGACGTTGAACAACCACCTGACCAGGCCCGTTGGTGGGGACAGCGGGGACAGCGGGGGGCTGGTGCGACTCTGTCTGAGGCCAGGAACGAAGCACGTCTGGCCGCCACTTTTCGCGCATAATTTGGCCCATTGTCAGAGCTGAAGCTGCGTGGATGAACTTGAATTGCTATTGGCTGCCCCCTAAGTCGACAGCGGGGTGCGGTGTACGGGGTGCGGTATTGGGGGAGTGGGCGCATCTTTAATTCTCATCAGCTTGGACCCACAGTGCGGACTTAAGTAGACACTTGGCGGCGTCACGCCCAGAACTGAACATTTTCAAGCAAGGGTTTTCGTATTCCAGCCAAGTTCCTGGGATTGGGATTGGGATTGGGATTGGCACTGGGCCTGGGCTTGGGCATGGGCTTGTGCCTGTGCTTGGTCTGAGGTTAATTCGTTTCACCTGCAGGCGAAACGTATTTCAACTTGTTTAATATTTTATAATCCAGGGGCTGAGCTGCTGTAAGACTGAGCTTAGTCCACAAATTATTATTGATGATGCTCTTCGAATCTGCCCCAATTCACAATTGTTTCAGCAAAGGCTGTCGAGTGCGTCAATTGATGCGTATAACTTAAACGGGCGTAAATGTTTTACTACATGCATAGCTGGCAGATTGTACACTTTCTCTTGGCTAATTGTGTGTCCGCATTTGAACATAACTTTGCTCTTTCGAGCTGCCATATCTTTGGCATATGCACATATTGGCATATGCACACTTTTGTATCCTATATTTTGGCTGCGGAAATTGAATACAGGTCGGACTCTAAATACCGAACCTATGTAAGAATGTTTTTCCCTGAGTTTGGGGATAAGGGAAGGAGTGCGTGCATATGAATTTGTGTGTAGAAGGAAGCTTCAACTTTTTTAAATGCGACTTGGCGCTGGGTTCAGAGTATCGCCTAGTTGTGCCTAGAGAGTTCGGGTCAAGGGGTTGCTTATCTAACAGGGGAGCACTACGAGCAATTGTTGAGAAAACATCGCTTTGTGTGGCCAGGCAGAGGTATATGTCGCATCGTATGTGCTATATTGATGCATGCAAGGGTATCAAAGCTTCGGCTTTTCAAGATCATATAGAAACATGATTTCATTTGTATTTTTTTTTAATTTTATGAAAAATCAACTCTTTGCAAATTACTAAGAACTTAAGCAGCATCATACTTCACACATTTGGCACACACTAATACACACACGTGCACACCCACAAGCATACGCTCGCACACACACACACACTTGTGGATGGGAGTCTAGACAGCGCGGCAGTCGCCAGGCTTTGGGGCAAGCGTCAATGCAAATTTCTGTCGATGGTCAAGTGGGTGGCTGAATAAGTTTTGGTGGGGCGGCGGTTGGGTTTTGTGTCTGCAGCGGGGACTGCATTCATGCTGATATGGCTAGGCTGTGGGGAGCGCGCGGGGGGTGGGGCTTCAGGGGCAAAGGTTGCTGTTGAAGCCAGCGCACGTCTGAGGCAGCCGAGCAAAAGTCTTCAAATTGAGCAAGTGGCGAACTTTGGTGGTTTCGGGTGGTTGCTGTTCATGATAAAGCATCAGTTACCACAAAAGAACACACACACGCACACACGCACTCACGCACACACACGAGCTTGGTACGGGTACTAAATGCTGCTGGAATTTAGCTTATTTTGATGAATGCAATGGTCACGCACAGATGAACCCAATGCCCACCCTCGCAGTACAAATGAGACATATGAAATGTAATGTAATGAATTTGATGATCTATTGTCACAGTGCGAGAGGGCGGTGGCCTGTGCTGAGGGTGGAGGGGCTGAAGTTAATGGTGCTGCCAGAGCGAGCTGGCTATAGGTCTCGAGGCCTTTTGCCCAGTCGAAAGGCTTTTTAAAGTCAACTCGTTGTCCACTTTGTATGCGTGCCAGCTACTAGGTGTGTCTGTGTGAGTGTGTGTGTGTGTGTGTGTGTGTGTGTGTGTGTGTATATGTGAATGTATTGTTGTTGGCTTCGCCTTACCCACCCCGCTAATCCAGCTCCCCTTGTGTGTGCACATCTTTAGCATCTATCAGTCTGTAAAGCTTCCTTCCTGCCAGCCAGGCCCAAAACGAACGTGCGACTATGCGTGAGGCCCCTCCCACCTCTTTCGACTGTCTCCTCTGCAGTCATTCTGTGATATTTTGGAATGCGGCGACAGATATGCATATGTGAAGAGACACACACGCACGCACATTTACAATGAATGTGTGTGCGCCTGTGGGTGTGTGTGTGAGTGTGTGTGCTCATTCATTCATTTCATTCGAAATGTCTCTATGCATCTCTGTCACACACTCTCCCTCCTGCCAGGAAGGGCGGTGTGAAGGGCAGCGGGGCGGCATATTCAATTTAGCAACAGAGAAGAAGATGACAAAACGATTGCTTTCGACTGCTTGTCATATAGATGATGAATTGTTCCTGTTCCTGCTGCTGCCGCTACTGCTGCTGCCGGCCGGGCTGCAAGGCGACCAACCCACCGTCCAAAACGGGCATACCGCACCGCTCTGACCCACCGAAACTTCCGTTAAGCCCCAGCCCGCCCAGCAGCCAACAGGCTTTGTTTTTGGCCTGCTGTTGCTGTTGCTGTTCTTGTTGCTGTGGCTGTTGCATATTTATGCCTGCTGTGTGGCAAGCTTTAAGCGGAAATTTAATTTGGGGCAATTAAGTTGTTGGCCGTAGCATTTTTGGAAAGTAAAAAGACGCCACCTAGTGTGAGCAGCGGGCAACCTTCTTTCTTTCCGATTACCTTCGCGAATTTCCACTAGCGGTTATTGCAGAAAGCGGTCAGTAAAACGTTGACGAATGTGACACAAAGAGGAATTGAGAAACTCATACGAGAGAAGGCAGGGAAAATGAGAGACAAAGAAAATGCACGCTAAGTGCAAATAGAAACTGTGATTTTTCAATAAGAGTACTCTAGTCGGGAGTGCCCAACCAATATATACCCTGCACCCAGGACCAAGCTCTCGATGAACCAATTGTATCAATTGACAGTTTTTACTATATCATATTAATTGTCACGCAAATAATATATACTATCTACAAGCTCGATAAACACCAAATAAACGAATATGCTAAAAAAAATACTAAAAAACAAATTCCAAAATACTTGGAGTCTAATTTATCCATTTTTAAAGCTTTGACTGTCAAGTAAATTCATTACTGCGGAAACACTCAAAGGTGGCAGCTCACATCTTGCAAAATTGGCCATGGAGCGAGAAAGGTGTAGATGTGTGTGTGTGTGTGTGCGTGTGTGTGCGTGTGTGTGCGTGCAGGGGCAAGGGCGGCAGGAGTCGCAGCACCGGCAAATCAATTAGTTCGATGCATGCAAAAGCGCAAGCTGGCATTATTTGGCGCACTTCCGTTTCCGCAGCATTGCCAACAAACAAAACTAATTACAAGCATTTTCATTAACGCCTACAAGCGAGCGACTTTTGGCCCGGTCGCGGCCCCCGGCCCCCACCCATCCAAGGCGTTGAAGATGCCCATGGCTAACTCTGTGTAGGTGTGTGCTTGTGTGCTGGTGTGTGTGTGTGTGTGTGTGTATGGCAACTACTTAAAAGTCGATGCGCCAAGAAGGCAAAAGCAAGGCTAAAACACTTTTGCAGTTCGCTCGCTCTCAAGTGACAACGGGGCACGACCTGGGGTGGCTGCTCCGTTTACCCCCCAAGCCCCATCCCCGACGGCATGCAGCACGAGAAAGTTCCGTGACGCTGTTGCAAACTTTACCGCCAATGCGGCGCGGCTTCAATCTGTGCCGTCAACAAATAGAAAAAAGGAGGAAAATTTCCTTTTTTGATGCGCAACTAAAACCCAAAACAGGCCAGGGTCTGCTCGGGCGCCCGAGCAGGGACTGGGCTCGAGTGGCGAGTGGCGAGTGAATTGTCTAATTACAGCTGCCAGTTGCAAGGCAATTGTTGTTGTTGTTGTTGTTGCTGCTGCTGTTGTTGTTGTTGTTGTTGCTTCTGCTGTTGTTACGAGTCTACCGTTGTCAGCGACAGGCGCAGGACGCCTTTTGTTGCCATCTACTGCGCCAAGTCGAAAACATCTTAAGCACATTTTTAATTAATTTAAATGCGTTAAGTTGCTTGTCACTTCATTTGGCGATGTCCTTAACATGCCCATATACACAAACCTACTTAGCAGCATTAGTCCTGCGGGGCGCACATACACACTCACACAGACACAGACAGAGACACTCACACACACATAGACACACACACTGTGCAGCACTTGAACTTTGTAAGCGCTGCGACCCCGTCGCCAGGTTGCCGCCTAATGAAGATGGAGCCGAGGCTCAGCCGGAGGGTCTATTTTATTTTTGGCCTTTCTCGCTGTCAGCTGTCGATAATTTGGCAATCGTATTGTTTTAATCCAATTTGTCATTTCATTTACCAAGCTGAACACTTGCTCGCACAGCTTTCAGTCCGATTAAATATTACAGCCAAAGTGTTAGCCTTGCTGTCAACCAACAATCGGGATTCATTTGGTCTTGGCTGCTAAGTATAAATACCTATATGATATTCAAATATAGGAACTTAACCTGGCACAAAAGCACGCATATAATAGATATATGCATACCCATAAGTTATTTTCCTTAGATCACAAGTGTAAGCTTCTCTAAAAAGAACTTGAAGCTAATCGAAGGGAAAGTCTTATATAATTCCCGTATATTTCACCCTTGGGTGTGGAATTGAGCAAATCCTTATATAAGTTTTTAGTGAAATTTGTAATTAAGGTTTCTTTGGAGCATTCGAACATCTTGAATAAATCGTTTCTTATGATTCAGTCAGTAATTTATATGTTCCTTATGTGTTCAGCTTGACATTTTTGTACTTAAAGAACCATGAGATTAATGGATTTTGCATTAACCTGTTTTTCATCCAGCATTAAGTTCATTTAATTTTTTTTGGCATATCAATGTATATATACATATACCTATTTACCATCGGCTGATTCAATGACATGCCAGACATATTAAAGTGGGCTATCAAGCGACTGGAAAGGGGTAAGGAAAGTGCTTAGGAGGGAAGAGGAAGCTGGTCTGGTTCTGAGCACTCGCATCGAAATTGTCATTGAGGCTGGCTGGCAGGCCTGGCTGTGAAATGCCCAAAAGTCTATTATGCCGACAACTGGCTACAGATTGTTCAACTTAATTAAAGAAACGCTGTTAAGCTTTGCCATTGAGCGCGATTGGGGCGGCAAACCACGCCCACATCAGTCACATATGCATGCTGGCAGCGGTGAGCGGTGAACGGTGAACGGTGAATGAGGGTGGAAGGCTGCTGCTGGGCGAGAAGAGCATTGGACTCGAAATCGGAATCAGAATCCGAACCAGAATCACATTCAACGCTAGTCGCTGTGTGGCATGCGATAGGGCAGGTCCAGAGATAGGCGACAAAGGGGCAACTAGCGAAGCTGGGCAAGGCAAAGAGCTTTCTGCATTATAACGCAATTCAATGGAACGACTCCAGTGACGACGCGGACGACGCGGGCGACGCGAACAAGGATAACGTTCCATACGCTGGCCACGTCTGCGGCTGCACTTCATCGCTTTGCCAAAAGGGGCAATTTCCGTGCTGAAAACGTTGGCGACGACAACAACAACAACAACAACCAAAATGTAACAAAACCAGAAAGAATGCGCCAGTGAATTAGCACGTTCTCGACTACCAGTTACCCTGTACTCAGCTCTCTAGAACGATGCATGCGATACAATACACAAGCTTTCAGGCTCTAATATAACATTTTGAGGGCCGTTCCGTCGTTAGACTCCGATATGTCGATTCCCGCCGTGTTTTGACCAGTGCGGGATTATGTCGTTTTAAAGCGACATAACTCCGCCGTGTGTTGGCCAGGCCGACCTTACTCCGCCGATGATCATGGTCTCGCCGTCGTTTCTTTGCCGTTCCTGAGGGATCGACCAAGGCGACATATCTCCGTCGTCAAACGCTTAATATATCTTAAAGAATTGGTCCGTGGCTCGAACCAGCTTCCTGCCTTGAGCTGGATTTCTTTCACTTCCTTAAACCCAACCCAACGCGAACCAACACCATGCCCTAAGATAAATTTAGTCAGCGTTAAATATTGCTTATAGGTCTGATGTAGATTGGAGGTTTACACTTGACTTATTTAGCTGCAGCTTCTGTATTTGTTTAGATCAAAAGTTTGGCAGATCTTCTGCCCATTGCATTTACTTCAGCGACACCTTGCTTGCTGCCGCTGATTACAGGGTATACAAAAAACAAAAAAAAACAAATGGTAAGCGAAACAGAAATGAAATCGTATCTGCGCAAAAAGTGTGCACTGCTTTTAATTGAAAACGCAAATTGGTCATCAATTAATTTGACATATAGACGTAGCGGCCAAAAAGCTACGGCAACCGATTGCAACTATGATGTCGCCGCATCCCCTCCTCCCCACCACTCCCCATTCCCCGCTACACGTCATCAGGCAATCGACAGTCCCCCAATCAACAGTCTGCCTCCAGTCTGCACATTTACTGTTGTTGAAAAAAGCTGCATTCAATCCTGTAGGAAGTTAGAACCTGATAGCAAATCGAGTCCTTTTCCCGGTTTGAAATTGGAATGGCTGGGACAGTGTTGAATAACGGCGACTTTCAAATCGTCTAAGACTCTCCATGGTTGCATGAGAACGATAAGAATCGATTTCGTATCTGCGGACTCAGAATATTCCATCTTTGAGGTACCTCACCCCGCTTCATGCAAAATTGTTCATAGAGATCGGACATTAAGTACCGAGCAACAAGCTCGACTGTTATTTATGGAATATTTGTGATACAATGCAGCATAACTTATTCAATCTTAGCCGGAGAATAGCTGTCAAATGCCGTCTGCTGATGGGGCGTTCACTGGAGGCGTGGCAAATGCTCCGTTAATAAATTTGGCGGAAAGGGAGGCCCCGAAACTTTCTGAAGAAATTTAATAACTAAAAATTTACGAAAGTTAAGGCCAGGATATGTATATCGTATTATGTGCATAGCTAATCCAAAAGTCTTTCAACTTCGAAAAAGTGCATAAAAAGAAACCCGAATTTTTCTCAGCGTCTCTGGTGTTGCGACTGACAAGTGTCTTGGCCAGACAACCAACTATTCTTCCCTTTATGCATCCGCCAACAACGGCCACGCCCACATCATGGCATAAATAAAAATTTTGTTTGGCAATATTCGCGTCGCGTATTTTGTTGCAAAAGTCTTGCATTAATCTAAATATTTGCATGCTTGCAACGGCTGCAAGGGCTAAGAATGGCTTGACGGTTAAGGGGAGGGGGAGGGGGTTGAAGGGTTGGGTGGTTGGGTGGGCGGTCGTAAAAGTAACGCAACTGGGCTCTGCTCTGGATGCTCGGCTTGGACCAGCGTTTTGAGCTTTGCCTATTTATTTATTTTCATCGTCGACGCCAAATTGTCAACGACTTTTAAGTGGGCGGAGCGACGAAGGGGCTGCGGGCGGGCGGCTGCTGTCGAGTGTTTGTGATGGAGCAGGGGAGTCAGTCGGCGCGGGGTGCTTTTTTTTGTAATGGGGTAAGCGTTGGCTGCATTTTTGCATTCGGGAAAACTCGCATTTAAAATGCATTTCGCATGCAACGTCGACGCGGGGCATTTCCATTGCAAATGCAGCAGGGCCGCCAGACGAAAGCCCAAAGACAAAGACCGAAAGCCAGAGCCAAAATAATAATAATAATAATAAAAATAATCATCATCATCATCATCATCAGGGGGAGGGGCTGGGGCTGGGGCAGTGGCAGGACAGTTGTAGCATGCAACAGCGCCGGAAATATAAAAAACGCTTTATTTATTTCTATTTCGCCCTTTCGCCCATTTCGTATTTCACTTTTGTTTATTATTACTTTTATTGCTCTTCTTCTTCTTGTTGTTGTTGTTGTTGCGTTTTAAGTAATCAAATCGTTTAAACGAATTCGCGGCATTTGCATTTTGTGGCCAAGTTTTAGGCATTACATTGACAATGCGGCGGCATTTGCAACTTGCTTTCAGATTTGCTCATTTGCGAAACGTTGTGGAACTGAAACAACAAATCATATTTCCCGCTCAGGCCCGTATAACGAGACTGTACTGTACTTTCTTTTTTTTTTTGGGACTTGAACAAAATTATAAATTAGTAATTCATTTTTCTGCTTAGAGCTTTGCCTAAGTATTTAATTACTCCGAGAGTATTTCGCCACGGGAACAGTGAAAGTGGAACAGCTGTCGGCTTTAATGTGACCATAATATGTTATGTTATATATTATGTTATATGTTATGATATGTTATGTTATGTGATTAAATATAAATACACTTCAGAGCTTGGCTAAAACATAAACTTTACATGAGATACAAATGAAAATGGAACATTTATCGTTAATTTTTTTATTTTTATTTTTTGATCTTTCTTTTGACCATAAATAAAGTAATTGAGTTAATTAAATATGTCACCTTGCTATTAACTACTTTAATACTAGCTTGCCATTTTTTCATATTTGTGAATAGAATGCGGGTCCTGTTAGTTGCAGAGTTTGGCGAAGACATCATTAGAAACAACAAGGTAGCACATGATATAGTAATCCGATGATGATTGGATATTTACTTTGCTCCGATTCTACTGTTTCTTGATCAATCTTTAATTAATATGTGAAATTGTGACTGAAATCAAATCATTCTGATACAATAATGCCTGAGTCTTCGTCTTCAACCTATTTGAAAATCCGCTCTTTATCGCTCTGCTGCTCTCTCTCTCTCTCTCTTTCTCTGTCTTTCTTTCATTCTCTCTGTCTTTCTTTCTCTCTCTCTTTCTTTCTTTCTCTCTCTCTGTCTTTCTTTCTCTCTGTCTTTCTCTCAATTTCTCTCTCTCTTTCATTCTCTCTCTTCCTCTCCCTCTCTCTTTCGTTTGGGACTATGCTTACAACCTTAGGGCACGGGTATTCCCCTTAACTGAAAAGGAGGGCACATTTTCGGCCTGGTCTGCATGCGATTAACGTAATGTCAATGCATAAATTCTCATAGCTAGAATCGAATAAATTATAAAAATAAATCACAATCTACAATAATTGCTGCTGCAACATTTTTGATTTGTTCTGAAAGCAGTCAATTAAAATAAAAATAAAAAAATTGGCGCGTCGAAGCTTAAATACCCTTGAAGAGATATGACTTAGTAGAGCTACAAAATGTATGAGTTCGATAATGATTAGACTTAGGCCACATGTTGCCTTAACAAAAAAAAAAGAATTATTCATAGATACTGGACAATTATATAAAAGAATTAAATATATGTCTGCATGCTTTACATATGTAACTCGTGAGAAAGTCTTCTTGTACTCTGACAATCTGTGCTAATGGAAAGATCTGCTCATCGAGCTAATAATTTGCATACAGACTCGATTTATTTATGCGAAATGCTCATTTGACTGTTTTTGTTATTGGGGCCAAATTGCAGATGCACCATTATCAGCTAATTTAAATTTTCGACTATTGGCACTTGGCTAAAAGCTCTGATGAGATAAATTTCATTTGCAGCCACTCGCATTTCCCGGCTGCACAAGCAGCGACAACAACTGCAACAACTGCAACAACATCGGCAACAACAACTGCAACAACATCGGCAACAATCAGCAGCAACAACAAGAAACTATTTTGTGTTTTGTGGCAAATATTAAAACAGTATGCCACAATAAAATGCGTTTGAAGGTTTCAACTTTAGCTGTGGATTGCAGCAGCTGTTTGGCCAGCTGTAGAGCAAGCAAGCAAAGGAGGTCAAATCCGACTCGCTCGACTAACAGACACCTATTAATAGCCAAATACCGCATAAGGTATTTGTGTGAAGCTCGCCTTAAATAAAAAGAATATGGACTACCAAGTGATATTTACTGCTCCTTCCGAACAGTTGTCAAAAACAGGGAACACAAGAATGCGGACTTCGGCTTTGGTCGCTTTGGTCTCAGCATAGTCTGTATAGTTTATAGGGTACATTATGTTTTCTCCGGTCCGTTACATATTTATGATACCCCACAGCGTCAATTACACGTGCGAAGGGTATCAAAAATGAGGATGAGTACCTAACTATAACAAGTTGAGCTAGCCAAATTGGTTGGATTACACACAGCGAGCGAGATAGCAATAGTGCGTGTGACCGAGAGCAAGAGTTAGATAGAGGAGAGGGGAGAGTAAAGAGGTGAAGGAGGGGATGCATAGATATAGAATGGCTGAAGCCGATAAACTCGAATTGCACTTGAAACTTAATTACAAACTCGCAAATGCAAAATGCAAATGCAAATGCAAATACCTGACAAAGCCGAAGCTGAAGTCTCGAGGCTGGCAAAGCCATAGCCAAAGCGAGTGTTGCTGCTAATATGTCTGAACGCCTGGTTAAGTGCTGTGCGAGTGTGCGAGTGTGAGAGTGTGAGAGTGTGCGTTTGTGTGCACCACATGGCGTATGAGTAATATGCATGAATGCCAACTGCATGTGTCTCTAATGCTCTATTACTCGGGCACTTCTTGTCGTCATCTTGTTAAGTAAATTCTAAACATAGTTGCTAGGCAAACAGAAACCCTCACACACAAACACACACAAACACACACACACACATGTAACACTCAATCTAGCCCTGTGTGTGTGTGTCCATTCACTTATGTAATTAAGTGTCTTGTTAAAACGGAAATGGAATTTGGTTTTGCCTTTAATTTACATTAATTGACGATGCATTTATGCCAGCGAGCACTTTGGGAATCTGATACCCAGCCCTCTAGCCCCCTCCAGGCCCCTCCAGCCCCCTCTTGCCGCCCACTTGTTGGTATTTATTGTTTAATATTAATGTCTGTGCCGGGCGCAAGCGTTGCCTTTGAAAAATGCATGACATGGACACATGAGAGCTTTGGCTAACTTGGCTTTAATCGCCCGGCATTAGGCCACATGCAATATGCACCAGCAGCTGCAGCTGCAGACAACTTGGAAAGAGTCAGTCGGTGAGCGAGTAACCCGGTTAGGAACTGACCCGATTGCCTGCTGCTACCAAAATGCCAATGGCCAGCGGGCATTATTAATGGCACTCGGAGTGCACTTAGTTGTGGCAACAGCTTTGATTTATTCATTGCCACACAACATACAACATAGAACATTCAGCATTCAGCATTCAGCATTCAACATTCAACATTCAACATTCAGCATTCGGCATTCATTCATTTAACATTCAACATTTATCCATTGCAATTATTATTGTTATGCACACACACTATTAATTGCATTCTGTGAAACCCCATTTGTTTTCACAGTTCCCCATTTCATTAGAGGATCTTGTAGAACACAAATTTGCACATTACACCGTAAATTAGGATACATTCTGCATTTTTAATCAAGGTAAATTGCCAAATTACGTTGACTCGATGCCATCTATTTAAAGTTGTCTTTAACATACTTCTCTTGCGTCTAAGGTTAATCAATTATGACAAGAATCCCGATTATCCCATTCGCAGCTGTATTCTCGCATTCATTTGTGAGGCAAGAAGCATCTCAACCTAGTCGAAAATTCGAAGTTAAGTGCAAGGACCCGAGCGATAGACAAGTACAAGTTTGGGTGTATGCAAATAGCCAATATCTATTATCTGCCACGCTTAAAAGCAAAACCAAGTTTAAAAGGAAAACTACAAATAATTACTCTGAAGATAGAGTTACTTCCAAGAATTGTACATAAACTTTCACAAGTTGATGAAATTCACTTTAATATTCACGAGGAGAAAATATATTTGAAATACAAAGATTTCATATTCCATTATTTTTCTGACCCTGGTGGCAACAGACACAGACATTAAGAAGATTTGATTTGATAATTGATTTGATAAGAAGAAATTAAAAATGTTTGTCTAAGACACAGTTTCTTGGCCTAGTAAAACCGAAATGATTCATTTTTTATGGATTGCTTTTAGCTTTGTTTTCGTTACCTTGACATAAGCCTATTCACAAAACCCACGTTGATGATAACGAAATCCCGACGCATAGAAAAACTTCATGAAGTAAAAAGAGTTAAATCTTTAAGTTTTGTTATAGAAACAAACAAAAAAAATTTCAAAATATGAAAATAAAATAGGTAAGGAAAGTACATTTTAATAAAAAAAAATAAATAAAATAATAAATAAATGCAAAAATATTGAGCTTTTGCCCTCAAAATTGTGATTAACAACTTGGGATTGTTTCACTCGCGTGATCTAAATGATCATAGTTTTCTTTTGAAACTCTGCGCTGATTCGAAACTGGAATCTATCTTCCTTATACTACATATGTATCTTGCCCTCAAGTTACATATATAAATATATGCATCACTTTACCATTTCCGGCCGAAAGAACTTCTTCCCCGAATATGTTCCCACTTGTAGACGGGCACCAGCATGTAGGAGAATCTCGCCCTTCTTAGAGCTATTGAACACATGCACAAGTCACATGTTGCCTTGCATCACAAGCCAAAAAGTGCACAGATTAAATTGAAAAAGTGTTCTCAAAGTATAACTAAATATGCAACAAGCAATGAACACATTGAAATGTTATTGTTTATTAGCTAAGAAGAAGAAAAAAGAAAAGTCTGCTGGCTATGCTACTTATGGCATGCAAAAACTTATGGCATGCAAAAACTTATGGCCTGCAACTGTTCAAGTTGAAGTCTAAAACAAAAAAATCTTTATGCAATGCCTCACGTTCGAGAAAAACCAAAAAAAATAATATATTTTTATCTCGTGCTGATGACGAAAGCCTTAAAACAAGTTTAAAATAAAAATTGTTTAAAACAAAAAAGATTTTTCAAAAGGAGGTATAAACGAAAATATATACAAATAATAAAAAAAAAAATGTGATATTGACTGCTGGAGGTCTGCAAGCAATATGAAGCACAATTTGGGAGCAAGCTCAGCGTCTAGCCTCTTAGAGGGTTGCCACACTGTTGAAAACCAGTGTTGATAGAGTTGAGTGGACATACTTAGCGTGTGGTGTGCATTGTGCAACACTGGAAACGTACTGATTAGCTCGCATTATGAACACGCATTTGAGTCATAAAGTTGCGTCAGCAAAGTTGGCGTTGCCAGCAGGTCACGAACGAGTCTAAGGGCCGTGAGGGGCCGTCAGGGGGAGCACGGGTAACAGGTAATGGTAATTGAAACAAAAGTTGAAGCCAAGAAAGTGTAGCATACGTTGCGGCGCCTTAAAAACCCATTTCCAACTGTTGACACGTGCCGCGTCGTGTCGCGACCTGTTACCCCAAGCCCTCACCCTCACCCTCACCCTCACCCCCGGCCTAAACCTCAACATCACGTTACCCCTTACTCCCCCCACAGGCCTCTGTCCACGGCTCTCGCTGTGAACGAAAATCACGCGGCCGCATGCGAAGTAAACAAACGTGAAATGAAAGTCATGCGTCGCATTTTAAAACGCGCCGCTGGATGCCTCCCAGGACGTGGTCCCTGTGGGCAACGACAAGCTGCCGCACAGTCCGCGCAGCCCCCGACGGCCCGTGCCAGCTCCACAATCCGCACGTTAAGAGATGCGCATAATTTAAAATACAAATTTGCCACCCGCCCAGAGGAGTCGCAGATGAGCATAGAGCTCAGGTCGGGCGCTGGCAGCGCAATGCATTTGTAAATATGCCTCATTATTGTGCAAGTTCCACACACACACACACACACACACACATACACAGAGCCGGCGCCCCCTGCTGCCCTGGCCGCTGTTCCCGCCCAACATTCGTCACGTCGCATGTTTTGGGTCTCGTGCAGCGACAACGGAAATGGCAACAAAGTACAAAACAATTTAATAAATGCCGGAATCACGTGAAGGTGTTAAGCAAAACATTTGCGGCAATGACCACAGTGAAACCGACACGAATCACTGTCAAATTGAAAAACAAACACACACACGCACGCACTCACGAATGTAAATTATCGCAACTACTAACTTAGAACTCAACTGTACCCCAAGGCCATTTGAACAAGGAGTCTGCCTGCAGCCGAAAGAATCTTTTGTCGCTTGGCCCAGAATGCTGCAAGTCTTCTATCATTCGAAGCTCTATGATTTATGCCAATCTAATCTTTATCCAAATTTTCTTAGCTAATCTCTAGAATTCAGTTATGCCAACATCATTTATTTCGAAAAGTACGATAACTATTTATCGCATAGGTGTTAGGTGAGCTGGCTAGTAATACAAATGTAACCCTTTATCCTTCTCATCCTCAACTGGCTCTGGCTTATTAAGCTTACACACTTGCAGTTGCTTTTTCAAGGTCTCACACATTCTTATTTGGGCTTGCAACAGTTGCATAACCTTCACAATAACTTCACATTGAATCTCATTTTACCGCCAGCTCAATCTTAATCAGATCGTATTCCTCTACTAAGCTCTCCAGAGTTTCCTTAAATAGACGGGGGGATAAACTTACTTCAACATATGCTTGCAAATGATGCATTTTTATTCGCATTCTGAAAATGGCGTAGATCTACACACTAAACCATTTCGTACGGCTTTCGAGTACAGTGTGTGACCATTTGTGATGCGTGGCTTACGAGTGCTCAACACTGGTCATATAATGTGTTATCGATATATTGACAGCCCGCGTCCATAACGGATGAAAGCTTTAGGTAAGTGTTGGGTAAGTGCGATAATCGGCTGGTGCTGCCAACATTTCGATGACAGTGCTGTATTTAAAGAATACTAAGTGTTGAAAACTTCATTAGCCGACTGTCACAAACTGTGAATAAGGAAAAATAAGAAGAGGTTTTTTTTTGAAAGTTGTACAAAATGGATAGAAAGGTAAGTCAGCCGCACACGCACAAATATGAATATTCTACATATTGCCCCATAAAGGATCTGCATATGCTCATCTGCACGGAATGCTATTACGCATTACCGCCACGTATCCGGATCAGGCAGTTTGGCATGTGCAATATGTGCAAGAAGAACAATCCAGAGATATGTCTGTATTTGAAGATGTACGTATATAACTCGGAGCGCACCAAGAACTGGGATCTCATTGGGAAGCGCCTGCACAAAATATCCCAGAAATGCGAATTACTTAAGATTAAGATAGCGGCCGTCGAGCGTAAATACTTCAACAAACCTACATTGGCTAAAACTGACGCAAAGTCGGCCAGCTCTGAGCAACTCAAGCAACCAGTTGCAGATGAGAAGAATGTGAAAGTCAAGCCAGAGCAATAGCGGGGGAATACTAAGGACCTTTCACTTATGGGCATTACACAGCCTAGTTCATTTGTTATCAATATGTGTATTACTTTTTGGAATAAATGAAGCTTATTAAGCTGACTTTAGAAGGGAAGTGAAGAAGAAGAGAACAATCTTCTATACTTTCGAATTCTTTATAAAAATCAGCAGTCCGTTTTCTGGTTTACTTTTTGGCACCAGCCTAAATTATTATATTCTCCCATTCATTCGCTTTAATAACTGTCAATATGCCGACATTTGGCGTCGGCGCCGGCGTCGGCGTCGGCATCGCAGCTTCAGCTGTCGCTGTTAATAATGAACGATGTGCAACGAGTTGGCGTATTAAATGCGGCGCTGACCTCAACAACAACAACAATGGGCAACAGTAAAGCTGGCATCGACAATTGCTGCTGATCTTGCGCCCGTTTCACGCCCAATCCCAGTCCCAATCCCAATCCCATTGCCATTCCCTGTCCTCCAGTTCATAGTGCCGCCCAGCATGTGCGCCCTTTGAGCATGGGACGCGTGACGAGGGACGCGGGACACTGGCAGCAGGACATTCGATGCTTGCCCATTTCATTTGTTGTAGTTGTTTTCTTTGTATACCCTGGAGACAACGAATTCGGCGGACAGGGTAGCTTGAAGTTGTTTGCATCAGGCGTAATTGGCTGATCAGGTAGTATTAATAAAAATCTCGAAACTTTAGTCTTATTTGTTTTTGTTTCCACTCGAATCAATTTTGAAGTTCTGCGAGATGTCTTTCACCATTTCCGGCGGTGTGCTGACCATTTGCGAAAGATCCAGTTCTAAAGATTATAATATCTGTCATATAATCCGCTGTAAAGTCATTTTGATAGCTCTAAGCTCGGAAAACTAACTTTAAATAATCCTACACAACAATCACTCGCGGAATTTAACTGAAAAGTAGATATTACGCGATTTTCAATGCGTGTGCCTTAGTGGGTATCATTGAGTCGATAACATTTCATTTTGGCTTGAAAACGTTTTTCCCTTTTTTCTTTTTTACCGCTGCATGCTTTTCCTATGGCCAGTGATTCGGTTTCGGATTCGCATATTCGCATTCGGTCAGCGTCGCTGACATCAATTTGTAATTTCAATTAAAAATTTAAAGTGCAAAAAAGCGCAAGAGAAGCATTTCATTTAATTCCATTGCTGCTGCCATTTAACATTCGACCAAAGCATCCACCTGACTAGCACACATGGCGGCGAGTGCCTATGTGCTCCAAACACCCGCTGTAGCCAATCCCAATCGTCGCCCCCACTCGCTGGACCCACTTTTTGCCGTCACTTGCTTTACCCTCTCGCTGTAACCACTCGTTGCCACCACTGTACCTGCTCACTGTACCAACTCTTTGTGCTTTCTGTACCAACTTGCTGTACCTACTCCGTTCCTCCACTCGCTGTGCACATTCGTTATCCGAACTCGTTGTATCTATCTATTCCTTGTAGCCAATCGTTGCCCATTCTCGTTTACCTAGTCCTTCCAACTCGCTGTGTCCATTTTGTTGTCTCTTCTCGCTGTACCTACTCGTTGCCTCCCCTCGTTGCATCCGCTCACTGTACCTACTCGCTGTAACTACTCGTTTTACCTGCTTTTGGTCTCTACTCGCTGTCCCCACACGTTCTTTCTGTTCCTTTTAGCTTGTGTGCGGGCATAATTTGATATAGCGTATGCTGCAAATGGCTGCTTCAGGCACTTAACTTGATTTCTTTCTTCAAATGGCTTTGTTCCACACGCACACAAAACTAGAAGAAGAGATTGAGGGAGAGAGGGAACGAGAAAGAGAGTGATAGCAAGACAGGAAAATTATATAAGCAGTCTCCGCTTTAAAGGAAAGCAAATCTTTGCTTTTACATTTCCCACCTGCCTTCAATGCGGGGTGGGTCAGTTAAGCAGAGACTCTGGAAATGTGGCTTTAAAACTCTAGAACAAAATCGAACTTAAAAGGAATCACGGCTTAATAGAAAAGAACAATGAAGATAATTAAGAAGTTCAGACTTAAGATCTACAAATAATTCTGTGAAATCGGTAAATATCGCAAACTAAATTTAATTTTTTTTTCTTAAAATATTTGACAATTACTTGAAATTGAAATTTCTGCATGTACTTTTATTTGAATAGTTTGGCAGAGCACAAGAATTGTTGACAAAATACCCATTGTGAGTGTTATTTGTACTTTTTTTTCACAAGCGACCGACCCACAAAATGCTATTGATTGGGGTCGCATGATATGAGCTGCAATGGCATGGAATATCGTAACTGGGCCGTGCAAGTTGCCGGGGGACGTGTGGAGAGTTGGCGGGGAGGGGGAATTCTTACCGAGGCTGGGTCTTGGGGTAAGATTTTGAGCCAAAGTCGATGGCTGTTGCTGAGGACTCTCGTCGCACGGCGCTACGGAATTGCTGCTGCTGCTGCTGTTTCCGCTTTGCCCGAGCCTCTCCATTAGACATGAAAGTGTCAACTTCCGCGTTCTTGCACACCCGCACACACACACACACAGGGAGAGATACCCCACACACACACACAGACACACATACACAAACAGAGATACACAGGCACTCACTTGCGTTGTCGCTGGTTAAAAGCATGTCAAATTTTTACACACACTCAAAAGTGAAGAGAAGAGAGAGAGGGAGAGAGAGAGAGAGATGTGAATGGAACGGGTGAGAAAGTGAGAAAGAAAGAGATGCCGGCGAGAATGCATGATTGAATGATTGAGAAATTAATACACACACACACCCAGACAGATACACACATGCAGATATCGACCACACATAGCGAGAAGTAGAGCAGGAGCATTTGAGCGGCGGGCGGGGGGTCGGGGTGCCGCTTCTGCAGGAAGGGGAGCAGGCCATCAGCGGCAGCGTGAAATTATTCCATTTCACTTTACAACTGAATGCAAATTACATGCTGTAATTTCCTGCAAGAAAGCGAGAAATGAAGCGAAATGAATGTGGCACACACACACACACACACACACACACACTCGCACATTCGCACACACAAGCGCACATGCAGCAAATGTATTTGCGCCAAGCGGAAATAAAAATAAATTCGAAAAGTTAATATTAAATGTGCTACATTGGAAACATATTGTGTGTGTGATGCTGCGTGCGTGTGTGTGTGTGTCTGCGTGTGTGTGTGCGTGTGTGATGCTGCGTGCGTGTGTGTGTTCGTGCTAGCCCCCTATACCCTCTTCACCATGCTACCCCTTGCTCGCTCACTTTCCTTTTGTCTCTCTCTCTCTCTCTCTCTCTCTCTCTCTCTCCCTTTCTTTCTCGCTGTCTGTTTGCCGCATCTCTCGCTTCGCTGGCGCTGATTTTCCACATGCCTAGCGGACAACAAGGCCTTTGCCCGTCGCACGCCCCCCACACACCCACACTCACACACACACACACACACACACACAGCCTATCAGCCCCTACATCTACCCCTAGCACATCAGCTCCCCTCCCGGCCATAGCCCCTCCCCGTGACCACTCTTCGATCCGCTGGCCGTAAACAATTGCGCATTTTCAGCGCCGTTTGCTTACATTTTTTACTCCGTGCGCGCGCTTTATTTTTTTCGCTTATATTTTGCAATTTTTGTTGTTTTTGTTTTTGTTTTTGTATTTTTATATTTTTTTATTTCACTGCGTGCATTTTTTATATTTTTATATGGCGCATTTTCATTGCATTTTTGTGTATTGCCTTTTTTGTAATATTTTTTTTGGTTTTCTTTTTAATTTGCGCGCCATTTTTTGCGCGCTTGCAGTTAATTTTTTATTGTTATTTTCATTGTGCGGCAACTGCCGCAGTAGCTGCAGACTGTGGAAGAGGGACGGGGCTGGCTGAAGCGGGCTGAAACGGGCTGAAACGGGCTGAAGCGGGCTGAAACGGGTGCCGCCACTTGGTCAATGCCCGTTTTTTAGTCAACGCGTAAAATATGCTTAAATATTTTAAATTTAATCACACGCTTCGCTGGCCTCGGCAAATACGTCAATGCATATGCAAACAAATAATGCGCGCGGGCGGACAAATGCAACCCACCCACCCCACCCCCCACTATACCCGCACCCCAGCAGCCCCTAAATGCAACTCCCAGAAATCCCGACCAAAACCCACTAGCTGCTTTCTCCTCTCTTAGAGCGCTTGAAGATTGTTGTACCTTTTTAAAGTCGGACGGATCCCTACAACTAATTGGCATTTAAGCCCCGTTTTTGAGCACATTTCGTAAATTAGAAGAGCTAGGGTCACCAAACTTGCAATTGATTTCTTGAGAATGGACAAATGTTCTACAGCACAATAGGATCTACAGTTGATAATTACATCAAGATAGCTTAAGAAACACAAAAGTTCTTAAAGAAAACGTGTTTTGGCTGGCCTCGTGTCAGCGGCAGCTAGACACACACACATTCACGCGCCTCTTTATCGAATTCTATCAACAGCATTGCAATTGCGATTGCATTGCTTTCTGTGCTGAGTGTATGTGCTTCTATTTTAATTGTTTTTTTTCCTGCAATCATCATTTGTTAGTTTGGCTGTTGGGTAGAGGAGACGGCAAGTAAACTTGGTTTGATGCGAGTTCGAGTCCTAGCGAGGGAACTATTTTTTAAAAATTTATTTTTATTACTGCTAGAGCAAGCTGCATTTGGTGTTGGTAGAAGAGGGTTCAGGGTATCGCCTAGTCAGGAATTCCCGACTAGAGCCTCTTAATTTAATTTCTTTGCGACTGTTTAAGGCAGCTGCGAAATTCGAGTTCGTTCCAGTTCCAGTTGCTGCAACAATAACAAAATTTTCTGCAAAAGAGTGTCAAGTGGTAAGTGCCAAGTGGCATGTGGCATGATGAGAGCAACTCCTGATGCTAGCGACGTGTCGTTCATTAAAACCAAGCACTGCAGCTCCCAACGCCCAACAACAACAACAACAACAAGAACTTAAGTTACAGTTACAGTTGCATAAATTCTTGCCTATATTAACCGTAGATGCCTGTGTGCTGGTGTGTGTGTGTGTGTGTGCACGTAGCATATTATACTGGCAAATACCTCCGGAGGCAGTTGACTCCGATTTCGGTTTGTGGCCCAAGTGAAATTTATATGCCTAAATTTAATGAACTTGAAGCATTCGCACGTTGTCTGCCCTTGGCTAGCCCCCGCCCCCCTCTCCCACTCTTTCGCACTGTACCTCCCACTCTCTCTCCCTCTCTCTCTTTCTTACACTGCCTATCAAGCACGCTCTCTCCCTATTAGAACAATTCACTGCATCTTGGCCTGCCCTTTTGCCACAGAGAGGGGGGTTGCTCTTGGGTGTCGGGGCGGGCAGCTGCCCGTGGAAGGGTGCGAAGGGGGGAGGTTGGTGTGCATCCTGTGGCTGCGACTGTACCCGCTGCCTGGGTCCTGATTTGGCACTGTGGCCATTTGCCCAAAATTGGCACTGCCAATGCATTTGCTAAGACATAAACTAAACCACTGCAAAACGCTCGAGAGTCGCTGTCTGTGCTGCCAGCCCCAAACAAACCACGCCCCGACAGGTCCCTAGAAGAGCTCTCACTACTTCACTTACATCTAGTGTGTGTGTGTGTGTGTGTGTGCGAGGGAAAACAGCATGAAAATCAAATTATAAATAAATTATGCAATTATAATTACACAAGGAAACTACTTGGGGCGAAACAACTTACACACACACACACACATGCACACTAAACGCCAGCAGCGCCATTTGCTGTATGAGTGTGTATACGTTGGTGTGTGCTGGTGTGTGCCAGTGTGTGTGTGTAGTAGAGTCCTGACTGCTGCCTCAGCAACGTAGCTGCGAAAAATGCTGCAAGTTGTCATGTAAGGCGCGCGTGTCTGTCTGTCTCTGTGTGTGTGTGTGTGTGTGTGTGTGTGTTGTGCGAGTGCGAAGTTGTCCTCGGCTCGTCTTTGTCCCTCTTCGAGTCCTTTTGTACCCAGTCACAAATAGCACAAGTACAGGAAAATAATTACATTTTACGTGTTCCTATTAATCTTGCTGAGTTTTTAGTTTTAGTTTTAGTTTTAGTTGTTGCCCACTAATTCACTTTTTGTTCTTCGCTCTCTTTCTTTACACTTCACACATTTTCTCTTCCCCCCGCCTTTAGCCACCTTTCGAATTCAATTTTCTTGTTTCAGTTTTGGTTTCCACTTTATGCCCAAACTAGTCCGCACAATCCGGAAGCTATGTACCCTGAGAAACTATATAAAGCTTACTCTACTTCATTTTTAACCCCTCTCGTATATCCTATCGTATGTGTCAAATATGGCTGGAATATGAATGCCAATTCGGGTCTAAATCGAGACGTTTATTTCAAGCTTAACATAACGAAAGATGTCTTAACTGCACTTGAACCGGCGACCTCTCGCTTGTTAGTCCGACGCTCAGTTACCTAAGCCAAGCTCTTCTCATGTCGTCGAGTAAGCGAAGCACACTTTTCGATACTTTTCATACAAACTATGACCTCACTGGGAGAGCAACTTTTCCAAAGGGAAGCCTTTCAGCTTGTCTGAGCTGTGCAGTGCGTAAGGTCAGATATAGAAGAATATGCGGACAACAATTGCTGCTTGCAGCTTTTAAGGATTCTTTTAGCCCTAAAGACAAATTTGTTAATACTTATATCTATTCAAGTCACAAATCTGTGACAAGTTCTTATAACATTGAAGTCTATCATATTGTAATTTGTCATTTTCTGTTCGAAAAGCCTTTCATTATATTTAAGTTATTAGAGTATCAAATAAACATTTTATTTTAATCTGCTTAACAATATTTTCACACAGCTCTCGTTGCTCTCCAAAGTTTTTGGGCTAAAATTCTGTAAAGTGGGCGGATTACCTTTTGGGCTTTGACCTGCTTTATTTTCAATTTGCTCTTCTCAAATAGTTTTAGTTTATTGGCCACCAAATAAATAGAATAAAAAAGAGCTAAAATAAATAACAGACTGACCAAACACCTCTCTGCGAGCTGCGGGCGAGGGGAGCGGAATCTGCTGTTACCGCTTTGTGTGGCGAGTTGTTATTGCATGCAACTAATTATGCTTTTTGGCATTTGGTAGTTTGCTCTTTTGTCACTTAGCAACATCATAAGCCGCTTAACCCGCTAAAGCCACAAAATTGAGGCACCAGCTTGCATCACACACACACACACACACACACACACACACACACACACACACGCACACACACGCACTTACCCACGCACACGTAAATCTCATTAAAGTTAAGAGAACATGCTTCCAAATTAATTTCCGTAATTCTGCACTTGAGTTGGGGCGCTTTGCCATGTTGTTGTGTTTAAGAGTTTTTCCTCCTTTATTTTTTTTTTGTATCAGGATAAAAGATAAAAACTATCCGGAGCTTGAATGCCATTAAGTGTGTGTGTGTGTGCGTGCGTGTGTGTGTATGGGGAGGGGGAGAGGGTATCTTCGCCTTAAACCTGGCTGCATCTGCATTGGATGGCAAATAATTGAGTTGCTTAAAAGTTATATTGAATGGCACCAAATACAATCGAATTTTAACGAATGCAAAGCAAACGAGCTGCTTAAACAGAAAAGAAACTCATGTTAACCAAAAAGTCGAGCATTAAATACACCTACTTATGAAAAATGTCTTCAATAAAGAATCTAATATTCGATCGTTGCAGTCGTATGTCTATCTCTCTTTAATATGTCCAACCTCTATTAAATACTGTTAATTCAAGTCGAATTTCTCGCTAGTTGCTATAGATTCATGTTAAATGTTATATTCAAGTTAAGTTCTCACAGATTCAGTTTGAAACGTGTTTTATTTGCAACTGTCAGCTTCAAATGTCTTTTAGTTACACTTTAGTCTGTGCTGGGCTTAGTAGTTAGTGAGAGCGATTAATGCAACCTATTAGTGAAAGCCGCTTGGTATAAAACATTTATTTCTTATTTGGTATCCACATTCTTTTCATCTTCGACTGGCTCTGCTTTGATGAGCCTGCAGACAACCAGTTCCTTTTTGAGGAACTCACAATTTTATATTAGCTTTTTTATAGCAGTTGAATTGCCTTCTCATGAGCTTTGTATTGATGCTTAATCGTAAATTAGTAGGCATCTCTGGACAATATTCGCACTAATCTCCTCTTCAATAAACTCCCGTTTCTGATGCATGTAATATGTACATAAAGAAACGTTTGCATATGTGGAATATTCATTCGCATTCTTATTTGCATTCTAATCTATTTTGAACTGCTTTCGATTAATCCTCTCTTTTAATGAAGTTTCCAACACTGACAAACGTAATCAAGTGCTCCTCAAGGTACAGCACTGTCTAGTCGATGTTTTGATAGCAAATGTCGATAAGAATGAAAGGTATCGGACACGATTTGCGCTAAAAACAGTGTTGGGTAAGTGTGCTGTTTGCCGTTTCTTTCAACTATTATAAATGTATTCAAATGTACGCGGTTTACTGAAATGTAATGCAAGTGTTTTATTCACGCTTTTTCACCGATATACATCATATTTATTAAATATATCCAAGGTTTAATTGGAACTATCATTAATTATTGTGCGAGATCATGTGAATTCGTGAACAATAAACAATTTGCAATTTGGAGCACAGAGGTCAAAGCTGATCCCAAATGCATACCTGGTGAATCGGGCTGCAGTGCCTCAGTATCCAGTTGCTTGACGTCGCCTTTCGCGGAAATGTCCTGCATGACACTGCTGAGAGGTCAAAGACGCCGGCTTGGGTCAACAGAGATGCTTATTCGTGCCATATTCCTCGCTCTTAGCCTTAACCCAAATTTTGTTGACCGATCCGTACAATTTGGGCAGCCACGTAAGCTTTGTTTATTCCGAAAGTTAAGGCACATATCTATCACAAACGAACTGGGCTAACTAGTGTATAATACCGATTGGTACAGCCCATGGGGGCCCTTGGCCCTTGGCATTGCACAATTATTGCTCTATCTTTGTGTTCGCACTCTTTTTATCTGCGACTTGTCTTGCTTTATTAGGCTTACAGGACTCCAGATCCAATTCAAAGCTCCCACACCCCTCGATGAGACTCTGCAACAGTTGCGCAGCCCGGGCATCAACATTGTCATCATCGGAATTGGGCGAATAGGGCTTGTCGCAATATTGACGCTTGTAGGCGGCCAGCTCAATCTTTAGTAGTTCGCATTTCTGGGCTATTCCGTCCAGTCGCTGCTGAAATGGTTGCCAGCTCTTGTTACGGCGCGGGTGGTAAACGTACTTCTCCAAATACATGTATATCTCCGGATTGTTCTTCTTGCACAGCTCGCACATGCGAAACTCCCTGATCTGGCCACGAAAGTAGTTTGGCGGAAATACATGATGGCACTCCGTGCAAGTGAGCACATAAAGATCCTGTATTCGAAAGAAGTGATTAATAAATATGAGCATGGCGAAGGTGCGGCATACTAACATAGCTCTCCATTTCGGACGTCTTTCGACTAGGCGCCTCTTTATGGACGCGCTTCTTTATAGTTTTCCCTCTATTCACAGTTCGCGACATTTGGCCAAGGACGTTCTCAAAAATGAACGAAAATTATTGCTCTTTTGATACACGGCTATTTTGTCGTTTGACAGCACGTGTCGAAAATAATAAGAGATCTGGTTATCGATATGTTTCAAGCAGTGTTCTTAAAGACCAATAAGTTGGTGTTTGAAACAGAGCTTTTTGCTGAACATTACTGTTCAGTTCTTTTTCTATATCCGGATTTGCTTTTCTAACAGTAACAACAAAAAGCAAATATACGAATTATTTATTGCAGCTGGATTTGGACTGGCGTTTTTCCCTCGTTAGTTCGACGCCTAGTCGCCTAGACGTTTCGTTGCAGTTGTTGTTTTCAATTATAAGGTTGGACGTGCCTGCTTCCGGCCCAAAAGGAAGCTTCTCCTCGATATAACTTAAGTTTTGGTTATAATTTATAAAGTGTGCGTTGTTTAATCTATTAAAAAGCTAACATGTTCTCGTCCCATAGGGCAAGGAGGCAGAGACTAACTTACCCGGAGCAAATAACTTTTTTTTCACTGCACTAATACATTCTTATCAAGTACATTTGATTGAAATTTCTTCCCCATACGGGCTATACAGTTGCAAGCTTTATTTATTTGATTTGTGTTAAACATTCATGGCTGCATTTTATGCTCCGCATATTTTTCGGCTTCGACCGGCCTGACCTTGTAGAGGTCGTAGGAGCCCAGCTCCTTATCGACGATCTCACACTTATAGATTAGACTTTTTAATAGTTGCACGGCCTTTGCAGTCACGTCGTGATTGTCCAATGAAGCTGGTTTGTTGCCATATTGGTGATTGTAGGCCAACAACTTAATCTTAAGAAGTTCGCATTTTTGGATTACCTTCCTCAGGCGCCTCTGATATGGATGACAGTCATGGTTATGCTTCGGGTGATACACGTACTTATCCAAATATTTGCATATTTCCGGGTTTTTCTTCTTGCACATCTTGCACATGCGAAACTCCCTGATCTGGCCACGAAAGTAGCGGGGCGGAAATGCTTGATGACATTCCGTGCAGGTGAGCACATAAAGATCCTTAATTGGGTGAATCTCTAACGTGTATATGCGCATGCCAAAAATACGGTACACTTACTCGTTTATCCTTTTCCGACTTTTGTCTTAACATCTTCTTATGGAATTGCCTTTTCTTATTTTTCTGTCTATTCATTGTTCGTGACATTTAGATAACGATACCCAAAAAGACTGACAAAATTAAATGCTCTTGAAATACATAGATTTTGTATCGATGTCCTGCACAGCACGTGTCGATAATAGTTAAGCATCTCTGAATCGAGATTCGATAAAAACAGTGCTGTGTAAGGTCGATAACGTGGCTTGGATACTTAAGATTGGCAGCGGGATAGTTAATAGTGTATACCCTGCCGTCTAACATATACAGGGATGCCCACAAAAATTATATATGATTAATGGTAGTAATAATGATATAATCGAATCGACTCGGCTATTCAAAGGTGACTTTCTCTCAGTCTTTATCCCTCTCTCCCTCTTCTTCGAAAGACGGCAAATGTCTATGTGTTCTGAGCCCATAACCCATAACAGAAACATTCTTTGGAATAAATACCAATTGCATTCACTTTTCAGTTTACGTATTATGCCTTAAATGGGGTCGGCTCGGATACCTCAACTGATGATTGTAGTCCGTAGAAGAGCAAATCATCTGAAGAAAACGTCAGTAATCTAATTTATTCCAAGGAGTAGTGCAAATATATTTAGAAAGTTAATTGGCCCAGTGACAACTATGAGTATAACTCATTAATGAGAAAGCTCCTTAGAATAAGATATTTGTTGCTCCATGGATACCAAATCCATATTCTTTTCATCTTCGACTGGCTGCTTTGATGAGCCTTCAGGCAGTCAGTTCCTTTTGAGAACCCCAGGCGGCTCGCAGGCCACCAGCTTTATTTTAATTAGTTGGCAATTCTGGACAATATTCGCAATTATCTCCTTTTCAATAAAC
Source organism: Drosophila kanekoi (assembly GCA_037075305.1). Classification (NCBI taxonomy): domain Eukaryota; kingdom Metazoa; phylum Arthropoda; class Insecta; order Diptera; family Drosophilidae; genus Drosophila; species Drosophila kanekoi. The sequence goes on along the minus strand of JBAMCE010000451.1, from coordinate 9,343,138 downwards.
GCCGGTTCTTGATTCGCTGCGGGTGTTATATATGTACTTCAACAAATATTTGCCTTTGTGGAATATTTATTCACATTCCTACAATGCGGTAGACTTTGTGTCGTTGTGATCCATTTCGAACATTTTGCGACTAATTAGCTTTACAAAAGAAAATACCCTTCTTTAACAGTTTGTGACTCTCGGCTGAAAATGCTTTCAACACTGACGAAATCTAGTGTTGCTTAACTACAACACTATGCTATCGACTTTAGACAGCAAGTGTCGATAACAATAAAAGCTTTTCCGAGCAGTGTAAAGTAAGTCCTTGTAGGCGGTTAAGTGCAAAAGAACGTCTACGAATTAAAACATTAACGAAAAGAGCATCAAAAAGTTGTTAATATGTATTTAGGCTCTAACTACGGGCAGATCAGGTAAAGTATTTCTTGCAGTATATCAATGACCTCTTCTGTAGCTCACGATACGTCGTCGTCCTATTCGATTAAATAAACGTTTAATGGGTCGGAGCTGCCTCCTTCTGCCTTTTACATACACTTTAACAAAAACAAAGTGCCCTTGTAACCCATTTTCAACGGATTTAGAAAGTAAAGAGACTGTAGCTGTAATAATCGATGGCATAGTCAATGAAATAAAAAATAAAGCCTGAGCTAAAATCCCTCACTAAAAATAAGTGCGAGCAAAGACCCCCTGTGTAAATGCGTTCTATAAGAGATAGTGAGGCAACACCTTAATGCGTTTTACAGCACTGCTTGGAAACGTTAATGCAGCACCCATTGCTCAATTATGAGTAGCTGGTCACACAGCACAGCCAGCAGAGTTCAACAAAAGCAAAGGGGGAAGAAATAGAGAGAGAGGGAGAGAAAGGGAGCTTCTCCTAATCACACACACACACACACACACACACATCTCGATATATGTGTGTATGTGAACGTCATTTGCCAGTTGTTTGGCCATTGCAGCATTTTTGGCTAACGCATTCAGCGTGTGCGATGCTCCGCACTGTTTTCAATTTAGTTGTGCACAACGAAGCAGCAGGCGGACCCAACACCTGCCATTTGCACGATGAGCGAGGGAGTTGGATTTAGCTGCCAGTGCTGGACAAGGGCCTGCTGCTGGGACAACCTGGTCGTCTGGCTATTTCCTCAGCCCCGCTAGTGGCAACCTGTGCGGCTAGTGCCTCGTGCTTTGGTCCATTGGTGGCGCCACTCAATTCAAATGAATCCCTGTTTGGCTTTCACTTGACAATGGAGACACACACACACACACACACAGATACACACATACCCTGAGAGAGATCTCTCGCTATGTGTGCGAGTCAGTGAACTTAATTTGGTCACACACAATTGATTCTTTTTATGGGCACACTCTTTCATACACACACACGCACACACACATCCCAACCGCACACAGAGACACACACATTAAGCTGTTATTGTTGTGGCAGAGAGCTATACACTGATAAAAACTAACAACATTTAGCTGCAACATAACAACGATTTAATTATTGAATCACAGTTGTGGAGCCGCTATTCAATTGGTTTGCGAGCTACAGCTTACAGTTTGACATTCGTAGAATTGCAGCTACAGCTTCGATGATACCTATAACGATGCATACTCCCATCCAACTCGTTATGCGATTGTTTTAGAATTACCGTCTCTTAGAGTCACATGGCAGTCCATTTCACTGTCGACTAATTCCGATGACTATGTTCTTACATATTCAAGTTCTCTCACTGTAGCAGCAGCTCCAGTTAGGAGCCAGTAGCCAGCAGGTAGAACTAACAGCAGCAGGACGCAACAGCAGGTGCTGAGGCCATGGCGCTGACGACGTTTTGTTACCTTGTGCAGAACTCGTTTTGTAATTTGTGGCTGAAACAATGCAATTAAGATGACATTAAGTGAAGTTCGCCAGCCCCCAACCGCCCCAAAGGCCACCTCATAGCATATCTACGGCAGCGGCAGCAGCAGCTACAGCTCCAGCTCGAGCTCGAGCTCGAGCTCCATTTCCATTTGCGGCCAACATCGCATTTCATCAGTCGCACCAGCTCACCGCAGGACCATTCCATTGTGTTCGAGTTCGAGTGTGAGCTCAATATGTGTGCGTGTGCGTGTGTGTGCGTGTGTGTGCGTGTGTGCTGTGGTAATGACATCAAAGAGGCCATTTCTGTGGCCAATTTGACAAGATGCTTCTGCATTCTGCAGCCGCCGCTTGACATCGATTTCGAGCTATTCCATATTTAAATAACTTGTTGTTAAATCAAACATGGCAGAATCCTAAGTGGATCTTCAATATTGAAACTGGAGCGCAAGTATTACGAGAAGTAGTGTGGTTAACAACACTTTAAATTCATGCTGAGCACATTCTTCCCCATAGTTGAGAGCTTTGGTATTTTTATACTTCAACTCAAGGAGTTACTTTGCATTATTCTCACATCTGAATGGCAGGCAGTTCCGCTGGCTGTAAAGATGAAGGCCTATCGCCGAACGTTTCATGTGATCTGGTTGGGGAACTTTTTTATTCATTTATTTCAATTTCAGTACGCAATTGGATAACAAACTGCCGGGTTTGAGCAACAGACATAAGTAATTACTCAAGTGACAAGCGACTTGTGTTATGCTATTTATTGTTACATGGGAAGAGCCCAACGTGCCCGACGTATATGATTTATTGTACTCCAGTTTGAGCCGAAGATTCTTAGATGAATAAAATGACTTTGAAGCGGATTGACTTCATATTTCCAAAAACTCCCTTCTAGTTACGAATTGAGTATTGAAAGAAAAGATCGTAGACTTAATCAAAGTTAATCAGTCAATCATAAGAGTGTTCCACGAAGTTAGTCAATCATTCAAAAGATCAGTCAGTGACTCACGTAGTTAATCAGTGAGTAAATCCTTCAATAAGTCGTTCGGAAATCAGTCAGTCAATCATTCGATTCATCAATCAGTGACTCAAGTAGTCAATGGTTAGTGAGTTAGTCAGTCAGTCAATCATGCAACAGGTCAATCAGTGACTCACATAGTCAATAGGTTATGAATCAGTCAGTATATTTTTCAACAGGTCAGTCGATCACGAAGTTAGTCAGTCTTTCAGTAAGTCAATCAATTAACTGGTCAATCAGTGACTCACATACTCTATCAGTCAGTCAATCATTCAACTAGTATATCAATCAATCAATTAAGTATAATCTTTCTAAATTTGGGAAATGGTCAGCTCAGGTATTTCTAGGCTCTCTCATATTTCTAGACTTTATCTCTAGTTTTCTAATTTTCTCCATTTTTGATGTATTTATAAGAAATCAGACTCTGGCACTTTTGGCCTAAATGTTAAGCGGCCTTCTCAAAGAATTTGAGGTTGAGCCTTGAATCCATTTGCCCACCAACCGCATGTGTTGGGTGGCAATTGCGCCTTGAGCGTTTTGCTGGTGACCAGGTCCTAGCTACTACCCATCCCCCCCGCCACCCACTGAAAAAATTAAGCAGGTTGTGAGCTTGGCTCAAAAACATTCCGTACCATTCCGTGCATAGTATGACACAAAGATAATGCTGCGGATAGCAAAAAAGATTGTGAATTGTTAAACACACACACACACATAGACACAGAGACACTGAGACACACACACACACACGCACACACACTTGCCAGCATATGTTGTCTGGCTGTAGGCGCGAAAGAGGACCGAGTGCAGGGGCAGGCGTGGCACGTTGTTTCTTGGCACGCACAAAGGCATGTGGGCGCCTCCTGCTCCATCTCCTGTGGCCTCTGTATGCTTTTGGCTTTTGTTAGTGGCGCAAAAGAGGATGAGGGGGTTGGGGGTGGGTTGAAAGGGTGGACTGTGCTGCATGTGACAAAAGCAGCTGCCTTTTGTTTGACTAGCGCGCCCTTGGCACCCACCTCCCAGCCAAGCCATGCCTGCGTGTGTGTATGTGAACTGAAGCATTCAAATAATTAAACTCATCAAGTTGCCGTATGAGCATTTCACGCAGTCCCCCCAGCAGCCACCCGCTGCCCTGTCTTCCTCTTCATCGTTTTAGTCTAATCTTCATTGTTTTCTTTTGCTGAGCACAAAAGCCGAGCACCGAGCACCGAGCACCGAGATACAAGCACCGAGTCGAGTGCGGAGCGGCGACCTGTCCTCGAGCACAGCAGCAGCGGTAGCGGCGACCACACATCAACGTGCCGCACATCCTGCCTGCACACACACGCGCACACAAACACACGCCCACACACATTCTCCATGTGTGGGCACGCATAATCCTTGATCTTTTGTTAGTTGTTTGCTCAACTTTTGCTTGCTGTTTGTTTGCCAGCGACAGAGGTTCTGTCAGCTGCCTGCCGCCTACTCCAACTGTCGCAGCCCTGCGCCTGGCTGCCCAGCTCCCTTTCATCCGTCGCCCTCTCTTGTCGTCTTGCTGTCTCTTTAGCTATCTTTCTAAATTATTAATTAAAGTATTTAACAAATATGCAAAAGTTTGCCCAGAGCACCGGCAGCCACATCACAAAATCCTCCTCCTTGCCCTGCCCCCTCTTTCAGCATAATCTCCAGCCTAATCCCGCAGCGCCTTGGCCCTTGACGCTGGTGTCACGCCTACCCGGCAAGCTCCTTTGTTGCGACCCCTCCCCTAGCCTTAGCTGAGTTCATTCAGCAGCAAATTGTCGACTAGTTAATAATGTGGCCAACACACACACGCTCACATCCACACACTCATTGTGTATGTGTATAAGTGTCCCTGTCATGTTGACTTTTGCATCTTTTTGATGTTTCATTGCCGCATCAAAGACATTTGGCAAATAGTTCGGCTAAGCATTCAGCTCGTGTCACGAGCCTTAAATGTCCTGGCGGCCAGCAGCTAAAGTGGCTGTGTCTTGGGAGTCTGCTGCTTTAATGCCAGCCTGGCGCAGCACTTTCTTCTACACAATATTTTGAATCGTGGCTATTCCGTCTACTTTGTCTGAGAAGCCCCAAATCGAGCCAAGATTGGGCCTGATAGAGGCTATTAGACGGACGACATGCTCGATCCAAGGCCGCCTTGTCTTGTTTTGTGAGTCACCCGCAGAAGGACAATTGCTTGGCCCACAGCAAATTAGATTAACTCTTGGGATTTCGAGTCAGCTTAGCCAACGACAATTGGCCAACATTAGAAATTGGGTTAAGTTTTCAAAGATTCCTTAAATGTTTCCTTAAAAATTCCAAAAGCCACCGCCTAGTCCATACTTTGCTTAGAATAAGCTGTCGGTTTGGTCATATGCTTGTGGATATTTGAAAGGACTCGCCGTGTCCAGCTCTCAGGATGTCGACAAACAGAAAAAACTATCGATTGGCATTCGGAGGACGATTCGTTGGCGCCCTTTTGAGGTGTCTGCCAAAGTCGTCCAAGTGCTTTAGTCGGCATAATGTGCAGGTGCAGCAGCTGCCACGCCCCCTCGAAAGAGTGGGTGCAGGGTGGTAGGATGGGCGTTTACGTCACTTGACTTGAAGCTACTTAGCAGCTACGACTTAACATTTGGCGTTGTCCTGGCAGCTGCCAGCTCGTGCTCTTCTTTTCTTTGCCGCCTGCCCAGCGTGTGGCTTATGGCATGGAAATCCTTTTTACGTAAATCCTCAACTACATTTGACCGCAGCCACGCACATTTACGTAAGCTGATTACGCGCGAGTGTTGCTCACTGTCCTGTCCACTGCCCATTAGCGCTCACTGTATGCGTGTGTGTGTCAGCATCCCGCTCCTGCTCCTGCTCCTGGTCTGTCCTCTGTCCTCCCAGAGACCACTTCGTAGTGCTTTAAAAGTCGAGCTGGTCGCGTTGCTGATGCAGCCCAGTGCTCATTAGGCAGTGGGAGAGGCTAGGCATGCCCTCTGCCCCCTATCCCTAAAACAACGTACAGTGCTGCTCATAAATATTCGCACAGGCGCCCAAACGAAATGACAGCTTTGGAATGTCAAGTGTATGTGCATACTTTGAATAACATGCAACAACAACAGAAAACAACAACAAAAACAATTGCAAAACAAGGCAGTGTTCTCCAGGTGAGCGTGCCAGACTAATGGATACCCTGTAAACAGTTGTAGCTTGCTATAACACACATTCCCAACAGGATAGAGTTAATAGTTTTGACAGAAAATGTGTTACGCATAGAAGAAGACATCTTCGTTCCCATTAAATATATAAATATATATACATATTTTCATGATCCGTAACCACAGTCGAGTCGATAAAGCCTATGTAAATTAGCCTTTTAGGGAAGGTACGAAGAGGAAGATATGTTCAGCTTGTCGTTCTGATCATGAATACATAATGTACATTTATATAACATACATAAGCTCCTTTGGATCGAGGCTGTCGACTTCTGACTTTCACTTAGAGTTGCCTCTTTAGCCATTCTTATTGGGACAGGGTATTCAAAAGGGGGTCGGGCGGGGCAGGTTGCATTTTTAACATATTCACGCATGTTGGTGGCAAGGTTTGGCGGCAGGGGCTGGTGGTTGCGGTGGTTCGGCCTGGTGGTTTCGCCTTTGCGGCTGCTGTCAAAAAATGTAAACGTTGCCAGCTTCTGGCACTTAAACAAAAACGAGAGACGACTGCGCCTCGCTTTGACAATGATGATGTTTGCGTATGATGATAATGAGCAATGATGGCATGGGAGCGAGAGGAAGCGTTGCTGCGAATGAGGAGCATGCTAAGGATGTTAAGGATGATGCCTGCGCTCTTTAATTCAAATGCAAAGAGTCGAGCGAACAGCCTCGACCCGCAGTCGCGCATCTTCATCCAACTTATAAGGACGTCGACGTCTAGGGGCTGCCGGGGTATGCTACGGGAGGGGAAGGCTGCATAAACCCTTCACTTTTTGGCGAGTGCTCAACGCTTCATGATAAATAATGCAGCTGCAGCAGCAGTAGCATTTTTTTGTAGCAGTTTTCTTCAGCTGTCGCTGTCAGTCGGCTCGAAACTTGCCTGAAAGCTAGCCAAGCCACCTGGCTGCAACATCAGCACCACCTCGATGTCCTTCTCCTCCCCACTCCACCCATTGGACTCGCTCTGTTGACACATAGTTTGTAGTTGGCAAACAGCAACAACTGCTCTGCAGCTGAAGATGCTTCGTATAAATTTGAATATTTAACAATAAAAGCAACAGCATTGCAATGCCAAAAGAAGACAGAGAGAGAGAGAGAGAGGGAGAAAGAGAAAAGGAGATGGTAACAGACGTATATAGAGAGTGAGAGAGAGAGAGAGATCTAACTGCTGACTGCAAGTACAGCACACAGTTAGCACGAAAATAGAGCACATAGCAAAGGTCGCACTTAAGGCGCTAGTTGCTAAAACACATTGGGAATTACAAGCAAATTAAGAGCAAAGACAACTTCACAGCTGGAAACAATGAAAGTTTGACTTGAATAGAAGTGTAAGCAATATGTGAAATGGAAAACAGGCAAACAAGTTGGTTGACATTTAGCTTTATATTCATTTATTTATTTATTTTTAATTAATTCATTAGTTTTCATTTATTTATTCTTAGACCCTTGATATCCTCAGAAGTGTGTGTGGTTTATTTTTATAATTCAACTTAATACGCTTAAAATATTTATTAATTAATACATATACATATATAATCATTATTATTATTATTATTATTATTATTATTATTATGTATGTTCGCTTGCTGTAATATAATGCCATATATAATTGTTCTTTTGCACACACATACACACACACACACACGTGTATACAAATATGTATATATGTATGTATGTGTGCATGTATGCTTATATCATTTTTATATACGAATATGCTTAGTTTTAAATCGTGCGGCTTGCCACATTTGGCTCTGCATTTTTACCATTAACTTCATTTGTTGCTTCTTCGCTTCTTCGCTTCTTCCTGCTCTCGTTTTTAGTCATTTACTTAGCTCATTTCAGCGTTCTTGGGGTACGTTCGGGCGTTCTTTCACTAGGTTTACAAAAAAAAAAAAATTTCTTTTTGTTTTCTTTGTTTTTGTTTTTTTGTTTTTTTGTTATTTTAAGTAGAATTTGTCCTACAGTATTCTTTTTTTCTTGTTATTTACTATACTTGTGAAATACATAGTTGATATACTACAAACTTTAAGTTTTCTTCTTTCTTTTTTCTTCTTTCTTCTTTTGTTTTTTGTCATTCGTGTGAGTGTGGTATTTTGTTTTGTCTAGTAAATATAATTTGTTCTTCTTTTTGTTTTGTTTATAATATTAATAACTGTTTTCTGTTTTCCTTTTTTGTTTCTGTCGCTTTTGCTGTCTTTACTTTATTTAGTTATTTGTTTTTGTTTTTGTTTTTATTATTATATCTCATAAATTCTTGTTGTTGCTAAATTTTGTTTTGTTTTTCTTCATCATGTCGTAGTTGTAGTTCGCTTCAGTGCTGTGTGTGTGTGAGTGTGTGTGTGTGTGTGTGTGTGTGTGTGAGTATGTGTGTCTGTGTGTGTGTGATGTGTGGCAGTGTGTGTCTTGTAACTCTTGTTGTGTTTCGTGTGCAAAACGTTTAAATGTTAAATTTTATCTCAATTGTTTCCCTGTTTCTTTATTTGCTAAGTATTTTTTTTTGTTTTTCCATATTCTCTTGTTGCTTGACTTTTGCCTTTTTCTTATTTAACGGCGCTCTAACATAAATATACTAAAATACCATTTTATGTACATACATTTAATAAATATTTGTTGTTTTTCTTTAAGCCCATTTATGCTTTGCTCTAAGTTTATGTTTTTCCTTATTTGAGTTTCAAATTTTTGCGCTTAGTTCTTCATTTTTGGCTTCTTATTTTGTTTCTTGTAGTATTTTTAGTATTTTGTTGCTTTTAAAGCAATTTTTAATGTTTTTTTTTGTTTTTCTTGTTTTTGTTTTTGTTTTTCTTGTTTTATGCTTGCCAAATTCTAATAGGTAACTGACTCCTGCTCTTTATTTTGTTTGTCAAATTGTTTTTGGTTTGCCAATTAACAAAGGAAAAACCGAATAGTTCAACACAAAGTACACTACACACAGAATACATACCAGTTAAATACCAAAAATACCAATTGGTATGCATATTTTACTTTGTATTTTCCATATGTATATGCACATACATACTATTATATATTTTTCGTTTTTTACATTTACATTTAAGTTTATTCTTTAGGCGCGAGCGACAAGAAAAGCCACAGAAAAAACACTAAAAAAAAAAGTGAATGCAAGGTGCTATATACTCGTATGCGTTATACAACACTAGTTTACCATATTAGTTTAGCCTTACGAAGTATTTACACAGAAATCTCCTCCTCTTCGTCTTCTCTTCGTATCATTAGCGTTAGGGCTGTCGCGACGTGACTGTACCTACATCTATGTATGTATGTATGTAGCTGAAGCTTTTGATATAACGCTATGTATGTTTAATATGTATGTATGTATGTGTGGCACACACACACGACCCCTAACACATACACGTGCATATGGCATGTACTTGGTATACATATACATATATATGTGAATGTATCTAGCTAGCAATTGCGTAGGTCGGGTGCGGTGTTTGCCAAGTTCCATTATTATTACAAACTAAACATGTTATCGTTATCGTTATCGCTATCGTTATCGTTATCGGTATCGTAATCGTTATCGCTATCGACTAACGTCTATTGACTATCGACTATCGTCTATTGTTATAGTTAGCATTAGTTTCACGCCAATTGCCCAATTCTTTTATAGTTTTCTCTTCTCTTGCATGCTTTCCATTCTTTTTTGGCCACTTTTTAAAAATTTATATTTGGGTTTTCGTTTTTGCAACTAATTCAGCAAATCTTTTTTTTTATATAGGCCAAATCTACATATTTCTGCTTTACTTAAGCGCTAAAAGACAAAAAAAAAACCACGCTTCATATATTTTTACACTATTTTATTCTAAGTAGTTTTTGCTTGCAATAAATTCGATAAGCACCAATTCATCAAAACAAAAAGTTGTCTCAAATAAGAAGGGTCAAAACTGCAACAAAAACTAACTGTGTGTGTGTGTGTGCGTCTGTGTGTGTGTGTGTGTGTGTGTGTGTGTGTGTGTGTGTGTGTGTGTGTCTTTGAGTTTTGCCCGAGCTTTCTTGTTGGACGGAAGAAATGAATCAGCTGCGCGTGAAATAAAATCGGAAATCGGAAACGGATCTTGATTAATTTTGTTTTTCTTTCGACTCTTGCTCAGTAGGGGCATTCCCTCAATTGTTAATACTGATATTCTTCAGCTCGTTTCATTTTGAATTTTCATTTTAAGCTTTATTTATTTCTCATTTCGTGCTTGCTCGTTTTTCGTGTATTTCGCGCAAAACTTGCAAATAATAATAACAAAACATTTTACAGCTTACACGATAGAATATTTAGGACTAAAAGTTGGGTTAGGTTTGAATTGAATCAAAAAAGAATTACGGTAATTTAAAATCAAGATTAATTTTTATTTTTTTTTAATTATCTTAATACTTCTCGCTGCAATAAATTAATTAAAAGCATATTTAAATGTAGGCATATAAAATTATAAAAAAAAATGAAAATAATTCTTTTAAAAGCTAAATTTGGAGTTTGTAAATTTAAGTTGAATGTTGAAAATTTGTTTCGTTTCTCTTCTTCTACTTCTTCTTCTTCTTCTTCTTAGTTTTTGTTTAACAATTTTGCGTCGTTTTACAGTTAGAATTACAGTTACATTTATAGTTATGGCGCATATGGTTTTTCTTTTGTTTACGTTGAATATTTTGTATAATTTACTTTATGCTTGCATTGTTTTTTTTTTTTTTTACTTGTATACATATAAAGTTGGCTATATAGCATGAGCTTGTGTGTGTTTCCTATTCTCTGTCTCTTTCTAATCTGTGTCTCTGTCTCTGTCTGCTGCAATGCGTTTGGTCTAAACTTGGCATAAATTAGCTACAGCTGCGACGACGCCTAAGACTATGCTTGCTTTTTGTTTTGTTAAATATATTTTTATATACATTTATAATGGGTAATATATATATATATAGTGTGTGTCTGTGTGTGTGTGTGAGTGTGTGTGAGAGTGTGTGTGTGTGCGTGTGAGTGTGTGTGTGTGTGTGTGTACATATATAGTATTTCCCTTATACCATTTGCAGGTCTGCTGCCCTATGGGACATAGAGAAATTTGCAGCCTATTCGCCTGGACTTCCTCTCAACAGCAGCTATATGTGTGTGTGTGTGTGTGTGTGTGTGTGTGTGTGTATTCGTGTTCGTATTCGTGTTCCTTGTGTGTATTGGTTGATTTTGTTTAAAACTATGCCAGTCTCAAAAAGCTCGAGTACCACGATTAAATAACAAAAAAAAAAAAAAAAAAATTGTTCCTTCTTTTCCTTTTGCTGCTTGTTATATTATCATAGGCCTGTGCCCTATATCATATATCATGCTGCTGCTTCTTCTTTTTCGCCAAATTCTTATTGTTTGTGTGCATGTATATGCATGTACATATACATATATGTATATGTGTGTGTGTGTGTGTTTTGTGTTTTTGGGCGCTTAGTTTTAGCTCTTGGGCTTCTCATATAACTAACGTATATTCTACCGTATGTTTATCTTTAGATATATATATATATATATGTATGGTATATAGAGCTCATACACAGACACACATATACACATACACATACACATGTATATGGTATAGCTCTAATGCTTTGTCATATATATAATATTTATCCTTTACTTTTTGTATGCATTTGCTTTGTCGCATTTCTAATTTCTAACGATTATTAAAAAAAAATTGTTTTAAGCTTTGACTTAAAAAAAAGAATTGAGTAACATATATATTTTTGTTCATTATTTTCTGTAGGCCTATTATTTAGTATTTAGTACAGTTGCGCCTTCGACTCTCTATCTCTTTCTTTCTCTTTCTTCCTTTCCCTTGCTATCTCTTTCTAACCCAGTGGCTATAATACTCGTAATTATGATAATTATAAATATTTAATTATATTTAGTGGGCTTTTGTTTTGTTTCGTATTGTTTTGTTGTGTTTTTTTGGGGTTTCTAGGAGCTAACAGGCGACCGGTTCCGCGTCCGCCTCCGCCGTCGCATCGTGCTCGTCGGTGGACCAGCTGAGGCTGCGGCGCCGGCGCTGCGCATTGGAGACGCCCGCCGCGCCGCCAGTGGCGCCCTTCTTCTTCACGAACTTGATGTTGTAGGGATCCTCGGCCAGCTCCGGATAGAGGGCGACATCGTGTATGTACTCACCCTCATAGTTGTTGGCATAGCTTTGCTTGAGTATCTCGTCGCTCTCCTGCTGTGTCCACTCCAGGGCTGTGGTCAGGCCGCTGCGCAGCACCTCCTTTTCGCGATGCCAGGCCTTGCGGACGGCCGTTAGCTTGGCGTGGTGCATAAGACGTTGCTGCTCCTTGGCGACGGTGGTGCCGTAGCGCAAATTGATGATCGCATGGGCACCATGGATCTTTACATCCAAATAATTGCCACCGGAGGCGGTGCCAGCTGCTGCGGCTGCACCGCTGCCAGTGCCGCTTGAGCCGCCAGCTGCACCGCCGGGCGTGGACTCGCGCGTGATCTCATGGAAGGTGGTATTGACCTGGCCCTGCAGACGCTTCAGCTGCTGTCGATCCTCGCTGGCGCGCCACGCATCCTCCTTGACAAAGAAGAACGAATCCTGCTGCGCATTGTGCACCACAAAGGTGAACGGCAGCAGCTTGGACCGATTGAATACGCTCGTATAGACATCCCGATAGATGGCATTCGCTGCTGGTACGCTGGACACAATTGCCTGGCCGTCGGCTGTCCGGGAGACCACAATGCCCTTGCCAAACGGCGGTTCGGTATCGGAGCCAATGATTCGAGGCGATGGATCCATCACATCGCACTTGAGGGCAGAGCGCGGTGGGGCTGACAGCTGCTCAAAGTCGGACATGCGGCGCACATTGAGATGCGCCAGGAAGCCGCTCTCGACGGCCATGGTGGGTATATTATCGAAGGGACGGCGCATGTTCAGCGCAATCGGATTGGCCGGTGGGCGGCCCCAGAGCGCCGGCGGCTGCCACAATTCCTTTGCCAGCTGCGGCATTAGATTGCCCACATTGTAGCCGAGGGTGCGGAGCCAGCTGGCAAAATCGGCGGGATAGTGTCGCTCCTGGCCCACGTTGATGGGATCGTTGCCATTGAATCGATACAAATGGAGGCGGGTGGGCGTGATGATGCGCTCGGCGACACGCTGCCAATCGGGCGACATCCACTGGCCAATCAATGGATCATAGACACGCCCATCGCCCATGTGGACCAGCGTGGTGACCTGATCCAAGATGCCGCCACAGAAATCAATGGGCAGATACAAATACGGATTCGAATCGTAGACAATATGACCAAAGGGCGACCGCATTATCTCCCTTATACCCTCGCCATACTGATTGAAGAGCATCAGGGGCGTGCCGCTTTGATCGGTGGCCACATAGTACTTGTGCCTGTAGACCTGTGCATAGATCAGATGCCCGACATCGTCGTAAGTCAAGGACATCAGCTTGCCGTCGCGCGGTGAATAGATCTGGGAGACCTCGAAGGGACGCTGCTGATTCGTATAGAAGAACTGGGTGACATTGCCAAAGTTATCCTTGCGCGTGGTCAAACGCTTTAGATGATCGTAATAGTATCTCACATCGAAGCGTCCACGTTTCGAAGCGCGCACCAGCAAGCCCTGTGTGTTATAATGGAAACGCTCCTCTCGCGCATTCTGGGCAACCAGGCCCCTGGCATCGTACTTGTACTGGCCCTCGCCAAACTTGACAATCCGATCCTGGGCATTGTACTCCATGGGTATGGTATTGCCGCGATATGTGAGAGACAGCAGATTACCATTGTCATCGTAGCGGAAGCCCCATGGCTCCTGCGCCTCCACGCCCACCAGCTGCCCATCGCAGTCCCACGTATAGTTCTTCACGTTCGTGTAGCTGTTGACGGCCATGTTGCGGGTATAGGTGCGGGTCTGGGAGATGCGTCCGTGCACACCGTACGAGAACTCCATGCGGAACACCTCCAGACGATGTATGGCCAGGGCCATGCGCTGCGTCTGGAAGCGGCCGTCGACGGTGCGCGTGAAGCCGGCGGTGCCATCGTGTAGCTGGGTCTGATTCAGAGCCGGACGCGTAAACTTGAACTGTCCAATCAGGCTGGGTTGACCGGTGCGCTTGTCGTAGGCATATGCCTGGCTGGGCAGGCTCTGGCCACCAATGCGTCCCTGAAGCGCCACCACGCGCAGCTGGCTGTCATACTCGTAGCTAAACTTGGCATTGCTCAGGCCCGTCTTGGCCACGTAGTCGATGCGCTCCTCGGTGAGCAAACCGGCTGCATACTCGAAGTCCCAGCGATATTCCAGCTCGCGCTCCGCGTGGGACACTGTGCTGGGCATGCCGGTGGCATCGTTATACTGAAACTCGCTGCGTCCATCACCGTGAACCACCTCCGTCAACTGGCCGGCTGCATTGTAGCGATACACAATCCTGGCGCCATCGCCCGGCAATATGGTCTGAAGCAGGGCGCCCGCATGGCTGTAGTGCTGCAAATAGGCGCGTGTGCTGCCCGGCGGGGTGTAGGTGCAGCGAATGAAGCCAATGGAGGTCTGCATGCTGAAGCTGTGACGGGTGCCCGAGGGTAGCACCACGTGCCGCAGGCCACCGGCGTCATCGTACTGCAGCACAAACTTGCGCTGGCTGGCCAGGCCGATCTCGGAGACGAGGTTCCAGTCGTTGTAGACAAAGCTAATTATGCCATCCTGCTGTGAAGTGATCTCCGAGAGCAAACCGTGCCGATCGTAGCTATATTTGAGCTCTGCTGGACCCCAGGCCCAGCCCTCGACGCGATTGAACCGATCGTAGGTGATGTTCACCGGATAGCCGTTGGTCGGATAGTAGGATTTGGGCAGGCCGGACTGATCGTAGGCCACGATCAGTATGGGGGTGCGTTGGGCATCGTAGAAGGTCTCGCGATTGGTGAACTGATCAAACTCGACGCCAATTACACGCGACTGATTTACCCAAATCTCGCGATTCAGCGTCTGCTGTGGATTACGCACATCTCCAACCAGATTGTAGACAGAGTACATCGAATTGGTGAGCCCATCGCCCATGGTAACGCTCTGGTGCGACCACATGGCCAGCATCTCCGCCTCCACGGGCAGAGCAGCCTCCAGCAACGGATGCCTGGCCACGGCCGAGGCCTCCACCACAACACCATTGGCGCCATGTATGACCAGCGTGTTGTTGGCCTTTAGCTCAGCATCCGCATGGGCGCGGCCGCGTTTCAAGAAGGTGGATCGGACGCCGCCCAGCACCAGCAGCTCGTTGGCATTGCCATCGCCAGAGCCGGCGCCGGCAATGCGTTCCCTGGAGAACAACGATTCGACAGAGGCGTGTACGTAAATGGTGAGTCCCTTGTTATCCGCCAGCTGTGAGGTTATGCGTACAATCTCTCCACTGGGTAGTATCATGCCCGTGACACGTCCGAATTCATCGTATTGATAGATGTACGTCTCGCCGCCCGACGATCGCGAGTTCAACAGACCCGTATTGCTGTCGTAGTCCAGCTCGATTTCCTGGCGACCCTTCTCGCTCAGCTTGGTCATGATGCCAATGCCGTTGATCTGTATCTCCGATTTGTGATCCTGCGTATTCTCGATGGAGCTTACTACATTGCTATAATCACGCAGGAACTGTATCTTGTTGCCCGATGCATCCGTCACGGTCGAGAGACGGCCGAAGCTCGTGTTTTTCGAGTACAGGAAACTGTAGCGCGTCTTGCCCGATGTCAGATCCTTGGTGGCCACATGCTGTCCATACCGATTGAATACATAAATCTCGCTCGAGGGCGGGAATGGTATATGGAACTCGCCATTCTCATCATGCGATGGCAGATAATGCTCCAAAGCGAGCACGTGCAGTGAACCTGTAAGAGAGGAGAGCAGGAAATGCAATAAGTTTAATTTAAGCTTAAGACTTGGATAGGGTTTCCTATATGGATATATGGATCATGTTCAGATGATAAGATAAATATATGTGTTAGTAAGATAATATTCCTGACTATAGAAACCACCTTCAATACATTAAGATGATAATATATATATTGAATATTTACTCTAAGATAAGCTCTAGTTCCCGATATCTTCGAGAATAATCACATCTCATCTATCTGTCAATTCATCAAGCCATAAATCTACATTTATTTAAACAACCCATTGGAAAAATAAAATAAATTTGCTTTTCTCTACTTTAATGTTATTTGTTTAGATAATTACAAATTGCAAATTTATAATGATTTAAAGTCTCATAGAACAAATAGAACATAATAAATATTTGAGAATTAAATCAATGCGCAACATTTAATCAAATGTGCCGAATATATGTATGTACATATTGTAAATTTTCATTCAGAAATGCATTATATATAAAATTATAATAATAAATAGCTTTCAAATGTCATTAAATTCTCTTTTTCTCGCTCTCTGTCTCACTCTCTCTCTCTCTATCTCTCTCTTTTCCGACTGTCTTATGACTGCATTTGCTTAAGCTAAACGCCAACTTCTTGCAGCTGTTTGCTTTTACAGACCCGACTACCCCTGCGTTGCCCGCCCACCTGCTCATAAAACGTTGCAAGTTTCAAAATCACGGCGCCCAAAAAACAAAGTGTGTGTGTGTGAGCGGGAGAGAGAGAGAGAGAGAGAGAGAGAGGGAGAGGAGTGTCTGCCTTCCTTAAGTATTTTTGTGCAATTTGCTAGCTGTTGTCCCACAGTTATTCTTGTTGTTGCCTGTGTTGCGTTACATTTAAAGTTAGTGTTGGTAAATCGCTTTGGATTTGCATAAATTTGCTTGCTTTTGCCAGCTTTGCATGACAAACACTGACGACAACAGTTGACAAGACTGACAGCAAGACACAGAGTCAGAGATGCAGATGGAGACGATGAGAGGAGAGAACGAGTGACAGAGAGGGAGGGAGGGAGTAAGGAAGAGGGACTGAGAGACAAACACAAGTTGTTAGAAATAAGTAGCTGCAGTTCGTTGCATTACTTCATACCGCTCAGCGGGTCCCTCAGCTACATCAGAGCATGTGTAACGCACAGAAGAAAATAATAAATACATCGATTTGGTAATTGTTCAAAACTTTGATTGCATAATCTCTGGAAGTTCTTTTTATGATTTCCATATATATATTTTTGTCAGTTTGTCTAAGAATCTCAGTCTTCATAAGACTTGGAATATGTTTGCAGTGAGATCGGATACATCTGTATATATCTATATAGAAAACTGTTTGTCCTGACTTGTCCGTAGTTACACGTTAAGACGATGTTTCGGGAAATTCCACCCGCATGGGTGGGGCAAGGGTGGGGTATACTCCCTACAATATAATATACGCGAGATGGTCTCTATAGCTGGATGTGTTTTCTTTTAACTAAACTTCTTATTCATGTCGTTTAACTATATCACAAAATTGTGTGAGTCTTGACAGCACAGGAAGGGCTTTCGAAGTTCGGTTGGATCCTATTCTAAGGATTGAATTGCAGTTAGTTGCGTTATGAATCGCATCCATTCTATCCGCACATTCATTCACATTCGCATTCGCATTAAAATGATTATCGCTCGCATATGACAATGAAATATTTAAGACGTTGTTTGGTTGTTCGTTGTTGTCGCTGTTGTTGTCGTTGTTGTTGTCGTTGTTGTTGTCGGTGTTGATTTGATTGCGTTACAGTTCATTTACCCAGAGAGCTGGAAGAAGCAGCAGTAGGAGCTGTGCCCGCAGTTGGCTGAGTATCCATTTTGGGGTCACATTTTGGGACAAGTTTTGCTATGTTTGCGGGCAAAGGAAAAACAGGAACTTGCCGATGCGAGGGGGTGGGGGTGGTAGAGGGCGGCGAGGAGTTGGATTTCCAGGACGCAGGACATTGGCACAGCGCCAAATGCTGTGGCTTCAACGATTGAGCGAATTTCAATGCAATGCAATTCGCTTCACTGGAGGTTGCGAGGGCGCGCCTCCACCTCGTGCTGTTAGTGTGTGTACGCGTGTATGTGTGTGTTTGTGTGTGTGAATGTGTGTGTGCATAATGTAATGTAATGTAATGGTAATGACCCCATAAAGTGAACAACTTGTTTGTGCCCGACGCTGTGCCAAAGGGCTGGCTGCCAGTCAGTCGCCCACTCTGTCTCTCCTTCTCTCTCTCTCTCTGTCTCTGTCTCTCTCTCGCTCCCTGTCAATTCGAAAGGGGTTTCGGCTTTTATGGCACACGCCCACACGCTCAGCATGTATCGGTTTTTGTGGGTCTATCGGTCTATCGGTTTGTCGTGCAGTCGCTCAGTCGTTCAGCTTCACTGATTTTAAGCTGTTTTTGTAGCTGGCATATGTGACAGCGCACAAGTGTTGCCAATATTCATTCAAATGGAATTTAAATGCATTTTCTTTCGCTTGCCCCCCACTCTCTATCCTTCTTACACGCAAATCAGAAATTCTGTGCTTGCTCACTTTGAGTTAGCCTCATTTCAGTTCGCCTGCAGTCTGAAATGCAAAACGTTTACGAATATGACACAAAGAGGACATACAAAGAAAATGCGTTATGTGGCGTAGAGAAAACATTGTGTTTACGAATATGAAGAAGGTTGAGTCGGAAAGACTTTCCAATTGAAAAACGTTCAGGAGCGTTCAAAGAGAGGGGAGAGTTGACAAATAGTTGGCCATTATACTCACATTGTGTGCTGCGTACAATGCAATTTAGGTCTGTCACCTTTCTATAGTTTCTCATTTAAAGTTTTTATAGTTTATGAAACTCAATTTCAATGAGTTTTTCTTTTTAATTAGAAGCCAAGCGTGTGTGCGTGGGCGATTAATGAGTTCGGGCTACAACTTTTTTGATTACTCCGGCACCGCCCCGCCCCCCACCTACCGACGCTTATTGATCGGCTTTTGCGTTGTCATTTGCTCCAGTTCTCACCGTCTAAGCCATGGTTTTCCTCTTCCTTTTCCTTTTCCACTCGCCTTGTGCTTTTTTCTATGCTAGCAACGCATTTAACGCAACAATTTTTCACATATACACATACACTCGAAGAAAAACCAAAGTACAAAGGTTCTCAGCAACCAAGTTCAAACTTTTTGAGCATACTCAGTTATGGCAGGCACTCAAATGTTTAAACTAGGATTATTCGACGTAAGTTTGAATAAACAATTTATAGTTAGAGAGCTGAACGGTGTAAATTCCATGCTGGTTTTTGTTGAATATTCTCTGAGTGTAGACTCTTGTATTGGCACTTAAGCTATAAGCTTTTAATGAAGCTTATTTACGTTTTACTGGAGCTAACAAAACCCTCAAAACGTGCCCCACAACGCATTTGCCCGAATGTCTTGTCTACACACACACACACACACACACTGGGCTCTTGATTAATGCATGTTCATAGCGCTCAGAGTTGCGAGCGAGGAGCGTAGGGGCTTCGTGTTGGCAGGGGGGCTCGGGCTTTGCTCGAGGTTTTGCTCTTCTGTGGGGCAGCTACCGCTTCGCATTACAAGCGCCAATTCGTCGCGTAGGTAATAAGATTGATTTTCACTTTTTCGCTTTTGGCCAAAACCAAAGCCGACGCCCCTGCCGCCTGCGCACATTCCATCCCTGCCCCTCAGGCAATTACTCACACGTGGGGGGTAAGGGCTCGCGCTTCTTCTCCTGCCTCTCGATCGCACACACACACACACAAAAAAACCGACTAAAACTTGATTAATTATAGTCATTGATTTGCTTTCCACGGCTGCTGCTGCTGCTTCTTCTTCTACTTATTTCTACTTTTACTTTTGCTGCTTCTTCTTCTTCTTCTTTCTTTGGTGCGCCGTGCCCTTCATTAATTTGTGTTACGTTGTCAAGCGCCGCTCCCGCCCCCGCCATCGGCAACCACCCTTTTTTTGCCGTGTGCACTGCACATCGTTAGCGTCGCGTCGCTTCACCTCGCTTCGTCTGCTGCCAGCCCGGCCACGTCCCTTCACCCCCCTCTCTGCGGCACTCGCACCTTCCTGGTCGTCCTCTTGCCCGCTCGCATTGGCCGTCGTATCGGCCCATTGTCGAAATTTATTAATTACATTTTTGGTCTTATCAAATTACGTTTTGCTAATGCACTCAAATTTATACCTTGCCAGCCGCCCACTTGATCCACCCCCTCTACAGCTAGACCGTACACCCGCCCGCCCCCTGGCAGCCCGTGGCCATCGCCTGTTGTTTTTTGAGCTTTTGCTTTTCGGCTCTTTGGCCTCTTGCCCGCACTTTGGGCTCCATCTTATTTATTGGCGGCCATTTTGTTTAAGCTTCCTCTTCTTCTACCTGGGCCACCTGCTGTGCACGCGTGTATGTGTGTGTGTGCGTGTGTGTATGTGTGTGTATCGCGTCCTAATTTGTCCTCGTTCGAATTGTGACGGAAATTGGTTTCGCTTTTTATTTCTCTGCTTGACTGTTGCCCCGATGGCTGGCCGCGCTGCATATACGACTGGCAGCTCGCGGCAGCTGCCTCGAACGCCCCCTCACCCTCCACCGCACCATGCACTGCTACATTTCACTTACCGCTCAATGCTTTTGCCATAATGGCCAATTACAGCGCCAACAACAACAGCAACAACAACAACAACAACAACAGCAACAACCACAGCTGTGACAACTGCTCCAAGTTGTTGTGGCTGCTTCTGTTGTTGGTTTTGTTGTTGTTGTTGTTATAGTTGTTGTTATTATTATTGTTGTCATTGTTGTGCTGCCTGTTATTGTTGCTGCTTTTGCGTTATGTGTCTTGCAATATGTCGCAAATTTTACTTCCGCTGTTAACAATTTCTACCTACCCCCCACTTTTCCCTACACCAGCACTCTGCCTATATTCTCCACCTCTCTCTCTCTCTCGTCCTCTCTTTATTTTTATTTGCCTTTTCATATTGATAACAAAGCATGAAAATCAAGCACACAAAAAAAATAAAAATAAAATACGCTCTAAATTTGCCAATAGGAAATGTTCCATTTTCCAAGTTTGTGTGTGTGTGTGTGTGTGTGTGTGCGCGCTATTTTCAGTTGTTGCCCTCAATAAAATTTGACAAATTTCTATTTAAACGCAAGCCTAGCTAGCGTCCCAGCCCCACAGCAGCCACTCCCAGGTCCAACCTAAGTGGAACGAGTGAAATTTCCACAAATAATTCAATTTTGGCTAATGTTAAATGTAACATGAATATGCATTCAAATAAATGAATGTATTCATTTCGAATTGACATCTCGCAAATGAAATTTTATTTGTGCTTATTGGATTCGATTACTCAACAGTCGAATCGGTAATGCCAGACTCTAGTCCGTTGTCAATGAAATTTGCAACCAGCTCTGATATACATATAATTAATTCTTGAAAGTTTTTTATATTTCGGTAGAGCAGGGCAAAGCAATAAAGTAGCTTCTCATATGCTGATGGCTTTGGCACTCGTCGCCTTTCTATTCGCTTCTCATTATGGCATTTGCTTCTTACTAGGCTTTTAGCTTAGTTTACAACGCATCACATTGCTTCTTCTTCCCAACTGCCTATGCTTCTCGCTTAACGTTGCTCTTACCATTTAACTTCTCGCTCTTCATTTATCGTTGCTTCTGGTTTGGTTCCTTTTCTTGTTTCCTTTTTTTTGTTCCCTGCTTACTTTGCTTCTTATTTAAGGTTACTTCGCGTTTCGCTGCTTACTTTGAGTTGCTTTGCTTCTCTCTCAGTTTCTCGCTAACCATAATGCTTTGTTTATCTTACTGCTTCTTTCTTTGCTATACTTTGTTTCGCTTCTAATGTAGCTTCTCTCTTGCCTTGCTTTACGTCTCGCTTCTCGTTGCATTCCGTTAAACACTTTGTAATGCTCATCTTGCTGCTTCTTTCCCTTAAAATCCCTAGCAATTTGCTCAGTTCTTAGCTTATTATTGAGGTTCTCGCTCTGCCTTCCATTTAATTATATAGTTGATTTCACTTAAGATTAAATCTTTAGCTAAGATAAGTTGGGTACTCACCTTGATCAGCCACATTGATGACGCCGTCCTGAGCAACCGCGATAGCCGAGATGGCCTGGAAGCGAGCGTTCGAGGAGAGCAGAGTCTCGGCATTGCTCAGGGTGCCGTCGTCGTTGAGGGTGGCACCTGAGCCCAGATTGGATCCGGCGCCGCCAGCTGTTGTCTTGGCGCCTAGCAGCACAGTTGTGGTTGTGGTGGGTCCGGTGGACATTAGGCTGCCGCCGGCCACAATGCCGGCAAGTGTGCCCGAGTTGCTGCCCGAGATGCCGCCGCCGGGGCAGACGCAGACGCCGCTGCTGTTGAGAACGCCAGCGCCGCTGCCGCCGTTGCCAGCAGCAGAGCTGCCATTATTTCCGTTTCCGCCAGCTGGTGTCGTTGGCGTGGTGCCGCCATTATTGCGTGTCGGATTCACGGTCGTTGAGTAGGCGCCTCCATTGGCCACGCCCAGTCCGGTGGCCGCAGAGCCATTGCTGCCGTTTCCAATTGCACAGTCGCAGGTCTGCGTGCTGCAAAAGGGTATTGGGATACGAAGAGGATTGTGGAAGCGTTAGTAATGCAACAGGAAATGCTTAGACCCCTAAACCACCCAACCACCCAGGCACCCACACAAACAATCAGCCGCTGCCCCCCGTTGTTATCTGTGGCGCAGGCATCGTTTACATGTCGCTGCCACGCCCCAGACTTGCAACTGCAGAGCCGGAACCCAGGCACAGGGACACACAGCAAGGACGCAGTGTGGTGCAAGGCGGTGCTGGGTGGTGCTGTGTGGTGCTCGCCGAGGCGCTTTGTAACCCGACGCGTATTTATGATGACATTGTTTGTTCGATAAACATTTTAAAGTAAAGTGCAGACACCGACAACCTGACCCAAACCTTCCGCTCCCTTCCCACCCTGCCCTTAACCGAGCGCTCCACGGCGTCCTCGCAATCGTTTATCGCGCCCTGGCCACGCCCATTTTAACCCAACGCCCCTGTCGCTGCTTCGTGCAGTAGCTACGAAATAAAAAGGTTGATTTATAGTTTCTGTCGTTGGCGCGCCGCCGTTTGCGGTGTCTGCTAATTACTTTTGCCACGTCTGTGCCAGCCACGCCCCTAGAAAAAAGGGGGCAGCAGCTGCCATTTTCCCATGGCTGAACCCTTTAAGCTCCCGTCCCATTAAGCGCTCAGACCGCCTCCGCCCCCTGATCAGACTGTCCATCAAAATAAGCGCCAGAACAGAAATCTATTAGATTAAATAAACTGCCAGCTGCATTAAGTTACACATAGCTTTTAAAGCATGTGCATGTGTGTGAGTATGTGAATGTGTGTGTGAAATACGCCACATTTATGCCAACTCTCCGCCTGTCGCGCTGCACCTTTCGCGTGGCTGAGAACAGCCGCAAACTAATCAACGAAACGAATTAATTGGTTTACTTTGTTAAATTTTTGCGGTTCATTGAGAGCGACAAGAGAGATAGACAGCGGGAAAGAGAGCGAGAGAGATATAGAGAAAGAGAACGTGTGAATATTTTGTTTCATTTCAAATACATTTCATCATCTCCCTTTTTCACTTAAAGGTCGCATTGCATTTTCATTTCTTACACTTCGCACTTCATGGATATTTTCTTTCTATTTAATTTGTTTGCTTCCATTGCACATTCATCTCATTTTGTGCATTCGTTCACTTTTCACATTCATTCAAGGCATTTAGTTAATGTTGCCCTCTTGCTTCCATTTTCCAACACATTCGAACTTTTCTGCGCATTTTACAACACTTGCATATTGCTCACAAATGGTAGCTTGCAAACACTATTTATGCCCAATTGCGTTATCATAGTTTTCATTTGTAAGCGGTTTTGTTCATTTACTTTTTGTCATTTATTTTGCTTTCATTTTCCTTAAATGCATTTGCCAACACTGTGTGCGGTCGCAACAGCACATAGTGCAATTCTGCTGCATGACTGTGTGGCATACACACACCAATGTACACACACACACACACACACACACCCCAACAGACTCCCAAATGTCAAAATTCCAATTAATTTTTTGGTCACTGTTTTTGATGCTTTAAAGACGTTTTAATCTAGTCAAATAAAGTAAACTGTGCGGCGCATCTATCGATTGGCCTCAAATGCACACACGCACACACACACACACACACACACAGGCACACACGCACACACACATACTGAACGACTTGCTGCATTGACATTATTGGCCGAGTTTTGGTTGTATTTGCGGCAAATTTTGTGCAAGTGCAGCTGAAATATTGATACCCTGTTACCAAGTGTAAGGGGTGTATTATGCAGTCCTGTGTGCTTGCAACAGGGAAAAGGAAACATGCTGAGTCATTGAATCTACCGCAAAATCGATAAATATCGATTTGCAGCTCGGACTCTCTGAGACTCCAAAGGAAAGTTTTTGCTTAGCACAAATTGTTCGATTATCTTTTACTTTCTCCCGTCGTTTCTTCGTTTCTTCTTCGGATAATGAAGACACGAGCTGTGAAAGAAGGGAAAATATCATGGCTTCCAAGAAAGCAAGTATTTAGGTGGCAGTTTTTTGAGTACAGAGTCTCTCCATGTCGAGCAAAGTCGACTCTAATATTTATGTCACTGTACTGACCCCCTCTAACCCCACCCCTCTAACCGTCCCCCAGAGACATCGTTTTTGGCCAAATGCAAATGGCCAAAAAGCGTTCGAAGCATCACAGAATTGGGTCAAATATGCGCATAAACAAGTTGCCAGTTGCCCAATGGCCCCTTGTTGATCCCGGCAATGGGTGAATGCCTGAATGGGTCAGGGGGCAGTTCACTGTGGCTTGTCTACTTACCCCGTGCCCTCCTGTTTGCCAGCAAAGTAACGCATGTTGCCGGCGGTATCCACGACGCGTATGGAATTGATGCGCCTTGAATCGCTATCCGCTATGTAGAGATCGCCGAAGGGTGAGAAGGCCATGGCTAGCACTGTGCCCAGCACATTGTCGGTGGCTGTCTTGTTGACGCGACTATCCTGGCCATTGTTGCTGCAGTGCAGCGGGGTGCCGGCCACGACGCGGATCTTCATGTCGGAAGTGAGCCGTAGCACGAGGCGGTCGTCAATGAAGTGAAGCGAGCCGTCGAGTGGACTCAACGCCAGACCTGTTGGCCACTGTAGCTGCGCCTGGTTGGCCATCAGCGTACCCGAGCAAGGTGCTGGACTCCAGTGATTGTGATGACCATGATGGCCAATTAGCGTATGAATGACGCCCTTCGGGTCCACAGCGCGTATATTGGTGCCATCGGCAATGTACATGGTACGATCGGCGGCAATGGCCAAGCCCTTGGGATGCGAAAGACGCGCCTGCAGCGCCGGGCCGCCATCTCCGCAATTTCCCTCGTCTCCGGGAATGCAACGCTGACCGCTGCCCACGACGGGTTCACTATTGATGCTGGGATCCTTGACTTTCTCGAGGCGCAGTAGACGCAGTATCTGATGCCGTTCCGGGTCCGAGATATACAAATGGCCATCAGCCGGCGAGACGGCCAGGTAGTATTGATACGAGACCTGCGTGGCGCTCAGCTGGAGTATGGTGAAGACCTTGCCGTCGGGCGTGATGCGGCGCACCAGATTAAAGTCGCCCACATAGAGGCTGCCATCGGGTCCCGTGGCCAGTGCGATGGGTGTCAACAGTTTGGCATCCTTGGCAACGCCATTGCAATAGTCCGGACAATTGAGCGGACGCTGTAGACCCGTGCCCATGACGACCTTGACAGTCCGTGGATATTCCTTCATGTGCAGCGTGGACCCATCGCCCTTCTGCAGGATGCCCTCATGGAAGTTGTAATGGTGATGTATGTCCAGACCCCAGCCCCCGATATCGGAGATGTCCACATCGTAGCCCTGCAGCTTGGCCGTCTGCGTTATCCAAACGGGAGTCTGGCACGTGCTGTGCTGATAGCCCACGGATATGCGAGCGATGGTCACCCCGTAGACCTTCTGCCTGTAGACGTTGCGCTTGTTCCAGGCGAACGTGTGTATCAGATTCGGATCGGCTTCGTACGTCTTCACATGGAGTGCGCCCTCGATCTCCACGCCCACATGTACATGGGTTAGGGTCTTGGGTATTGCCTCCGAGGTCAAGCGCATGCGCACAATGCTCAAATAGCCGGAAGCCTGCGAGGACTGGTAGGTGAGGTGCAGATCCGAGCCGGGTATTTGAATAGATTCCTGCACGATCTGTTGTTGTGGAAGAGAACAAGTGAAAATATTGGCGGTTCAGTGTTGAAAAGCGTCAAACGGTAGTGTTCAAAGGATAAATCAGAAAAAAAGGTTAGAACAGGACTTAATATATAGGAAGAGGGAGCGGGAGAGAGAGAGAGAGAGAGAGCGAGAGCGAGAGAGAGAGAGAGAGAGAGAGAGAGAGAGAGAGAGAGAGAGAAAGGGAGTACGCGAGAGGATAACGCGTCAAGCTGCAATAAATTTGCAAAATAAGCGAAATGTTGAAATGAATCAGAAACTATTGCCGGCCAAAGGCGACTGTAGGTGGCCGAAAGGTGAATAAGGGGGCCTTTTAGAGAGAACTACAACTGTCGCTGCCACTAAGTGAGTTGGTTATTAAGCCCTGCGGTCGGAGCAGGGTCCACAGGGCACAGATGGCACGAAGCATAATGCAGCAATTAAATGTAATGCTCTCACGCGTTGCCTCTGTGCCATCCAGCTCACTTCTTTTTTCTCTCTCTCCTCCATTTGGCGGAGAGTTATTGTGTGCTTGTGCTTCGCTCGTCGTTGGTAAATGCAAAGTTATAATGTCATTAGGGCGAACTTCAAATTAATTAAAACTACGCAGAGTCCAGCTGCTGCCACGGCCCGCTAATTAGGAGTGGCATTAGAGGATGAGCCGGTAACAGCAGGGGGGAAACCTTAAGGAAGCGGATGGGTGGTAGATGGGTGCTAAACTCACCTGTGTCTCGGCAAAGATGACACGCTTGCCGGGCATGGCGCCGACACCATTTGGCATCCAAGTGCTTATCAGCTGCGGCTTCAACTTCTCGTGATCGTGATCCATGCAAACTTTGCTCGCATCGTTCGCTTCGTCCGCCGTGTGGTAGTGTATTGAGTTGAGGAATGTCAGCGCCGGATTCAAAGGAGCCACCCTGTGGAAATTAAAGTTTTGACAAATATTAGTACATGTTGCAACTAGGTTGAGGCTAGTGGCAAGTGCTGGCCACCCTGTGGAAATTGAAGTTTTGACAAATATTAGTACATGTTGCAACTAGGTTGAGGCTAGTGGCAAGTGCTGGCATGGCGACATTACTCCGCCGTCATGACTCAAGCGGAGATATGTCGTGCGAAGCTATGTAGCCCCGAGGCTAGAGGGGAGCGCGTGTCACGCTCCTAAGACATTAACACGAACAGTCGTGTTGAAGGCTTAAGATGTCTGCGTGACACGCACAACAAAATCTGTACTAAGCCGCCAGCTCAGTAAGAGAGGGTTGAAGCAAAGCTCGTGCCTTTATTTTCATTTCGTGCCTGCTCGTTATTTACCAGCGACACGATTAAGCTAAGAACTGACACGATTCAGCTGAAAACTGGATAGCATGAGCTGTAAATATCTATCCGATTTTCTGGTCTTAGACGGTTCCTTTTTCTCGTGCCAAAAACTTGTTTCGTGCGTCAAATAATACAATACGATGTATTGTGTTTGGAGTTCGTGATTGAACTCGTGCTCGTGTTTGAACAACGAGCTTTGGCTCAAATGAAGTCTTTCGATCGATTCGCTTCTCATATATTATATATAAAAAGTTGATTCCAAACTTACTTGATATTGCGACTGGTGGTCTCGTCATCGTCGCTCAGCTGCATCTGCACTGGAGGCAGGACTACAATGCGATTCCAGGGCACGAAGACGGTGCGGGTGAGTGGGCGGAAGGGTGAGCGTTGGAATTGCAAGGTGACGGCGCCGCCGCCATTAACCAGCACATCGAACCTGTGAATGAGAGAGAGAGAAGAGAGCGTTAGTGAGAGAAAGAGAGAAATTTATAGCGAAAAAACTTAAGCAGCATCAAATTTCACGGCACAAAACATGCAAATTAATATTTTAATGAACTTTGGGGCCGCGCATTTGTGTGCGTTTGACGCACGAGCACACAGCCCCCACCATACCCCCAGAAGTCCATGCGACGGCAATCGTAGCGTATGCTGAGCAGATAATACCTCAATTGTTTGTCGAAATTGAAAAACTTTAGGATTTTTGCTTGAGCAGCAACAACAGCAACTGCTAGAGCATAAGTTGAGACCTCAGTCAGTTGCAGCACCTTCGTCGAGTCCCAGGCCAACCCTTAAGCTGCACCCCGTACCCCTCCCCAACCGTGTTAGCCTAGCCGCATTAAACATAATGATGGCGATTGCGTTTGGGCCGCCTTCTCATTATTACGAGTATTTTTCGCATTGGCGTACGAAAAGTTGCAAAAAGTTGAACCAGGATAGCCGAGTGCCAGGAGAAGGCGAGGTGAAAGAGCCGTATTGGAAAACAAAGGCCAACAACAACAGCAGCTAGAAATGGCTAAAAGGCGTGGCCATTGGCGCAGAAAGCTTAAGACATGGCAAAACTTTTGCTCTCGAAATATTTAATTAATGTGATTTTTAATTGTGTTTGTGCGAAAGAGCACGAAACAGGCGCAGCATCAGAAAGAGACAAGAAAAGGGAGAGCGAGGCGAAAAGAACAGCGACATGCCACAAATTGCTGCCAGCTGCCGCACACGAAATCGGGGAAAACCAACTTTTTGATAACTTATCGATAACTGGCACGCACACTCTGGCCGTCCCCGCCCACCTCCCCTGGCTGTAGCATATGCTCGACGGGATAAGCGGCGGTTTAATAATTGAATGAGCAATAATTACATTTTACATTTGCAATAAACAACAGCTAAGCCGCAATTATAAACATTTTAATAAATAAGCAAACTTACAAACGAAACAAAACTATTAAAATTCTCTGCAGGCAAACTTATCCGACTGCGCTGTACCCTATGCAGCCCAAAATAGTTGGGCGAGGGACTCTTCGATAATGCAGGAATAAAGGAACTTACGAAGAGTTATGGATTCTCACTTACATCCAGGTGCTTGTGCCACGTGCACAAGTCTCGAGTCCCAGTCGAACATGCCACAAAACCAATATACTCTGCAGTCACATTTGCGCACAGGGTATACAATTAAATATTTGTTACAATTTTTGCTAATTTAATTTAATTGTTGTCACGCTTAAAAAGAGTTACAACTGTTGTTATTGTTATGACAATTGCTGTTATTTTTATCGCATTTATGCACGCCAAACACACACACACACGCATACACACACACGCACACTCATTGACGTGTTTTGTTGCTGTTGCACATTTATTTATCTGTAATTGAAGGCATAGAATGCAATCTGGCAGGCCTGGGGCGTTGGGCGTGGCAGCTGTGAGATGGTCATTTGGTAATGGTGTACACACACACACACACACACTTACATCAGCACACTCGCACACTCGTACACTCGTACACCCGCACACCCGCAGACCCGCACAATGTACAGCTCTAATAATATGTTGCTAAAAATGCCAACAATAATCCCCTGCAGCACATTATAAAGACTTTTATTACCTATATTACTACTCGGACTGACAACAACAACAACAACAACAATTGGTATAACAACAATAATCAACAATGCATGTCAAAGGACAACAGCAACAATGGCAACAAGCAACAGGACAGCAAATGAAGCAAAGCTCACAAAAAAAATACATAAAAATAAATATAAAGTTATTTAAAAAGGAAAAGAACGCGCAATAAGAACAGCGACAAACGAGTCAGTATCTAAAGTGAGAAGTCGCCACGACTAGAAGAATACCCTGTAATGAGTAAATATCATGTTTGGTAATGTCTGAGACTGAAGCGAAGAGAGAAGCGCAGCGTTGCAGAAAGCAGTCGAATATATGGGCTGTTTTAATTGAGGCGAGAAGCGAAATGATAAGCAAAAATAATAACAACGCGAGTTGGAAGCTGAGAAAAGTGAAATGGGACAATTAACCGTCGGATGAGCAGCCAAGGGAGAAGCGATGTGGGGAGTTAAGGCGCAAGATTTTGTTATATTTATATCTCTCTCTCCCTCTTTCTCACTATTGCAAAGGAATAAGTAGACAACTTCAAGTAAAGGGAGAAGCGAAGCGCGAATATGCAAATAACGTCAACATTAAGACAAGGAAGTAGCGAAGTAAGAAGTTAAGCCTCTTTATGATATACACTCAATTGCAAAGGAATAGAGACATATGCATATAGCTGCAACTTCAAGTCAAGGAAGAAGCGGACTAAGAAGCAAAGGCACAAATCTTATAGTTTTCCAAGAGTTTTCAAAATTATCATGCCAACAGTAACCGATATAGCTTATCCTCGCTTCGTAGCTCACATTAACAATCATTAAAATGCTTTAAATGCTTCTCGCTTCGCTTTGAATGGAAAAGTGTTTTTCACTTCCCAAAGCATTTGCTTCTCGCGGCCACTTTGATAATTATATGAAGTATAAATAAGACCCTCTTTGCTCACTCTACAGGGTATTGGATATAAAAAGCTACTAAAAATATTACAAAAAAAAAAATGAGCAAAATGAGCACAGCATGTTGTGTGCTGTTGCTGTGCGGTTGTGTGTTTGTGTGTGTGTCTGTGTTTGTGGGTGTGTGGCAAGCTTAATAAGAGCATAGAATTGAAATAAACATTATAAATACAAAGCCATAAAAACAAACTCGCGCGAACATTAAGAGCAACAGCGACAACAACAGCAAGTTAGCGTTAACAACAAGCAACAGTAGCGCCGAAAAGTATGTATTACACATGTAAGTAGGTATCGCACACATATGTATGTGCTCGCATTCATGTGTGTGTGTGTTAGTGAGCGTGTGCTAAGTTGCCAGCGAAAGAACAGGACATGGGGCAGAGCAGCAGGAACTGCAAGCACAGTGAGTGACAAAACTATTCGCATAATTCATAAGCTGTGTGACAAATAACAAGATACCAAAGTAAAAGTTGCAGCAAGAAGAAGCAAGCTCGAGGAATTCATTTAGTATTAGGCATTCCTTTGAATTAAATAACCTTGGCTCTTTACTTTGTCCCTTTAACTTTTGGTTTAGGCTGAGAAGCGATGTATGTGAGAATAAGCAGAAAGAAACTTCCCGATACTACTCTTATCTCTCTATTCGCACAACTTTGTTAGTAGCTTAGTCCTTACTCCTTTGTCTTACATACTTCTTACATTCTTCTTCTTCCTCTTCTTAAACTTCTCTCTCGCTTCTCGCTTTGCTAGGCTAATATAACTTCTCGGTCAGTTGCTTCTTTGTTCAAGCATGATTATTAGTTTTACTTCTCTAGTTTTCTCACTTCTTGTCAGAGCAACAATCGAGGTCATCGCATTCGCCCAATATTGTATTAGAAATAGTCACCCTGTGCGCAGCGACTTGCTTGAGCTGATTGCATCGAGTAACTAAAGCTCAAACTCAATGGGAATCCAAATGGGAAACATTTAGTTTATTGCATGCAAGTGTGCAATATTTTCTTTGCACACTGTGTGCTGCTTTGAAGGCAGGCACATTTAATTTTATAGAGCACTGTGTAGCTACCCTGTCCCGACCCCGTCCCAATGCTCCACACAGTCGACTGGCTGTGTGCGACCATCATATGCGGACTATAGAGCTAAAAATAATGTGAACATAAACAGGAATTATTGCCAGCTAAAAGTAAGAATGTTGCAAGAAGAAGAAGAAGAAGAAGAAGAAGCGGACAAGGAACTTTAAAGCCCTTCAAAGGAAGAAGCAGAAGAGAACAACACACACACGAGCTCCAAAAGGGATAGATAAACAACAACAAAGTAGCCATAATAAAAATAAATAAAAACTGAAGAATTTATGTGCTCCACCAAATCAGAGCTCTAAGAAGCTGACAACGAAGGACACACACACACACACACACACACACACACAGTACTCACACACCACACACACACACACACACACACATGGGACACAGGACAACTAAAATCAGGACATGTTTGTTATTTTCTGTGTATTTTCTATATTTTCTATTTTCTCTCCTGTGTTTTGTTTTTGTTTTTTGGGCGCTTGCCTTATAATTATTGTTTACGTAGTTGTTGTTGTTCTTGCCTCTGCTGATTGCGAAAACTGGTGTCACGACGGGGGGGCGCAAGCGGTCGGCGTAAGGAAAGGCAAATGTGAAAAATGGTCAACGCTAGCGGCATTTAACGGCCACTGGGCTAATGAGAAATTATGGCACAGTAGGTAAAAATTTAAGCACACATACAAGCACGCACAAAAGTATGCAACACTTTTTGAAACGAACAAACCAAATGCTGCTGCTACAGCTGAAGTTCTCTCAGTGTGCGTGTGTGTGTGAGTAAGAGTCTGTGTGTGTATGAGTAAGAGTGTGAGTGTGTGTATGTGAGTGTGTGTATGTGGGTGTGTGTGTGTGTGGGTGTGTATGCGTGTGGGTAAGTAAATATAAATAATCATCATAGTTAGTTTGTCCCTTTGCCTGTCTGGCTGTTGCACAGATTTTCTTCTTGCAATACCCTGTAGTCATTCGAAATGTAAGCAATGGGAGTAACAGACAATTGTTATCATTGCATATGAGAAAAAACTGAAGTCAGTGCAGTGTGAAGCGGCCAGCTTGAACTTATCTATCTTCTTTCCAACTGCGTGTATATTGATATGCAGATCTTTGTATTCGTACTATTATCTATGTTATTGTAGCTATACGTATTTAAACAACACTACGAACAGTTTACAGGGCATCTTCGAGTTGAGCATTTAGAAGTTAATTTGCAACATTTGTTGTTGCTGGACATAATAAAATCAGCAAAGCGGGTGCGAAATGTTTATTCAAATTGGCCAGCAAATACACACACACCCACACACACACACACACACACACACAAACACACACACACCCACACACACACACACATGCTAGGCAAAAGAAAATGTCAAAACAACAACAAAAACATTTCAGATGATTTTGCTGTTGTTCTGGCAACAGCGGAAATCCTTTTTACCAAAAACAACTGCAAAAATATTTATATTAGATATATTGGATTGGCGAGCGCTCTCGTCACCCAAACCTCGTCCCTAGCGCAGCATTTCCATTTCCATTTCCATTTTCTATTCCTATTTCCATTTTGTATTTCATTTTCCTTTTTTTTCTGCGTGTGTGTCTGTGCGTGGGCGTGTTGTTTGTGTGTTTTGATTTAAATTTCATTCCAGCAAATGCCAAATGCGAATGACGTTCAAATGTGCTGACAAAATATTTCTCAAGATACATTTCTGTCTGGAGTCGTGTCTAGTATGCTGATTGAAGAACCAAAAGCTCAAAATACGTGTATTTATCATATCTATTCACTCGATACTAGAAACTACAGACTATCGAGCAGGTGAACTCTCAATACTAAAGAGGTATTTGGATGTTGTTAGCATTCGTTTACTTTATATATCGATATTTCCCAATAACTTTATCGATAGCTAGCTCTAAGTATCTCTGATTTCAAGCAATCGGTAATGATCATCATCTGCTTTCTATTTCTATTTGTTTCAAGAATTGCATTCGACAAGAAGACTGAATAATATCCGAATATTTGTAAGCTATATGATTTCGATAACTATGTTCATATAATACCAATCGATAATTTACGGCGTGAAACATAACTGAATAAGAAACACGGTCACACTGTTGCATTTTAATTGCTTGCGAATTGCCAGCAAAGTACGTGAGCTGCATACTCGGCTTGAATAAAGGCATCTTTGTCTAAATATAGCTTTTTCCGGCATTTACGGCCCATTAATCAGCACAAATTGCATTTGGGTTTTAGAATATTCTCTGCTTTTTTGCTTCCTTTGTTGAAAATGAGAAAATGTTACTTAGTCAGCTGTTAATAAAGACTTTTTCTGTTTGTGTTTTGGGTTCAGTTGTCACGTGTCTCGACTTGACAAAGCGCGTTTATTTAAAGTTAAGCCCAGGCTAAGAAAAAGTCGAGGGCAAAAAAAAAGAAACCACAGATACCACTGCTGTCCCTGCCACGATTCCATGTGATGGGCTCTGCTCGGGCTTCGTGGGGGTCACATCAAAGTGAAAGATTTAATTAAAAAGTGATAACTTGCTTTATCTGCCTGTGTACACTTGGCCTGTGCCCAACGAAATTCTATTAACAAAATGTAATCAAGAAAAAGCCAAACGAAAGTTGGCCAAGATGCGAGCAGCAGCAGCCCAAACTCGCGCGCCAACTGGCTGACAAATTATGAAAAATTACTCATACGTAAGTAATTTGCATTGCGAGGGCCAAAAGATTAAAGAGGCCGCCCATCGCCCATCGACTACGAAGAGAATTTAATGAGAATCTAAATCCTAAGCCAGGCACTTGGATACTGCCAAAGCGATTATACTTATAGGTATTCAATTAATAATTAAAATTTGTGGGAATCATCCTTGGGGGCTTATACGACGTCTTAGGACACAAAGCATATTTAGTTCTAATATCAAAGATTTAATTAAACAAAATGACTATGGCTTAGATGTAGTAATTAGGTAAGGCGGCAGTTAAGGGAGTTTGAAAATTAACAAGCCAAAATAATTGAAGCTCAAATCATGTGAATGCTAGCTAAACGAAGTACAAAGTAGAGGCCGTCATAATCAAGCGACTTCGACTCAGTTTTGATGTAAGCTTAAGCTAGTTTACCATTAACTTAAACTGTAGATTACAATGTGGTTTACTTACCAGCCGCCCTGTCGTGTCAGGGTGAAGCCAAAGCGTGAGTCACGATCCACCGAAACGCGTATCCCAACAATGCCCAGTCCCTGGGGCGTTATGACCTGGCCGCGCATAACCGAGACGCGACTGTGTTGGAGAGTCGATCCAGAGAGACAGAGAGAGAGAGAGACAGGCAGAGAGCGAGAGAGTTGTGTGTAGAGTCGATTCGTGGAATGGTCGATGTGGCGGGGTGTTTGCAAAAGAGAAAATAATTTTGTTAGTTACGTGCTTTAAAATTGTTTTGTTTGCTTTTTCTGTTGATTTGTTTCTTGTTTTGCTTTCAGCTTGTTTCGTCAAATCATAAAAGAACCAAAGTGTAAACAAACATCGAGTTGTAACTATGTAAGTATTTTGTATAAAATAGTTATTTATATAGTTTATATATATGTACGAATAGTATCGAGTAATTGAACTTTAACTAATATCCATATAAGACAATATATAAAAAAAGGACATTTTTGTTGTCATCTTTTTTTACTCTGTTTAAGAGAAAACGAAATAAATAGAGTAATTGAGAAAATATTCATAAACTTTATCATATGCATGTGTATGTATTTATAAGAGTGAGCGAAATGGATGATAGATGTGAAAAATGAGCCTATGTCTCAGTGTGCGAGTGTGTGTGTGCGAGTCTGTGTGTGTGTGTGGGTGTGTGGGTGTGTGTTGGGCGTGTGTTTTGGAGTATTTAATTTGTTATGTACACATTCTGTCTGAAAATGTCTTTTTGCTTGGATAATTCAATTATTGAAAACAGCTTGGCAAATAAATGTACACAGGCCTCAATCTATTTTGACAGCCTCTGCTGTTCAGTGTGTGTGTGTGTGTGTGTGTTCTGTTTGTGTGTGGGTGGGAGCGTATGTGTGTTAGCTACAAAAATGAAAGGCAAATATTCAAGTATTTAACTTGATTTTTTGTACAGGTGAAGAAAACACAGTTGGCACGCAGCTTTGGAATGGAATGGAAATAATTTGAGTACATGAACTGTGGATTAGCTTCAGGGATTTGGGATATGTACGCAATGAGAAAGGCCAATCGAAGGGACAAACAAGAACATTTGGCTATGCCACGAGCTGTGGCAAGTCCGTTAAGCTGCGGCCAACATAAACTACAGATAAGTACATTTACATAAGTTATGTAAAACGAACTGTGCATGGTTTATCAATTGCTGAGCTAAGCGATAGCGTGGTGATCGATAACTTTGATTAACAACTGCGATTAATGATAGTAGCGCTTCGATATACAGACAAAATGCATGGTATCGATAACACGCAGCGTTAATCGAAAAGACTCGTTATGGAGTTATTGAGATTTACGGGTATATCGATATCGATAAGTGATAGCAACAATTGATACACATGTTATCGATAGACGCAATTTTCAAAAGTGAAATGCATGTTGCTGACAACAACTGCCTAACATCGATAACAGACTAACTATCGAATGCATGGCAAGGTTATCTATCGCAGGGCTCAGCAAGAGATAGCTAGAAATGCGAGGAACGTATAAAGAAGCATGCAAAATAGAACAACTATAAGATTAAAGTGAGAAAATACAATACTTAAAGTTAAGATAAGATGAAATTGTTTCGGTTTCTTTTTTTGCTTATAATTTGTGAGCAAATCTATCGATAATATTTCTGTAAAAAGTTAAAAAGTTCTTGAATAACGAACGGATAGATTATCTAAACAGAAAACGTATTTTATCGTTAGGTATATGTAACGGCAAAAGAAACAGAAGAATTGTTATCGAACAAACTGAACAAATAAAAATATGCTAATAATTGTTGGTTACCCACTGAAAATGTGATATTTTCCACAGCTGTAAGGCAAAAGTTAGTGATTTCATATGATCGATAGGTACTTATATCGATAGATACCGATAAGGGATATAATTTGAAGAGGCAAATTTTTGTTAATTGTCTCTGTTCTCGTTTGGGTGCCATAATCGATGAATACATTTATCGACGGCTACTTAAAAGTGTTGAAATAGGCTTTTTTGTCATCGTTCAGCACTTGGTACATCATGTTCTATCCTAACTAAGTCCAAAAACGAAGTTTATTCTATAGGACGCAAGCGACTGCGAGCTGAGACATGTTGCTAAGATTTGGTACAGTTGCGGACCGATAATAATTTGAACAGAAACAGTTCCTGTAACAAGAGATTTGGTAACAACGTCGTTTCATAGTTGGCAGTTTTCTCTCTATTTAAAAATTGATTTTACAGGTTATTTGATCCTTAACCTTTAGTTTTTCGCTCTTCCCACTAATAAAAAAAATTGAAATTGATTATGCTTGAGACAAATCTAGAGCCAGCTGCGACCTATGTAAACTGGAGACTAAACATGAGCCAACAAAAAAAAGCAGCAAAGAAAATGAGAAAGAATAAACGAAGCAATAATAAAAGCTGAAATTCCATTTAATGAGCTGTTACCCAGCAATTGCGAAACTATGGCAACCCTGGCAGCAGCAATGATGGGGCAACCAGCGCCGATATCCGGTTTGCCAATTTGCTTGAAAAATATGAAAAAAAATATGCTGCCTGCCTGGACCGAAGTTTTTGGCAACTTTTCTTCTTTATTTACTTATTTTTTACAGCTTGCGCGTGGTGAGGGGTTGAAATGGGGGTTGGGGGTGTTTTTGACTTGGCAAAGAAACCTTGAAACAAAATGCCGCAGTGTGGCGGCCAAGGAGACTTTTCAAATGGCGCAATTGTTTGCACTAATTATTGCTGGACTGGGAGCCGTAGAGGCGGCAGACAGCCGAGGAGGGGGCGGGCTGTAGGGCTGCAGCCGGAGCGGCAGAAGCGGCAGCAGCCGTTAAGGGTTGGGTTGCTGCTGCAGTTGGCTGTTGTTGCCATTACCATTGCCTCTTCGAACTTTTGCCGGAGCGAAGTTGGCAAAACATTTTCAAGTTTTCAAGTGTTGCAATTTCTCAACCACCCCCGCACCGCATGCACCACATACCACGCACCATAGCCACCGCTCAGCTCTTGACTCTGCGCACATAAACACATAATGTACAATATTTGGGTCAGATATGCTGTGTGTGTGTGTGTGTGTGTGTATGTGTGTGTGTGTGAGTGCTGCAATGTTTGCCATGTTGAATTTTATTGTGTGGTGCAGCGAGCTGTGGGCTGAGGGGCAGCACCACTTGGTGGTGCAGGGCACTTCTTTAGTGACGTCTAATTGCAATTGACCAAATGCCGAGGCAGTCGCTCAGCCAGGCTTCAGCAGCAGCAGCTGCAGCAGCAGCAGCTGCCGCCTATTTGTAAAGCAGTGTGTTGTTGTCCTGCGCGTGTGTGTGTGTGTTTGTGTGTGTGTGTGCGCGCCTGTGCTTCATCTCGTTCATTTTTGCTGCTTCAATTCGATTCAATGAAGCACAATTTTATTTGAAATCAAACCGAAAAGCAAATTGCATGTGTATAAGTATGTCTGTGTGTGTCTCTCTCTCTCTGTAGGCATGTCTGTGTGTGTGTGTGTGTGTGTGTGTGTAGTGCCGTTTTGCTCGTGTGTATTCCAATTCATTGAAGTGGTGAGTGCCATTGATTTTTATTTCGCATTTGATTCGTTTCGTTTCATTTATTATTTATTTGATTTATTTTTACTGCAGCCCAGACGCGCGTCTGCCTAAGCCCTCAGCCGGCGCACATTCACACTGCCACGCCCACTCTGGGGCAACAGCGGGCGTGGCACAAGCAACCTTTTGATTTGGCCTTTGCCATACAAGTAAATTACTCATACGCCACGTCTGCCGCTTGCAGCTGCTTGGTGTTTCGACTTTGACTTTGATTTTCTCACAATTGAGTGGGTAGCTGAGCGAGAGAGAGACAGAGAGAGAGAGAGAGCGAGATAGAGATGGAGAAAGTGAGAAAGCAAAGACAGTTATCTTGCCCAAAATTTAATAGCCCAGCATATATAGCATAGGCACGATATGTAGTATATATTCACACTCAACGGAGTTTGCATTCAAAGCTCAACTCAACCGCCGACCGATTGCTCCCACAGCAGTTACATAGTAAAGTACACCGAAGTTGCATGCACTCAAATCTTGGAGCGAAAACTTTAAGTTCTTTATACTAACAACATTTTCCGAGTGATAGTTCCTCTGAAATCAAGATATAGCCTAGCTTTAGTCTACCGATGCGACTTCGTTTGCCAATCTCAATGTGAATCAAGGCTGAAAGTTCAACAATGATATAAAGTGGAGTTCAGATTACGGTTCGAACCAGTAGCCGGATCGAATAGCCGCATGTTTTGGCTCATATTAACCCAGGCTTTGAATGGAGACTTAACAATATTTAAAATGTAGTATGTCCAAAATTTTACAAATGATTGTTTTATAAAATATGGTACGGTATTATCAGCATAAACCGGTTAAGCATTGGAATTTCGGTTCCGGTTCGTTTAAAAAACTAATTGAAGTCGTGTTGAATAGACTTTATAAAGTCGAATCTAACTCTTTCAGTGGCTTGGCAAAAGGCGGACGCCAGGCTGCAGCCTTTTGATAACTCTTTCTGCAACAGGCCAGAACTGCCGCAGTTATAAGACACACACACACACACACACACCCACGCACGCAACCCTACGACCTGCTCCTCGCTGTTTTTTCGTTTCCTCCCACTCCATCTAACTCTTAGTAAGCTCTCGTTGCCCTTTCACCTTTGGGACGCTCGAGCATTTGTGGGCAGCAATTCAATCAGTTTGCGAGCTCCTCTCCTCAATGGGCGGCACTCGAAATTATGACGTCATAAAGGCATTTAGTGGAAGTAGTTGAAGAAGAATAAGAAGAAGCAGCAGCAGCAGATGAAGCAGCGACAGCAAAAGCAAATCCGGAAACGGTAGCTGAAAAGTAATCTCGACGGAGCGAAGCGGCCGAGCGAGTGCCGCCCAGTGATTGCCATTGGCCTTGTGGCGCCACCAGCTTGTGGCAGGCAGCAGCTGAACAATGAAGTGAAAGCAATGCCACAAAAATTTCTAATCTCGACCGAGGTCAGAGCAGCAGTCGCAACACTTCCACTCAACACACCCTACCCCCCTCTCGAGCAGCCAGTCCCTCGCTCGGACTAATCGCCGTTGCAGCGAATGAGCAATAAACCAAGTCAAGAGCCAACAGAGTGGAGTGTGGCCCGGCACGTGGGATGGGGCGCGCATTGTCGCCACAGCCACCTTTTGTGTCAAAAGTGCACTTCCATTATTAGCGCATTGTGTGGCCAGGGGGGGCAGGGCGGTGTTGGTGGCGCCTCGCAAAATATGAGTAGCGCGCATAAAAGGAAGTGCATTTAATTTCTTTTCTTTGCCAACTCTGGCTCAGGGGAAGGGCTGAGTCGTGCGGGGGTCGGACTGTACTGGGTGTGTGGATGCAGGCGGCCATTCATAAAGCGCCGCATTCACTTGCGCCCGAGCGGCACAAGCCAGGCAGCAGGCGGCAGGAGGCAGGAGGCAACAGCAGTAGCTGCGACTTCAGCTACTTCTGCTACGGCTGCAATGCCCTCCCCTAGCCCCTGTTTGAATTGTTGCTGTTGGTATTTTTGTTTTTGTTAATGCCCTGCTCTAAGGAGAGACGACGAGTATATTGGTTTAGCGCATAAGATCGTGTCTTCACCCATATTTATGTGCATATATACATATATCTCCCACAGTTG
This sequence comes from Drosophila kanekoi, assembly GCA_037075305.1. Lineage (NCBI taxonomy): Eukaryota > Metazoa > Arthropoda > Insecta > Diptera > Drosophilidae > Drosophila > Drosophila kanekoi. The sequence continues at coordinate 9,302,700 of JBAMCE010000451.1, read as the reverse complement.
TAGACTTAAAGTTTAGCAGTTCGAGTCTTCCGAGTCATCCAATTAGCCAGGGGGCACAGTTTGAAAGTCATAGGCTTTTGCATTTGCGGACTGATCAAATCTGACGAATTGCCTTTCTATCCAATAAGAATATTATCTATATATTCCTTAATATGATCTTTCAAGCCGAAATAAAACTTGCTGCAGATCTTTATCCTTTACAGTTTGAAAGGAGCAGTGTAAGAAGTCGGTTAGTTTTGTTGCCCGAAAACATCGAAGATAATGGTAAAATGGCTTACAGTTTGAAAGTCACTCGCTTCTTTACCAATATCAACACGGATCATATATAGGGTATCTAAGCAGTCACGAGCTTTTGACTAAAACCGTTTTATTTGTTGCTGTTGCGGCTGCTGCTGCTGGCGTTTGCCTTGCCGCGACACACAAACTGGCAGCCGCAGCTGACGTCGGCGTCGACGTCGGCGTCGACGTCGTCTTCTCATCATAAAAATTGAGCACGACTTAGTTGACTTTTGCACATACAAAAGGGCATTGCCTGCTTCGCCTCTGCCCGCTCGAGACACACTCACACACATAGCCACAACAAACAAGAGAGAAAATGGAAAAACAAGGAAGGGTATATAATTTTAATTTGGCTTTATTTTCAGAACGTTGCGATGAGCAGCTGAAAGATGCAGCTGCCCCGCCCCGCCCCTAAGCCACCGCCCGGCTTTGCTACCCTAGAAAACAAAGGCAAGCTGCAGGCCATGGGCGTCGGTAGGTAGGCAGTGGCGGGGGAGGGAGGGGCAGTTGGGGTCTACGCTTTATGTTCATTTAGCCTGAAACAGTTTTTGAAACATTTTTCAACGGAGAAAACGGTGCGCCACACTTTTCTTTTACGCTTTTGTAACCACGATAAATGTGCTTTATGTAGCGAACGCAACGCTCCACGCCGACTCTTTACGGCCGACGACGGGGTAAGGGGCGGAGGGGTTGATATAGGTGTAAAAGGGCAGCTACTCGTCGCATACAGCAGGCGTTTGGGCTTGAGACTTGCCGGCTTGGCACGCCCCGTCCTGCCCTGCATTGCCACGCCTTGCGCCTGATGAAATGCTTCCTGCACTTTTGCCCATTTTTTGCATTTTTTTCTTCATAAAAAGCAACGAGCCAAAATAAAAAAGAAAAAAAGCGCATGAAAAGAGAAAATGTTTAAAAAAAAAGTGTGCATAAAAATATTAAAGAGAAGAAGCCCAAATAAACGCAGCCAGGCACAGTGGCAAAAACATAGTTTTTATGGCTCAATATTTCAAAAAGCCAGCATCGAGTTTGGTTCTTGGAACCAGTTCAAATGTGGATGGGTATTCATTTGAACATATATATGTTTATCGAAAGAGAGTATTCGTTTTTGGACATCAATTGTGAGCTGTGAACCGGTACGGATACAGCAAACAACGAAGCATGAACTCTAGTTCCAATAAAACTTGTACTTTTTACAAACTTTTATTTGTTGAAATTCTCAGTTTCGTTTTTGAAGGTGTTCGTAAAGAGAGCACAATAACAATAACAACTATTAAACAGAACATTGTGAACTGTGAACTGCGAACTGCTCAGATATAGCAAACAACGAACTTGAACGCAACTTAGAACTATGAACTAGTTCCACTAAATACTGTTCACTTTTTAGAAAGTTTTTTATTTATTTTTGATAGCTGCTCGTAAAGAGCACACATATATTAGAAGAGATAATGGCTATAAAAGCGTTTGAGAGCAATTCACGAATGGTTCATATTCGTATAATATTTAAATTATTATTATATAAAGAGGCTTAAATCTGAGTTTCTTAGAGAAAATTTGGAACCGATTAAATATATGCGCAGAAGTTCGCACTTTTAGCAAAGATATTTCTGTTAAGTTCCGTTGAGTAAGAAAACATATAGATAACTGTCACCATATGCATGTCTATGAAAGTGTTATCGATAACACATAGTTTTGCGACACAAAAGTCCTTCAATTTGCTTTCTCCCAAAGCCATTCGAAATGAAGCAGGGAAATGGTTCGTTTTGAAATGCATTCAACCGACTGCAGTCGATAAGGCTCGCGGCATCGACACTGACATCAACATCGGCGTCAGCGTCTCGCCTACTGAAGGCGGATAAAGACATTTCCCCGGGGGCAGAGACTGAGATTCTTTTGGCCCATTGTGCAAGTACGATGGGCGATGGGGTATGAAAAAAACACACACTCACACACACACACACACACACATAATAAGTAAATAGCTGCTGGATCGTGGGGAGGGGGCGAGGCTGCCGCTGCTGGTGCTTCATGTACTTCGTATAGAAAAGTTTGAATAGAATTTTTAAGTTTGCCATTTACCAACACACACCCACACACATGCACACTCGCAGACCTATCGTCCGATAGGAGAGCAGAGAAAAAGCTTTAGTAGCGTGTAATTTGCACTTTGTAAATTTGCATAAAAGCTGCAGCGACAGGGACTGAGTGCGAGGGGGTTAGCGGCTGGCGGTTAGGGAGCCAACCCCCAGCGATAGTTGGGTTGGGGTCTGGCAGAGCAGTTAGATTGGAAGAGACTTGCATTAGTCCAAGATACGAGACGAGAGATATGTAAATGCCACATGCCACACCATGTGTCGTCACTTTAGCCATGCACTAAGTAACCATACCAAGGTGCCGCTGCTGGGTTTGGGCTGGCCTTTTGTGGATGGTGCAGGCCAAGCCCCGCATTAAACCTAAAACCGCCAGTCAGACATTCATTGGCTGCCACAGAGCTAGCTGCTCACAGATTAGGAGCGACCAGACACATGGCCAACCTGGCCAGGCCACAGTTTGGCTCTCCAATTTGACGCACACCAAACAATTTTATGCGTTGCTGGCGGATGGTGGCGGCTGATGACAGCTACGATTGCTGCTTGCCAGCTGCCAACACAGATGTCATTTTGTTTGCCAATAAGAAGATTACACATGTTATAAAGAGTTTGGCTTGGACAAGAGGCGGGTGCGCAATGTCAAATGCAAAGCTCACAATCTTCAAGCTTATTGCAATTGCTGGACGAAAGGATGCGGCTGTTCCTGGGCTAAGCAATGCAGGGGCACTTTTTATGATCAATGCCAAAGGGTCTTCATCGAAATTGCACAGATTCAGACAAGCACCTGGGAGTTAACTAATGCAAGATATGAGGGTATTAACTTTCACGGAAACACCCTCGTTAGCTGTTGCATGACATTTTACTGTATCACAGTGAGAAAGTTTTCTGAAGTGAGAGCGTAGAGCGAGATTATGCTTAACGAGGGAGCAAGTTTTTCCTCGCTGTGGAGAGATCTACGTTAACTGAAGCAAGCTTTCAAAGTTAAACTTCCAGATAAGCCTCAGTTGATCCTGAGCTTTGGCTTAATCGACTCCCAGCAAACTGTGCCCAAAATTGAATGGATTACGTAGGATCAAGCCAGCTTTCGTCAATGGGAGAGAACTGTTTAAAAGCTATTCTCAGCAACAGGAAAAACTATAAGGGGAATTAGTTATTTCGAGCGAGCTTTAACTACACAGCGAGCTGAAAGCGCATTAGCTGTGAGCTTTTTCCAAAAACAGTTTATAATTCGCAACTGGTTTAGGTTTTGCTGAAATGATATATGCTCGCTGTCATTGTGCGCCCGGTTTTACGGCTATTTTAACTGATTCCCATCAAATTTGGCCGCAATGCAACTGCAGGGCAAAACAAAGGCACACAGCTTATACATTTTATAGTAACATGAAGCCATAACAGGCCCCCAATCGCCAACCCCAAGCCCAATTCCAACCTCGCAGCCATTTTCCCTCCCCGAGCAGTTAGTTTACAGTGCCTGACAATGGCCTGCAAAAACGCAGCGGCACGAATCGCTTTTCAGTTTTTTGTTTATTGTTACTTTTCTCCTGCTTCTTCTTCTGCTTCTTCTCTTTTTTTGTCGGGTTTTTGCGCAGTTTGCACTTCACTTGAATGCGACGCGCAACCGCCAAAGGAATAACAACAAACAACAGCAACAAAATGCCAAAGCCAACTAAAACTTATGGCCACACAGAACGATCCTCGTGCCCCAGCTCCGGACATGCAACCAAAAAAAAATGGCATTTAAAATTTTTGCTGATGTCGAATTAGCGGCTGGTACGCTGCAAATGCTATAGACGGCTTGTTAGAAGCTGTCCCTCTGTGTGTGTGTGTGTGTGTGTGTGTGTGCGTGTGTGCTTGTGTGCGTGTAAATTTGTCAGGGGTTTTTACATTTTGGTCATAAGCTTTGCACACAAACACATAAATATATCTAATCTCACATGAAAGTAATTACTTTCAGCTGCTGTTGCTATCGAAAAATATTAAATTATATTGAGTGCACACACACACAGCACACACACACACACGCACACACACACATACAACACATATACAGATGCAACGACCGCACAGCCCATTATTGTGGCCAAACAGCAACTGGCAACAGTTCTGGCTGAAAGTTCTCCTCCTTCTACCTAAGCTCCTTTTACCTCCTGGCTGTAACCCTTTCCTGCTGCCCCTGCCGCTGCTCCTGCGCTCCTCGCCACACCTCGCCCTGCCTTTGGGCCAATGTATTTCCTTTTTGGCCCGTCGACATTTTTTCGCTGACTGCGTTTTTCGTTTCGTTTTTTTCTTCTCTCTTTTTTGCTGCGACTGCAGCACGAAATTCCGCGAATTTCTCTTTGGCTTTGCCTTTCTTTGCCATGCCCTTGCCGAGGGTATGCTGAATTTGTCATAAGCTGTGTGTAACGCTTTGAAGCAGACACCTCCAAATCCCCTAAAATATATACATGTATGCATATTCTCGATTAGGAGCAAGACAGATGTCGAAGTCGGTCAAATCGAATTGGTGCATCGTTTAGCTCTTATGGGAATAATCTTCAGAGGACCTCATCAAATGAATCCTATAAGAATTTTGGCATCGGAACACCTGTGAGTCTCAATGTATACCGCACACTAAAGGGTATTCAAGGTTTGGTTTGCTGCGGCTTCCTTTTTTTTCATTTTTGGTGCTCGTTCAGTTTGTTGCCATTTCTATTGGGCGCCTATGCGCCCCGCTGGGCCCCTGGCCCAGCCGGCGGCAGGCTATTTAAGGCCCAGAGTGCGCTCTCTCGCCCTAACCTCAACTTTTGTAGTTTTTCAGGCCAACTGTCTGCAGACTGTCTCTGTCTCACTCTCAGTGTGTGTGTGTGTGTGTGTGTGTGTGTGTGTGTGTGTGTATGTGAGTGTGTAAGTTATACGGGTATTAATTTTGGTTTATGTGCAACTTGTACGCTGTAATTTTTGTGCTTTTTTCTTCACACTGGCAACGGCGATTCCTGACATTAACGACAGCAGCAACAACAAAGAAGAAGATGGACTTAAAGAGAGACAGATAGAGTGAGAGTAAGAGAGAGAGAGAGGGAGAAAAGTGGAGAGAGAGGTGTTTCAATTGCAGGGAATGTGGCCACATTGATAACTCCAATGGAACCGTCACGGTTGGCTATTAAAGCATTCGGAAAGTCAAGTTTTTAATTTATATACAAAACGTGCATCTGCATCTATATATATATATATATATATATATATATATATTAGCAGCATTTAGTTATATATATTTATGTTTACCTATAATTATAATCTGAACTTTGCTTTGGAGAGCAGCGCAACAAAAGGAATGCAGTGGGAATGAAACAAAGAGACGATTTGTCTCCAAGCAGAACTTGTTGAAAGCTGCGAGAGAGAGAGAGAGCGAGCAAAGTTCTCTGCATATCTCTGTCTTAGTCTGCCCTTAGTCTGATTTAAGTATCTCTTTCCATCTTATTTGTTCTATTTGTCTTTGATCTTTTCTCTCACTCTCAGTCTGTCCCGCTCCTAAAAGTTGTGAGAGCGAGCAAAGATCTCTGCATACATTTCTCTATCTAGCCTGATTCCAATTTCTCTTTCTCTCCATCTTTAATATTCTGTTTGGCTGTTGCCCTTTTTTCTCACTTCCTCTCGCTCTCTACTGTCATTTAACTTTTTCTCTAATTCAATTCAACTTTCTTGTTTACTCTCGCACTCTCTTTCACCTTTTCTCTGTCTGCCTCTCATTTAAGCACTTTTCAAAGCGTATCATCAGCTTATCCAACTCTTTAGCCCATCTCAAGCAGTCCAGCTTCCTTGAAGTTTATCTGACTTTAAGCTATTTTAAAAATGGGAATATCTCAAATAGAGTACTGTGCATTAGAGTTGCAGCCTGAAGCTTGCTGCTCGCTTTCTCTCTCCCGTGCTCTCTTGCTTTCTCATGCAATTGTCATCATTTTTGCCTCTGGGCCTGCTCAGCTTGCTGATGAGACGGGCGCCGGTTAATCAGTTTAAGTCTAAAACAAAGGACAAGAGCTGAAAGCTCAGCGTTGCAAATCTTGACTGCCAAGGACACTGCCTGGGAGAATATGTAAGAGATGGAGAGAGGAAGAGAAGTAGTTGAAGAACTCGACTAATATGGGAGTCAGAGAGAGCGAGAGGGAGAAAGAGAGAGGGCGAAAGAGATTTACATTAGCTGGTTGGCAAAAACCACTTAGCGGGTAAACTAACCACACCTAATGCAAAACGGGTGAGCTGCACGAGGGTGTGTGTGTGTGTGTGTGTTTGTTTACGCCAGGGGGGAGGGAGCGGAAAGGGGAACTGTAGTCTATAAGAAATGGGGCGCCGTTTGCCAGGACAAGAAACTCGCTGCCTGCTGCCGGCGCTTCCTTATGGCTTTCTTCAGCAACTTTCAACAGCAAATCCAACAAAGGGCCAAGGCAGACGACACAGTCGGCACGCCCCCCCCCCCCCCTCACGCTCTTACCACTCTACACTCCACGCAATTGCCAACTGCCTGCTTGTTGTCAGGAAAAAGAAGAGGATAAAGGAGGAGCAGAAGAAGTCAACCCAAAATGGAAGCCAAAACAGGAAGTAATCTATAGTCGCCCCGCCATTGTTTATTGTTTAATTTTTAGTCATCTTTATGTTGTTGTTGTTGTTGTTGTTGTCGTCGTCGTCGTCGTTGTTGTTGTCGTTGTGTCGTTGTTGTTGCTGCCCGCCTTCCTCCGCCTCTGCTTGTGCTCACTTTTTTTCTTTGCGTCTGCTGCTTCGTTGTATTATTTTCTATTGTTAACAATTTTTGCATTTGCCCCGTTGCAAGTAGCAAAAACTTTTCAATGTGCCGCCGCCGTAGCCATTGTTCCTTGCCACCAATCCCCCTGCCCCACGCCTACCCCGACCACGCCTCTTTGGACACTGCTCTACATAACGCTGCCACTTGAGCAGCACAAAAGCAACGAGGTAAAAGGCAGACAAAAGCCAAACCCAAAACGACGCCCACGCGCCAAAGACGTTGACAAGGCGACATTCGTGGGGCATCTTCCCCAGTGTTGCCCCACCCCCCACCTTTTCTCCAGCTCAGTCACAGTTCGCAGCAAGACAGACGCCCGTATCGCATTTACTTGGCTTTCGTTTTATCGGCAAGCGACAACAGCAGCAACAACAACAAGAGCAATAACAATAACAATGTCACCCAGTTTCCATGGCATTCACCACGTCTGACACTCCAGATACTCCTCGGACTACCTTATAATTGCGTTGCGGTGTCTGCCGCTCAGTCGGGTTATGCAACCAGAACAGGAGCACAAGAAGAAGAAGCAGCAGCAGCTACAGCAGCAGGAATAGGGCACAGCAGCTGGCAACCAGAAGAAGCCAACAGGAGTCGCCAGCGATTATGGTTATATGCTGTCAGGAACTTCAACCCCCAACTCGGAGCCCAACTCAAGCGCCAAGGATAGATATAAATATATATATAGATATAGATATAGTCGGGGCGCTGGCAGCTCTTCAAAGGAGTTTTTCGTGTTTTTGTTCATTTCAAATATAGTCACAGAAAGCGAACACAGGGGACACATTAGCTGTATAGCTGCAATAAACAAATATATATGGAGTAAAAACTTATGCTAGTGTTGTAAAATGTCGAACTTTAACACTGAATGTTGCACAGATATATTAACTTATTGAAGCAACAAATACATATATTATATAGTTTACCCTAGCAGAGGCATTTTTTACTCCTTTCCATTTACTTTTGATCACGCAACCCACTTTTGGTCTGATTATGGATCGAATGTCATGGCTGTTAGTGTTGCAAAAGGTTATATAAATCATAAGCTACTAGTGTTGCAAAAGACAATATAGACAACTATAGACACTAATGCAATTGCTTAACAATGTTGCAAAACGTTCTTAGCTTAAGATTAATAAACTTTAAGTGCAGCTGCTAGGGTATTTAGACTTCGGCAAGCCGAGGCTTTAAATTGTTCCCTAGCTATGCATGTATTATATTTTTGCCTCAACTAATTTGCTAATAACTAGACTCAATTAGTGGAACATCAATAATTTGTGCATTCATAATTACTGAATAGTAAATTGAGCCCGAACCGAGTTGGAAAAACGTTTTTCACCCATTTCGGATATCAATTACCTCTGCAGCGTGGAAAAATATCACATTTTTATACGTAATTAAAATGAAACGCGAAATGAAAAATTGAATTGAAAAACATTGAAATCCATTTAAATACTTGATTATAGAAAATTTGAGTAACAGAAGAACAAAAAGTTTGTGAACAACAAAAATTGCATTCTGAATTGTTGTAAAAAAATGTTCTTGAATTATTTTTTTTCAGTTTTTTTTTTTTCTTTTTTCATATTTGTTAAGCATCCTTTTGGGATGCGCTTTAAGAGAGCGTTATGTGTGTGGATAGGTGTGCGTGTGTGTGTGTGTGTGTGTGTGTGTGTGTGTGTGTGTGTGTGTGGGTGTGTGAGTTGTGTGAGTGTGTGTGTGTGATATTTTGTTTGTTGTATTTGGAAAACATAGAAACAAATGGCTTAGACGCAGACAAATAGGACACTTGGGATAACGTTTGGGAGGGAATTTTCGGGGTTTTTTTTCTTTTTCATATTATTTTATATTATCTCTTTTTTGTGTATTTTTATCTGTTTTAAGGGGAATTCAACATATAGGGATATATATAGTTTGTTTTTTTTTTGGTTTTTATTTATATCATTTTCTTTATATTATTCGATTTTCGTATTTGTTCTGCTTCTTGTTCAGTTACATGTAGAGACAAAGATATATATAAGTAGCTGCTGCTTTGGCATTTTACAATAATACTGAAGACCTATTTATTTATTTATATATATGCATGTATATATATTTTTCTTTTTAGTTTTTTTGGTTGGGCAAGTTTCGACTTGCTGCCTAATTTGATGTTGTACTTTATTCGATTGAATAAACCAAGAAGAAATGATAAATTATGTTTTGTTAACTGAAAAACGTTTTTCTAGATTTAAGATGATTTTTCTTTTTGTATTATAAAAAGCTTTGATCGAAACGAAAAACTAAATGACAAAACGTAATGAGTTATAGAGAGTCAAAGAGAGCGAAAGAGAGAGAGTAAAAATATAGATAGATAGATAGATAGAGAGAGAGAGAGAGAGAGAGAGAGAGAGATAAGGTGTAAGGATGTGACAAAAATGTGTTACGATGATAAGCAGAAAATGGAAAAAGAGAACAAAGGCAAGGAAATGAATGAGAAAGAAATTCAGTTAGTTGTGAGGTGAACTTTTTTGTTGTTGTGGTAACGAGTAACGAGTAACGAGTGGCGAGAGCAAGAGAGAGTCATAGAGTAACAGAGAGAGAGAGGTGAGGGAGAGAAGGTGTAAAGATGTGACAAAAATATGTTACGGTGATAAGCAGAAAAGGAAGAAGAGAACAAAAGCATGGAAACAGTTAGTTGTGAGGTGAACTTTTTTGTTGTTGGTAACGAGTGACGAGTGGCGAGTTGCGAGAGCAAGAAAGAGTCAGAGAATAACAGAGAGAGGGAGAGTGAAATAGAGAGAGAGAGTAAGAGAGAGTGAGTAAGAGAGAGAGAGAGAGAGAGAGAGAGAGAGAGTAACGAGTATTTTGTGTAGCGAACGAGTGACTGGTCGTTAAAGAAGGCAAAAACAAATTATAGACGATTGAATGTATGCTCATGCTTCAACTTAAGGTCGAACACGTAAAGAATCAGCTTAAGAATCGAAACGAAAATGATGTTAAACAAAAATCAAGAGACACATTTTTGTTGTTTGCTGTAGCTGTTGTTGTTTATTGTTTATGGTTGTTGTTGTTGGGTTTCTCTTTGGCCTACTGTTAGTATGCATGTTAATATTTGTTAATCATAAAATGGGTAAAAACAAAAACGAAAACAAGAAAGAGAAACGGAAACGGAAATGTATAATTCAACTTAATACACATAGACACGTACACATAACACATACAAATACAAGTACAAATACAAATACAAATACGAATACAAATATATAGTTGGATTATTTTCATAATATAATTTTTCGCTTGCGATTCTTGCAGATGCAATTTTTTCAGTACCTTTTTTCGGTTTTTTATCATTATTTTCATACCCTGAACCCATTGAAGTTCGCGGCATATTCGCGGCATATATGCACATTTATGTAACAGGCAGAAGGATGGCGTCGATTCCATGTCCTGTCCGTCAGTCCGAGACTTGTATCTCCCTTCCGTTTCTTTCGTATACTCCCTATTCCCCTCCCTACTCATCTCACCCACCATTGGAAGAGGTACAGGCATATGCACACATTTCATCCCTGACAAAGTCATACGGATCGGACCATAAGCACCGAAGTTACTCGAGAATGCATTTGCATTTGGGGGACCAAAGCATGAAGAAGAAATGTATATAAGTCGACTTGGCGCTGGGTTCAGGGTATCTGCTAGTCGATCAGTATGCCGACCCGAGCACTCTTAATATTACTTTTTGCATGGCCCTAAAAAGTATGCTATTTAATTGAATCCTTTTGGTTGAAATTATAAAAATGAATCGATATATGTTTCACGAAATGTATGCGGAAAATAAACATCGAAATGCAGTATCTGAAACTTTTATAGCCCGCATTTCGTTAATTTGTTTTTTATTTCTCTTTTTATTTTCTGCTTTTTTGCCAGACTTAATTTGGTTTGGGATTTATTTTATTTACATAAGTGAGTTGTTGACTTTTGGGTACTTTGAAATGCGTCAAATGGATGATAATTAATAATGAAGTAAATCAAAAAAATGAGAGTGATAAAAAATGTTTGTATATAAAAAATACTGCATAACGCTGCGCAAGGGGTGGGTTGTTGGTGGTGGGGGGAAAGGTGTGTGGAGCATCTCGAGTAGCAATTACAGCAGAAATGCAGAGTAAGAATTTCAATTGGAATTGTTTTCGATTTTCGATTTACAATAAACATACTTGAATTGTTAATTTTGGTATTTTTTAATTGGTATTTTCGGATGCATTTGCTGCTGCAAGTCTTGTAATGAAAACTATGTTTTGGTATGAGAGAGGCTTTTGCATGGATGGAGAAAGTAATAAAAGAAACTCTTGTTTACTGGAAGTATTGAGATGCATAATGCTTATGTGGAATAAGAACAGAAAAGCTCGATGCAGTTATATATGTATGTATATGACGAAGAATGTAAAACCGAAAAAAGAAACCAAAATTTTTTGGCGACTACTTGGCTGAGGCCAAAAATTACCAAAAAGTATTTATCGTATTTCTTACGCCTGTGTTTCCTTTCAAGTTTTATATTTGTTTTTTGTTTTTTGTTTTTTGTTTTCGACTTACCAAGGTGTGAACGAGCTCCAGAAGAGACTACAAGTTCACGGGTTGAAACGTAGTATTTTTTTTTTGTTTTTTTTTTTAATATTTTTGTTTTTTTTTTCAGTATTTTTGAATTGAATTTTGTTTGTTAGGTTGATTGCAAAGGAAATGCAATTGATTTGTGTTGAAATTTGATTTGATTTGATTTGGATTTTGGTTTAGCACACAACATGAAGGTATCGAGCCACAGCAACAGAGTAGGACAGTACACAATTAATTGACAGGACAATAAAAAAGAAATTAAAAGACAAAAATGCTTTTCGTTAACGAATTGATTCAAAGTTGAGATATCTTTTAAAAATAGACTTTTTGTTTTTGTTTTTGTTTGTTAGCTATCGCCTGGGCGACATATGAGGCATACCTAGAAGACGTTCTTAGCTAGGAACTAAAGCAATTGTTTAACCAAAATGAAAAGAACACGTTGATAACGAAAGCATAAAACACATTTGACAAACACACTTAATTTGATATGATATTTGGTTTCAAGCTGGTTTCTAGCTGGTTTCTAGCTGGTTTCTAGCCGGTTTCAAGCCGGTTTCGTTTGTTTGTTTCGCTTTTCGGTGAGTTGCTTGGCACACACATCGTCAGCAGGCGTCGGGCTTCGGTTTTTGGGGTACGTTTCTTGGGTGATATTTTATCGGCGATTCGTTTCGGTTTTAGTATGGTTAGTTGGTTATGTTAATATCTTACTTACAAATCATAAGCAAATCATAAACATACTTTTAAGTTGGAAACAAATTCGCTTTTTAGACACACACAGTTACGGGAAACGAGAAACAGTTCAAATCGAAAATAAAATGTCAATAAACACACACAAGTCAAATTGGATTTAGGTACTTTTTTCTTCTTCTCTATCGTATATAGTTTTAGGTCCTTGTTTTGTTTACGAAATTGCATTCATTTCAGTTTTAGTATTTTCTTCGTTTTTGTTTCTTCTGTTTTGTTTAGCACAATCACAATATCGTTAAATCAAAGAAAACAACAACAAAAAAGTACACTTTCGACTATTTGACCGTGGCAAATTGTTTGGTTCTCGCATTTTGCATACATTTATCGAATATGTTTATTCATAGTTCGAGAATGAAAGTAGAAGAAACAAGGTACAAAATTATACGTTACGAACCGAACCCAAGCAAATCAAACATAAATTTCTTCACATCTCTGTGACCAGATACTACTTATCTAGATAGAATATACCTAATAAATTGACACAAAAGAAAACAAAAACAAAAACAAAAATCAACCAAAAACTAGCTCAATTTGAGCAGCGAGCAGATTGTGAGGTTAGGTCGAACTAACCTCAAAACTAGCTCCGGAGAACCAAGTGCAAATGAGCAGAAAAGAACGAACTCAATCAAAACATTTAAGAATATGTTAAACTGTAGACCAAGTTCTTATATCAGCTCACTCTATATGGTCCTAGGTCAGCTCACATATATATATATATCTTCATTTATATATATGTATATATGTATATGTGTATAGATCGCAAGACATTAACAATCATCATCATTTCGTTGCATTTGTCGTGATTGTTGCACTCTTTGGGACAAACGTTTGTATTTTTAGTATTTCATTGTCATATATATATAGTATTTTTTTTTTGTCGGTTTTTTTGGGGTTAGACGAACACAAGGAGGTAAACACTAGACAACACACATACTCAATGAAGTGCTATCATTATTTTCGCTTTGGATTTCTTTGAAATATTCTTTTCTTTTCTTGATGAACCATTCATATTGTAATAGACAAAACGTAGAGTTTGAAAGAATGACAAGAAAACAAAATCGAAAATCAAGAGCTGTTCAAAAAATACTAAAGTTAAATGAATTACATAAAAATTTTTGCGCTTTTGTAGCTTGGTTTTTATTGTTTTTTTTTTTACCTTCTACTTTTGAGGCAGGCAAGAAAAGAAAAAGCTCAAACTAAGAGAAAATTTGGCGCGCGAGGCGGCCAGTCAGTATTTTATTTCCAAATTGGTATTTTTTTCCATTTTTTTTTTAACTTATAAAAAGAAGAAAAAACGATAAAGGAGAAAATAATAGAAATCAAAAAAATCACTTTTAATGACACGAAAACGTAAACTTTAATTCAACATTTTGTTTCTTTCTGTTTTCATTTTTTTTCTCTTTCAAGATTTTTCAAATATTTTGAGGTTAGTTTGTAGCACGTCCAACGCATAAATGATAGACTCATTGAGGGGAGAGAGGCGTAAGGGATTGTGGGAATGTGATTGCGGGTATTTTGAATTTTTTTGCATTTTTTTTTTGGTATTTTTTTTTGGTTTTTTTTTTTTTTTTGAATTAGATTCGATTTGTTGAGACTACTTGAATGTGTTCAGTTGAAGTTTGAAAACATATGTAAACAAGTTTCAATAACAATTTTTCATTTTGTAGAGGATTAAACAACTTTTGTGAAAGCATAAATAAAAATCAAATATATATATATATATATCTAGATATACAATGTATGTATATATATATATATATATATCGTAAAGTATATACATATATATATAGGTAAAAAGTTTTATAAAATCATAAAATCGAAATAAATATTTGAGCTTTTTCTCTTCGTTGATGCAGTACCACAAAACGTAAGATTAGGCAGCGATATATAATGGCTAAATGAAAGTCCGGAACAGATTCAGGATCTGAAACTGAACAGAAACTCTTCTCTGTGTCGCATACATGAATGTACAAGGTTGTCGAAAGATATATTTTCATGTTTATATGTATTTGTAGACAGGTTAACAGGTACATTTATATATGCGAGCACAGAGTAGAGTAGAGTATTATATACGCTTTAAACACACATCCTTCTCTTTCATCGGCTTCTTCTGATTCGAATGTCTCGGAACTGAAGACAATCAACAATTGCTACTCGATAACGAACAAATCAAGAATCGTAACGTAAAACGTAAATCACAAACTCGATAAGTCGATAATACGTAAAGTAAAAAGTATTAAACAATTGCTCAATATAAAGCCTCATCCATTCGATTTTGCCCTAGGGCAATCGCATTCTTTGTTGACCTAAGCTGCGCACTAGGAAGTAATACAGCATATATGCATAAAGGGCCCCGATATTACGACTAGTCTAAGAAAAACTGGCATTGTACTTACTTCTCGCTATACTCATCCATATGCGCATACGACTGTACCGAGTTCTCTTCGATGAGGAACTTCACCCGCTGATAGAACGAGGCCGTCACCGAGGGCGGCTGCTTGCGGAGCAGCACCTCAACCGGATCGTTGGACGAGAGGCACATTATGTGCTCGGAGCAGGCCGGATGCGAGCAGCACTCGCTATCTGAACAGTCCGTCATGCCATCTATATAGTTATCATTGGGCATACATTTCTCAGGTTCGCTAAGGTTTGGTATTCACTGGACTCTACTTACCGCCATCGTTGTCAATGTTGTCCTTGCAGTTCATTTCCAAGGCTATGGAGCAGTCGCTGCCAGCCCAGCCTTCAATACAATCGCAGCGGTATTCGCCATTCTCCAGAGTGCACTGACCGTGACGTGAGCAGCCGTTCTCGCAACCAGCTGTGGGAGAAATACAGAGTGTGTACAGTTGAGTGAGAACAATAAAAGCATGGGAACAGTTTGTCAGCGAGTAAAAAGTTAGCGAGAGACGTTAATCAGCGACAACTGAGAGCAACGAGTACGAGCAATCCAACGAGAACAGCTTATCCAAGCAACCAGAAGGAGAATGCAGACATTAGAGTATCTCATTAGCGAGCGGAGAGAGAGAAGCAACTATTGGCCAGCTGAGAGAGGCCTCTTCAACTAGCGATTGGAGTGAGTTAACGAGTAGTAATCGAATGTAGGATGTAAAAATGTGAATGGTTCGCAGAGTTCAACCGATTAAGGCTGAATGATGACACTCAAGTACCAACGAGTAGTTTGTGTTCGCTGAATGCTTGACATTTTGTTGCTGATTATTTTTTATTTTATACGTGCTGCGAGTGAAGAGCATTAATATAAAAATAATGTTAATGTTTGCTCTTCAAGGCGCGCTCAAGTGCGTCGAGCGCAGGGCTAGGGACAGGAGCTAGGGTGGCCAGGTCCAAAGTGCCCTTCGCACGCACATCCACAACATCATAAACGAAATGTGGAGAAATCTACAAAACAGTAAACATAAAAAGCAAACGAAACGTAACGTTAGATGCCACCGTTGATGGGCCTGTTGGTTGTGTTATGTTGCGTTGTGTTGTGTTGTGTTGTGTTGGGTTGGGTTGGATTGGGGGCTTCGGTTCGGGTTCGGGTTCGGGTTTGGGTTTGGGTTTATTTGTTTGTTCCACGACAGCAGTAGCAACAACAACAATGACATGGCAGCATTTGAGCATTTGACGCAAAGTTAATGTCACTTGACATGTGTCATTTGCAAAATGGGTAACCTCGACGCTAACTCAACTTCCGGTATGTTAAAAAGTTTGCGGCGCATAAAATGACTTCCTTGTCGTAACTGCCTTCCTGTTTACGACTCACACACGCATTCGATATGTACATATATATATGTAAAGATGTATATACATGTGTGTGTGTGTGTGTGTTTGTACACATATTGGCAATAACGTCAAGTGTTGCTGCCAATATTTGAACGATGTCTGCTGACGCTGCCTTTGCACAAACAATTTACAAGAGAGCACACATGTGTGTTAGTGTGAGTGTGTGCTGTGTGTGCTGTGTTTGTGTGTGTGTGTAGGCGAGCATAGGTATTGCGCTAAGTTGCCCACATGCAGAAATCTGTCAAAAAGTTGCATGGTATCAGCCAGCACGAAACTCAAAAATCCACTGCAAATCCAAGGCAAATACCATTAACAAAACTTTTATTGGCCCCAACTAGCTGGTTAACTTGAGACACGTTGAAGTCTAAGCTAGCGATGCGGCAAGTTATTTAACTCATGCAGCAGAATGGAGTAATTTTTGGAGATTTCCTGCTGGATAACTCTGACTAAACCCAAGTAACTCAGCTGTTTTATATGCTCCCATGCTGAGACTAAGGATGCGTCATCTTTTGAGACGGCCGAGTGCCTATCAAAACTATTTTCAAGATTCCTCACATAGTAATCCCGAATATCTTCAAGTATTAGATGCTTTTCTGAAGTTGCTTAAAGGCAACCCTGAACAAATTCAACTAACTTAACTGTCCGCCCAAATAACATACTTAAACTAACAAACTATGAAATGCAGCTGTATTAATAAACTATTTTTTTATAGTTCTAATTTGCAAACATTTTTGCCATACATAAAGTTTTTTAAAAATTTTCATGGCTGACAGTAAATTTTTGGCGCCGACTTTTAATAAAAAAAAAGAGAGAAAATGCGGCATAACTTAACGTAAGTGCGGCATAAAATGTCGACGACTATTTCAGAACTTTGTCCACATTAGATGTCACCTACTAGCTAAGCTAGGAAGTCAGCGAGAGAGAGAGAGAGAGAGAGAGAGAGAGAGAGGGAGAGAGAGAAAGCGAGGTAGAGGGAGCAGCAGAAAGACCGAGCAGGTCGAGATTGAGAGACATAAAAATGTATCTAGATTTCAGGATTGCAGTCGTGTAATTTGTTACAAATCTCTGCTCAAATTCAATAAACTTTACCGCATTGTGTGTGTCGCGTATGCCAAGTGCCAGAGCAAGATAGCTAGAGCGAGACAGAGCGAGACAGGACGAGGCAGAAGGCAAAGTCGTTAAGTACTTTCTAAAAATACAAACAGACATGCATGTAGTTGTGCATGTGTGTGTGTGTGTGTGAGTGTGTGTGTAGTGTGTGTGTGGATGGATATTGGGTGGCACTTTGTGCTTGTGCAAGCGTGACTCGCACGTCTAAGCTACCACTCCACTAAGCCCCCGATCCCCTCTGCAGCCCCACTCTTAGCCCTAATTCAGAGCGCTGCTGCAACACTTGAATCGATTCAAAACGTTTTTGGCCGTATGTTGTCAGAGGAAGTTCCCACTGGGAATTGCGAATGGCGTTCGACATGGCGGCTTGCAAGCAGCCCGGCAACAGGGGCCATTGCCGTGGAGGGGGTGCCTGTAAGTGAGCATGAGCCAGGGGGGGGGAGGGTTAAAGTATGGGGGGGGGGCAGTCTGGAGTAAGTGTCTTTCTGCCTGGGCCTGAGTGAAATGACGTCGGAAGTTTTATTGGTTTTGCACACGTCAACGAAATGTAATACACACAGAGCGAGCGAGTGCGAGAGTGTAAGTAAGTGTGTGTGTGTGAGTGAAAGAAAGAGAAAGAGAGAGAGAGAGAAATAGAGATAGTGAGAGTGAGATAGCTAGAGACAGGCAACATACGTAGACTTGGCCCCCTTTGAGGCACGGCTATGTGTAATGCCATTACATGCATGCCTGAACCGCCGTCGCCGTCGCCGTCGCCAAGGGGCCACAAACACACACAACTATATACACACAGACACACTCACACACACACACGCACACAGTCACCGTTCGGTTTCTATACAGAGCAAATGTTTTTGTAACATGACTGTTTGTTTTTAAAGTTTTAATCACTGTCAATCGATAGCTACTTATCATGCTGCACCGCTGCTGCCAAAGTGCTTCCCACAGCAGCAGCAGCAGCAGCGGCAAACAACCGACCAGACCCCCGCCAAACAAACCCCTTTCAACGCCCCTCGCTGGACGACTGTGCGCTGGGCTTTTGCACTTTAATTGACAGTTGCCAAAATAAGCCCGGCCGAAAGAAAATAAAAGGCGCAAAATTGTTCGGTTGCTTGGTTAAATCAGGGCGACAAAACTGTCAAGCTCAGTACGTTGAGGGCGTGCCCTCTCCCTCTCCCTCTCACCCTGTACACACACACACAGAGGATACGCCAGAAGAGCCAGGACACTTTGCAGTGCTCGCCCAAATGGCGTAAACATGTACAAAATACTTTGGCGCAAGTGCAAAAAATATTGATAAAAAGCATGACAACAACTGCAACAGCAACAGCAACAGCAGCAACAACAGCAACAGCTTCGACTTGCTTGCAACTGCTGCAAAATATTTGAACGCTGGCAATATCCGACGTAGTGAGCCAGCATGGGGGGCATGCATAAAAGCAGGGCGAGGGGGCACAGAGATAGCGACTGTAATGTCGCAATGTTTTTGGTTGGCTTGCCGTGTTGCGACATGACGCGACAAAGTTGTTGCCGCTGCAGTTGTTGCTGTTGCTGTCGTGGCTGTTGCTGTTGCTGTTGTAGCTGTTGCTGCAGCAGCTCAATGTGAAATGTGGAATGTCAGCTGCGGTTGCTCGGGTTTTTTGTATTGGCGCATCGCTAATCGATTGAGCGTCAGTTGTAAATGGTCAACAGCAACATCAGATTGCAGCAGCAACAGCAAAAGCAAAAGCAGCAACAGCAACAACAACAACAACAACAACAGCAACAACAACAAGAGCAGCAGCAGCGGCAGCAACAATTGCAATTGCAATTACTGCTGAGGTCAAGGCAAGTCCGGGTCGCAAGTATTATTTGGTCAGTTGCAGCGATTTTTCCTTGAGCTGGCCACACTATAAATTGCCTCAATGTCAGTTGACAGTGTGACCATCTGCTGCCGAATGGACATATTATAAGGAGGCTAATGCTTGAAACAGTTGGGAAATTAAAAGCCTTGCAACTGTGTTAATATAACAAAGAATGGCAAAAGATTCAAACACTATAAACATGAAACAATCTGTTTAAAGTTGGCATGTTTAGCTTAGACTTTAACTTGAATAAAATATATGCTGACTTTCTTATAGATGTGTTAAATTAAGATTCGTAGAGCTCGGTACTTACGCAGCGTGCAGTGCCTTCCATTCCAGCCCTGGGAGCAAACGCAGGTGCCATTCTTGCACTGTCCATGCTCCGAGCAGCGGGCATCGCAGGGCAGCTGATCGCACAGATTGCCCGTCCAGCCGGTATTACAACGGCATTTTCCTGACTCGCAGACCCCATTACGGCCACAGTCCAAGCTGCAGACGGCTGTAGGGCAACAATGGGCATCGCATTAAAAGAGAGAGAGAGAGAGAGAGAGAACACAGTGAGAATGGCGTCAAGTAAATTCAATATAAATAAATGAAATTAAATGGGAATGGGAGTGGCATCGGGGAATGCGTGGGGTTGGGTTGTGGATCCTGGCATGGTTATTATATTTGTACATATGTGCGTTTAAATTCATTAAAGTGCTGCGCAACGTGAACCGACCCCACAGGAAGCAACAGCAGAAGCGAGCAAATTTTCTACTCGTTACTCGTCGCTTTTGCACTCGTTACTTTCGCGCTTGGCACTCGTTGCCTGCGGCTTATGGCTGTGAAATGTTGCCCCAGCGAGTGAACCATAAAAACAACATTATAAATGTAACATTTACGTGGCGGCAACATCATCCTCATCCAACGGCGCCCTCTCGCCACTCCGACAACCTCCAACCCCTCTCCCTTGCTACGTTGACTTTTGTTCTGTGTCTGCGTCGCAGGCGTAAATTTATTTTATTTGCCCAGGCGAACACAGAGCAGCGTAACCTGCGTATTAAATAAATAATGAATTTTTATGAAGCTCTGCTTCATTACACGCCCAACCCACACACCCTCTGGCCAGAGGGGGGGGTGTGGGGAGTGCGCGGCAGGGTTGCCGCCTTTCGGTGCTAAAAAGTTAAGCAAATTAGGCGTGCGTGCCCACAGACGAGTCCTTTTGCCCTTTGCCAGCGAGCGGAGAGACAGCCTCTGACCCCCACCTCCCCACGAACTGGCTCCAACCGTACCCTCTGCGACCCCTAGCCCCTGTCCGCAACCCTCTTTTGTCGCCGAGTCCAACTTCAGTTTGCGAGTGGTTACATCGTAAGCTGCATGTTTTATTGGGCCGCCATCCATGGAAATGATTATGAACCCGGGGCGTTCAGTATTTTATTTTATTCATTTTTTTTGTTGTTCATGTCGTTGTTGTAGTTGCTTCTCGGGTAATCGGTAAATTTGTTGTTGTCCTTGTTGTTGTTGCTGTCGTTGTTGTTGTTGTTGTTGTTGTTGGTGGTGGCTTTTGGCCTGTCGGCTTTTCGGGCCTAATTGAAGGCTCGGCTTTATGACCATCATCTAATTTGGATTCGGTCCATGCGATAAACCATCATAATGTGTAAGCATACGTAACGCCGCATGCTGTATGCCCCGAAATAATAACTGCATTAGTTGCCATCTGCTTTTATGACAGCCCCCCTTCCCACGCTCTTGCAACGTATTTTACAGCCAGCCAGGGTGGGAGCTAGGAGGAGCCCGCCTCCTTCACCATAAACTCTGAGAAACTTCACATTTGATTGAGCTGACAGGCGCGACGTTGAGGTATTCCTTATGGCGTTTTTGAGTTCCAGATTATGTGATATTCCCAGTTATATGCCAGCATATATCCTTAATCAAGGCTGGCTTAGAACGGAGCAGGTCCTAAGCCGAATGTCATTGCTTCTGTTTACCATAAACTCAATCTGAATACAAATTGAATAGTTTAATAAAATTTTCATTCCATGAAAGTTGTCTTCAAAGATGTGGAATCCCATGCGAGGCATTGTCTGGAACCTTCCCTCAAAAACTTACCATCTATATCTGAACTCTATTATATTCGTTTTATTTCTGCGTTCTCATCAAACCTGTAAATGGGTAACTTCCCAGTTCCTTGAAAAAGTAAAAATCTAACAGTTAAATCAACGAGTCTTCACTGTAGTCAAGCCCGTCGGAAGTATTGTTGTTTTCTTCACTAAACGTTGACTTTATGTATCATAACACATCTTCTAGGGAGATGCCACAATTTCGGATAAATACTTTCTATTTTCCACTTCAACTTTTCACAATTTGGCCAAATTCCTGGCCCCTCCCTCTCCACCCCTAACACATGTTTTACCTCCCACTTCAGCTCTCATTTGAATTCAATGCTCGAACTGAAGAATCATTTGTAAGCAGCTTGTTGAACAAAACAAAAACAAAAAAAACATGAAAAAAATCAAACACACACACGTAACACCCGCAAACAATATACAAATAACACACCTATTCACACACATGCACACACACACAATGTACTATAACATGTGCAAACACAGAGTGCAATTGTTATTCCGGTTATTTGTACGAGGTGTGAGCAGGGAGTAGGAGGACGGGGGAGTAGGGGGAGTCTCATGTATTGCACTTACCTTGCGAACAATCTGGTCCCGTCCAGTGGCGCTCGCAGACGCATTGTCCCGTTTCCAAGTCGTAGGTGCCATGTTCGGAGCAGCCGGGCAGGCACTGGTACACCTGCTGATCAATGGTGCCGCAATCCTCGCCCTGCCAGCCGGCCTTGCAATAGCATTGCCCGGCCACGCAGGTGCCATGGCCCGAGCACAATGGATCAAGGCAATCATCTGCACGATTCCAAATGCAGTCGGTCGAGCCGGCCGTGTGTCGGGGGTTCCGGGTGGAACACACAGACGGGGGGTTGTGTGGGTGTGAAAGAGAGCAAGCGAGCGAGCGGTTGAGAAAGAGAGAGAGAGAGAGAGAGGGAGAGAGAATACAAAATGTGTTTTTGTTAGTCGCTTGGCATACAAATACATATATGTACATATACAAAAAATAACATACAATATGTGTACAGTTACGAGAGAGGCGAGAGGGGGAGGTAGAGGCAGGGGCGGAAAGACAGTGGCGCAGTAGGGGAGCGGCAGGGGGCGGACTCGCAACAGTCTTGGCAAAACAAAAGCCCGTCACGAACCGATGGCGATACATGCCGCCCGCATACACCAATTTCGGGGTCAGGTCACACACACACACACACACACAAACACACACAAACACACACACACACACACACATGGACACACACATGACATGATTAGTATGTTGGACACGTACGAAAGTGGTCATTAAAATGAAATTCCAGTTTAGTTCAACTTGGTAATTTTGCGCAGTTGTTGCAATTTTGTTTTCCTTTGCCTTGCCTTTCATTTCTTTTTTCTTTTCTTTTTTTTTCTTGTATGCTCTTCTTCTGCTGTTCCCTTTTTTGCTGTCGTCCGCTGCTGCTTCGTCTTCCTCGCCTTACTTTTGCCTGGGCCGTGCGGCATGCTTGAGGCTATAATGCCCTATCTCTAGGGTCGCACGATTTCATGGAGAGATTTTAAAACTATTCAACACGGTCTGAGAGCAGGTTTATGAAAATCCATTGGCATATATTTTCATATATATTCCATAAAATTAATAAAGTTGACCTGGTTTTAGTATGGTATTTATATTATCTATGAGCCTATATATCTGCCAATTGTCTGGTAGGGTATTCAGTGTTCAGCCTGCCCGAATGTGCTCTATATATTTGCTGTTACTTATATTTTGCGTGTGTGTCCTACTTCTTCACTCTTCCGCTGCTGCTGCTGCTGCTGCTTGTTCTTGCTACTTCGTCTTCGACTGCCTACTCTTCTTCTTGAACTTGCTCGTCTTGGCTTGTTGAGCGTTTTGTATGTGAAATATGCTTTCGACATATAAATTCGATTCTATACGTTTTATGTTTGCATTGTTGTTGTTGTTATTGTTGTTGTTCTTCTTCTTCTTTTAGTTGTTGTTGTTCTTGTTCTCGTTGTTTGTTCTGTTTGTTGTTCGCTTGTTTTGTATGCCAAGGGTCCAGTACACACACACACACACACACACACACAGCTGGAGTGGGCAACAAGCAATCACATGTACAAGTATTCATGTGTGTGTGTGGGCGTGTGTGTGTGTGTATGTGTGTGTGTGTGCTGCATATTTTATGCACTTAATTTTTTGCTCAACATTTTTGCCGTTACTTTGTCAGTTGTTGCCCAATTTTTTGTGGCATCGTTTCCAACCGAAGTTTTTCAAGAAGCGAGCGTTAAAGAGCCAAAAGTAAAACTCAAGTGCTTTAACTGTCGCAGAGGCTCTTGACCGGACCCGGACCAGGACCCGGACCCGGACTCGGCCCTGGACCCTGAAAGTATGCAACGTTTTCTGTTGCCCTTGTCGCAATTTAAAGCAAACAAATAAATAAACACACACACACACACACACACATACACAGGCACAAACTAAACGTGGGGGCGGCATAATAACTGAAATATTTCGGCGTCACCAGGACACGCCCCTGCGCAGGTGGGGCGGTGGGCCGTTACAGCGCCCCACAGCCCCCTTTTTAGCCAGCAATAGTGGTAGCTGCTGCCTTATCGGGCCAGTGTCAACATGGCCAAAAAGCCTGGGACCGAAAACAGTTCCCGAAAATTGCAAACAAGGCAAATAAATAATTTTAGCATTTTTATGCCAAGTCAGCAGCACACACACACAGACAGAGACACATTCTAACACTCCAGCACACACACACACACACACACACAGATACATAGAGACTGGGGCACAGGGCGTTTTTTTTTTTTGCGCCTTGACACTTACGTTGATCGCAATAGGGTCCCTTCCAGCCGCGCTCGCAGTGGCACTCGCCCTCGATGCAGCGGCCGTGGCTGGAGCAATTGGGCACCTCGCACTCGCCAACCGGTATGTCGCACTCCGCACCCTTCCAGCCGTCCTCGCAGTGGCAGACGCCGCCGCCGTAGTGGCCATGCGCCGAGCAGAGCACCGGACAAACGCCTGCAAAGAGTCAAGTTAAACAAGAATTACAGAGTGTGAGCGAGACAGCATTATCGAGGGTGTAACAGGAGACGAGAGAGAGACCGAGAGAGACTGTGAGTCAAGAGAGAGAGAGGGAGAGGGAAAGGGAAAGAAAAACGAAAATTGGTATTGAAAAGTGTCAGACAAAGGCAAAAAGAAGCAGAGCGCACACTGCAAATAAATAATAAAAAATTTCTCAGGGCACATTGGTGCAAAATTAATAGGAAAAGGGGGAAAAATTCATTTGCAGTTAAAATAAGTTTTTAATAAAAAAAAGCCTATATAGAGCCGTGACATAAAGTGTGCTATAAATTGAAATGCATTTCATGTAGTCACAGGGCTGTTAAATTTGTTATCGATTTATCGATTAGCGATATTTCTAGCGATAACACAGAATAGGTTAGCTATCAACTTTGACAACATTTTGAACATATAGTTTATCAAACAATTTTATCGATGCCTTTATTCATTAGTAACCATCCATAGGAAATACTTTTAGGTGATGAAAGGAATTTTTAACAGTTATCGATTTCTTATTGTTTTGTTATCGATTATATTGGTCTTTCGATGACACATATTTATCGATGAATCACATTTTGTAACTTGTTTGTTCCACTGTGCCAACGAATTGCTCTGGGAGGAATACGAGTAGCTGAGGGTCGCATTTCTAGCATTGCGACTGGATTTGGATTCAGTTTCGGGTTCAGTTCGCCCTTTGGGCGTCTGGCTGGGGTGCCAAAGCAAACAAAAGCAGGTGATGTTGACAGCTCAACTTTGGCGTAAGTTTTTAATTTAAATTGCAGCTTCATAGGGGACAGCGGACTGGGGGCAGGGAACAGGGAAGAGGGGACAGAGGAGAGTGGTCAGAGTCTGGCAGGGGGAGGAGGCTGGCTTAAGTCTAGAATGAGCTGTGCTGGTACTTACTTTTGGAACAGTCAACGCCTTGGTAGCCATCGATGCAGTCGCATTTGCCCAGATAGCAGCTGCCACGCCCCGAACAATCATTGGGACAGGTGGTGCTAACGCCCTCGGCCTCCTCGGCGAGCAGGGAAACAGAGTGGGCGACCAGCTCATCATTGTAAACGGATATGAACCACAAGCCAGTGTCCAGATATTGCAAAAGCGAAACATTCACGGTCATTGCATCCATGTCGAGGGCCGGCAAACCACCAGCACCACCATCCGCAGCGGAGCGCTTGTGCAGAGTATGCGACAGGCTGGCGGTGGTGGCATGCGGCATTTGTTGCTTATCGTTGTCCAGGGGCGTCTCCAGGTCAAAGTATTCCACAGAGTCCAGGCCGGCTGGCGATTGCTCTTCGCTGCTGGCTTCCATCTCCTCCTCGGCCTGATCCAGATCCTCCTCGTAGCTGTTGCTGCGCCGACGACGCAGTTGCAACTGCTGCTGCTGCTGCTGCTGTTCCTCCTCCTCATAAACATCAATCAGGCCTAGATCCTTGTTAGCATGGGTCGAGTTGCCGACACTGCGGCGATGTCGCAAATGGCTATCGAGTCGTCCGCCCTTTATGAACTCCACAAAGTCGTGTTGCGTCACCGAGGGTGCCACATTGCGGCGCGAGTAGACGGCAAAGTGGGCGCCCCAGGGCAGGGTGAAGTTGAAGCGTATGAAGGCCGGATGCTTGTTGCGAAACTCGAGTGTCCAGAACTGATAGGCCGGTATATTGGCATGGTACAGCTCATTGAAGTCCTTCAGCTCAACCACCTGAGGCCACTGGCCACCGGTCAGACCGACGCCCTGCTGCTGCTGTAGCACCGGATGATGATGGCCCGGCTGCTGGAGCATCAGATTATGCTGCTGCTGTCCTAACCCGCCGGCTGCACCGCCATAGGTGAGTTGATCCTGTAACTGAGTGTTGGTCGCGTCCAGCGGCGTCAGCGGTTGGTTGATGGCGTGTGGTTGCTGCTGCTGCAGCAGCAGTTGCTGCTGTATGCCCGTGGCGCCGGCTGCCGTGCCAGAGCCGCCAGTGCCGCCATTGCTGCCATGATCGGAGGTGCTGGTCTGTATCGATTCCTCAGTGGGATAGGCTGTGGCGCCACCCGGTTGCGCCTTGTTGTCGCCGCTTTTGCCTGCGCCGCCGCGCAGATCGTGCGGCTGCGACTTAACGTCTTGGACTAGGATGCAATTGGAGCTGTCCATGTTCGGTTTCATCGAACTGACTGCTGCGTAAAGAGTGAAAGAGAGAGAAAGGGGAAGAGAGAGAGAGAGAGAGACAGAGTGAGACATTTGGTTAGTCTTTTGTGGTTTTTGGCTGCGATTTGCAAGCTGGGACACAAATGTGCGACCCGACCCCATAAATCGCATGACTGCTAAATTTAATGCCATAAATCTGATGCTCCTCTGGGCGAGCAGCAGCAGCAGCAGCACCAGCAGCAGCACCACTGGCAATAATGTTTAGTGTGGTGCTGTCCTTGTGGCTCACCGAATCCACCAGCTGCTGTATGCTGCAGGCGCTGCTACGTTTCGAGTGTGTGTGTTGTGTGTGTGTGTGTGCGTGCGTGTTTTTTGTTCACATACATAAATTTTTGGCATCATATTTTAACGCCATATTAATATGCACTCGCCCATAAATCAATGCTGTCTCCTTCCCGCTCGCACACACGCCGTCTAACTCTTTCGCACGTTTGCCACATGCGCCACACACACGCACACACACACACACACTCACACACATAGCTGAGCAGACACAAAATGCGCGTTGTTAACACGTTTGCATTTTGCTTGCCATCGATGGACGACGGCTATCGTTTATCGATAATACATCAGATTTATGTGCTTTGGCTGCGATGCCAGCTGCCGTGGCAGGCGCTTCCACACGCGCTTATCTGGGCCAACTTGCCAAATGGAATGCATTAAATTTGCAGTAAATTTCAAATGGTATAGCAATGGTAGTTGCATCAATCATGATTGAAGCAAAGTTTTACGCATTTAACCAGTGTTCGCAAACAATCACAGTCTGTCTAGCTCCCAAATCATGTTGAATGATCTCAGTCAAGCTCGATCATCGAAGTAACAGTCAACCTCAGTCTTCAATCAAGCTCAATCTTGGCTGATTGTGATTTATGATTATTTGAATGATACGTTCAATTATATGTAACGCATTTGCTTTCATCAATTACATTTAACTGCCAATCATTTCTTATGCTAAATCAGTCAAGCAATGAATCAATCAATCTTTCATAAACCTCTTGATGTTCATTATCATTAGACAATTGAAAATTTAAGCACTCAATCGGTTAACAATAGCAGTCCAATTAGTCAATCAATTTCAAGCCAATCAATCATAAGAAATCGCTTTTTTTAATGTTCAACAAGGCAATTAGACAAAACGACTTGCGGATTCGCATTGATATTATGCTAATGGGTCTCCGTCTAAGAGAATCGGGAACAGCAAATGGGGGGATGGGGAATGCTAATGGCGCCGTACAAAAATGTTTTCATACCCCCCTCCGCTTCCCACACCTGCCTCAGCTGCTTGACAACGCCCAAACATGTCAACTAATGCGACCTAATGATGCCGATGTCGATGCCGTTGTCGATGCCGATGTCGATGCCGTTGTCGATGCCGTTGTCTATGGCCGATGTCTTGGCAATGCGCCTAGCCTAAAGAACAAACAGAGCTGCAGACAGGCCGAAAGGCAGAATGGGTGACATGGGACCTCCACACATACGCAATTACTCATATGAGGCACGACAAATTAACGTCAACGAACGTGCTTCAATTTGGCTGTTGAGCTTTTAATTTAAGCGAACGCACACGCACACATGTACTATTGTTCCATATGTGCTTGCAGGGAGCCTACACTGAGAAAAAGAAATGCCTTGACACATGTTTGCATTCCAAGCAGACATTTTAATTATCGAAGCTGATTGATTGATTGATGGGTCGCATAGAACTCCAGCCAGACAAGACTCTCTGATGTTAGCTAACGAGCAGCCAAAATAGTTCACAAAGAAAACAAAAATAAACAAATGCATCGATTTATCGATTAATCGAAGAGCGTAAAAAACTAAACTAAGACAAAAATACTATGAAAAGTTGCAGTCGATACCAAAATTGAATACTTGGTTGGGCCAACCCCATGCCAAATATAACATAATGAGCAGGGTGTACACACACACACACACACACACGCAGATACACACTATGTGTGTGTGTGTGTGTGTATCGTATAGCCCATCATTAATAAATAAAGAGCGAGATAGAGAGGCAGCTAGGGGGAGCGGCATGTAGTTCTATTAAGTTAACAAGCTTTTCATTTAAGTGGCTCGCAATTGGTCGAACAACTGGAACTGGAACTGGAACTGGTAGGGGGACAAGGAGTGGAACTGGAGCCTGCCAAAGGACACGCGCGCGCCCAAACAAAACAGGAGACAAACAAATTGAAGAAGTTGCTGCTGAAGGGGGACTGCAAGGGATGGGGAGGGGCTATAGACGAAAAAAAAAAAACATAGCTTGGCACAGTTTTTCCGCGCCTTTCTTTGTAAGGCTGCACAAGTTGCCAAGAGGCTACTAGATGGCGGGGAGGGGGCTGCGACGCAGCACCAATTAAATTTGATTACAATTTGTGGCAAAAGCCATAGGAAGCACATCACACACCCCGCGTCGCCCCCTCCCGACAACGAAATAAGCAACCCTACCAAGGCTGTGGGCATTGGGGTTGGGAGTGTGGAAAAAGTCGATAAATTTGTGTGTGTGTGTGTGTGTGTGTGTGTGTGTGTGTGTGTGTGTGTGTGTGTGTGCGGGGAGCAGCATGAAATTGACAACGACTCAATTTGGCAGAACAGAGCCGGGCACAGGACATCGACAGACGAGTTACTGGACACAGGACACTCCTTTTAATGTCAAGTCGTTATTTATATTTAGCCATCAGCTAAGCCCCGAGAAAAATTACAGCTTGAAAGGGTGTGTGAATTCGATTAGTGAATTTTTGTTTGTTTTCCTTTTTACTGGTCACACGCAATAAGCGGAACCGGAAATGCGAGCCGTTAAGATCAACTAATTGAATCTACGTGCTCTATGTGCCAGCAAGTGGCTCTCCAAGCTAATGAGAGAGTGAGAGAGGGAGAGTGAGAGAGAGAGAGAGAGAGAGAGCGAGCGAGGGGGAAGAGGGACATGGCAAAGGGTTGCAAAAGTCCAGGACAAAGTTACAAAAATTTATGAAGCATTTTCTTAATTGCACTTCCTTGAAGAAAAATAATTTATTTAAACGACAAGCGCACACCTTGGCCTCTAGCAACATGTTACGGCGCCAGCTGAAGAGGGCTAAGGCTGGGTGGGGGGAGAGAGTTAGAGGTCACGCCCTGACTGACTGTCGGAATAGTTGCTGCTGCTGCTGCTGCTGCTGCTGCTGCTGCTACCTGACAGCGGCGAATGTCGTGTTGCGTCATTTTAATTGAAATTTTCCTTGAAATATACTTTTTTCTTTGGCAATTGGCGCAAGTTTTAATGGTCGAAACGGTTTGGCAACAAACGACATGTACTTGAAGTGCGGCCATACCCTAACTAAAAGTCTCTTTTACGACGGGTCGTTTGCTACACAACAGACCACGAAACCAATTAGAAGTTGGAGAAACTCTCTATTGGAATTATTTATAGCTTTTAAAAAGTATTTCAACTGCTTTAAAGGAGAAACATCTTCCTTTGTGTATATGTCCTGGGCAAAGCTCAGCTTTCTCTTTAGGCTAGGTGAGAAACTCCTCTCAAAATGTTCACTAGTTATCAAGGATTTGATTAGTTACAAAAAAGATTTTCATAATATTTTATTTCTTTATCTTTGCTGCAATTGTTCAAGGCAACTCTGGCTACTCGCTACCTGCTACTCGTTACCCGTTGCTCAATACTCGTTACTCGTCATTTTGTGCCTGACTAATTTGCGTTCTTTGTTGCGGTGAGACACAGGCAATGCCAGTCGATTGGCCGCATGCAAGCACAAGAGTTTTCCAAGGATTGCTTAGAGATGCCAGAAAACCACAAAAGGCAAGAAGGAGCCAGAGAAGGAGAGAGAGAGAGAGTGGGAGAGACAAACTAAATCGAGTGACTAATTGACTACAGTAAAGCCTAAAAAAGAAGCACAGCTTTTGGCGAAACTCAAGTGCGAATATATCACAATGCATCTGCGGAAAGCAGGGAGGGAGTGAAAGAGTTAGCATGCAAATGCTGCAATTGAATTGAAATGTTCTCAAAAGCACAGCAGAGCGCAAAAATAATCAAGTTTGGTTATATTTGCCAGCGCTCAAGCGTTGCCAGATTGTTGCTGTCAAACCAATTGACAGACGGTGCGCATCTAATTTCCAGGAAAGCCGCAGAGGAGCCCAAAGTGCCCGAAGTGCCCGAAGTGAATGCTATGCGAATGCTCTGTGAAAGCAATGTGAATGTGCATGCCAAATTAAATGCTCGCAGGTATTCAGCAGCAAATGAAGTGTTTGAACCCGTCAAAGCGCAGCCGTACAAATTCAAATGGAATTCTGGAAATCGCATAAGCCATGAGCTGCTCATATGGCAAATGACAAAGATGAGTAGCCAGAGGGTTGGCAGGGGTGGCGGGTGGCACACAATTTGTGAAACAGTGCATATCGAATGAGTTTCCGATAGTTTATTCGCTTAAAAATCGATTAACCTATTTCCGATAACTACTGCAATGCGCATCCGCATCCGCATCCGCATCCGCAGCCTGGCCAGACCTACATATCTACCTCCCCCGACGTCACCCTTTGAACTGCCAGTCAAACATGTTAAATGTCCTGATTGCTGCCGCTTGTGCCTGGCCTGCTGTCAGGCAATATCATTGTTGTTGCTGTTGCTGTCGCAGCTGTTGCAGTTGCACTTATCGCTGCTGCGGCTGCCGTTGCAGTTGTAGCTGTTGTTGTTGCAGTTGTTGTTGTTGTTGTTGTTGTTGTTATGATAGAAAGTGGCGCATCAGTGGTAATTCGAACCGTGCCCTGCTCAAACATTTTGTGCATACAACAACAACAATTGCTTGGCCAGGCTGCGTTTGTTGTTGTTGCTGTGGTCGCTCCACATGTCACGTTGTTGTCCTGTTGACACTGCGGTCGATTATCGCATAGATATGACAGATATATCGCATACATTGGCTAGCAAATTATGACAGTCATTTGCACACACACACACACACACACACGCACGCACACAGAGAGTTACACACATGTGTGTGCGCGAAGGGCGAAGCAAACAAATGTTATAAAGTTTCCTGTTTAAATGGAAAGCCACGAAAATCCTGATTAAATAATCCAAAACTAAATGGTGCACGTTTGAAAGTTAAAACAAGTTGATTTTACATATAATTTGCAAATAATTACAATTTGGAAAAAATTGCATAAATGGTCTTTTGCAGCAACGAAAATGCGGTTTTCAATATTTGGATGCGTTTATGAATATTTAGTTTTTATACGACTTAGGAAAGCATAAATGGGATTATGTTATCATGTATTCATCATATGCAAATGTACAGCAATATATGATATTACAGTTGCAATATAAAATGCTCTCCCTCACCCTCTCTCTTTCTCTCTCTCTTCAGCTTTATACGTTTTGAGTGGAGGTAAGAAGGCATTGTGGCACTTGACATTGCTGCTAATATGTCTAGTAATTAAGCTTGGTGCCGACAAAAGACGGTTGAAAGGACGGACAGACGGACTGAGGGACATTGCCTGAGGCAACACTTATAAAGTGAAAAGTGTTGACATGTTGACATCGCGTATGGTAGCTGATGCATAGCAGCTGTGTGTGTGTGTGTATCTCACTCACACTCACATACTTCCTCATTTACCATTTCCAGTCTATTTTATTTGCAACATTTGCAGCACAGAAAGCGTTGGCCTAAAAGTAGGCAACACTTTTTGGAAGTGGCCCCATAAGCCCCCCCCCCCTCTCACATCATATCCCTTTCTTTTTGCTCACATTTGTGCAAGCTTATTTAGGCATTGGCAGCACTTTTGCAAAATGCCCTGAAAAGTAGGCAACACATTTTGCATTGGCTCGTGAGCTGCCCAAAGAAGTAGGCAACACTTTTGGTTTGTACTCATCAAATTTCAACCAACCGCTAGGAGGAGGAATGGGAGGAGCAAGGGGCTACCGCCGTAAAGGCAACAAAATGCAAATCAAATTAAAGGCATGTCCGCCCACAGATGATGCAAACAAACAAAGCGAAGCACCGCCCATACTCATGTGTTTGCGCTTGTTAATTAACTGACAATGGTGTGCGTGTGAGTGTGCGTATCAGTGTGTGTATTTTTAAATGTCTGGCTACACACACACACTCTCACACTCTCACACTGCTCACACTTTCGCACACACACACGCTGCGCAGGAGACAGTCAGCCGTGGCACAGATGGCCCGCCCGCAAGTGTTTGCTAATTTTATTAAACCCTCTTGCGCTTAATTAATAGAAAATGATTGCGCAAACAGACGTCGCACACACACACACACACCCATACACACAGCATGGTGGGTCTGTGGATGGAACAGCAGCTGCAAAAATATTAGCCACTATTAAAAGCTAAAGCGCAGTTGGGTTGTTTTCATCACCTGCCGCTGGTGCTCTGTCTTAACCCCGCAGCTTTAAAACTATTCAACCATAAAACGACCCACACACACTCTCAAGCACACACACACACACACACACATAGATGTCGGCGAAGCGTAAATTCATTTACCGCAGCGCAGCGAAGCCGGCAGCCAACACACAACACAAAAAGCTTTTTACACAAATGAGTTTATGGATAGTCCCAGTCCAAGCCGACAGCTCCTGCACACACACAAACACCCACACACACACACACACACACGCACACACACACACACGAGGGTAGCCACACAAATTAATACATTATTTTTAAAAGATAAATTTCAAGCATGTCGTCCCACTCGCTCGCTCAATCGCTATCTCGCTCGCACACTGACTAGCAAACAATTAAATCAGTGAAATCCACACGCAGCTTTTGGCACAAACTCCCCTCCCCCATTGCCACTCCTCACCCCCGCATCCCTAGCAAATTGCCCCCACATGATGCCGCCTGCTGGCGTCTACCCACAAAATGTTCACAACTTTTCAACTTAAATTCATTTTGTGCGCCAAAGCGCTAAAGTAAAGTGCCTGCCCATAGGGGGCGGCGGGGGGAACGGATCCATAGGAGGTGGGGTGGGGGGGAGAGTGCGGCGAGGTCTTGGGGGTTGCTTTTGAGCCAGCCAGCCAAGTGGCATCACACATTTTTCTCGTGGTTTGTTGTAAATTTGTTTTCGTTCACTTGCAACGTTGTGACACCGCAGCAGCAGCAGCAACAACAACAACAACAACAACAACAGCAGCTCACGGTTGTAAAGCGGGCGGAGGGCAAGGGAGGGGCTGGGTGGGGTCTCATAGGTTGGTGTGTGAGGCATGGTTTGAAAAGCTACCGAAAAGCAGCCAGAAAGCCGCAACTTTTGGATGCTGCCTTCAGCGCATGTTGTTGTTGTAAATCAGAGCCTGCGACTCTCAAGGCAGCAGCTGCCATTGTTGTTGTTGTTGTTGCTGTTGTTGTTGCTGCTGCTAAAAGCGTAGATAATAAATTAAACGCAGCACGCTTCAAGTCAAATAGCTGCGCTCCAGCCCGCCGCCCCCACCACAAAATGAGTAAGCAGCTATACATGTAGGGAGCAGCAAGGGGCTGTCAGGGTTGTGAGGGTTTATCAAAAGAATGTCTAGGGCCAGGGCTCAGATAACATTCGATTGTCACGTGCTGCAATCTATTATCGGAATTGAGACGCTGAGCTCAAAATCTAAAATGACAACAATTATTCGAAGTCAATATCCACAGAAAAATTCATTTATATATATTAAAGAGTTTTCCCTGCCTCACTGACTGACTCACAAGAAAATTGAGATGGGAAAATTCTAGCTTCAAGTGGGGGAAAAATTGTCCTCAAAGTTTATGTAAGAACGCAGCCGCATAGCGTGAGCGTCAGACTGACAAGCGAGAAGTCGCTGGCTCAAATTCTGCTGAAATTATCAGCTTTTATTTCATTTCGTTTCATTTGCAAAGAGAAGAAACTTATAAAAGCTCTCAAGGAGCTTTGTCTTTAAGAAATGCCTAAATTTTAGTTCTTATCAAATGGGATAAGGGCAAGGAGCATATTCAGGTATATGTCTATTCCAAATTAGAGCGAAGTCAGAAGGTCAACAAGTTTTCATATTTTAAGCTATGAATTATTTTATGTTTATTCGTCGAATGATTGAGATGAACATTCAACTGAATGTCAATAGATATTCAAATGCCGACTTCTCTTTTACGTGAAATACTTCGAGCCACGCCCACTGACCAGCTGGCAGCTTCTTTTGCAGACGAAATGTAACCAAAAACTTGAGCGCATAATTTATGAAGCGAGTTGGCAGAGCTTCGCTTCAAAGTGTTACAAAAAAAAATATAAATAAAAGCAACTAAACGAAAGAAAGACAAAAAATAACCAAAAAAGTTGCGCAAATGCTTTACTAGATAAAATGCCAAGGCACAAAGGCGTCGGGTTTGAGGGGCGGTAAAGTATGATGATGGTGTGTGTGTGTGTGCGTGTGGGCGGGGGGTGTTGTTTGCTTGTTTGTGTTGAGGTAGGGCGAGGTAGCGACACGTCAACCCTTTTGTTTCAAATTAAAATTTACATATTTTAATGTGCAAAGTTTTGTGGAGCGCTGCTTACACGGCAGCTGCCCGGCAAAAACAACAGTAACAACAACAACAACAACAACAATTTGCAACGAGCCAGACAAGAGAGGAAGAGGTAAGGGGGGGAATGAGTAGGGCAGGTAATGCGAGAGGGAAAGGCGCTCAAAAGTTGCTCCGTTTGCCAAAAGGTTGGCAGTAAAAAATCAAATTGACCTGTAAATATAATTTAAAAGGTGGCAGCAAAAACAGCAGCAGCAGCAACAACAACAACAACAACAATGACAACAACAACAATGACAACACGAAACGTGTTTAATTATCAAGTTGTAAACAACAACAACAACAACATCAGCAGAGACAAAGACAAAAGCTGAGTAAAAACGCGTTTTTAGCTGCCGCATTCAATTTGGTTGAGGCAACATTTTCTGCCTTTGTGTGCGTGTACGCGTGTGTGTGTGTACTTCTGTGTGTGTGTGTGTGTACTTCTGTGCGTGTGTGTGTACTTCTGTGTGTGCGTGTGTGTGTAAAGGTGTGTGTATTGCATGCCTTCAAGCGCTGGCGTTTCAAAATTTTGTTAATTTGCCATTGTCAGCTAATGAGCGAGAGCTATGAGTGCCAGTCAAAGCAGAAGAGATAGAGAGGTCGAGAGGGGGAGGGGCAAAGGGGCTCACAAATAGTTTCCCCAGAGGGGGTCGAGCGGGGCTTGCAAATTATGCTGCTTTACTCAGATTACAAAAAAGTTCCGTCTAAGCACAATTGCGAAAAATGACTGAAGAGCTAAACAAAGCGGGGCACCAAATCCATTTGGCATTGACAAGGGGCATAGAGCGGGCATTTGTGTTAAATGGAGAGGAAAGAAGTGAAGAGAGTTAAATGCAGCTCTGGAAATTAAATTATGCCACTAAATATAGAAGAGGCAAACGAGCAGCTTTAGTCTAAGCCTCATCTATATAATCAAGGGCGGGGGTATTCAGGGCAATAAACAATACTCCATTTAAGTGAACAGCTTCTTTGACGTATTATGGGAACATCGCCCTGGCCAATTGGCCGATTTCAATTCGAAATCCATTTTTTACTTGTTAAAACAATAAGTTGGGGAAATACCCAAAGTTTCCGGTCTCTATCTATACGTACATATACCACAGCCCTGCCAGGTGCACAGTTTTCTTGCTTTCCATTTTAGGTTCAAGGTCGATTGGATGGTAAATATTCCATCAATTTCTACAGCTGCGTGTGGCATTAGTCAAAATACCGTATAAGCGAACGGTTTGTAGTTCACAAAGGGTGACTACTGTACTTCAGCTTCTTAGCACACTCAATCAGTCAGTCAATCAGGACAAGCTGTTTTTGAAATAGGCACAGATATGAATGCTTTTATGGTTTCTCACGTCCTTTGAATGTTTTCTCGACACGACTTCGAATCAAACTTTCGGGTGGGTGTTAAGGGAGAAAGGGGGCTGGGGGTGCTGGTAGGCGTGTCAGCAGTTGTGGTTTGTAATTGCTTGTCAATTGCGCAGATGGTGACCAACAACTGGCACATGCAACTATTCACATAATCAACATTCTAGGGGCTGTTGTAAAGCGGGGCGTAAAGTTCCTTGGCTTCACACACAAGAGTGTGTGCGTGTGTGTGTGTGTGTGTAAATTAACACCATTTAACGCTAATGTAAAGCAAACAATTTGATGTATTTGCCTTGTACTGCGCGAGTGTGTGTGTGAGAGTGTATAAGGTATATACTATATAAGTATATGTATGCGTGCGTGTGTGTGCTTGTGGGTGTGTAAGCCTGTGTGTGTATCATTCTATTTGCACTTGTATGTGTATTTTTCATCAACATTGTTTGGCGTTATGACAACGCCGCGTTGTCCACACTCCACAGACACACGCACACACACGCACATTCACATTAACATTCCCATTTACATTCACATTGGCCATCATCAACAAACATTGAGGATATGTCCTGCCCCTCCCTTTTACCGTTGCCCACCCTATGCTTACCTGCAAAGTATGCCAACATGGCGGTTAGGACGACGGATATGAATATTAAGGCGATGCTCAAGCATTTCCAGGAACATCGGTGTTGACAGCGTTTATCTATGTGAAACCTGCAAAAGAAACAAAGCAAACCAGTGAGCGAATGAGTAAAAGAGACAAATTGAGAAGGTGAGATGGACAGAGAGAGAGAGAAAGAGAGAGGAAAGAGAGAGGGAGTGAGGGAGATGGCGTTAAACAAACTGTGCAATGCATTTGTAATTAACAACTGGCAAACAGCAACAGACACCATATAAAGAGAAACAAGGTGAAGCAAGTGAAGCTGGGATAAGTTAGCCTAGAGAGGGACGATGGCTGCTTGTAACGAGTTGCCGGAGTGACAACAGTGAGCGCTACTCTCTATATATGGTTTCGAAAGGATAACACTCGAAGCTGGCCCAATATTACTCGCTGGTATCCTCTCGTTTCTTTGGGTAGGTCAGCAAACTACTTTAAATCGACACCTTTACTCGTTACTTCAGATACGTCATGACTCAAAATTACACGCTACTTTAAGCATACTCGTTACTTTTTTTGACTCGCTCCTCAATACTACTCGCTTCCATCACTCGCTACTTTGGATGAGTAGAAACTCTAAGGTACTCGATATCCAAAATCACTTTCCAGGCTATAAAATATCGTCATCTGAGAGTACTCGTTAATTTAAATGAATCGCTAACCTAAAACTTTTGTTACTTTTGAATACTCGCTACTCTCAAACACTTTCGCCCATTGCTTTTATAAACGATAATCAACTAGTCTAATGCACTCGCTACTTTACCAAACATTCGTTACTTTAAATCATTCGTCTTTTCTATCCAACTAAGACTGCTGTCACTACTTTACTCGCTACTCGTTAGTTTTAAGGCAAGTGCTCTCATCTCTATCGAATACCGAGCATTACATATGCAGCGTAAACCCATGACGCAGTGTGGAGTGAGTGAAAAAGTTGGTTTAGCCGTTTGACATGGCACAAGGACCACAGAAACCAACGAAAGACACACTGCACACACAAACACACACACACACACACACACACACACACACACACACACACACACATGCACCAATGGGTTTGTCAACTGTCAACTTTTTTAATAAAGCAACGCAAAATGACACTGCCCTTGCGTCACAGCTGCCTCTACTTAATTGCATAAAAGTTGTAGAAAAGATTCTGTTTGCATGGCCTGAAAAAGGACTACAACTACATACTTCAGACTGGATCCTATGTAAGCAATGATGAAGTTAATTACCAGACCTAATGAGCCTACTTGTTCTTGGGGCAATTGAAATTGTGAAACAGTAGGGGAAATTATCTTTTTAAATTTTCCGACTATGTATCTTCTGCTAAGGAACGGAGTTTAATCAACGACAGAACGGAAGAAACATTGAGAGAACTTAGGAGATATTAATAGGGGCGCAAGAAGCATCTCATTGCTTCTCAGTGAGAAGTTGCAGACAGTAGCTGTGCTTAACGTTTGTGATACAATGAAAGATGAAATGATAATGAGAAGGATTTTAATTGAATAAAAAAAGCGCGAGAAGCGAATCAAGAAACCACAGGATGTTTGAATAGACGTTAGAAAATGATTTTAAAAATGTTTCAAGGAAACGCAGAAGAAACAAAATTCCAAATAGGTCGATTGAAATATGAAACTAGGGACAAGCAATTCAGAGAAAAGAAGTGAGAAGTGAAGTAAATTGAAAACATACAAGTTGTCAAAAAAGCCAAGGGAGAAGCGAAGTGAATGTTTAACAGCTGTTGAAATGGGCCAAGAGAAATCTGAAGCGAAAATAGGCAGAAAACTAGAGAAGCGAGGTGAAAATGTTGAAAGTTGACAACTTTTGGGGCACAAAAGGAAAAAAAAGAGAGAAGCGGCGGATATTTAAAAGTTCTTGGTCACATAAATCAAAAAGATGAAATTCAAGAGTGCGCGAGAAGCTATACAAATTAGATAGCAGATGCTTGCAGCTCAGCGCCCGGCTACAGGAAGCCAAACAGAGCCAGCGAGAAGCGAAACGATAAGTTCGTCAAAAAGGGTTTCGACAGCAAAGTGCATAAACAGCTGCAGGCTGACAGCCAGACGGGCAGGCGGGCAACTCATTTACTTCTACCCACAGCCGGGTGCACTCAATGGAGTGTAAAGCGTGTGAATGTATTTATTTTCCAGGCCGGACGCATTGTTGACCCACCGTTTGACCCACTGTTAATGGATGAATGGACGGATGGATGGATCCATGAATGGGTGGATGGGGGATGGGTGGATGCTTACCTGGATGGCGAATATGGCGAATAATGTGGTGCATGCGCTGAGTGCGAATTACGCAACGGGAATCCAGGCATAACCAATGGCTGTGAGCCGCTTATCTGGCAATGCGGACCGGCAACTCCGCTGCCCGGCGGACCGACAGACACTTGCGGCCCGCCCACTTGACCGCCAACGCCCACACCGCCGGGCATGGTACCAGCGCCCATTGGCATGCCGACGCCGCCGCGATCGATGCCACCATGGCCGATTGTGTTGCTGCCAGTTGACATACTTTGTGGCATCTGTTGTGGGTGGCCGCCCAATCTGCAAAAAAGAAAGAGATGGCGTCAGTGTGTGTGACCATAATAGAGAGATAGGGAGGGAGAGACTGAGAGAGAGAGAGAGAGGGAGAGAAAGCGCTGCTTGTAATGCGGAAATTAAAACATGTTCAAAGTTTTTCGCTCGACAATGTAATATTTAAATCTGAGCTATATACACATATAGGAAAAATATAATCTATATATATATATAGATATATATATAAATATGTATACACCATTTTTTGTGGGGCCGCTGTTGCCAGGGGGCGTGGCACTTAACACAAAAGGCATTGCTATTGTTTTTTGGGCTTGTTGCTGTTATTGTTATTATTATTTTTAACGGTTAAGTGATGCGGAAATTTTAAATTAAAAAACATAAATCAATGCGTATGTGTGCCAGTGTGTGTGTGCGAGTGTGTGTGTGTGTGTGCGTGTGTGTGCGTTTGTCCTTTGTTTCATTATCGTTGCACAGCAGCCGGGCTGACATGTTGTTGTTGTTGCTGTTGTTTGCATTTTATTATCGCTCAACATTAAGCGGAAATGCAGCTACAGGCTGCGACGCCGGCAGCGACGCTGGCTGCACTGCCGCTGCCCCCGTAAATATGCAACACATTTTGCAGCTGCCGCCTTTTTCACGCGCCGCCCGCAAGTATGCAACTTGTATTATTTTTTTTTTATATGTAACTGCCTGCGCTGCGATTTACAAGACAAAGGACTCGAATTACCGCATGCACACACACACACACACACAGACACACATAGGCACGCCCGCAAGTACTTTGCGTGTGCGTGTGTGTGCACAAGTACTTATATGGCATATAGTGTATATACAGTTGGATACATGTTTGCATTGCGTTGAGAGAGACCGAGCACTTGAAAACTGCGCACACAAAAATATGCAATTAAGTTTTTTATTTTTTTCGGTGCGACATTGTTGACATTTAAAGAGCTTTAAAATTGTTACAAGCTTGCACGCAGTTAAACATCGCGCGGCGAAACTCTAGTTAGCAGATCCAAAGTACAAAGAAAACGCAACTGACGATCTGCTTAACTGGCAATGCGTCTTTGCAATGCATGAGAGCAGATAATAGACGCGAAATGGAACATATTGAATACATTTCAAAGGTTGCATATTCCTGATCGAAGCCAGAATGAATATATCTGACACATCTTTCTTATTCAGCTTTTCGTACTACAGTCTGTCTCTCGCTTCTCTCAAATCTCCTCCCCATGTAAAGATCCGCAAACTATTTACAGTCTCAACTCCAGCGAAGGAACAGATGTAAACTTAAGCTATTTTCTAGTCTACAGAAGCACATTACGAACCGATATATGTGCTTGGGGCCCGACTTGCTGCTCAACTTGAAACCGACTGCGAAGTTCAGTGGATTTATTGTGAAATGGAGTCGGACGAACACTTCGGCAGGCAGTTCATTTGATATTTTATGGTTGTATTGTCTGTGTGTGTGTGTGTGTGTGCTGCAAGATAATTTAACTTTCGCTGCGCTCAAAACTTATTTTTGCCTTTGTGTGCTGCCATATTTATAAGCTGACATTCCCAATTCCGTTTGGGCCCAGAGTTCGCCGAAATTAGTCAGCAAAGTGAAATTTTTATAGAATTTGTGACGCCAGTTCAGACAGTTTTATGGATGCAATCCTTATATTTATTTCGTTTTCAACTTTAATGGCAGCCGCTCTCGTCCGCACTCACCCCCGCTCCACCCCCGCCTCAGCTCTGGCTCTCTTTTGGCGTGAATGGCGAGTGCATTTGACATATCACATTTTGGCCCGCTCGCTCGCTCGCTCGCTCGACTCTTGTCAAATTTTTGTGTGCTTTGGACGCCATTTTGGCTTTGTTATTTATGGCCATGTCAAGCGGTCGCCAGCTGGTCAAGAGCTGCGCGACCAATGCCCCCCCACTTCGGGCAGCCCCCGCTCCGCACAGGCATGGCCCCGAGCGTGGCCTGCATTTGACATGCGGTTGCGTGCGGGCCAAAAACTTTTTTCTTTTTCTATTTTTGTTTTTTTTTTCCCATTCTTTTTGCTTTTGCATTTGGCCTTTAGCAATTGGTAAGCCGGCGAAACGTTTGGCCGAAAAATGCCGATTGGCGCGCTTAGCATTGCAAAAATCAGTTTGGGTTACCAAAAATGAACCATAATGTGGCATCAGGCCTTACGCCCCGCCCCCACACTCCGCTCTCCCATAGCTGACCCTCAACTGCAGCCCAGCGCTGCGCTGACCAACAAATCGGAATTTTCAAATCAACCCAAAATCAAGCTGCAAATTTACGAGTCGCCTACAAAAGTTGCCACCGAGTAAAGCAACCAGATCAGCCAAATTTATACATGGCACACACACACACACACACACTGAGAGAGAGCGAGAGAGGCGCCAAGGAAGAGCAGCAGGGTCCAAATGAGTGAGAAAGCCGCTTACAACAAAATCAACGACAACAGCAGGCGGCCAGTCCCTGTATGTGTGTGTGTGTCTGTGGAAGATAAATGTGCTTGTGTGTGTGAGTGTGCGTGTGTGTGTGTGTGTTTGGGGGCAGCTTAGCAAACGCTAAGCCAGAGAGCGTTGAGCGCAAGCTGTGCCTGTGATTTATTAGCAACAATAATAGAATTAAACAATTTAAATTAAGTTGTAGCCGAAAACCATAAACAGTCTGCCAAAGGAGGCACCACACAGTGCTGCATGGGGGGAGGCGCCACCAAATGCACGCAACGGGGCGTACCACAAAAACAACAACAGCAACAAACAGACAAACAAACAAAAAACAAGAGAGAAATAAAAACACTTTTGCTGTGCACTTTTTTGTAGTGTATGCGAAAACAAAAAATAGACTACTTTTTGTTGGCTTTACAACGT
Organism: Drosophila kanekoi; assembly: GCA_037075305.1. NCBI lineage: Eukaryota > Metazoa > Arthropoda > Insecta > Diptera > Drosophilidae > Drosophila > Drosophila kanekoi. The sequence goes on along the minus strand of JBAMCE010000451.1, from coordinate 9,260,219 downwards.
TTTCTTCCTTTTCTTTCGGAGTTTTTCGGGGATTTGGCTTTTGTTGACCTCAACGAACTAAGCCTAGAGCTGAGCTATCGCTGGGAAATTTGGTATGGACTACAGAAAGTGGTTTTAATTAAGAAACGACCAAACAGTTTGTAGACAACTTTAAAAAAAGTGCTCAGATTTTGTTATATGCCGCGTTTTATGCCTTTCTGCAGCCTGCTGAGTGCTTATGGCTTCGAGACTTTAAATATTCTCTAGACTGAACGATTATAAAAGTTAGAAATGAAGCTTAGCTTGAAAGGAAACTAACGTAAGGAAATTTGGTATACGCTGCGCTAAGAAAATCTCAACAATTTATGGATATTTGCAAGGAGTTTTCAAGACTTTCATATGAGGCTAAGTAAAACCAAGTCTTAAGCCAGGCTAACGACGTGAAGTGTGTCACGGGCTGCTCCTTAGTCGAAAAGCCTTAAATTAACAACTTTTTACAGTTACATTTAATAGTTCTTAACATTTGGCATTGCCAGTGTGACCAGCTTTGAGATTGAAGCAACTGAAATATCGTTAAAGGGCAATGCGCATTCGACGCAGCTCGGCTGCATTTGCCCAAAGCTTGACCAGCTGCGGGCGACGATGGATCCACACTAAATGTTTGTTGCCAGAGGTAGTTAATGGCGGGGGCGTCAAGTGGTGCTGTGGGGGGCAGGGCAGGGCAGCAGAGGGCTACATGTGTAGTCTCGCGTCGCCAGGAGGGCATTACAAATGCTTCCTGCGCATAAATGTGGCAGCAATGGTGAGTCCAGCGTGTGTGTGTGCGTGTGTGTATATATTGCTGCCATTATTACTTGCTTTTGTTGTTGCTGCTGACAAGCCCCCCACACAGTTTGACCCCAAATGAGGCGCCCTCGTTCCCGCTTGACAGCCAGCAGGTCGCAGTCCACTCGACGGGGCAGCAGCAACAAAAAGCGAGCAAAAAAGTGTTGCATACTTTTGAGTGCAGCGCAACGCATTTTGCAACTTCAAATGGCATTTGTAGTTGTCGTTGCGCGTTGTTGTTGTTGCCATGGCAAATTGTTCTCTCAGTTGTTGTTTTGAGTGTGCATTTAATTTAATTTTTATTTAAATGCAGCGCATAAAAATTTAAAGCCCTTTGCAACGCAATTGTTATTGTTGTTGTTGTTGTTGTAACTACTGAAAAACAACAATTATTGCTGCAAAAGTCAGCCAGAAAATCACTCGAAGCGCAACATTACGCAACTTAATTGCCTTTTCCCAGCTGTTGAGGCTTAGATTTAACGTAGATAACATCTGGCTTGGAGATATCTTCTCACTTGCATTGTCCAAACTCTAGCTTGTATCTTGTATCTACTGGATGCAGTATATATTCCTAGTTCGATAGATACATATTCATTCTGTGCATTGCTTCATCTAGTTCAATCTCTGCTATGTTTTAATGCATATCATGCATATTCTATCTTCTAATGCATCTTGAATGTTTCATATAATATCCCATGTCCTTAACCTATATCTTATATCTCGAATCTTCTATCTTGTATCTGGTAACTGTTATCTATCTGATATCTTTAGGTTAAACATACTCTGCTTTAAACTATTTATCTTTGATATTTATCTTACAACTCGTGTTTTTATCTTGTATCTAATACGCTATATCTTAAATAGTTGTCTTATATCTCACATAATCTATCTTCTCATACTCCTATATCTAATATCTCGCATCTTATATCCTCGAGCTATATCTCGTATCTTCTAGTTTTCATCTAGTAAACTGTATCCAAAGTATTTTTCGGACGTTTATTATCTTCCATCTTGTTCCTTATGCTCGATATATCTTTAATTTTTATCAGTTATGGACATGTCTTGCCTTAGTCTTTGACTGAACTCTTTCTGGTTCAATTTCTGCCACTTCAAAGCCTCGTCTGCTTTTCCCACACACCCAGACACACACACACACACACACACACAGACACTCTGTGTGTGCGTTTATCTTTAAATTCTGTCGCTTAATCCAATTGCTGTATTCAGTTTATGGGACTCGGTTTCATTTGCAATTGGCAGTTGACAGGTTTCAATGCAGGTTCATAGGACTCTAAGTCCAATCAATTAGTTGCGCTGATTTGTTTGACAAACTGCAGCAATTGTTGTTGCTGTTGTTCTTGTTGTTGTTGTTGTTGTTGTTGTTGCTGTTGTCGTCACTGTTGTTGCATTAGTCGCTGCGGCCACGTAGCGTTTTTGTAGTTTGTTGTCTTTTGTGCACCAATTTCGCTTGTAATTTCGCCCAACTCCTTCAAATGTGCCGCATGCCTCACACCCTCCCGCAACCTAGCACTCTGTGTGTGTAGTGTGTGTGTGTGTGTGAATTATTATTGATTTTGCGCTTCATTTTTCTAGCACGTTTCCGCACAGCGTGTAATTTTGTTTGGCTTTATCTACGGCGCGTAGCCCGACCGACCGAACAACGCCTGAAAAACTTGCTCGCACAGGGCCAGGCAGGGGCGTAGAGTAAAGGGGGTCAGTCAGCAGGCGGCAAACGACCGCGAACCGCGAGACCAAAACCGACCTGTGGGAGCCTTTCCCTCTCTCGGTGTGTGTGCGAGTGTGCCTGCGAGTGTATGTGTGTGTGAAAATTTTGCGAAAATCACGTTTTGGGCGTTGTTAGTTTAGCGTTGTGCGGGCACGACTTGACCCAACCGAATGAGCAGCTCGAACAATGGACGCAGAATTTCAAAAACGAACTTATAGTTTGTTCCAGTTGTTGTCAGTGTGTGAACGCGTGTGTGTGTGTGTTTCACTTGCCGCACCATTCACTAAACTTTACAAACAGCCAGCCAATGGCCAATGGCCAGAGGCAGCTGCATATGCATCGTATAGGGAGACTGTGCTCAAACGGGGATCTGTGACTAAGCCCCCATCCCCCCCTCGCATCATGCTTAATAAATATGAGAATGGAAATTCATCAGCATTGTTGCTGCTGCTGCTGCTGCAGAAATTTGTTTAACAGTTGTGTTGCTGCCGACAGGCAAACATTGAAATTTGACTAAAGTAGCCAAGTTCTGTTAAGTTTTTGTTGAGTTCAGTTAAGTTGGGCGTATTATGTAACACAAGTTTGCCAGCATCCATGTGAGTGTGTGTGTGTGTGTGTGTGTGTGTATGTGTGTGGGTGTGTGTGTGCTGCCTCTAAAGTGCTGCGAATTGCATATATAGCAATTCAGACACGATTAAAACTCAAAGTGTTGGGGCAAAGCGCTTCCAAACCGATGTAAACACAAAGTGCGAGGCGGGAGCTTGGCCTGCGGCTAGCAGTGGCAAGTAGCTGGTAGTTGGCAGCTTTAGTTTAGTTGTTTTTAGCGCACATTAAATGCACTCAATTGAATTCACGCCCAGAGGTGAATTGAATTCACGCGAATGTGTGTCAGTGCGGAAAGTGCTGGACAGTGCTCCGAAGAGCTGTAATTAAAATGGATTAAACTAGGCTGTAAGACTATGACTAGAACAAGAAGGCGTACGAAAGTTGGGATAGGCGCGCTTTCCCTCTCTTTCTCTCTCTTTCTCTCTATCTCTTTCTCATGTTGTTGGTCAAGTATCTTTTAGATATTTCAAATATCTATTATGTCTCTTTCTATTTTATGCTCTGTATTTCTCTCTGATTATATTCCTACTTCTTCTCACATCCTCTCTACCTCTCTCTCTCTCGCTCTCTCTCTCGCTCTCTTCTTTTTAACTATTTGCTGATTGTCATTCTTGTGTATTTGCATTCTCTCTACAGCTTTCACGCTCGCTGCCTCTTTGCTATGCTCTCTTACTTTCTTCTACTACTGGGCCCCTCTCTCTCTCTCTCTCTCTCTCTGTCTCCCTCTATTCGTCTGTCTCAATCTTTTTTTCTACCTCTCCCTCTCTCAGCGTCCCTCTCACCCGAAAACAAAGGCGCAAAATCAGCAAGGAAAAAGGGCCTAAAAAAATAACAGAAAAACTTTATACAGAGAGAGTGAGAGGCATAGACAGGCGACAGACAGGCGAAAAAAGAAAGCGAGGGGTGGCGTGGGGAGGGGAGACAGAAACGCAGGCAGGCAAATCAATTTAATTAGTTTCTGACTTTCATTTACAAATTATGCATAAATCTGTAGACAGCGCCCCAGAGACCATAAATTAAGCGAAACAGCGGCCAAACTCAAACGCAGACAGAAGAAGAGCCCAAACTTTGCCAAAACAACAACAACAACAACAACGACAACGACAACGACAACAAACTTGTAACTAACTACAGGACAACTGAAGAAGAAGAACCAGCAGCAGCAGCAGACCGCTGAAGATGAAGAAGAAGAAGAAGAAGCAGCAGCAGCAGCCGCAGCTGAAGGGCCGAAATAGCATTCACGAGGGTTGGACGCAAAATTAATTTGCGCTTTTATTAAATTTTCTGTTTTTTTTTTTGCTTTGCTTTCTTTCAGCGCTTTATACAGTGAAAGAGAGGGGTGTGGAGAGCGGGGGGCGGTACTGTCCAGTCTAACTATGAGGGGGCGTGAAGGTGGGAGTGAGGGGGAGTGCGCTCTGGGGTAGAAGCTCAAGGCTCACGGCTAGAGCTAAGGGCATTCAGGTAATCACGCCTGGCACACAGCGAAGGGCTGGCCTATACTAGTATACTAGTAGGTGTTACACACACACACACACACACGTGCGCGCACACACATAAACCATTTTTATCGAGCGTGAAAGCAACAAGCGTAGGAAACCCAACTGAGGAGAATTTACGAAGCGCTGTCAAACGAATTGCAACCCCTTGAAACAATTTTTTATACTCGATTTATTTTCAGTCCATTTTTTTTTGCGTTGATTTTTTATGCCCTCACATGCGTACCACATATATGTGCATGTATATGTATATATATATATATATGTATTCGATATTTTTGCAACATTTTTGGGAGCGTGCAACGGCCCCGATTTGCACTTTGCTTATGCTTCAATGCGCGATATGGGCGCACGTTGGCGAAGGGGGGGTTGGGCGTGCTTGGGGGATAGGAGAAAGCAGAAAGTAGCTGCACACACACACACACTCAGGCACACGCACACGGCGAAAGCAACTGAAAGTTCGCATACTTTAAGCAAAAGCAAGGAAATATTTATTTATAAAACATTCGGACAGCTTAAAAGCAACAGACTCCGAATCAATTATCCAGAAGCTAAAAGAAACAAAGGCCAAATCAACATGGGAAAGTAGCTTGGAAAGGAAAATAAAGATAAATCAAATGAAAATAATAAAACATAACATAAAATAGTTCAAATACAATCGATTCCTTTCTGGGGCACATCAATGTTCAAGCCGAAAGCTTTCCAAACTCAACTTTTGTCGATTTCCATTAGGTTATATTTAATTCTTAAAATGCATCTTAAATTTATTTTTCGCTTACTTCAATTTGTTTTATTTCTCTCTTGAAGAGAATTATTGAAAGTCAGCATCAACTGCAACATTTGCAAAATTTCTACTTCTATTTTTGGCTAGTTTGATGTCAAAATCGACCTAATTTGAGCTTTAACAGCTTGCAACTTCATTGTAAACTACCTGGCAAATCTTTTTACTGCGTGCAAAGTCAAACGATGTTGAGCAAATAATTGTTTTATGTTATTCAAATTGTTGTTTGTCGCCATCAAAGCTGAATATTGCCCCATAAAACTTAACTCTAGTACTTATTGTGTGCCCACCCTCCCCTACGCAACCCCCCGCCTGACTATTGCATCCACATGTTAAAGCAAAGCGTGCAACCCGAACGTTAATGATCTAAGAAAAAAGCAACAGCCCGCTGCTTGCAGCACGGGGCAGATTGTTGCTGCCTCGCATGGACGAATCGTGTATTGGGCGGGGGAGCTTGGGAGTTAGCGGGCAGGGGGGCGTCACTGCTATCAGTTACGCGCTCTCATGGCAGATGATTCTACAAAAAAAAAAAAAAAAACATAAACGAAACCGGAGCAAGCCAAGCGAAATGGCAACCCCAGCCGACGGCCCGCCTGTGCCTGCTCCTGCTCCTGCTGGCACTCGATGCCGCCGCCATGTGACTAATAACACCCCGAGGGAGCAGCGACGTTGCCTTCTGGCCGCTGCGGGGGCGGCGTGTGTGCAGCGGCGGCTGCCAATGATCAAAGCATTTTTCAGTCGCCCCCGCCCACACAGCCCGCCCCTGGCCAGGCCTCAACGTTTGCCACGCTAAATTTTGTTATGACGGCGGAATTAATATTATTAAGGGCCGATTTGCAGCCTCGACCTGGCTCTGGGCCCAGGCCTGAGCCCTTTTTTTTTTGTACCGCCAGCTCGTCGTTTTCTGTTTTTTTTCTCTCTTCGCTTACTTTGTTTAACGCTGTCTGTTGAGTTGATAATTTAGCGACGCCACCAGCAGCAGCAGCAGCAGCAGCAGCAGGAACATCATCATGATTATGCGCCCCCGGCCCACAATTCAGATCCCTTCCCCTCGCCAAGCCTTTTGACTACGCCTTTTGGTGGCATCTTCACGTTTATGGCTCTTATAAAATATTTACAGCATTGGCTTGCAAGTTTGAACAGCGGCTTTAATTGTTGTCACTTGCAAATAAATTATTTACAAAACAAGAACAACAACAATAGCAAACACAATAATACCCTGCACAGAATGCTTATCAGTTGGCAGAGGCAGCAAACATGCCCCAGCAGAAGGTCTTAAGTCTCAATTCCACTACAAGCTATATTTGCTTTTGAAACTAACAAAGAATCACATATCTTAAGACAAAGTACTCACAAGTACTCATGACTTAAGATTAGAGTACTATGAGTACATGTGGTCACAAGTGCTTAAGATTTGAGTACTCTAAGTAGATTATAGAAATATTCTGCAAAGCTCGCATTTTCTACATGAAAAGTGGAAACTAATCAATAGAAGTATCTCCTTGCAGCAGCAAAAAGGCTTTTATATTTTCAGATTAAGACTCTTGATAGAAAGGTTTAGAGCTCTCGATGGGAGTCGATTCCCTAATCTCAGACAGTACTAGACTTTTTCAACAAACAGATATATGTATATATGTAGGCAACTGTTATTGAAAACTATATACTACAGATCAAAGTCGACAAATTTGTATACTACAACTTCCATTTATGTTGCTTGCAGGGTATCACACAGTCGACTCTTGGCGAACAGGTTTGTTTGGCCGTGGTCTGGTCCCGGCCTAAGCCGTGTTTGCAGCTGGCTGGCCGTGCTTTGGTGAGCGTGAAAGCGTTGCGATAAGCGCCTCAAACATTTTGTGAGCGCTTATTAATTGTTTGTCGAGTGGCGGGTGGCAAGTTGCAAGTGCCAAGTTGCAAGTGGCAAGTGGCAAGTGGCAAGTGCTGGCTGCTTGAGCCCGACAGCAACGTCGAGGTGTTTGCCAGAGGATTAGGCGGCGCATAAAGCAAATGCAAAAAGAGGAAGAAATTATGTTGAGCGAGCGCCAAGTGGCAACATTCAACGTTGCCACCTGCTGTGGCATGGCCCTTCGCAGGTCCATAAATGAAATATGCCAATATTTTGCGCACATCCTGCAGCCCCTTTGCCATACCCAAAATACAAAAAAAAAAACCAATCGAGCTAATAACGGAAATTGCGCGAAGTGCCACATCAGACAGTGGGCGGGGGGCGTGGCGAGAAATCAAAGACACAAAATGGGCGCTGCCCAAAGGCAAAGCAATTTACCCCCACCACCGCCAAAAGAAAAATCACAAAATATATCGCAAGGAATAGTTGAGGCAATACGCAGGACACGCAGCGGGTCATCAGGCTCAGCCACGTGGCTGCCCCCTGACCCCTGCCACTGAAGCCTGTCCCTGTCCCTGCCCCTGCCCAGGGCTTTCACTTTTGTCATGCCACAAAAAAGTATATATATATATATGAAAATAAGGAAAATATGAAATGGCATTTTCCATTTGCACGAGGCATAAATTGAATTAGACGACAAAAAGGATGCGGCAGGCGGGCGACGCAGCTGCAAGTGCAACAGCAACCACCGCCGCAGCGGCTCGCATCCAGCTCGGGCATAAGAGGGTTGGCCCGTGTCTACAAATCTCGTCTAATAATAGCGTGCGCTTTATGCTTTTGCGGGGCGTGGCAACGTTTCTGCTGCTGCTGCTGCTGCTGTTGTTGTTGCAGCAAAAGGTCGCGCCGATGTCCGCCGGCCCCGAGTTAATTTGCAACATAATCTTTTAATCTGGTTTTTGTGTCAACTGCAGGCACAACGCACACAACACACAGCACAGCGAGAACAGCAGCAGCAACCACCGCACCACCAGTCGCCTCCGTTGCCTCTGCCCCTGCCGCTGACGTTGCCACCCTTGCTGCGCCCAGCCGTGGTTGCCATATATATGAAAAATTCATTAGTTCCGTGTACGCAGCGTTGCCACAGCCTCAGTGGGATGACATATGATCCTAATGATGCTGACCCAACCAACCCCCGTCAACCGCCCCCGCCACCAGCTCCTCTTGTCGCGCGCAAATGGCAACTGTGTCCAGAGTCCACTTTAAGTTTGATGTGCGGTCTGCTGACCACAACAGCAAGAAATGATTCACAAAACATTCACTCGTTCATTCATTTATCTGCTGGGCACATTAATCTTTAAAAAACGAATATCATAATCTAATCGATACGTTAATACGATCAATTTAATCGATTGTCAAGGCTACGAGAACACGAAATGATGCACAAAACGTTCTCCCGTTGTGTCATTTATTCATCAATTCGATATAATGTATTGATTATTAAACTTTAATTCGATAAGTTCAATCGATTGCCAAAGCAAAAGACCACAAGAAATGATTCACAAAGCAGAAAAAATGGAGCTCGATTATGGAATCGATAAATTTAATCGATTACCAAGGCCTTCGCTGCCTTGGATTCGATCTTGGTCCGCACTTCGGCAACTACGAAAATTGAGATGTGGTAATGCTTCTGCATTAAATGGTAATTATTCAGCTCAGAGCTATAAAACCATGCTCAAAGTTGGCCGTCTTTAAGCTTAGCCAAGCACTTTCTATTGCCCATCCAACTATTTGTGGGTAGACATCAAATCTCAGCGACAAATCTCAGCCACTGCTATAATACAAAGCGTATATGATATTTATGATATTTGGTATCGAATTTCACTTGAATCGGACTAATGAAAAGAAACTCAACGTACCTAAGTAACTGCATCAATAGTTAATTCAGGGGAAGTACCCTAAAGCCGAAAGCCAGCTCCAGCGGGCATTGCCTGTTACAAAGGTCCCGACTTGAGCTCACGTTTGGGCGAACCCGTTTGAAGCTCATTTCAATTGAAAGCCATTTCGGCTTACGAGTACTTATATTCGTTTAACTTATTCAATGTGCTTGCCTCTGATACTTCCTGCAACAATGCAACGTTGAAGCACTTTCCGCACAATCTGCTCGGCGACAGGTGAACGAAGAAGAAGAAGAAGCAGCAGCAGCAGCAGCTAAGAAAGGAAAAGTCAATGCACACACAAAAGGGAAATATTCGCATAATTTTTCGCATGAAAATTTTTGGGTGAGTGCAAAAGTTGATTTGCTTTGATTTACTTGACTTTAAGCTGAAAATCATTTTTGCCAGCAGCAGAAGCGAGGGCGTGGCAGGGCGTGGGGTGCGCTTATCAAACTGAAACTGAATGCAGTATAAAAGGGCCGAAAAGAACGTTCATTGTGTGTGTGCTCGTGTGCGAGTGTGTGTGTGCTCGTGTGTGTGTGTAGTCGAAATTCATCAAAATCCAATCAATCTTTCATTTAAACATTTTCATTTCGGCTCGTTGCGTAGCGCGGCATTCGCATTGAATGGGCATCTATATGGCAGATAGCGAACAGAGGGAGGCCGAAAGTAAAAAAAACAGAGTGAGAGAGAGCGAGCGAGAAAGGGAGAGGGCGAGGGGGAGGGAGAGGGAGTGAGAATGCGGTAGGCAAAACCAAAAAAAAAAAAGAAACCCAAAAAATACGCCGTAAAGCGCAAATATTTGCGCGTATAAATGGGGATGATGATGAGAGCCTAAGGATGAGCCTGCCAAAGTGAAAAAAAGAAACAACAAGCAGAAGAAGAAGCAGCAGCAGAAGGACAAGGCATGCGGTATGCGGGCAGCGGGACGTGCTGTTGATAAAGCGCTAGAACGGGGCGGTGGGCGGTGGGCGGGGCACGTGGCATATCAAAATACGGCGCTAAAACAACAGAAAACAACAGCAGACAGAACGTTGATAGAAAAACGAATGAAAGCGCGTAAAAATAACTAAAAATATGCAAAAAAAATACTAAAAAAAAATACTAAAAATATCCAAAACACACGCGAAAATTGCAGTTAGTTGGCGCATGTTCCCAGCACAGAAAAAAAAGAAAGAAAGAAAAACTGTAAGGGAATAAGGTAAACAACAGGACATACATGGAAATATGCTGTAGAAAAAAGAGAAAAACATGCAAAAAATACTAAAAATACTCAAAAACCAAATATTCACAGCAGCAATTGCAGTTATTCGTACGTAACCTACTTACCAAGAGCAAACAACGCATCGAACCAATAAAAAAAAAAAAACGCCAACAACAAAAATGGGCAAACAAATAATTACCAAATCCGAAAAAATATAGGGTATAAAACAGAAAAAAGTTGTTGCAACTCTTTTGAAATGCATTTGAAATGTGGCCAGCTACAATTTAGTGGAATTGTGGGCTGCGGGCGTGGCCCGAAAATATGCAATTAGCCTAAATTAGTTGGACTACAAAAAACAAAAACAAAATGAAAACACGTTTCGAAAACAGTTTCAATAACCGAAAGGCAACAACAGGAAACCGCGGAAAACAATGTTGGGCAATGGAAAGTGAAATTTGAAATTAATTCCTTTGGCGAGCTCCTCCCTAGAGGAGGCGTCCATCCTACGCCCATCCACTCCCACAGCAGCCACATCTTCTATTACAAATCCAGCTCAGCGCATTGGGGGAATCGGGCCTGGGAATGAATCATATGGCCGATAGGATTTCAAGGCACAGCTCCAAACAAATTTCTTTTTTCTCGTTTTTGCTTCTTTTCGAAATGCCAAAGCAAACACAAATAGCGAGCGGGCGAGAGAGAGTGAGAGAGGGGTGTGGGAGGGAGACAGACAGTGGGGTGCATGGGGCTCATTCGCGTTGGGGGGTTGGCTATGTTTACCGTTATTTAAAGCTTAATCCCCCAATGTGGAAAAGCATGAATTTATAATTAAAAGTAAATTAAAAGTAAATAAAACAGCGCCAAAAGATGCCCAGCCAGAGGGATGGGGTTGGGGTTGGAGCGACCAAATCGTTGCCTGTCCCAAAAGTATCTGAAAGATACAAAATGGACAAGGCGCAACTTTTGCGCCAAATAGCTTCACTTATTTTATTGTCTCGTCTTTTACAGTCGGGCACAATCTGCTTGCATATACATATACAAAGCCATTTGCTAGAAGATTTTAATGAGCTGCCCCCTCAAAATGACATTGCACAAGGTGCTGCAAGGCGATAAATGCGTCAAAAGCGTTTTCGACAAGCCGTACAACTTCGTGGAGTTGCCAGCTTTTCCTCTAGTTGTACGTTTAGCGCTTAATCAATGCATTTTCTTAGCAACTTTGACTATGAGCTAGACACAAGCCATCTCTCTTCCTTCCACTCTCTATTGCTCTCTCTCTCTCTCTCTCGCGAATATCTTTGTCACGCCGAAATTTAAATACTCTTGTAGGCAACTAGCTCACGCTTTGGCTTGCTCGTTCTTGTCGAGTTTGATAAGATATCTTGAGATATAGATATGCCATAAAAACTGTTTTTTCGACTTTCTGAGGGTAACAGACATACAGACGGCAAATCGTCACGGCTCTTGTTGCAGATCAAGAATATATATATACACATACTTTCTATATGGAGTTGCAGATGTCTTACACTATCATACGGAAATTATAATGGCCGCCACAAGGGTATTAATATTTGAATAACTAACAAGGATAAGGGCCAAGAATAAGCAAAGGCAGCATTCTAGCAAAATGGCGCCCAACGTAAGTAGGTTAATGTGCGTGGCGCCCAACGTAGGCAACTATGTCGATAAAAATAGCAACTGCGCATATATACATGTGTATGCATATATATATATATATATATACAGATATATATGTATATTGGTTAGATATAGATGCAAGTGTGCGTTTGTGCGCTTCAATCTGTGTGAGCTTTGAGAGACAAAAACAAATGGCGAATACCAAAAAAAATTTAAAATTCTAATTGCCAGCCAGAGAGTGTGTCAGTGACGCTCTCTCTCTCTCTCTCTCTCTCTCTCTGCCTCTCTGTCTCCCCCTCTTACTGTCTCTCCCTCTCAGTGTGCTTGTGAGTGTGCATTGAGCTCAGGGCGGCTCAGGTACGAGTCCCCTTTCCTGCCCTTCGAGCTCTCGCACTCGCATGCTCTTCGCTTTTGTGCAAAATGAATAAAACATTAAATCGGATTATAGAATTTTGCATTTTTCGAAATTAACATGTTTATCCTGGCAAGCTGAGTGGCACACAGCAGCCAAGGGAAGCAGAGCAGCAGCAGACGGCGCTGTGCCAGTCTTTGAATTTGGAATTCGGAATTTGAATTTGAGGCATTGCTGCAGCAGCAGCAGCAGCAGACGAGGACGAGAACGAAGCTGGCGCCTGGTTAGAAATTTTTGGCAACGGGCGCGTACGAAAACGTAGCCAAAATGCTATTGAACTGTTACACAAAGAGGGACACACACACACACACACACACACATACACACACATGCACATATAAATACGTGTATATACATATTTGCATATCTTTCAAATAGTATATAAAAGTACCTGGTGCATGGCTCGAAGGCAGCCTTACGGTTGCCCCATGCAAAGCTGCAACATCGGGCAAAGTCGTTGACTGTAGCAATTAAAACAGACAATAGATAACGACTTGCAACAAAACTGGGGCACACTGGGGTTAAGGGCTTGGGATTGCTGTGGGTCGTGGGTTGTGGGCTAAGGATTAGGCGCATTCGCTTGAGGTGTGAAGCGGGCCAAGCTATAAAAGCTTCTGATAAGCTGCTGGGAAATTCAACAGAGCAATATACTCTGTAATATGGTTATGGATTTTGAGTGCATTCACCTGATTTGTGTTTTCAATACGAACCTACACTTAAAGATTGCAGCCGCTAGCTCGACCAAACAAAGCAATTTGCTTACAAACAGAGCTTTTATCAATTTTGGTATCGCTTCTTATCGATTTGTATTGATTTTGATATCATTTTATCGGTAAGTATCGATTCTTATCGATTCTAACAGACGTTTATCGATTTATATTGACTTTCATCAATACATCTCCATTTTTAACGATTCTTTGCTATTTAAGAGAAACAAGCTAGCCAGGAACTGAAACAAACTCGACGCTTTCCTGGCAAAGAAGGACTTAGGCTCAAAGTTGTAAGTCCCTTAGGAACTATCTCTATGAAATGAAATGGAAAGCAATCGATATGCTGATCACGAATACCTGTTAGATTCAGGCCATAAAAATAGCAGCTAACTGCCAGCTTTGCTCAACTTTTAGTTGCGGGGCTTGGTGTATTATTTCGATAGTCAGAAAATCTCTTAAGTCTGAACTTAACCTCACTTCTGCTTAGCTGTTGGGTTGCAGCACAGTTAAGGTTCAGCCACACACTTGGGTTCACTTAAAAGGCAGTTGTGCGGAGTCGCAAACCTCGCCAGGCACAGCTGTCAGTCAATCAGTCAATCAGTCAGTCAATCAGTACACATCATGATAATGATAGGTCTAACTGATATAGCCCTGAGAGCCTTGATGAAAAGACGCACTGCCGCTGCCCGCCAGTCCGTCTGCCCTCTGCCCGCCCACGCCTCCCCGAACCCCTTTCGACTGTGCGCCTGACATCCGTTTGAAGTGCCACAAAGACGCATAATAAGATTAGAGAGCCACGAGTTGAAGCTCCGGTTGCGAGTCTCGAGTTTGAACTTGAGTATGTGATTTTGGCTTAGATTGTGCTTTGTCTTTTGTCTGTATAGAACAGCAATTGGGCGGCTTGTGTGTGTGTGTGTGTGTGTGTGTGTTTGTTGGAGGGGCGTGACGGATGCACAGCTGCCAAATGAACGGCCCATTGTTGTGGGGCTGTTGTTGTTCTTATCATTGTTATTGTTGTTGTTGATGAGACGCCACAAAGCCCTGCAACAGTTGCCCCCGCGCCGAGCTCTGTAATTAAGCCAAAAAAAATAACCCACACACAAACGAAATCTGAAGCGAACCCAAATCCAAAACTCAAACGGAATTTCGAACCTGTAAGCCAAGCCATGTTGGCAGCTCTCTAATTATGGGTTATGTATGTGCCCCATGCCGCATGCCCCATGCCGCATGCCACTTGGGCGGACGAAACCGGAAAACGCTCAACTGCCTTTCCGATCATTTCAGTCATTCACAATGCTTGCGATAAAATTGTGATATTTATGACAAAAAAATAAATAAATAAAGCCCAAAAAAATGAAGAAGCCGCCGAAGTCGTCGTCTTCGACTGTTCCGACTCGAGAGTTCCGTCTGTGACTGGCATTTGTAATTAGTCAGACTCTCTCTCTCTCTCTCTTTCTCTCTCTTTCTCTCTTGTGTGTCATAACTGGCCTTTGAGTTGAGGCATGCCACCTGGCAGGAAAAGCATCATTTTGCTTGCCACACAATGTTGCCACATGTTGCCAAATTGTGCAAAAATTACCAAATTGTAATAGTCGCCGCCACATTAACAGCTAATGACTGCATATTTTCCTCGCACATCGCAATTATATATGATTTTTTAATGTACCCAGCGCTAATTGTGGGAAATATGAAAACATTTGAAAATAAATATAAATATTTCAATAGGCAATAGGTGCTTTAAGGTGTTAGAACCCTTGTTTTGGATTCCCATATGAATTTGGATCTTCTGGTCTTGGATCTTCAATCTTCGACTACGATTAACAATTATGCGGAAACCTTGGCACTTTGAAGATTTAATAGCCTCGTAGAAGATCAGGAGGATCTGCAGATATGTGGGAAGCGAGCGATCGTTCCTATAACAGTTATGGATATAGATATAGCGTTTCGATCTGGCCGGTTCCGGTTCCGGTTATGTACAAATAGCTTTAGAGACTAGTTCGCAAAGCAACACACACACGGATATATCTAGGATAGGATATCTACCTATAGGCTATAGATAGGATATCTGATCTAGGCTATATATGCTTTTTGGGTTGGAAGATGCTGAAATACCCTCTACAAAGGCATATAAGTAGGTCACCCAATCCCAACAATTGTGTTGCATTTATTTTATTAACATTTTCAATTCTAATTTTGAATGTTGACAAGTCAGAACTCGTTTGCCAGTCAATCAGAACTGACTGAGCAGCTCGAAGCTAGCCCAAAAGTGTCGCAAATATCGTGCAGTCCAGAAAGCTGCTGGATAAATGTAGTCAAGTGCTGGCTGGCAACTCGTATTGTTCTTTATAAACTGAGGCGGGCCAAGTTGGCTCAGGATTAAAGAGCTACTGTGACATTATCTATGGACGCAGCAAGTGCCACACATATTTGTCATGATCCTATCGCACAGATGCGCGTTTGTCCTGGCACCTAATTATGTCTCTGGCTACACACAAGCGTGCATATAAATACGAAATCAAGAGGCGATTTATTTGGCGCATGGTCTGAACAGCCCCTCCTGCCCCTCACAATTCATGATAGAGCAGGCAAAGGCGGAGGCGGAGGCGGAGACGGAGGCAAAGCTGTTGCATGAAAAAGTCATTAAAATGTAATAAATTAGGGCAAAGAAAAGCGGAAGGAGCATCAGATGAGAGATGAGCAAAAGGAACTTACCCTCACACATACACACACACACACACACACACAATTTTCACATTTTTCGCGCAGAGCAGATGAAAAGTGTATTAAATTGATTTCACTTGATTTTGCCGCTTGTACTATATATTTATTAAGGGGAGAATGAATGCTCAGCTACGCACGAGGGGGTGCAAGAGGGTGTGCGAATGTGTGTGTACGTGTGTGTGTGTGTGTGTGTGTGTGTGTGTATGTGGCACATTCATTTCACATTTCGCACTTCGCATATATTGCAAAATCTAAACAGACTCGAGATACATTTGGGTAATGAAAATCACGCGCTGCTTATTAAACAGAGGCGTCGCGTAAAGGGAGCCAAGTAAAAAGAAGAGGGGGTGGGGGTGGCTTGAGCTGGTAGTTACGTGCCTTTGAGGTAATTTAAGTCAAAATTGTATGCTATGAAAATGAGAAGCGAAAAACAAATAGCAGCCGAGCAGAAAAAAAGGGAGAGACATGGAGCAATGCGTGCGAAAACAAAGGAAAGAGAAAGAGTGAGAGAGAGAGAGAGAGAGAGGGATAGAAAAGAGAAGTGATACTTTTGGCAAGCTAAAGAGGAGGTGGGAGAGGCAAAACAACAACAACATGTTGCAGCGACACACACACGCACACACACTGGAGCAGCGGCTGTCACACAACACGAAATTCTACTTCCTGCTTTGCCTTTTTTTTGCGCATATAAACTAAGAACAGGGGCTCCACACAGAGGGCGGCGTTGTGGCAGTAGTGGGTGCGTGTGTGTGTTTGCGTGTGTGTGTGCGCGCGTCTCGGAGTTGTTTTGGGGCAAATATTACAAAACACAAACGCCTGTTTCCGTTTTACTAATTCGTATGCTGTTTGCATTTGCATTTTGTAGGCAGCGCCACAAACCAGGGGCGTCGCTTTCAAAGGGGCTCGAGTGGGTGGGGGGAGGGAGGGGTGCCTGTGGGTTGTAGCAGGCGTCGCTGCTTTGTGCGTGCGTGCGACACATATGAAAAATATCCTTGAGTCAAAGCGACGCGAAATCGAAAATATTGCGCGCTATGCTAAAATGTGGGTGGATAGCTTGTTGGGTAGGTGGAGGAGGAGGATGAGTGGTGGGGTGAGGGGGGTTTGTACACACTGGCACGCACAACAACCCACACCCAACTTTATCACACACACACAGAGCAAAGCAGAGCCCCAAAGCAAAAATGGATACCAAATGGGCAACAAAAGGGGGCAGCGGAGGGATGTGGCAAATGGTGAGTGAGGGAGGGCGAGGGGTAGGTAGTTGGGAAAAAGCGGCGCTCAAAAGTGCAAAAGGAAATTCATGCATATGTGAGCACAAGGTGCGGGGCGGGCGGGGCTGGACGATGGCCGGGGGAGGGGGCGTTAGTTGGCGCTCGGGGTGACTGTGCGCCTTTTTGAGAGGTGGCTGCAGGGGTGACGGCGACGGGAAGGGGATGGGGGGAGGGAGTGCGATCTGGCTCTAGCGGAAAGCGTTGAAATGTGCTACAAATTGAATTTTATTGAAACGTGTTTGAAATTTTTCGTCAGACATTTCGCTTGAGCCCTATTGAGTGCAAAGAGTACAGGTGAGGAGAGGGCGGCTGGTGCTGCGAAAGGGAAGGAAGTGGGTGCACAAGCATGTGTGTGTGTGTGTGTATGTGTGTGTGCGGAAGATATCTTTTGCTTGTTTTGGCCATTGTGGAATGCAAACAGGCTGGCTGGCAGTAAGTGTCGCAAAGCGGCAACAAAAACCCATTCCCAATTGCCAATTTCGAGCGAGATGAAGAGAGTGTGCGTGCGTGTGTGTGTGTGTGTGTGTGTGTGTTCGTATGTGTGTGTGTGTGTGTACGTATGTGTGTGTGTGCGGGGTGTGCATGCGGGTGGTGAGTGTCCAGCATGCGGCACCAGCGCCAAAAGCAAACAAAGTTTTCAATATGCTGACTAATTCGTTAAAGCAGCGCTCAAACAGAGTTGTCAACACGCTCGATACAGATTGGCTGGGGTGCCAGAACGAGCAGAGCTGCCACTTGTGAAACTTATGCAGCGTTGCCACTTGATGTGTGCAGCTGCACAGTTGCGAATGCGTGTGCATTTGATGACACAAACGCCAGCCCCGAGAAAAAATGCTGTCCCTTGGGTAGAAGTTTAAATATCAAAGACTTTAACACCCTTGCCAGCAGAGTTGCCACATGGCGTAAAAAGCTGTTGCTTATAATTGGGACTTATTATGAAGCCTCATGTTATTCACTTATGCTTCTAAGTTCGCTTACAGTTATGTAGAGTTGCATGTAGAGTTGCCACTTTATGCAAAGAGCTGTGACTAATCATTCCCTTCGAGTCTTTCTATTGAGTCCTTGTTCACATATGTTTCTGAATAAACACACAGTTTCACAGCTCCTTGATGAAAGTCTTTTCATATGGCAGAGTTGCCACCTAATGCAACCTTTATCTTTGGCTGAGGCTTTCCACGCCGACTTTTATCAAGCAACTTTGCTTTGCTTATTTTGGAGGATGGAATTTGATGTTGCCACATCCAGCGGTGTTGCCACTCAGCACAAGTTTATGCAATGAACATATTTCCATTTGACATTTTGCTACGTTAAATTCTATTTCATTTTGCTATCGATTGAAACTCTTTCCTACCTTCTCTTGTACGAGTAGAAGGCATTGTCATTTATATAGCAAGCGTTGCCAGAGTTGGAAGATTTACCTCTTAATGGCCATGCAAGTGGCTGGCTCCAGGAAACTTTTTTTTTCTGATCGTAATGGATTTGTCCTATCTGCAGCACCCTTTTTCATTTCAATTAACTTGTAATGCAAATTCAGCTGATACGCTGTGCCCACGCCTGAATCATCTGGATGCGCTAATCAAGAGCCAAGGCAATCGGAATAAGAAGAAGCAGAAGAAGAAAAAGACCGGCGGCAGCCAAAATAGGCAGGTAGCCGTTGGCCTAATGTTTTTTATGGCCTATGGCCTCGGGCACAGCCAACGAGTAGACGACGTTTCATTAGCCAGAGTGCTGTAGCCACTGCCAAACCATGGGCCAATGACAAATGCCTCAGAGAGAGGAAAAATGAGTAGGGAGAGAGGGGTAGAGAGACAAACAGTAGCGCCGCAAAGGAATAATTCTTAGATACTATCTCTTAAACGCCCTCTGTTAATACCCTGTATTAAATGAGTGGGAAGTACGTTTATGACTCGCCCACTCAGAGCCAACCCTGCCTTGCCCCTGAGTTTCTCGGCTATTATAAGAGATAAAGCTAGAGATTTTGGTATATAGCTGCACGTATGCCCTAACGAAATATGACCTAAGTAAATGCTTTGTTGTTGCTGTGCAACAATTCAACGAGATGAAGACCAAGCGCAAGCTGAACATCTGCGTGGACTTTGTAGGGTATCGACTAGACTAGCATGCTTTAGTTAGTAAAGCTCACTTGTTTCTTTCTTGGCTGTTTTATTTTTTCCTTTCTTTCATTAAAGTATCGACAACTTTGAAATTAGTTGATTTGTATATGGCCAAGTCACGGGCGCAGCCAGGTAGAACCGAGGAACAGCGGCGGATCAGAGCTGATGCGGCGGGGTCGCGTCCAGGGTCGGATATCGAATGCTTCGCTGGGTGCCTCTCACCCTCTCTTCCTCCTCCTTGCCTGCCTTGTCAATCGGTGACTAATGTTCAGCAATTTGGCTAAGCGACAGACACCGGAGACAACAACAAAAGCTGGCTGGAAGGCAGGCAGGCAGGCAGGCAGATGAGGCAAGGCAGAAGCAAAGGTGGGGGCAGTTGGGTGGGCAGTGGGGTAAAACAAGAAGCAGCAGCAGTGGCAGTGGCAGTGGCAGCAGCAGTAGAAGAAAAAAAAAGAAGAAGAAGATGGTGGAGTCAACGACTAAAACGCAAGGACAAAATCGTTAAAATGTTAACAACAAACTGGCTGAAATAAATCAATGCGCTTTTTCCTTATTTATTCGCTTTCAACTTTTATTCCATTTCGCATTGAGGGTGTGTGTGTGTGTGTGTGTGTGTGTATGTGTGTGAGTGTGTACCCTAGGGGAATTACCTCTGCGCTGTGCTGTGCTGTGGAATGGGCCGAAGGTATAGGTTCCAAATCCACATTCAATTTGTTTATCAGCAAGAAATTGAGTGAGTGTCGCCGAATGAATCAAGCGAGACCCATCGAGCTGCTGCTCTGGGCGAGACGGACGGAGGGCTGGAGGGCTGGAGGGCCCGTGGGTTGGATCCACGGCTTCGGTTGGCTCAAACGTTGCAAAGGTGACGACAATGGATGAGGTTCAGAATGACGGCGCTTTTTGTCATTAGTTGCATTAACTTTCCCCATTGACAGTCAATTTTTTAGTGCCTGCCGACGACCAGGAGACGACGCGTTGTCGCTGTTCTTCGTATTCTTCTTCTTCTTGTTGCTGTTGCTGTTGCCTGTTTACTGTATGCAAATTTTGTGCAGCTTGTCATTGTCAAAGCTGTCGCCAATGAAGCGGCACTCGAAGCGAGCATATATAATCTTGCAGGCATTTGGTAACAGTTTCCAAAATGTGGCGCCCGACCAGGGACTGCAGCTCTCACATGGCTTTACTTTGCTTGCCATTGTCAGCTGGCATAAAGCTGACGTTTAAATAACTAAGAAATCTGCCAGCTAAGTAAACACATTGTTTAGACGCTCGTTCGGCTTCTGTTATTTACTGAAGACTGGCGCCCGAGCAGGGACTGCAATTGTCTTGGGCCTTGCAAGAATGTATAGCTATATGCAATAGGTGTGTCGAGTAGCTAACTTTATGGTTAGTTTAGTTAGTTTAAAGCTGCTGAGCTAATATAAAAAGCAGCGACTCTGTAACTTATATGGAAATACCAAAAGGTTTCTCGAAATATAGTTCCTATAGTAACTACATGATATAGAGGCTCCATGGGACCGGATCCAACATATGAGAGATTACTGAGAGATTAGTTCGCATAGAAACGGACATAGATATAGACAGAAGGATAGGAGGATATGGCTACATCAACCCGGCTGTTGCCCCAACTTGGTAGAGTATATTCCACCAGCCCTTTTTCATGACTAATCCACTTCAAATGCCCCACTCTTTGGGTGTAGGGCATCATTTTAAAGTTGCTTTGAGCTGGGTTTGATGTCTCAATCGTCTGCTACTCTCGTCTTTTATAGAGACTTAATGGACGAGGGGGCGAGTGTTGCTTTGGGGCATTTAAGTGTCTCACTTGTACAGTGTATGCCGATAGTCGGGCAGCTCGTCGCTTGTCGTTCAGCTAATTTCAGATTCCTCGCATCAATCGAACCCTATTTCACGCAGTTAATGGCCACTAAATGTGCAAATAAAGCGTTTGAAAATTGATTTTACATTTGACAACATTCAGTGAATGTCTGTGAATGGCATTCATTTGAATGCAGACACACTCGCACACACTCACACACACACACACACACACATGTACACACAGCAAACGAACGAGTGCCGATAAGACATGCAATAAATTTTGTTACTAATTTTTGTCGCCTTTGCTTTCAGCTGGATTCGTCGCTTCGTTTGCTTTTAATGAAGTCGCTTTGCTACGTGTTGCAGCAGAGCGGATGGGCGGATTTGTTGGGGGGAGGATGGGCGGATTGGTGGTGCGGCGGCAGGGAGGCGATTGCAGCGGAAATTTGTATGCGATAAATCAAAAATGAGTCGAGAGTCGAGCGAAACAAAAGATGCAAAGCTAAAATGTCAAATGATTCATATTAAAGTTCGCCCCGATTGCGGGGCCCAAATAAATCATTGCGGGCAGCGTGGAAATGTATCTTACAGATACATTTCGCTGCGCTGCGCTGGCCACGTTTGGGCTGCGTTTGGGCCAGGTTAAGTGCTAATGTTAATGTTTTGGCCTGCGTTTGTCATTGTCGACTCGCGTGCAACCGCTTTGATATATTGATTCGCATGCGACACTAAATCAAAATCTCTTTCGCTGCGCAAGGCAGCCAAATTTCCCGGGAATGCGACGCCTGACAATGCCAATTCTTGGAATTTTGATACGCGCCAAGAGCTGCTCGAGCAAGAGAGTGACAGAGAGAGAGGGAGAGAGAGACTGTCGCTAAGGGCAAGTTAAGCCAGTCGGAAACACAAATATGCGCTGAATAATGAGCGATGCGCGTTGCCAGTCATACGTAAAGATACTGTATCTTAAGGCACCCAAAAGGAAGGGCATGTGAGAAAACGCCAGCGCAGCGACCTGTGTGCGGAGCGTATTGACGCAGTGCATCAGGTTCTGCGGACGATTAGGTATTCCTCCAAATCTAACATAGTTTCACAATATGGCAAATTTAGGAAGTATATGAAAGCCAAGCTTAAAAGGTAGCTACACGAATCGAAGCTCGACCTATGTGCGAAGCGTATTGACGCAGTGCATCGGGTTCTGTGTAAGATTAGGTATTCCTCCAAATCTAACATAGTTTGACAATATGGCTAATTTAGGATGTATATGAAAGCCAAGCTACACGAATCGAACCTAGACGCACAGTCCGGACTCGACTAAAGCGGCGCGAATGTGGATGCTGAACACGAATACATATGCATATGTATACATATGTATACATATAGATATTATCAAATGCTTAAGATACACTTCCCACTTCATTACTCTCACATTTATCTGCAAAACCGTCATGCAAATGTCTACGAGGGTATTAAGTCTTCGGCACGCCAAGAATATCCTTACTTTCTCCTTAAGATTTCAGCTTTCAGCTTTCAGTTTTCCAGCTTAATTTCAAAAACGAGTTTCCACTTAGATCTAGTTAAGTTTTCTTAAACTCATTTGCTTGAAACTCTTGCCGCAGCTAACTTAGATTTTCATTAGGCTTTGTTTAATATCTGGCTTTCGTTGCATTTATTAAATAATTAAGCGCCATGCATTTATACGCCTTTTAAGTGCTATTTAAGTCATATTCATGAGACTGTTCATACGCGTTCGTTTATTCATAGATATATTTTTGGGTGCACATACTATATACATTTTTCCATATGGGGCTAAAGTTTCGTTTGAACTTTCGCGCGCCTCTGATGCCATTTGCAGACGCTTCGCTTGGGCGCAAATTACCCAAAATGTTACCCAAGGCGCTCAGTACTCACACACACACACACACACACACTGACACACACACGCGCTCACACACACCCAACAATGCGAAACTCGTGCAAATTGTTGGGCAGAGTTTTTGGCTAGCTTTTGCCGAGTTGTTCGAGTTCAAAATGTAAACTGAGACCGCAAAATGCGTCTTGTAAGCGTATTTAACTTTATTATTTATGCAAAATTCCACTCATGTGTGTGTGCGTGTGTGTGTGTGTGTGTGTGCGTTTAGTGCGCTTATTAATTTATAATACACTGCGGCCTTGGCGCAGCTTTTGCCGTGCCTGAACTTTGCATATTCAATAAAATGTTTCGGGGTAAAACTTTGCCATTTGCTACAGTAACTAAAATATTTTACCACACGCACATAAAGTTATTGCGCGGGTGTATGTGCGTGTGTGCGTGTGTGTGAGTGTGTGTATGTTTGTAGCAATAGCAAACTATTTACATAAAATGCCACTTAAAAATTGATATTCTTAAAGAGAGAAAGACAGAAAAGAACAGAGAGGCAGACAGAGATAGATAGATAGAGAGAGATAGTGAGAGAGAGAGAAAGAGAGAAGGAGAGAGAGAGAGAGAGAGAGAGAGAGAGAGAGAGAGAGAGAGAGAGAGAAGGAGAGAGAGAGAGAGAGAGAGAGAGATAAGGAAAGAGAGAGAGAGAGAGAGAGAGAGAGAGAGAGAGAGAGAGAGCGGCCAACAAGAAAGTCATCCTGAACCTGATTCTCTTGCATATTTTGTTGTCTCTCTCTCTCTCTCTCTTTCTCTCTCTGTCCGTCTGTCTCCAGCCTCTCTTTCGCTTTCACTCTATTTTACGCTCTCCTACCCTGTCTTTCCCTACCTCTCTCAATCTCTAGCTGCCCTCTCTTTCGCTTCGAATTTATCTCTCCGCCCCCTCGCCTTACCCTTTTAGCTTAGAACCCCCTTAGCTGCTTGATCGTCTGCACCTGTGTCTGATGCACGTGCCTCTCATGTGTGCAGAATTTTGGCAGCCACTTTTGTTTTTTTGGGCTAATCGTTTTGAGCTATTGCTGCTTGAAGTGCGTGCCACAAGCTGTGGCGCCACAGCTAATGGCGTCAAAAGCCACTCAAAATTCTCGAGCCCACTCTCAGGTTCAAGGCCCGAAAGGCCTTAACGCTCTTGGCTAGGCATTGAACCAGTTTATTGAAATCTAATGAGGCGGCTATAGAACAAACAAAGCGCACACACATGCGAATACATACACACACACACACACACACACACACACACACACACACACATACTACAAATATGCTTAGTTTTATAGTTGGGTCAACAAAATGGCTGACAGACAATGGGCCCAACGGCTGCTTTCCGGCTGCTTTCCGCTTATGGTTATGGTGCGATTGAGCGAGGAGGGGTGAAGGGTATTGTATTTTAGGGGTTGACTGTTATGTTATTAAAGCCATAAATTTAATGCAAGAAGCGTTGGCAAAATGTTGTGAAGCCGCCACGAGGCGACAAAGATGAAAGCCAAGACGTAGCTGGAACTAGAACGGGAGCTGGAACTGGAACTGGAACTGGAGTGGGAGCCGCAGTTGGCGCCGGAGTCGGAGTCGGAGTTGAGCATGTGTAATGGGATGCTCGGAAATCTCAGAGCTGGGCTACATAAGCATAATGGCATAAAGCGTTGATAACAAATTTGCGCATTTCAACATGAATGAATTCTCCAGAGGCTGAAAACAGACATGCACGGAGAAATTAAGGGAGAGAGGGAAGAGAGAGAGAGAGAGAGAGAGATGGGGACCAGGGAAAGGGGCAGAGCGAGAGCAAGAGATAGTAAACGAGCTGGGGCCTTAGCGGGGTTCCGTTTGCTGGGCTGCTGTTGCTCAAAGTCCTTTGCCAGCCTCTTGCCTTAAGTGCCTCAGCGTCCAAATGGCAAACAGATGGAGCCCAAATGTGTGTGAGTGTGTGTGTGAGTGTGCGCGCGTGTGTGTGTGTGTGTGATGTGTAATATACAAAAGTCCTCTGCTCGACTCTGTGCCTACGTTTTGGGGCCAATGTAACGCTTGGCTCTGCGAGCTTGTCAACATGTAGGGCTGCCACGCCTCCCATGGCCCCTCTGCACGTATGGTTGCGACTTGAGACGCAGCTGCCGCAGGACACTTGCCCTCGCCGTGGACACAGGACAACTGATTTTCCGGCATGAGGCATACTGTGATTTGTTGGCGCCCAACAAGAAGAGAAAATCCAAACGAAATGTAACTGACCAGAAGCAAGAGCTGAGAGGGGCGCTGCTGCCAGGCGGGCAAAGGGGGCGGAGAAGGCATAAAGCCAGCTTGATGAAAAGTAGACAAAAGAAATCACGAGTGACAACAACAAAAACAACAACAACAACAACAACAGCAGCAAGGAGTCGGCGACAATGCAGAGCGCCCAAAGGGCATTTGGGCCTAATGCTGCACGTCCTTGGCTTCCGCTTGTAGGCCCCCCTCCGAGCCCCTGCTCACATACAAGCTCTACGCCACTGCCTCGTCAAGTCTGCCGCTTGTTGACGTTTCATTTATCGTAATCAAGTGCGCAATCAATGCGACGAGAATTGCACTTGAAGATTGTTTTTCATTTCTAGTCTTTTCTTTTCTGTTCCATTTTTTTTTGGTTTTGGTTTTGGTATTGCCGTCAGTCTCTTCTGGTTCTTCGAGTTTGCCGTCTAATTTACTTTGATTTCTGTGCACCCAAGAGGGCGAGTGCATCCGCAGAGTGTTCCAAATTGGCCTATGGATTGCATTTGCAATCACGTGGACTCGCATTTGCTGCATCCATTTCCGCCACTTGGCGTCCTTTTGCAGCCGAATTGGATCTTGCACTTAAGCACATTGAGTCGATACATCGATAAATCGATTAATATCGATTCATCTGAAGCGTGTATAAATATGCAGGCCACAAGTGAAGAAGAATAGCTCTTGCTTCATGATATAAATCATAAAAAGTACATAAGATAATGTTGTTCTGTTTTCACTTTCTGGGGTGGAATAATGGTGGAAAATATAGTTGTATGCTACTTTCTATTGCCTTTGCAGTGTATATAATAATTTTCTTTTACATTCAATCGGATTTATGCTCGATATTTTAAAATCCGTGTAAAAATGTCAATTCGACGCAATTCAATGCGAAATTCAGTTCGTTGGGTGGAAATTGAATCCCCAATTGTTCGTGTGAAAAAGTACATTGTTTTGTCAACAACTTAAATATTATTTTTGTAGCTTTGCATATAATATTAAATCATTTATTTATTTTTAAATGGTCGACAAAAACGAGTTTCTTCTTAATTATTCAATAAGCGTCAAGCGTTATGCATTCAGAACAATTCAGTAGAATCCACCGTCACGAGTGGAAAATGCATGAAAATCTGTCTAAATTATTCAACTTTTATTTTGATTGATTTTTTTTTTAAGGGACCAAAGTCTTGCATGTTTTTACCGGCCTGCACTAAGTGCTTCGCAGGAATTTATCGATAAACAAAAGCGGTTTTTAAGCATGCAAATTGCGGAATAAAATTAAAATGAATAAGAACGTGGCAACTCTGGTCGCTGGCAGCGTTCTTTTTTGGCACAGCGCATTCCGTTGCGGGCCAGGTCTGATAATGAGTGGAGTCGGGCTGTGGCAGAATGGGGACAACTTCTTGGATTATGTCAACTTTGCATTGCCAGCAATATAAAAGGGGCGGTGTGGAGCGGGGCGGAGGTTTCAAGATTGTGCTCAGCACATTTTTAAATTAGAACTGACTGACTGGCTCAGGCACTGGCTGTGGGTTTGCTCTAAAAGGGGGCAGTGGGGAGGAGGGGGGTGGAAAACTTTTCGCGCAACCCATGCAAAAAATGTTTCGTTAACCAAAAATCGTGCCCAAAACTTTGTGGCCGTAGCGCGAACCTTAGCTATGACGAGTGACTAGATGGGCTGCCGGAGAGTGGGGTGTATTTTTTGAGGGGGATGTGGCTAAAAGGGGGTGGTGGGTGGGGGGAGGGGGACAGCATGTCGTTTCAACAACTTGTTTTTACTCTTTTTTTCCGGCTATGTTCATTTTTGGGCTGCCCGAACAATAGGAAAGCGACGACGTTGCGCGATATTGCCAAACGGGTGGTTCGGGTCGTTTGGGTGGTTTGGGTGGATTCTCGCAACGGTGCAGGCTGCAATGCAATTTTTGTGGAGCGCAACAAAAATGCTCAGCGACAAGCGACAACAGAAAATTGGATGAGCACTACGGCTGCTGGAATAAACCGCAACTGCCACTAACTGAATCCAAATCAGAGCGACAGAGGGTGAGAGCGGAAGTGGGTGGGGGATGGGGAGGGATGGGGGATAGATGAGGCAGCGAGGCACATGCCACACAGCGCAATGGTGTCCTGGCAACTGGCGGTGCTGCCAGACCGGCCAAGCATACAAAATAACCGCAAGCCCAAGCTGCACATTATCTATGAATGTGCTGTTTTGTTGTGTGTGTGTACACGTGTGTGTGTGTGTGTGTGTGTCCTGGTTGTGTGTGTGGGCGTAACGCTGCCACTGCCTGCCACCGCCTGTGGTTTTTTTGCAACGTCAGTTGGCGCAACAAAAAACTGAAGCGTCAGAGTGAGAGCGAGAGAGAGAGAGAGAGAGAGAGACGAGAGAGAGAGTGGGGGAGGTGAGTAGCTAAAGTAGGCAGAGCGGGGCGTATTCGCTGAGGGAGGGGGCGAGGTTGGGTCTGAAGCACGACAGAGCGGAAATTGTTGAACAGAACTTAAATCTCAACGAAATTGTTTTTGGCGACAGTTTGTGTATGCCAGGCAGTCCAGATCCCCTCAGACCCCCGCCACACACACACACACAAAGACCTCCCCGCCCTTGCCGCACTCGTTGGCTCGGACCTTGTTAGGCATCAGCATCAGGACAGCAGCTGGCTGCATGTGCATGTTACAAGCTGCACATGTGTGTGTCTTGTGCTGCCATCCCCGCAACACCGCACACTTCGTCCCCACAGCCCCCCATTCACAAGACCCCTGCCTTAGCTGCAGAAGCCCGCGACGCCCACAGCAAAGCATCAGGCCAGGCAGTTACGGCTGTAGCCACTGCACTTGACTCCGTTTGTGAGCCGCAAAAGATGTTGCCAACTCAGCGTATGAGCACGTACAGCGTTGCCAGATAGCTAACAGAGCGTTGCCAGCCCACAGCATTGCCACAGAGTTGCCACCTAACAATTTTAGCTCAAATTGCAGCATTTGCATAGGCTTGTAGATAGAAAACCTAAATACTAGTTTGTAGGAATCTATTTTCTGCTTTCCTCGGATGCTACACCATTCAAAATCATTCACTCAACTGATTCTCATATATAATCCCACCAGCCAAGGGACAAAATCTGTCTGCATCTGTCCCAAGTTCTAGGTTCCCCTCGAAAGAACCCATTGCAGCCCAAAAGAAGCGCACTGCCTGGTTGCTGCTAGCCGGTTCCACATATAGGCCTTACAGTTTTTTCGTAGGCCCTGGCTTGAGCTAGGACTGACATAGAGAGGGGTGAATAGTGAATGGCTCAGCTGTTTGTAGGGGAGGGGGTGGGTGCGGTAGTGGTAATGGCAGATGGTGGCAGTGTTGCAGTGCGGCAGCTTTGCAGAGATTTGTTGGCTTGGAAATTGTCCAACAAATTTCTGTTGGCGGTCCACAAACAACAACTACACACAAACACTCGCACGCACACCAGCACACATGAACACACTCACTCACACACATACACACATACACAGTCATATAGGCACGTACCTTTGCACATGCATATCTCCACCATATGTGTGTGTGTGTGTGTGTTTGTGTACGTGTGTGTGTGTGTGTAGATTACTTACTTCTCGAGCGTTAGTCGTTAGTGCCGTTATTTCATAGTTTACGTCTCGCTCCGCAGCCGCAACTATCCTCCGCCTACCCCCCACAACAGCTGGTCGCCCGCTCCGCTTCTACAGAGTTACCCTGGACCCTGTTCCTCCCACAACCCCTCACACCCCCCTGACACAGGCGACCCGTCTGGGGCTACTTAGGCGAGCGCCGCACAAAAGCGCAAAAGCCGTTCATTGATAATGTAAACTCAGCACAAAAATATCTCTCGCTAAAAGGGGGCTGTTGGGAGGGGGATGGCCGTGGCGTGCACCACACATTTATGAAGCCAGTCGAAACTTTTGCATAGCACAGGGTGTATGTGTGTGTGTGCGTGTGTGTGTGTGTGCGTGTGTGTGTGTGTGCGCGGTGCGAGTTTCAAGTCATGACCAAAAAATTATGTGGTTGTATTTAAAGTTGCGCTAAGCTAGGTCCGGATACGGCTCTGTACGGACTACAGACTACGGGTCCAAATGCCCTTTTCCCTCTCTCTCCCTCCCACGCCCTCTGTCTCTCTCTCTCTCTCTCTCTCGCTCCAAAGACCTCTGTTTGGCTGCGTAATACTTTTTCAGTTAACTCGCGCGTTGATTTCAAGTTGACTTTTGGGCAATGAAACTTTTTTGTGCTGCCCATGTGTTTGCGTGTGCTAGTGTGTGTGTGTGTGTGTGTGCTGGTATGTGTGTGTGTGTTGGTGTATCTATGAGATATGTGGTTTGTACTTAAATTGGACAGCGCTGACCACGCATTGCAGTCGTTAGCAGCCAAAGTTGAGTTACGTTTCACATTCGAGATGCTCGTAATGGTTACATACCTGCAAAGAGAGACAGAAAATGGATGGAAAAATTAGTAAATTAGTCAATGGAAAATGCTTTATAATATATTGCTTAAGGTAACTGACTAAAGCCAACTTGAAATGCTTAGCAAGAGCTAGCGAATATGTCAATCAATTCTCACACGGATTAATATACTATGAAAATCGATATTAATCGATTATATTGGAAAACTGATGAATAAAAAGGTAATATAAGACAGTTGGGCTTACGAGATACGATCTGCAGCTCGTTTTCCAGATCTAGAAGATTGACGAAAGTTTAATATCCGCGATTTGTTGTTTCCAAATAAACGCTCATAACTCTTAATAAAAGTGAATCTTTGGCAATAAACAATAGATTTTTATAGATTAAATTAATTCCTCAAAAATAATTGCATTTATTATCATAAATGGTATCTACCATAGATTCCATGTACATTCAAACTGTTCCCCAGTGATGTGTCCTTGAAAGCTCCCATTCTTCAATTATCTACCTCTGATGCATCCTTTTAAGCTCCCGTTCTCAGGTCTAAGAAAGCCAAACTAGCCTAATCAATAATTCACTACGATCAAAGAATCCTCCACAAACCAATTTTAGTATTGTATTCATGTTTTACGCTCATTTCGTCAATTTCATTAGGTTTATGGTCGTAAGCCACATAAAAAAGAAGAGAAATAAACATGTCGCTTATTGCGACCCCCTTTGACCCGCCTCTGTTTCTGGTCAAAGGGGGGGTCGTTGCTAATTTCCTAAGTGCCAGTTGGCCAGCGTTGCCAACTCTGCTCATGAGTCACGAGTCGTTCGGCGTGTCTCCTCTTTGGCTTTGGGCCCTGTGCAAATATTCAACTCATTTAACACATTGTCCAGATCCGGCGCGAACATAACCTCAACGTGAAATTAACAGAACAATAACAACAACAACACGAAGAAGAACAAGAACAACTAGAGGTTACAAATGTAAATAGCAAAAACCAGAAAAAAACAAAGCAGAGGGGAAAGAGGTGCAAGAACATAACAAGAGCAGAGTTTCCTGCAGCGGCCTTTCGGGCTCACTTGCCAAGTTCTGGCCTGGGTGCAGGGGCCAGGGTGGGAGAAGGGGGGGTTTTGTTATGTTTCGCGTCGGTTCAAGTATTTTTTGCATAAATTAAGCATCGAGCTGAAGGTCCCGACACATAACAGTATTGCTAATTACGCCATAATGTCCGAATTTACAGGCACTACAAATGCAAACGCTTAAGGACAACTAGAGAAAGCGAGAAAGAGTGCGAAAGAGTGCGAGAGAGTGTGAGAATGGGGTGAGAGAGTGGGGTGAGAGCACTTGGCGTTTGTCTGAAAAGGCAACAAATTAGCATAATAACCTTTAATAATACAAACGAAAAATTAAATAACAACAAGCACGACGACGAAGCACAGAAAGAGGACAGAGAAAATAGAAGAAAAAAATACATACATATATATATATATGTATGTATGTATGTATATATATTATATGCATAGAAATACCGCATGTTAAGCAGGCAATGGGCCCTGCTGGATGCGGGCAACGGTTAGGGGTTCGAGAGGGTTAGCGGTACGGTACTTTGGGCTGCTATTAAAAGGCGCAGCAACAAATTTTGAAAAGCGAAACTACAAGCCATTAACGCACATTAGCAGAACTTATAAATTTATTGCCTCTGCTGTGCGGAGTAGAAGTAGGTGTAAGGGGGAGGGGGTGGGGTGCGCTACGCTCATTTTTTTATTTTGCTTTGGGGGTAGCTTAGCCGAACAATGGAGCGCGCCTAAGCCGAGGGTGGCCGCCGGTTCAGTGTCAAAGTGAGCGTGAACAAAAGTGCGGCTCGACCAGGGCTTGAGCAATAGTTAAATGGCCGAGGGCTCGACGAGGGGTTGCGACTGCGATTTGGGCTCTGATTCGCATTGAGTTTGGGCACGGGCATATGCGCTACGCTGAGCGGTAAATCAGAGACAAAGGTGCGCACGGATACCGTTCGATTGCGAAAGCAGCTCTAATTGAAGATCAAATAACAAATAGAAACGGGATTTTTTCGAAATATGAAGTAAGTAAGCAAAGGAAGCAATAGGCAACAAAGCCGAAAGTGGGAGGAACGCAAAGAGGAAGAAATTATTTTGACAAACAGCGAGGAGAGAGAGAGAGAGAGAGAGAGAAAGAGAGAGAGCTGAGAGAGAGAGATAGAGAGAGAGAGAGAGAGAGAGCGAGGAGGGCGAGCGAGAGAGAGAGAGAGCTAGCAGAGAGAGATAGAGAAAGAGAGAGATAGCTGAGGTAGAAGAAGGCAAACAATACCGTAAATTATTACCAGTTAGAAAGTAAAGGAGAAAAGCAGAAAAGAAGATGATAGATATTAGAATCAATACAAGAATGCCTTAGTCGGCAGTGCCCCACTAGGGTATACCCTAAACCTTCCCATATATACTATACTAGAAACTAAATATCGTATTTGGTGTCTCCAGCTAATCGAACCTTAGAGATTTGTTCAAAATCGTGATTTCGATATCGATATTTATCGATTGTTTGAATACGAGGCAACTTGTCGATCATCGGAAACAAACTCATTCTCAGCGGGCTCTAGGAGGACCCACGTTTCAGTCCCCATAGTAGTATATTATGGTTTGGGTCTGGGTAATGAATATATATTAAACAAGGCTAAAGAAAAACTTAAGAAAATCTAAATCCTTAACTTAAATAGTTCTTATATCTGGAATCTTTGGAATATATCATTTACTGGAGATGATATGTGCTTGACGTAAACTTGTGCACAATGCAAAGGAATTATTTATCAAAAGTAATATAAATGCATGACTTCATTTAAAGAAGAAGTTCTACAACACGCACCTAAAAGGCAACTAGAAGGTGCAAAGCAAACCTTAAACAGCTGGAGAATAACCCCAAGTTAAAGGTTAACGAGGCATTTCTGGATAGATAGAGTTCTACTGGCAATTGTTAAACAAAATTAAAGGCTCGAAACAACCAAGATTTGCAGTTGAGTTGTCTAAATGATAGATTCCGATAGAAACTGCCACAAACAAGCATCGAGATCTGTGAAAGGCTTTGCATTTGCAGTTAATAGGGCGTTGCTAATGCGAGTTGAATGCAAATTGCTTTTGTACCACTGTCACAGGCTGCAGCATGATATGCATTTGACTGTTGTGGTTGTTGTTGCTGTTGCTGTTGTTGTTGTTGTTGCTGTTGTTGCTTGGAGCTTGGAGATTGGAGTTTGGGTGCCTTAAGGATTGGCATTGCGCAGGGTTTGTGCTAATTTGTTTTCCAATTTGGCTGCTTGTACAGCAAGATGTGTGTGTGTGTGTGTGTGTGTGTGTGTGTGTGTGTGTGTGTGTGTGTTGGTTTATAATGCACACAGACAGGCTGGCGGGCAGGCAGGCGGGACGGGCGAACGAACTGGCTGGCAGGCTCGTTATCCTTGCCTTACGGCTGCATTACTACAACAACAACAACAACAACAACAACAGCAACAACAACAGAATGTGCCACTTAGTTAAATGCACACGTGCGAAATCTCTCGAGCTAAATGCAGCCAAATTCTCACTCGCCCCTATGCTGTAAACATACCGCTCCCCGCCCTCCCCCCACGCGCAACAAGGCCCCTGACCCACCCGCCGAGACCCTTCAACCCGCTTGCTCTGTGAACTGTTTATATCACAAGAAAATGCAATACAAAATGAATATTTAATTCGGCTTGCTGGCAGAGGGAAGAAACCTGGCAAGGAGGGGAGGGGAGCTGGTAGGGGGTGGTTGGTGTATGTGGTATGTGACGTTGGGCAGGGTCACAGCAGGATCGCGCAGGATTTTGCCGAGTCACGACGCGTGCAAAAATCAACGCTCTGCCATAAGAAGAAAATTGCATTTCACTGTTATCCGCAAAGATGTCGACATGCGTGTGTGTGTGTGTGTGTGTGTCTCTATGTGTGTGTAATATCCTAGATTTAAATTTAGCACAGGTTTTACCAACAGATAAAAGAAGCCATTTGCAGTTGTGCACAAATCTCGACAACAGACGCCAAGTTTCTAGCTATCAGAACTAAAAATTAATGGGATTATTAAGCGAGCAGCAATTGATGTGCTTTGGAACTATCGATAAGTTATCGATATCGCTTCTTAAAAGTGAAAGAGCATTTTAAGCAGAGAAGAGACTCCACAGGAGCCCATAAGGAGGCATTTACTGCCTTTTTCCAACTGGATTCTATGCAAAGCTGAATATCTTTGCTTATCGAACTATCGAAAAAATATCGATATCACTTTTAAAGAATGGCGAGGAGGAGAGAGAGAGAGAGAGAGGGAGACACTGTTACAAGGTAACTCATCAAAATGTAAAGTTAAACTTTTATTTATATTTGCTGCATAACAAATTTGTATCTAGCTATCGATAACTTATCGATTCAATATATGCGCGCACATCTGAGTACAGGGTATCTCTCAATCCAGCATACCCAATAGCTCTTGAGCGCGTGCTGTCCCCGTTTTAAGAGTCGGCTTGTTTGTTTCGTTGTTTATATTTATTTGCCGCATAGCGGTACATGTATTCCGGCTCCTGTGTCGAGGGCAGACAGAAGGCAGGCCGACAGGCAGACAGGCCGAGTCGTGAGGGCAGGTAAGAAAAAAGGGCTAACAGGGACAGAACGGTACACGTAATTCCCCATAAGAACCAATATACGAATGAACCAATATAACCAATAACAACAGCTGACGACAGACGGCAGCAGTCGTAGCCTGGATAAACGACTTGGCAACAACAGCAAATTTTATTTCAGTTTTCAGCTTCTGTCCCTTAGTTTGTGTTGGATGGGGAGGGGGAGGTGGGGGTGGGGTAAGTCAATTCTGTAAGATGCCAGGATATGTTTGGCCGAGCCCGCCCCCCCATCCACAATTGACATGGAGGCACCTGTCACAATGCACTAAAGGCAGCTACCAAAGGCCGAGCCGCTGGTCCATAGCGTTGACAGCGACAGAGGGGAAATCAGTTGCCTTAGCCGAATAGCCGATATATATATATACTTATAAGTATATATCGTTCAGATTCGAACATGACACTTGATACTCTTGTAAAACTCATTCTTGTGTCGCCATTCAAAATTGTGTTTCTTTGCTCATGCGTATTATATGACAGGCACAAACGTTTACGTTTTTGAACCGGTTCACATATTTGTACAGTACATATAAAACTAACGGTGAACGGGATAAATGTGGTTCACCTAGCCAAGAACCGGAGCTATGCTCGTGTATTTGAACCAGAACCAGCTACATTTTTATCTACTATTTACGACTGCAAACCAGTTCAAAAGTGGTTCAGCGTCTATGAGAACAACTTCTAAAGATGTGATATGTATACCTGTATCTGATATCTTAATATAAGATTAAATGAAAATGCGGTTGAACCTGTGAACCGGTTCAATAGTGATTCATCGTTAATAAGAACAAATAATGTAGATCTTATACATATGTCTACAAGCAGTCAACGCTTGCTTAACTAAGCTTTCAGCTAAAAGCTGTTGAAGAATATATGTATATGATATATCTATATAATCGTGCTGAACCGGTTCAAGAGTGGTTCAGCAGCTTAGCTCGTAAACTACTAGAGCTATGCTTATGGAATTTGGTATGTGAGCTGGTAATAGGCATATAGATATATAGCCAAGCACTGTTGCGTATTCTAAATCAGTCTAACCCAACGTAACCGCCTGCAGGGTACTCCTGTGTGTGTGTGTGTGGGGGGCTTATTATTATCTCGCACACATTTCGGGCATGCGATTTCGTTATTTATGCCTAGCCTGTGCACATGCGATTACACACCGATCTCCCAATATATATATGTATATATATGCTGTATATATAGAGGACTTTTATATTATTACTTTTATGCAGCTGTTGTTGTCCCATTTGCCGTTTTGTATTCATTGCCTTTTGTTTTACAACAATTGCATGCCGAGTTGAGCGAGCGCCCATTGTTGTTGCTGTTTTTTTTCTTTCTTTTTTTTTGGTTTTTTAGTATTTTTGCTAAACTCAGCATTTAAGTTTAGTTGGCCAAAGGGTTGCTGCGTTCTTTGGTTCCTTTGGTCGTTTAGACATTCGCCTTGTGGACGCGTGTGGTAAACGCTTTGCATTTTATTTTATTTCTCGTTTTCGTTGTTTGCCACAATAAAAAAGGGTGCATTTTTATATTTCGCCATAAGTTTTTATGGCTTCCGTGTGCGGCGGCAGCGGCGGCGGCGGCTGTGTCTGTGTGCCTTCTCCCTACCCCTGGCCATGCCCCTACACTCAGCCCAGTCGCCATTTGGCTTTGGCCAAGACTACGTTGCGCCTCTCTGCCTAA
This sequence comes from Drosophila kanekoi, assembly GCA_037075305.1. Lineage (NCBI taxonomy): Eukaryota > Metazoa > Arthropoda > Insecta > Diptera > Drosophilidae > Drosophila > Drosophila kanekoi. Next base: position 9,224,240 of record JBAMCE010000451.1, on the reverse strand, counting down.
CTCCATCTGTCACTCTCTCTCTCTCTCTCTCTCTCGCTGTTGTCGACATTTTGTCAAAAGTTAGTCTAGTCAAGCAAGTGTAGGTCCTGGCGGGTGAGCGCGGGTATGCTTGCGGTGTGTCTAACATGACGCGCCTTTACACTTAACTGTTTTCAAAAAGTTGTTTTTTTTTCGCTTCCCCCTCTCTCTCTCTCTCTCACTCTTGCACACACACTAACTGCTGCTCTTTGTGTTTTTATTGTTGGCCGCCTTGTTTTGCACTTTTAATTCGCTTTATTTGTCCAAAATATATGTGCATGTATGTATGTATGTGACTGTGTGTGTGTATGCGAGTGTGTGTGTGTGTGTGTGCGAGTATTTAGATTTTAATCTACTTTGCCGCTGCAGCTGCCAAAAACTTTTGACAACCCCCCCACCAAAAGAAAAAAAAATTTATGCAACGCAAAGAAAAAAGAAGAACAAGAAAAAACAAAACAAAACAAAACAAAAATGTGCCAAAAACAAAAGGTAAAGAGAAAAACTTTAAACAAAAAATGTTTAAAGAGCGACTCGACAGTTGAATGTTGTTATTTATTATGCCGTCACATGGGGTGAGGGTGCGGTGGGGGAGGCAGACTAGCAGGGGCTGAGGGCAAGTCAAAATACTTAACACATTTAGGGCACGTTGAACTGGGGTCTTTTTAATGGGGTTCCGAGGGAACACAAATGAGACACTCGCGTTTTTTTTGGCTTTAACAACTTTTGTTTTTGCCAAGTTTCTCTTGAAATAAGCTTATGTATACATAACCTATTTAAGAGGGGATTAAGAAGGAGAAGTAGGCAAGGGAGGTCTAAGTTCAACTCTTATAGATCTCTCTGAGATCGAGCGTCTTATAATGGGAAATATCCGAGCAGTTCTTACTTCTCGTAGTCCTAATTAACATTTATGTTATGCATTTACTCAAAAGCAGCGTTTAAATTGTAAGGAGAGGGTATTCAGAGATATTACATTAATCAGTTGAGCTAATCTGTGAACATTTACGCATGTCAAATTTAATCGCAGCCAGCAGCACTTGCCAGAGCATGAGGCCCCTCCCCCCTCACAGGAAACGTAGCATACGCCTTTGCTGATTTCCCAAATTCGCATTCATTCAGGCACGATCATCGACTCCAATATCAGCTCATTTAATAGGCACTACCCGGCCCCCTCCACAACCCCTTCGCAGACGTAGCACACACTCTACAAATGAAATGTGCGCATTTGATTGCAATCATAAATTTCGCAGCGCTGTCCGGTCGGTCGGGAGAGGGAGCCACACACAGCGCCCGTCCAAAGGAGGAGAGACTCCAAAGGCGATAGCCACACAGTGGCGTACAGATGAGGAGGGGCAATTGCAGTTAGGTGAAGGGCGAGGGGTGGGCTGGCGGTTACTGAAACGTGCGCAGCAAATGAAAGCAGAGGCCAGTGTTAAATTTCAATGCCAATTGCACAAGTCAAAAGGCATAAGTGGACAGCAAGAGCGGATAGGGGGCAGACGGAACGAGAAGCTATGAGGAGAATGGTTTTATGGCTTTTTTCTTTTTTCTTCATTCAATGCAAAAATCCAGACGCACACACACACGCACACACACACACGCACACGCATCGCCCATACTCATTTATGTGATGCGTTTTTGCGGTGCTTTTGTGTTGTTGCCTTCGATAAATGCGGGCGTCCGGTTCTAGGGTTCTGTCTGTGGTGAGTGAGAGAGAGAGATTGAGAGAGGGGGAGGGGGTGGGGTTGGCCTGTGATTCATCAACTTTTAAATATTGCCTCTTCGCAAAAGTAATTAAAGAAAATATAAAATGGCAAAGGAATAACTGATAAGCGCTTTGAGTGCTCGGCAAGGGCAACGGCGGGGCTTTGGAATATTGCGGTACTTAAATGTTCGCTCAATTAGCATGCTGCACATTTTTCACATCCTTATTAAATGCCGCGCTTCCTCTGCCGCTGCCTCTGCCGCTGCCTCTTCCTTTTGCATTTATTTTCGTTTGTGTTTTTTTTTTTGCTGTGCCCTTTATGCATTTTCCGCTTGGCATGTGAATTAATAAGAAACCATTTGATAAGAGCTCATTCGAAGTCCAACTGCCCAGCCACATCTCCTCCTCCTCCTCCTTTTCCCCACTCCTACCTCATCCCATCACCTCACCCCCAACGGCAACGCACGCTGCGTTTTATTGCCGCGTCTTTGTTGCGGTTTATGCATTTTTTAACAGTTCATTCAACAGACAACAACAACGATTAACGACAACAACAACACCCAAAGAGACGCCACAGCCCGCATATGACACATCATAAACGGTATTTTTTTTTGTGGGTCCCCAGTTTTATACCCTTTAGAGGGTATCATAACGTGATCATGAAATGTGTAACCAGAAGATTTCAGTAAAGAATGTAGTATATAGACATATATTCATATATGTATTCTTGATCGGCAAACCTATCTCTCAGCTTGGGTCTGTCTTTCGGCTGTCGGAATTTGGACGAATCGGAGAACTATATCATATAGCTGCTGTAGGAACGATCGGTTGAATGTAAAGTACTTGTTTGGGAATCTATTTCTTAGTTTAACTTCTTATATAAAAGTTACATCTGGTCAGTTTTGGATTTCTATATCAAATCGGACTACTATATCATATGGCTCCTATGGATTTTAACGATAAGCACCTTGTTCAAGAGTATTTAATCTTCGGCGAGCCAAAGATAGTCGCTCTTTCTTGTTCTCATTCCCTTCGGCTTCTTGTGACAACTTTTCTCCATTTGGGGAAAAATTGATATTTAATTCTATGTAAATTGGCGGCGCTTTAATTTTTCTTGATAACCGTTAAACACTCAAATCGGTGGGCGTGGCATTGCTCACACACACAAAACAGCTTCGCCCCCATTGCTTGCGAGTGTGCCACCTGTCGCAGCGGGTCACCTGGTTGGGTCGCCTGCGGTGCGTCCATTTGTTCTGAGAAACACCTTTGAGTTTGACCGACATTATTCCATTTGCTGGTCAGCCAACGGGGAGATAACTGGATAATGCGGGGAAACAATGAAATTGGAACAAAGAAAGTACAGCATTCATTGTTCTGCAAGGGGTGAGTTGTTTATCAAAGGGGTTTATTTAAGTGAAACGATGGAAGTGGCACGATGTAAGTATTTCTAAAGAGGATAAAACCAGCTCTTCCTTGTAAATATTTAAATATCTCGTTTGAAACAAGGAATTCAAAACAGTTAAGCGCCGAGCTGGTTGGCCGCACTACCAATGTTGCCACCTTTTCCATTGGGACGATGGAAGTGACACGCATCAATTAGGGAAAAGCGGAATAGAACCATTTGGATAATCCTTTTTATTCAGCCGGAACAATGAAATTGACACGCTTAAAAACAATCAGGGAAAGTGAAAGAGAAACCCTTGGATACTTTTTGAAATCAGCTGGAACGATGGAATACATACGCTTCAAACAATAAGTAAGAACAGACATTTGGATTATCTTGAAAATTGAACTGGAACGATGGAATTGATTCGCTTCAAGTACTATTCGTGAACCCATCCAAGGACTAACGGCTATTTGCCACTCTAACGAGTTGAATTCCAGGAAGTTTGTTGACCCCACCAACACCAGATGCTACAGACTAGCCCAAACACTATGCACCCAACCCGCAGCACAACTGTCCCGCCCACATGCCACGGCTCCAATAACACGACGTAACACTCCCTCGTCTGGCGGGGCTGGGGTCAGAAAGTGACAGAATGCAAGTTAACATCAGTCTCTTGGGTCGATTTGAATCGTTTGTGTGGCCCGCCGTCTGGCGGGAATTCCAACTGTTCCACCAAGGAGCCCTGCGCTGGGCATAGGTTCGCGTTGTAAATCAAATGTCATGTCAATTTTAATTGCATTTTAATGATAAACGATGGCGCGAACTCGCGAACTACGCGAACACGCACTCCCCCCTACCCCACCCCCCAGCCAACCATCGCACATTCGCACATTCGCCCCCGCCACCCCGCGATCGACCACATATTCGAATAGTTCAAGGGTTAAGTAAAGTTAAAGTTGAACTTGTCAGTGTGTGTGGGTGTGTGGAAAATCAATAAATGCGCTCGTCACTTTCATTCAATTTGATTCACACTCTACACCCACACACACACAGACACACGCACACACACACGCATATCCTGGCACACACAAATTGGTAATTAAATATCCCAACATGATAATCATATTTAATTACAGGCATATGTATTACCCATCATAACTCATTGACACTCGCTGCATATTTGATTGCAGTTCATTTGCAGCTGCATCCATAACCATTCCATTCAATCATTCAATCATTTATTCAATCATTCAGACATCCAGACATTCGGACATTCGGACATTCATTCAGCTATTCAAGCTATCCATCTTTGCCATTTATGGTCATATCTGTTCATGCATAAAAACCGCGAAACGTTAATCTAATTATTCTCTATCCCATAAAAATGACAAAATAACAAAAAAATAACACTATTTAGCTTAGAGTGCTTGACTAGAAAATACCCTGTACAGAAGATATATTTTCTGGATTTATATAGATTGTGGGTTTCATTTTCAAGTTTTCCATGCATCTACAAAAATTACAAAAAATACTATTTAGTTTAAAGTGCTTAGACTGGAAAATACCCTGTACTAATTGAGTATTTTCTATTGGAATTGAGATTGTGATTTTGCTTCTTACAGATTAGATGGCTTAAACAATTTGCGAATCTATATAAAAACAAACAGTTTATGGTGTTGGACTGGCAAATACCCTGTACTCAGCAAAGGATTGGTATTGGAAAAAGGCTCTCTGGCTTAACTCAACTAAAGAGTTTCTCTTTTTCTCCTCGCTATTCCGATCTATCCTCAGCTGTTATAGAGTCCCAGATCATTTTTATACCCTTTATAACATTGAAAATGGGTCTCATGTACATGTATATACCCTATAAAGTCTAGTCCGCTTTAATAGTAAATTAAACGTACATCGGGCCAAAGCTCAAAGCGAAATAATGGAAAAAAGTGCATCCCTTTTGAAGCTGCAATACAATATGATACTCTCTCTCTCACACACACACACACCCACACACACACACCACACACACACACACACACACACACACACACACACACACACACACACACACACACACATACGTATATAAGCAGACAATGTTGTATATAGATATATATAGACATAGGTAGATACTTTATATTGTGGCAAGGCAACAGTAGCTGAAATTTTTCGATTTGGCTGAGAGCAAAGTGCAAATATACGATATTTAATTGATTTTTAATTAAATGTTTAATTGTCAGCTGCAGGCGCGTGTTTTGTGCGGTTCCGTTGTGTCGGCAACGCCGGAAAATGGCGGAAAATTCGCTGCTCTCAGCACACAATGTGGGCCAATCCGCCGATTCGAGTGCCACTGCAGGGCGAATATTGCGCAAGTTGAACTTTGTTTTTACGCTATTTGGCATTTTATGATTATTTAACAAAAAAGAAAAAAACAAAAACAAAACAACAACTGAAAAAATGAAACGAAAATGAAAATAGCTGGGAAATTATTTTTCTTTTGGGAAACTAGGGCAGGGCGAGAGCTCAATCGAATGATATATGAGCAGAAAAGCGAAACCCAATTAAACTCTTGGCATTCGCTCAGCTACTGCAAATGAGTTGGCAGCTTTTCTCGGGAGAAAGGAAGAAAGAAAGAAAGAGACAGAGATAGAAGAGGACCGAAATAAGGTTCTCTCTTTCATAGATTCCGACTGCTTTGCATAGACCCCACAGAGAGAAGCTAAGATCTATGAGAAGCAAAGCAAGACGGCGCGAAAAGTGATCCGAAAACAAAAGAATAATTGAAATATTAAGGCTAAGTTAGACTATATACTTATATTGTAAAAGTCGGGCTGCTCGAAAAGGTAGGCTTGACCCCAACCAAGGACAAGGTAGATAAGATTTGATATCACAATCTGTGTTTAAGAAAACTTAATGTAAGTTTTCACACATTTTAATGAAGGAATTTCACGCTAGCGGGTGGAATGAAATTAAGCCCGATGGCAATGAAGAAGATACAATTGGCCTTCACATATAACGAACATGGGAAGATTTTGACATGTGAAGAAAATATCTAAGAATCTACCTATTTAGTGTTATTTTCTTAAATTTTCTTTAATATTAGTACGAAATGAATAGTTTTTTCTTCATGAATGTTTGCATGGACACTGTTATGCATGCTTCAAATCAGCTCTTAAATGGACACGTTCTCTTTAGCGAGTGTTTACTGTACTTGACAGCACCTACTACTGCACGCACTCAGCTAAAGAGACAAATAATCGCATATTGCATGAAGAATATCAGCTTTCAACAGCTGTCAGTACCGCACAGTCTCTCTCTCTCTCTCTTTCTCTTTCTCTCTCTCTGTCATTCTCTCTCTCTCTCTCTCTCTCTCTCTCTCTCTCTCTCTCTCTAACATAGGCCGGGTCACGCTTGCTGCCTTAAACTGTTTACGTGCTACTTTTGACACTAAGCTTGGTATAAAGATAAACTATGTGTATAAGAATATATTTATATGTTTATATATAAATATATATATATATATATATAGGGACAGAAAGGGAGAGATGTATAGATAAATAGGGAGAAAGCGAGAGAGAGAGAGGGAATGAGATCATTGGCAGTCTCGGCAATTGTTTGACAACTTGGAAGCATTTCGCTTTAGCCAAAGCCCAGGCTAAAGTTTTTTTTTACAAACAATGGCATCAAGTCAGAGAGACTGCGGCTGTAGAGAGGTGGGCTGGGGGGATTGGCTGCTGAATAGGGGAGGGGGGCGGGGAGCGATGAAAAAGTTTTGTAATGCGCTTAAATTTCTTTCTCAGTCGCACAGGTGGGCTCGATGGCCGTTGAAAGCTGTTGTCGTCGTCGGCTCAGAGCCGGGCGGCGCCATTATTAGCATTACGCCCAAAATCAACAGTAAATGGAACACAGCGAGGAGTCTGGCGATTCCATCAGATGATGAGAATGATGCGAATGATGCGAATGATGATGATGATGATGATGATGAGCATAATGTTCACTGGGAGCGCACGTTGTGAGCCTATCACGTACGTTTGCCATCAATAACGCAACGATTTAACTTGTCTCGTTCGCCCAGAGGCCACGTAGAACAGCGATGACCCGTCCCCCATCTCTCCCCAACCATCGCTGGGCTAGAATGTCACGCCCACCTCGCACGTACACGCATGCCACGTAGATTAGGCCCGTAAGCCTCGAATGGATGCCAGCCAGATAAAGCACACTAGTCCACTTGTTTCCAGTTGTAGCCCGCTGCTATATCCGATACCCTGGGCAAACTAACGCAGCGGGTCTGATTGAAACTGTGTAAGTGTCTGGCACAAGCCCAGGACAGATCTCATTAGCCATAACTTGAGCTTGGGCGTTGTGTGGCAAGTCTGGCAGAGCTTGCCCCAAAGCGAGCGATATTTTTGTGAGTACAAATGGATACAAAAGGGCATCTGGTAGTCGTTGTGGAGCGCCGAAATATTGTTTTTATGTCCTCGTATTTAGCTTGGGTAGGTTAGAGCTATTTTGTTTATAGATATAAATATTGGAAGCCCTGCGCCTCGCATTTTGACTTGTCACGTAACGTAGGGCCAGACAGCAAAGAAAACGACAAAAAACAACAAAAACCGAAGCCAAAATGCAAATGCAAAGGCAAACGGTGAACGGAAAACCAGTTGTGGGTGGTTGGGTGTGTGTAAATGGATAACTGTCGGAGAGCTGGCAAAAATGGCTTTTGGTAAACAAAATCCACTTAGCTGCTAATTGGCGGCCAATCAGGCAGTAAAGCTGCCTACAAGCCAATTCGGAGTCAGAGCCGTGCCCCTTGCACAACCCAGCCGCCCCCCGTTCTACACCAACATACACAGTGCTTTGGCGTCAAGTGCAGCGTCCTGCAGTATTTCGATAGCCTTCCGCCCCTGCACCCCACACCCCGCTGAGGGGCAGTGAGCCCCGTAAGAAAGCGCATCACGTGCGGCCATCATCTTGTTACTTAGCTGCTGCTGGGTTTATCTTTCGGTTGCTGTTGCCGGTTTCTGTTTCAGTTGCAATTGCTGGCCAAATCCATTTTAAGCACACAGAGTGCCAGAAACCCAAAGGGGCAGGGTGAGCAGGGATTCAGGCTCCAGTTAGTTGCGTCTGCTCTGTCTGCGGTCAGTGGACAAACAGCCAGAGAAACAGATGGACACTGTTGGACGTTGGACAACAGCGGACGGAGAGCACGCGGGAGGAACGGGGAGTACAAAAGCAACGAAAGGACGCGAATATGCATCGGACGAGCGGCTGGGCCAGGTAAAGGGGCAGGGGGCTGCGGGGAACTGCGTCCAGTGATAGTCGTAAAAATACCCATGAGATGTCGAAGGCATGTTGCAAAAATTTCAAGCTCAAGCTCCAAATGGCAGCCAGCGTCAGTTGCCCAGGGCCAACCACACACACACACAAACACATACACGCACACACACACACACACACACACACTCGCACACACACACATGCAACGCACGTCAGTGGCATAAAAGTTGCCTGTTTGGATTTCAAATGGTCAAAATGTGGACATTTGCTTAAAAAAAGAAGCATAAAAAAAGAAAAGAAAGGAGAAGGCGCTGCAGGGTCTTGAGCGCGAAAGGGGGGAGCATGCTGTGGGGAGGGGATGTTGAGGACAGCAAAACCAGTCGCGGTGCTCAGTTGATGTTGTTGTTGTCCCAAAACCAGATATGGACGAGAGTTTGGGCAAAAAAGGGCGTACAAAATGCGCGACTTTGAACAATAGTGAAGACAGAGACAGAGAGATAGGCTCTGAGAAACAGCGACAAAGCGAGAGAGAGAGAGCACAACAAGAAAGAAACACAATATTGCAATAGTTGCTTCAGATGTCCTAAAAAAAGGCTAGAGACTCCCGATGCTAAAACCACCAAAAGGAGCGTTACGTTTATGCAAGTTTTTTAAAGACACGCCAATTTAAGAATTAGTTAGTCTTAGTTAATCGTGTCAACAGAAGAAATTCATGTAAAACAGCCGAAGAAAGAGAGAAGAAAAAGCTCAAGAGCGTCGGTAGACAGACAAGGTTAAACACGATGAATTTCTATGAGCTTGGGTGCTTAAGAGTTTATTTCCTATAGAGCGAGAGCAAGAAAGGGAGAGAGAGAGAGAGAGAGAGAGAGAGAGAGAGAGAGAGAGAGAGAGAGAGAGAGAGAGGGGAGAGAAGAAGCTTCACCAGGATAGTCTGAAGCTAGAGACAAATTACATGAAAGCTGAAATCACAAATGTTAATAATAGGACACATCCATAAATCAATTGAAGAGAAAAATAGAGTTAAAGAGAGAGACAGAGAGAGAGAGTGAGAGAAAGAAAGATAGAGCTAAAGAGAGAGAGAGAGAGAGAGAGCGAGAGAGAGAGGAAGAAAGCCTTAGTGCCTGTTACTTTTGTGTCAAATGTATAAAAGAGAAGTGGGAGCCTCTCAGAGCTAGCATATGGAACAAAAGGGGGGAGGTAGGGCGAGCTGAGTTCCCGAGAGCTGCCCAATCGAAGAGAGCTTGAATTAGCCCCAAAAAAAATGTATATGGGCAGATGATCGGGCAGCTCCGAGCTTCAAGTTGGCTTGACGACTCAAGCTGCGCGCTCTGCTGCTCTGCGGCAGGCGGCGGCGAGCCCAGGGGGCAGGGGCAGGGTCAGCTCAGTCGATTGTTGTTAGCTCTTGGCGTTTGCCTGCTGGCCAAGCTAGTTGCCTGCCTCCCGCCCGTTGCCCCCTGCCCCCTGGGCTATGGCTGCTCTATCAGTTGCACGCACTCACACAGAAATCGTTTTTTTTCTACAGCTTTTTTTTCTTTCGTTTTTTTTCTTTAACTAAAAGTTTGCGTTTTAGCTTTAGCCAGATTTATGTTTTCCTGCTTGCGTTTGCAGAATTGTTGTCGGAAGTTTTTTGTGCAGCATCATGGCACACACAGCAAGACGCACAGACAGACACACATGTGTGTGTGTGTGTGTGTGGGGAAGAAAAAAAGTTCTAAAAAGATGTTTGAAAAATAAAAAGTGCGCCTCGAAGTTTGAGCAGCAACTGAAAATGAAACATGCGGAGTGCGGAGTGTGTGGAGGAATGGGGATTCGCTGAGCCCAAAAATATGTTAAGAGCCTGGCAGAAACAGAAGCTCCTGAGACGCACAAGCAGAAGCAAGAAGAAGAAGAAGAAGAAGCAGAAGTAGCCGCATTGATGCGCCTTCTAACGTGGCCTTTGACTTAAGTCTCGGTCTCTGTGACTGTGATTTGCCGTCCAAAGGCAGCCCGGTGTCCTCTTGGCCGTGGCGTGTGCCTGATTAGCCGTGTGTGTCTTATGCTTGGCATTTTGTGCTCATCTTTTATGTTTTTGGCATTTGGGGATTTTGGGGTTTTTTGGTTTTCGGTTTTCGTTTCTGGTTTTCACTTTCACTTGCTGCGGCGCCTGCTGCCGCAACATGTTGTCCAATTAGCCGACAGGGCACAGCATAAAGCTGCCTCATTTCTGTGGCATGTACTTCAAATGTCATGTAAGTTGTTGTGCCCCGCGGGCACAAAAAAAGAAATGAAATAAATACAACCGCAAAGAAAATGTAATGCTAAAGTGGACTCATTAGGCTACTTCAAAAGCTAACCTCATAATCTCAGCCCCAGGGCAAAAGGTTCAATTACAGACCTAGTTCCTTAAATTAGATGAAAAGAACATAAATTTGAAATCTCGTAGATGTACATGCTTCCGCTGGCAGGCACTTCAATCACTCGGCTGCGGAACTAACGAGAGAAGAAGTCTGCCAATTAATAAGATATGATTTGACATTTCCCTCAAGCTTATCTTCAATCTCAATCAGAACTAACAGTTATAGTTCAATCAAGCAACAAAAAAAGAAGCCTTGAGCTTTTAGCAATACATTTTTAGATACATTTAAACAGGCACCTTCAATCTTGCAATCACATAATTTGTTTATAACGGAACCATGTAGAGTCTACATTAATAATGCATTTGCATCAATCATTTGCCATCAATCTACTGTCAATCATGGCAAGCCAGCTCATTAACAATCTAATGCATTTAAACTCAGCTTTGGCTACTATCAAGGCTGACAGCCTATTATTCTAGACTTTCATCAATCAATTCTCCATCAATCAACTTCCATCAATCAGCCCATGTATTCGCTCAACTTTCAGCTTTTGTAGTAATACTTTTATGATTTCCAAGAACGACCTCACATCAGGCCGAGACTTTCAATCAAAGTTTTTCGTGGAGCTTTCCGCTATTATTCTAGACTTTCCTTCTGTGTAAGATCAGTTCTTTAATAATGGTCTTTTCTCATATTAGCTTTTGCTATCCATCACCTAATCTCAATCAAACCTGGCTCTTTGATCATTTACTTTCCTTAATCCAGCGCATTCAAGCTAACTAGGGGCTATTATTTTCGAACCTATCTTTGGCTATTTTCAGCATTTTTTGGGCTTTGCAGTCCATTCGCAGAAGACACCTACCATCAATCTCACCTAGTCGCTCAATCAATGCTCATGACCTTTGCTCCATTTACGAGCTTTTCAGCAAAGCTTTTAGCCATCATTCAGGCCCAATAACCACAAAGCTTAACCCCGCCATCAGCTCACAGTCTAGAGCCGGGTGGAGGCTCGTTAAGCGCCTGTTAATGACGCAATTTCCGTGCAGTGACCACCGTGTGCGACCTTTGGGGTCAGAGCGGTGACCAACGTACAGCATATACGTATATCGTATTGTGTATACGTAGATATTGGAGCGCACACAACTTCCTCTTCTGGCTAATTAGCTTAGCGCCGTTAAACTGTTTGCTTGTTGAACTACACGAGTCGCACATTTCTATGGCATCGATGCGGATTGCCCGCCTTCAGTTACCCAACGTTGGGCACTTCTTCCACTCCATCTTGCTTGCTGTTTTTTTTTTTTGGACTTGGTTTGGGTTTTGCTGGGGTGTGGGTCCTGCCAAAATGGCAGACAATAAATAAAGCACACACAAAAGACAGGGCACAGAAAGGGGTTGCTGCTGGGCGGCTGCTAGATAGCTCGCATTGCTGTATCCAAAACATGCCGCAAGCACAAACATATTTGATGGGCGAGCCAGAGACCCTTAAAGGACATTCCGCTACACACACTTCCGGGCCATTACACTGAGAAATGTGACACAATTTGAATAACATTTAAAATATATAAAATTGAGCATCAATTCGGTCCAAGGAATGGGCGCCGAAGTGGTTCTTAAACCCACCAAGCGAACCAAGCGAAGAAGAAAACAAATGTAAGCAACAATAGAATGTTTTCGATTGGACATACCCTGTATTCAGTTGGGTTTGACAGTATTCTCTTGGGATATGCAACAACTGAGACTATTATTTGTGGGTTTTCGAGCGGGACAAAGTGGACGGAAATATGGGTAAGAAGAATATTGGAATATTGGAATATGTGCTTTACATATATATAAATCTATCTGTATCTTGTATTGCATTTAGCTAACATTCATTTCAGCTCTAATGTCATTTAGTGACGTCCTGTTATACACTTTAGCACGTTTCTACAGGGTATTAGCGAAACGAAACAGCTTGAAATTGTAGAGCAGCCCCGCTCGTTGTCTGCGGCAGCGCCTACACATGTTGCTGCTCGTTGTTGTCTTTTGGGCAAGGCAACCGAATGAATCTTTGGGCTCTTGCTCGTCAGCGTCCGTGTCTGCGGCCTTTTCCACTTTTCTTGTTTTCTTTTCTTGTTGTTGTCGTTTTTTTGTTTTTGACTAAATTGCGTAAATTATTGGCATATGTTGTCGAGGCGAGCGCAATGAAACATTTTAACCCTTTTCGTTGGCTGCGTCGAGGATGTCGCTGAAATTGACAGTCGCACATTGTTGGGGCGCGGCTGGTAACAAGCGGAAGATGGGCGCCGAGGACGGGGGCAGACCGCGGAGCTCGCAGATGAATGGAAGGGGGGTGAGGTGGCAGGGTATGGTGAGGTTCAGTCAGGGGCAGCCAGATACTTTGGCATGGCATTTCATTCCAATTTTGCGCCCGCCCGCCCCGCCTCCGGCTGCCAGTTGGCTGTCAGTTTTGTTCGCTTCGTTTTCCTTGCCTCGCTCCTTGCTTTTCCTTTTCTTTCCAACGTTTTCTTTTTTTGTTTTTCTTGGCGTCTTTTTTTTTTTTATCATTTATTCCCATTCTTTGGCATTTTATGTGCGCTATTTCGCGAAGTAGAACAATAGCCCGACACTGCAAACTGGAAGCTGGGAAATGGGTTTCGTTTTGGATGCCGCCCGACTAGCTGGTCCCGGCCTGCTGCTCGTAGGACCTGCTGGCCCATTCATCCTTCTGCTGCTGCTGCTGCTGCTGCTTCATCTTGGTGCTCTCTTTTGTTACAACTAAACGCGGACTCCGCACTATACTTCATCTGCGGCAGCTACTTTTTTAGCGAGACACCCGACCATGCCACCACGCAACCACTCTCTGGACACCCCTTTGGCTGCTGGTGTTATCCAACTTTATTGTCTTGCCAAAGAAATAGACTTTTAATATACCCGGAGCCTAGCACGGCACACAATACATGGACTACCATTATAGTGTGTGTGTGTGTGTGTGTGTGTGTGTGTGTACAAGGGTGTGTGTGAGGAAATATTAGGCGCTTTTGCCAGTTCATTGACTTGCCACAACAATAGTTTGAAGTTTGTCTGCCAAAATATGAGCGAACATTTTAGAACCTAGCCAGAAGGAGAGGGCGGGACGGAGGCGCAGAACAATTGCGAACATTGCTGGAAACATGAAACCATATGCGGCATGGCCCAGGCAAAGTTGAGCCAATAAACGAAGGGAACTAAATCCAAATAAAAAGAATCGAAATGCAATCCCAGCAATTGGGGAAAGAAAGGGAGACGGAGAGAGAGAGAGAGAGGGAAAGTGTGTAGGGGAAGAAAATGATCCCTAGCTAAGGGAGCAGGTGAAAGGCGAGATCCGCAGCGACATGAAACGATCTGATAGCCCACAAGGACAATAGAGTATTGAGTGATCAAGAGAGCAAGAGCAAACCCATCAAACTTAGAGCAAGATATAAGAAGATCGTCCGATTGGTAAAAAGTTGATCAATGATCTTGTGCCAACACATGCAACAGGCAGAAGAGTACATATATGTACCTGATCAGGATGATAAGCCATGTCCATTTGTTTATCCTTCTGAATGCTATTCTCGTATTTTTCAGAATGCCTTTCTTTGATTCCCATCAAAAAGAGAAGATACACCCAAACTAACATAAAGCCTGATAAATGTGGAATAAGTTAAACAAAAAAAAAACTTAGCTAAAGCCTTGAGCAAGAAATCAACATAATTTTTTTACAATCAACGTAGGCTTGTGGGCAACCGGAAAAACTCAGAGCAAAAAGCTAAAGGCACCTAACAACATCGAAATTCGAAAGCTAAACAAAAAACAAACAAATTATTATTTTGGTTAGATAATCAACCAAAAGGCCCATCTGAGCAGAGCGGGTGGTCCGGAAGAGCAGCCAAAAGTTAAGATGTCTGACAAGCAGCAACGGCAGCCAGGAAAGCCGGGAAAGCCAGCAAAGCCAGCAAAGGCAGCAAAGGCAGCAAATGTAGCAAAGGCAGCAAATGTAGCAAAGGCGGCAAATGCAGCAAATGTAGCAAAGGCAGCAAATGTAGCAAATGTAGCAAATGTAGCAAATGCAGCAAATGCAGCAAATGCAGCAAATGCAGCAAATGTAGCAAATGCAGCAAGTGCAGAAAATGCAGCAAAGGCAGTAAAGGATGCGATTCCGGGCAGCAGCGGAAACAGCAGTACGCGACCCAACGCCAGCCAGATGGATCAGACGGAGAATACGAATGTGTTTAAGCAGCTCTTTGCCACGCTCGAGGCAGAGCACCAGAAGCTACAGAATCTGGAACAGCGTCGTCTCAAGCTCACCGAAGAGATGAAGAATTTGCGCGATATGCTGCAGCAGGAGAATCGCAGGCTGCGCAGCAGCTCCGAGGAGGCAGAGGCCCGTAACAATCCCACCCCCACCCCCACCCCAGAAGCGAGCACTTCTCCAGCTGCCAAAAAATCGAAGAATGTCAAAATAGCCATAACCAAAAAGCCACCAAGTAAGTAAAAAGCCCAGAGCCTAATAGCTGAATAGCTGCATTTGCTGCTAAACTGACAACCGATTCGCAGAAAAAGTCGCCAATCAGCATCGGCTCGACATTATTGACCAGGGCATGGAGTTGAGCACATTGGATTATCAAATGGGTGCCTGCAAGGAGGAGCTGCAACTGATGCCAGCTGTACCCTGCGACCCACCTGCCGCACAAACTTCCCAGGTGCTCTTCCAGCTGATCGATTCGAGCTCTGCCATAAGGCAGCTGCAGACAATCGAATTGCCAACACTATGGCATACGCCCGTCAGCTCACTGGATCTGGAGTCATTTCTACAGATGTCGAGCACATCCGTGGCCCAATCAAGCACTGAGGAGTCTGGCGACGATGAATGAGTGCATCGAGAACAGTTTCGCTGTTACAAGCTAGATCGGTTCAGGTGCTCAGCATAGCCATATACTAAGTATATATACCAGGGGAGCCAACATACAGTTCACTGAAAAATTTTAGTATTCAATGTTTGACATAAGTACACAAATGCCTACCTGATCAGACTTTCTAACTAGTTAATTTCTATTCAATGGGTGGACACATTAAATACCCTGTATACTACCTAAATACTATTCAACCGAGAGCAAAAGAAACCGAGAAGAGAAACATAGATGTTGTCATCAATTGCAAGCAGCTCTCGGCACATGAATCCCAAGAACCAAGGCAAGTCCAGGAATAAGGTGTCCCTCCTCCTCCTCCTTTACTCCCGATCTAAGGCAGCAAGTACTATTTAAAAAGAATTTTATCATATCTTTCTCGCTCGGATATTACGAACTCTTAAAACATTTCAATTGCGTCTTTTCTTTTTAAACAATTAAATATATTTACCATTTTTTACGCTCCGTGAAATAGGTCTATTATTCGATATGCTTAATTATTTTCATTTACTTTTATTTGCAGATTCTTTTCTTAAAAGGATTTCAACTATTTCTCGCGCTTTCATTGCTTATAATTCTCAAGTAGTTATAGCTTCAGGCTCTCTCTCTCTCTCTTTCTCTGTCTCTTTCTTTCTTTCTTTTCTCTTTTCCCCTCTTCTCTCTTTTCCCCCTTTTTTCTCTCTTGCCTTTTCTCTCACTCTTTTTCTGTGTCGCTCTCCTTCTCTCTCTTCTCTTTCGCTGACTCTCCTTTTCTCTTTCTCTCATGCTCTCTTCTTCTCTGTTGTATTGCTGTGCGTTTTTCTTGTAATCTTTATTCAATTTGTTGACCTTTGTGTTTCGTTTTGTTTGACTTGGCTCCGGCTGCCGCTGGTGCTGCCAGTTGCCGTCCGTTTCCAAAACAAATTAGTTGCCAACTGTCCGAAACAAATGTTGCGCACGCCCCAGCTGCCCACTGCCGACCCCCGCACACCCGCACACACGCAAACACCCACACGTAATTACATATATATATATATATATATATATATATACATATACTGTATATATATGTATATATTCTATATATAGAGGAAATCATATCAAGCTCAGCATTTCAATCATAATGCTGCTGATGAGCTGAGTTGGCCATTGGTGGTGCAGGGTGGTGCGGGGTGGTGCAGGCTGCTCTAGGGTGGTCTAGGGTGATGCATGGCTGGGCATTGGGCAATCTCCAGTGGGACAGCTGAACGTTTGGGCTGTGATATGCCTGGCCGAGGCTCATGTGCGTGTGTGTGTGTGTGTGTGTGTGTACACAAGTACGGGGCATGTGCTGGGCATATTGATTGGTGGCCAGTACCCCCGCCCCCCGCCGCCTCGCTCATAGGCACAGTACGTGCAGCCTGTGGAGCTGAGAGAGGCGTCCCCGTGCACTGTAGGTTGTTGCCATTTTTATTATTATTATTTTATTTTATTTTTTGTGGCTACCTCAGGCTGCCTGTGCGACTAGGTCAAGAGGTCAGGCCACGTGTACTGGTTGGGCGAGAGGGCGGCAAATTTGTCAGTGGATATGCGCACTCAAGTGAGCGGGCAGAGGGGGGTTGAGAGCGTAGGCATTCCTTCATGTGCCATGCAAATTTCACTGCACAAAGTTTGTGTTTGCAACATGCCCGCCCACCCCCTCAAGATCCCCCCCGCCGCCATGACGGCTGCCATATTTCGCATATTTTGCTATATTATTTTTTTTTGTTGTACTTTTTTTCTGCCAGCGCAAATGCACTTGAAGTTTTGTCGTTGTTGTTATCGTTGTTGTAGCAGGAAGCCGGAAGCCGTAGCCGTAGCCGAACCCAAACAGAACGCGGAACTTCTTGCAAGTAAACTAAACCAAACTAAACTCAAACCTGAACTCGAGCCCAAGCTCGAGCCCGAGCCCGCTGAGCGAAGCAAACAACTTTTGCCTGCAGCACCTGTCCCCAAGGGGGAAGGGGCAAGCCAACAACGCCCACAGAAATTACTTATGTATATTATTGTTGTTCCTAGTCGTCGCAGCAAGGGGAAGGGTAAGGGTTTGCGGCGGGACGGAGGACTCGTGAAGTAGGTCATTAGGGGCGTTCTTGCTGTCCGCCCGCTGGGCTACTTGAATTATTAAATGTTTGTTCATAGAGAACATTTCCCAGGACCTGCCAGTTGCAACGATGTTGAAATGCTGAAAAGTTTCCAAAAAAAAAAAATATAATAATAAAACGGAAGAGAATCAAAAACTCTTGGCGGACTCTTAAATTCAGTTTGGAGTATACCCAGTACACATTCGAAACGGGCATGCAAGACGAACAGCATGTCGAAATGTGCCCATTGATCCAACTTTTTTCGGGAACTACAAGAGCTGGAGTTGGAACATTTGGTACACGTAAGGATTTGAAAGTAATTTGAATATTTATAGGTTTTTGGCATAAAAGTGATATACAAAGGAGAGTGCATTCGGGCAATTTGGGATAATGCTAGGGTATCCTCTAGTCTAGCAGTTTAATCTAGCTTCTTCTCACTTGTTTGTATGCATCAGTTGTAACCGTTTAAGTGCAAGTTGTCGGGCAGCAGTTGGACTCAGTTGCAATCATATCTTACCAAAGCTTTGCGTAATTTAAAAACTTCAATGCGCGAAACTTACCTGTGGAGAGGGAGAAGAGGGCAAGAGGAAACATTATTAGCAATAAATAAGAAATGCAGCTTAAGAAATTGTGAATTAAGTAACTCGGCATTAAATATTCTAAGTCTAAGCTAAAGCATAAGGAAAACCTTATGAAAGTTTGCTGAAATAAATAACGATTGAAAATTGATTTATTTATATTACATTTAACTCGACTGGCAAATACCCTAGAGTTAAGTTGATGATAAGTTGAGATATTTAATAAGCTTAGCTAGGCTTCGGATTTGTATTCTTCGGCATTCACAAAAACATAATTCCAGATAGTTATATTCCTTTCTGGCAGGCCTTCTTCACGTTTACAGGGTAGAAGCTCTGTTCATTTAAGCTGCTTTGCATTTACCAAACTTTTACTTCAGTTGAAATACATTTAAGTAAACTTAAAGTAAATTTATGGAAGTCACACACACACACACACACACATCTATATTTAAATAATACTCTGCATTTGTGCCTGTGGGTCCACCCTGCGTGGAAGGGTGGGGGGCGTACACGGGGCTGGGCAATCATATGCATATGAGCTGTGCCACGTTCTCTGCTCGCATTGAGGTTGTCCAATAAAATGTAATTGGAGTTTTCATTTAATAAAGCGAAAGAAAAGAAGAAAAAAAAGCAAAATAAATAATAATAAACGAAGCAGGGCACAAAAATTCTAACCCGGTTTGCATTAGGCGTCCCTTTCACGAGTTTCCCCAAACGAAAAAAAAACGTTGCATACAAACAGGCTGTGCCCAACTTTGTGGAGTGTCTCTTCCTCTTCCTCCCTCTCACTCTCTCTACTGCTCTCCCTCTCTCTCACTTTATCTCTATCTCTGTGTATTGTTGTGCATACAATGTATCCACTAGAGCATCATCATAGATGTATCCACTCAGTCGTTGTTATTGTTGTCAAGAGCATGGGCTACCCTACTCTTGCCTGCCTCCCTCACCCCCTTTCACCATCTCCATCTCTCTCTCTCTCTCCCTCTCGCACGCTTTCTCTCCCTCTCTGCACTCAGCTGCTGGCACGCTGCTCATAAAACTCACTCAAGTAAAAGTACGAATGGTTTTCGATATGAAATGCATGAAACTGACAGCCAAACATATTGCGCCGCATTTTTACCACACAGCAGAGTCGCCTCCAATTCCAGCTGCACCACCACCCTCCCCCTCCCCTACCCCCATCGTGGCACCACGTGAGCCCCCAATAACCAGTTGGCCGACTGACTGTTGGCTACCATTTGGCCATTGCCTATCACTCCCAGCCGCCGCTTCTCCTCTCACCCATCTGCCATTCCCTCGCCTTCGGTCCCTCTCTTGTTTGATATGCGAGATATGAGCCTGAGCGCTTTTCCTATCAAACACCTTCCCCCCTCCCTCCCCCAACTGCACCACCGCCAGAGGCAACCAGCTACCCGCTAGATGCTGCGGACTGAGGCTATTTGGCATTGTTGAAGCTTGTTTTATGTAAAGGATATACACAATTTCCATATGCGACACACGAACTTCGCGTCGTCCGACGTCTCTCGCACCACCCACATTTGATATTATATGCAGTTAACCCACTCAACCGTCTATACCACCCGCCGCCCCGTCACCCACCCACGTTATTGTATCAAAATGCATTTTGTACACTCGACAAGATACTCGCGCACATTATATGAAACGTTCCACTCTTAATATGCAACTAGGCAACATAGCAGCTGATTGCAGGGTGGCAGGGGGCAGGCGAAGGGTGTGCAGACAGCGGCGAGGGTAGTGTGGCGCAGTGTTGCCACTTGGTTTCATGTTTGTACGCGGACTCAGCCTTCACATTGGTGTGCCTGAGAATGAAATTCGAATAGAGAGGGGCTAGCTTGCCAACTTGCTAGACATGTTTATATCGGCACGGCCGATGACACTAAGAAGAAGAACTTATATATTATATATATATATGATTTCAGAGGGTAGACCTGGCGTTGCCACATTTCGATTATAATTCCCAAGTGGTTTTAATGCTAAGTGCACTGAATGGGCCAAATTACAAATGGAGCTTAACTTAGACAGGCTGCACATAAATCGACTAGTCAGGAATTCATGTTTATCGTTATCGCTTAAACTATCGATGACTCACTTACTTATGTATATATATATATATATATATGTGTGTGGATAATTACCTGCTGGAATGGTTTGGCTCGTGTGCAAAGGGCTCGGCATAGATATTACGCACCGGCGGCACACGTCGCGGCAATGGAGGCGGCACTGGATTATAGCCATCCATAATGGTATCACAATCGGAGTACTTCATCGATTTCATAGTCATTTTGTTATCGAGTACAGTTGCGTACGGTACGGTATGTTTCGTTATGGGTGGTTTGGTGGTTCGTGGTTCGTGATTCGTAGTTGGTTTTCTGGTACCTGATTCGCACTTCACTCGCGCTACATGTGTATTTCACTGCTTTTTATTTCTCTTTCTCTCTCTCTCTCTCTCGCTCTCTTATTTTCTTTGTTAATTTGTTTGCTTTTGTATTTGCATTAAATAAATATTGACATTTTCATATGAGAATTTCAGTTGGGCGCGATTTTGCGATTACTGTAATTATTATTAATTATTATTGGCCACGTTGCGCGTTTGCAATTTCATTAATCAACGCCTTCCTGTTGTTGCACGTTCTGTTTGCAATCGCAATTGCAATTGCAGTTTGCCTGTTGTTGCAATTATGCGTTATCAGTACTCGATATGCGCGGCACTCAGCGCGTAGCTCAGAGCGCGCCCCCAAATAGCTCCATATGCTCGACGCTGGCCAGGGGGCAGGCGGTTGCAACTGTGGCCCAGGGGCGGCGCATGCGGGTGGGTGCTGGCATCGCTGCCGCCGACACAGCTTTTAATTGAATGCAAATATTCATTTACCTGCACAGGGTGTCTCTCCCCCTCCCTCTATCACTCTCACTGTCACTCTTCTTCTTATTATTCTCCCTTTGGTTTTTTTCTTGTTGATTGTTTTTGGTTCTCTCTACTAGCCGACTGTCTCGCTCGCACTTGTCGCAGTTTTTGGGCTTCACATATTTTATTTGCCACAAGCACTTGCAACAACAATGCCAACTGCAACGGCGGCAACTTCGTGTTGCCACAAAGTGTTTACCTTGTTGTTGTTGTTGTTGTTGTTGTTATTTTGGATATTGGCCTGCGGAAAAGGATTAGAGAGATAATATATAGAGTTGTAGAATTATATAGAGCTGTCAAACAGTTGGCAACTTTGTGACCAAATTCCATTTACGCTTTCTCGTTTCACTTGTTTCGCGCGTTTCGTTCTTTTCACGCCCGACGACGGATTTTCGATCTATTTATTGCTGTTTTTTCGCGCGCTTCTTCAAAAGTGTTCAATTGTTATGTAAAGCTGTGAGCATTTTTATAGATGGTATTTATAAGAGCTGAATTGACTCGACTCTTGACCTATGTAAACATATTTCTTATAAATGAACTAGTTCCATTTGCAGGCTTTGCACTTTTCGAATGATTCTGCATTTCGGAGAAAAGCAAACGTTTTTCTGGTTTAAACGTGTTTTGTTTTAGACGAGTTTCAAGCCCGAACCGCTACAATAGACATGTCGCTTGAGCCTGACCTCCGACCTGCGTGAACTAAGCTCAACTTATAAGATGTGTCTGCAGCATTCGATTATATTTATTGCTCAACCAATTGTGTTGCAATGTTGTACGAATTTAATAAATTCAAATAGACGAATATTTACACTCAACAATCTACATGTCAATTTACAGTTTTATGTTTCAGTGAACTCAAGACATTTCAACTTGAACACACATTTCATGCCGAATCACATATTTAAAAAAATTTTCTGTAGTTCCAAAAGGGAAAATTATCAATTAATGCTGTTTGTTCAATTGGAAATTCCAAGAAATTGAAATGCCTTATGTGCAACTGGGGAATCCCAAGAGGAGATAATCTGCCACTTTTCCCAATGTTGCCACAAAATAAAAACACACACACACACACACACACACACTCAGATACAGACACTTATTTCCGGCTATTTTGCGGCATGCAGCTATGTGAAATAATTTCGAGTATCGATTTTAATTTTTGGGCTCAAACACAGCTCAACTCGAAATCATCTTTGGTTCTTCGCCTGGGCAAAAGCAGCCGAAAGGAAAAAAAAAACCAAATCCTCTGCAAATGGACGCATAAAATTTATGTGTGTGTGTGTGTGTGTGTCTGTGCCACGCCCCTTCTGAACACCCACCTGCGCCCCTGATGGGCAAACAATCACAATAAGTGCATCTGTATCTATCGCTTAAGCTGCAGCTGAATCTGTATCTGTATCTAGATTTGTATCTTTATCTATATCTATATCTATATCTATATCTATATCTATATCTATATCTATATCTATATCTATATCTATATCTATATCTATATCTATATCTATATCTATATCTATATCTATATCTATATCTATATCTATATCTATATCTATATCTATATCTATATCTATATCTATATCTATATCTATATCTATATCTATATCTATATCTATATCTATATCTATATCTATATCTATATCTATATCTATATCTATATCTATATCTATATCTATATCTATATCTATATCTATATCTATATCTATATCTATATCTATATCTATATCTATATCTATATCTATATCTATATCTATATCTATATCTATATCTATATCTATATCTATATCTATATCTATATCTATATCTATATCTATATCTATATCTATATCTATATCTATATCTATATCTATATCTATATCTATATCTATATCTATATCTATATCTATATCTATATCTATATCTATATCTATATCTATATCTATATCTATATCTATATCTATATCTATATCTATATCTATATCTATATCTATATCTATATCTATATCTATGTCTATATCTTTATCTATATCTAGCTATCTGTATCTGTATCTGCATGAGTACCTGAATCTGTATCTGTACCTGTAGAGGCATCTGTATCTTCCTTTGTATCTGTAGACGCATCTGTATCTGTATCTATATCTGTATCTGACTCTATAGATTCAGCCTTAGCTTTGGTTGCATCTGTATCTGTAAACCTGTATTTGAATCTATATTTGTATTTGTATTTGTGTTTCTATCTGTATCTGTATCTCTGGCTGCATTTGTATCTCTAGCTGTATTGGCATCTGTGTCCCAAGCTAGCATCTAGCTTGTATCCCAATGCTCAACATATTTGTTACACTTGCTTTCTGCCGCTGCTGTTGCTGCTGGCTTTGGGCCTGCCTGGCAGCCAGCCTGCGAGCTGTTGTTGTGTATCTGCCGCTTGTATCTCTCTAATCACAAAATCCCACCCATGATGTACAACAACAACAACAACAAAGGCAACACCAATATTCAAAGTCATCGTGTTATATTGAAAAAAAAGAGGCAGAAAGGGAATCCACAGAGAGCCAAAGGAGTTGAGTTAAGCGTGGCAAAGGGGGCAGTTGGTTTTCGAGGGGATGGCAGCTCTTGTGGCCCAGACGTATCGAAAGCCAATGCCAAACAATTTCGTATCTAATCCGTTATTGTGGTCGAAAAAAGCACGTGTGTGTGTGTGTGTTTGTGTGTGTGTTTGTTGGATCTGCAAGATACATTTGAATCGGCGTCGCGCGTTTCTAGAGGATTTTCATTTCAAATTAAATTTATGAGATGGCAGAAAAATTGAATTACAAAACGTGGCGTGAAGCCGCCGGCCGACAGTCTCCAAGTAGCTGTGCGCGACACCTCAAATGAACCGCAACTTATGGCTACAAGATACAAATACATCCACAAGATACACGCTGCCACAATCGTCGACCGCAAGAGGGGCCAGCCAATTGCGCAGCTATTTGGTAAGATATATATATGTATATATATATAGATCGAACGCAGCTTTGCAACTAATTTTCCATTAATCAACAGCACAGCGAAGATACTGGCCGTCAATGTGGGCGTGGCACATTAATTAACACACGCCACACACTCACACGCTCACACAGTATACGCACTCGCGATGAGCTAGCACATTCGCGGATTGCGCAGCGAACTACTTGCCACACATTCGATAGCAGCTTACAGATGCCAGCCAAAAGATACAAGATACATTTGTATCTGTTCGACTGCTTGTGCTCAGCGTGTCGCTTAATCATCATCAGCAGCATTTGCCCAGAAATGAAAACAATTTCACGTTCATTAAAATACACAAAAAGAAGCGCAACGCAAAATCAACTTTTCATCGATTTGTTTGTTCCACTCGCTTCGAAATGTTTCAACACGCGTCCAAAGAAAAAAAGAACAAAAAGCAAGAGATATTTCTGTCTGGTAATCACATAATTGACCCACCACAAGCTGCTGCCACAGCATATTATGAATTTATTGACAAGTGTAAAAAGAAATTACATAAATTGGAATTTTAGCATTTTTCTTCTGTTTTTCAGCTAACAAAAAAAAAAATGTCGAGAAATTTGTCAGCTGTTGAAATGTTTTGCAGTTTCCGCATAACACGAGCTGCCGCTGCCATATGGAGGATGGCATAATTGTTCAAGTGGCAAAAACTCGGGAACTTTTTGTTCGATTATGCGCTGGCTTTTTGTGCATTTGTTATTTTGCATTCCATATCGATATATGAAATTTTGGGCATATGTCTGAAGTATTTTTCGAATTACTTTAAGATATCTTACTTTTCCCGGCATGTTTTCATCTCGAACATTCTATAAAGTTCCTATAATATTTTCATTTCGTCTGAACTCTTTTTCTTTCTAGCTATCTTACATTAGCTATCAGCCTAATGTTGCCACAACGGCTTCCCTGTAGCTCCCTTCTGTGCAGCTAACATTCCTAGTGGCAGGTCTGCGAATCTGTTTTGAACTGAAACTGGCATCTTGAGCTGCCTCTGTGCAGTTCCTGTCCTGTCGTTTTTTGGGCCCGGGCATATCTAAAGATTTAGTGGCCACAAACACGAAACGCTCGCTGTCTCCGCGTCTGGCTGCGTCTTAACTTGGCTAACTCTTCTAAGCCAGTCATGAGCACAGCCGAGACCTGAATCCCGTTCCCGTTCCCATTCCCGTTCCCATTCCCACTCCCATTCCCGCCTCTGCTCCGCATGCTGTCATTAATCTCTGCCTGCGCTGGCTACCAGTTCCCTGCACTCAGCACGAAACAACCTACGCAAAAAATGCAGCGCGAAAAGTGGGCATGCTCCAAGTGCGGCCGGGCGGTAGGCGATGGACGAGGAGCTGGGCTGCAGTTGATGCTGGATCAGTTGCTGCTGAGCTGCTCCTTAAATTTTGTTTTGTAGTGCAAATCATGTTGACGCCCCCCGCCTCCAAAAATAGCAACAACAAAATAAGCAAAGCGCAACATAAGAAGAAGAAAAAAATGTTGCCAAATGCTACCAAACGAGTTCGAAGCAGGTTTATGCTTTGTTATACCCCGTACTCTAAGAGCCACAGGGTTATATTGGACGTGGGCTGTACCCTTGCTGCTGAGCACCATCTTTTGCCATCTTTTAAAGCCTGCTTCTTCAACAGTTTAAGAGCCACTGCCATTAACTGGGTTAGTTGTATGCTACAGTTTTAGAGTCACACAGGCTGTTTAAGTTTTGGATGCATGGCTCTACAGCCCAGATCTCCTCTGCTCGCCGTGATCTATCTGTGATCCACTTCAAGAAAACAGCATCACAGTTTTAGAGTCGCACGCGACAGTTTTAGAGTCGCAATGGAAAACCACACATGAAGCGAACATACTCTAGGCTTTGAACAAGCGCAGCTCCTACAGGGCATCGTGCAGTCGACAACTTTTAGTTGTTAAAGTTCTTTCTTGTCTTTTGCTGCTGCTGCTGCTGCTTCTTCTTACATTTTGGCCAAGCAAGTTTTAGTTGCTGCTTGAAACGGGTTTTCAGTGGCAACTCGCTGCGACTAGCGAGTTCCTCCAGTCACCCCCCTCCCCCGAACCTCCATTAACCACCCCACCATTGCCCCTTCCCCCTGTCGATGTCTGCTGCTATTGCAAATGTCAGCGACAAAAATGCAATTAAAATTCGATTTTTATAATTTTTATGAACATTTACGCAAATAAAACAATTAAATGGCGTTCAAATTCTGATTGTTTATAAATAAAATGATGTTGCAGCGGGCATTTGGTAGTTGGGTGGGGGGCGGGTGGTTGGTTTTTGTTGATGCCTACAACACATTTTCTTGCCGCACATTTGCCACAAATGTCAAAAATAATCATCATGGGCAACACAGCATTTCATTTGACAACATAAGCGGGTCTTCTAGGACTCCCCACCCCCTGCCCGCTCCCTGGCCCCTCCTATGGCCACAGTGCTGTGCACCATAAACGCCCCACTTCTCAGCTGCTTGCGATCCCCCACAATAGAGGGCCCCCAACCGCTGGCGCAGTCGCGCCCAAGAAGACAAACCAAAGGGTTACCCAAAACATTTTTATGTGTGGATTTTATTTCTTGAGCCGTCTGCTTGTTATTGCTTTGAGAGGAGTGGGGGGAGCTGGGGTAAACATTTTTTCGGAAAAATGTTTTCAGTTTTTATGAGTGGGAAGTGCGTGCCACGGCGCTCTGCAAACGGCAGACAGATGAAGCTGGAAGATCTTGCGGCCCCTGCGTTCGCGTTCAGTTCATATAAAATATGTTTTTCCAATTAGCGTTTATTTGGTTTTTCATTTTCTGTTTTATGTTATGCCAGATAAACAACAACTATAACAACAACAACGACAACGACAACGACAACAATTAAACCAGCAGCGGCAGCAAACGCTGCCTAACTGTGGCCCCCGGCCAACAACAAACTGTGAACTGTTCCAATGAAAGTGTCGTCCAAGTTCAGGCTGTGGCATGTGGCAGGAGGCAGGGCCAAGAGGGGGCATAGATATGTTTCGAAAAAGAGGGAAAGGAGGGGAAGCGGTGAGCACAACATGCGACTGCATTGATTTGAGGGCAGCTAATTGGCCAGACCGAGCTGAGAAATGTGTGATTTGAATATCAAAGCATAACCTGTTGAGAATTATACGAAATGTGTCGAATGATTCTGCAGATCGTATCTCAAGAATTCGAACTGCATCTGAAGTGTGTAGCCGAGCAATGGAAATGATTCATAAACAGCTGCAGATGATGAGGAAGCCTATATATAATGATACGTTATGGAACCACAAAACGTATCCAGAGTTCAAAGGCTGAATAGATTCCAAGTTCATCTAAAAATGCTATCGAAATAATGAATACTTATATAATTGGCATCAATTGTTATCGATATATACGATATACAAGCGCATAAATGATCTACAGATCTGAAATAAACTACTTAAACTAGTTACAAGCCTTAGATCATATAAACTGAAAGAGTTAGGTTAAGTTAGACATAGATATAGATCATGAATTAGAACATTCTAGACCAGGTCGAGGTAGCCAACAGGAGCAATATGACCTCACGGGAAAAGGCCTAAAACTTATCGATTAAAGATTCTAGATCAGATCAGATAAGAAACTTTACTAACCATGAACTAGATGGCTTTTCATAGCTTATAATAAAATATTGATTCAAAATGTCACGGAAAGGCAAGTTTAGTTTTCAGCTCGTGAACAAAATGCTTCAGATAACAATAATTCCAATGAAGTTTTCGACATTTGTACATGAAATAAAACTTGTAAACGCCTGGCATAAAATTAAATTGATATCTTAAGATAACAATCACTTGGCTGAATGCATGGCAGAGAGTACGGAATGCAGCGAGGCCTTTCATTACAAGATCCCTAGCGCGCCTTTGCTCCCCTTCAGCTCCTCCGCCCCGCTTCCGAGCCATCTGAGTCTCTGGAAGTGCACATAAATTAACGCCCCTGTCATATGCAAGCGCATTTCAAGGTCTTGCCACAGTCTGAAAGACAAACAACCTTTGCAATGCTCTGAGAGGGGGCATTGCATAAGGTAACGAAAGGGGTGTGCAGTGGGGCGGGGGCGATCGGCGAGAAGAGGAGAGGAGGAGAGGAGTCTGAGGGGTCTTAAGTATAACCGCAGGCTGCCGCACGCACGCGTTTCGCATTGGAATGAGAATGGGAATCAGAGAGTTGCGGCTGCGGGTTCGAGTTCGCGCTCGAGATCCGAAGTTGCATTCACTTTTTGTTTACTTATTTTTGTTTTTATTTCTTGTTTTGTTTAAATATTTTGCGTGCCTCCAGATTTATGCGATCTTTTTTTATGCCTTCTTGTTGCGGCTTTATCATATATATATGTATGTTTGTGTGTGTGTGTGTGTGTGTGTGTGTGAAGTACGAGTAATTCTCACTCCCCTCGGTCTTTGCCTCCGTCCGGCAATTGTGATTGCGTCGCCCAAATGCGAATGCTTCATCTACTGCGTGGCATTTATTTGTCTTGAAAGTTTTATTGCTTTTAAATTTATGAGTTCTTGTCGCATGTTCTGCCCGAATCCACAGCAGATCGCAATGAAGATGAACATAATGATGATGATCAGCAGCATGATGTTATGATGTTGCTGCCTGCCGCTCGCACATGTCACTGAAAAAGTGTTCACACCTCCGAAATTATGAAGCGGCAACCCTCAAGTTCCCATTCGCCGGTTGCCAGTCGCCAGTCGCGAGAAACACATGTGGAAAAGCGGCAACGGCTGTTGATTGACTGATGCTACGAATTGCCCGGGTGCAACATTTTGGGGAAGGCCTCTTGATAATTTAGTGCATTTTGTGCACATGCTAACACCTTAAGCTATCAATAGATGTTATCTCAAATTTTGAGCGAAATCCAAAGAAGTCTTATGGGTCTTGAAAAGTTTGCTAAGGCCTCTTCACCAGAAATTTTGGCAATGTTTACGGCTAGACAAGTAAGGGAACGAACTATCTAGCTATTAAGTAACTGTATCCAAAATTTCAGGGAAATCTGTCGAGGTTTAAGGGTTCTGGAAAAGTCCGGTATGGCCAGTTGACTGTAGATTTGCACATAACAAGCCCATTTTTGCGCCCAAGCATGTAAAACTGTCCTTAAGTAGCTGTATTTAAAACTTTAGGGAAATCTATTGAGGTTTCATGCTTGTGGAAAAGCCCGGTATGGCCAATCGACTATACCTTTTGCTAGAGAAACATTTAACATTATTATAATATAATCGAGTACAAACAACTTGAGCTACCAAGTAGCTGTATCCTAGACTTCAGGGAAATCTATCGAAATGTATTCAATTTTTTCAAAGCTAACCTAATCTTCGAGTTATGCACAAAATTTCACACTTAAACAAATTCAACGAAATGCCTTTTGGGAATTCGGAGAATATCTAAGCCAAAAATATGATTTCTGCGTAATAGATTAGTGTGAATTAGAAATAAAAGCACAAATAATTTCATTCATTTGCCATGCACAAACCCCCAGAGGCCGCCTTGGATGACGACAAATTACGGGGGGCAAACGGGCACACGGGCACATAATTCGCTGGGAAGAGACAAAAACAGAAACCAAAACAAAAACAAAATCCAACGGAGTCTGAAGAAAACATAAATAGAATGCCAAAAAAACTCAAGAGGAAATGTCTTGTCAAAAGTCAAAGTTTACATTTGTGACTGTCTTAAACAGGTTGAAGCGCAACGATAAGTTATCAGGGCTAGACACACACGAACACCCAGAAAATACACATATGCACACCCTTACACACACACACACACACACACACACACACACGCAGACAGGGCATGCGAGCTAAGCAGCATGCGAAAAAGAATTTAACGGTTCTTACAAAGGGCCGCCCGCAGTTATGAGATATTTTTGGGGCAAGGGATGAGAGAAACTCGGTCTGTCTCCTCCTCCTCCTCCATGTGAGATTAAAATCTTTAAAGGCATTTCATAAATATGAAAAATGGTGACTACTAACTACAAATAAAAACAACAACAACAACAAGAAGAAGAGGAAGAACAGCAACAATAACAACAGAAACAGCAATAAAGCTTGATAAGAGCAGAAAACCAAAAGCTTTGCACAAAGGGGAGGTTAAGTTCTTCTTCTTGAACACAAGGGTGAGATGATGTAGCTAAAAATGTTAATATTTATTGAAAGCATCAAAACTGTAAAAGGGCGTGCGAAATGCTTGCGAGCGAGAGAGAGAGAGAGAGAGAGGGAGATGGGAGGAGCTGGGCAAACAAGCGTCTGCCTCTTCTTATGTTTTATTATAACAAAACTGTGCACAAGATTAACAAAAGAACAAACAAAAAACTGCTATCTATTTGTGACCGAAGTTTTAATACCCTTGCGAACATGAATGCACCAGACAAGATACTTCTCCCGAAGCTCTATTATATGTATATATATACATATATAGAGTAGACCGTAGTTGCAGAGATTGATGGAAGTCTCATAAGAGAAGATATGATATACATATGTATATACATATACGAATGGTATATGAAAAAGTGTATCGATTCGAGCGGGTCCGCTTAAGGTATTCTCTGCAACTGTGAGACTAGATTAACATACTAGGAGCACATGTTTGTGCTGATTATGCATATATATAAGTGAAATATATAGGAAAAAGAAAATATCTCCGGGCCTATATATATATGTATATAAATAATATATAGCCGTGATAAATTATAATACCTCGCGCAAGGGTATCAAGTAAGAATGAAAGTGAATAAAGTACACGCAGCATAATAAAAAGTTAAGCTCACACACGCAGCCACACAAACACATACACACACATGCACACAAAACACACACGCACACACACACACACACACACACACACATGACAAAAGAGCAATTTGTTATTTAATGAAACTGAAAATGAAATAAGTTGACAATGCTGCAGGAATTGTGCGAGGGCAACAACAAGAAAAAAAGAAAAGAAAAGATACACACACAGACGCGCAGGCAAAGTATCTTGCAGATACAAAGATACTTCAGCTTAGCTGCTGAGCATGGAAAGAGCGTAGCTTCCAGATGAAAAGCATTAGCACAGCGCATGCTAATAGCAAATGCACACACACAAACACACACACACACACACACACACACACTTATGACATTGGAAGAAGCAGCAGCAACTGCTTTGACTTCTATGTAAAAATTGCTTGGCATGGCTTTGGCCACATATTACTTAGGTCCAGGCCAGGCCAGAGTAGACAGCAACTCGCTGGGATTTCGTGCCTTTGATTGTTATCAGCAGCAGCAACAACAATAAGTAAAGCTACAACAACTCGTAAAAACCAACAAGCCCGAGCGAGCGCCCAAAATGTATCTGTATCTTTGACATTAAACAAAAAAGAACTTGGGCTAATAAAGCAAGGCGCTGGCAAAGGCCCACACCAGCAACTCCGTAACACCACCTCGTACCACCTCGCACCACCCCGCACCATTCCGCACCACCTCGCTCCGCCTCGCACCACCATGCACCACTCCCACTCGCCCATTAGCCGGGCACATTTCTCTTATTGTTGTTTAAGCAGCGCTAAGTGAAAAAAGTTGTTTTGTCAAAACATTCGAACAATTTTTGGAAAGGACACGTTATGGCGCGCAGTTATCCTGTGAGGAAAAAAAAAACGGGCAGACAAAATGAGAAACAGATACCGCAAATGTTTCGGCTTGTGGGCGTGGCTGTGGCCCTAGCGGGCAATTCGAGAGGAATTTAAGAACTGCACAAAAACATTTGGAGAACTTTTAAAAGCTATTTTCAAGTTTAAAAGTTCAGTTTCGTGTTAATCGGAATATTCAATTCAAAGATGTGCAATGGTTCGTAGCGGGAACTGGCACTGGAACTGGAACTGGAACTGGTTCGCGTGCCAATGAACTTACAGTGTAGACTTTCGATATCGATACTTTGTTTGATATCTTTGTTAGCTGAAGAAGCTGAGCTACACATCAACAGATTGAGTGATTGATGGAGTGAGTAACTGATTGATTAGGTGATTGATTGAGTAATGCGAAAGTGATTTTTAAAGGCAATCAAGTAAATAACAAGATATATACCACCCGAGAGAAATAGTTGTTTTAGCTGCACACGAGGCACATCTGAAATTTAGCTTAATTTCATCGGCATTTTATAGTTTATTTATGTTCAATGCTCAGTTTGCTGTGTGCAATCGATAGGCCATTTGATGAGTTGATTGCCTCGCAGAGACTCGAGAGCCCATCGAATGTCTCTCGACAGCTTGTTAAAATATAACAAGAAACAGGCTAAATAAATAAGCAGAGAGACAGAGAGAGAGAGAGAGAGAGGGGCTTGAAACATGGTTGCATCTGCTCGGCCCACACCAAATGTGATCGTGTCATGCACAAAAGAAGTAAAAGACCTTTTTCAATCCGACAATCACACAATGACAAGAGAATTCGCCCCCACACAAATCGCAGACACATTTGTCGCTTCAGCAGTCACCAAATCGAGTGCCACGCCACATGGCAGGGGGCTAAGGGAAGGGAAATTGGGGGGAAATGAAAGAAAGTAACGTTGCGCTTCAGCGGCCTGTAACAAGCCATTTGCCCCCAAAAGGAAAGAGAGAGAAAAAGAAAAACAGAATACAAAGATCAACGGGCGACCGCCTAGAAGAAGACAAATAAAGCCAAATAAAAATAAAAAAAAAACTTGAAGCCACACACAACGTGAAAAGCGAGAATTCTTAAGCTGGGAAGAATCTATGAATCTGCTGGGATCGCTTTCGGGTATCGAGTGTCGCGCAGAGGCTGCGGCTCGGCTCTCGAGTGGCTCGTTAACTCGTCAGCTCTGCCCGAGTTTCGAGAGGTGTTAAAAACCCAAAACATAGAAGAAATAAAACAGATACAGCTTTGATCAGCTTATCAGCTGGAGAGATTGTTAAAGGTTTTGCATTTCAAATGAGGCAGCCCAGGTAAGCACAGCACACGTAGCACGTTGGCCGCGATCAGCGATCGGATAGGCTCGGCTGGGGCATGCCCCAGCCTAGAGATAAGACCAAACGATAAGCTTGATGCCACACATTTGCATGCCAAACGAGCGCAGTAACTGCAACACGTTTGTAAGAATACATGAGTATCTAAAACGGTGTAGATCTGCGACTAGCTGCATGCACACATATGCACACACACATATATATATATACATACATATATATATATAAATATATGTTCATCCAGGTACCTTAAACTTCTGGCCAGGTTGCAGCAATTAATGCCTAATTGTAATTACAATAACAGCCAATGAAATGTCAATTCTCAAAACATTTGGCAAATAGAATAAATTTAATTGAGACTGTCATGTTAAATTAAATCAATATATTCTGATTGGGTCTTTAGCTTTTAGTTGTTTTATTTTTTATTATTATGTATTATTAATACCAATTAATTGTTATTTTTTATTATTTATTAGATTTTATTTATTATGCATTATTCATTAGTCATTATTCATTAGTCATTATTCATTAGTCATAATTAATTATTCATTATTTATTATTATTAATATATTATTATCATTATTATTATTATTATCATCATCATCATCGTCATCATCATCATCATCATTATCATCATCATTTTTATTATTATTATTATTATCATTATCATTATTATTATTAATATCATTATCATTATTAATATTATCATTATTATTATTATTATTATTACTATTATTATTATTATCATCATCATCATCATCATCATCATCATCATCATTATCATGCTCATCATCATAATTAACATCATCATTATTATTATTATTATTTTCATTAGTTACCATCAAAGTAGAAGTAAAATTTGCAGCAAAGCGAAACAAACTCGTCCATTTGCATGCAAGATCCACTCGCAAGCTCCTTTCGAAGGACATTGGGTTTTTTCAATCTCAACTCGCATATCATAAATATTGCTACCCGATTTGTGCACTGCCCGAAGTCTGGGGTTTATTGGCACGTCCATCAGCAGGAGGCCGGCTGCAAAGCGTTTTACACATAATAAAGGCGTCAAGAGCACCATAATAATTATCAGACGCATATGACTCGTACCGAAAAGCAGGCACATTAAAATCGGCAGCGCGAGGGCAGGGGAGTTGGGGTTTGCAAGAGGGGAGGGGGGCAAAAAAAAAATGTATTAAAAACGCAGGCCCGAAACTTGTGCTCTGCTCATAAAATGAGCTGCATGGCAAATAAAACAACTTTTCAGATACGAAAACCAAAACAAAGAGAGAAAAAACTATTACAAAGTGCTTTGCTTCATAGCGAGGGCAACCCGCACACAACCCTCTGATGCACACACACACACGCACACACACACATGGAAACACACACATGAAGATACACACATACCGTCATATACCGCCCCGTCCCTCTTTCAAACAGCTGCCACGGGTGTTGATTGGCATGTTCGGCTGACTCTCGTGTGGCACTTGCCAGCGCAATTAGGCGGCCATTGCACTTGTCTAGAGCCGCCCCAGTGCCTCCCCTTCCCCCCTCCCTCCTCACGCTGCTGCCCCTCCGCAACATTCCTCATATAGTGCACACTCTTCATATCCATTTCTCGGATTGCTGTTGAAAATTTGATAGCACGACAAAAGAGCAGCAGCCGCAGCCACAGACAACGTTGCTTCTTCATTAGCAAATGCATTCTAATAAGTGTGGCAACAGCTCTGCTCTTCTTCTTCTACTAGAGTTGCCCCTTTATCTTTTTTTTTTTTTGTTTTTGGTCAACAAGTTCGCCAGAGTTTACAGCCAACTGGCAACTGGGCCAAAGTTGGACAAATATAACAAGACAGACTAGCATAATCTACAGAAATATTAATGACAGCAAGTGCTTAATACTCTAAAAGAAGGCTCGTTTAAAAATACTAGAAAAATACTGCAACTAATGCAATGCACTAAATAACATACCAAATAGCTTACGTTAGCTTCGATAGCATTCTATTGCTAAGCGCTTATCAAAAAGATACCAAATATATTCTGCAAAATATGTATCTATAAGCTCACTGAAAACAACTATAAAAAATACCAAAATACCAGCATGCGTGAATTTCATTTTGAAATTTTCCAAGTTTCATCGAAATTTAAAAGTTAGGTATTTTTTGTCAGTATATTATATATACTCATATACTATTTACATATATTACAAATATATATTAACTGCAAAATACCAACAAAATACTGAATAATAGTTGAAAAGTAAGCCAAACGGCTAAAGATTTTTTATTATGCATATATATATTTTGTATATAGGCATATTTAGTTACATTTTTTGGTATAGTTTAGGTATTTGTTGGTATATTTTTGGTATTTGATTTGGTAGATTTTGGTATTTCTTTGGCATTTTTCTTGCAGAAAAAAAGCATTTTGCCAAGTTATTGAACTTCTGCACAAATCTCAGTCAACAAAGCTGTGAATGGTGCACAAGCGAATGCCAGCACATGCTTCTGTCAATATGATGCACACACACACACACACACACACAGAGAGAGAGAGAGAGAGAGAGAGAGAGAGAGAGAGAGAGAGCGAGAGAAAGCCGCCCATTGCAATTTCTATTTGGGCTTGTGCTTAAACATTATATTTGCATTTTGCCTGGCAATGAATGAAAATTTGTACACACATGCAAATTGGCTGCCGGGGTACAGATTGGCAAAGGGGTGTGGAGGGCGAGGTGGAATACGGAATAGCTGCAGTTTAGGGGCTGGGCATAAGGAACTCCAAGCTGACAGGCCAAAATGACAAACTGGCTGCCGAGGACGAGGGCGAGGACGAGGACGAGGACGAGAACGTTGCCAACGTGACAACTGCAACAATAATTGGCGCAGCGCCAGCTACTCAAGTCCATTGATGAAAAGCAGCCATACGAACCAAGCATCAAGAGCTAAGAGATACAGATACAGCGTAAAAGATACAGATACAGCCGCAGACACAGATACAGATACAGATACAGATACAGCTAGCCAGATCCAGAGCCGCAACTCATTCGCTCGCCGCTGCTTGGATTTAAATTTAGCCACTTGAATTTCCGCCGCAACTTTTCCACATTTACTTTTTGGATTTTTATTTCTTTACTTTTTTTCGTTTTATTTTTTGTTTACCGAAATATATAAATAAAAGCAAATGAAGTGAAATATTTTGTCGACTTCCGCTCGTAATCACCAATTAGTAATGCCACACTGACAAATATGCCAACAAAGACGAAAACTTTGGTAGAGCAATGCTCGCAGGGGTAGGGGAATGCGGGCACTGGGGAGGAGTAGGAGGCGGCGGCGGGTGGAGACGGAGAGGCGGAGGGAGGGGCTCGCCTTTGATATATGATTTCTAATAAATTGCTTGGGCCAAAAAATCGTATCTTGCAAATGGGCCAAAAGTTGGGTCACACTTTCAACCGTTCATCATTAGTCAAGAGGCAGATGCGCAAACTAAATTCAAATTCAGCTATGTACACACACACACAAAGATACACACACACACACACACACACACACACACACACTTAGCGCGTTCTCAAATCTAGCAAATCGAAGTGTATCCATTGGAACGCACTGAGCTGCGCCGCGCGATGCCCTGGGGAGCAATTTTAGGCGACGCAATAAAAATGTATCTATGTATCTGTATCCGTGTATCTGTTGATGTAGCTTTAACTGTATTTGTATCTTTCAGCTGCAGCCGCACGCAGCGGCAGCGGCAGCGGCAGCTTTGGCTATGCTAGCTTGAGAAAATGGCCAAAAAATTAAATATAAATAGCAAAAATGGCCGACGCACCCCCTAGACAACACCCTCCCCGCCTTACCACTGCATTTACCCACACATACAGCTTTGTTCTAGTTGCTTTTTTTTCTTGTTTTTGGCTATTTGCGTGCTTTCCGTTTGGCTGATTCTTTGGCTTCGCACTTTTTGGCATTGGGTTTGGGTTTTGCGGCTTTTCGGCTTTACGCTTTTGGCCAATGAATGCGCCGCTGACCAAGTTGCCAATCAATCGATTGCGTCTAAAAAAACAACAACATTTTTGTGCGGATTCTTAAGCAAAACGGCCACACCCCTTGCCGCCTACCGCCCCGCCAAATGAGGCTCTTAGCATTTGGCTTTTGCTTTTCATTTAGTTTGTTTTTTTTTCTCTCTCTCTTTTTTTTGTTTTTGCATAGATCAAAGCGTTGCGAATGCAAAGCGCTTGCGAAATGCGCTCAAGTATCGTGTGTGTGTGTGCGTGCGTGTGTGTGCGTGTGTGTGCATGCGTGTGTGTGCGTGCGTGTGTGCGCCTTTTCTTTTGATTCTCGAGTGGGTGCGCAGAGGTGACGACTGCCTGAACTGCTGTTCCCCTAAAACTCAAGCGTTTTGTAGCTGCCGCCAATTGGCTTTGTCCCTCTCCCGACATTTCATTCGTTTTTAATACCACGGCCCAGTTTTATTTGTTCCTGATATTTGTTTTCTCCGCGGGCTAAGCAGACGTCAGGGCGTACGGACCTCAGATGGGCTGGGGTCTGGCATTATGTCTGCTCGATTTGAGGTCTCTGCGTGATTTGGCCCCGAGTTTGTTTCTGTTGGGCCATCAAATGTTTTAAGTAAATGGAATTTAATTACAAGACAAATTCAACTAAATTCAATTCAATTTTTCACTAAATGTTATGTTTTTCAAAGAGTTCAATCATATGGCTAATACTATGCTTCGTTTCAGATTTGATTTCAACAATAATTTTGAAAAAATCTACAATTTAAGGAATTCTTCTAATTTGTACGAATTTTTCAACAGTTTTTATGACCAATTTTTTAACCATTTTTGGCGCCTTTCAAGGTTTTCATTTAAAAACAATCGAATCTCTTCTAGAACTATGTTCTTCTCTCTTTTTTTCTATTAAAGTTTTTGTTCTCTTGCCTGGCATTTGTTACGATCTGCTTTTGCTACAAGTTCTTCTTATCGATGCTTCATACATTTGCGTCTTGGCGCGATGCGCACTTAAGTTCAATATCGATGGCAGACTGTGGCAAGTTGTTTGCCACATTACAATTAACCCTCCTCCCCACCAGGCGCCTTTCAGCAGTAGCCGCAATGCCAAAAACTGCACGCAAATTTCTTGTAATGTCTTTGCGGTTGTTAGTGTTGTCGTTGTCGTTGTTGTCGTTGTCGGTGGTGGTTGTTGTTGCTCCACGCATATTAATGAAAATCGTTTAAGTGTTTCTGTGCGTGGAGTGGGTGTAGAACTGGGCTCTGCTCGGGCTGTTGTCTACGGCGTGGAGTGTGTGGGGCAGGCACGGCACGCGCGCATAAATATCAGCAGGCAGGCAACAACAACACGAACAACAACAACATCAGCAATTGGCAATTCGGGTTGTAGCTGAGAAGCACTCAATGAAAATTAAAGCAATTTCCTGTGCCAATTTGAAGAAGCTAAATTAAAATAAAATACCCGAATGCAAGCAGACGGCCAGAAAGAGATAGCAATACATAAGCTGAGTAGATGCAAGCGAGATGCAGCAGCAGAAAAAGAAGAAGACTTCGAATTGTCAACTGTGGTGCGCGGCACAGGAATTGGGCAACCGCCATTCATAGATATTTAATTAGCAAACCGAGTGCGACAGACAGCTGCATAGAGAGAGAGGGAGAGGCAGAGAGTGTGTGTGAGAGAGAGAGAGAGAGAGAGAACGCGCTACATAGAGATGTAAATTGGCAATAATCTAAAAGGCAGAGCAGTCTCTGGCGACGTCAAGAGGCAACTTGGGGCAAACAGCGTTGGCAGGCAACAAAGTAAATGAAGATGAGCACTTCCTGCAACAAAAGCGACAACAACAACAAACAGCAACAGAAACAGCATCCACAACAGCATTCGGCGGAGAGAAAGAGAAAGAGAGAGAGCGAGAGAGAGAGCTAAAGGGCGCGTGAGCGAGAGAGGGAGAGGAAGAGGATGAGATACGAGCACATTTTTAATCGAGTGCAACATCATGAATGGCAGAAGCCGCCGTCAGTTTTGTTTGTTTGCACAGTGCGAGTGTGTGCGTGAGTGTGCGAGTGTGTGTGTGCGTGTGTGTATCTTTTATACGAATGAGTTAAATGCTACGCTCGAGTTGAGTGAGTGATGCATCCCAGGGCGCATCCGTAAGATAAACAGGCGCAGCACGCAACGTTTAACTTTTAATTTGCAGCTGCACAACTGCGCGAGTGTGTGTTCGAGTGTGTGTGTTCGGTTGTGTGTGTGTGTGTGTATGATGCTGCGTGTTGTGGGTGCCCGCGCTACCCGGCCTAAGTACACCGTACACCGCACACCGCACACAAAGGTCATGGACATGCGACGTTGCACAAATTTAATGCTTAAAATCATTAAGAAACATTTCGCAGATACGTGCAAAATATATATGAAGAACAAAAACAAAAACTAAGAACAAGTGCCGAAGCCGAAGTGGAAATACTCTTAAATATGTACATATATACGATAGATTGACGATCTGGCTTTATGATGCAA
This sequence comes from Drosophila kanekoi, assembly GCA_037075305.1. NCBI lineage: Eukaryota > Metazoa > Arthropoda > Insecta > Diptera > Drosophilidae > Drosophila > Drosophila kanekoi. The sequence goes on along the minus strand of JBAMCE010000451.1, from coordinate 9,184,571 downwards.
AGTCGAGAAGGTACAAGAGCCCAAAGAGTAAACAGGTCAGGGAAGCCGCATTATGAATGCTCTACCATGGAAATTCTATATGATATTTGAATATATCTTTTATTATAAAATCTGTTTAATCTAACATAAATGAAAACTCTTTAAACTTGATTCATGTTTCCACTGCAACAACAGGCGGCACGTGCATCAACTTTCCCTCAGAGAACTCAACGGAGAGCCGAGCACATGTAGAAGGCATAACAAAAACCCCAAAGAATTAGATTCAACAACATCGTAAATGTCATTTACTGTGCGTGACATATGCCAGCAGCGGTGCATTATACCCGCAGTGCAAGTAAGTGTGTAAATTGTGTGGCAGATTTGGTTGTGCCACAGGAAGCGGCAGGAGCTGCTGTTCTGGGCGCGCCGCCGGTTCGTCTGGGGCAGCGCCCACGGCCCCAAAAACAATGCGGCGAGCTGTTCAATTAAGCGACAATCTGACAAAACATTCAAATGAGCCAAGTTACGATTGCAGTTACATATGCATATGCGATTGATAAAGCCTTGGGTGTAGCCATAACATCACATAAATGCCTAGAGTTCGAAACGTTTTACAGATACTTTTCATTAAAAGCGCATTAAAGTCTTCGAAAATGCATAAATCAAATATTCCAAGTGCATTTTTTCCTTTCACTTAACAATTTCCCTGACTAATTATTAGCTTGTCTCTCAATTTTATTTATTATCATGTCTTTACGCTCGGTTTTAGAGTGCTTGACTTATGACATAAGAGTTTTATAGTCTGCTCAAAATAAATTGCTGATAAAAAGCTTTTAATTTCTATATTTATTACATGAGTTTCTTTAATGGCCTCAGCAGAAGCAAAAGCACAATAAAACATATATTTCATTTATTGAGCATTCCTTAAGAAATGCTTCGACTTTTGAAGTTGGAAGCCAGATTAGCCAAATTTGGGAACTATACTAATGGATCTATGCCCCCGTTCTTAAACAGTTCGGTCTTCAAGTTTTTTCTGCACATTAATATCTCTGAGCTATTGGGCTCTAAAGGTTTATGCTAGAAACTCAATAGAGCTGTCAGAAAGTGGGCCAGATATTAGTTGGGCGCCCATAGAAATTATTGTCTAAGTAAGTCCAAGCGTAATTGGGTAGTTTGCGTAGTACTTGATTTGAATGGCACTTGCAATCAATGCGATTACATATGTGCACACACACACACACACACACACACACACACACACACACACACACACACACACACACACACACACACACACACACACACACACACACACACACACACACACACACACACACACACACACACACTCACACACAGACAAACTCGAGCTCTACATCAATTTCTAAATGATTTAACTTGCCCAACACTTAAGCTGCCGTCAAAAAAAAGTCAAATCGAATGCGAAATGAATGTGCGTGGCCCGCACTAACAGAGATTGAGGGCTGCGGTAGGGGCAGGGGGCAGGGGTAGTGGGAGGGCGAGCGTCAGACTTGAGGCTCGTCTGAGCTAAAGATATTTTCTTTAGCTTTGTTATTTGTATTTAGTTTTTTCAAAAACTATATCAATTTGGGGTATTCACGAGCTGCTCTACGCAATTGAAGCCAATTGAAGCTAATCATTTGCTATTTAAATACGGGACAGCAGACGAATGCACAGATACAGATGCAGCTACGGCTACAGATACAGATACGGATACGGCAACAGACGGCGAGATACAGATACAGATACACGCAGTCAAGCACAACAAATGCGCCCAATTTTCAATGCTCAAAAGTTTAAATTGCAATTGCCCAAAAAAACGAATAAAAAAAAAACAAAAGAGCAGCGCAAGCGGAGAGCTGGAGGTGAATGATGCGAGGGGGCAGGGGAGCGGGTGTTGCAGCACCCACATAAGCGTGCAACATGCTCAACAACACACAACAATCGCAGGGGGCAGAGCTCTGCTTCTTCTTCTGCTGGCGACGAGGATAAGAGAAATGCGACGAAAGGCACCTCCAAGTCCGCCTCCCCACACTCTGAGTGCTCCCTCTCGCCCACCTTTTTGTGCTGTGAGCATTAGCTGCTTATGTTGATGCTGCGCGCCAGTGTTGCAAGCCTGCAATTTGCCAGTGTTGGCAATAAAAACAGGCGGCAAGCGGGGGTAAGGTGCGTTTAATGGGCAACAGGAAGGAAAACACTTTCGCACAATTTTATAGGTTAAGTTTTTATTGAGACACGAGTTGAGCCGAATGTTAAAAAATAATCCCTTTTTAATTGTATAGGAAACACATCGAGAAGCAGAATAGAGCAAAGCAAAGAGAGTCAGGGAAAGTTTCTGGTAAAAAGAAGTAAGAGGTGCTCCAGTTGGGCGTGCCCGACTGGGGAATACCCTAAACCTTCTTGGAGGTGGTAGCTATAAAGTGAAAGATATTTGATCCTGTAACGTTTGGTGAATCTACCTCTTGAAAGCTAAAAGATTCGCTCGAAAAAAAACAACACGATTATCGATAATCGGACAAGAAGCTCCGTAGGATCCTAAAGTTCTTCCTTAGCTCTCATTGCTTCTGAGATCGACGCGTTCATACAAACGAAGTGAAGGACGGACATGGCTAGATCGACTCGGATATTGATGCTGATCAAGAATATAAATATAATTTAAGGGGTCGAAGAAACCTTTATACCCTCCCTTATTAATTATATTTGTTCAATTTATCATAAATGCAACTGTTCTTTACTGTTTACTGAGAATCCTAATTAACGAGTGTTCACTGTACTCGAACTACTTAAACTATTGGCTGCTTGATTTAAAGTGTTCGGTGTTTGTCTTCTTTCTATATCCAAATGCTTTGACTATAGTTACATTTAAATTGCGAATTGAGTTTGCCAACACTTGTGCAGAGCAGCTTTTGGCCTTTTGCAACACTATTTGCTGACCCTTAAGCAAAATGTTGCTTCTCCTTCTGCTGCTCCTGCTGCTGCTTCACTTGGCATTTGTGGCCATTGCCAAGTCGAAGCTAACTGCCAAAACGTTTCGCATTCGGCAGCGCGTCTCGCTGCCTGCAGTTGACCCCGTTATGTGCGAAGGCAAACTGCCCCCAAGTGCCCCCTTGCCACCCCCTCGCCACTAGGCTGCCTGCTCTTCAGCTTGCCTCCACCCGAAACGGGGCCAAACATTAAATTATATTTTATGTGCAAATTATTTAAGTTTGTGCGCAAGTTTTGGCAAAATAGGAACATTAAGACGAGATATATATGCATGCATATTACACACGAACACACACACACGCACACACACACACACACACACACACACACACACATGGAGTCATTATTTGAATGCATTTTGCATAGTTTTTGGCGCTGCCAAATTCTTGGCCAACGGCCATCAATGCCAAACAAAACCATTAACATAAGCAAGGACAATGCAGCCAGGATGAGCGAAAAGGACGAGCAAGCAGCAAGATTCGGAGACAGCGAGCGAGAGCGGGAGCACGGCAAGGGAAAGGCTAGCCAACTCAAATGCATTGATGCGTTTGCATTTTCTATAATCACTTTTTTTCTCTCTCTATTAGTTTTTTTTTTTTTTTGTTTTTCGTTCATGCGAAAAGTTTTCAATTGCTCTGGCGTCACTTTTTGATTGCTTTGATGTGTTTTTCTCGCACATTTCCCAAGCCTCAATTCATGACAAAAGTTTTTCGAGGCAAGGACGCAAAAGGATGTGCAACGGCAGCGGCAGCGGCAGCAGGACACAAAGCCGAGCACAACTTTCGCTTTGATTTTCAACTATCACACACACACACACACACACATATATATGCTATATGCATGTGCGTGTGTGTGTGTGTGGTGTTCGGTTTTTGGAGTTTTGCATTTCCTTCTCTCTCTCCCTCTCTCTCTACCTCTCTCTGTCTCTTTCTCCATACTGCTGCTTTAAATGAAAGTTTAATGCGTTTGGCAAATACAATTCTCAAAATTTTCTTCTACTTTAATCAATATATATTTATATATATATTTATATCTAAATTTAGCTATATATTTAGTTATCTGTTCTAAATTCTAACTGTCCCGCTTTGCCGGATATTATATTATTTTATATTATTTTGTTTTAATGTTTCAGTTTTTCTTTTTTATCTATTTGAAGCTGGCAAATTTTTGTTTGCCGCCGCTCTCACTTTTGCCCCCCCCCCCCTTTCCTTTCTTCACCCTCTCTTTATATATATATATAGTTATCTCTGTATTTTATTTTTCATATTATTTTCCCTTCTATATGTATTTGTTGGCCGGAAAATGTGTGCGTCTGTGCGGAAATTGCATTTTTTTTCTTCTGCCCAAGCAATTCGAGTTTCAGTTTTTCTGTTGTGAACTTTTCCATATAAATATATATGTATATATGTATATGTATATATATATATTTTTTTGTTATTTGCATTTCGCAGCTTTTTAGTTTGGCTTTTTTTCCAGAGAGCGCATTATCCTGGCCGCCTTTGGGGGCAAGTTTAAATGGTTTAAAGTGCTTATAATGCAAATATTAAAATGGCTGAAGGGACGCGGCAAAAGTTAAGCTGCCAAAGTGTAAGAAAGTTAAGTGCTAGCATAAGCGGGGTGAGGTGGCCGACAGACTGGCGTTTGCAATAGTTGCATATTAGTTGCAAGTGCCGCATAAAGCAGCGAAGAAAACACAACAACAACATGAGCTGCAGCAGACGGCGATGAGCTCAACTTAACGGCCAATAAAATGAAAATGCTTGCGATCATATCAGCGCATAGTGTCGACGGAGGGGGGGAGTAGTGTGCAGCGGGGAGGCAGCTGAGATGTCTCGAGCTGGTTTCGCTCTGGCAACATTATCACATATTTATTGTTATCTAACGGATTGCACAGCTTGTATTGCGCGTCATCACAAGGCAGGACGTTTTATGCCCTTAAGGAAATTAAAGCTTGAACTAGTTGCGAATTCTAAATGAGTTCTCGTGTTAAGGCGGCTGCCGCTGCCAGGCTTTGTGTGTGTTTAGAGTTATGTGTTTCTTGTTATTCAAGCCTTATTTTCTTGCTGATGCACTGTTATGTGTGTTTACTTGACTTATTAGCCATTTATCTCATATTTACTGCAATTAATTTCATAGAAGAAACTTCTGCATTGTCCTTTTCCAATTGCTTTGGTGTGCAATGCTTCGTGCATGCTTTGTTTTTACTATAACAATGACTACATTGTGTCCAAATTGTTTTGTATAATATGTTATGATTCAAATTATTTACAGTTTCTTGGGTCTCTTTTTAATTGAAGTTGCCTGCGCTCAATTGATAAATGACAAACAACACCAGGATCGCTGCACACGTGTCCATTGGGGTAAGATAAGGAAGAGGCATAAACAAATATGTGAAAGAGAGTGGGAAAACTTTAATCTATAAATTGAAATTCCCTACATAAGGCCGAACATTTCACATTTCTTTTAATTGCCGCACAGCCTGACGACTTGTGTTTACATTGCGACATGGCAGAAGGGAGAGCGAGTGCCGAGCAGGGTAGGGGGTAAGAGGGGGATAACGATTTGTAGCCTATGGGCGATGAATTTGTTTGCCTGTCAAATAAAACAAGACGCATCAAATTATTTCAAATTTATCGCACAGCCAGCCAAAGGTGTGTATGGCTGGATATCCTGTGACAGTGCGACCCTTCGGGCGAGTCCTGTCCGACGCAGGCAGCTGGTCACACCAGGCAGGAAAACAACCCCCGATGCGAACGGAATGGCAGAGAATTGAAATGTGCTGCCATTACTGGATCTACCTGAGACCGAGTCGACCGAGTAGACTGAGTAGACCGAGTCGCTGTTCACATTTGCCACAGATTTGCACCGCAAAATGACAGTCAAATGGGCAACAATAACGATTAATGGCCGAGCGACCAACAAAATAGTCATGCATCCATGTATCTCGGGCTCTGTGTATCTATGTGTATCTATGAGTGTTTGCTATTTGTCCCGGCTGGCTGCCAAATCAAAATTATATTTTGACACGCAGCAAGCAGCAGTAAATGAGTAAATGAGTAAAACTTGCAATTAGTTGGCCCAAAAGATAGCAGCCACTGTCAGAGCCACAGCCACAGACACTGATGAGTGCTGCACATGCCAAGCAAACGCACGGATACAGATACGACACACACACATACGCACGCTTAGCTACAGATAGACGTACTTTATGGGTTTTTCTCTTGTTTTCTCGTTTTTGGGCTGCGCAATTGTGGGTTAATGGCACTTTAAACTCGGCTTCGCACAGGAAGCGGCGCTCATGTATCTTTTAGCTACATCTAAGGTTTCTATATATATCTATTTTTTTTTCTCTGCTCTCTTCTCTTATTTTTTGTATTCATTTTCATTTTGATTTTATTTTTGGTTTTGCCTTTGTCTTTGCTTTGATTAATATTTGGCACGCAACAATGCAATTTGCCCGGCTTCAGTTCGGAGTAAATGTGTAACAACAGTCGAATCATTGTAGATCTCGCCCGAATGGAAACAACTCGATGGGGTAGCAGCCCATCAGGGTTACAGTATGTCTACAAAAAGCTAGCATTGAAGTTTTTCGGTCGAGATTTTCAAGTGGGGACGGCAAGTTTTTGGTCTTGATGCTGTTGGTGAGCCTTGCTGACCCACGTTGGGCGCCGTCAATAAACTCTATGCCATTTGCGGAGCCGCATGTCGGCCCGCTGCAGTCCGCACAAAACTCCAGCCAGTCATAGGCCGCAACGATGCTGCATTCACATATATCTTTACATTTATGGCTCAGTGTGTGGGGCGTGTCGCAGTGTTGCATAAATCAAAACCAAATGAAAATGAAAACTAAAACGAGCAAAAGGTGTAGAGACAGCAAACGCAATTTAGTCAATGCAATTAAGTTAGAGAGAGATAGAGAGGAAGAGACAGAGAGGCAGATAGTTACTGGACAGCACAGACAGCGCCTGATGTGTCAGTGCGGAGAGTTAAGGGAAACGAGAGGCAACATTTTGTTGGTCTTCTGCTTGGGGGCCACGCCCAAAGCACAAAAGCGAAACAAGCGCCGACTGATTTTTATCAACTAACCAAGCGTAACGCAGACAAACACTTCCTAAATCACTTCGAGTCGTTCCACTCGGCCCGACTACTAGCTCTCCACCTCCTGCTCGATCCACTGCCACCAGAGTCCACCCTCAAACCGAACCCTCGCTCTCTATAGACAGCAAAGGGAAACGTTTCCTGCGCACATAAAACATAAATTATTTAATTTTTTTTCTTCTTTTTCTGCTTTTCTTGACTTTGGTGCGCCTAGACAACCAAGACGACAATGGCATATAGTAGAGCATGGGCACAATGGCAAAACCAAATATTTCATAGGGCTTTTTGTGTGGGCGAGGGGCGGCTGGGGGCAGGCGGGTATCTGTTATCAGCATTGTCGATGGCGGCGCTTGGTATAAAAATTATGAAACACTTTCGCTCATTGACTTCATTAAATTATTTTGTATTTATTTTGTGCGCACCGCGCTCGTATCTCTCAATGGATCGTCGGGATTTGGAACACCTTTGCGTTTAATTTATTTCGCCAACGCCTTTTTATGGGACAGCAGTCGTCGGGGGCTCGAGTGTTTTTTATGGGCCGCATTTCTGTTTTATTTTACACACTCACTACTTCATTAAGAGCCGTCGATGGCGAAATGGGTTTCCATTTCGTTGCCATCTGCATTTTCTTATGATGTCCGCTTGGGTTTCCTTGTGAAAACAAAATAACACAACAGAAATATCAAATTCGCAGCGCACAGAAAGAACAAAATATAAATAAAATGACAAAAAAGGTTCTTCTGGCGCCCAATGTGGGGCACAATTAATTTGACACCCTTTGTGCCGCACAGAAAGGCGGCCGGCCGGCGTTAAGTGGGGCGTAATTAATTGATTCGCTTTGCCTTTTGACTTTCAATTGTGGTCACATTGCTGTCCTTTAAGCTGAATTCAACATTCGGCGCCCAACGTGGGACGTCCTATCGATTTAAGCCAGAATTTCGAGTGATTCGGATACGGATCAGCTTTTTACAAAATTCCACAGCCAATCCATTAAATGCGACTTTTCTAGGCGCACGTTTGGCGTTCGGCGACGCACTGGGAAACTTTTTACTTTTCTTCAATTTTTGGTTTCTATTTTTTTTTGCACTTGTATGCCGCACAATTCAATCAAACTTGCCAGAAAAACTTTACGACACACTCATAAGCAGCTCACGCCACCAAAATGAAGGCGAGAGAAGTAGAAAAAAAAAAAAACTGAAATAAGGAAATGAAAAACGTGCGGCATATGGGCAAGAGGAAGACGCAGGCACCACGTACTAGACTACGAAAAGTTCAGTAGCAGGAGGCGCAGCCGAAGGAGTCAAACGTTTTGCATAGAAAATGGGCAAAAGTCAACGCACAGTAAAAACAGTGCAAGGGCGAGAGGCACCGCGGCCCTAGGTCTGTGGACGTGGGGGCAGGGGGGCGGGCGGCTCGAAGTCGTGTGGTTCGGCGGGACCGACAGGAATAATAAATATTCAGTTTAAGTAAATGGGCTTTTATCGCGCATCTCTGGGGTGCCATAATTTGCCATTTTTGCCTGGCAGTCTACGCTTTCTGTGTTATTTTTTTTTTTTTGGGAGTTTCTTTGCCTCAGTTTTCGGAGAGGTTTTCCTTTGGCTTTCTGGTTTTCCTTCTTTTTTTTTTTTTTGTTTTCGGGTGCCACACACTTGCAATTTGGCTGGGAGGCAAATGTATGTAATTGATTCAACAAACGGCGCAAAGGTGCCAAGAAACAAAGCGAAAACTTGGCGACGCCAGGAGAGAACGAACCGAAAAAAAAATTACAAAAGGCAAAGCACAAATACTTTGGGGGCAACAACAATTATACGCATAATATATTTTCACCATAAATATGCATGTGTGTATGTCTGTGTCAGTGTGCGTGTGTGTGTGTGTGTGTGTGTGTGTGTGTGTTACATAAAGGTCTTGCTTTCAGTTCGGTTTTTAATGCTAAGTTACAGGCAAAAAGATAAACAAATGCTGTGCTTCACCACAAGATATACCCTGTAACAATTTCAATACCCTGTTTAAATTCCAACTAATTGTCTAGCTGTCGGTAAAAAGTGTGACCATATAGCCTTTTCAAATACCAACTGAATGTCTAGCTGTTGTGGAAAAGTATGACCATATACCCTGTTTAAATTTCAGCTTAATGTCTAGTTGTCGTTAAAAAGTGTGTTACCGTATACCCTGTTTGAATTTCAGCGCAATGTCGAGTTGTCGTTAAAAAAGTGTGACCATATAGCCTCTTCTGACCTGTTGCCGCATCTTGCATAGCCCTACTCCACGCTCAATACACCCTATTGTGCACGCACATCTCATGCTTACAGGGTACACAAAGGCAAAGTCACGCTCGTGCTTCTCCGGGTGCCCAGGCCAGACTCCACTCCTCCCCCTTCGACCGACTGGGCCATAAAAAAAGAGCATTTTCGCGGCGGCAAATCACTTCAGCGCCTGGCAGCAACAATTTAGCTCATTTATTTTTATACATTTTAAGAAACAATAAACCGACGGCCCATAAAACACGCAGTTACAAAATGAAAATGATTTAAGACAATGGCCAGGCAAGCTCCCCCACCCTTCTGCCAACCAAAGTCGAGCCCGGCGCATGAATTATACGCATTTGGGCAAAAGTTTAACATTATAATTGCAACGTTTTATAATACCAGAGAGCTCTATGTGATTTACGACAACGTTCTATACGCTACGCAATATTTCTGGCCAATTCTTTGGCCTTCTCGATTGACAGCCAAGGCAATTAAAGCCGATTCGAGTTGGCAAAAAACAAAAAAAAAAACAAAAACAGAAAACTCAAACAAAAACAAACTAAATGAGAGCCATAAGCTGAAGCAGGTGTCAGCTGGCCGAAAGGCGTGCCCTGTAAATAGGTTTACTTAAAGGGAAAAGCCATTTGGCTTAAGCTGCATCCATTTCACAAAGAATCCATTTCTGCGTCGTTTCAAACTTCTACGTTCTACGTACGGGCAAAAAAGTAAACATTGAGGCGTGTTCAGCTATGGCACTTTTGAACTTGAGCTTGCAACTTGTAGCCAAGTAAAAAGAATTCAGATTGAGAAAAGATTTCGATGATTTACATCTTAATGGAGACGAGACGGAGTATAAACTATATGTAATCTCTATATGTACAACTGTTTGTATTGACTGACTGACTAATTGACTGACTGAGTGACTGGCTGACTGACGGACTGTATGACTGACTGGCTGACTGAGTGACTGACTGGCTGGCTGACTAGCTGACTCTACTTTACTCCCCCTTCTCTACCCTACAACTACTCTACTAACTAACTAACTCTACTGCTGACTGACCAAGTGATTGACTGACTGATTGACGTGCTCACTGACTGTATGACTGACGGACTGACTCACTGATTGACTGACTGACCAGCTGACAAGCTGACTGGCTGACTGATTGACTGATTGACTAATTTACTGACTGATTGACTGACTGACTGGCTGGCTGACTAACTAACTAACTGGCTCACTAACTGAGTGACTGGCTAACTGACTGAATGACTGACTGACTAATTTACTGACTGATTGAATGACAGACTGACCGATTGACTGGCTGACCATCCGAGCCTAAGACTCAATTTAAAAGATATCTGTTCAAATTCATTTGGGGCTCACACTTTTTGGGGATCAAAGATTTGCCGATTCTAAGAATCTTTAAGAAAATTCACATGAGACGTGTTATACATTTTCCGCAGAAGCCAAGCATCCTCTGTGGAAAATGCGATTCAATGAACTTATTTTCAAATAACATTAAAGTGAAACATTTCTCAATATTTAACTGATCCTGGTGGACATGTGGCATGCTGAAGAAAATATACAGAAGCATTTAGCTAAGCAAAATACATTCAATGAACCATGGAGAACCATGACCATGGAGAACATGTTACCGGAACAAAAGTCTGGCAAGGCAGCATTTAGTTGGCCAAATGTAACCAGAGAGGACGACCGTACAAGTGCTTGTGAGTGCATCATCAAAGAGCTCGAGCTGTTAAAGGCAATTCATGTGCTCAACTTTGTTTCAGATTAGATGCAGACAGAAGGCGACTGTCTATGTGTGTGTGTGTGTGTGTGTGAACTTGCAACTCATTAGTGGCACTCGCAGCGGCAGCTTAAAGTTGACACTTAACGTTGACTTAAACTGAATCGGAGCTTTGGCCTAAATGTAAATGGATTCAATGCCGAGTGGCAGCTTTAAGGCAACTGCGGATGCAGCCAACTGATGAAGTGGATAATGCAGCAAGACTCCAGTTTTTGGCAACAGGGCCGAGCTGCCGCTGTTGTTGTTGTTGTTGTTGTTGTTGTTGTTGTTGTTGTTGCAGTTGTTGCAACTAAAACAATTCGTTGGTCCTGGCATTAAATGAGTTTCAGTTGCTGCTGCTGCTTGTCAGCCTTTAAATCAGCTGTCGCATTCTGCTCCAGTTTTCCATGGAAGCTAGCATGTGCAGCATCCGGGGCAGCGTGTGGCAGGCGGGGCAGGCGGGGCAGGCGTGACTGCAGGTTGCCTGAACGTAAAATTTAATTAAGCTGCTTTTAGCTACAGTTCCAAAGCGACGTCTTAAGCTGCACACAGATAGAACGAGAAATATATATACAAATAGCTAGACAGATAGAAAGAGAAAGAGAGGACGAGAGAGAGAGAGAGGGCGAGGGGTAGACACACTGACACACACGCACACACTCGAATTGGGTTGCAAGTGCTTGTGTGTGCGGCAAATATTTTTGCAACCACAGCCACTTGACTCCTCGAGTGCGGCACTTTCTTTTCTCGGGGTCTGCAGTGCGGCTGGCATCCTTTGGCGCCTGCCACCTGTGCAGCTGTCATGCCACGCCCCGCACCGCTCCCGCCCGTCCCGCATGCCTGCTTGACGCCCCTGCTGTAGCACATCTCTGCACGCTTGTGTCTTAAATGCTTAATGCAACCACACACCGCCCCCTCTTGCACAGCACGCCCCCTTTAGCGCCCACAAATTAGCCACAGTTTTACGTTTTTGTGCGTGTGTGCGTGTGTGTTATCCTTTTTTCTTTGCCAGCTGGTACGCTGCTCATTTGCTGGCTTGCAATTCTCAACAGGTTCTTGAAACACTTCTTTCAGCTTCTTGCGTTTCTCTTAATCTCCAATTAATTGTCTGCAAGCTTTGTTGTTGTCAGGGCAAAACATTTGATAGACGCACGAAATTTGTAACGTTTAGAAGGCGATCTCTGCCATTCCAGGAAGCAGCATGTGCACTTATCTATTCCTGAGCAGCCCGTTTGCATTTAGTTTCTGCCATTCCAGGAAGCAGCATGTGTACTTATCTATTCCTGAGCAGCCCGCTTGCATTTAGTTTCTTTACAAGTTCTCTTTTATATGCACTTTTATTCGCACTTTCGCATTGTGCGTCTACTTCGCTTATCGTTCTTCTCCCTCACTTAACCCCTCCATTGAACCAACCCAAAGAGGAGAGTTCTAATTTCTTCCTGCCTTTTCGGAAACTTTCCTATTTCTACAATTCTAGATTCTATTTAATCTTTAGTTGTCCCACTTTGTTCTTCTGTTTCTTTAAACGTTCTTCAACTAAGTTAATAACATATCTGGCATATCTTAGAAAATCCGAAGAAAAGAGAATGTTTCTGATTGTTGCCAATTCTTCAGTGCATAATTTCTCTCTTCTATCTTCGTTCTTCTATATCCTTTATCTTTCTTCATTTTCTTCACAGATTTCCTTGGCTTTCCATTACTTTTTCGTCTCAAGCACTCGCCCTCAGCTGCCCCGGTCCATTGCTCTACATAAAAAAGATTTATGTGCCGCCTCTTTACGTCTCTCACCCCTTACTTCCCCCCTCTCGCTCGCTCTCGCTTCGCTCCAATTCATTTTAATGTGCAACCCGCAATCGATTTTCTATTTAAATTCTAAATATTTGTATTGTTTTTTCTTCTGTCATTTCTATTTAGTTTTCTCATATGAAACGAAAGTAGGAAAATCTGCAGCATATTTTAAAATTGTTTCTGTTTTTATCTGTGGCTTTGTCGGGGAGCATCAGGTGGCGCGGGGGGTGGGCCGTGGGAGGGGCTTTGGCAACCGAATAATGTCAATTTGTGCTTTAGATTTTGTTGCCTTTAATCGTTATTCCAGGCATTCCGTAGGGCAAGCAATGCGAATCATATAAAGAAATTTTATAATTTCTTAACTAGAAAATTGTTTTCAATTTCTTTGTGGCAAAAATTGCTTTAAGTGCTTGCATTCTTGCAGTTGGAGCGTTGGCAAAATGCAATTTTCCGGTTGTTAAATATTTGTACAAATAATTTGACAAATTGGTTTTTATCAGTCTTAATGCAGTTCATTGATTAGAATGCGATTATTGACAATTACACAAGATGGCCATGTAACTCGACTCAAATCGCTCGACAAATCGCACACGAAATGCGAGTAGAAGCAGCTAAAACGCTTTGAAGAAGGTTGCCGGTTCGAATCACAGGCCGGTACATGGTTTAAGAAAGTGCCAGCTTAGCTGGAGACCTTAGCCGGAAACCCAAAACGCGAAGTAAACTTGATTTATATACTTTACCATATATACGATTCTATATACTCTATTTTACGTTAACATATATATGTCAAACATTGCTGCTCTGCCATTCAAGGTCCCACGACTTGTGCTCAATAATTGGGCGTTTGTCTCGACTTTTATCGATTCCCTGAAAACGGAACAAGCTATCGATGTCTGGAAATAGGCATCATCTGCGGGGCATAGGGACCTACGATCAATTTCAAGCACGCTTCTCTTACTGTTCCCGAGGTTACAATTGGGTGAAGCATAGAAGACATCTCCGACCCCATAGACTATATATATGCTCCGATCCGTCGAAGCGTAGGTTATTGTGCGGAAACCTTTCTGATTCGATCCTAAGATTCACTATGCTCTCTATGTATATGTATATGTAACCCGATCACTTAGCATATAACTGGCATGGAAAAGATCGGTCGAGAAGCAGGTGATTGTATGGCAACACTTTCTGCTCTTCAAGATATGTTCTCTTCCGTCAGGCAAATGTTAAACGTCAAAGAAAAGTTCGCTTTCTCGATTCTATTGAAAACTGTGTCCAGATCTTCGATTGATGAAATTTGAAAACCAAGTTCACTTTTTGCAGCAATGTTTTCTTATTTTGTATTATCTTTTAAAGCCAGCTTCAGAGCTCGTCAGCTGAACTTGGCAGCTAAGGCGTTTTCAGGTTTATTACGCATATCTTTTACCTGAAGCTGCGGCCTTTGGCACAACAAAGCGCCCAAGTGCTGGATAAACAACAACAGCAGCAACAGCAGCAAAGCAGCGACAAGAGCAAGAAAAACTAAAGGAAACCAAAAGAAGACGGTTAAGATAACAACAACAAAAAGAAGAAGAAGAAGAATCACAAAATGTTGGCCAGCTTCAGCCGAGGCAGGCCCAAACGCAAACTCAAACGCAAAATCAACAACAATAACGAACAGCGAAAAATCTAGTCGAGTGTTTTTGCAAAGGGGAAGAGCATAATTTCAAGTGTTGGCGGCGGAGGGGGGTAGGGGGTGTGGGAGCGGAAAGGGGAAGCTGTGCGTGTGTGTGTGTGTGTAACAGTTGTGCTGATTCACAGACACGACGAAGAGGTGCCAAATGGAAAAACTGGCCACGTGAGAGACTGATAGGATGAGGGGGCTCTGCGCAGGGGTGGGCGAGGGGAGAGTGCTGGAAAATAAACGATGTTGTCTATGACAAGGCATGACGGTAATGACGACGACGATAGACGCGAGGGGGAGGCAGAGAAGGGGAAGCAGCAGCAACAGCAGGAGCTGTGTGTGTGTGTGTGTGTGCGTGTGTGTGTTACCTGTGGGCCAAGTGTTTCGGCCAAGTGCTGTGAGCCCTCAGCTGGACGGTACGGGACGGGTTTTTGCCAACGCGTCTGCTTCTTCTTCTTCATCTTCATCTTCATCTTTACCTTCAATTTTCGTTTTAGCCGCATCATTGTCGCTGCCTCTGCGAACTGATGTTGTTGTTCTTGTTGTTGTTGTGGCGTGTTTTGTTTTTGGAATTTTTCAATTCAAGGTTTTGCCAAGTTGCCTGTCTCTGTTGCCCTGCCCCTGCTGCTGCCCCTGTGCCAGTCCACCCGTCCTGGGCTACCTGCCGCTGCCTTCACACCTCTGAAAAGGCGCGCACATTCCATGTCTCAGGCTCAGGCTCGGGCTCAGGCTCAGCCTCACTCGCGGCAGCTTCTGCACAATCATGCGAGAGGATGAGAGCGAGAGGCGCAGAGAAAAGTGGAGAGGGGGCGAGACGCTGACTGCTGCTATCAATGGCAGCCTTTTTAGGTTTAACGATGCGCTACTATGTAGGGTATGTCAGTTAGGAGAAGAACTATGTAACACATTGCCAGAAAGACAGTGGGAAGTGCATGCAATCGCTCGCTAAAATGCTCGAAGTGCAAAGTTCGTCTTCAGATGCAGGAAATATTCTAGATACGACTATATACGACATATACTCAAATAAAGTTAAATGTGGCTACATGTTAGATATCTGCGAGATTCAAAGTCATCTTAAGGGTTATCGATTATCTTTTACTTTAGCTCAAAGTTGAGCCAGAATCGATTTTGTTTATCATTGAGCTGTTGCTTATTTGTGTAGTATTTGCAAAGGGTATTTCAGAGTGCGGCTTGAGCCGCGGGTAACTGCTCATTCTAGTTGTTATTTTTGCTGCTGATGCTGCCTGTCTGCACTTGCGCCTCGTCAAGTGAGTGTGTGCGTGTCTCTCTCTGTGTGTGTGTGTGTGTGTAACTGTGCGTTGTAGCCTGTGCTGCCTGGCATCATAAATCATCTCAAGTGGCTGCTGCTGCTGTCTGCTTGCGCCTGCTATTTTGGTTTTGTATCTATAACTATAACAATTTGCAAGTGTAACTCACAGATACACACACACAGCACAACACACACCCAACACACACACACACTTGTCAGTCAGCGCTGGCAACACCTTGCTGCCAGGCGGCGGCAGTCACTTTGACATTTGTGTTGCACTAATTTGCAGCACTTGCAGCAAAAGATACAAAGATACACAGCTACAGATGCAGATGCAGATACAGCTGGAGATGCGTAGATGCGCGCACTCTTTAGATACACAGTTACAGATAGTTTCACAATAGCCCTGGCAAGACTCTCTAACAGGTAACAGCCGCTGGCTCAGCCGCTGCCTCAGTCGCTGCTGCTGCCTTTGCTGTTGCATCCATAAGATACAGATACATTTTTTGCCGTGTTAAACTGGCAACAGCTGTGCGCCACATTTGCAGCGCACGAAGATAATCGAGTTAATGCAGCTAATGATTATGATGTTCCCGAGGCTGATGACGCAGTTCAGGATTTGCGCATTTCATCAATCTTTGATTTCAGCACATCTTCTTCTTATTCTTCTTCTTCCGCTTGCTGCACTGAAATGCGGCAACAGCGCAGCGTATTTATATAAATATAATACTACTAATAATAATAATAATAATAGCTGTACAAAATCTGCAACAGCTGTGCGAAATTTGAGCTAATTTCGGGGCTAAGGATACGCCCTCCACGAAGAAAGCAAAGAAGAAGCAGCTCATGATAATCAATCAAATTGGTGCGGAAACTGCGGGCGATGCGGAGTTTAGTGAACGCATGAGCTTAAGAAAATGAACAGGAAAGATAATCGAAAGACATCAAAATAAAGCAAACGCAATCGAAACTGTGAATCTGAGAAATCTTTAAAGAATTCTATTTGAAAACTTGAGCAAACAGTGTGACCAGCTTCATTTAAGAAACATGAGAACTTGGTTTGACAAAACGGAGCTAATCTGAAAAGGAATTCTTTCCGAAAACTTAGTTTGACAAAACATGAAGCAGAAAATCTTAAAATAATCAATTTGTATCAAGCTTGGAAAATGTTTTTCCAGCAGACTTTTCTTTTCATCAGCTGAATACTGAATCTTAAAGCTCTTGCGGAAGTCTTTCGTGTGGAAATATACTTATATCTTGTATCTTTTACCTGCATGCATGTGAATTTTCCTCCAGAACTTATCGACGTCTTCGCCGGGGGGCCACCAATTGTTCAGTTGAATGGGCAAAAGTTGAAAAGATTGTCTTTGGAGAGTGGAGATTGTTGGATTTCTTTGAAAATAGTCCATCTAAAATCATTTGCCGGCATCTCTTAAGCGCCTAATCAAATGAAAACCCAAAAACGAAAACTTGCCCCCCAACAACATGCATATGTGCAAATGGAAAATCTACTCAATCGGAAAAGCCTTTGATATCACGTCAATTTACTGCGCTGCGTTTCGAGCAATCCATAATAAACATTTATGCAGCGGTTGCTGCCTTATCAACATTTGTCAAGCATTTCAATATTATTGTTATTAACTTTCATTGAGCAGCTTTTCAAGATAACGCAGCCTGAAGCTGGTATCTTAATTGGTATATTCTTTGGGGACAGTATTTATGCTAGTATTTGGGCTGGAGTATGGGCTAGAATGTGGGCTGGTATATGGGCAAGTATTTAGGCTAGCATTTGGTATATTGTTTGGTATCTTAATTGAGATATTCTTTGGGACAGTATTTAAGCTAGTATTGAGGCTAGTATTTGGCCTAGTATTTGGTGTGTTATTTGCGGTAAAATATAGGCTTATATTTCGTATATTATATTGGTATGTTAATTGGTATCTTAATTGAGATATTCTTTGGGACAGTTTTTAAGCTAGTATTTGGGCTAGTATTTGGGCAAGTATTTGGGCTAGTATTTGTTATATTATGTTGGTATATTATATAATGGTATATTATTTCGTATGTTAATTGGAACAGTATTTAAGCTAGTATTTGAGCTAGTATTTGGAATAGTGTTTGGTATATTATGTTGGCATATTATATTGATATATTATTTGGTATGTAAATTAGCATATTATTTGGAACAGTATTTAAGCTAGTATTTGGCCTTGTATTTGGAATAGTATTTGGGCTGGTATATGGGCAAGTATTTGGTATATATATTGGTATATTAATTGGTATGTTATTTGGTATATTATCTGGTATATTATTTGGTATATGCTAGGAACTTAGCTGATTAATGGATATAACTAATTATTAATCATATCATATTTGTTATAATTTATTTTATATATGAGAATAGCTAATCATATATGTATATATATATATATACACATATATAGATATAATATTTTTATATATAATAAATATATTCGCAAAATATTTGATTGATTATAATTTGTAATTAATTTATATGTGAGAGTATTTAATCTCCAGGATCCATAAATATTTTATGTTTCAAACAGTTTTTTCTTTCCGAAGATTTTCGCGTACTCTTCTAAAACACTTTAGCTGCAGAATTTAGAGCAAAAGAAAAAACCAGCTTAAATGCCATTTAGCTTGAAAATAGCTATTAGTCGAAATGGGAAATAAAAAGATCTGCTCAAATACATAAACATATATTCTCTATATCATGTACTTGTGCGAGAACTTGCTCAAGAACTCAACATTTTCCTTTAACATATTTCATTATAATAGTCAGATAATATCTATTATCTATGTATATACATATTATTCGTTGTATTGTTCAGATAATATATTATCTACATTATACTTTATATTTCTTTCAAATATTCTCTCCTCCCTCTCTCCCTCTCCCCCTCTCTCTGTCTCTCTCTCTCTCAAGATATATTTCTATCATGTTCGTTTAAATTGTGGAACTATAAGTTAATATATTTGCCATGTGTTGAATGCTTCGATTCGGCAATGTCTTGAGTTAACTTTGCGATATGCCGTCGGCGAACAACATTTCTTGGATAGAAGGAGGCAAAAGGGAAACCGGTGCAAAAACATGTGAAAAGGGCAGCAGAAAAGGCAGATGAAGCAAGAACTGAAATGAAGGCAAACATAAACAGAATATAATCTGGTCTAGACGTCAGACGTCAGAGCTCATCTCTGGGCAAATATGGATTTTATGGTTCGTAGCTGACTTTTTTTATTAACTTTTTTATTTATTGTTTATTGTTTTTCTTTTTTTATGTACTTTATTTAACTTGCTTGGCACTTTGTTTAATTAATGGAGCTCGCGTTGGCTTCAATTCAATTTGGGCAGCTTTTCAACCTTAAACGAAAGCTGTTTCCATATTTATTTCCATTCGTTTAGTTAATTATAATTAATTTTATTTATTTATTATTGTTTAACTAATAAAATGTTAAAAGGTTAAACTTGATCAAAATCTGCCCTTTTATTTCATGTCATTTATTGATCTCGTCTTTATGCGCATTCTCTTTCTCCACTTTTCGAACATTTTGCAATTATTTATTATTATTTTATTATCTATATTATTATTTATTTGTTTTATGCGAAATCTGTCTTGATTTCATGAAGTAATTTGATTTCAACATGGCATCTATTTTAGACCAAAGAAAAGTTCTTAAAGAGAGATTTTATTAATATAAGCACGAGTCTAATAAAAAGTCATTTTTCGAGGCATACATATTCGATGTATCTATTATGTATCTGCAGATAAAGTATCTTTAGATAAAGTATCTTTAGATGATGTACCTTTAGATGAAGTTTCTTAAGAAGAAGTATCTTTAGATGAGTTCGAATCATCGAATTGAAATCGTTTTCACACTTTCCGCAGTGAGAACAAATCGGTTCCATTTCACTGGGAGTATCTACAGATAAGGTATCTATACATGAAGTATCTTCAGATAAAGTATCTTTGGATGAAGTACCTTTAAGATGAATTATCTTTGCGTGTGCTTCATTTAATTTGCGTGCGAATCAACAAATTGCAATTCGTTTTGCACCCTTTCCCCAACGTGAACAAATCGGTTTCATTTCACTGGGAGTATCTAAAGATAAAGTATCTTTAGATAATGTATCTACAAATGAAGTATCTTTAGAAGAAGTATCTTTACGTGTGCTTCATTTGGCCTGAAAGCGAAACATCCAATTAAAATCGTTTTCACTCTTTCCGTAATGAGAACAAATCGGTTTAATTTCACTGTGATTCGTTTTCTTATAACTCTTTTTAAAATAATATTCTGTGAACAAGTCTTTAATATGAACAAAAAATAATTTAAGGTTAAGCTGCACTTGTCTTAATGAATAATGAAATATTAATAACAATAAAAATCGATGGAACTTTCTGTCTATAAATGTGCTTCATTTCGACTGACTGCAATTCGCATTTGATTTCGTTCTCACTCATTCCCAACTGAGAACAGTTCGGTTTTGCTTCATTGGGTTCTGATTATCATATGAGCAAAAAAAAACAATCTATTGAAACTTGCGATTGCTTAAAGGAATAAGTAAATACATTGTAATTATAGAATTCCATCGAGCGATCCATCTATTCGAATCGTTTTCACACTTTCCCAATCGGAAGAGTTCCATTTCACTTTCTTAAAACAAATTTTTCACTTAATTTTTAAGAGAAACTTTTTTATAAGAGATTTTACAAATGATAACTAATAAATAATTAAGTATTTTAAACTTTTGCAATTAAGCCAACTAATTTCAATATTTGCACTATTTAAAATATATGTGTAGACTATGTTAATAACATATTCTCAAGTCGCAAAATGGAATTCGATTTCTTAACTCTCAGCTAATTGCAGAGCACAAAAATATTGCTTAGAAGAAAAAAAACGATTTTCAACAGTTTTAAGATAAAAGTTTTTGACACAAACTGACTTTAAGCAATTGAAAACTTTGTTCAATCGATTCGAGTCTCGAGCACTAATCTAATCAAAGTTAGTAATTCTCACTAGGCCTAACGAAAGGAACTAAGCACTTTTTGAATCTCTATGTGGTTTATTATTTTACCGCCGCGACCACATAACATTTATTTATTTAGAAAGAAGAAGAGAACCCGACGTCAAAACGTAGAAACGTGAAAGCGTAAAAAGGACACAAAGTTGCAAAAATGTTAGTTAAATGTCGCTCCATTATTTGCTTTCTTTTCTTTTTGGGAGTCTTTGTAAATGTTAATAACAGAATTTGACCTACATTTGTTGCTTCTGGGCTGCCTGTTAGACGCCGACGTCGCTGTCGCTGTCACTATCGCTGTCGCTGCCGATGCCGCTGCCGTTGCCGCCGCCAAAGCGGCGCTGATGCGTTCGCTGCACTTGCAAAATGGTTCCGCGCGACGTTTGGCTGCTGCCGCTTCTTCTTCTTCTTCTACTTCTTCGTCTTGTTCTGCTTCTTCTAAGAAATTGACTATCCAATAAACACAACAAGAAGCCGACGGACGCTGCCGCCGCAGCTGATGCAGCAGTTGCTGCAACTGTTATTATTGTTGTTGCAGCTGCTGCGCTTGCTGTTATTGCTGTATTCCACGCGTAACACTTTTGCGGCACTTTTCCGCACACTCAAGAATTTGCAAGTCCTTTGAGCATTTGTTGTTGCTGTTGTTGTTGCCGTTACAATTTGCACTTGAAAAAAATATGGCAAAAAAAACCTGAACAGAAATGGCGAAATAACCGTAAAACAAAAGATGCACAAGTAATGCGATAATATTTATTTGCAGTTGCTGTTGTTGTTGTTGTTGCTGTATTTGCTGGTTGTTTTGGCTGGTGTAAAGCGCGTTACACGCACACATACACCGACGCGCAAAGAAACTGAGACACACACGCACGCACACTGCGAAACGAGCGAAGTCGGTTTGCGTTGATTAAAGCGACGACGAACGGTTATACACGCACCGACAACGTGTCCAAACGCTTCAATGAATCGCACAGAACTAAACGCGTGCCCGTCACGATGGCTGCTGCCTGCTGCTGCTGCCTTCTGCCTGCTGCTGCTGTTGCTGTTGCTGTTATTGCCTGCCTGCCTGCCTGGCTGACTGCTGTTGTGCTGGCCGCCTTGCGCGCACGTGAGCGAACGAGAGAGCTAAAGTGAGAGGGCCATGCAACGTGCATGCATATGTTGAGGCGCTGCTCTCGCAATGCTATTTGCTAGATGTAAGACATGCGGGTGGCTCTCACAGCCTCTGTAAGCGGCATAATTGATTACATTGATGCTGCTGCTAACAGCGCGCGGCTGTCAAGCAGCGGTCAGCGCTGTTAACTATGCAAGCAATATGCCAAAAACTCGAAGGAATATTGCCATTTATATCAATTATTTAATATTAAATGCAATTAATATATAGGTACTTGGGTAAAAAATGATTAATTAATAAAATAAACAAATTTCATTCCTATTTTAACAGTATTCCTTTTATATATTGTCAACAAAGGACAGGACTATATTTTGCATATGAATTTAACTGAAATGTTAACTAATTGATTTTATTCATTATCTTTGCAATAACCCAAGAATTACTTATTTACTTTCTTCCCTTCTATCTAAATCCTCATATGGTATTAACTATTTTGTGTTTTTACCCCCATATTATTATCCGCACATCCGCAGATCCGCAATTGCCGAATGCATTTGTTGTTGCGAGTAAACGTTAAAAGTAACGTAAACATACAGCTTACATGCGGCTGTTACTTAACAGCGCTGGCTTACGCTCACTCGTCGGCTCTCTCGGTCACGCTCGCACTCTGTTGCTCTCTGGTTTTGCGTTCACCCACGTGACTGTTATACACGCTGAACGTGTTTACAGCTTACAGGACAGCGCTTCTGTTAGCCGCCACAGGTTTCTGTTGTTGCGCTGCTGCCGCTAAGCCAAACAGCTGTTTAGTGTTGTTTACTGCGTCGCATTTTGTGCGTATAACAGTTTGACTTGATTAATTGCTATTAATTGAAAATTACAAAAAAATTTATGCACCTATTCTATTACATTTTGACACGCAATACAAAATTATTTGTAAAATTCTTGCAAAGTAAATAAATAAAACTGTCGAAAATATGTGAAGTAACACAACAAAAACAGTTACAACTTATGTTAACGTACAAAACAATTTGAAATTTCGCATTTACTATGAATATCGCAAATTGTTTTTTTTTTTTGTTACAGTTTCTTTTCTTCCTCAGATTGTTGTCATCATTTCGGTTCAAGTTTTTGTTAGCCAAATATTTGAAAATAAGAACTTAGCAGAACCTTTGTTTATTCGCAACAACAGTTTTTATGTAACTGCGATTTTCGAGTCCTCTCTTCGGTACGAGCTTAAGAGCAGCTGCTGCGGCAAGCGTATAACAGTTTATGGCAAAACTCTTATACAAACAGGAGAGTGTGCCTTGAGGTTGCGAACTCGACTAATGTTGCGAATTCGGAAACAACTTGTTGAGATCAAAGGCTTCCTTCCGTACTATGTCATGAACAAGTTTCTAAAGGCGTGTCCTTTTACGGTTAAGCTAGAAAATAATCGATTATATTATCGATAGCTTATAATTTCAAAAGCTTAAACTTTCTAGGCATACACATACATATGTGAGTACATTGCAGTTTACCCGCCATCGATATCATTGCCATCGATAAGTAATCAATCGGCAATCAGCAATCGAAAAGTTCAATTATGAAAATATCGATATGATATTACATAATATATTTGGCACACCAATCAATTATCGATAATTTCGATATAACAATCGATTTGTCTAACTTACACTCTCATATGGTTGTCTGTTATTCGGAACACATCGATAGTTCGATACAACATGTTATCGATGGCGTGCAATATATCGCTTGCGTTATCGCATACCATCTTATATAATTGTAATTGATTAATAAGCCCCTTATGTCTTATTAATGACAGTCGCAGGCGGCTTTCGCAAGCTGCGCAGCCGGCGCAGACCCAACTCAAGACGTAATTTGACACCTCGTCTTAACCGCAAAAGTCAATCCAACAACCCCCACCCCTACACCCCGTTGCCCAACGACGAACTCTCGAAATGCACCCAGTGCCAAACTGCAGTTGTTGCTGGAATGGCCGTCATCGATAAACAGTTACAACACATTTTGGGCACTGTTCTCAAGCACACTCACACACTCACACACACGCACACGCATACCGAAAATAATAAGGTCAATCAACGGGCGCAGCGGGCGGCGACAGCGACGTTGTCAACAGCTGCGCTGGCGCAAAGGCGTACAGCGACGGCAACGGCAACGGCAACGTCAACGGCGACGGCGACTGCGCAGGCAAGCAGATTAATTGCGTCGTCGTCGTTGACGTTGTTGTCTGCGGCGTGAATTTATGAGTTTCACATGAGCGATGCTTGGCCTGTTGTTGTTGCTGCTCACTCGCTCACATGCTGCTTTTAATCCCTCTCCCTCTCCCTCTCGCTCTCTCTCTTGCACCCTCTTCGGCTCAATCTGTTAGCCTCTCATCATTTGTATAGCGTACGCATGTGTTTGTGTGCTTGTGCACACTTGAGCGCCGGCTTCGAGCGCCACTTGAGGTCCGAGGCCTGAGACTGTTATTCTTCTTTGTCTTCTGCCTGTTCCTCTTCCTCTTCCTCTGCTGCTGAGTCTAGTTTGTATTGGCTGCGTGGGCCCGCATTGTTGTTGTTGTTGTTTTGATTATTGTTGTTGTTGCGTGTTGTTGGTAAAACGATATGATATGATATGATATATGTATATACAAACACACATACATGCTTGTGAAGGTACGTATGTATGTGTGTGTGCGTGTGTGCGTGCGAATAAAACATGAATTCAGTTAATCGAAATGGATCCATTTCGAAAGTACTTTTGAATTAAACGAAACACTATTATTACAAAACCTCTTAATTATTCAACTTTGATTAATGTTGAATTGAACGAACAACAAAATGTATCCAAAAAGATCAGGTACTCAAACCCGGAACCCCTTTCAACAATCAAGTCGCAAATCTTATGAAGCCCATCGAAGGAATAAGATTTAGATCAAAATTAATTTCATCAAAGAATGATATATACTTTTTATAATATTCCATTGATTATATAAAATTGTTAATATATTCTTCTTGCTCGAAGAGGGTTCAGGGTATTTCCTAGTCGGGAACTCCCGACTAGAGCCTTTTTTTTGTTTCAATTCAATTTCGCATTCATCGTTTGATCTCAATTCTTCTCATTCACCTTATTTATATAAAATTGAAACTGAACTCCTTTTCCACAAAAGAACATCATAACGATTCAGTTTTGAGATCAATTCAATCATTCAACTTCTTTCAACCTTCGCAAATTCATCTTCAATTGCCTTAGGCTTATTTTATCAATCCAATCTTAATGCAATTGTTTCACCGAATTGCAATTCAACTAATTTATATCAAATTTAATTTCAACTCCCTTTCAACCTGTTTCAGTTTGCTTTCGATTTGCTTTCAATTTGCCTTCGGTTTGCTTTCCATTTACCTTCAGTTGGGATAAAAATATTAAACCAATGAAGCATCGAACATAGATATAACAATACAAATCGACAGTTCAGTTTTGGAATTTTAATTATTGAACGTTGTCAATTTCTGTTTCAACCAAAGCAAATTCAACTTCAATTGCCTGAGGCCTATTTTGGTTGATTTTCAACTTAGCTCAGATTTCACTTAAGCTTGTTTTCAATCTAATCTTAATGCATTAGTTACACCAAACTGCAATTCAACTATTTTGTATCCGATTCAACTCCCTTTCAACCTGTTTCAACCCGATTTCAATTTGCATTCAGTGAAGATCGAATTGATGTATAAGCACAGTTCAGTTTGGAGTTCAATTCAATAATTAAATGCAGTTGTCAATTACACCAATTTATGTTTCAACCGTTGCGAATTGAACCTCAATTGCCCGCGGCTAATTTGGCGATTTGTAAAGTGTAATTAAGCCAAATCAGTTGGCTATTAAACAATTGAAGATAATTATGCGAAATGAAGAGAATATGCCTGAAAGAAGTACAACTCTAGCTAATTGCGAATACAAGCCAATCAGATGGAAGACGGGCTTCCCCTCGCACGGAAGAAATGCAAATCAGATACACTGAAAGTGAGCCAAATTGTACACGAGAGAGAGAGCGAGGGAGGGAGGGAGAGTAAGAGCTAAACAATAATTAATATAGATATAAATAATGTGCAAAAGGTCTACGGTCTTTCGGTCTCCCGGTCTACCGGTCTCTGGGTCTCTGGCAGTCTCAGAGTCTGCACTTTGTGGTCGGTTCGTGGTCCGTGGTCCGTGGTCCGTGGCCCGAGACCCAACTCAGTTGGACGTCGGTGTTTGAGTTTGTTGTCCGACTCCTACGACTGTTTTGCTGCTGTTGTTGTTGTTGTTGTTGCTTGTGCGGTGATAATGACAGCTCACAAGTAAACCAGCGCCTGATGAGAGTGCTCGACTAAGCAATACCCTCTACTAGCTGAGAGAAGGCAAGTCATGAGAATATGTCGAAATGATGGCAAATAAATAATCGGTTTTCATAAAATATCATATAATATTTGAAGTAACAGTAAGGAAGTACAAATTATTTGGTTTTTGCCGTCAGAAATATCTGAAATTTCGAGGATATTTCAACTATTGAGGCAAATTTGCAAGCTAAACTCTGAGAAATACAAAGATCGGAAAGAACTGAATGAGAGCTAGGCGAATCTTTTGGCTCTGGAGTTATTCGGAGCACACAGCTGTGGTATACCCTATATTAAACACCCTATTATTACAGGGTATAACCAGCAAGCAACTCCTTTAATGAAGTGAAAAAGTAAACGTTGAAGCGTTGTGTGTAGTTGGCATATCCCACAGAGAGACACAGCGGCAGCTGCCAAGGTGTACGAGTTGTGCCGTCGAGAATAATACAAATATCGAATACCGAATACCCAAATGGAGGAGTACAAGCTAGAGATGTCTGTGTACAGTTATAATTAAGTGATACACATAAATGCGAGAGCGATACGGAGAGAGTGCGAGGAAGAAAGAGAGGGACAGTGAGAAGCTGAGAAGCTGTCCCTAAGTATTTAAGTATTTTTTCTTATGCGTTTTTTTAGGCCTTCTTAATGATTGTTTTCAATTACTTTTTGGCCTCACTGTGCCTGCCCCTCAGGCGAAGGCGTTGGCGGGGCTGTGCGGGGCTCGGCTAAGAGTCAATCGCGTGGAATCGATTGAGTCAGCCGGAGCGCCTTTTAAGTGTTTACGCTTGTTTTATTAATTTCCATCATACATCTTCAGCTGTCAGCGTGTGCATCTTCCACTGGCAAACAAAAAAGGAAAAGTCGCGAGGAGGGAGGGGGGGAGCGGTTGGTTGTCAGGGTGGGGGAGTGGCAGTTACAACTATCAACTTCAACTTCAGCTTCGAAATTTCAACGCTCGACGAGCTGCCAATGAAATCAACTGTTGGACGTTGAAATACGTTTAAATGTTGACCCTGAACATTTGAAATTGAAATCAAAATGCGAAGGCGTTCAACCAAAATATAAATCAAACTCGACTCCGGATTGAAACAAAGGTTGAATTGAAACTGAGCCGAGCAGCGAGTTTTGTCTAGTTTGAGGATTGTTGAAAAGCTGACAAAATGTATGCAAAAGTATTGTCAAAGAAGTTTTCGACTTAAATTGACATAAAGCTACAAATTGAAGAGAATTAATTGAAAGAAAAGGGAATCGAATTGGAACAAAGAAATTATTGAAAGCTTTTTCGAAGTAAATCAAATAGTTTTATCAACTTAATAAGAGGTATTAGAATATATTCTGATAAATTGAAATTGATGTTGATTGAAGACAACAACAGATTGAAAAGATTAAAACAAAGTTGAATTGAAAGTGGTACAAAACATACTAAAATTGAATTGAAATTGAAAGCAAATAGAAAGGTGTTGAAAATAAAATGGGTATATTGCACTAATTGCCGAAAATGTTGGCAGAATTGTGTTGGACTTAAGTAAAGGTTAAGTGAATCATAAGAAACTAATGTTAAATTGAAATAGAAAGTTGAGTGAAAGACGTTGAAATGCAAATGTTTATAGCGCAAACTTTCACTTCTCTTTCCGCCAATTGATGCAAATGGCAATTGAACCGTGCAAGTTGACAGATGTTCTGTCAAGTCAACCACGAGCCGAACGAAACAAGAGCATATAAATGTTCGCATTTAAGTTAGCCAAACGAATCACACGAAAAAACGGCGACAAAATAAATGGCAGCGCGAAAGCCTTGATGTAATCCACAGAAATGTCATATTAATGCCACAGCTAGGCCATGTACAGTGGAGCCCCGATACCGACATCTTCGCTGGCTACGATACGATAGGATAGGATAGGATAGGACAATAACAATTGCACTGGCTGGCCTGACCCCTGAAAGGCACGAAAGTTTACAGCTAAAACGATTCGAATTGCCAATTTCATGCTTCGAGTGCAAGGCTTTCAATCAAACCACAAATCGAGACGTTGGGGCACGGCATGGAGTTGCCGGCAAACGCGAAAACCAACGCTGACATGTTCATAGAAATGGAATATAGTTGGATACATAAGTATTCGTACTTAGAGATACATATGCAGCCGCTGCCACCAGCCTGTCTGGTCCGTCTGTCCCGTCCGCCACGTCCGCCCCGTCTGTCCCGTCCGCCCCGTCCGCCCCATTCTGGACAGCCTTGTGAAGTGTATTAACATCGAATGCGAGCTGTTTCGTATCATGACCTCGTCTCTCGTGGCAATTGGATATGCCACCACCACAACGACATCACTTTCCATCGCAGATGCTTTCTATCTGCCTGCCCCCCAGCTCCAGTTCCAGTTCTAGCTACAGCTCCTGTCCCAGTCCCGAAAGAATGTCCTTTACGTAGAGGACTTGCCAGCGTGCGCACGCGATTTTTATGGCATATTCGTGAGCTTATTGTAATGAATTACTTTACGAATCTTTTGCTCTCCTTCATTTTTATTTTATTTCTATTTTTTTTTTCGTATACCCTGCAGTAGGCAGGCTGAGCTAAATGGGTAGCATCAGCGGAAGGCCAAGTTCTATGCCCATTTACTCGCCATATTTGGCGACCTTTCCATTTTATAAATATTTGATTAGCTGGCAGACAGAGAAGAGTTGCAGACAGAGAATAGTTACTTTATGGCACAGTTAAGTTAAGATGAGACTTTTATCAAAGGACGAAAGAAATCTGATGACTGGAACAAAGGATCGGATGTATGGACTGCCAGAAATACATAAAGAAGGGACACCATTGAGGCCAAGATGCTCCTCGATTGGATCCCCATCACACGGAGATACGAAGACAAAGACAAAGTCAATAATCAGCTCAGACGAAACCTTGGCTTCGCTCGAGGATATATCGTTATTTGTAAGTAGGCTTCAAAGTAATTGGTATACGCATATTTGAATAAGCCAGCATAATATTGAAGAACTTTCAACTCTGTTAACAAGTTCCCGAGCTATTCCAGAATAAACATAACTTTGAACAGGATAACTGCAAGGATAACAGGATAACTGCAAGTCAGCCCACGTTCAAGCGACCTTCTTTATTTTTCTGGCGTAATCCTTGGCGATGGTCGTTAGTCGTTAGTCTGAGGCTCGGTTATTGACTGCATGCGTTTGGGTTTAGCGTCGTTCGACCATTTCCTGCTGCTATATATGTATATATATATATGTATGTACTTGTGTATGTGTGTGTCTATAAGCATGTGGTGTACCCAATCTGCCCAGTGCAGCGCCTGATAGCATGTGACATGTGGTATTTGCTGTAATCATAATTTTATGTCCATCTAAGTAGCTGCGCATGACGACTGTCAACGACACGGCCAGCAGGAGCCACATCCGGACTGGCACACGGCCCACGGCCCACGGCCCTCAAATGTGAAGATGTGTTAAGTTTTAGCATCGCTGTCAATCGATGTCTTAGCCTGTCGTTTACAATCCGTTGTCGAAATCTTGCCGTTGCTTAACTGACGGGGTCAGTTGTAGTTCGTATGCGGCACCTGCAACTCGATGTCAGGGCTCAAGTTGAATGCGCCCGCCTGGGCCGGACATTTGTGGCAGCACCCCTTCCCCGAAGCAGTTCGATGACTCTTCAGATTCAATTGAACTAGTTCCTTCTATATGGACCCTATGGAATGCCTCTAGAACTACTTATTTAGCAATTTTGAATCCCAATGAAGTCTTATTACGGCCTTATATATAACAAACTGTATTCAAACATATTTCGTTAAAGGTGTTACGAAGCGAACCTCAAGGCGAGGCATTGGTTCACACCTTGAACCGAACCATCAAACATTCATGTTGGGTTAGCAGCCTCGATATTTTTGTTGCTGGTCAGCAACAGGGAATGGCAGGAATCATAGATCTCCAATCTCATAGAGGTATGCCAATATACCTGATCAGCAGCTACAGCCGAGAGAGTCGTTATAGGCATGTCCGACTGTCTGGCTGTCCGTATAAACTCTTTATTCTTACCCAAGTCGATAAATATCGATAGCTCCGAGCTACCTTTATTGGGCATATATCAAGAAGAATGTTCAGTTAGATTCTCGCATATCATTTACCATTTCAGTTAAGTTTCCCTTTTCAAATATATCTCTTTTTTACCCAAATCGATAAATATCGATAGCTTGAAGCTACTTATCTTGCGCATGTCTCAAAGAAAAGTGATCAGTAAGGCACTCGCATATCATTTACCATTTGAGCTACGTTTCTCTTTTCAAATATATCAATTTCTTACCCAAATCGATAAATATCGATAGCTTGAAGCTACTTATCTTGCGCATGTCTCTAAGGAAAGTGATCAGTAAGGCACTCGCATAACGCATATCCTATCAGATTTGTTTCCCTTTTCAAATATATCAATTTCTTACCCAAATCGATAAATATCGATGGCTTGGAGACACTTTTTTGAGCAAATAGGTCTCCTGCATACACATCAGTTCTTGCATACACATATATCTCCCCAAATTTTAAAGCTGAACGAAATTTGTGGTTGGACTGAAATATTCTGAAGCAAATTCTTGAATATTTTTGCAGCTGTTAATAATTGATCAACATGCTTGTCAAATATTTAACAGTCGGATTATGTGCACGACATGCCCGCATGTTAACGAATTTGTCATGTTAAGGTGCATGTTAACTCTGACAGCAGTTTGACACGGGCCGCTCTTGTATATACAAATAGTTGCGTTAGATTCATGTCCTCTTGCAACTGGCACGTGTGCTTACATCTTTATCTCAAGTTATCTTCAGCTCAAGTTGTCTGGCAGCTGTAACCGCAGCTTTGACAATTGTGAGCCTTGGCTACAGCAGACACGTTACCTAGCCCCTCACCTTACGACAAAACAAAAGAGCAACAACAACAATCATTAGCTGTACATTAGCGGCATTGAAGTTGAAAATTTGCTACACGAAACGTTTACGCTAATCCTTTGAGTAAGCAATGTGAATGCAGTCAGAGGATACGCAACAACAACAGCAAACAGGACACCGCAAAAACAAAAACAACAAAATGGCAACTGAATGAGTGAGCACATATCAGACAACAGCAGGAACAGGAGCTGGAGCTGGAGCTGGAGCAGGAGCAGGAGCAGGAGAAGGAGAAGGAGCACAACAAGGTGCAGCAGTAAGACATATCCTGCCAGAACAAATCCAATAGGTGCCCAGCTGGGTGGAGGGGGAGGTTGAGGGGTCTAGTGGGTAGAACCTATAAAACCACGTAATCTGCAAGTGAGTTCTTTAATTATGCTGGAATGCAACACATGTAAACGGCGCAGCAGGTGGCAGCAGGAGCAGAAGCAGGAGCTCAGCAGCAGCAGTCGGAGGTTAGGCGGGATTTCCCCAGGAAGAGGTGGTGATGGAGGGGGGCGGGGGGTTGTGGCTCGCGAGCCATGTGAGAAAGCGCAAACAAAATGCGAATGCGAAAGCCGCTTACAAAACCACAAAATGCTACGGACATCTTTTGCCAGGCGCAGGAGGAGCAGAGGCAATTGGAGTTGCGGGAGCAGCTGAAGCTGGCGCCCGGCCACGGCAACGCCCAACGCCCCATGCCCAATGCCCGCCCGCCCGGCGACAGTTGGTGGCGACGACATTCCCGTGGCCCACGGTCTGGCAGCCATTTTGAAGTTTTTGGCGCTGCGGCTTTTCGGGCGCTGTGTCCCTAGCCAAGGATTACAATGGAGAGGCGAATAAACACAAGAGCAGAGCAGAGCAAAGGGAAAGAGAAAGAGAGATAAGGGAGGGGATGGGGGTGCGGGAGTGGCTGCTGCTGCCAATGCGAAACCATTTGCGGATTTAATTGCCGTTAACATGCGGCTCGCTTTACTTTGTTATTGCAGTTCGGCTCCGGCTGCAGCTGCTTCTTCTTTTGCTTGTTGCCCTCCATATTTGTTGTTGTTGGTAACATGAGCGTCACAGTCAGAGAGAGGGAAGAGGGAGGGGGAGGGGAAGGGAGAGGGGGCAGCTAAACTGCACGCAGATTAGAGACCAAAGCGACAACGTGCACCTACAAGCTGCTAGCTTCAGGCTGCGCGCAACTCCAACTTCTTTCGCCACCAGCTCCTCCCTTGACCTTATCTTTGTCCGTGCCACTTACTTTTGCTCCTGTGCTTATAATACCCTGCCGGAGGGTATCATCAATGCGTCATCTTTTGCGTCAATATCTGCTCGATCGGAGCTCTATATGATATAGCTGCCATGGGCTACGATCGCCCGATAAGTGAATTTTTATTTAAACAACTTTTTTATTTTGAAAAATATTTGAAGCAAATTTCGCATTTACGAGCTTAGCTATGTTGTCGACATCGCATAACTGTTTGCTTTCTAAAAAAACATTGTACATTGTGTAATAATTCCCAAGTGGTTATAGCTTGAGACCGAAGACAATGCCTTGCAAATAGGGAGTCGGTAGAACAGTCTCCTGATGTTAGAACCGAAAGGTTTGTGAACTAGCTAGGCAGTCCACCTTCAGCTCTATCTTATGGCAACGAGTTTTAGGAAAATCTTTTTTACTCAAATATACGAAAAATGTTGATCACACTCAGCTATTGTATAGAAAAAGTATGAAAGTATATCTACATTCTCGAGTTAAAATTCTATGGGAATAACCATTTGGTTCTTCAGGAAAGTCTCAATCCCAAAACCAACAATTAGGAGCCTCATGATGTACCCCGAATCTGTTAAGCTCCTGAAAGGGTATCCTTCCGGTTTTTGTTGTCTCGTTTCGCCCCCCTCAGATATTTTCTCTGTACGCCACACAAGTTTTGTGGTCAGCTGAGGGTATTATGTCGGCGCTTTACATTCCACATCCATCCACAGATATCGCAACTGCACAGATTTTGGACTTTGACAACGACTTTGGCAGCGGCTTTGTAAGCGTTTATAAACCAGCCGTGCGCCCGGAACCACAAAAGCGTCTCAGATAATAATTCCAGCTGAAGATTTCATTGTAAATAAACTTCAATATAGTTTTTTTTAAGCACTTTCTGAAACACTTTTGAAATCGTTTTCAAAGAACCGTCGAGGACCGCTTAAGACCGGAGCTTAAGCTTTTATATCATAAATTAAAGAAATCTTGTGTTTGAAAAAGGTTCTTAAATGCATTTTGAATACCTATTCTAAACACTTAAATACTAAACTTAAGTGCCGAGTAACTTGATTAAATAAGAAATGGAAATATAAACTCACCCCTGTGAATCGCCGGGCGAAATGGGCTTCAATTGTTGCTCTACAGAACGAAGGTTATCGCTGATAATATAATCTAAGGAATAGAAAAAGGTAATGAAAGATAAAGCTTTAATTACAAGAGAATCTCAGTTATCTGCAGAAACTATTTCAACTGCATTCAATGCGTCTTTCAATTGAGTTCAACAGGAAATTCGAAATGTATGCCAAAAGCTTTAGCAGCTTTTTAAGCTCAGTTGTCAGTTAAAAAACATAAATGTTAAAGATAACAGCAGCTGACTTACATTGCTGTTAAGCTGTTAAAGCGTAACAGCTATGTTAAGCTCAGTCCCAAAAACATCGCAGCCAAGCACAAAAGCCCATGGCATAAATTTCCTGACGCTGGGAAATTTTGGGCACAATTTGTGCCCAGCAGCTTTTGGTACTTACCCTTCTGCAGCTGGCTGGTCGGTATAAATTCCTCGTGTTTTTGGTCCCCCTTCTCCTCATACTTGAGCTTGTAGTCGGAATGCTTGCGCAAGGACATCAGCAGCGATTGGGTGCGCGGCGGTATCTCTGGCGGCGCCGGCTCTGGCGGTGGCTCCGACTCGCCGCTGCTGCCCGCGAATTCATCCTGGTCGGTGCTGGCGCCGTTCAGCTCCGGCAGCTGCAGCGACGTCATTGCTGCCGCCAGCTGCTGCTGTTGCTGCTGCTGGTGCAGCGGCGTCTGAGCTCGGTCGCGCAGCGAATCGCTGCGATTAACGGACAGGGCGGAGGTGCCGCTGCTGGAGCTGGTCATGCCGCTCAAGCGGTTCAGCGTGTTGCGTGCGGCGCCGCTGCGATGGCTGCGACTGCTCGACGCCGCCGTCGAGGAGGAGGTCGAGCCAGGCAGCAAATAGGCGACCGCTGCAGCTCCGGCTGCTCCACCCATCGTCGCATCCAGTGGTGCCTCCTCGGCCGTGTACTTGGCGTTTAGAAAGGGATTTGTACTGCGCGGCGCGGCGTTTGCCGTTGCTGTCAGCGTGCTGCTGCTGCTGCTGCTGTTGGGGAAGAGTCCCAGATTGGCATTCGACGGGTATTTGCCGGCGCCGGCGCCTGTGCTCGCCGAAACGGTGGCCAGTTTCAGCGGCGACTGCGCTGCCGGCGCTGCCGAGGCAGCGGGTCGCTGATGCGGCTGTGCATAGGTTACCTCCGATTGGCTGGCATCTACGCTGCGCCGGTCACGTTTACGCAGATATTCCGGCTCACAGTCAGAATTGTAGTGTTCCATGCCTGAGAGAGAGAGAGAGAGAGAGAGAGAGAGAGAGAGAGTCAGTAATGGATATGTATTTCAGGTTAGTTTTAAGTGTTGGTAAAGCGAGTAAGAGCTCGGTGTGGAAAACTTTTCTGCAGCAACTGATCTCAGATTTGATTGTGCATGCA
This sequence comes from Drosophila kanekoi, assembly GCA_037075305.1. Classification (NCBI taxonomy): domain Eukaryota; kingdom Metazoa; phylum Arthropoda; class Insecta; order Diptera; family Drosophilidae; genus Drosophila; species Drosophila kanekoi. Next base: position 9,149,569 of record JBAMCE010000451.1, on the reverse strand, counting down.
TAGATTAATACATAATAACTGTGCACAGCTATACCTGAGAACAGTTGTCTGTACGAGTAGAGAGTACAACCTAGTGCAAACAAAGTTATAAACTCGATGGGAACAGTATGAAATACTGTACCCGAAATGTGGGCTAGAACATAATGTGCTACAAGAGTTGATTGATCAACTTTTAGCAGACATATGTGTGGGAACAGAGTGCAATCAATATCCAAGTGCTCAACTGTGCATAGCTATGCCTAGGAACACTTGGCTGTACGAGCAGAAAGAGAGTAAGCCTGAGAACAGATGCAATTTATTTACGTTTCGTTCTGATTTTACATAGTTTGGGACTCTATTTAAGTAGAATATAAAATATTCCTTGTACATATTCAAACATTTAACGACTCAATGAAGCATCTATTAAAAACCTTCGACATAATCTGCAAATGTGTATTTGTAAGTGGGTGTTCCCATAAGCTCACACGGGTCGTCGTCGTCTTACAGATTTAGATATTTCCACGCACCGCCCCGCCCCGCCCCGCTGCGCCTCCACCTCTGCCGATTCTCTGAGCAAAGAGCAACAATCGGTCCCCAGTCGGCTGGGGAAACGGCACCCAGTGTTATGAGGTTGTAAAAGATGAATCGTAAATTGCATTAAATATTAACAGACAATAAAAAGCAACACACACACACAGACACACACATACTCGGGAACAACAAAACGCAATATGCAATGCGAACATAAAAATCGCGGGGCAGACGGCGATTTGCGTTTTATGCTTCGATTAGGCGCTGGCAGCGAGTCCGTCAAATGCCCCTCGAGCGCAACCCCTGCGATTCGTGCTGCCATTTCGCCACTTATTCAGCTGCGTTCGTAATTGAATTGGAGCTTCAGTTTCAGTTAGTCAATCTTTATAAGCCCCAACGTCCGTTGCGTCCGTTGCCTTCAAATTGCGCACTTGATATGCGAATTAAACGCGCTCTTATTGAATCTTACGCTCAATTCGCGATTTTCACGCTCGCAACGAGTTGAAATTTATGAAAATTAACTATACAAATAAATCCCGGCACTTGCTCAGTCCGCGTTACTTCTGTCCGTTCATGAGAAACCCGAGTTTAATGAAGCAAATATTTCGTAATTAACCCACAGCGAGTTGGCTACAAAGTGCCCGCTCGGATATTAAAACTTCCGCAAAACAATATTCTGCACTCGTTCGTATTTTCAATGACCGACTCGAGTTCAATTTGTTATTACAATAGCACATTCAACACATGTAGAAAGTTCTTAAATACAGGTTTATTTTAAATTAAATACATCAATTTATCTTTTAAGTGTGTATTATAAGTTTGCCATGAAATGTGTAACCCATAGAAGGAGACAACTCTGACTCCATGAAGTATATATATTCTGGATCTGGAGCAACAGCCGAGTTGATAGAGCCATGTCCTTCTATTCGCCTGCTCGTCTGGCTTTTCTCAATGTTAAAGCTTTCGTCTTGAAACCTTGCACAGGTCCGTCCTTTTATTGCAGGCAGTATCTATACCTTAACTAACCGGATCGGACGACTATATCATACAGTCGAAGGTCGGTTCTTGTATGAAAACCTTCTTTGTTTATCCAACTCGGCAGTTATAGGCTTCACTATATAACTCCTGCATGTATAAAAACCTTTCAAGATCGCACTTCTATATCATATAGCTGCCAAAGAAACGAGATATTTACATTAAGCTCATCTGCAAGCCGTCAGGCAATTGTCTACAAGGGTATTAAAACTTCGGCCTGCCGAGGGGATATATATTCCTTTTATCGTTCTAGTGTGCTTCTGCTTGGCAAAAAGGAGCCTCCATTAGGTTAAGTCTTAACCAAATTAGAAATCAACTGTGGAACTGAAGCTTTCTTATTAGCCAGCGACTTCTGTACTTGACAAAAAGATTGCTACTATCTACTATTATTACTAGAACCTGCAATCTAGCCTTTCCTCAGAATATATCTCAGTCAGCTTCGAGTTTGAATCTTTCCCAAAGTCTAAGCTGCCCAATCTAGCCCGTTAAGTTCAGCTCGATTTGCCGATGATTGAACTTAAATACCCTTTAATTTCGATATGTCAATTGTCAACTGAGTGAGAGCCGCGATAGAAAATGTACCCATTCTGGCTTCTTGAGCTCCAAGTTGAGCTGCTTGAGCAAATTTCAAAGATGTCTGCCTGTTTTACGTATCAATTTGATTGCCCACTCTTGTTTACAGGGTATTGTGCAGAGACTTGTTTAAGCCAGCTGACAGCGACAAAAAAAGTGAAGCAGTTTTGGGTTCCAATGAACTGAGCCCAAGCGGCCACAAAAGCACAGAAACCGAATGCCCAAAAACCCATCAATGCAATTCAAATCCCGCGCGACGCGTCACGTTGACTCGCAACGAATCCAATCAGAGCCAAAGCCCAATCGAAAACAAAAACAAAAAGATAGAATAAAAACAAAAGGCAAGACCAGAAACGAGTGTACACGACTAGACAATACCCTCTGAATAGAGTGAAAGTCTTACTTATATATAAGGCATATCAGAAATATGTTTCTTTTCCTTAAAACTTTTTGTGAGAAATTCGGTGAAAGGGAATATGATTCGAATATGGACGTGGGGATTATTATAACTATGTTATAAACATGCACTTTTTGAGGGTTAAGTTGAGTTAGGAACTTCTCAGAAAGCTGAAATACCGTTCCATGACAGATGTACAGACTTTTGCTTTAACTTTGTTAAGGATTTGGAATAGTTAATAGTTAACTTAATACTTCGTTTAAGATATTGAAATGTTTGATAGAAAATTGTCTGTATCCTTTGATATGAGAGAGTAGAACTCTTCTGCTTAATATATCCAGTTACATCCAATATGGCAAATATGTCCAAAGTTGAGAGAACATGTAACTGATAAATGTGAAAGCTTTAACTTCTTGGCTTAAGCTCATTTGGGCATTCATAGAAGACTAACATATAGCTATTGAGACTGGTTTAATAGGATATTTAAGCCTTGGGTAAGACTTCAAAAGTTTTTAGCTGTTAGAGTTTTACATGGTTACAGGTTACAGGGTATACACAAGTCGCAGCAAACGCAGGCCAACTGCCAGCTTGGCCTTGAGTCATGCAGAGGCTGGGCTTGGGAATCGCTGGATTTGTGGATTAGATCAGATGACCACTGAATAATTCAATTAAATAAAATAATGAATATTTAGTTGTTTGACTGACTTATAAATCGCCCGAGGCCCAAGGCCCAAGGCCCGAGGACTGCTTATTGAGACAAAGTAGGGTGTATCTTTGTATCTGTAACTTGTGTATCTGGTTTACTCACTTGCCAATTGCTGACTCTGCAGCAGCAACTGGGCCAACAGCTGCGTATCAAAGGCCGTTGCCTGGGCGGTATTTTGATATTCATCCTCGCTGCTGCTGCCATAGCCGTGTCCATGCCGATGGCTATGCCATTCGGCCGACCGTTGCCGCCTCAGCTGCTCCCCGCCAGCCGTGCTGCCGGCGTTCGAGCCACTTACACTGCCGTAGTAAAATTCGCTGCCAACGGCGCTGCCGCTGCCAACGCGTTTACGGCCAATTGTGCCGGAATGACTGCTGGACATTTTGATGCGGGTGCAGGTGGACCCCGCCCGGGTGGCAAGTATATATCTCTATATGTATCTCTTCTCTGTCTCCGTAGACGGAACTGTTTCGGCGAGTGGCTTTCACCTTCAATTGAACTATGCACGTAACTTGGCCAAGCAATTTGTTCTCGTTTGTTACTTGACTTGGCTTCTCTTACTATTGTTGTTGCTGTTGTTGTTGTTGTTGTCAACGCATTGCGTCGCGTTGGCCGCTTCTGGGCCACATGGGCATGTGCCCCTGGACCCCTCCCTTTGGCTCCTGCTGACGGCGCTTTAAGTGCTTAACCGAATTAACGCTGAAACGATAAAAACGACAAAGTGTCAGCATGAGTCGAGTATAGCTCACAGGTAGAGAGATTCGTAGGGAGCAGAAGGAGATAGAGAGTGCTCGACTAGGGGATATCCTGTGCCCAGCTCTAAAACACACTCGCTCCCGATTACAACACACACACATACACACAAATGTATGGACACATACAGACATACATACACACACACACACACACACACACACACACACACACACACACACACACACACACACACACACTACACACACACACATACACTCATACGCTAGGTATTAACAATATAGTATTTCTGGCACTCCAAAGTATGCACAACAACGTTTAGCTGAAAACCGATATTTATCGATTTTGATACTTTTAGAGAACTTATAAAAAACCTCAATAAGAGAACCTTCATTCAAAATGTCATGTCATAAGCGCTTTTATCTATGATAATGCTGCTCAAGATGGAAATACATTGATATCAAAAGCATGTACAGTACTTTATCGAAGCTAATTTCAGAGCTGTATCATACCCAATTGCATGCAGTGTAGGGTATACACAGGATGACGGGGGAGTAGTGCGTAGAAGCGTAAGAGATAAAACCATAAATGCACGAAAATGAAAATAAATAGCAGCTGGCGACCTTCTGACTTCCCTGACCCAACACACACACACACACACGCGCACACCCACACAGAGCTAACGTTCGAGCTTTGAACTGGAACTGGAACTGGCTCCAGGGTGGACTTCTTGTTTGTGGCGTCAAGTGAACTTAATAGCAATTGCATTAAATGGAAGCTCAGCTCTTAAACGTTGCCTGTTATTAGTCGTTCCAACAGCACCAGAGGAAGCTGACTTTTTATGAGTGTCCAGCCAGCTCCACAGCACACAGCCCACCGCCCACAGTTCACAGTTCACAGCTCGCAGAGCCGAAAACCCCGTCACACTTTGACAAGGAGTTGACCGGCGCAGCTAGTGGCAATTGGGGAGCTGACACTTTGGCTTTTGATTTGATGAGTGCGCATTTGAATGCACTCAAAGGGCAACAGAAGTGGCCCATTACTTGCAGAGCTAACCAAGCTCAACTGGCCCCGACTTGGGGTCTGCTCGTAAGCGTTTTCGCTTATCTAATCGCATTCGCTGTACAGCAGCCGGAAAGTGGGGCAACTAACTGTCCATTGTGATCGGATCCAATTTCTTGTCAGTTACTTTTCGGCCTGCAACGACTTTTGACAGGTTCTATTGAAAATCGTATGCAACTCGTCATACCGAAGCAATAAAGTTTCATATCTTTATATGCGTACCAGGTTTCAGAGACGCAGCTCTAGCACATTCTGATTTATGACTTTGAAGCTCCTTTGAAGAGAAGAAGAGAATATTTCATGAAATTTGTTCTATATTTTCGCTATTTTCATCGCTTTTTTAACCAAACGGATTACGGTGAATCACATTTCCAACCGGTTCTAGCTAGCAAGCTGGGAATTTGATAGAGAATTCCTCTTGTGAACCGGTTCAAGAGTCTGATTTGCCTTTCTCGATAAACTGTATTCCTTCGATCTTTTTTCTGTGCCATCTAGATACCTAATTGCTCCAGCTGGAGGACCACATTTTGTACCGGTTCGCAAGCCAATTGCAGTTTAATTAAACGGAAAAACGCTTGATTTCTTATTATCCTTCAGCAATCTTTGCCTCAGTCAAAGTCTGTGCTCTACAGCCTTCGCAATTTGCCAGCTCGCTACTTCATCGCTCATTTTAATGTCCGTCCATCTCGGACGCTTCATAAATGTCTCTGCATCTGTTGCATCCATTTGCCTGTCAACCCGACGCATTTCACCTGTCACACCTCGACGGGCCGCAATGCTTGTCTGTCTGTCTGCCAGACACCCAACCGCTCGAAACACGAGTAATAAACATGCCCATGCTCGACATACCTCAAACACGTGCCCAACACAGGCAGCCGCAATTCGTACACGGACATCTCCCAGGTTAATCCACATGCAGTTCAGCAGGCCGAGACGTTGGAGACACTGAGACAACGCATTGGTCACTGGATGTCCTTTTAATGGATTGGGATGTGAGTCTTTCCACATACACACACACAGATGTACACACACATACAGAGATATGTACATTCAATACATGGCATGATTTATTAAACTAGGAAAGCATTGAGCCGGACTTAAACCGGTTCATTTCATTTTCTTTCTTTCATTTTATATGTAAGAGTGTTTTGCATGTTTTTAATTTAATTTGTAAATTGTTGCCCCACTTTTTATGCTTTTGACATTTTCTTGAAATAACTATAACAGTGTGAATATGTTAATGAGTTTGAAACGGTTATAATATGTTTTTGAATAAGCTTTTAACCGATTGTAAATTAGTTATGAATCAGAAATAAAGAAGTTGTATGGAAGTTGTTGAGTATCGATTATGAAGCGGAAATCCGGAACTAGTTACAATACGGTTACGACAGCAGTACGCTAATGAGCTGATAATAAAGTTTAAGAACCGATAATGAATCGGTTATGAAATGGTCATGACACAATGAAGCCACACGTTTAATGCAGCAATAAAGTAGTTTCGCGCTCTTTTAAATCATTTTTATCGATAAGCTTTCATTAATGAAATTGTTTGGAAGGTTTTCCGGTAGAGAATAGGTTGAAAAATAGTAATGAAACGGAAAAACCGCGTTTATGTTGCGGTAATAAGCTTTATTAACTATGCCATTTATTAATATCGTCTTACTTTCAATAATGGAATTGTCAAGAAGATGTAACATGTGTAATGAATCGGTTATAAAATGCTTAACATCGTCTACCTTTCATTACTATAATGGTAATGAATCGGTTATTAAATAGGTAACCAGCCCTAATCTATCAACATTGAATACCTTTTATTACTGGAATGGTCAAGAAGTTGGATCGGTAATGAATTTTTTATAAAATGGTTGTGAAACAATATGGCCGCGTCTATGAAATGGATATGAATTCTTTAATATATTGCTTATCGACTAGCTTTTCTTTCTGGAGTGGATATCAAGATGAATCGCTATTGAATCGGTTATGAGATGGTTACGAAAGGATAAAACCGCATAGCCAGTAATGGATCGGTTATGAAATGATTACGAAAGGATAAAGAGATAAATATATATTCATATCGAATAACTTTCATTAGTGGAATGTCCTTTAAAAGGATGAACCAGTAATGAATCGATTATTAAATGACAACGAATAGAACAAGTAGCGGCTCTTTGATACATATTAATATTGACTTGCTTTAATTAGTGAAACATTTTCGTTTCAAATAACTAAAACTTCGTTCGCCCAGCTCAATTAAGCACCGTGACCGTGCCTTCATCGGAACTTAACTAAAGTTGAATTATTTACAAAACGTCACAAGGCCCCGCCCTATCATCCTCGTTATCATGCGTCTAATGGGGACTTGAACTTTGAGCGTAATCAATTAACGAAATTCGATACAGCTCGACGCATGAGCACATAGTACATATTCGTGGCCCCACAACTGAACAATGATGCTTAAATTTAGACCCAACCCTCCGCTAGTGGGTACCCCCCTCTCCCTAACATTCTACCTGATTGTAGTCAATTCCTTAACCATTTTGCTGACGTTAATGAAGCCGCGTTATTTTTAGGTAGCGCAACATGAAAATTAATTTTGCTCTTTCACTTTAGCCACATGTATGTTGTGGGGTATATACGCATAAGTATGTGTGTGTATGTGCGTGCTTGTGTGTGTGTGTCTGTGTTGGTGTGCTCGTAATAACACTTATTGTGGGTATATTTGCATTCATTAGATAGATGATAGTCGGGCTCGAGTACCCTTGCAGCGTGGCTATCATAATTTTGTCAGGGTATGTGTCAGGTATTGAAGAAGAGCTTCTATTTTCGATTACGATAGAGAGCTGTATCAACTATCGAATGTAACTTCGAAGTTGTGCCGATGAGGTTAGTTAAGGATTTGATTAATTAGTGGAAGTTACTTTGCTTTGATTAAAGTACATAAGTTGACGGTAGTCTCTGTTTTGCTATAAATCTTGCATAAAGTCACCTTTTTAAGCTTTTGACTTTATCTTGTCAGCATTAGCTATGTATGAGAACATATGAATGCCATTTGGAAAATAAAGCGGCATTTGTTGTTATTGCCTTAAAATACATTAAATTCAGCTCTTCTCATCCCTTCTTATAATGAACTACATAGCTACACGTATTCTGCAAATCTTCAAAAACTGACTTGAGATCTTCCGATATTCATTCCACATATTTTCAATTGTCTTAAGAGATTCAATTGTATATTGGCTATATTTTTGTTTGACGGACTATTGGGAAACATATTCACCTGGTTGCTCTTTGGTGAGTCAACGAGTCACGTTTTCTAATGGAGTTCCACATAAACAAAGGCAGTTCACATATTGATTGCCCGACTGGCTGGTTTTTATATAAACGTGTTCATGTAACTATTGGGAAACTGATCTTTAGATGATACATAGCCCTAGGCTAATGCTCGAGCTTATTCGATTTTAAAGTCAGCTCGGCTTGGTAAGTATCTTTTCTACCTTTAGAAAGCAATCCTAGCATACGACCAGTCAGTTATCTCTTTCTATAATAAGGCTATAAACTTATACGCAATCAATTGGAAAGAAGTAAGACTCAGATCTAGATCACAGTGTATGACGCTGTGGCAAACATACAAATGTAGTCCTTGCCTGAGCTAGCTGTTGCTAGCTCTTTTGTTGTTTATAATTCTCAAGTGGTTATAGCTTCAGACTATGAATAAGGCCTTGAATATCTAGAGTCTGCTGTTGATATAGCCGGAAGGTTCTGAAAATAGCTAAGCAGGCAACTGGCCCACACTTGTTATTTAAACCTTGTTGACCTCAAGCTGACCAGCGTAAGCTTAGTCTCAAGTTAACAGGTCCAGGAAAATGCATGTAAATGCCAAGAGCTGCTTTAAGGATTACAATTGTATTCTCTTATTGCTTGAGTTGGGGAAAAAAACTCATTAAAAGTGTGACCTTATGGAGAGCATAACATCTTTCTTAGTTAACATACATTATTTGGTTAGGTTTCTCTAATGAGATAACATCTATAAATCCATATCCTACACTTTCTTAAAACGAACTTCTCCAAAGTTATATCCCATGTTTGTTTGCCTGACAACAGCTTAATTACCTTGTAAGCTGCCTGATGACCTTATATCTATGTATGTTAGGGTATTTAAGTTTCGGCTACAGCAGATTTAAGGGCTTGAACTTGTTGTTTGTTTTTCTGATAGCGTGTGTACAAGGGTCGAGCTTTGGGCTCACTTTTACAGGTTCGCGCTCTATGTCAATAATTTCGTTAGCAGCTAAAACATTCAAAATGCCGCACGACGTTGCAAGGGAAGCAATTATGGCACCCACGAGGAGATACCTTTATGCATGTGTGTGTGTGTGTGTGTGTGTGAGTGTTTGTGTGGTTGAGTATGTGGATATTAACAATGGCGGTCTCCTGGCGAGATAGGCCCTACTGTGTGCTGTGTGTGTGAGTGTTCGCTGGTAATGAGGTTGTTTTGCATGTTTAGTCATAATACAACATTTTGTGCTCGACTCTGTGTGCGCTTTATCTATGAAACCGTTAGCATTCAGCGATAGCAGCAGGTGAGGTATGCCCATGTGTGTGGTGTGTGCAGAGAGTGTGTGCGTGTTTGAGTCTCGAGTTGATTCCATTGACTGATTCAATGCATTGGACGCATTTTGATATGTAATTAAATATTGTGCGGTTTTATTTCAGCAGGCAAATCTAAAGCTCTCTTTCCCCCTCACTCTTACTCACTTTATTGCCGCTTTCTCTCTTTCGCTGGCAATCAATGTGCCCTGCAATTGTGGCAAAAACAATGAAACGCAACGCGCCAATTGATGTGTCACAGGAAATGCGCCAAAATTTCCCTTCCCAATCGAATGAATACGAAAATGTTAATGAAATTCAAATGAAATGAATCGAAACGCAGCAAATTGAATCGAATTCAACTGCCGGCACTCAGTGCGCAATTGTTGCAACATTTCGTATTCAATTTTGTGAACCAGCCAGTTGGCGGCAGGAAATGCTGCAAATGATTCAATGGACAACATGACGTATGAGTAATGCGCAACAAAACTGCACGAAATGGAACGGAACGGCAAGTCTAGATATGAAACGGAACAGAATGAAATGAAATGGAACGATCTGCTGTCAAGCTTATATGATTGAAGTGCATATCTGAAGAAGAATGCGCTAAGCAGGTCAAGCTAATAAAAAGTATACGATTTGAACATTTATCTCTGGCATCTGGACTTGCGGTAACAGGACTTGTCGGTTTTTTATTAGCTGAGAACTCTGGAAAGTTCAAAGGCTTTGCTTCATATGCTTATCTGCAGCTTAGGGCTTCTGCTAATGAGCAAATGATTCAATGGACAACATGACGTATGAGTAATGCGCATCAAAACTGCACGAAATGGAACGGAACGGCAAGTCTAGATATGAAACGGAACAGAATGAAATGAAATGGAACGATTTGCTGTCAAGCTTATATGATTGAAGTGCATATCTGAAGAAGAATGCGCTAAGCAGGTCAAGCTAATATAAAGTATACGATTTGAACATTTATCTCTGGCATCTGGACTTGCGGTAACAGGACTTGTCGGTTTTTTATTAGCTGAGAACTCTGGAAAGTTCAAAGGCTTTGCTTCATATGCTTATCTGCAGCTTAGGGCTGCTGCTAATGAGAAAATAGTTGCTGCGGCTGCTATAAAAAATGCACAACAAATAAAATAAAAAGTAAATAAAAAGAGCATTGCATACTTTCTAGGGCTGTGTGTATGAGTGTGTGTTGTACACAGTCAACTTAATATTTTCTTGACTCTTCTCTTTTGCACTGTTTCTTGTTGATTTTTTCCACACTTGCGACGTACTTAAGCGTGCATATGAAAACGAATTGCAGCCCGGCCCGGCCTGGTCTGTCCTGTCCTGTCCTGTCCTGCACTATTCTGTTCTGTTCTGGCCTGGTCTGGAGTCGCATTCCACACTCCGTGCTCTCTTGCATCCCATATAAGACTACACTCTACATATATATATATATATACAACATCCTGCTTCATTCAGCGACTCTCTAATGCCCCACATTCTCCCATATACTTGCTACCATTTAAGGGCCTGGGGTTTGGGGCAGGCTGCAGAGGCAGTAAAAATTCTCGCTTCCTAGCCCAGTCACTCAGTCATTCGTTCATTTTCGCATTTCACTTGCTCACATTTCTGCCTCATGTACGTTTTTTCTTCAATACCCTGTAGTAGTAAAGCGTAAAGGGCTCCCTAGTAATATAAGAGCTGCAGCTTTTAGTTGGGAAAATAATTGTGGAAAAAACCTCATGTCAAGCGCAAGCATGTCAAGCGCAAGCAATAGTAAACTGCCATGCGCAGGGTATCGCAGAGTCGTGCTCTCTCCACCAACAACACGTACTTGGTGTTTCCCCTTAAATTGTTAAAATGGAGCATGCAAAATAATTGCGTAGGCGCATATTATGTTCCTGGAGTGCCAGGAGATGGAGCGGGAGTCGTATACGGGCCGGGGGTTTCGGGGGTTGGAGCGTCGGCTCCTATCCGGACCGCGACCGTACTTTATGCAACATTTTACGTCAAACATTTCGCCTTATATACGCTCAAAGCTGTTGCATACTTTGGGGCTGCCTCAGCCGCTCATTAAAGGCAAATTGTTGCAACGTTTGCAAATTCTACTTTATTTTGAGTGTCAGCACAGTTAAATAAAAAATATTAAAATCCTTAATTAAACCTTTGATCAAAACTTCAGACAAAAGCATATATTATTTAAAGCAGCATTTGTGCTAAAAAAAAAGCTTAAAGACATTTCATTTTCAGTTTCTGTCGAAAATCCAAGGCTTTGGGTAAGACCGAATGCAATAGCCTTATATAATTATATTTATTTAGTTCAGTCTTGAAACCCTGTACCCATTGGATATGCATATGTAGGGTATATGTAGCTTGCAGACAATGTATGTCAAATGCGGAGAGAGGCAGGCATATCTGAAAGCTTGTAAGGTTATTTCTGATCATCAACAGCCTAGTCGATCTCTCCCTCTCCATCATTCCGTATGAGTCTATTAGACTTCAAATTTAGCTGACGCAGATTTAGCTTGTTTCACATAATCGATAACTTGTTGCATGATCTATATTGGTAAATTATCGTTTACGTAAATCGATAAATATCGATATGGAAAGCCTTGCTGGCCAATTATAAGGGCCAGAGACTTGAAAGTTGGCTCACGCAGATATGGCTTGCTTCAAATCATCGTTCACTTATCGCATTTCCACGAAAAATCGATAAATATCGATATCAAAATCATTGCTTTTGGGCATATCTCGCAGCATATAAGAGTTAAAGACGTTGAATTTGTTGTGGAGTGTTCCCAAACAGTTCACTTTTTGAATAACTCACTGGCTTTGGTATCTAAGCACATTTGAAGGCTATATTGAGGCCCCGAAAATTTCATAAGGAATCAAACAATGAACACCGAAGTTAATGAGGAACGCGTTGTGGCTGGCGAAAGAAGAGGCACGAGAATTTATGCAAGAAAAGGACAACAGTTTTATATATATATATATATAACATATTGTTGGTCTAGGGATGCTTATAACCATACCTAAATTCAAAGCTTCTAAATAGTTCGTATATTGTGCTTAAAGAAGGAACACATTTCATTAGGCAGCTTATCCAGCAATAAGACAAATTCGCTCCAATTCACGAAGGAACGAAGAACTTTGCTGCCCAAGTATTTTTTAAAATGAGAGCACAGCTCGAAGCGCCGAACCGAAAGCCCTAGAGCTGACAGTTAATAAGCAATTAAGAAGTTTAAACTTTCGATTTTATGCGAGCGAGTCGGGCTGCCACAAAATGCTTGACACTGCAGTTGGAGCGAGTCCTTTGGTCCTGTGTCTGGCTCAAGGCCAAAGATGCGCGAGGTGCGCGTGCATAAAAATGCATAACGACTCCCACAGTCAAAGGCTAAAAGTTTATTTTATACACAGTTTTATTCCTCTTCGTTTTTGTTTTAATTTAAAAGCGGCTCAGGATCAAAACATTCTAGCAGAGAAGGACCAGCACACACGCACACGCACACACAGGCAGCTGGCTAAGCAAACGGTGTCAGCGATGGCTGCCATTGAAAGAAGAGGCAAAAGCAAAAAAAAAAAATACAAAATAGTAAAGATGAAAACCCAGAAACTATTAGAAGGTGTTGGCTGGAAACATTTTCCAACTTGACTTTTCACACACACACACACACACAAACACACACACCCACGTGTCAAGGATGCGTGCCCCTCCACAAGTATGTGTGTGTGCGTGTGTGTCTGTGTGTGTGGCACATAAATTGCAGCTACCATGCATACATAAGCGAAAGGTTATTTCGTTGACTGCCTTGTCTTCTTCTTTTAGCTGCTGTTGCACTTTTTTATGCAGGTCTTTTTCTTTGTAGCGAATAAATGATTAAACGCAAAAGCAAAGCGAGCTGTTGCCGCATGAATAGCTCTTGAAGTTTATGTCTTTCAGCTAGAGGCTAAAGGCGCCTTATCAAAGTATATCGAAAAAGGATATCTTCGGCACGCCGACGATTTAATACCCTTGCAGACATTTGCCTACCAAGTTTGCTTATGTGAGAGAGAGAGAGGAGTGAAGCTCGTCAATGCCGAGTTTAGTGAGAACATGTTGAAAGACAGAATATATTGCCATACAAGAACCTATTCTTCCACCGATTCCTTCTATTGTGATATTCCATATGGTAGAGATCGCACTTGTTAAGACTTGGCTCATAGGTAAGCAGCAGAGCTTAAACGTCCTAACTGTCGAAGGACGACAGCTTCAAAGCTGAGAGACTAATTCGCATCGAAACATACGGAAGGACAGACGAAAAGGGGGGCTTGGCTTTATCAACTCGGCTGTTGATGCTGATCTAGAATATATATACTCAATGGGGTCTTAATAAGCATGAATGAACTTTTTTATACCCAATACCCATTGAAAACAATTAAAAAGGGTAAAATGTATGTGTGGAAATGTACGTAACAGGGCGAAGGAAGCATCTCCGACTCCATAAAGTACATATATTCTTGATCAGCATCAACAGCCGCGTCGAATGAATCGAAAGATATGTGACAGTTGACTTTATTGGGGGCATCCACCAATGTGTTGTTTGTGGTCTGCGTCGCTGCAGCAGCCATTTCTTCTGGCCATGCAGGCGAATGGAGAGTGTGTGTGTGTGTGTGTGTGTGTGGCAGGCAGGGGAAGGTTAGGGGGATGTGGTATAGGGGCGTCATGCGTCAGGTGGCAGCACTCGTGCAGCTAGTCAAACTCGTATTTATTATGGAATTGCACAAGGAGCAGAAAGCTTGAGCGGGTTGTATGCTGGAACGCAAGAACAGCTTGCTGACTGCTTGACTTGCTGCATGACTCAGCACCCTCCGCTGCAACTACCAACCCCTCCGCCCACCCTCCGACACTCACCGCAACCCCAGGTGATCAGCTGGCTGAGACAGATGCTGCCAGACGACGGATATGATGGGAAACACAAGAACGAGCACGTTGAAATGATTACCTAAAGCAAACACAGACATGGCAGCAAACAAACACACACACGTACACTCACACACACATACGCACACATACACAAACACATGAGTACACACGCACACACGTGGAGCTGGCTATTGTTACAAAATGTTGGCCCCTACTTCAGTTGCTGACGATGATGATGATGTTGATGATGATGATGATAGCTTGAAGGCTTAAAATGTTCACTCACAAAGCGGGTTGCCGGCTGGCGGGGGGGACAGAGGGACGGAGTGGTAATAGCAACGGCTGCCGCGCTGCAGGTGAGCGTCGGCTGCAGAGCTGGAGGGGCTTGCTGCTGCGTAGGGGTTCTCCTTGGGCACGCATGTGTGAAAAGAATGCAAAGACTGGCCGGCATGGAGTACCAAAGCGAGTGCTAGACCCTTCCAAAACGAGCCAAACACACGGCGTATACGTAATGCATTGCAATTGCACGTGTGTGTGTGTGTGCGGCTCGTAAGTGGGTTTGGTGGTGCTTGCACCACTTGAAAAACGTGTGCGAACAGGCACTTGATTGTGTTATTATTATTGTTTGAAGTGTTGCCTTCAGTTGTTTGTTGCAGTTGTTGTTGCCTCTTGTTTATCTGCATGCATTGTACCTGCTGCTGTCACAAAGGGAACTCGTTCTATGCACAAATAGATATTATATACATACATATATTCTATTATTTTCCGGCATTGCACGGCACATGTTTTCTTAGCACTAATTCCGTTCAATTTTCGACCAGTGGGAGTAGATTTTGCTAAGATTTCATAAGGATCCTTAAAACTGAAGCCCGAAACCTCATCTACTCAACTCTTGAACAGCATTTTCCACCAAATGTGGTGGATTTCTCGTAACGTGTGAAACACGTATCAGGTTAAGATTTCTTGAAATGAGTTTGAACTCGAAACCATCAACCACGAAGTTAAACAAAGATCCAAGAATATGTTTTCCACGGCCATCTGCCGCAAGTGAAAACAAACCTGCAGTTCGTCAACATTTCTGCACGACGCAAGAACAAATTTAATCGCTAAATGTAAGAGAATTATAATAAAAGGGCAATGGGAAGCCTTTAAGCAGCTATCGGCGGCTCTTATCGATTATCGATTAAGCGCATGAATTGTTGCAAATACGTTATTCAAATGCGATTCGCATTGCCACACTCCACGCACACAACAACTCTGACTGGCCCCCAAACCACCCCCTGCCCACCCGTACGTTCGCTGAAAGCTACCCACTTTGCGAACTGTTGCGTTGCACACTGAAGAAACTGGAATGCACTTGAAGTGCAACCAAGCGGCAGGCAGCACTCGAATGCGCTCCCATTTCATGGGGTTTGGTCTCGTATTGCCCATGTCCCAGAGACAACTAGAAGAAATTTTAGACTACGTAAACAGTTAAATTATACTAACTGATATTTCCCGGCGTTATCCAGTCCAAGGTTTATCCGCTCAAAACTTCAGATCGATGTTGCAAAAGTTTCCGCTCGAAACCTTGAAAGAAACCTAAGCTCGTTCAACCTCAATCCAAGAACCTCATCCACGTATCAGATTAATTTAAAAATTGACTCCCATTTCCATCAAGGAGGAATAGATTTCCCAAAAAGTGAGAGACATCTTTCAAATGAATTTGAGCAAAGAACTTTCCAAATGAGTTTGAGGCCGATCGAAAGTATGGCAAAATAGATGAATACAAACGTTTTTCGTGATTTTTCCACACTTGCAGGTGGAATCTCCCAAAACCCCGTCTTACCGTGCAAATCCACCACAGAAGTTAAAAGCAGTACAAACTTCTTCTTCTTCCTAGCCGTACAGTTTGGGCTGTGAGTCAATCTGTGCGTACATCAATCAATCAGTCAGTCAGTCCCTCAGTTTGACTGCTGTTTTTAAGTTTCAATCTAAGCCATAAAAGTTTTAAAAATAACTTTTTACAAACAAAAAACTCTACACAACAACAGAAGCTAGTGGAAAACTGTTGCACAAAACTTGCTAGTTTTCATTTTAGTCGGCTTCCAAATCAGATTCAAATATCTTTATAAAAATGCGTTTTATTCACGTTTCATTGATTACGGTAAAAGCCAGGATTAAGGGCGGGGACGACCGTCCTGATGTTTAACGCAAGCTTCAGTTTTCACGTTCGTGTTGCAACGATTTCAACGGAACGGAAAATGGGTGGAAAACGATTTGGCAACACGCAAATAAATAGATACACATTTAGATGGTACCAAGCCACATCAATCTGTGAGTCAGTCAGTCAGTCAGTCATTCAATCACTCAATCAGTCAGTCAATCGGTCAAAGAGTAGTAAACAAAAACGTTTCATAGTCATTTCCACCAATATTTCATAGTTTCAAGTGGAATTCTTGAAAACAACTTCTTAGCCTAGATCACAAATTTCAGCATTAAGTCCTGTGGCCCGTGCGTTGATAACCAATCAGTCAGTCAGTCCGTCAAGTGAATTCTCATGACTTAAGCTTAAGCATTAAATAATTTATTACATCCCTATTGACCCATTTAACGCGAAGAGGGTACACATGAAAATTGTGAAGTAATTTTCCGTGCGCTAAACGAGAATCTGTGCAATTATTTGATCATTTAAAACGAATTTGTTTTGGCTTGAATTGGGTTAAGGGAGCGCCCGATAATGATAATTTGTATCTGTGAGTGTGCGCCAGTGAAAGCTGTAAGTCCTTGCGCCAATCCTTGCAAATCTGTTTCCCACTGCCCCAGGCGCCACTTGCGGTCCTCCACCCCTCTCCTTTGCCCACAGCCCGCCATCCTTTGTGCGCGTGTGAAGGGTAATTTATGAAAATTACTAAACGAACTACACCGAATGCGTGCAAATGATGTTTTGCTCAGCAAAGAGCTCGCCAGAAAAGCCCAAAAACAAAGCAACTTAAGTGATCGACTGGAAGATATCCTGTAATCAGGTGGAGAGTAGTTTTCATTTGGCATAGTATAATCAATTGATGATTCGGGAAAACGCCGAATCTGATACTAAGAAAATAGAAAAAATAACTTAACGTCTCGACTGGTAGATATCCTGTAAGTAGATGAAGAGTAGCTCTCAGATAGCTATTTAATGCTCTCAACATAATCAGTTAACAATCAAGAAGAGAAAACTCCGACCGAAGCTTAGCCAAAGAGTGAAGAAAAGTAAACTTAAGAGCTCGACTGGTAGATATCCTGTAAGTAGACGAACAGTATCTTATTATTTCCAAGACTTGAATGCAATTTTGAATCTAAGCTATATTGTGCTAAGATATTAAACTAAAATTTGGCTTGATTGAAATCCTTTATTTAAGAAATATTGTGCTTAAATTTAACCCCAAGATTTTCATGACTAGACTTTAATAACATTATTTGTCCAAGAAAGATTCTATTAAAATTTTAATCTAGAAATCTAAGCAAAGGACTTGAATGCAATACCTAATCTAAGAACTATTGTACCTTAATTAAGAAGGTTGCATACTTGTTTCAAGTCAACTAAAAAGTATTTATTTCCTTAATTAGATATAAACTAAGAATATTATCTATTTGCCAGGTGTATGAAATGGGAGCCTGCACATTGGGTGCATGCTGCTGCAGGTTGGAACCTTAAACCCTTTATTAAGTTGCACAGGGTATACTTTTGAAACTGAGGCAACATTATTGGAATACTCTTGTTAGCGCATTTTATGATTACAGGGTATTTAAATGGGTTAGGTGCAGCAGAAGGCTAAGACTGAAGCTGGGCCAGTCGCAGCTGGGCGTGGCAGTTGGCAGTTGGCTGGCACAAACGGGCAAACAGGCGAAGCGCAGGATGTTGGCGTGCGCTTCATTGTCGTAAACAAAAAAGGCGGCAGCGCGCAGCAGGATGCATCGCCCGAACGGAAGGCAGGACCAAGAGCGGACAGCAGCCATGATAAAGCTAGCAGGAGCTCTGGCTCCTGTTTCCCTGCACGTAATCATCATCATTATGATGATGATGATGATGATGACGTGGCTGGGACGCTCGGGCTGCTCATTAAAAAATTACCTTTCTTATGAAAAGTGGAATTAAAACGTGAAGTTTCTGGCAAGGCGCGTAAAGTTTTAATTGTTTATAATACGCAACGTTGCAAAAAATGCACTGAGAAAAAACCCAAATATGAAGAGCGAACGTGAGATTCTATATCTACCATGTTTATGCGTGACAACAATTAATAATCAACATAATATAAAGTAATAATAATGTATAATTATAAATAAATCTTGCTCGTTCTGCAAAGGTATTTGAACAAGGCTCGAAACGGAGCCTAGCCTTATTAGGGTACTTAGCTTAACCTTAGCTTGTTTCCATCGAAGAGAATTTAGCTGATGGGTAGGCGATCGGGCTTGGCTAAGCTGATCGAAGAAATTGCGAGGCTGAGCAAGAGTTCTAACAACAACCTGAAGCCACAAGTCAAGATCTTCATTCAATCTCTTAGAAAACTGTTCCCAGTTCCTTTCATTCTCTAGATCTTCCCTGCAAAGCACTTCGGAGCACCAGAGGCCCTCAAACACATCTCATTGTGCTTCATATCGAAATTGTGTTTAATTTTTCAATTTCTAAACGTCAAGGATCTTTTATATTTATCGTAAGATTACGTTACGTAGGATTACGTGATTAGTAAAACTTGAAGCCTAAGCTTGCCAGATTCTCTTCACGAATTACCCGCAAACGTATCTACTCTGGTCAGGTTTATCATGCCATTGTGCAGCGCATAAACCTGATTAGTTGAGGAGACAGTGTTGTACAACAACACTAAACGGGCAATCAAAAAAGAAAAACAAACACACACACAAACGCACACACAGGTACGAAAAAGCTTCATTTTTTGGTGTGCAGCCTGAATCGGCCATGCCCCCGCCGCTAGCGTTCCCACAGCAACACGCCCACACGCCCACACGCCCACACACACACACACACACACACACACACACACACACACATACGTACACACACACACACACACACACACACACACAATACACACACAAACGCCCACACACACACACACACACACACACACACACACACACACACACACACACACACACACACACACACACACACACACACACACACACACACACACACACACACAGACACACACAACAACACATACGTACACACTATTGCACAGCTAAATACTTTCTTTTAGAGTTTTCTTTGAAGCTTCTACAGCTCATTCAGGCCTGGACTATTTATTTGGCTTTCGCTGTCTCCAACTTTTTCTTCCTCTCTCGCCTTCTCTCTCTCTCTCTCTCCCTATCTCTTTTGCTCCTTTGCTGCTGCTGCTAAGTCATTAAGACTAATGGCCACCTAAACAGCTGTGGGTGGAGGCTATATGAGTGGGGGCCAGGGCTTCAGTTGGCAGTTGCCAGCTGCAGTTGTTGTTGTTGTTGTTGTTGTTGTTGTTGCTGCTGTTGTTGTTGTTGTTGTTCTTGTTGTTATCGTGGTTTTGATTTTGTAGTTTTCTGGTATTACAATACAACACGTACCACCGCACACGAATTTATTTGCCGCTCTCTTTTTGGCCATTTGGCGCATTGTTCGGCATTGTTAACGCCCCCTCCCGCCCCTTGCGGCAACGGGTGTGTGTGTGTGTGTAATTAAGCACTTCAGCTGAGTTGTAAAATGTGTTTCAACACTCTTCCACTTACGTTTCCCGCAGCTATTCTCCATTGTAGTGTATCTTCCCGATGCCTCCTCGAGTCCCCCGCAACTCGCCACGAAATTTGTCGGAAAACAATTTAAGGCAACCCGTGCGGTTTTTCTGGCCCCATTCCGGCCAGACAGACTGGACCACTATATTCCAACTATTGACTACCAATTTCGGTTGATTTTATTGAATTTCAAGGAACACTGAAACAAAAAAATAAATAAAAGGCCAAACACAAACAAAAAAAAAAAAAAACACCACAACACCAAACAAAGCAAAAAAACCAAAACTGTAAGAAGTTTGCATTGTGTGAGTGCCAAGTATTTGGAAAGTCGCTGAAGAGGAAAATTCAAATGGACTTTCTTCAGCTGGGAAAATGCAACAGAATAAGAGATTTGCCTCGATGCAGTAGTTTGGAGCTGTCGCTTGTAGACCGCTCCGAAAGGTGTTCAATCGTCAGCAGAGAGAGAGAGAGATAGAGAGAGAGAGATAGAGAGAGAGAAGCAAAGTGAGAAGTTAAGCCAAAAACGGCAACGTAAATTAAAATTAATAACAAAGCGGAAGGCAGAAAAACAAGATGAAACTCACAACGTGAAGGGAACAGCGAGTCGCAACAAGAGAAGTTGGAAAAGTGAAGGGAAGTGAAGCGCATAAAGTCAAAAGAAAGAAGCAACTTGTCCTACGAAAATAAAGGCAAAGCAAAGGTCAAGCCCGGAAAAAAGGACCTAATAAATGCATAAAATAAAAGCTAAATAGGTAAGTTGTAAATAAGAAATGAAAGAGAGAAGCGTGTAATGACAGACCGAGAAATATAATCCAAAAGTGTAATAACCTAAGTGATAAGTAACAAAATAAGAGAAATGCTGTTCAAAGCGAAAAGCGAACGAGAAGTTGAATAATAAACATATGTTAATCAAAATAGGAGGGAAGCAATTGGAAAATAGAAGTCACAGGTCACAGCAAGTTCAACTAGATAGATAGATGGAAGAAAGAAACAACATCCAAAGAAGAAGCAAAGTTGAACAGTCAAGCCGGAAGTTAAGCGAGAATCATATTAGAGAACATCATCTTAAGCAGTCGAAGAGCTTAGCTGGAGCTAGAAAGCTTTGCCCAAGCAAAAAGTAAACAGTTATTCAAAGCGAGAAGCAAAGTATTAAATAAGTTAAGTCAAGCCGTGCAATCAGATTAAAATAGGGTTTATCACGCTAAACAAGCCGTCTCCGTCTCCATCTCCTTCACTTAGCCGAGCACCTCTCAGGGCTGACTTTATTTAAACGGGAGCCAAGGTAAAACGCAAATCAAATCCAAAGGCAACGTGCACCTGGCAATACGTTCGACGTCTTGCGACTTGCAACCTTGATGATGCCACATTCAACGTTCGCATTCAACTGCGTTAAGTGCATTTGCTTTCAGCATTTTGTGGGTGCTTTCAAGCAGCAATTAGACACTTTTAGCTACATTTGAAATTAAATGCTGTCTGCGTGTCTTTGTGTGTGTGTGTGTGTTGTGCGTGTTCGTGTGTGTGTGTGTGTTGTTGTTGTGTGCGAATTGAGAGATCACTCGACGCAGACGCAACGTTTCCCATTTGGCCAACAGATTTTGGTGTGCATTCGTAACACTTTTCATCTGCCTACTTTTTGGTTGCACAAACTAAATGAAATTATTTCCGTATAATTTATTTGCACTAACAAGAAAATGATATAAGCGTCTCGGGCGCCAACTCAGCCCTCGGGCGGCATTCATTAAGTGCAACAACCATCTACCCATGCTTCGCTGGCCCCTTTCGTGACAGTCGTCTCCATCTGTGTCCCCATCGTGGTCGCAGTCGCCGTCGCCGTCGCTGTCGCGTTCGTCTTCATCATCATCATCATCATCATAAGCAGAGAGCAGCTGAAATTTATGCCTGACATAGAAACACAATTTCGTCTGACTGTCGACCATTTTGTTCATGTACTTGCATCTGCCACCATTTGACTTGTTTCCATGTCTTGTTGTCTTGCCTGGCTTTTTACATTTTTTATTTCTATTTTTTGCACAACCCCCTTTTGGCTTGCTTTCAAATTGAGTTGTAACACGCTAAAGAAATAAAAAAAAAATAAATGTGTGTGTGTGTGTGTGTGTGGAGTAGTTGCAGTTGTGCATTCGACTAGAAGATGCCCTGCCCAAGCGAAGCAGCAACAACAACAAATTCCAAGTGAACCAACTACAAGTCCTTGCGCACTGTGGAAGATGTAGTGCCTGCCTTTGAGTGGGTCAAGGCGGCTAATAAACCCCTTGGCGTCTCACTCATGAGGCCACACTTCAGCTTACATGTCCACTTAACCTCCATGGTGACATTTTTCGTTATATTCCTTTGCATACATTTTTTTCTATATATTTTTCATTATTTCTATTTGCAGCTACTCGCAGTTGCACTTCTCATTCATGTCCTCCGTGTTCACTTAAGTTAGAGTTTTTTTGCTTTTTACTATTTATGATTAGTTTTCAATAACTTTACTTTACTTAATTCTTCATTAAGCTGACCTCCATGGTCACATTGTTGCTAGAGCTGTTTGCTTTTTTAATTACTCGCATTCGCTATCTGAAGAACTTCTTGTCCATGGCCCCCCCATGTTCACATTACTTAGACTACTATTTAGCCCAATGACATTAATCGCAGGTTTTTAATCATTTTGCTTACTTTATTCTTCAGTAAGCTGTCCTCCATGGTCCCATTACGACTATGGCTTTTTGCATTCAAATGAATCGTACTTCAATCAAATCTCGTTGCCTTTCATGGAGTTACCTCCCAATATTCCTCGTAATAATTTATATATATTTTTTGCTTAGTCTCTCTTCTCTATTTCCCTTTAGGAAGCATCCTCCATGTTCACTTTTATTTCCACCTAGGTCCGTTGCAAGCTCATTTGTCCACATTGCTAGTCCTCTCTGTAAACGGCCTCAAAGCTCTCGCCTTCTCATTTCTCTTTTCTGTTTCTTATCTTTGCCGATAACCAAACAACCCGCTGAACGCAACTTACAGGGCATATCTGGCTAATAAATCTTTGCAAAACTGGACAAAATTAGAGTAAAGCGAGGCAAATACTTGTAGAATAAAACTTGACAAAAGAAAACAATCCTTTCTGCAGATACCCTGCAATCGAGCTTCTAATTACCTGCAGCTGGGAGTTAAAGGCAAGCGAAGTGCCAGTTAAATGTGACAAAAAATAGCTGCTAAGCTACCCTCAAGCGGCTAAACCACACAATGCTGTTGACCACCCACAAAAAACAAATAAAAAAGCGACAAGAGCTGTACAACAGACAAACACACACACACACACACACACACACACACAGACCCGGAAAATACACCAGCAAACACACACATGAATGAGCTGTGCGGGCAGATAGCTTAAGGTCCCTTGTATCATGACGAAGCTGTTGACACTTCATAAATACATGAGTTGCACTCAACGTCCGCTCACACGTGCACTGCGCGCACACACACACACGCTAACACACACACACGCACACACGCTAACACACACACATTAGGTATACAAGTTGTGCGCAATTGTTACTCTTCACGTTTTGTAATACCCTGTAAGCAGCAAAGGATTATGAAAGCGGCATAATCCGGCTCTTGAAGTGTTCACGCAATTAAAAACATTGCAGCTGAAACTTGAACGACTGCTAAATACCCTGTAATGAAATTAGGCAAAAGGGTATGCTTGACTATGGACGCCAGAGTGGCGCGTGTCTGTAGTTTACATGTTGTATCGCATAACAAGCATTAAATTACTCTTTGCTCTTTTTTTACAGGGTATTACCAAGTGGAACTCTTGTAATCTTTCTGGTTTTTTTCAAGTAAATTTTTTGTGTTTTGTCCCATTCGAGCACTTCAACAAATTTACACTTGTATCACTCAAACGCTACGTTTTTATGCCATTTGCCTCACACACACACAAACACACATGCACACACACACACACACACATTAACACGCGCTGCCCACCTCAACATGGCGTTTGCACTTGTTGTCAACGCTTGTTTCACGCCTGAATCGTCGCATGCGAATTACAAGAAAACTAAAAAAAAAGTACTTAAATAAAAGGAAACAAATTTTAACAACAAAATTAAAAGCACGCGAAATTTGTGTGCACTATGAAAATGAAAAATAAATAATAAAAAATTCGAATGTTTGCCCAAACTGCCAGCGAAAGTTGTGGTGCAAAGTGCGAAAGAGCTCAAGGATATCTGGCACAGCGTGCAGGAAAATTGCATTGACTATGATTCAGGTCGGTGAACCGGTTGGAAAGTGATTCAGCTTGATAGCTCTAGGTAATGCGATTTGCGGGATTGACAGATATTAAATGCGATGAGGAACTTTACCAATCTCGATGACAGTGAACCGGTCTGAAAGTGTTTGAGCGGTATTTCAGGTATTTAGAGGTATACGAGGGTTATCTTCTCTGATGGTCTTTGTATGATATCAAATGCTTAGAGTAGCTTAAGTCTGTGAACCGGTTCGAAAGCGGTGCTACTTCTTTGGTTATAGGACACTTAACTTCTCTTTCAACTATCCAAGAATAAGATTACGGCTTAAGATTGAGAACCGGTTCAAAAGTGGTTCAAAGTCACAGCTCAAGGATTATTGGAGACATTTGAGGTGGTTCTTAGTGTTAAGAAATAGTTCTTAGAGTATAGAATAGTTATCAGGTTAAACAGGTTCGATAGGGGTTAACAATCCTTGTTGAAAACTATTCAGACTATGGTTGTACTTGATAGCACGCTGAACTTCTTCAAGTTTGACAAGTGGTTCACAGCATATGAAAGAGTACTTGGTTTATAGAATACTTTGTACTAATGGAGCTTTGTCAGCTATAAAACAAACGAGGACTTGTGACTGTGAACCGGTTCCAAAGCGGTTCAGGGGCTCACGATCATTTGAATACAAATTTTGCAAATTGATTCGGCCTAGGCTTTATTATATTGATTCAAATGTGGACATCCACATTATGTATATATATTTGTCTATCAAATTCTAGGTTGCAAGTGCGTGAACCGGTTCAAGCAAGACTGAACAGTATATTATCGTAATATAAGTGAACACATTGAAAGATAAACTATATGTAGAGCCAAAAAACGAGAGGGTATCACAGCTGCGATGTGTCAAGAGGAACAGTTCTTCCATTGTTTGTTCATAATGCTGCCCTAAGGGCTATGACAAGTTGCAGGGGGGCCAAAAATAGTGGCAAAAAGCATTTAATAGAGAGGCGCCACTAGCCAAAAACCACGAGGAGGAAGCACAACATGAAAAGCTGCAGCTGGCACTTGCTGTTGGCGAGGGGCAGGGACAGGCAAAACTATGCAAAAGGCAAATGAAGGGGAAAAATAAATGCGAAGCAGAGCAAATGAATCACCGACAAATTACGGTAAGAAAAGGAAATTTCAAAACGGAAATGGCGGCAGCAAAATTTCGCTATGGCAACATCACAATTTTTCCGTAGCGCATATTTCCTCTGCTCTCTTTGTGTGTTTTTCTTGCCTCCTCTTCTGCTTCTGCTTCTGCTTCTGCTTCTTTGCTGTTGCCAACAATATTTTCAGATTCTTAAGTTTTTTCTTATGGGCCAGCGGCCAAACGAAGAAGTAGTAAAAATTTTAACATAACTTGAGAGCACGAATAAAAACAAAAACAAAAAAAAACCCCCCTGAAAAAGGTCTTATAAAATATGCATATGCTCATTTGGGCTTACAGCATAAAATGGCAAACTGCCACGCCCACACATAAGCAAACACACCCATTCGCAAGTTTTTGGCGTGCGAAATTTCATTAAAGTTCCTACCAAAAATACCTTCACTTTAAGTTGTTCGCACTGGGAATGCCCAAGCCGAATACAAGGTCTCAGATCTCCAAGATGAACAGAGTTGAACGGGTTCAGTTCTTAGTTGGAGGCTACCTCGAGACATTTACCTGCAATATAAAGGTGAGAAACAGCTCATGAGTAATGTAGTACCGTTATCATCATTAAATATCTGTGTATATGGAGTATATATTGTGTGCATATAGTATGGGATGTGCATAGGTTGAGCCTGCGTAGTTCAATTTCGTGTGACCCCATGCAAAGTTCGTTCCCGTGGAAGCATACACATATGCTAATGGCATCAGGATCAGATCACCTCAAAGGTAAATGAGTAATGTAGTACCGTTATCGTCATTAAATATCTATGTATATGGAGAATATATTGTGTGCATATAGTATGGGATGTGCAGAGGTTGAGGCTGCGTAGTTCAATTTCCATGCGAAGTTCGTTCCCGTGGAGGCATACACATATGCTAATGGCATCGGATCAGATCACCTCAAAGGTAAATGTGAATGGCTCAGACCGAGGTCTAACTGATGCGAGAAAGCTTTTCGTCAATAGACAGCGGGGCTTAACTAACATCAGTACACGGCCCCAGTCTAAAGCGTTGTCCTCCCAAAGCCTTACACAATTTCATCTTATTATCTTCGTTAATGTTTTTCTGTACTTAAGTAGAGCTCTATGGTAACACACTCAAAAAGCCAAGCGAGCTAGTAAGGATATCTTCAGATATAATATCCTTGAGGACAGTTTTTTAGATATGTAAGAATAGTGAAGCTCGTCAATGCTGAGCTTGGTGAAAATATCTTGGAAAACATAATATTTTGTCCTACAGGGACCTTTCTAGTCGGCCGATACTTCCTATTGCGCTATATTATATGGTAATCTTGTTAAGACTTGGTTCATAGCAGCATAATGTGATTAAAACAAGTATTTTTGGTCATAAAGTTAGTATGATTTAAGTTTGTCAGCTCTTAATACAAGATTAATATGAACTTATTTCAAGCTCAAGCTGGGATTGTATAAAGGACATATTGGTCTTATATAAAGAATCATTAAAACTGGATTCAATACTATTACGTTCTTGAATTCAGCGTAATAAAGCTGAAAACGAAACAAGTGTTTTAGTACTAAAAAATGACAAGTTAAAATAAGAATTTCAAACTTAAATCGAATATTGCCGGTCCTACCACACTTTTATGACGTGGTTTACGAAATTCTTGATTGTTTCTCTCTCTAGTTCGCAGAGAAGCAGACAGAGGGACAGATGAACACAGCCATAGCCAGTCGGCTGTTGAGGCTGATCAAGAATATATAAACTGTTACACATTTCATATCAAAACTATAATACTTTCTACAAGGGTATATAAAAGAGGGCCGCAAAGTCGGAGCAGTTGAACAACAACTATCACGCGGACATGGGATATATATCCATATCAAGCCTTACAACTTGGGTTTTTTTCATTTTGACCAATATCTTTTGTTGATTTTGAGCTTAGGCTAAAGCTTAATCAGTTTTAATATGTGTTACTTTGAAACAGGATACGAGTTAAAAGAAGGGAGGAGAACACTTGATGATTTGGATTAAGTTCACATCAATGTAAATATGTGTATATATAGATATATATGTATATATGTATGGAAAGTATTGCACGTTCCGGTTTGTTTGTTTGGCTTTGCTGTAGCTCCTGCTCCTGCTCAAGAATCTCTTTTTTTTGTTTCTATTGGAAAAGTCGGGCGAGCTGGTTGAGTTGGAACTGGACACGGTATTGCTGCCATTGTCTGAAGCTCCCGCACTTTGATGATCAACGGCTTGAAGACGCGCTCCGGCAAGGGCTCCTTCAGGGTCTGGAGCACTGGTATGGGCTGGGCGCACATTATGATCGCATTGGCCAAATGGGTGAGACCCTCGGACATGTTGCCCTGGATAATCAGCTGCTCGCCCAAATTGATCTCGTTGAGAAAACAGCGCTCCAGACATGTGTGATCTTTGGCCTCCAGCATGGAGCTATTGGCAACATCGCCTCGTGACCTGTGACGTTTGAACTCGTCCTTCTCACGCTGCCGGCGCGCGTGCACCTTCTTTTTGTAATCGGGATCGGAGCGACGCTTCTGATCGAAATATATGCAAAAGCCAAGGATAAATGCACCCGCGGTGCCTATGGTAAGTGCCAGCAAGGTTTTGCCCGACATGTTTAACAAAATCAATTTGGAAACAAATTGAGGTATCAAAAATTACAAAAAAAAATTGAATAAAATAAATCGGATATAAATCGGATATGAAAAAAATATAAAATATATAATTAATTATGAAAATAAATCCTAAAATTATAAAATTTTTCTTGCGACTATTTTTTTTTTTTATACTTTTTGTACTTTTTATTCTATTCTCTTACTGTTATTATCTGTGTTTACGAAACGAATACTAACTGAATACTGACACAACTCGATATGGCCTAGGTTGCCCAACTGATGTTTAAGGCAAGGCCAACATGTTTTAACCGAAAGAACTTTATGCTATCCACGATGGAGTTCTTAGGCCCACATGTTTTAACCGAAAGTACGTTATGCTATTCACGATGGAGTTCATTTAGTAAGTGGTTGAGGAAACAGTTCTCAACTCAGTCTGGAGAACAAAGTTGGACTCTACATGGCGATCCTTCTATCCAGTCAGACAGCTGGCAATTCCAACATAGAAAACCGACAAAGGGAACAGTCTAAGACCCTATAAGCTTTAACAGATGCTCCTTGGTATATGAGCAAAAGAGAATTCATGCACTTTGTTAAAAATGAAGCAAATGTATATGCTGCGAGCTATACAAATAGGTTACACAATCATAACAGTAAGTTAGCTCTGGGAGACACGACGCTTAAAAAGATTCCACGCAATGGACCTTTCCCACAACGTCATAAATGAAGCCAACATAAAGTAACTATAATGTAATATACATTGTTTGAACACATTGGAGCTCAAACTATCCTGTTCAGTTTTACAGTTTTTTGTCCTAAGACAGGAAATTAATAAATTATAAATGTATCTATCATATATGACATCTCTGCCAGAGAGGGATATAGATGAGACGTCTGTTATGTAACAGAAGGATTGCTAACAGGGCATATAATAGTCGGAATGAGTGGGTTTCGAGTAGCTGAAGTGAAGAGACGTGCGTGTTTAAACGTTGACATACTCGAAGCTAAATGTAGTTCGCCAAACGGTTTCTACTGCGTTCATATATCCTTTCTCAACACTGTGCATGAGTTTCGTGTACTTTCTGCTCGATAATGACAGAGTAAGCCGCAAGGCAACGAATTCCAATGTTTTCCCCTGAATCGCCATACAGCAAAATGTGTTTGCCTTTCCTTTCCATTTATTGCAACAAATCGCAGAAAGGCAGAGTATGAGCTTGAGTTTGCATCGATTGCTAGTTTTGGAGGGAGGTAGGATCGAAAAGAAAGACCTAAAAAAAAATGCAGATTTTTATTATTATACCGGAAACAAGCAAATTTGTTGGTTTTTTTTGGCTTGGCTTTTCATTCGAGTCTCCCAACTAACTACAAGAACCAACTGTTGGAGCTGGATCGCGTTTCAATCGAGGGCGAGATCTACGCCCGTGGTCTCACCGAGGGGATTGGGCAACTGCAGGTCGGGCAGCTTTGTCAGCAGCAGATTGAAGATGCGCTCGGGCAATGCCACTTTCATGGCCTCCAGAAGGGCGACCGGCTGGGCGCATACCATTATGGCATTGGCCAGATGCACCAGGCCTGCATCCAATTTGGCCTGCCGAAATAGATCCTCGGCCATTTTGATCTCATTCTGAAAATAATGCTGCACAACCTCATGATCGTTGAGCTCAAATGTATTGTCGCTTGTCGACTCGCGTCGGTAATCACAGATGAACGGCAACGGGCTTGTCTTTTGGCGACGTTCGTGCACCTTTTTCTTATAATCGGGAGCGGAGCGACGCTTACGATCGTAGTATATACAATAGCCGAGGAGCAGTGCACCGGCTGTGCCGGCGGTTAGGGCCAGCAGGGAGTTCCTTGACATATTTTTATAGGACAATTTTGATATTGCGAGTTCTTGTTGCTACTGTTATATAAAATAGTGTACGGGAATATATATATATTTTATGTTTTCTATTTATAAACGATTTACTTTGATTCGAATGAAAATTTGATCTTACGAGAAAAGCTAAACTTTTATTTGTGTAGTTATTTAAAACAAAAGTCAGGGAACACTCTTCTCTTCTCTCAACTAGCTGACGAGCTAGCTGACGCTGGTTCCGTATTCACATACATATGTATTCGTCAACTGGTTCTTTTGAGTCAAGTTCCAGCTTCGCTTCAATTTCAATCTGCATACGTTTAAATTTGGAATTTAATTTGCCCAAGCTCCTACAGATAAGCAAGGGTTTGCCTTGGGGGCTGTCTGATAGGAAGATGGCGAGTATGAGGGAGGGGGGCCCTCTTATTGTTTATGTGTTTTAATACACTTGCTCAGGGTGTTCGAATTATGTCAGGTACTTTGTAAGGCATGATTGGAAACGGAAGAGTCGTTCATGTCAATATTCCATCTTGATCAGCAGAGTCGTCTATTGAACCATTTGTAAAAGTCTATCAGATCAGACCACACGAGTATATAGCTGCAATAACCAATTCGCTCGTTAGATAAGCTCGTGCATAAAAAACGTTTTGTGCCCAATATATCTTGACCAACAGCTAATCAACATCGATCTACCTTACCATAAAGATCTGTTGTATAGGGTATCTAATCTTCGGCATGCCGAATTTAGCTGTTTTCTTTTCATGTTTTATTGTATTGTAAGTCACAAATGAAATACGATTCATAAAAAATGTTTATCTCTTTAGCCGTGCGCTCCGCTGTCATTATTCAGCGGCTGGACCAAATCCTTGGTCCCTTTTCATTATTTAAGCTAACATGTGCACAAATACACAGGCACACACACGAGGCACACACACAGGCACACACACAGGCACGTTTAAATCTCGCATGTTACGTTGACGTCAAAGTATTTATCACAATGACAAAATCAGGCAAACGCACGGACTCCCCGAAGGTGGAGTCGAGAGGGGCCAACCGAACAGACTTTACTTTAGGGTTTAAATGTAACACATTTACAAATTGTTTATACACACACACCAGCTCACACCCGCGTCTCAGCATGGTGATAAATGATAACAAATTAGCGGTTTGTCTCTTAAGCGAAAAAGAGCGCACCACGCACAACGCACCACACTCACTCACACACACACACACACATACACCTAACCACACGCACACACCAGAGCAGAGCGATACCTAAAAGTTACCACAATGCAATAAATCACCTCACCTGGCCAACACACACACACACACACACACACACAACACGTCTACACACGCAAAACCTAAATGCCTGCGCGTACAGTAAGCACTGCTAAGTGACAAACCTTATCTTGACTAAAAGTGAATAAGAATAAGAAGAAGAGTCAGGAATAAGAAGAATAAGAGAATTTCCGCAACTCTATACGTTAATCAATTAGCTATTAGACAAGTTTTTTTATAGGAAGGTAAGACTGTAAATATTACGTATACGCAACGCTTCTTAGTTGAACCTTTGCTTCACTTGCTTTCTTTCTTTTGCGTGTGGGCGTGGGCGTGTGTGTGTGTGTGTGCGTGTGCGGGTGGGCGCGGTTCTGGCTTAAGAAACTGCTTTCTTATGCATGCATGAAGCAGAGGCCAGCGGCGCATAGCCGTGAGTTGTGACAGTAACCAGAGTCTGCCGTGAATCCTGAAGCCTGAATCCTGACCCGCCCTAGCCAGCCAGCCAGCTCACGTACTCCTGCTGCTGATGTCCTTCTGGCATCCTGTGTGAATCCTTTTTACTGGCCTGCCCAGCATTTATGAGTTGCTGCTCCGCCCACTCAACCGCTGAACTGCCCCCTCAGCAGCTCCAACTGCTGCTGCAACATGGAGGCCGGCAGCTGGAGCAGCACCAGGATACCACGTTGTGAGCTGGTTCGTTTGGGTGTTAAGTGTGTGCTTGCGCATAATTCATGCCTTGCACACCCACACACACACACACACGCACATGCACACACACTTAGAGCAAGCGTTGGCTGGGTTCAAGTTGGAGGCTGGGACTCATTTTAATTATCATTTTCGGATTTGGGCGCGTTTGGAAAACTATGAAAATTTAATGAGAGGCTGCTGCCTGCGAGCAAAATTAGAGCCACCAATTTGTTGCAGGCCCGCACATGCACACACGCCCACAAGCGCACACACACATATATAACGAACATGCATGTGTTTGCCTGGCCATAACCCAACTGCCTTGCCGGACAAGGGCTTCTTCAGGATCTGCCTGCCAGATATCCTGTTGAACTTATTTCATTACATTAGAAAAAACCGTAAATAAACAAACTCGTAGCCGCAACGCTATTTGTTTTTCAGTTTATGCATTCTAATGAAGCAACTTGATGTTCCCTATGAGTGTGTGTGTGTGCGTGTGTGTGAGTGTGTGTGTGTGTGTGTTGGACAATTAAGTGCACGCGGACAGCATTGGATTTTGCTTCACTTACAGCACATCCGTCTAATAGCGTTGGCAACATATTAATAGCTTTAAGTTGCACTCAGAATATAAAACTATTATCGTTAAGAGTTAACGCAGGTAAGCATAAAATATAACCAAATTGTTGAACATTTAAGCGCTGCGATACGAGAAAAGAAAAACAAGCAAAACTTGCTGCGGCACGTGGAATATCGAATGACCTTTAAGACTGTTGCGCAGATATTTGAGTCGAATTGTGCAGCTTGTTTCAGCTGAGTTTTGGTAAGGATATCAGGGAAAAGGAAACGTTTTTTATTGCAAAAACTAATCCCTCCTACAGCAGACATATATATGATCCGATTGATTGCCATACATGCAAAGTTAAATGATGATAGCTTTGCGACTGTGAAAGCAGCCAGACAGGACTGGCTATATCCTCTCGATTGCTGGTCTCGATCAGGTATATATTATAGCTCATAAAATCGCCGAAAACTTGGACATATCATGCCCAAATTATAATACCCTCTGCAAGCTTATAGAAAAATTCAAATAATTCAGCAAAAAATTGACAGCCTAAGCCCTTATCTTGTTTACAATTTAGTGCTGACTTTGCTAGCTTTTGTGTTGTCATGCGAGACTCAAATATTTTTTCTAAAAATGCGGTCACATTCTTTTGTTTGCTCACAAAATCATCGACATAACGACCCAATTAGCTAGAACAAATGCACACATGGCAGCTAACAGCTTATTCGAGGCAATTCACAAAAAGGGTTAGCCTCTGGGTTGGCACTCTGATAAGTATACATAAAAGGCATATATATCCATGCCAAAATGTAATCTTTAAGTACTTTCTACAAGCATTTAATAGGCATATAAACATATAATAATGTATAACAATGAATGTTAAAGAAATGTTTCCTAGACAAGGAACATTCTTTCCTAAGCCAGCCAATTCGTTCGATAATCCAATCGTGCTTAAAAGGACGATCTCACGGGATATCGACGAACAAGCTAGATTGTGAAATTGAAAGCGAATTGACAGATTGTGCTTGACAGATTGTCAATTAAGATAACTAATTGCAATGTTTTACATGACAGACCGATCCTCATAAAGGAAAAAAGCGTCCTTAACAAATTTCATAAGCGAAACTTGACAAATGCGCCCGAATATCAACTGAGTCGGGCTTGAATCTGGGTTTCGGGCACAGAATAAATCGTGATGAGCTTAACAATTCGACAAGAGCTCCAATGAATATACAAATAAAATATTTAATAGAAGCCGCCAGATAGAACTCGTGCATAAACTAATATCCTGATTGATTTCAATTCCTAAAAATGGCAACCAAATAAACGCAGACTGCAACGAAAAGTCGAAAAAAAACTATTCGGGAAAATTCAGAAAAACGTGTAAAATTGACAAAACTTTTAATGGATTTTATGACAACACAATTTTCGCTGTTATTGTTGTTGCTGTTGTTGTTGTTGCTGTTGTTGTTGCCGGTCAAATCACTTGCGCCATTTCCATTACGAATTTCCTGTAGCTTGATTTAACCCTTCGATATTTTTTTCATATAAAAATATTGTCAAACCGTTAACGTTGCCAACAGCCAAATTCCAATGTGGTCCATACAAAATGCAAAAAAAAAGTTTAAATATATATATTTATATGTGTGTGTAGGTGTGTGTGTGTGTGTGTGCGAGGTGGATGGGGGTTAAAAAATTGTAACAAATATTCAAAAACTATTTTCAGCTTGCGTTGCACATTTCGCTGCGTGTGCTCTATGTGTGTGTGTGTGTGTGTGTGTGTGTGTGTGTGTGTGCGCGATAGTTCAATATTCATTGGCCGTAATTTGATTGAAATAAGTGAAGCGCGCTTTTGTGCGTCGCCCGAGTGAGCACCGTGGCGGGGTGCACGATGAATATAGCAAGGTGGGCAAGGTGGCAACGGGGGAATCAAGGGAATGCCGGTGGAAGGTGGGGAGTGGGAGGGGGATGGTGGCTCTCTAGCAGGCGGCAACGTTCTGCTTGGTTCATCATGAAATTTATGAAGCATTCAACACGCCAGAGCGCAGGAAATTAAAATTATTAAGCATCACTTTTTATGCGCCTGCCACCGAAACCGAAAACTGAAGGGTGTGCGCGTGTGTGTATATGTACATATATGTATGTATAACTGTTTTTGCGTGCTAGTGCCCACAGACATTGTCAATTTAATGGCAGCCCCATAGTTCACATTATGGCCAATTGAAAATTGTGCTGATGAATGCACACAGCTCACCAGGTAAGCAAAGCGAAAGGTAGGCAGCCAGCTCATAAGCACTTAATGTGTGGAATTACATAATCAAATGAACATGCTTTTGTTTGGCGATATAGACGACTAGCAGATACTCATATTGGTTACAAATAAAGCTCTATACCAATTATCAATGGCTCTCAATGGGCCCAGGCAGGCGAATGTGGTTAAATAGATTGGACTATTGTTGGCATGGAAATGTTTGCTTTTGCCTTCTGCGCACGTTTACTTTAGTGCTAACGATATTAACGCTAAATTTGTGTTGGTCGATTTAGAAGTAGTTCAATTAAATTAGTTTGAACCTATCTAGAGTATAAGTGGGACCACGTCATACCAACCCATCGCTTCTGGCGACACTTGCAGCGATTGCTCAAGTTTAGATTTGTGGTTAAGTATTCTCACAGCTAGTTATCGACATTTGTTATCGACTATCGATAGCTGGCATAATCGATAACTTTCGATATATTCCTTATTAATATGCTCCTTAGGAATAAATATACTAAGCCTGGACCTTAGTTGGACCTGAATAAAAGAAACTTCAAGAGTATGGAACAGCAACAAAAAACAAAGAAAACTATCAACAACTATCGTTTATAGCTACTAGCGATAAGATAATCGATAGTTTTTTTAGCACTAGTTCTCATATTCTCAAAAATAGTTGAGTTTCCTATTCCAATTAAGCTTAGCTCACACATATCCAAGTGTAGCCCATTTATTATGATTGGGACTAAGTCAGAAGAGTTGGAATATGTTCCAAAATCAGTTGGTTCGACTAATTTTAAATGGGGACTTTTGGACTGGGCTGTGCATAGCGTGTGTCACACTAATGAAATTGCCAGGATTCTATTCAGATGCGTTGCCATTGTTGCGTGTATATCTAACTCTCTACCTTTCCCATCCCCCTTCCCGCTGCATTCCACAGTCCAACTCATGCGGTTTTTCGTTTTTGCCAACGTTTTTGGGGACGTCATGTGGCATTGTCGTTTGGCTTTTACCATTTGACTGCGCGCATAATAAAAATTGGCACATATTTTTGGTCTCAATGCGGTTATTGCTGTCGCTGCCGCTGCAGCTGCTGCTGCGTTTTCACTTTTCGCAGCAACAACAAATAATGCATAAAAATTTATACATATAAAACGCAAGAGTGTGGGGCAGAGGAAGATACAATTGCGTTGCAGTTGCAATGCAAATGCTGGCTTATACCCTGTAACCATAAAACCTATATAATTTGGGTATACTCGGTGTTGTATGTGCTGAAGAAGCTGTTCCCGACTTTATCTACAGGCACATAGAAAACTGTTTCTACTGCCTGATTGAATGATTGACTGACTGATTAATGCACAGCTTGAGTTACCAATTCTGATGTAAGGTTCTAGGAAATTACGTGCGCAACTGTGGAAAATGGGCGGAAATCTGCTGTTTGAATATTTTGTGTTTAGCATTCGATGGGCGTCAAACTCAGTTACAGAGTAAGTCACCGCAGCTCAAATTTGTACAGTCTTTGCAAATAGCTAACTTAACAACTCGTTAATAACATACGGAAGTATATTTTGAGCTTAATTGAAGGCGACTAAGGTCACGTGGATTCATATTTGCCATGTTGGTATGTGGATATTACTCGGATATGATTAAGGTATCACGCATAACTAAAAATTTAAATTGTTGTAGTCATTCAGTAACTAATACTTAGACAACCTGGTGCCTAATGATCATCTATTAGAAGCTAATTCGAGGTGATATATAGGTCAATTCCAATTAGTTCTAGTATAGTATAATATATATATATATTAAAGGGTATCTACTCGGTCGAGAGGTATTTTAAATGCTGCTCTTTATGTTTTTGGCATTTTATTGAATATGTGTGACACACACACGCACACACGCACACACGCACACACACACACATACGCACACACGCACACACACAGGCACACACACACACATACAGCCAATAGCACAAATTGATGCATAAGTTATACGAATCGCAATGCGTTGATTGTCAGTTTGCCCACTGAGCGCAAAATGTGCGCCAAAGCGTAATGAAAAGCAATGAAAATGAGACTTAAAAAATGAATAGCAGCAGCGACAGCTAACTGACGGCTGCTGGCGCCACCTGGCGGCCAAGTGGACCAGCGTTCATAGTACGTAAGTAGCAAATACATATAAATATAACCATATACATATATATACATATACATATGTACATGCATCGACAAACATATAGATCAAGGCTTCAAGCCTAAAGCATGTCCCAGTATTTGCTGACGAAGACGAGATTTAAAACCCGAGTTCGCATAGACATGGCCAAAGCTTCGTTTCGTTCTATGCGTGTCACATTTCATGACAAAATTATAATACCCTCTAGAAGGGCATAAGAAGGAGTCACAATAGAATATATATATATATATATATATATACATATTCGACATTTTCCCTAACTGTGATTCACGAAATTTACTTTTCAGCTTTTGATCGAAAATTGCAGGCCGTAAGCTTTACATACGGCATGCCTAATGGAGTTTGCTAAAAGTTGTTTTTTTTTTTTGTTTTGTCTCTTTTGATGTAATTTGTTGGCCACCGAAGGGATGTGGTTGGTGTTCGTAGTGCTCACGTAGTGCTCCATGCTCCAGTAATTGAATTTCTGTGCGCACAGAAAAGTATGCCACATGCAATAACGGGCGAAATTCGGACGGGAAAACGTGAAATTGCCTGTGGTTTTTGTTTGTGCTTTTATTTGTTTTTTTGTTGTTGTTGTCGTTGTTGTTGTTGTCGTGCCTGTTTGTTTAACGTGGTGGGGGCAGGGGTATAGCGAGGGATTGGAGCCGGGCTTATGTGCTGTAACACGCCAGTGACAATGACAGGCAGCGCTGACAACGACAACGACAAATACAACGACAACAGCAACAACGATAATTAAAAATAATTTGTGGAGCCCAAAGCTCTGGTCAACTAAAACCAAGCGAAACAGCAGGCGGACACACACATACACACACACACACACACACACCACAGCACACTCTGGTATGCAGGACACAGGATGATGCAGGAACATGCAACGCATTCGATATGGATGTGAATGTGGATGTGAAAGCTGAAATGGACACTCGCACAAAACCGCCAACATGCTGTTGCTGGCCAAAACGACGGGCTGCATAGGCTCAACGGCACTTGGCAAACAATCAGTCAAAAGGTGAAAGTAAGCCCGCTCGCTTCTGATTAAAACTGCAAATACGCGC
This sequence comes from Drosophila kanekoi, assembly GCA_037075305.1. Classification (NCBI taxonomy): domain Eukaryota; kingdom Metazoa; phylum Arthropoda; class Insecta; order Diptera; family Drosophilidae; genus Drosophila; species Drosophila kanekoi. The sequence continues at coordinate 9,111,429 of JBAMCE010000451.1, read as the reverse complement.
CCCAAGCTGATGCCCGCAGCCCCGCCATAAGCCCTAAGCTTGATCCTGACACAACACAAACCAAACCCCAAGCCGAAACCAATCCAGAAACTGGCTAAGCGCAAAGGGCTCTAACACGGTTGGCAGTTAAAAAGCAACACATTCCCAGAGAATAGAACACACTCTCTCTCCCACTCTCTCTCTCACACATATACACAAAGCACTGACATGAGCATTTTTAAGTTTGAGTGATACGAACCGAAGGCACAAAGTGCTTGCCATCGAGCTGTAGGCAGGTGGGGAGGAAACGCAAGCCCAAACAGATCGGGGCCAGGGGCTGGGAATAGTCCGTGCAGAGCGCACTTAATGCAAGTGAAAGCTTGCAAAGGCAACGCCACTGGGTCGATGGGTCGCTCACTCGCTCGCTTGCCTCCATTGTGGTCCTGGCCTGTTTGGGCCTCGGTTTTGGACTTGCCAGACAGGCAGCAGCTCAGTCACTCAGTCAAGCAAACAAACAAATGGCCAGGAAAAGGACAGCAGACGGCTAAAGTGAAAGTCACCAGCCAGCAAGCAGCACAAACGGGCAATGCAGCAAGAGAGTAGGAGAGAGACAGAGAGAGGGAAAAGGAGAGGGAAAGAGAGAAAATGAGAGAGAGCGAGCAGATAAAGATGCTAAGCTAGTAAATACCTTTAATGCTGATATAAACTGCTACAACAAGCTAAAATCTATAGTAATGTCCATCAATCAGCATGATTGACTGATGGATAATCAATGCACATTCCAAGCCAACAGAACGATAGAGCGAGAGAAGAGAGGAAGAGTAGCAAGAGATAACAAGCAGTTAAGCCAAACTAGAAAATAGCTTTAATGCTAATATAAACTTTGATTTATTGCTTGATTGACTGACTGATTGATAGATAACATGATTGAAGATAACAAGCAAATAAGCTCATGATATACAGTTTTAGCAGGTTAATGTCGATGAAACTATGTATGTTGATTGGGTACTTGATGAAACCAACAAAAATATAGTGCGAGAGAAAATATAGAATGAGAAAACAAGCAGTTACGCACAACATATAGATAATTTTAATGCAGATGAAAATTGTCGAAACTCCTTAGTATCAATATCATTCCTGACTGAGTGATTGATTGACAGCCAAAGCCAATAGAAGGATGCGCCGAGATGGGGAGACTATGATAACGGGCAATTAAGCCTAACTAGAAGAGACCTTAAGTGTGCATACAATATATTGCAGCAATTCAATTTCAATATTTGTGCTGACTGATTGATTGATTGATAGTCAATGTTCTGATCACGACTGTCTTCAGTTTAGTTTAGTTAAGTTCACACCTTTACTTACCTGAATCATTACCATCAATCAGTATGCCTTACAACACCAAGCACTGACTAGATAACTGGCATCGCTTCTATCTAAGCTAATCTAAAAAGAAAATAACCCGAAACAACTTAACAGAAGTAGGGCGATTTGCTAGCGAAAGTGAAAATAATGTGCGCTTCGCCCCAAAAAGTATGCAACATAAAAAAGTCATGTTAAACACATTTCGATGGGCGCCCCGAAATGAAGGCGCCGCTTTAGCAGCAGCAGCAGCAACGGTAGCTACTTGTAATCCCTTCAGGAAATCAACTAAGCATTTTAATTAACTTGGCCCAAAACAACAGGCCAAACAACTGCCCCGAAAATGGGCAACAAACAACAAACAACAGCTGCAAAATATGACCAAAGCCACAAACTAAAATCAAAGCCACACCAGAGACTTTCGACTAACTTCTGCTGCCACACACACACACACACACCCCCACTCTCTCTCTCTTTCACATGTGTGTGTTTGGCCGTGTATCATGATAATTTACTGAAAGCGCAGCCATTTGTAGACACACTCTCACACACACACACCAACACAATCAATATTAAATTTCCACTTGCCACATCTTTATTTGCTCTTGTTTTGGCGCAAACAAAGCGCGGCGCATAGACGAAATGGCAGAGAAATCGAGCCGTTATTAGAGATGAGCTTGTGTCGTGCTTTTGCACGCGTGCACACGACTTTGCAGGAGCAAACACGACTTTACGCCAACTTGCAACTTGCAAATAATTGAAATACAATTGCAAATATAACTAATTATTTAATAGTTAAGAGATGTGCTGAATATATATATATCAATGAGAAAGACGAAAAGAAACAAATAAAGAGATTTGCAACAGAATATGGGAAGGCCATCTCTAGCCGGAGGAAAGCCTTAGGCAAAAGGGTTGAAGCGGGGGCTAATATCGGGCATACGGGATAATGCCGGAACAGAGCACCGCCGTATAATGTGAGCAAAGCACAGCTAATTTTCGAAAGGCAATTTTATTATACTTATTTGTGTGCGATTTCCAGAACATAAACACGCGCCGGATGTGCAGGGGCGAAAGAGACGGCCAGACAAAGTGCGGCCGGGGGAGGTGCAGAGAAGCGCTTAGAAACACATTCCCAAATGCAAATCTAAACTGCTGTTGGCACACGCACACACACAAACACACACGCACGCGCACACACACACACACGCTCGCACACAGGTGAAAAGTTGACACAAAGTTTTCAACCGAAGTTGAAGTTGGAATTGGCTTTGAAAGGCGAGGGCGGCGCGGGCTGCAGGCACTGTATGTGTAAAATTCGAGTTATTTAACAAATGGAAATAGAAATTAAATGAAAATAAAATAAGAAAGGAAAAACTTTTAATTTCATTTACAATGAGTTGATGCAGTTGCAGAACTGTTTGTGAATTAGTTCATTAAATTGTTGTCGCAAATGTAATATGAAACCAAGTTAACTACATTGCAATATCTTTTATGCTCAACTTAGTGATTGACCATCTGACTGATTGATTGACTGACTGACTGATGTTCTAGGTACGGGCACAAAGGGTCCTCCTGGGCTGCTCCGCTTTGGCCTTAAGCTCTTGCCTCGTTCCGATCCTTAGTAGCAGCTCCCTATACTTTCGAACTTTCCTTTCGAGTTCATGGCTTAAACACATTTCAACATTTGGCCCAAATAACTATCAACACAATTTTCTTTATTATATTTACCCATTTGTAATTACGTTCAATTGGCTTTTTCTTGAGCCAGTCTCGGCAAATATTAATCTCTAGTCTTCTTTAGGACACTTGCAACTAGTTGCCATTCCGCATGTCACTCTCTTTCTCGCTCGCTCACTCTATTTCTCCCGCTCTCTCTGTCACTCTGCAGTCTCGTACTGTGGCAGTGTCTCGGCGTAATGCCTTTGACCCATTTGGTTGGCCTGGCGGCCAAATAGTTTGCCTTGAAACTAAATATTAACTTTAGAGCTCAGGCCACTGTTCTTCTACATATATGTATGTGTGTATGTATGTAGATGTGTGTGTGTGTGTGTGTGTGTGTGAGTGTGTTTATGTGTATGTGTCAGGTCAAAATGCAATCATAACAATAAATTCCATTTACACGTTTGCCTTTACTTGACTTCTCACTCTCTCTCTCTCTCTCCGCATGCTTTTATACTCTTGCATGGGGCTTTAGACATTTCTCTTGATTTGTGTCGTCAAGAAGGAATGCTTAACACGTTTTGTCCTGTATGCTATGCATGTGTGTTCAGTAAACTTATATTATTGTAATTATCTTCAATTCTGCTTTGTGCGACATTCGTAAACGTGGCACTGGCGGTTTTAAGCCTAATGCGATTCATACCTACTGTAAATATATCCAAAGAGTGCGATTTTTCAATTCTGCTTTGTGCGTTCATTCATAAACGTTTCACTGGCTATCTTAAGCCTGAGCCGCTTCACACATTTAGTAAACAATCAGAAGATTATTGCGTGATTTTTCAATTCTACTTTGTGGAACATTCGTAAACGTTGCACTTTCTGTGTTAAGCTGCACCATATTCTTTAAGTTTCAAATATTATTTTTATGTGCCATAAATTTGGAGGTTAGTGTACAATTAAGCGACTCAGCTGCAACAGCAGATGCCTTTTAATAACCTTTCAATCTACCCATCATATACCCAACAGCCCCCTCTGGCCACCTGCAGCCCACGAAGCGAATGTGTCTCTGGCTCTTTTCACACTTGACAGCGCCAATTGCCGTTTTCTTGGCAGCATTTTCAATTACGTAGCCGAAGCACAAATAGCACGCGATTTTAGCATAGAGAATCCTGCAAATGAAGTCATCCAAAGGCTTACGAATTTGTGTGCCCAGACAGCGCTGCAGGCAGCAGTCAGATGTGGGTCATTTAGGCGAATGTGCACTGAATTCATGAAGGTAGTTGAAGCTCTCAACTGATGCCTGTCACAAGCACAGCCAACGTGACGTCACAGCTGTTGTATAGCTCTGAGTTATTTTGCCTAATGCCATCAAATTGACAATAAATGAAGGAAATTAGTTAAGTGAATGAAATTGCATTGCATACGAGCTAACGAGGGGTTGGGTTAGGATATAATCTGTCTATTTTTGGAGAAACTCTGTTGAGTGCAGCTAGTTTCTAGAAAAAAACATCTTTTGCCGTTAAAGTTCGTGATTGTGCAGCGAGAAGCAAAGTTACCAACTATATTGTGGATGGGCCAGCAATGTAACTTGCAGGAATAGTTGATAGCTATTAAGTTCAAGGTACGTAAGCTCTGTACACTACTCTAGAAGTAACCTGACAAGTTTGGTGACTTTAGTTCTTAAACAACACACAGGAATCTGATATCGATTTTATCGATTGCTTGGAAACGGGACAAGTTATCGATTATCGGAAACAATCTCGCACTGTGCGATTACTAGGAGAGCCTACGTTAAAGTCTTCAGCTTATAGGCCTTATGGGTTCTGACATCAATGCGTTCATACTTTCGAGTAGAGTAGGGCAGACAGGCGGACATAACTAGATCCATTCGGCTATTGATCCTGTTAAGAATATATATACTCTATGGGGTCCGAGGTGCTTATTTCTCCCTGTTGCATACATATGCACAAGACTACTATACTCTTTTTATCCATATCAAGGAACAGCTGACACTCTAAGCTCATAACTTCTCAGAATCATATGAAGCCTTATCAAAATAACATTACGTAGACACCTTCAAATCTTGAAGTCGCTGCCAGGGCGCACTTTTAATGGGATATACGATATGCGAAGATATAGGATATGAATGACGAAATTTCTGAATTTGAATTGAAATGTTATAGCTTCCAATTCTGCGGGCGCACACTTTGGGGCCTGTTGCCAAGCAGCTTTAGGAGCCGAGCACATGCTATGGCTCGATGCTGATTCCGTTGGCATCGCATCGATACCGTCTTGTGCTCACATTCGCATTCGCATTCACTTCTTTTGCTTTTGTATCTTTTCTTTGGTTTAGCGGCAAAATGCAAAACCCAAAACGGATAAGGCGAAAAATGTCAAACATAAAATGGCGAAATGCACAAAAGGAAACTGCGATTAGTTATGTCTGCCATGGTTTAGCCAGCCAGATCCCCCTCCTCCTGCCCCACCCCCTACCCAGCACTCTTCTCTTACGTTTTTCATCTTCTTTTTTTGTTCTCTCGATTTATTTGTTGCTGCTTTGCTTTTAATTCTCTGCCGCAGTCGCAGTTGCCGCCTGCTGCTGTCAGTCAGGCTCTGCTTTTTGTTTGCCGTTGGTTTGTTTTTTGTTCTCTTCCTCTTTTTTGCATTCTTTTTCTCGCATTCATTTTGCCATTTTGTTTTTGCATAGTTCAAGTTATGTGGCCCGCAAAGGCATACAGAGGGGCCGACACAACACACACACACACACACACACAAAGGCACACATACATCCGTATACTATGATATATGTACACACATATGCAACGAGCTGTTTTGTGTCTGAGCCAACTATTTTGTAGGTTATTAGGGCGTATTTCAAGCAGACAGACTGTCACACCCAAACACACACACGCACACACACACACACACACGCACACACACTATCGCAACAGCTGACAAACATAAACAGGGCTTTAAATTTAGAACATGCTGTTATTTTTATCAAGCTTTCATGTGAAGCGAACACATTGCAAGCCCCTCCCTCGCACAATCTGTCCGCTTAGTTCTATCGTATTTAGTCAATGCAGCTGTTAAAGTGAACATGGAGGACCATGTTGGCTGGAGCATGAATTATAAATTAACTAGCAGCAGCTAAGCAAATGCCACAGTAATTTATTGGACTATCAAATGTGTCCACAATGACCACTTTATTTCGGGGACACTTTGACAGCCTTGGCTTTACACCATATTTATTAGAAAAAAAAAAACTTGTTGCTGTTTCTTGAAAATTACTTTCCCTTAAAGTGGACATGGAAACCAGCTAAGTTTACGGACGTAATCAAATCTTATTCGGCTAATGCATTGCTTTCATTCCACACTAATTTATTTGTTGCATTTTACATTATTATTTGGAAAATGTTCTGAGAGTTTCTGAGAGATTCTGAGAGCAGATTTGCATAGTCTTTACATACACAAAATACTTATTTGATCAAGAAAGGAAAAAGGAATGAATAAGAGCTTGTTCCGTCCAACTGATCAGCATCTTCAAGGGCTAGACTCTGCAATTTGTACCTCTTGGCTTGAAAGTGAGCACAAGAACGAAGTTTTGGAAAGTTCGACCTCTAATTGGAAGAAAACGGCTGTCAATGTTTAGACAAGAAGAATTTACACAGGAGCCATTAAGCTGTGCATTGCCAATGTGACGTCATGAGGTTGCAATTGCTTAGCTGTCTGAGCCTCGGACTGACATAAGAGAGGTCGCTGTTTCAAATAGAGCTGCAATTGACAATTTCAAATCAGTTTGTTTGATTTGTAACCAAGCCCCAGCTAAGGATAATGATACGGATTATAAATGGGTATAAAAGAAATGAAACATAATTTCTCATTCCACATGCATTTCAAGCTCTGAGTCATATTTTATGCTGTTTAATTTTGAGTCAATCTGCGTTTTTACACAAATTTAAGTTATTTGATGGTTGTATATGTTAAAAAATTTAAATGTTGCTTTTCATATGCCTTTCATTTTGGCCCCTTTTTAAAAATGTACAGCGCATCACATAGTCCGTCATGCCTTGTCACATTTGCGGTTAAACAAGAGGATCTCGCTACGTGACAGTCGCTTCGTTCAGCTGAAGGACTCAGGAACTTAAGGACTCAACGAGAAGTTCGCTTCGGGTTGTTGGGTGCCATTTTTGTTGCTTTTGTGTGTGTGTTGGGGTAATGTTTATAGCCGATGCGATGCCTTTGACCATTGACCAGGCGCTATCCGAGCTCTAACCGGAATAAGTGTTAGATGGGGGCGAATGTGGCGGCGGGGTAGAGGGGGATGTCGGGTAGAGGGTGTTTTGATTATGATGCCGGCTCGTTTTAAAGCGGATTTGAACGCTGTTGAATATTATTTATGGGGCTGCCTTTTATTTCGCACAAAACTCGCAACGAGACCCGATGTTAGCGACCCTTAAGAGCCAATGCACACACAGACACACACATGTGAATGCGTTTGGGTGCGTGCATGTGTATATGTGCCAACATTCTTTGGGTATTTAAACAAAGATTTATATTTTATATGTATATACACATACACATATATTTATATATTCTGTGCAAACGGCCAACGGAAATTGCAAGTGGAGCGTTGAATCCTTTTTGCTTCAACACGTCCTGTCTGTGGGTGTGTGTGTGTGTATGTGTGTATGTGTATGCGTATGTGTGCCTGTCCATTGTTCGAGGATTTGTAGGGACTTGTTTCATATTTCACAATAACTCCATTTATTGTTGTTGAGGGGGAAGCTTTAAAGATGAAACGAGGTTATCAGTTTGAGGTTTATGGTTCAGGGATCAACTATTAAGACCTCAGGAGGAGCCTGATTTGTGTGCATTTGTGCGTGAGTGTGTGCGTGTGTGTGCGGGAGATAGCGAAGGGGCAGACACACACAGCCGCACAGTTCACACTTCACACTAATTGGTGCAATATGCATATTTTGTCTATTAATTTGTGTTTATGCATAATTCAAATTAATTATGCATAATCGTGATTAACAGCCATATGCAAATTTGGCTCGAATTAAACGGCAGCCGCTGATCCGCTGCTTTTTTTCTCTCACTGTATTTTAATTAGCCATATAACATGTGTGCGTGTGTGTTTGTGTGTGTTTCTGTGAGTGTGGGCTGCTGTGTGCGCTGGTGTGTGTTTGTGAGTTGCTGCTATTTTATTTATGAGCTTAACACGTGACGCGCTATGTTTTATCTGCGCCCAGCGCGACAGTTGGTCAACAAGAAGCGCAGCACTTCGACCAGGTCCACCCCATTTAAGCCCCAAATGAGTATCGCACTGATTACATTTGGGGTTTGGGACGTCTCCACGCAAAAGAAGGAAAAAAAGGAAAAATATACAAAATATAATAAATAAGCTAAGTCCTTGGTGCTTCAAAGGAATCCATTTAAATATTTGTTTCGCAAAACATTCTCATCAAAAACAAAACGACTGAAGATAAAAGAAGCAAGGCGAGAAGCGAGTAATAATGTGAAGCCACATAGAACGTATGTTCTTTGATTTGTGGGCAAAAGTAGGTGATAGTTGTAGCGAGAAGCAAGGTAAGAGAGAAAAGCGCTGAGCATAGTTAAAAATAAGTTAATAGAATCAACGCAAGAAAAAGTAAGTCAAGTAATGGGAAACGCAAGCAGGGAAGCAAGAAGCAAAGTTGACAACAAAGTGAAGAGCAAAGCGAGGAGCTAAGTGAGAAGCAAATCAGACGTTAAAAAGGCAAGAAGTTAAGAAGAAAGTAACAAGATAACCAAGGGTGAGAGGAAATGAAGGAAATGTGAAAATCAAAGTGAGAAGCATAGCAGCAAGGTAGGCGAAAGCAGATGGAGAAGCGAGAAGTAAACTCAAAAACAACGCGAGAAGCAAAGCAAGAAGCTTAAGCAATGTGAGGGCTAAAAGCAAGCTAGCAAGCAAGAAGCAAACTGAGCAGAAAAGTGAGAAGCAAAGCAAGAAGTAATGTGAGAGAAAATGCAATGGAAATCAAATTGAGAAGCATGGGGCAAGCTTAAGGAAAGCAAACAGGAGAGCGAGCAAGGCGAGAAGCAATTCGCAAGGCGAAGCTGGAAGCCAAAGCAAAGCACAAAGCATAAGTCAAGGCAATTTGAAAATCTAAGAAAGCAACTAAGTGGAAAACAAAGCCCAAAGATAAGCAATAATATAGTAGGAAAAACGATAAGTTAAGTGAGAAGCAAAGTAAATAAAAAACAAAGGCATGATAATCAAAAAAAGATAAGTAACAAGAAGACAGAGCATAACGCAATATGCCCCTGCCCAAAGCGAAAAACCCAACCGTTAAAGTGGCAAAAGAATTCAAGTGGACTTCGCTTCTTTCTGAACTTCTCGCTGCGCAGCTAACTCTGCCAAAAACAATTGCACAGCAAACATTTCGTAACTGTTCTAGACTCACAATATTTAAAGAAATTCATAGTTATCCGCATTATCAACTGAATGGAATATTATCTGGCAGCAAGTTCAGATTAGTTCACAACTCAATTTGATGGCGCTGCTTTCAAAATGCGGCTACCGCACTCGGTTTTGGGGCATTGCATTTCTACACCCAAATCTCGTTCGTAACGCACACTCAACGCCTTTGGCCCAGTGCCCAAAAACTTTGCCATGAGACAACAAAATTGGTCGAGGGGCGACAATGGTGAGCGCCCGTACCGCCGCTGGCCCCTTTTCCTTGCCCCAGCCCAGACCCCAGCTAACGTAAGCTGGTTGACAAGATTTGAATCCATCTAAGAGGCAGTGCCCGACTAGAAAATACCCTGTACTCAGCTTCAAATTGATATACCACACATTTCTATGCTCAGCCCTGAACAAGGTTATATTCGTTTTGAAATTACTTCGGTACTTATAGTCCGATCTTTTTAGAATTTTCGGGCTATTCAAGTGGTAGATCAATTTGTTTATATACGAAAGCGTACGATTACAAATGCAATTTACCAAAATCGAACAAGCAGAGGTATTTCTTCAGGACTTGATAATACCTTTTCAACATTTATTTGAATTTTCTGCATTTTACGGATCGAACGGAACAGACAGACACAGCATCGCTTAATCCAGTCATACCCATTCTCAGTGGATACAGGGTATATACCAAAAAGAAGAATAGGTGGGGCAAAGTAAGTGACCCTCTGAGTTTATCTTGCTTTTTATTTGGCCAACGCTTCGGCAGCTTTTGGCTAATTTTGTTTATTAAAAGTTGGCTGACCTTTTCCTGCCCCACAGAAAGCGACAAAAAAAAAATATATATATATTGAGAAAAAAAAAACTAAAAAAAATAAACAAATACCACGAAGCTCGTGTTGCGAAATTAATTTTTGTGTGTGTTGGTTCTGCTTTCAGGGTTGCCAAGTGTCATTAGTTTGCTGTTTGGCAGCAACTCGGAGACATAGTTAAATTAGCTAAACATTGCGGTGGCTCTTACAGCGCTCGGCCAGCTGCCAGCGCTCGATTGGGGGTGGCAACTGGCGGTAGGGCGGGGGCGTGGCAGTCGACCGCGTTTGATGAAAAAGTTGCCTGCGGACTGTTGCTGCTGCCGCCGCCGCCGCCGCTGCTGCTGCTGCCGCCGCTGCCGCCGCTGCTGCTGCTGCGCGTTTGGGTGGCCTCCGGAATGCGAGTGGTTTTTCTGGCTGGGTGGTGCGGCTAATGCCTTTTGCTTTTGCACTTCACTACACTTGGCAAAAAGTTTTCGCATAAAAATGTAGATAATGCCGGCTGGTATGGTGGGATGGCTTGCTCGCGGGGGTGGGCAAGAGGGGGCAATGAATGGGTTTGTGCCCTGAATGCGTTTCGCCCACCAACTGCAAATGATGGCGGGCAGCAACAGCAGTGGGCGTGGCCACTAAGCGGTCTGCACTGCTGCTAAATGAATTTGTCTACAACAAAAATGCAGATAAATTCGCTTGCTCTGAAAATGCGCAGCATGAACAATTTTTAACTGTTGCGGTCAAAATTAATCGAGTTAAGAATAAAGATTTCGCAATTAAGTTTGCAAGCACATTTCAAACGAATGAAATTTATTAAAGTGAGTCGACAAATGTTTTGACATCTTGACTGTGTGCAGAGTGCGAAGCTCGAAAAGTTCTGTCTATTATATAGCTTGTAAAGAACTAGTTCATCAATCCGCAATGCTCATTAGCACAGAATGTTCATGATCTTAATGATGATAAGCCGCTATATGTTAACTCTTCTAAGCTTCTCTTCCCTTGAATCTCCTTGAACAGGCTCAGAGATGTTTTACAACATGAAGCTATAGCTCTGAAAACCTCAGGACTTCGCTATCTTGTCTGTCCAACTGTTTGATTAACAACGTAAGAATTGTATACTTAAGGGCTGAGAATGCTTGAAATGTGTTTCGGGCTGCAATCTCAAAGACTTGCCAGTCGAAAATCGAATTTAAAAAGCAATTTGTGAATAGAAATAAGTTCTGATATTTCTTATGCACAACTTGCAGCAACTTATTAAAATGAGGCATCGAAAAGGCCTCGAAGGATATGCCATTGACTGGCATCATAAATTAAGTCCTGGCTTGTCTCAATGCGCTGCATCAGCTTAAAACGAACGAGTGTACAAAAAATTGCATTTATTTATATACATATATACATGTGTGTATGAGTGTGTGTGTGTGTGTGTGTGTGAGTATGAAAAAGTTTGCGAAAAGTTAGTTGACTGCCTGAGCTCAATATTTATGTGTCTGTTTATCGATTTCACGGATTACGAGTATCCATTTGAGCATTTCAAGCCGACGCGCCTCGAACAGTTCAATGGCAATGCACATAACGAAGTCATAACTGTTTGACAAGCACCTGGCATGGGATCTGTCTCCCTCTCTCCCTCTCTCTCTCTCTCTCTGTCTTTTCCGTTCACTCTGTGGGTCTCCATGCTGCCGGATGGCGCGGTGTTCAGTTGCTTTGGGGCACAGCCGGGCATCACTTATCAACCATTTATAAACAATAAACGAATATAAACAAGAAACTTTTGCCAGCGTCAAATGCATTACAACAATGCCACAAGGCAAGCGAGGAGCAGGGGAGCAGGGGCGCAGAAGATCGGGGCTTGAGGAGGCGACTTCGGAGGAGCCAACAATGAAAGCACAGATAAATGGCATAAATATGGCAAACAAAATGGACAGAGGGTGCGTAAATTGACGCTGGGGTTGCCAATGTAACTGAGCTAGCACAAAGGGGGTGTGTGCGTGTATGTGTGTGTGTGTGTGTGTGTGGGGGGGGGGGGCTGGTGGGAAATGCAGATAGAAAGTGGAACAGACAGCGAGTGTTAAAGAGAGAGAGAGAGCATGAGCATGGAGGTTCTTGTTGGCTCTTTGCACAGCCAAAACATGTCAATGTGAAAAGTTTTTTGTGTGATTTCCAGAAACTTATTTGTCCCGTTTTGGCTTTTATTTTGCTTCATTGGAAGTTGCTGCTGAAATGACAGCAAAACGAAAGGAAAACAAAATAACGAGAACGAAAAAAAAGCACGTAAGCGTGCTCCACCAGAAAATGCCCTGTAAGAAAGTGACAACATGGCGTTGCAAGCATTCAAGCTTTCTTCTATCCAAGCCCGCACAGGGGCACATATATGTACACACACACACACACAGACACGCACACACACTTCTTCGCTGATAATCCCATTTGCATAAAATGTGCATGTCCTATTCGTATTCCATAGCACACAGATCGCTGAGAGGTATTCAAACAGGGAACCTCCTCGACCTATAACTTATCTATATCGATATTTATCGATATCATGGCGTTATCGATACACATATTCGCTTGATAGATATATATTTCATAGCCTAACTGGAAGGCTTCTCTTCTTCGCTTTCAACTGTCAATAGAACATAGGTTCTAATACTTAGACACCTCTCGTAATCAAGTAAAAGGTAAGCAGAGGGGCAAAGGTGATCGGCTTTACATAGATAGTCTATGCACGGAATTTGCATTGCTGTCGAGCATACCCTACAGTGCAGGCGCGGTCTAGGGTATGCAAAGTATTAGACAGAAAAACGAAGCGCAAAAAATAAAGTAAATAAAACAAATTTTGTACCAGAACACACAATAAAAGGAGGGCACGCAAAAGATGACACCAATCAGCGGCTGGAGACAGAAGGAAATCGCCAAATAGGGGCGGGGAGAGGGGTAGAGGAGCATGGCGTTCGTTGCGGGGGAACTGTGCAAAATGCGAAAAAGAAAAGGCAAAGTTTTACGTTTGTTTACGAAATATGAAAGGGAAGCGCGCGTTAAGGAAGCGACAAATAAAATGCCAACTGTAAGGGTGCAAGTGTATGGGGCTAGGGGTATAAAGTAGGGATGTGTCTGTGTGTGTGTGTGTGTGTGTGCGTATATATGTATATATCAAAAGTATTTTATGCACATTAGTTGCGCTCTTATGAACTTGAAGTTGTCATTTCTAGCCAACAAACTTGACGCTCAACTGTCGCACTCCACCGTACGCCCCCCCCCTCCCACCAGCCCCTCTTCTTTCTGCCCCGCAGAGAGTCATTTCCCATTCCGCCAAGCATCGTCAGTCGCAGCGTCGTCTTGTTGTGCATTGTGTTGTTCGCGTGGCGTGGGCAAAAATGCTCAAAAGCAGCTGCAAATGACAAGAATTTGTAGCTAGGCTGCCTGCCACTTACCCCTTGCCGCAACAGACCCCCGCTACCACTTTCTGTCTAGTTGTCTGCGCTGTTGTGCACAGTTGCGGCGCCTCCATTGCGTTCGTGGCATGTAAATATTAACTTTGAACAAAATACGACACGGTCGGGCCCAGCGACTTGGAAGTCCAAGCCCATCACAGCCCATCAGTTGAGCAGCTTCTACCTCTCCCTCTACCCACTCCTTTTACAACCTGCCCGAGGCAAGCCCATCTGAAGTTGCACTTAGCGAAATAATTGGCAGTCAAAGTCGATGAATACAAGCTTGGATCGCTCTCTATTCATGTTCTCCGTCTTTCTCGATTAAAGAGCGCAAGTGCTCTCAAATACTCTCCACACACTTTCAAATTTGCCAGCTTTTCCAGCGTGTTGAAAGGTTAAACGTTTCTGTTGCATAGTCCGAGGCGCTCACACTAAACTATATTGCTTTGATTTGAACTCTTAAAACGATATTTGGGACCGGATATTAAGATATTCTGTTGAAGTATTTGCTCCTCATAAAGTTCAGTGTTGTAAAGTTTCTTTAGGCTCTAAGGCAAAGTTGTTATATTGTCTTCCACAGAACCATAATTGCTTGTTTTTCTTTTCTTTATTTAATCGCATTCTACATCTTTTCGTAACCTGTATTCACGAAAATTGTCTAGAAGAGGGTAGAATGTTGGTGGGACAGTGTATGGAATTTGTCTTAGTTTTCTGTTCCAGTGTTGAAAACCTTTCGATGATGCAATGCTTCTGCTCTCGTTTATGTTCAATTTCTTTCACACTCATAATCAGGTCTATGCGGGCATTAATTGTTTGGTAAGTGAGAAAAACTATATACTCCATTCGAAATAAAGTAATTTGTTTTAAAAGCTCTTAACTGCATTATATATATATATATACTGTGGCATGTTACGCTGTTATCTTGAAAAGTTGGTTTTTGCAAGTGTAGATGCGGTTGCCTCTAAGCCTCGGTTAAATAAAACTTTGTGCGTATTTTTTGTCATACTTTATGGATGTTGTCGCAAACTCCGTCAAACCCCCTTGGCAAGCCCCCTGCAACGCAGTGCAGCAGCATTGTTTGCAACTATTGCTGGCTCTTGGCCAGGCGGCGCATGGGCCCTCCGTGCCCCCTTTTCTCGTGCAGCGCGTAATCGGATGCAACTCGGCTTAGAAGTTTTGTAATTGTTGCGATGGCTGCCACGGCAACAGCAATGGCAGCAACTGCAACTGCAACTGCAGCAGCAAAGCTGCAGCTAAGCCTCCTGGCCAACTGCTACTTCAGATTTGACCCAAAAAAAAAAACTAAAACAACAACTAGTGCAATGGATAAGGCAACAGACTCGCTTCATTAAAGCTCAGTTATGACACTGAGCAAAAAGTTGTGGAGCGTAAATTTGTTGGGGTTGCCATCGACTGCGACTGGTAGTTTTCTTTACGCCCTCTGAACACGTGTCAACGTTGCGTATGATTGATGAAGGCTGAGAGCCAACCAACAGCAGCAGCAGCAGCAGCAGAAGCAGCAGCAACAAAGCAATAACAATAACAGCAAGGACATTGAGCAAGCATGTCAGGCACAATGATGAAATAAGTGCGTGTTCCCAAACCCAACCCATAACAGAAAAAAAGAAAGAAAGAGAGCCCACCGTGGGCAACTTTGGCAACGTCAGCCCAAAAACCTTCTGCTTGGGTTCATTAAACTGATGGCAGCCTAATCGCATTTTCCCCAAATGCCAGGAAATATTCTCACACCCAGGCTCTATCTCTGTTGCGTTGCTGACCAAGCCGAAACTCAATATTGATACGCACTAATGTCCCTCAATTATGTAAAATTGAGCTTGAAAGCATTTCATCTTAGCCTGTCAATCGAAAGTTAACGCTTGTTCATGTAGCTCGACTGCCAGATACCCTATACACGCACTTTGGAGCACACTAAACAAACAAAAATGACATCTTATCCCGATTCTTCACATAAAAGGCCACATTGTCCTTGATTACCTTAATTTAGTTAAGAGAAAAGCACACATTTCTTTTAATAGATGAGATGAGAAAAGAAGGATATCTAGGGTATGTCGAAGATTGAATATCCTTGTAAGCATGTGAACATAGTGAAGATCAAACTAGACTTTGATGAAAGTAGCTTGAAAAACAGAATGTTTTGCCAGTTAAGGGTTCTATGCGTTGCACATTGCAAGACAACATTAAAATACTCATCTACAAGAGTATACAATAATGGCTCCTACTTTATGCCCAGTGTGCCCACATTCAGAGCGACCCGCCATTCGCAGCCTGCCAATGTATACATATGTCCGCATTGTAATTGACGCAACATGCAAAACAAAGAAAAATTGGTTCTTTTCAACACCCATTAATCTTCCATTTCATTGTCGCTTTAACGTTATTGTTATTGTTTTTTAACACATTAAATATATAAACAAAAATATTGACAATGGCTGCTAGAGTTGAGCCGGCAGCCTCCCGCACGGCAGTTCGACGCTTTTCAAGCCCCTTTCCTGTTGAGTTTCGACCAAAAGGAAGATCCCCTGCGTTTTCGTTCGTTCATCGCCCAGTCATTCGGCAATTAAGTTTAACAAATGCACATATTTAATGCATGAAAACTAATAATAGAATCAAAGTTTAAAGATTGAAACGCAACTGTTGCAGATATATGTAAATGTGAAAGGTTTCATCAGCTGCCTTGGTGCAATCGCAGCTAATACAAACCTATTGAACTGCATGTGTTATTTGATGTGCATGGGAATAAACAATTCCGGGAGGCAATCGCAATACGGAACAGAATGGGGATTGGTCATAAAGCAGCTGCAAGATGAGCAATTTTATGGCAGAGAGCAGAAAGAGATTGGTGAAGGGGTCGCGGGGGTCGGACGGGCACTTTGATTGCAAATAAAATCAGATGGGAAAACAGCAAGCACAATTTGTACAAAAGAGAGAGAGAGAAAGAGAGAGAGAGAGAGAGAGAGAGAGAGAGAGAGAGAGAGAGCTTGTGGGGGACTATGCATATATAGTAAAGGTTTATATATAGACTAGTCGCACTTGCAATTTGTTTGCACACAGTATTTGCTTATCAATTGCGCTGCGGGTAGGTCGGGACAGCCGGTCGTTTGGCAACATCAAAAGCGCCGCCACTAATGCGACACATGACAATTGTCGGGCGACCCCAATGTGACCCCGCGCCCCAACTTCGCCCAACTTCGCCCAATTCCCAGCCGACACAGCCCAGCCCACGCACCCCTTGGGAGGTGGCTTTGTTCTAAGTCATCTTGTTACAACGTTTTTGTTTATTTATTTTGATTTTGATTGAATAAGTGCACAGGCAGCTAACGGCCGGATTTACACGACCCCAATCGTTGCCGCCCTGCACCACCCTCCATCGCCTGATTGTTGATTTAGCGCATTTACGCGCCCGATTTCTACCATAAGAAATTTGTCGCAAATATTTCTTTTTATTTCTTTTTTTATAGGCTTATCGCATTTGGCAGATTTTTTACGCGCTCGTGGTAGGGGCTTTGGGGTAGCTTATAAATATTTAAATGGCAGCTGCTTGACATGAAAAATTATTGTCAAGAAAAACAGCCCACCTGCCAGTGTTGGAAAGCAGCGCAAGTATCATCAATCATTATACCAGAGCTAAAACAGATGCAGACTCTCAGATAGAGACAAAGAGAGAGCGAGAAGAGAGAGAGTGAGAGAGAGAGAGAGAAAGGGGAGAAAGAACAGAAGGGAAACATGACGGAAATTGTGGGTTCACAACTTGGATAAACTGTTCGGAAATTAAATATGGTAAATTATGACAATGCAATTGAACAAACTGGACACTAAAGCGCAGTCTGAAGGGTTCATTTTGGTTATTATTGGATATGCAGAGGTCTACTGATAGATCTATGGATCAATTTGTATCGAGGTCAAGAGTACATAATTGTATTTTAAATGGGAATCTTTAAACATTCTCTTCTGAAAGAATAATGAAATCAATAATGCATTGGCAATGGCATTATCTTAAGTGAAAATATACATTATCTTCTTGCACTTCTTCTACAATTGGGCTTTAAAGGAAAAGTAAATATTGTTTCATTTAAGGAATACTACGGTTATCGGCTGGCGTGCCTGAGACTCTTTGGTTAGCCGGAAGATACAGGTATTGCTCTCTTAGATAGATACAGATTTGACTCACATGTTGCGATATTTATCATGATTTTAAAAAAGTTGTTAAACAATCGATTGACATTCCATTTTAGTAGCCAGAAGCATCTTGACCTCTAAATGTCAGCAATTAACTTGTTTCGCTCAAAGATTGTTCAACAGAGCTGTCGTGTAATTTATCGATCTGTTATCGGTCAAGTTTTGCGTGCACTTCTTCGAGAGGTTGAGTTATTGCTTGTGCTGCCAGCCAAGTTGCTTGGCTGCAGACGTGGTAGCTCTGTGGCTGCAAAACTCTTTAAGCCAGTACTCGAGACTTTTGCAATGGGGGCTTTAAACAAATTAAGTGGCACAAGGCGGGCATTTCACTTTATTGCCATGTGGCCTTTCCAGTGACTTGCCGCCTGCTTGTTGTTATTCATTTTACCTGCCACGCACACACACACAGGCACACACGCACACACACAGGCACACACACGCCACCAGCCAGCGACTAACCTGGTGGCTGCCTTAGTAGCTGAGTGACTGGTTGACTCTGGTCCTGGTCCTGGTCCTCTGGCTCTCTGCTTGGGTAGCTGCTTGCTGGTTGCCTGGCGGCTTCGTTTTGCTGCCTCGTATTTATTTTCGGGCGCGCCATTTACTTATACGCTCCACTTGCTGCACTTCCGACGTCCTACTCACACATACACATACACACACAATAGACATCAACTTATGGCCCCAGTAAAAGACGTGGACAAAGTAGGCGGCAGTTGCGAAACGGAAATCAACGGCATGCGGATGTTTACCCAGGCAAAGGGAGGAGCAAGGAGGCCGACTGTCCATCAGGCCAAACGAGAGTTCAGGCAGAGGAAGGAGCGTGTAAACCGGGCGAGAAAGCGACAGAGAGAGTAAGAGAAAGGGCGAGAGAGAGAGAGCGAGCTAAGTAATGTGCAATGAGAGAAAGATAACCGCGCTTGCCAGCGATACTAATTAAACCAACTTAATTAAACTTAATGCAATAACAACGACGATTCGAAAATATGTAAGTGGTAAAATGCGAGCGTACGAGTGACAAAGGAAAGCGCGAGAGGAGCTAAGGGGGAGAACGAGAAAGTACGGATTCAATAATGCGTTGTGAGAGAGAGAAGGCAAGTATTATACCAGGCGTACGCTACCTAAATAAAAACGAAGGAATTTAAAACGAAACAAAGATGGCAGAGAGATAGATGAGAGGGAGCGCTGGAGAAAAGGAGAAAATTTAAAGTTTGTGTATAATGAGAAAGAAATAAAGGCAAAGGTAAAGTGAGAAGGAGAGAAACAAGAAAGTCAAATGTATAAAAAGAGAGAGAGAGAGAGACAGAAAGAGAGAGAGATAGAGAGAGACAGAAAGAGAGAGAGAGAGAGCGAGAGAGAGAGAGAGAGAGACAAAGCGAACCAAATGAAAGAGAGGGAGAGAGAGAGAGAGCGCAAAAATAAAATGAAAGATAAAGAGAGATCAAAATGAAAAAGGGGGGAGAGAGAGAGCGAACAAAGTGAGAAGAAGAGGGAGAGAAAGAAAGAAAACTGAGAAAGAGAGCGAATGAAATGGAAAAGGCGGGGAGAGATAGAGAGAGGTAGAGAAAGAGAGAAATAAGAAATAAAACTAAAGAGAAAGAGACGAAGCGAATGATATGAAAAAGAGGGGTCGAAAAGAAAGAGATAGATCAAGTCTGATTATTTTAAGCATGCGAGCAACAGAGACAGATAGATCGAGAATAAAAGAATGCCAAAGAACTAAAAAAATATCGCTGGAAAGAATCTATGACATATATAATTACCTCTTGTAGGACCCATTCAAGTATATAAAACCTTAGGGCAAAATGGTGCGAGGTCATTGTAGGTCAAAAGTGAGCAGGTGCTGTGTATGACTATTTAAAGAACCTTCCATTATCAGCAGACTTTGCTACTGACATTAGATTTGACAGCACTCGTTCCTTAATCGAAGCTGCCATTATAATTCTCAATGGGTTATAGCTTAGTACCAGCTATATTGAAATGAAAACACTTTGAAGAAAGCTGCACAGTTTGCAAATACTTGGAAACAGAAAAAACAATATACAGTCAAGTTCCTGACAGGTTGTAAAAGTGCAAAGCCCCCAGTTGCGGGCAATTACAGGCGCTGCTCCCGATTCCACATAGTTAAATAATCAGGTGCCATTGACAGGGCAGCTTCGAGCTAAGGCCAACCCATCTAACACCCATCTAACACCCCCTTCGACAATGTCAAAACAAAGACCCCGTAGCACAAATTGTAACCTTTGATGAAAGTTTTTCGCAACTTTGCAAGCCACGAGAACGAAACGAAACGAAACGAAACGAAATAAAAGGAAAGGAACGAAACGGAACGGGCGAACGACTCGATTTTCATTATCAGAAAAGTTGGCCGATGAGGCAGCCATTTGCTGCGCCACGCTAATTAACAGACCCTGCCCAGCCTCGAAGGGGGTTGCTATAAATACACACACACACTCATATACACACCAGTTTTGGCAACAAAACTTTTGCCGCTGTTCGCGTTTCCTAATACGCATGCATACATAATTAGAGCTGAAATTGAAACGTACCGAACCAAACTTGAGAATATCTTTAGACCTTGTATACGATGTGCGTTGTAAGGGCAAAGCCAACAACTGATACCCGTATCATCGGTAGAAATTAGAGCCGTCGAATGGGCCATTGCATTCATTAAAAAGTCTCTCTTTGCGAGTGAAGAATATTCGGAAAACTGTTTTATTTTTCTTTATTATCTTTCTTACTTTGGCTCAATTTCGTGTGAGACTTAAGATTTAAGTTCTTCGATAAAGCTCAGATCCCTTGCTACCCACAATTTGTGGCAATTAAAAGTACGCTAATAGACAGTGCTCATTAACTGGCTAAGAACAAAGTAAAGGGTATCGAAGCAACTCGTTTGGAGAATTTGTATCAACTTCTAAAGATCTATCTCGAGAGAGTCGCTTGGGGAACCGGGAGCTGATCTAGTTCCGTAGCTGTTCACGACTTAGTTATAATCTATCGATAATTGATGTTTCAACAAGTCTATGAGACTTTTCCCGAACAGTTGGAAACGGCTCAGAAGAGACTAAGAGAGAACTGTTGCGCATTGATAGATACTTTAAAATCCACCGTGTGGAGAAAAACTGGGCGAAATGCTTCTGTATCTAAGCATTTAGTTGAACGATTTATAAGCTTAGCAATTGCTTATTACAAACAAAAGTTTGTGGTTCTTTTTAAATGCTTTCTATACAGAATCTTCCAAGCTAGTCAGGTCGTACTCATTAAAATCGTACAGAGCATTAAGTTTCGTTTCTTGAAAATCTTTTCATAGCTGACTGGTGGCTTTCACATGCATATCAATTCACACACACACACACACAGACAGACACCTACTCTCACACACACACGCATGCAGTCAGCAATCAGCAAGATGAGCTTCTAATAAACACACACGTGCGCACATTAATGTGATGGGCCCAAAAATCATTGAAGCAAAAAGAAGCACTTTATGATTGCTCTCCCAAACCCAGTCAGGCCACACACTCCAGCAAAATGTGTCTGTGTGTGGCAGCACTTTGTATCTGGGCATGTGTGTTTGTGTGTGTGAGTCGATGTGTGTGTGTGTGTGTGAGTCGATGTGTGTGCCTGTGTATTATTTTGCTATGAAATTGCATTTCATGAATGGTAATGTGCCATGATGTGAAAGTACACCTCATACAAACACTCACACAAACACTCACACACACACACACACATGCCACTTCCTTAAGAGCTACAAAATATGAACATGCTACTAGCAAGCAAATGCCACGCCCACACCAACGCCTTTCGCCTAAAACATCTATGCACAAAAGTTAAAATATGCTTAATATTCATAACATTCGCTTGTTGCTGCTGCTACTGTAGTTATTGTTGTTGTTGTCTTTGCAGTTGTTGTTTTCAGCAGTAGAAATTTACAATTAAAAATGCAGAGAAGCAAAACCTTTAAATTGAGTTGGCCAAAGGCCTTAGCCAACTAGCAGCAAACAGCCAGCAAATATGGTAAATAGCATTTGGCTCTTAAGTCTAGTCAAATACACTCGATCGCCAGGTTCAGACTTCATAGCTTGTAGAAGAAACAAGATGTGCACTTGGCTGAATATACAAGAGACATAAGAGTGCTCGAATAAGAGATATCCTGTAGGCAGTTAATCTAATTGAAAAGTTTGCTGATATAATGTTCGTGGTATGCTAGTTGTCCGATATTTATCGATTTTGGCAGAGGTAACAAGTTATTGTAAACAAGAAACAACATCGCAATCCCATATTATAGGCCACTCACACATTTGCGAATCTCCATTATATAGATTCATTCATTTTACAGGGTATAGCAAGTACAAACGGTCAAGGGAAAGTATTCATTTGAATGGGCTTGTAAGCCATTGGCTCTTTAGGGCCAAAACAAAAGACATCTGTTGGAGAAATGAATATTTTTAAAGCACACAGATTCATTTAGGCGAAAACACAAATTGGTAGATGGATGCAGTTAGTAATACTCAGAAAAATGTTGATTGCAGTTGGAATAGTTCAGTGTAAATCATCGACATGGAAATCGAACTAGAAACGAGAAGGTAAGGCTAGTTCTTGGTGAACAGAATCTTTTGCCATACAAGAACCTACTCTTCAACTGCTTATATGATAAAGTGCTCCGATATTGATCAGATTTCGAATATGAATATGAGAAGCATAGAAACTTATAAATGCCAAGCCTGATCAAGATGTAACTTTTCGTCCGAACGTTCCTATAGCAACTATATGATATAATGGTCTGATCCAAACAACAAAATGCCGAGCCTTCGCAAAGATTCAAGACGAAAGCTTTAAAACTGAGAGAGACTAGTTCGCATAGAAGTAGACAGACGGATGGACGGACATGGCTATATCAACTTCGCTGTTGATGCTGATCTAGAAAGCCAGAAAAAGGCTAAAACATAATGAATGAAAGCTACAAGTCCATAAGATTTAGTCGAATGCACTTATCAAGCACAGCTACAGAATGTCGAGGCTTTGCAAAGATACAAGACGAAAGCCTTAAAACTGAGAGAGACTAGTTCGCATAGAAGTAGACAGACGGATGGACGGACATGGCTATATCAACTCCACTGTTAATGCTGATCTAGAAAGCCAGAACAAGGAAAAACCTAATGAATGAAGGCTACAAGTCTTATACTTATACGAATGCACTTATCAAGCACAGCTACAGAATGTCGAGGCTTTGCAAAGATGCAAGACGAAAGCTTTAAGACTGAGAGAGACTAGTTCGCATAGAAGTAGACAGACGGATGGACGGACATGGCTATAACAACTTCGCTGTTGATGCTGATCTGGAAAGCCAGAACAAGGATAAAACCTAATGAATGAAGGCTACAAGTTCCTAGGATTTATACGAATGCACTTATCAAGCACAGCTACAGAATGTCGAGGCTTTGCAAAGATTCAAGACGAAAGCTTTAAGACTGAGAGAGACTAGTTCGCATAGAAGTAGACAGACAGATGGACGGACATGGCTATATCAACTTCGCTCTTGATGCTGATCTAGAAAGCAAGAAACAAGGATAAAACCTAATGAATGAAGGCTACAAGTCTTATACTTATACGAATGTACTTATCAAGCACAGCTACAGATGTCGAGGCTTTGCAAAGATTCAAGACGAAAGCTTTAAGACTGAGAGAGACTAGTTCGCATAGAAGTAGACAGACGGATGGACGGACATGGCTATATCAACTTCGCTCTTGATGCTGATCTAGAAAGCAAGAAACAAGGATAAAACCTAATGAATGAAGGCTACAAGTCTTATACTTATACGAATGTACTTATCAAGCACAGCTACAGATGTCGAGGCTTTGCAAAGATTCAAGACGAAGGCCTTAAAACTGAGAGAGACTAGTTCGCATAGAAGTAGACAGACGGATGGACGGACATGGCTATATCAACTCCGCTGTTGATGCTGATCTAGAAAGCCAGAACAAGGAAAAAACTTTATGAATGAAGGCTAGAAATCTATAAGATTTATTCGAATGCACTTACCAAGCACGGCTACAGAATGTCGAGGCTTTGCAAAGATACAAGACGAAAGCTTTAAGACTGAGAGAGACTAGTTCGCATAGAAGTAGACAGACGGATGGACGGACACGGCTATATCAACTCCGCTGTTAATGCTGATCTAGAAAGCCAGAACAAGGCTAAAACCTAATGAATAAAAGCTACAAGTCCATAAGATTTAGTCGAATGCACTTACCAAGCACGGCTACAGATTTGGGAGCAAATATGGGCAAATTCTTTTGCTATAAATGCCTTTAAGAGATATGATAAAATAAATAAATGTACTTAAATTCTTTTAAATTACACACGTTGCATGCTGTAATTAAATAATAACAAAAAAAACGAGAAAAAAAACGCGTCCACGTAAAATAACCCCAGACTCAAATAAAACTATTGCGGCCCTGAGGGCAACCAGCTTAATTCAATGTTCATCAATATTCATACATATGTATATGTATGTACGTGAGTCGGCTTGGCTGTCTGTTTGTCTGATTGTTTACGAGTTTTGTGTCGGTCACGTTAATTAATAGGCAACGCACTTTAATTGCAAGTTTAATTAGTTATTCATTGGATGATTTGAATTTCGCACTACGTGTTGCATATGTGCAAAGCATGCATGTGCACATTCATAATTAACCAGCATTAAGGGAAATTTTAGAAATTGTTTGTTGTTTGCGTAACAAGAGTTTTAAATTTGATGGATGCTCGCCCGCTCATTTTAAGAACTTCATTCGGTGTCTTTCATCTGGAAAGGCCTAATTAAACAGATACTGCTTCGACAGCTTGTAATTAGGCAGCCGGCTCAAAGGCATCCAACTGCGACTTTGCCTCTCAGCTCAATTTTGTTGCCTGTTCATAAATTATTCATGCCCTGCTCGCTTGATAATATAGGATATTAAGCAGCATATTCTTTGCAAATGAATCAAATTTCTGAAAATACCTTTCGAATAGATACAACAACAGCTATTTCATACTTTTATATGTCAAACTCAGGGATTTTTTGAAAGTTTTCCAATAATCTGCTCATTTTTATATATCTATTGAAATTCCTATACGCAAAGCTTTCAATAACAAAAACCATTTCCCGATTCTATTATAATATTTTATTTCACTATTCTTAAGAACTACTAAGCTTCAGAGTTTCTCTCTCTCTCTCTCTCTCTCTCTCTGACAACAACCCGTATCCTAAAATCTCTAATCTTTTTGAAAAGCCCTACAAAAACACCTCTGGCAACTACTTAACCCTAAACTAGCTGCATGCAGCAAGCATCTAAGAGGCTTATGAGTTATAATACATAATACTCTTGCATTCATTTTCCCTATTTCTTATTAGCAGTGTTCAGCAGCAACAAAAAGCTACTGAAAGGCAATATTGAAAAATAAAGGAAATTTTGAAATAATTACGACCTAGTTATCGAGCGAATGCATCATCTGGCATTAGAAGCCGCACAATAAATAATGGCAACATTTTTGTTCCTATCTTAAGTCCCAAGTGATGACTGCACAGTTTCGCATTGCAAGTTTATAGAAAGGATGCGGCTCAGTTAAAGCTCCCTTTTATTTGTCGTTCTGCAACATTTCCAGCAATTGGCATATTCAGTTCATGAAAATTTGCCGCAAACAGCCTATTGGGTATTTGGATGGAACTGTTAAACTTGATTCACTGAACATCAAGCTGTTAAGTGCAGGTGTTTGGCGTCCAGTGTTGGATAGTCGCAAACTAAACAAGTACGACAAATCCCAACGTCCTAGGCCAGCAATTGAAAATGAGCTGGAAGTGCGATTAGAGCACAAATAATACTTAATATGCAGCAAATTGCAGCAAAATTCAGGCTTTGGCAACTAAAACCGAAAACAACAACTTTCGTAAATGGAAATTTGTTGAACGCTTGCTTGGAAGTTGTTTGGTTGTTGGTTTTGGGTGCACTTATTAGGAGGATTTGCACTTCGGCTCCAGTTGCTGGGCCTGCTGCTGCTTCACACTCTGCTCGTTGAATGATGCTTGAGCTTGGCCCCGTTCAGATGGCAATAATAATAATTTTAGTAATAATAATTATAATAATAATATTATTCTTACTGTTGCTGTTTCAGTCGGTGCTGGTGGCTGTTGACCCTTTGGGCAGCTACAAATAATTGAACACAAATTAATGCCTGCAACAGCTCGAGTTACCCCTAACCAACGTGTCGCTCGCCCCTTTACACTTTGCACTCACGCTCACTCAGTTTCTGTTTCAAATCTGTGTGTTTTGTGGAGCTGTGAGCGCCTGCTGCTTTTGTTATTGAACTTAGCTAATAAATACATAAATTAGCCACACACATAAGCACACATGTGGGGAAATGGAAATGCATTATGCAGGAACCTATTGAAAATTGAATGCAAATTTATAATCAACAGAGGTAAAAGCGTTGCTCCAGAAATCTATTGACTGCACAATACTCTGTTCACAGTCTTAAAACAGGATCAAAAGTATTTGTTGCAGAAGTGAGGTTGACCTATATACTTTCGTAGGCCTTTGACGAAGCCTATCATTATCATCATCATTATCATTATCATTATCATTATCATTATCATTATCATTATCATTATCATTATCATTATCATTATCATTATCATTATCATTATCATTATCATTATCATTATCATTATCATTATCATTATCATTATCATTATCATTATCATTATCATTATCATTATCATTATCATTATCATTATCATTATCATTATCATTATCATTATCATTATCATTATCATTATCATTATCATTATCATTATCATTATCATTATCATTATCATTATCATTATCATTATCATTATCATTATCATTATCATTATCATTAGCATTAGTATTAACATTAGCATTAGCATTAGAAATAGCATTAGCATAAGCATTAGAATTAGCATTGCCATTAGCATTAGAAGTATCATTAGTATAAGCATTCAAATTAGCATTAGATTAGCATTAGCAATAGCATTAGCATAAGCATTAGGATTAGCATTAGCAGCATCATTAGCATAAGCATTAGCACTAGCAATAGCATTAGCATTAGCATTAGCATTAGCCTTAGCCTTATCATAAAGATAAGCGTTAGCATTATATGACCGAAATATCTAATTTAGATTAAATATCGTTAGAGCCTAACAAGTGCTTGTCCTTAACATACCCCGCGAGAGTATTGATAGGTCTTCTACTGAAATACGCTTTCAAATGCACAGCTAGCTTCTATTATGAGCGACATATTACCTGGGTTTTCTCACTGACTGCCCATTAGACTGCCTCCCTGCTGCATTACACACATTTGTCGAGCTCTTGCTACAAAAACCTCAAAATTGTAATCAAATATATGTGTATAACAAGAGTAAACAGCAAACCTGACAATATCAACAAATAAAGAAAAAAATAAAATAAAATAAAATAAACGGATACAACAAAAATGTTATGCATAGAAAATTTACGTACTGTTTATTGCTTTTCACTTGCCCACACAATTTAAATAAATATTTTCATTTGATTTCCAATAGTTGAGCTCATTTTTGATGTGCCCCAAAATTGAAATTTAATGCAAGCAAACGAAAATAAAAATAAAAATAATGAACAAGAGATATCTGTAGACTGCCTGTGCCGAGATACACTGAATATTCCTGACCAAAATCGAGGCAATAAGCAAACATAAGAATACGATATACTTAAATTTAAATTACATTCTTATGAGGAAAATACCCTTGGGCAAAATGACACACGTTGCAGAAAACCGAAATAATCACTGAAAGGGTATTTAAAAACATTCGAAATACCGGAAATTGTCTAGAAACACCGAAAATGGAAATTTGCGCACATAAAATGAAACATAAAAATAAATTTGTGGCCAAGCTTAAAATCATAAATAAATGCATAAAGCTGAAAATGCGTCAGGCTTTCAACATTGACAGCAACAACAATAACAACAGCAATAATAACAACATCATGAAGAAGAAGCAGAAAGCAATAAAAACAAAACATTTTCCCTGCTAATTGACTAAAGTGCCATATTTCCGAATATTTGTGTATATGTAAAGGCTGTGCGCTTTTGCATGAGTGTGTGTGTGTGTGTGTGTGTGTTGGGGATGTACATATGTATATGTGCTTGTGTGTATTTAGTGAATGAAAAATATCTCACTTGACCCATTTTAATGACAGTTGATGCAAAAGTCAACTATGATATATGAAAACGGAATATACTCTGCGCAATAAAAGCGATAGCATTGTGTATTCGATTAGATGTTTTTACAGAACAGAAAAATTTGCTTAACAACGACAACATTATTTTGGTGTAATTGTTTTTTAAAAACGTTGATTTTTTAGACAACACAAAGCAAAAGGATGGTGGATGGAAGAAGTGTGAAATAGCAAGAGGTCTTGGAATAAACTAAATAAGCCCGTCAATGTCATTATCATTATCTTTATCCTTGCCATTATCATTATTATTATCATTGCCATTGTCGTTGTCATTGCCATTGTCATTGTCAATGTCATTGTCATTGACATTGTCATTGTCATTGTCATTGTCATTGTTATTGTCATTGTCATTGTCATTGTCATTGTCATTGTCATTGTCATTGTCATCGTCATTGTCATTGGCATTGGCATTGTCATTGTCATCGTCATTGTCATTGCCATTGTCATTGTCATTGTCATTGTCATTGTTATTGTCATTGTCATTGTCATTGACATTGTCATTGTCATTGCATTGTCATTTTCATTATCATTGTCATTGCCATTGTCATTGTCAATGTCAATGTCACTGTCATTGTCATTGTCATTGTCATTGCATTGTCATTGTCATTATCATTGTCATTACCACTACTATTACTATTATCATTATCATAGCAAAAATTTGAGTTTTTAAAACATAGAAAATTCAAAGGATAAGAGCCGGTATCAGGTAGGGAGATTGTTTTTGCATAAGTAAAGACTGTTTGTTGAAAATAACTCCCCTAAATATTCAATTAAAAAATGAATTTCCTTGTTTTCTAGTTTTTGAAGAGCGGTTTCTTCAGTAAAACCCGATTGCCATAAACTAAACCTACGATAAGAACATATTTATGGATCGTATGGCTGACACAGAGAAGCAGCCTCATAAAATTTTGCAACATTTGTTGGATTTGAGCCCGAAGCGTATGAGCTGTGACATAAGGCCCTAAAACTGTAGAGTTGGCTGGTTAGATATGAGGGCGGGGCGGGGGACGTTCTGCTAGGTTACTTGGATAGGCACGTCTGTCGCGTGTTTTGTGTCGGTCGCTGCATATGAATAATAGAACACCGCATAAAAAATGCAACCGAAAAATTATGCAAATATGCAAATAAATATCTCTAAAACATTTGTTTCAATTTCTCCGGCCCTACCCCAGCAAAGCACACACTTCCCCAAACGCACCTTGCCACAAACGGATGCGCCACCGGATGCTGTGCAAACGATTGGCTGCGTGTGTGGTTGTTCGACAAAGCGAATGCACAAAAGATTTTTGTGTGTGGCCCATAAATTTACAGCAATGTCATGAAATTTAGCAGCGAAAACCAACCCACCCAACCCCCAAGCCTACCTCCTGCGCACCACAGCCCCAACCACCTAGAGCGATTGTGATTTGGCCGAAAGGATTGTACGATGGGCTGCATGGGTTGTGCGGTTGGGCTGAAAGTATGTTGCAAAAATGTGTTGCATACTTTTGTGCATAGTCGTCGATTGGCATCATTAAGTCGTAAATGTGCGGCATCAGCGCAGGCGGTGCTAAAGGAGGAGGCGGAGGCGGAGGCGTGGCATGTTGCAGGCGCTGCGGGTTTTGGGGGCTGGCATCGGCGGCTTGCCACATCATTTAATGCTCATTAAAATAAATGCGTCGCATATTCTTGCATTGCCAAAGCCTCCGCCCCCGCTCCACCCATACAAACACACACACACACCCAGCACCTACTAGTATACTGCCCCTCGTCACCCCCGCAATACAGCCACAGCTCTGTCTACAGAAACTCGCGTCACTTGACATTTTGCGGTGTTTTAATTTGGCGCACGTTCAAGTGCTTCAGAATTGCCAACGTCAACGTCAACGTCAACGTAGACGTCGACGTCGACTGCGCAGCGCATACTTCCAAATACTCTGTACTCAATATTGTGCCACATGAGCTTGCTGGCAGCACAGGGGCTGCGGCGAGGGGGTAATGCTATAAATTGCGATTTCGAAAGTAAACCTCTTAAGAGATTACAAGAGATTTTCAGTTAAAGAAAACGATAATTGGCAAGTGTTGCGTATTTTTATATATCAACATACGAAATGCTGCAGGCATGTAAAGATCTATAAATAACAAGACAAAAAGTGGATTAAGTAACCCTTCACACATATATATATATTATATGCCATACATCCTACGGTTTGGCCTCAATTTATCGTTCTTCAAAGTTATTCTTTTGACATCAGACTAAAAATATTCACAAAATCTGTATTCTATCGACCGATAATTAACGTGGTCATCGACTCCGATCGATCTATGACCTGCTTCTAGAAGCGGCGTGTAAATATGTATAAGTACCAACAAAGCCTTAGACTAAAACCCAACATAAAGATTTGCATAATTTTGAAGAGAACGCTGGAAGGTATCCAAAGACTAACATACTCTATATCTATATTTAATGCTAAACGAGAGTCTCTAGCTCAGGTTTTGAAATTGGCATTTATCAATTGCATATAAACAGGACAAGTAGTTGAGAGTTCAACCTATGCTCACAATTTCTAGCCTCTAGCTCTTATAGTCTCTAGGATCGACTCGGCTATTGATGCTGAGCAATCTTAAGCTGTAGGAGGTTGAAAGAGACTCCCTTAGTCAGTTATATGCATTTGCACAAGCCTAGGCTGTAAATATACATTCTTGACCAGCTGCAAAAGCGTAATCTGGTTGTCTGCCAATCGCCATTAGACTTTTTTGTTACAACGTGTTTATTTTCAAGATATATGCCAGGCATTGAGGAGTTCTGAACTAATCTTGGGACTATTATCAAACTTATTAAACAGAATCAGCCGAAAAATGAGTTGTTTGTATCGAAACCTTTTCCAGTTGCTTTCTTCTCCTTCTTCTTTCTCCTTGCATACATATCTGCAAAATAACAATGGAATCGGGCCGGGAGTATAGCTTGCGTGAAAAGTCATTTATGAGCCACATGCCAACAAGGGTATGTGATATTCGGCTTTCGGAAAAAAACAGTCTTCTTCTTTATTCAAACCCGCTTAAAACGCGCTGCATTTCAGGCTAGTTTGAAATCCAAAATGAAAAGAATAGCCAACTATAGCTCAGGCAAGCGCAGAGCTAAGCAAATCGGATTACGTATATGATACAACCAAGCTATATGCTGTATATATAGTGTACACCTGTCGTCCGACTGAATTATTTGGATGGCCACCAAAATTGATGCAGTCTCTCGTGAGGCATGTGCCGTTGAATGGTCGTCTGAAGCTGTTGATAAGTCGCAACCGCATTCAATCAACTTGCTGCCAGCTGCTGGTTGCTTCTGCATTCGGAACATTCATTTATGTCAATGCCACAAAGCACACTTGTATGCAGGCATGTGTGTGCCTGTGTGTGTGTGTGTGCCTGTGTGCCTGTGTGTATCTCTGTGCTTGTGTGTGTGTGTGTGTAAGCGCACATATTCGTGCTGCATTGACAGTGGCAAGAAAATTGAGTTTACGACTTGGCGCGCCTCTGCGACTGTCAGTCATAACTTGGCCAGGATACATTAGCGAGATAGGCGCCCAGGCTTTTGCTTTATTCATTTGAATGCCATCGGCATGGACAGGGAAGGCGGTTGTATTTAGGGGGGGAGGGCGGTTGGTTCGCGCGAGCCGGGCATTAGGCGGCATCTTTTATCGCCTTTTCATCGAGGTTATCCTGCATATTGCATGAGCTGCTGCCATATGGAAATTTATGTGTGTATGCGCGACACACATTCGTGCACATATGCATATATGTACGTATATATGTGTGCATATATCTGTATATATATATTTGTATAGAGACATCGTTTAAATTTGAACGTGTGTCTCAGCACTCGAGCGGAGCAGCAGCAGCCACAAACATATCCTTATCGATGCTGCTGCTGTCGCTGGCAATTTCGGGCAGCAGCAGCAAATGTTGCAATGTTGTGTGTGTGTGTGTGTGTGTGTGTATGCCTGTGTGTCGATGTGGCCGCACTCAGTTATAGATTTCTTAGGGGACTCTGTTTATTATCCTTTTTTATATCCTTTCGCCTGGGTTTTTTATTTATTGATGTTGTACATTTGAGTTAAGGGCAAACGGCGTCGTCGCATTCGTTTGCCATAACCGATGCCGTTTTTCTTTGCATCCTTTCCCTCCGCCGCCACGCCTCCTCACCACCCTGTCTGCACACACAGAGACATGACCATCCATAACTAGGACACGTGGCATGGACCACAGCTACAGTTTCAACTTCAGTGCGGGCTTTTGGGGCTCTAGCGGCCCATACGAAACAGTAATACAAATGTTGCGCATACGCCACGTTCGCCCCAGCGACAACAAAGTAGCCCTGACCATATTGTATGTGTTTTTCTGTGTGTGTGTGTTTGCGTGTACGTGTGTGTGTGTGTGTGTGCGTGCTGGAAAGCGATCAAAAGTCAACGGCAACTGCCATATATATTGAACTTGCCGAGCAATAGCAGCAACCGTAACGGTTCCGGTTACGGTTACAGTTACGGCAACAGTAAAGTTGTTTGCTTTAAAACTTGTTTGCTGGCACCTATCACCCCCCCGCCCCCTCTTCTCACCAACCACCCCCACAATTCCATTTACCCCTAACTCCAGCTTAGTGTCTCACACCAAACTGCTCGCTCCATCGACTGAATGCAATTTCAAATGGGATTCGACACAAATTGTGCCACTCAGTATCTTGTTTTCCTGGAAAACGCCAGGTCTATGAACGCCATAAACAGGCTTGGACCCGAGGTCATCAGTCGATCTCACATTTGAACTTATCGGATGCTATTAAAAGTGCATCGTTTAATCTTAAAAGCAAACGCCAAAGACGCTTGAAACGAAGTTATTTCAGTCACTTTTTCTATGCAAACTCATATCTCGGCATCTTTTTGAGATGTGAACATATTTGGTATGTGTTATGTTTTTGTGAAGTAGATTTCAAATAGTTTTATACATATTTCAAAGAGATTCTAACGAGACACGTGTCAGGTTTCATAGCCCTGATGATTTTGCAGTTATGTGCTCAGTTTGGTGACAATATCTCCGAAAACAGAATATTGTGCCAAACAAGAACCTCTCCAGCAGATAATTCCAATCGCACCTATATTGCCGGGCTTGGCCCAGATATCTTGATAAACAAAAAAGTTGCTCACACTCTTTGTCCGATCGCTCTTAAAGCCATATGGCAGCTTTACAATTGAGAGACTGGTTTGCACAGAAACAGACGGATGGAAATGGCTCTATCATTTCGGCTGTTTCTGCTTATCTAGAATATATATATATATAAACTTTCATTCGCTAACCTTTTCTAGTAACAAAGTCTAAGCAGAGTCATGTCTCACTTCGTAGTTAATCTCTACTTCAAGTCCCGCTCAAATCAGACAGTTTATAGTTGATATTGAGAAAGATACATATAATACACATGCAGGGAACTTATTTTTTCCTTTTTCTTTTGCTCTCAGCTACTTTTATGTTCAATGAATTGCTCAATGACAATCGTTTATTTCTGCCAATCATTCAATATTTGTTGTTTTGCTTGGGTGCATTTGGATATTGATATTGTTGCTATTGTGAATGGAAAACTGCATGGCTGCAGGCGCTCATCGTTGCCCATTGTGATCCACTTGACATGCACTCTAAATGGCGGCAAAGTCAAATTCATAATTGATTCAATTTTAATTGCCAGCATTGGCAAAAAACTGCAACTGAAGCTCAACACTGAAAATGAAAATGAAACTGAAACGGAAATGGCAACCAAACCAAACATGACAGCCCCGTTGCCCGGCGGCAGCGATCGATTTCATGGCAAGCCATCAATGGCACACACACTCAAGTTCATTTGAATAGGTCATGTTTGCGTTAACTCCATTCAGCACACAGATTCATGCGAGCTGTTGGCAATTAAAGTTTTGATGCGAAAGTCTCAGAAATTGTTATGATTATTTTTATAAATATTTGTTGTTTGACTTTGACTACTTCTTGAAATAGGCCACATCTGACTTATGAAGAAGATTTGCGTTTGATTCTTGACAACATGCTTGTCAAACCTTGTGCAGCTCTCCCTGAGTTCAGTTTAGTTGCAAATGCTTCAATAAGTCTCACTTGCCTTTGACTCAAAAGTTCGTACTGAGTATGTACTTTAGAAGATTCGACCCCTGGTAGAATGCGACTGGATATATATCTTATAGAGATCACAAGCTTTTCCCCTGCGTAAGCTGTCTGTCGCCGGGATTTCCATCTCGTGTCAGTTCGCACTTTTAGTGCGAATATTTACCGACTTTTCCTGACGTTGTCTAACCAGTTTTACTGGCTTTTCCATTTTGTTGTCCTGCTTTTTTAGCTCAACCGGCTTGAATGTGTGTGTTAAATAAATGCTAAGCCCAAACAGTTGAGCGGCATAGTATGTGCAGTTTCTCTCGCTACTCGTCTACCGCTGTCTCCTTCTAATACTCCAACTTCTTTTTCTGTCTCTCACTCGCTTTCCCTCTCCCTCCCTCTCTCTCCATCCCTCTCCCACTCTCTCTCCCGCGCTCTGTTTGCATTTGTGCTGCAACAGAATCACATTTAATATTGGCTTGTCACGTGAATTTAACTGTGCCACGGCTGGGCGTCGGCGACTGAGTTTTCATTTCGTTTTGCAAAATGCGAAAACGAAAAGCCAGCGGGAAAAAATAAGAAAACATCAAACGACGGCTATGCTCGAGCTGCCAATCTTTGAATACCCTTGCAGACATTCAGCAGATGTGCCCTAGATTTCAGCACATTATTCTCAGCAATACTCAGGTATATTTGCAGTCGATGGTTCCTATGATATAGTAGTAGTAGAATCTTGTAGGAGAAGTGTGAAGTTTATAATTGCTAAGTTTGATTGAGATATCTTGGAAAGATATTGATGAATGGATTCCATTTTTCCATTGTTTCCTATATGAGTCAGTGATCCTCTGTTGCCAAGGTTCCGTCTTTCCATTGTTTCCCTTATGAGGCAGCGATCCGTTGTTGCCAAGATAAACATCATTGAAAAGCTCGCGATTGCCAGACAGAATACCTATGGCAGCCATATAACAAATTCAACCGATCCTGTCTACTTCCAAACATGTAAGAATCTACATATATACTCTATATATGTATGTTGATGCACTCTTTGGCAACAGAGCTGTCAACTTCAATGCGTTACACATTTCGTGACAACTTATAATAGCCTTGAAAAGGATATTCAAAAAAAAAGGAAGCTTGCAATTTAAGTTTCAAACATTGAACATTGAATAAATTCGTCGAAAATGTCAGCGCGATTTAGTTGGTTTTTTTTTTTTTTTTTGTACGTTTGATGAAGGCAGTTTGCAATGCAAAGCAATTCATGAAAATAATTTTCCATTTGTCACCTTTTCGCTGCCAGCGATTGCAACATTTTGCATTTCATGCTGCGCATTTGGGCCACAATAAGCCGGGCCAAGGAGTCGGCCGCATTAAAGCCAAAATGCGATATGCTAAATGCATTAAATTACATGGCCAAATTGCACAGGCAAAAGGAATATTCGATATTCCGGAATGGCCGGATGGGCGAATATCTGGTTTATGGCAAAAGGTATGCGTTTGCAGCAGTTGCCGCATTTGATGCCACATCTCGAGATACGCTACAAGCCCGAACGAAATTTGAAATTCACAATTTAATTGAAGTTCATTCCAAGCATACGCAGCATTTTACAGCTTCATTCTTTAACTGAATTAAACACAGCTCGACGAATGCAAGGGAGTTGGCATCTGAAACCGACAAATATTCTCGAAATTAAATGTTAAAAGTGCCCACGGAGGACTTGTCCATGATAGGCGTTGTTGAAAGGACTATTCATAAGTGTCAAGAAGCTCAGGAAAGCTATATAATTGAAAATAAAAGCAATTCAGAGCTAAAGACACAATGGCTTATGCTCACATAATAAACGTATCAAAAAAATACGAACTGAATCCATGCAAAATATGGGGAATAAATAAAATTTGGAAGTTTGTCAAAATCAATTATGTGAACATGGAGGACAAGTGTATGCAAAATATAACTATAACAAGTAAGAGGATCTAGTCGGAGGTGCACGACTAGGCGATACCTTGCATCCTCTTCTACCAGCACTGAATGCAGTGGGCGGAGGGGGGGAGGCTTTTAAACTGAAAGATACTTGACCAGTAGACATTATTCTAGAAGCTACCTCTAACATTTTCTGACTCAATCTCATAAGACCTAAGAGATTTGCTTAAAACAGAAACAAGATTTCCATTTCTATTCTCATCGACTGCTTGAAAACGGGGCAAGTTTTCGAATATCAGAAGCAAACTCGTACTTCTAGCGCACTCTACTCCTTACCTTTTGTAAGTTCTGAGATCCTTGAGTTCATACATAAGGACATTCGGGCGGACAGTCGGACGGACAGACAATCAGGCGTACAGATCAACTGGACTTCTTTCTTCGGCCTATTACATACATTTGCACAAAAACCAATATACCCCTTTTCAATAGGCTCAGAGTATTATTAAAAAGTGACCATGCAAAACGCCTTAATGAAAAATTGTAATAATACAACATATAAAAAGAGACGTGATCATGGTTAGTCAATCACAATTACGACCTGCATGGCTTGATGTGAAAAGCCATTATGAGCAGTAAATAATGTGGGCATGGAGGACCAAATGACTGGAAAACAATTGGCAAGGGCTAACAGGGAAACAGGAATATGAAATAAGAGGTTAAAAATAAACAGAGTAGTGTGACAATATTGTACATAAAATATAAGAAACAAAGAAAAAACAGATATTAAAGAAAACGAGAAAGTATGGGAGCCTCTGGCACGCCGCACATTAGATACCCTTGCAAACGTTTGCCTGACGGCTTGCCGATATGTAGACATAGTGAAGCTCGTAAATGCTGAGTTTGATGACAGAATATTTTGCCAAACAATAACTAACTTTCGACTGATTCTTTGTATAGAGCTATGTATTAGAGTGTGTTTGTGATATTCGATAAGGGTTTCGTCTGATTCTTTCTATAGAGCTATGTATTAGAGTGTGTTAGTGATATTCGATAAGGGTTTCGACTGATTCATTCTACAGAGCAATGTATTAGAGTGTGTTTGTGCTATTCGATAAGGGTTTCGACTGATTCTTTCTATAGAGCTATGTATTAGAGTGTGTTAGTGCTATTCGATAAGGGGTTCGTCTGATTCATTCTACAGAGCAATGTATTAGAGTGTGTTAGTGATATTCGATTAGGGTTTCGACTGATTCATTCTACAGAGCAATGTATTAGAGTGTGTTAGTGATATTCGATAAGGGTTTCGACTGATTCTTTCTATAGAGCAATGTATTAGAGTGTGTTAGTGCTATTCGATAAGGGGTTCGTCTGATTCATTCCACAGAGCAATGTATTAGAGTGTGTTAGTGCTATTCGATAAGGGTTTCGACTGATTCATTCTACAGAGCAATGTATTAGAGTGCGCTAGTGATATTCGATAAGGGTTTCGACTGATTCTTTCTATAGAGCTATGTATTAGAGTGTGTTAGTGATATTCGATAAGGGTTTTGACTGATTCTTTCTATAGAGCTATGTATTAGAGTGTGTTTGTGCTATTCGATAAGGGTTTCGACTGATTCTTTCTACGGAGCAATGTATTAGAGTGTGTTAGTGCTATTCGATAAGGGTTTCGACTGATTCTTTCTATAGAGCTATGTATTAGAGTGTGTTAGTGCTATTCGATAGGGGTTTCGACTGATTCTTTCTATAGAGCTATGTATTAGAGTGTGTTAGTGATATTCGATAAGGGTTTCGACTGATTCTTTCTATAGAGCTATGTATTAGAGTAGTGCTATTTCGATAAGGCTGACTTATGCAGCAAATAGGGTGTTTCTGCATTGAAGTTTAAAGAAGTGAATAAAGAACGATCGATGAGATATGATCGTACATCAGATCCTTATATTATTATAATTTTGATTATCATCATTATATTGGGAGTTAAACTGAAGTCACTTTTCAATAATATTGCCAAGTGCAACAAATCTTAAACAACGTTAAAGAGTTAACTCACAGTCGGCTAACAAGCAAAGTGAACGAAAACACGTAAACAGGGAAAAGTAAAAGGGAAAAAATGTTATTTGAGTGTTTTTAATGTGGGTGCACACGGGTGTCCAGATTAGTGGGCGATATCGAGACAAAGTAGCCCAAAGCGGAGCCAAACAGCAAAGTTCGTTTGAGTGACAGAGGCTATCAGTGCGTTTCGATCACAGTCAGCATGGCGATGAGAATGTGAACGTGAATGTGAATGTGAACGTGAATGTGGATATGGATGTGGATGTGGATGATGATGAGGAAAAACCCATGTCACGACAGCTGACTGCCATTGCGACAAGCAAGAGTAACAAAAATAACAAAAGTGCCAAAATAAATAAATTAAATTGTTGAAAAATGTAGCAAGTTTTTATACCCTGTACACATTGCAAATGTGTAACAAAGGGTATAATGTTTTTGTGGAAATGTTAGGAAAGGGAAACATTATGCAGAGTATATATATTATTAAAATCAGCTGGATTAGCCATGTCCCTCTGTCTGTTTGTCTAAGTGGAACGCCTTTTATATTGGAGCGTTGAAATTTGTATAAAGATCGGACCATAAAGTCCGAAAATAGCCAAGAACGAATATCCCATAATTTGAGGCGAAGGCAAGATGAAGCACAACAAGAGGAAAGCTGGAACACTTATAACAGCAGCTCGGCACGGGATTCAGGGTATCTCCAAGTCGAGCAATGTTGACACGAGCAATCTTGTTTCTTTTTTCCCCGCTTTAACCTCGCATGTTGCATACGAAATCGAAATGGAAACGAAAATGAAAACGAAACTTGCCAAAGTTGATTTGCTGCACGTGTGAGTCGTCGTTGGCAGAAAGGACATGGAAAAGGAACTCGCTCACGCGTGCACTCATTAGGTATATGGATTCAATTATCGTCTATTCCACCACAGCCGAAGAGCACGTCTCTAGGTCGCAAACAATCTTCTACTCTGTTTATTATCATCGAACATACTTAGTACATTTGATTAGTTGATTAAGTGCACGTAAATAAATTCAACTTTATGTAAGTGTTATGTAATTCGAGTAGAAATAAATAAATGAAAGTTTTGAAAATTATCATTATAAATGAAAAACATAAATTTCTGTTAATCAACATGTTTTCATAACGTTCAATCATATATATAAATCCTTCATTGTATTTGTTATATTCAACATAACATTGCGTTTACACTATGTTAAACTCATAATGGTAACTGTTAACAAAACGCTGTTCTGCAAATAACATTTCATTGCTCAGCAATGGCAAGCTTTTTGATCCCTCACTCGTTCTTTTGGCGATACTTTGCGAAATCAAGGTAATCAACATTCTGTATGCGAATTTAGTCAACAACTCAATACTTAACATACATTTGAAGCAGCACTTAGATTGTGATTCGTTTTTCAACTGTAGATGGATTGTGAGCGAAATTGTTTTTCGGAAACACAAGCGCTCAACAATTCATAATAATTGTGTTTTGCTGCTTGCCACGTCAACTAATTAAGTCAATTTATCATTAGCCTGCACAATTTCTATGCAGCTACCCATCTGCTATTACCATTACCCTCACCATTGACATCTTGGCCTCGCCGTTGTCGTTGTTGGCGTCGTCGTCATCTCTAATGGTAGCTCGTTAAATTTATTGCGCATACGCCCCCGTGTACCTGGAAGCGTTGGCGGCGATTTGTGTGGAACTTCACGAGCTGCTTTAAATGTTAAATGCGAAAATTACGGCGCACGTGCCGCAGCCATTGAATGCGAGTGCGACTGCGACTTTGACTTCGACTGCGCCTGACAGCCGCCCACACACACCACTCATACACACACACACACACTCACCACGCACACACACACACTTATACGGGGCGTGTCATTGTAGAAGCATTGCAACCTGGCAGCCTCTTGCTTTTGACGGCAAACAAATGCTTTGATATTTATTGCCAGCCAGTCAGTTAGCCCGTCAGTCAACCCGCCTGACACACTGCGTCATCCTGCGGCGCCCCAAAGACAAAGCTAGCGACAGAGTCGAAAAAGGAGACGAAATCGTAGTCAAAGTTGGAGTTGAAGCCAAAGTCAAACCCAGGATTCGGCATTGCCTATGCTGTGTTATTTATGTGGGCGCAGTGGGTGTGCCAGATTTAAGTGTGGCCAGTTCGACCTAAAACAGAATGTGAGAATGAACACACTGACACACAGACACACATTAATGCACATATCGTTGGGCGTAAATCCATAAATTTCAGCTATATTTTTCACTTAAGTCTAGATTCGAAATAAAAATAAACTAGCTTGCCTTTAAGTAGACAGACAAAGAGAGAAAGAGCGAGGGGAATTTTTAATTTTTAACTCCTTTAAAAGAAAATATGCAAAAAGCTTTTTCTTATAAAAGATAAAATACACTCGATAATTCACAGTTTGGAACAATTTATGTTTTGGCAACAAAGGCAAAAACATTTTTGAAAATTCTTATAAAATCACAAGCATGGTGATATTAATTAATGAATACCAATGCATTAGACAACATTAGAAGACATTAGAGCTATTTTCGTACACACATTCAAGGCGTATGCAACTATGAGTTCATTATTCGAGAATTTACTCGAAAAAGCTTGAAAGAAGAAAGTAATTGAAGAACTTAATATTGAAACTTCTCTAACAAAGCTTACTTTAAAGTTGATATGAACTGGCAATCATAAGAAGATGAACCTATGCATATCATCAGGTTAGCTGCAGAAAAGGAAGACTTACTTGGATAGAAACAGACATCATGTCCAGATAAGGCACATATATACATGTTTGTGTACATGTTACGTAAGAAAAAAAGAACTTTAACAAACTCTGATTCAAAACGTTTTGGCCGCTGGAACGGGGTTGGGTGAAAGATAAACCGACAAGTGTGAAAAGTTCATGGCAAACGATTATAAGAAACCTTTCTCTCTCAATAATATTCGAGCAGGATAAGCACAGTTTCAAGGACCTGCACATATCCCGTGCCTTTCAAATTAGCAAATAAGCAAAAACTCATTGGTTGAGTTTGTTCGGCTTCAAAATCCCCTGTACTCCCCGGTCAATAAAATATTTTGGTTCAAGGACAACACTGTGAACACTTTATAATAGATGCATTTGTGTATAATACACAATAGCGAGAGAGAGAGAGAGAGAGCGAGAGGGAGAGAGAGAGGTATCTAAAAGTGAAATATTTCTAATATGTGATAAGCTCGTTCTGCGTAGGGTATAGAAGAACATAAATCCACTCGGTTAGTCGTCCTGCTCAAGAGTATAAGAGCTTTATCTGCTCGGACATGGCTTCTGCTGCATTCATTGACCCACAATCAATATACTCTTGCGCTTACCAATAGCTGCAGGATATGAAAATATGAACAGGGGTATTTGCATGGAAGCTTTATTTATGCTTGAAATTTTAAGAAGAAGAAAAAGCACAGTAAATTATTGCTAAGTAAACTCTCATTCTCAATTGCTACTTGAAACATTATTCGTGTTGCCAAACAATTTTCAAATAATGTATTGACATACTTGCAGTACTTTTAGCTGCCCTTTCAAGTGCACAATATCAGCTTAGCACAATTGTCATTAAATGATTGAACTTTGACGAAGAGAAACTCAAATACCGACTGCGCCATACTCTGTTACCAGAAAACCAACAGCTTAAATAGTGGAAAATCATTGGCCCCAAGAATGTCACCCTTCTCATGCTGTGGCTTCACATACTGAGTCATCAGTGGAAAAACTCGGTATTCCAATAATCCATAGGTTACCTGATCGGATTAGGATCTCCAGTAAATAGTCGTGTCAAGCTCGATGTTCCAATAATCCATAGGTTACCTGATCGGACTTGGCTCTCCAGTATATGGTCGTGTCAAGCTCGGTATTCCAATAATCTATAGGTTACCTGATCGGACTTGGCTCTACACTATATAGTCGTGTCAAGCTCCAGCCGTTCTGGGCGCCTGCACAAAACCAATATAGACATTCTCCACTGTAAGGGAGCAGAGTATAAACCGATTTTATATAGTTGAATAAAGCTCGTATTTGTAAAACGTGCAAATGGAAAACGATGATAGCTCGCTTATCAGCTTGAACTTTTATAGAAATACCTGAACGAATTATCCGGCATCGCCCGGGCCGAATAAATAGTGCAGAAAATGTAACTGACAACAAAATTGCTTAAAACTTTAAAAGGTTTTGTGTTTGCGTTTCTTACTTGCACAAAAAAAAAAAAACGAATGACATTATAATAAATAAACAATAAACAATTTTAGCCAGCGACCAATACTTAAGCCTCGTCACACGTTCGCAAATGTCTAAAGTAGGTCCAAAAGTAAATCGAATGATTCAATGTATAGATATATATTTATAAAGCGTTTAGTGGCTTTTAGTGAGCTCTTAACAGTGCTTGGGCACTAATTAGATAATTCAAAATTTTCGTGCATTTTTGAATCGTCCAAACGAGCAGTTGTAGGAGCTGTAGGAGAGGGGACTGCTGCCGGTCTGTCGACAGACCTTTTAACCCTTATCATATAAATCGCCAGAGCTGACTGGTATGATGGGTGTAGGGGCTTAGGGAGTTAGCGGGAGGGTGGGTTAACAGCGCACTAACGGGTCACGCTCGAATTGCCCTTGGCAAGCATTTTTGGTATTTTGGTAATTTGGTGTTTTTGGCTTTGGCTCTCGCTTTGCTTCGCTGGGGCTTGGCTTGGTTTGGTTTGGTTTGGTTTGGTTTGGTTTTGTTGGGTTTGTTTTGGATTGTTGCTCTCGGCCAGCAACGAAGTGGCGGCGCTTGGTCCGTTAGCCGTGTTATTATGTGCATCCTGTGCGTTTGGGCCCTGTAATTTATTTATGGCCACATAATAAATCTGTGCATAAGACATTGCCAGTCCAGCGGTCAGAGAAGCAAAGGGAACGACTCTCGACTCTGCTCGGCGGCGGGCCGTACGTTTTTGTCCGGTTTTCCTTGCGTTTTCTGCTGGTTGCGCTGTATCTTTTAATGTTTTCCTTTCTCTTTATGCTTTATTGCAGTGTCATTTGCGCAAACTGTTGTTAATAGCCATGCGGTGACACTGGAAACCTCTCGCCCGGTCTCCGAACTCCCTCTCTGCTATTGCCGCGGCAACAGCAGCGGATCAACTGCTGAGCTTCATGCAGCTAAAGAGGGTATACACAATTTCACATGTTATATGCAACATGTTTGAAGAAAGGCATCCATGCTAGCTTAAGCAGCTATATATAATATAGCGAATGGATAATTGTAAGTAGATTACGTTATTAGATTAATAGAGACAAGTGAGAAACCGAGCTATTGTTTGTTAATCGAAGAGCATCTGATCCGGCGGCTTGGCTTTCAAGTGAACTGACAGGCAGCGACACCAAAATCAATAACGAGCCTGGCTTCAGTTTTGCTTAGTCAGTTGTTGAGTGCCAACAAAGTGTTAGCTGTTATGGGGCAGGCGGGCGGGCTACTCAGACTGATAACGACAAGTACTGCGGAATCAACAAGCGTAACTCATGCGGTCGCCTGCAAATGCCTTTGAGCAGTGTCATTCGGTTTCTAATCATCATTTCAACCATCATCATTATCATTAAAATATACGTTGTTTGAATTGGGGCACGCTTCGCTGGCCATTGGAATACAATATGCCCCGATCTGTTTAACACTGGCCGCTTGCTTTAGCTCTACTTAGCCTCAAATGGCAGAAACCACAATTAATGGCCATTTGCCACGCCCATGCGCAGACATTATCAGTGTGTTTTGTGAATAGTTAATGCATAGTTTTGCTTCACATGGATACAGATACAGACAAGAGAGTATATGAGTTGTCCCATATTGATCAAAAGTTTCCCATCTGTTCAAAATCGATGCTCGAGACAATGGCTCGCATTTAGTTTGGCTTTGTGAATGTAAAATTTTGGCAAAGAACCAGACTTTGGTTTGTCACAGTCTTCCCATTAGATATAAAGCAGATTAGTTTAGAAAACTTTACAAAATAGCTCGTAAGGTTTCGATTTTTTCGTTTATCAATATAATCAATATCACCTTAGCTCGTTGACCTGATCAGCAATATACATATATACTTCAAAGGGTCAGCTCGCGAATGTTCGGTTGATAACAATTTACAAATACTTATAGCTACACTATGCAACAGAATTCAATATCTTGTTACTGATATAAATCTAATCGGTATTAATATTTATTAATATTCACAAAATTATAGCTTTCTAGTTCCTAATAACAAACTATATAGTTAAAAATATTTAGAAGGCAAGCGTTTCTTGTGAAGTATGTAAGATAAACAATATCAAAAGCTGTCGCTAGCTGTAAAATCTATAATAT
The DNA here is from genome assembly GCA_037075305.1 of Drosophila kanekoi. Taxonomy (NCBI): domain Eukaryota; kingdom Metazoa; phylum Arthropoda; class Insecta; order Diptera; family Drosophilidae; genus Drosophila; species Drosophila kanekoi. The sequence continues at coordinate 9,066,829 of JBAMCE010000451.1, read as the reverse complement.
GATGTTAGACAGTGTTTTGTTAATTACACAAATACGCAGTTGATCGCCTAATCCAATAGATCCAATTGAACATTATTGTGTACCAAAAAATACCCTGTAGCTGGCTTTAAGCCTAATATATTCGTATATTTTGGAAAATTTGAAAGCTGCGTCTTAAACATTCCTTCAAAGTTGATGAAAAATAAGGTTTAATTGAATTAGCTGAAAAATCAAGAGTATTCCAACTCGATATCAGGGTGGAAACTATAAAGAATACATCACAAACTATACAATTTATATACATACACTCATGGCAATCATACTTATACATATATATATACCCATGGAGTCGGAGCGATAAGAGCTATCAACTCAGCACTACTGCTAAAATGCCCTATAAAACAAGCTGAGCTGAGGCAGAGGCCATAGTACCTTGAAAATTGTCATGATGAAATTGTTTAACGCCGTGATTTTGGGTTTAGCCGTTGTTGGCCTCACGTTCCAGGACGTAAAAGCGAGTTGTGAACTTACAATTCTTTCACCTACGCCGCAAATAGTAACACATTTTGGATCGAAGCATTTGGTCAGCGAGTCTGCATCGCCATTAAGCCGAGATGACGGTGAAACAGTTGATCTTTATTGTGCCAGTGGATTTAAAACACATAGCAGGTATATGGAGTATATCTGTCTTTCTGGCTGTAAATATTTGTCAATGAATTTATTGTGAATTCAGTTACTATGGAGATTACGAACACAAAAGCCACCACCTTAAATTGACTTGTGACTCATCCAGTTTTTGGTACGCAAACGCAAGAACTAATAAAATGCGAATTGATACGCTTGAATGTTTGGGCCCCCAAGTGTCCAACATGTATGAGAGCCGCCTGTCTATGCCGGACTGCAATGGATACATGAGTCTCGTTGTTGGCCAGGACTTTGGACCACTCGGCTCATTGAAAAGCGCTGCCATGTGCTATGACATTATTAAGCAACAGTTAAAGTATGTCAGCTACACGGCATATCCAGAAAAAAAAAAAGTTCTTGAAAAGGTAAATGCAGCTGCGATATAGACGCAACATATTGGAATCAACCGTATCTCATTTACAGACACAGGCTGGCCAACTCAACGAATTGGGTCTAGATATTGGTGTTACTTACAGTAAAAGTCTCTTCAAGCCGTTCAGGTAAGCTCTTCGACTGGGTAAGGAAATACATGTTTGGGGAAAATAAATTGATAGGAATATATGTAAAAGATTATATATATGTATATTCACGCTGAATGCGTTAAAAATCGGTAAATACGAAGACCCTCTTCGACCGAAGCTATATGATTTAATGGTCCCATCCGGCACATGTGTTGACTCCCACAGAGAGACGGACATGTGCAAAGTTTCAAGACGATAGCTTCACAACTGAGGTACAGACATAAGAATAGTCGACTGTCGACTCAGCTGTTAACACTGATCAGAAATATATGTTTCCTGATATGCGTTTAACGTTGCATGACAACATTATGAGAGCATTAAAAAAGCATGGCATTCAAAAGGGTAAGGTTAGAAGAAAAATGTTTGGAAAAATGTTCGGATCTACATACATATATACAAAGTATAGATATCTATATGATATAGGTGTCAGATTCGACAAATATACAGCCATCTGCAAAAGGAGGGAAGAAAGTATATGCAAAGGTATAAAAAAGAATGGAAATGGCAAAGTAATGTTAGACTTTTTGATTAAAAAGATGCAATCAGATAAGGCATAACGATTTGTAGGATAAACGCTTAAAAGCGCCATCTATGGCTTAGACGGACAACTTCTACTATTCACTTACTTGCAGTGATTTGACCATCAAAGAGGCTTTCAGCAAGGACAAACAACTGAAGGCACTTTTTGGTCAGGAAACCTTTGAGTATACTAACCTGATACAGGACGAGGCTTTTACCAGGGATCTATCAGGGTTTGAGGAAATGCTAAGCATTGTCTGGCTGCGCGCCCTTCGTACCGGTAACTGGCGGCATCTACTTAACGCCCTACAGACAGCCAGCATTAATGCCAAGTATGATGTCCGTGTTGGTGTCTCCGGTGTCGTTGGCCTGCCAATGCTGCAATCCTGCAATGAGAGTCGCACACTGACCATCGAACTGGATTCGGGAGATACCCTCTCCGTGCCGGCTCACATCTGGGCACATGTGCGTGCTTTGGAGCCAACGGTGAATGGCACAGATGAGTTTGTAGTAGTGGCCCACAATTCCCCCTTTGTAAGTGAATATCGAGAATTGGAACAATCGAATCTGAATTAATCTATCTCGCTTCCAGTTCACCAGCAGTGAGCGGGAGGGCCTGTGCAAGAGCATGTGCAATGAAGTGCCATGGCTGAAGAACAGCCTCTTTAGCAAACTTCAGCACTATCCCGTCTATGGCCTGGTCCAGTGTTGTCGCCTTAAGGATGTTAAGGACAAATTAGAAAATTTTCCCAAGCGTATCGAACCGCCACAGCTCCTGACATGGCTGGTGAATATGGAGACCACTACCGAGTCTAATGCCAATGAAGACATCGAGTCTTGGTATCCATGGTATGGTCCATATTACTGAAGTTGTCACGAATTACACAAGCAACCTCGACATTATTTGCATTTTGAATATTAATCATTTGATACGGACAACGCCGGGTAATTTCATCAATTTCATAAAGGCACATAACTTGAGATACATTTATGTATACGAAGATTGAATGCTTGCACAGCCGAGTACAGTGTATCTTATTGGCTGCCACCGACCTCGACTAGACGTACCCTTCTTTTATTATTGGCCTAAATACCCGTTAAGTTTCGATTGGACAACAGTTGCGCTTTTTTTTTCTTCTTTTTTTCCTTTTTTGGATTGAATGGCTACTTTGAGTCATTCGGTTGGGCGATTAGTTTGGGTCAAATCATCGATTATTGCGGCCACTTTGTGTGACTGAAGGCGATTTAATTGCCAGAAGCCACAAAGTGGGCTGGCAAACAAATTTATGATATTAGTTCCATTCAGCTGAAAGCTGTAAGCGTTAAGCGAGCGAAAGCCCTGAAGGACAACAACAACAGATTGTTGTCAGCCCTGAATCTGGCATGTGACAGGTGACAAATGCGTCAAAGTCCGCATTGCCCCGCAATGCACATCAGGTGGCAACAAATAGTTTATATGGTTTTTAATTAATTCTGAAGTAACAATGAAAAGCCAATTAAACAAAGAACGAGCAAGCGCGGATATCTTTGGCACGCCGAAGACCCAATACCCTTCTAGACATCTGCCGGATCGTTTTGGACATATGAATCGATATAGTGGTTCGATCGGGCCAGATCCGACATGTGTTCTGACTGTTACAGAAAAACGGAACTGAACAGAGCTTCAAAACGATTGCTTTAAAACTGAGAGTCGACTATGGCTGGCGCGACCCAGCTGTTGACACTGATCAAGAATATGGTCTAAACTTTCTAGGATCAAATATGTCTGCAGCTATGCGTTACACATTTGATGACAAAATATGAATACCCTTCACAAGGGGGAAACAACAAAACGTTTCCGGTTTGCCTATAGACCTGCTAAGGTGTTTAGCTTTTTCGGCCGGAATATCTGTTGTTGCCTCTCATATTCTCGCCTTCCTCATGAGTCGGCGGCGGGTATGACGAGTTCTTGATAAGATTTATGCATATGTGTCAGAATATTTAATAAAATAAATCAAAACTACAATATGATCAATGCTGATAAATGAAGGTTACATCGATTGATGCTTGTGAGAGAGCAGAAGCGTGGGGCTCGGCCCCATTTAAATCAGGCATACATATCATTTGTATACTTTTGCCAGGTAAACGAACTCGCGGTGACATTTTAACACTCGTGAAATCGATTGCAACTTCGACTTTAAACTCTCGTATAAGCGGGCTTCAAATAAATTGTTATATGTATTCTTTTATGTATATTATATTCCCGTGAGACATCGGTTAGGTGACAAACTTCCCCACGGATCGATCCAAAAATATTTAGACCACACCCACTGAGCGCTTGGCACAATCGATATGCCCAGCTGTTATTGGAGTGAGGGGAGAGTATGCGAGTAGTTGCCATTGCCTTTAGAATGTTAGGGTATTTGGCTTCGGTTAGGTGTTAATTGAACTCTCGCTCTCTCTTTTATTATTGTTCGGTCTATGTTTCGGGCACGTTTCGTGCTTTCGTTTGTTCGTTTGTTCGTTTGTTTGTTTATTTACTTTAATGCTTGATTTATGCATCGCAGCTAAATGAGAAACCACTTAGGCAGCGCGTCCTGTGCTATTCTGTTGCTGTCCTGACCCGGTTCCGGTTGTCGGCACTTGTGCATAATTTAAATGCCTCAAGCTTATGTCGGGCGAAGGGGCACGGTGGGGGGTGACGTCCCCAAACAGCCCACCGCTTAATCAAATGTACTTGTAATTCCTATAATATAACTTTAACAATTTGTTGTTGTTCTTCTTTTTTTCGCTCGCAAAATTCATTGCATACCCAGGCGCACACACTCAGTTGCGAGAGGGGAGAAGGGAGAGGCAACTGATTTTGGGGCTTGGGACTTCGACGTTTTACGACTTCATTTGGCGTTACGTGATATACCAAATAATGAAAACCCGCAGCGGCAACTAAAAAGCAACAGCGTAAAACTGCCACTGAACAGAGAGGGCGTTGCGTAAACAGTCGGCCGAAAGGGGGAGAGAGGGGGTGTACGCTTCCGGGCGTTTGGTGTCGTGGGTCGGTCGGATGTTGAGGCCGGTTAAAGGGAATTTAAGTAAAACATAAACGCAAACGGAAATAGCCAAAAAATTTAGCGATTTCTGGCACGCGACTTTACACGCAGGCAGCAACAGCAACAACAACAGCTAGAATAGCGGCAACGCCAGCAGGTGTTTGGTGGGTGTATGCGTGTGCGTGTGTGTGTGTGTGTGTGTGTGTGTGTGTGTGTGTGTGTGTGTGTGTGTGTGCGTGTGTTTGTGTGTGTGTAGCACAGTGACACACAAGCCGGCTGCATAACAATAACAACAACAACAAAAGGCCAAAAACAAACACACAGAAACAAAAATGTGCACAAAGCGCAAAAGAAATACACAAAAAATAAAGTACGAGTGCACAAGGTGAGTATGCTCGACTAGCAACTACCCTACGCCTTAAGCATACATCTTGCGAACTTTTTTCACTATACACACATGCACAGGCACACCAACACACACATAAGCTGTGCCGTGCTTGTCCCAAAATTGGCATAAAAAGAACATTTTTCCAATTCCTTAAAATGTTCTTTTCTAAGATTTTGAGAACACATTGAATAACGTCGGTATTTGAAGTCCGTTCGCCAGGCACAAGGCTCTACCTCATGTTTTGACATCATATATACTTCACCTGTATTCGAACTCCGAATATAATAGGTACCTCCATACCCTATTTGTTACATCTTCACTGGATATAGGGTATACAAATATACCGGCAAAAAACTAAAAGCAGACACGAGACAATTGACAAAGAGAGCGAGACTGAAAGGAGTGACAGAGAGAGAAAGAGAGAGAGACAGAGACAGAGAGAGAGAGAGAGAGAGAGAGAGAGAGAGAGTGAGAGAGTTGGGCGTAAGTGTGGCACTGTAGGCGTGGCTGCCGTTGGGGGCAAAGAAAAAGCGGAACACAGCCAAAATGTAGAAAGAAGAAGCCAAATTGCCAAAACGGGGGCGTTCACGAAGTGCGTGGGAGCCGCATAAACGCGACGAATAATAAACAGGAAATCGTAAAAGAAATCGAACGTTAAAAGTTCAATTATGGATAAGCCCGCAGAGTCCGAATGGACTCGTCCATCGACTTCTTATCGAAGCAGACAACAATTTGATCTGCAAATTTTCTGCTGCGTTTTACATCCGTAACCCAGTGTAACAGCAGCTTTTATATATAACCATAAGTAATTTTATTTATGAGGCTCATTTTGAAATTCAAGAAATGTCATCTTAACCTTTGAGCTAGCTTATCGATATGTTATCGACTCGGACGAATGCGATAATCACCCTCATACTGCTCGCTTATGTTTAAAGATTAATATACCCTACTCCAGAGAAACTCTTTTTTTGCCCGATCGGGATCTCGTCAGAATATTTCTAATCCGATATTCAATAGTTGCTTTGACCAGTTGCGAATTGTGGCGATAATTTTTAGCATCGCATAGTTAAGAATTGGATTTAGAAATTGTATCTCGCTGCAGTCACGGCTCCAGTTAAGCATTTAGAAGGAACGAAAACAAATGAAAAATCATTGAAATTTTGGCTTTGGAGCAACTGGCACTACGCCCGGCAACTGTGTGGCCCCCACGGGCTACACACAGATCCCCTCTGCCCGCTGTGCAAAGTTCGCAGTTCCCGTCACGCCCGCAACGTAAAGCGGCGCGTGCTCGGCTGCAATACAACCTCACACAAATGCACACACACACACAAACACACACACAAACACACACACACACAGACACAGACACATAGACAGAGTAGGTAAGCGCGATACGGGATTCATGATGTTTTCTGTTTGCCTTCTTCCTTTGTGGGGTTGGAGGGGCTTGAGTTTTCTTTTGCTTTTCTTTTTTCGGGGCACATGTACCGCTATTTTCATTCGTATTCAGTTGAGAAAGGTATTAAACCGGAAAAACACGTTGCACATCGATGTATTCCCTGGTGGCCGCCAGCGCCAGCGCCACCAACACCCCTGCCCCTCGCCAGGTTCAGCGACGTCGGCAGCATCAGCTTCAGCTGCGGCACGTGTATTTACGTAAAGTCGTCGACACGAATGGTGGCGGCATCCGCAGCTCTGCCACCTGAGTGACCAGCACGATGGTTGTACGTTGTATTGGATCAGGCGGAGGGGCTGTGTTGTTTGTATGGTAGCACGGCGGGCCAGTTTGGGAATGTCACCAAAATCAAGTGAAATTACAGAAGCAAAGTGCAGAAGCAGGCCTGTGGAGAAGTTAATTAAAAGTGAGCCCAGCGTAGAAATTAGTTAATTAATATTAAATTCAATTTGAAGGCGCTGAGCTGGACCTACAATTAGGTTATCAAATGAGCGCCTCGAGTCCAAGTCACTCGTTCGCACGTGACACCATTAAAGCCAAGTGAAACGTGGCCCATGACTTGGCCAAGAAACCACATCGAGCGGCATTTCGTGGGGCTGGGCGCTTTTGCATGTATCAAAGGCATCCATCAATCCATTGAGATTGGGCGTAGCCTAAGGAAAACCTGACTGTGTCTAAAAAACGAAAATATATATATATACATATTCCTAATGGCGTTTTGTAAACATTCGCAAGTACATTTGTGAGCTCGTTTCATTCGATTGAATAATATGAATGTACCAAATGCTCTTGAAATGTACCAAATGCGAGTCAAACGAGTTTGCGACAAACGATCTGCAAACGATCAAACACGAGCGAAGGAAGCACTTAATTACCATTCGAATATTGAAATTCGTTGGCAATAAGATATTTGATTATATTCGATTTCAAATATCCTTAAAGTCTGCTGAGTACTCGCTGGCATTGGAGTTTTGATCTCATACGAGCTTAAGCGAATGTTTCAAATGCAGCTCAATGCGAAGCTATGCAAAAACTGAGTGCAGCATTTGATTACCATGGATTGTACTTAGTATTCAAATTAGCGACACGAGATTTAATTATATTCGATTTAAAACGATTAACTTACAAATTAAATATATAAATAGTTTGAGTTTTGATCCCATACGAGCTAAAGCGAATGTTTCAAATGCAGCTGAAATCGAAGCTATGCAAAAACTGAGTGCAGCATTTGATTACCATGGATTGTACTTAGTATTCAAATTAGCGACACGAGACTTACTTATATACGATTTAAAACGATTAACTTACAAATTAAATATATAAATAGTTGGAGTTTTGATCCCATACGAGCTTAAGCGCATGTTTCAAATGCAGCTGAAATCGAAGCTATGTAACGAGCGAGAGCGCAGTCAAACTTTTGAATATTCCAACTTGAGTCTGCATCGACGTGAAATGTGAAATGCTAAATAACTCAAATTCAATTAACTTGCATCTGTTGGCAATCGCATTGCAATCAATTTGTTGTTATACACCATGCAGAGTTAAATCATAAACATGGCCAACAAGCACATCTGGTCGACGGCGGAACATGACACATATCGAAGTATGTAGGTTTTTCCGACTTCCAATTATCATTTCTTTTTGGGTTCCACATTTTGTTTTACCACAAATGTTGCATTAGTTAAATAAATGTGGAGACGTTGTTCTGGCAAAAATAATCGCCAGAAAATAAATTTGTTTTTCATTTAAGCATCTATTGTACATGCCAAAGCAAAACAACCCCAATTTGTTGCATGTTTGAAATTTCATTAATTTGATTTGTTCGAGCAAATATTTGAAATGTTGCGAGCGTTAACCTTGTATCCGGCTTTAAGTTGTCTCTGGCTATGCAAGAAAATGGCAAGGATTGAATAGTTTTATTTTGTTAACCACATTGCTGTGGGCCATCGATCAACAATCAATCAAACGACAAATTGCAACTGCATCGCCATCTAATACGTGTAGTGCTCGATGCATACATCAACCCATCATGGTTGGCATAAGTTTCAAATATACATATATACACATGTATGTACACTTAGCCAAGCGAACCCGGCAGCCTGTGGCTTTAGCTATTTGTTTATTGGTTATCCCTACGGCAACACCTTTGGCTCCGGCCTTGCGTCTCCGCCTGCGTCGATATGCACTCTTGGTCTCTTAATTTCATTTACAATTCAGCTGCAACGTAAATTTGCAATTTTACATACATTTTCGTATAATATTAAACCTTGTGGGCCACTGGCTAAATTTCGAATTACAATCCATAACAAGAAAATCGCAAGCGGCCGAAGGAAGACGAATTCCAAATGCTCTAGCGCATAGAAACGCATTGCGACAAGATCAATTGTATATTCCACACGATTCCACACGCCATTGTGAAATATTGGTGGAAAACGGATCTTTTCTTTATAGATTCAGAAAATGATGTTTCAAAGCACGGACGAAGCCGGGTAATAGTCGCATGTAAAGCCCATGGCCCATGATGTAAATCATTTTCAAGCTATACATTGTCGTAGTAGAAGTAGAAGTTGTAGTTCCTAAGTAGCTATAAGCAACAGCCATATGATTACAATCGATTGGCCTAACGAATTTGTTGCTGGAACAAGCAAAGTCTTCACTAAGACCCCTAATACAATGAAGACAGACCAGGCAAACAAACAGAGCCTTAGAAAGCTGATCTTGCTGAAAAGGATAATAAAGATATAATCAGCAAAGACTTTGCCTAAATCATAATACCCCAGACTTGAGTAGTGTATAAGAACTCAAATTGAAAAAGCCAACAACAGGAACCGCAAAACGAGTAGCTACGTTGAAAACGATTTTCATAAAATAACCAGCAAATACAATATATATATATATAAATGTATGTTTGTCGATATAGAGGCAAACGATTTGTAGTAAAATGTTTACAGCAATTTATAGCACTTATGCGGGGAATACGAGTACGCTGGCCAGATGTCCAGATGGCCCATACAACTGTGCTGTGCAGTTGGCAACACAGACAAAAGTTAAATTAAGTCCAATTTACAATTCTTGTCGAAGACAATATGCGCAGAGCGTGGGAATGCGAACAGCTCTATATGACTTAAATGGTTCACAGTGAATGTTAGTTGGGCTCAACCGGCTCAAATGTCGTTCAGACAGTCACAACACCACAATTAATTGAGTTATGACAGTTGAACTTGAAATGCATTTGACTTGCACGGACTTCTTGATTGGCAATATGTCAATTCAATTAGTTCAGCAAGTCTGGCAAATTGATTCACGAAGGGAGAAACGGCTCCAAAGTGGTTCAAAGTTAAGAACTTCCTGGGCAAGATTTGAAAAAATGAATCGCAGGCTGCAGAATATTCCATGTACAGAGACTTAATCCCATTCCCATTTGTTCGAGTGACAGAAAACAAATTTAAGATTGATTCAAATGCATTCACTTATTCACAAACCATACTTAATTGAATCACAGAACGGTCAAAATGCGGAGCTGTTAGTTATTCAAATGAACGAATCAGTCAAGAAAACCTTTGAGCAAACCCTACTTAAAGTCAATCTTTACTTTTTATATCAACCAACTACTAGCTCGCATTCATATTTGTTAAGAAACATTTATAAAACTGGCTCTTTGTTGCATTTCAATGAACTAGTTCGGCGACGATCTGAATGTGGTTCGCTGAATTGAATCACAGAACGGTCAAAATGCGGAGCTGTTAGTTATTCAAATGAACGACTCAGTCAAGAAAACCTTTGAGCAAACCCTACTTAAAGTCAATCTTTACTTTTTATATCAATCAACTTCTAGCTCACATTCATATTTGTTAAGAAACATTTATAAAACTGGTTCTTTGTTGCATTTCAATGAACTAGTTCGGCAACGATCTGAATGTGGTTCGCTGAATAAATTGTAGAACTAATTTAATTACTTCAACTTTTATAAGTGTGTACGTATGTCAGGGGTAAAGGGTAAAGGTGTTTAATGGCAATTAAAGAGCATTTGGCATTCGAATTTTGTAAAATTTAGTTTCCTTTTTTTTTTGCTCTTTTCTCCAGAGCTGCAAACTGGGCCTAGCATCTAGGCTGTGCCTTAGACGGCAAACAAGTTGTGACGGGCAACAACAACTGCTACGAGTGACACTTGTACTCCAGTGTGTGTGCGTGTGTGTGTGTGTGTGTGTGTGTACTGTTGTGTGTGCATTATTTAGTTTCCGTGCCATATACGAAGCAAGAAAAAAGCGCCCAATGCTTTTGTTCACTTGTATTTTGTTTACATTTGTTGTTGTTGTTGTTGTTGTGTGTGCAATTGTTGTTATTGCATTGAATATTTGTTGTTCAATTTTATTGCAAAACTAAAGCAAGCGGACTTTGCTGCTTCGTTTGTGAATGCACAGGGATAATCAAAGGGCTTTGCGCAGCATGCACACGAAACGATGTCCTGTTTGTGTGTGTGTGTGTGTGTGTGTGTGCATGTAGTCGTGTAGCTAACAATGTGCACACACACATACAAGCAATGGCATATCTTTATATTTGGTCTACACAGTCGTCCAATAGCTGTCATAAATATTTAAGTTCCATTTAAAAAAGTTGCATTAGAAATTTCACACGGCGCTTTCCATTAAACTAAAGATACACAAATGACGCCCAAGACCCGTCCATACAACCCGATCAATAAAAATAACCAATTAATCTGGAAGAAATTCAAAATTAAATGCAGTTTTTAAAAATGGCGAGATATGAGGATTGAATGCCCTTGGAAACACTTGCCTGACGGCTTTGACGATAGGTGAAAATAGTGAAGATCCTAAAAGCTGAATCTGACGAAAATGCCTTGGAAGACAGTATATTGCGCCATAAAAGATATACGGTATAATGTTAGTCGAAGTTAGTCAAAATATCTTCAATAACAAAAGAGTTTTCCCTATGGCCGATATTTCCACTGTGACCTAGTGGGCCGAGGTTCACGAGCTTTGGCATAAATGCAAGGAGCATAATGAAACTGACGCATCTCGAGCTTGGCCCAGATATCTGCATAAAGAAGATGTGTTCTCTTATGAGATCACATTTCATGAGAAGAGTAGAGTACCTTCTCCCTGGATACAAAAAACTGTACATACAGATAATGTGTCATACAAGTGAATATATATGCATAAAGACGTTCAACAGCTTGAGTACATTTCATAGCTGGCTTCTTTGCATACATCTAATATTTGATCTGCTAAATCGTGTTTAGCCCTGGTTGACTGATTGTTGACCAAATTGTAAGCCGCGAGGACAACATATCGGAAATATGATATGTTCCCAGTTAGTCTGTTTGGTAGGAAGGAGTACTCGGTAAGACGGACCTGTAAGTATTCCAACCACAATTTGGTGGCTTACCATCCGATCGACCGCAAACTTATTCATGGACAGTTCTTTCACACAATTCGGAAAATCCTCACATATTAGTTGGCGAATGTGGGTCAAATGCTGCTTGAGCATTTTCGGTTTCGGCTTAGTCCGATCGGATTCAAACGTATTTACTAGTCTCTGCATCCTCCATTTTAACGAAAAATCTACCCCGCGGCTGAGAAATGGGGACCTATGATAGGGCAAGGGAAAGGGGAAAGACTCAAATTTGGAATAATATCTGGTTCTGACTATTCAATCAACATGCTCAGAATTTTGTTTAAGTCGACGTCAATTGCTGGACAGCAAGGCAATTTCTGCGACCTCCCAAGCAGCTTTTGGCCATTGGCTTATATAAATTTCATTGCCGTTTAGAGCAGGGTGGAGATTAAAAACTAAAGGTTTTACCTGTCTAAAGGTGTGTGCTTGTGTGTGTGCGTGCGTGTGCGTGTGTGTGTGTGCGTGCGTGTGTGTGTGTGCGTGTGTGTGTGTGCGTGTGTGCGTGTGTGTGCGAGTGTGTGTGTGTGTGTTTGTGTGCTTGTCTAATTGTTGTAAACTTTTGCATTGTGTGCATTGATTCAATATTTATTTGCTATTTCGAGCTATTTTTCGCATTGTGTTTCGTGTTCGTTGTTTTTGCAGTTAGCTGGAAAAAGTTTATTTTGCCTTCGACCTGTCGCTCGTGTGCTCTTTAATTACTCTCAAAGCTGTAATTATGTATGTTTGCCAAATAAAATGTTGTTCGAGCATTCTGTTTATTTTCAATATTATTTTAATGAAATATTTCTTTATAATATTAAATATCCACGGTTGCATTATTAAAGGCGCCATGGACTTGGCTTTTAACAAGCCCGCTCACTGCTGGGCAGAAAGTATTTTGATTTCATCATTGCCTTTGTCATGGCCAGTTTTATGTGAATAATATAAGTATATTAGGCGAGCAGCTTTATGTTATTTAAGCCTTGAGCTTGTGTTGGGAGTATATCAACCTTTACTTTTCCTTAACAATTTCTGAGGTAAGTCTACAGAAATCTTTCGTGATTCGATTTTTGTCTGATTTTCATATATTAGATATGTTATTCCAAATATAACTAAATAATTGGCAATTATCAAAAAGGTCGCTGGACTCCCTCTGTGAGTGTGAAAGCAGCAAAAGAGGATTTGCGAGATTTCATCCAAAACAAAATGCATGCAAAATACCCTTGCAGAGGGTTTTTACATTTAACCAGGAATTATGCTAAACATTAAAGGAAACATTTTCGACCACAACAATTAAATGTTTCCATATATTCTTGCGGAGTATCAAGAGTCGATATAGTCCATATATCTCACATGTCCCTCTGCCAGTCTCCATGTTTATGCCAATTAGTATCTCCGTCTCACTCAGTTGCATATATCGCAACTGGCCTGATCGAAACTCTAGATCAGGCAGCTACGATCGGTCGAAAAGTAGGTTCTTGAATATACTATTGCTTATCAAGATATCCGGACCAAGCTCGGCATTGATTAGTTTCATTATACTTCACACACATATGCAAGAAGCTGCAGCCTATAGACCGTCCAAAGACTATCTCAACGGAGTATTCTTATGAAAGCTTTCTTGTTATAAGTTACCTTGTCAAGAACAAGGTAAACATTAGTGAATATGCATTGCTCCTCAGGGAATACAGTTTATATTTAAGCATTGTCAAGCTTAACATGATGATTGCAATGTATTTCAGACAAGTATAATAGATAGCATAAATAATTGATTAAAGAAGAGCATTTAAGGGTCGTTGCGGCCTAGAGAAAGGTTTTGGTTGGCCGTGCCAATGATTTTACATATTGTTAAAAGCGGGCGCACGCTGCGTATGAGCAACCTGTAAAATGCATTTGATTATTGTGCATGTTAAATATGCACTTTACTATTTATGCATGCATTTAGGCTGTTGTTGTTTTTATTGCTGCTGCTGTTGCTGCTGTTGCAACTTAAGTGCATAAATAAACACATTTTAATTAAATTAAAATAAAATGCATATCGCATGCATTTATTATCGATGTCCACATCCGACAGACCGACATCCGACGATGAGCTGAATGCCATTTTACAATGCATAAATTTATGTCATGTGCGTTGCCTACTTTTAGGCTGGCAAGCGCCAATACCCATTCGGCTGCCCCTCACCCCTCCCCCCAATTGCCATGGCTTCAGTTTTCAAATCGAATTAGACCCAGGGGCCGAATTGTGCAACATTTTCGATTTCGATGGCATGGAAAGTGCAGCGCTTAGGGACAAGTTGAACTCATTTACTCGTTTCATGGCCTTCACTTAAGTTTGAGTTAGGATCAGGTTCCCCCGAGTGGATGCCCGCCAGTTGCCAGTTGCTGCATTAAATCCAACTAATAACTAATCTCTGTGCCCACTGCCAGCTTGTTGTTCAGCTGCCCTTCAACAGCCGCAGCTTTAATCAACCAATCGAACAGCCCTAATTAATCCAAAGGCAAATACACATATCGCAAATTATCGCAACACATTGATTCACATATCAAAGGACGATGCGAATTACCAGCACACACATGCATATCCCCAGAGCAAAGTACATCTCAGCACTTTCAAAGGAGACCTCGCCTAATGAGCAGGCATTCATGTGCCGTTTCTGGTTCAGAACTTCGCCAAGTCTCTTCCAAATCCTAAGTAAGGCCAAGCAGGAACTACTGCAACCAACTTTGTTACTAGTAAAATTTTCTTGTGAGACACCATTTTTGCGTTCGTTTCCATAATGAGGTGTTCTCTGGCTTAATTAGACAATTGCATTGGAGTTTTGGATATTTTTCCTCCTGGCCGGACTAGCTAAATTCAAAACTTTGTTTCAGAACAAATAGCTGCCAGCCTTAACAGCTGAGTTGATCAGACCAAGCCCGTCTTTTCGAATGCATCATTCATAGACACTATGAGATCTAGAGTCTTGAAATTTGAAAAGTAAGTCAGATCAAGTTTATCTCAAATCGAAGTTCTCATGATTGTCCCAAAAGTGTCCAAAAGATCTTCGCACTCTGATGAAAGTTGCTAGCCAGAACAGCAAATGCAGACAATTTCCCATTGTATGGGACCAAGGGTAGAAGATGAACATCATTGAATAGCATATGCATAGAAGGAAGTTTAAGGAAGTCTCTGAGTACAGGGTAACTCTTAGTCGGCCACTGCCGACACAATTAACAAATTCGTGCATCAATTTTCAACATACCTGTTAGGTGGAAAATCGAACGCAGCGCATTCAATGTCAATAAGATATTGTTGGATTTTAGATACCCTGTCTTGTTTATTACTCCGCGATCCCGGCAATTTTTAATTATATTTCTTATTTAGTTGAAAATCACACACAAACACTCGACACTTAGCGGTGGCCAACGGAGAAATATCAAAGGATTTTTTTTTAATTTTATTATAATTAATATTTTTTTTTTTTTTTTTAACTTTTTTCCGGGTATGCCACACAGCTTATGCGTTTGAAACAAAAACAAAAAAAAAAATAATAAAAAAAAAAATATGCCCAGCACAAACAACAAAAAAAAAAACAATACAATCCTTAGCATTCACAAGGCTACTTGCAGTATGAAGGGCGGGCGGGGGCTGGCGGAATAGCAATCACAACAAACAAGAAACACGCGGTACGCGGTCGTAAAGTCGGTAACAACAGCCGGGTACAAACAGCCGGAAAAAAAAGCAAATTCAGACTAGGAAGCTACACACGTGCGGGAGCGTAACGCAGTTCACGACGATATCGTCGCTGCCCGGCTCATTGGGTCACTGAAGCAGCCAGTTGCACTGCCAGTTGGTAGGACCTACGACTCGATGCTAGACAGACACACACTGGCACGGACGCAGACACGGTAAGACACGGGAAGACACGCGCACGCACACTCACGCGGGAGACGACACGTTGCCCGCTGCAAATACCGATACTGACTGCATTCGCCAATGTTTTGGCTAGCGAATTTAAGACGCACACACGCACCGCATTTTGCCGAGCAGCAGGACGCAGCAGGACGAGCATCGGGACACGACCAACGACAACGCGAACCGACGACATTCGACGAACAACGGCCGACAGCTGTTTGCCCCAATGCCGTGCAACATCGTGGCGCCGCGCTGCGCATGACCCGTGAGCATTGTGTGCCAGTTGCCGAGCTGCAAGCAGCACGAAGACGCGACGGCCAACAAGCCACAAAATTGGCGCGCAATTTCAATTAGTTGATGTCCTGTCGCCTGTCGTCTGACGGTCTCTCGTCTTGTTTCGTCTCTCATCGTCACGGTATCGGCTGGGCATCAATTTCTTAACACCAGTCGCCGGTGGCTGGCCAGCTCTCCCCGCTCCCCAACGCCGCCGCTTCACCTTCGGCCTTGCCCCTTCATTAGTTCGATGCTGAAGTTCATGGACTGACGCTCTGTTTAATTTGGCGTTCAAAGTGCCCACGTCCGGTCACCCGTTCGGGACCAGCAGAAAGCACCTCGAAAATCTGATCACAAGCCGACACTTGATGTACTCCCAAAAGTGCTGTTGTCCGGGACGACTCTTCAAACTGCTCGCTACTCGGATGCAGCAAGTGTCCACAAACATTCACAGATATGTTCAACGACGAGCACATTGGCTACTTATCTGAAAAAGAAAGATACTTGGTGAATTCAGTTAGGTTTCGGACTTTAAGTGTATAAGAACTGAAAACGTGTCCGATCGATCTGCCAATACTGTGCATTTACATAATCCACATAATATTCGTCCCATCAGACTTAAACTCTTTTGGTAATATCGGGAGGTATTTCATACTCATTAGATACCTATGACCCATATACTACATTTCCAGATCTTGAGAGTACTTCAAATATGTGTTTCCATAACATAATAGAAAAACAATGTCTAGTTTTTGGAGAAAACATAGTCTAACTTTCAGCATATATTCTTTATATTAACCTAGAAGATTCTAAAAGCTAGCTCAACTATATATGAAGTCTTAAACATGGATGAAACGAAGTGAAAATTTGTAAATTCTTAAAGATGAAAGCCTGCAGCACAGCGTTGACACGTTTTTAGTTCTGGTCGACGACGTCAATGTTTGATTAAGAACCCAGCTACACATGCATAGATACTGTCTGCTGCACCCGATGCCCGATGCCGAGTTCGAATAATGAAAAATTGCGACTGATAGCGTTAGTTGTGTGGGCGCCAAAGAAGTCGCGAGTGGGTTAAAACAACAGACAAGCCGGCAGGCATTCGAGGGAACAACAACAATGAGCGCCTACGATTGCCATTCAGCTGGAGTAGTTAGCTCTCGGTTGGGTCATTGACAAGGAACGAGGGGCCCGGCGGGGACCGAGCATACGGGCAAATCTAAGCTGAAACAAAGGAGCCACTGTAACAACTACAATGACGTGGAGGCAACTGCTAAAACACAAAAAGGCGAACAGTTCGCACAATGGAACGCTCCTCCATAGCCAAGGCAGCCGTGCCACGCCCGCGCCCGCGCCCGTACCCACACAATGAACCGCCTCCTAAGAGCCGCCCACATGGTGTGAAATGTGGCATTAAAATAAAGGAACACTCTAATAAGGCTGCCTTTTGTTATCGATGCACAGAAAAAATAGAAGAAAACAAAAAGGCAAAGAAAAAACTGTCGCAAGCGACTGCAGCCGTGCACCGTGCACCTTTCAGGTTCAGGAGTAGCAGGCGGCGATGGCCCCGTAAGGGGCCAAGTGAGAAGAACGGAAAGAAGAAAAAATTTGTAATTTCCGGCCAAATTGTGAACGAAGCTTTTTAATATCAACTGACAGATGCGATGCATCAGGAAACTAGAAAACTACTGCAGCCACCCAGCCAGCAGGCATTTGCTAATGTCAGCGACTGGAACAGAACTGATTAGCATACCGTTTGGTAATCAATTACCAAGACAGAATTTAAGTCCCTTTTACGCAACTAAAAGAAGTATGCGATATATACAAAGTTTAAGCTATGCCAAGGCTTAAATGTGCTTGAGGCACAGTTTACAAGCGTGGTTATCATGCCTGAAAGGCTTGAAAGGCATTCAGATCGATTAGCTGGTTTCCCACATCTGTCTGTGTATCAAATAGGCCTGGGTTCGAACTCAGTTCTATGTTTGAGCTAATCTCTTTGTTTCTAAGAGCTAGAATTACAAGCAATTCCTATAATAAGTAGTATACACAAATCAAGTATCTTTCATTTTATAGCTATTACTATATCAAATATATAAATCAATTGGAGCTAGCCACCACACAAGGCACAGTTCCAATGCTGCAGTATATTCCGAGAACACACGAATATCGAATCTATGGTAGAAATTTCATCAAGAGCGGGTAAGAAACACAGAAGTTATTAAAGAAATCGAGTAGTTGTAGGGGCAATTCACATGGCTGCAGGCGCATTTCTGTGTACGCCCAAATAGAATTGCAGTTGCGATTGTATTGTATGATGTGCTCTGTGTATGCGCAGCTATTTCAATTTAGTTTTCCTTTCATTAAATACACATTCTTGGCATGGTTGTGAGAAGTGAGCTGATGGCGAGTAGTTCGAATGGTTAAAGGCAGTTTGCGAGCTCAACTCCGGAAGAGGGCGAGCTGCATTTGGTGGTGATTGAAGAAGGTTCAAGGTTGCCCGTAGTCGGGCACTCCCGACTAGAGCACTCTTAATTGTATTTAAAGCAATAAACTATCGCCCAAAAATTACTGATTCGAATCAATTGAATTAAAAAGGGAAATGTGTATATTTTAATATTTCTTGACCCTTATGACCAGGCGTATATGCAGTTCTGCCTGTCTGCAGAAAAAGTTTTCTGTAGAAAGATGCAAGATGTTCTTAAATGAGATTCTTGCATAGATATTAGTTTAAGGCCCAGCTGATAGCAAGCAATGTTGAGAGCCTATTTAAAGTTCCGTCTCAGAGCGCACATCGATTGCAGCGAGTAATGAAGAGCATTTGAGCATTAGCTGAAGTCAAAACATGGCTCTATACAGCATAATTGGCCATTAAGCCACAGCAAGGGCTTATATACTTCATTAGTGATCGATATGTTATCGACAATGTTGCGTAAGCCAAATGCAATGAATTTGCAAGCAACAAAGCGAACAAAGGCACAATGACAATTGGGGTGCCTAACAACCAAATTTCGGTTCTATGTGGCTTATGACCACGCCCACCGCATTGACAATGCAAACAACGCACCACCCACAAATAAACACCACACACACACACACACACAAACACGCGCGGGCGCACACCAACATAGGCTGAGGTATGCCAATATTTCAATAACATTGATGGAAGCGCACGTTGATTAGGGCCCCAGCTTTAGTCAGAGGAGCCATGGCAAGGGTGCCGGGAACGTACTTTATAATCAAATGTTGAAGCAAAATGCAATTGACTTCGACTAAGACGTTTGATACGCAGTGTTAATGCGCTTACGCGTGTGTGGATAGGCGTCTGTATGCCATTGTGCGCGTCTGTGTGTGTGTGTGTGTGTGTGTGTGTGTGTGTGTGTAGTTAATGCATCTGGAAGCAGAAACACGCAAACGCACACACACACACACACACACACACACGCACAGATATCCTGAGGCATCGCCTGGAGTGAGACGCGCCTTGCGTATTTGTATGAATGCTCATAATACCCGCCTAATGCTAATAAACATTTATGTGTCTGTAGTTATAAGCCAGTTGGCATGTTATGTGCATGTGCGTGTGTGCTAATGTACGTGTGTGTGGGTGGGTTTTTCAAAAGTGACATTCCAGAAAAGAGTTCCACTGAAATGCCAATCGATTCAGTTTTGTGCTTGAAACTCAATATGATGAATTTAAGATTCCAAGGAACTAAGCACAAGAAAAAAAATGGAAGGAAAGAATCTTAAAAGAACGTGGAAACTGAGAAAACTATGGCGACAAGGCTCTATAGAGAAACATATTCTAAGACAAAAGCCGACAGAGAGATGTGGGGACATAGATAAGACAGTAAGAGAAAAATGTATATAGCGAAGAAAAAGTGAACTACAAATGAACATTGAGGTAATTATGAAAAAAATATAAATATTTTCTCGACTTTCTTTCGACTGATTTCCATTAACAAAGCCCATTTTCTTGTTTTCGTGCATGCTGAGGCCTCTAACGAAAAGCTGAACTGAAACCTTTTGCTGCTTTGAATGGAATGCACGGGAAAACGAATAAGTTGCTTTCTTTATGTATCTTCTTTCTTAAACATATTCTCATGTATACCCATTCTATTTTCAGCGCAAATGGAGTTGAAAAGTAGCAATAGAACGATGAAATGAAACACTTGCAACAATACAAACACAGTTTGTATAAAGTGTATCAAAAACGAAACATATTTCTGCAACGAAACGCTGTGTTGACTCAAAAAAAACAAATGCCAACGGAATGCTGGAATGAAACAAATGACATATGCGAACTTTCAATTTGTATGCAGCATCACAGGCTGTGTGGTGTTTCAAATGCGAACTGAATAGCAAGCGGAACGCTGGAATGAAACACTTTGCTTAAACGAATTGCATGCATTAGCAGCAAGTAAGGCATTTTATTTTAGTTCTGCATTCTTAAGACACAAACAAGAATAATGCTCGAAGATCCAAATATTTCACGCAAATAAAAATCAAATATGCCAACAGTGTACAACTGGAATGGAACGGCAGCATACTGAGGCGCAGCATCGAATGGAATTTTTATTTTTGGCTTACACAAAAATAAATGTTATTTAACTTTTAGGAAAGTGCTGCCAAATTTTCAAAAACACGCGCAGGGTTGTCAATCATTCGCAGTGCAAGTGGTTAAAAGGTTATTTCAGCTTTTCTCTTTTAAAGGTTATTTCAGCTGCGATGCGGATGTTCGTTGTGTGGTCTGCTGGTATGACATTTCATTTTGTTGCCCACACATGAGATCAATTTGAGAAGAAGCTAACAGCAAGGGATTTGCTGCTCACAGCCATGCGAAGGCCTTAACAAAGTACAGCTTAAACTTATTCTAAGAGCTGAAAATCGTATGCTGCTGGATTTAAGAACAATTCCAGATGTATGTAAGTACGTATGTGTGTATATGTACGTGTGTGTGTGTGTGTGTGTGTCTGTGTGTGTTGGGTGCTGGTGTGCATTTTAATCCCTATAGTTACATAGACGACGACGTCTGCTGTCGCTGTCTGACTCAGCACAGAATTCGCCTTAATACGCTTCAAAATTACATTTTATTAACGCACGCACACACGCAGACATAGACGCACACACACACACACACACGCAGAGACAAACCAGACACTTGTCGTGCAGTTGGCAACACTTTCACTAACCCCCGCTTTCTCTAGCTCTCTCTCTCTCTCGCTCTCCCTGCTCTCTGCTCTCGCTCACTCTCGCTAAACATTTATTTTGCTTGTTATTCCTTTGCCTGCTTCCCAGCACTTTATTGCGATTTAAATTCTCATTATCTCGCTCGCTATTTCTGCTTGTGTGTGCGTGCGCCCAGGGCGCGGGGAAAGTAGGCTTAGGGGGCTGCCGCCCAACTTTTGCTACCTAATGATAAGTTATCTAATCTGCTTGTGTGAGATAACAACTGCGAGAAATTTGCGCGAAATAATTTAATTATTAGCGCAGCACAACCAAAAAAAAAAACATAAAACTATAAAAAGAACAGATGAAATTGAAACAAAGAGAAATTTCTGTACCAGCGGCATCATCTTTTGTTAAATGGCAATCTTTTGTTGCAAGTCCTGATGCTGCCGCTGCCGCTGCAAACGTCATTAAAAATTTCGCATATAATAGCTCCAATTATTGTTGTAGTCGCACTTGCTATACCCTTTCTCCCAAGAGACATGTGAGTATATTGGTTCAATATTGGATAAAAGTTCAAGTATTCTTAAGAATTTGGCCAATCCCTGGACAGATGAAAGAAATATGTGCCACGCCCACTTACTCATGAGCGATTTGCAAACGTTTTCAGCCCACAGTTTGAGAATCACTGTCTTAAATTGACAATTTAAGGTAGTGCTCATAGCTGGCAAACTCTCATTTGCAAGTCTTTGTCTGTCACAGTTTTAGAGTAACTGTCTGTTCGCAGTTTTACAGTCACAATTTTAGATTCGCCATATTTGCAATCATATACATACTACAGTTTTAGTGTGACTTTAAAATACATTTGACTGCATTTCTTTTCCGATTCATAAATAGTTGAACCGCCACACCCACAGTTCCCGCCCTTTTTGAGCTTTGCCCATTGCCCTTGCACAAGCTGTTATTTAACACTGAATACAGGGTATGGCGCAGTCGAAAGATTTCGCTTGTTTAAACAGGCTGTAGGTTTTGTTGTTGCTATTATCGCATTACGTAATAGTTTCAAGCGGCGTCTGCCGTACGCTAATTAATGACGTAAAATATTTGTACTTCATCATCATCATCGCCATCAGCAGCCAGGAACCAGGAGCCGGGCTCCAGAGCCAACAGACATTGCCACCGCGTTTCCCCCAACCAGCGAAATACCCGCACCACATTTTTGCATGTCGTCAATTATGGAAACTTTTTAGCACGCTCTTAACTTGAATATGTATGTGTGTGTTGGTGTGTGTATATGTTGGTGTGCCTCTTAACTGGCAGACAGCTCGTTAGTTGTTGCCCAGCCGATGCTCAACAAGTAGGCAAGGCACACAGGGCGCATACTTGATCTTATCTTAAGTACTGCATACCCTAACAAAGGGAATTTCAGTTTTCATTAGAAATATGCAATGTAGTTTGTGAGCTTTAACACAAATAAACTTATATGCTATATAGAAAAGAAGGAGCATGACAATATTCCAAGTCCTGAACTAAGTATGTGAACTAGACTCTCAGTGAAGCCTTGCTGTTAAGTCTTGGTATAGATGCTTCTTTTGGCCTAAGAGGGTAGATATGTTGATAACAATCAGATCGTATTAATATAACATATATTAGACAAAATAACCTATAGAATAGAATATATAAACATTATCATCAACAACCATATTCTCTTGCCTATAAACTTGACTAGAAATCCTAACATATTAATATAGCATACTTTTGTGGGCAGGGTATTTCATCTTCGGCAGGGCTAACCAGCATAACTAGCTTTTCCTCGCTCGCTTGGCATGTGAAAATTGTCATTTAGTTCATTCTTTTGGCCACTTCGGCTTATTCATCTCCTCACCGCGCTTCTTCTAGTTTCAATCCTCTACCCCCTCCTCCTCCTACCCTTCCTCGTCTCCAGCCAGCTAATCACCGAGTGCCAGTGAAATTTGCGTGCTCCATAGTTAATACCTTTGATCCCATAAGCTGGCCAACTGATAGGCATCGCGGTTCGCATGGGTTGTGGGGATTAATTTCGCTGAGCCAAATGATGTTGTCCTTTCAACTTAGATTCTGTTGGCACAGTTCGTAAGTGTGAACGTAATTTCGCAGAGAAGCAACACATGCAAATGCTTTCAGCATAGAAAGTAAGCAACATTGAACTAGTTAATTAGCATTTGCTGGCATTAAAAACTTATTTCATTTTAATTAACCATGAATATAGAGTCTCTTTTCTATGGAAAACTTTTCCTTCATGGACCGGTGTTTGAGTAGAGAGCCGTGGGTCAAGCCAATTTAATGTTTGATTTACGAAAAGCCTTATGAAACTCAGCCCCAGACCTTGGAGCAAAGGTAAACAACAAAATTCTTAAAAATCTAAACTTTTATCTAACTGTTGCTTTGCATAAGACTTGATAAAGAAATCTTATGTTGGTTAGAAGATATTTAAAAAGCAAAATGTAAGCTTGTCAACCGAAAACCTTGCCAATGACAAATAGTTAACATTGCAGAACTCCGATTGTTATTTTATTTTTAACGCAACGGACTTTTGTGGTCAATTAAAGTGAGTTCCACAAATCTGTATGCAAGGCCGAGCCAAGTCCTTAGCTGAGTAATTTCTAATTAACATTTTGAAAGGGCTTTGAGCATTTTGAGAGATTGCAAGGCTTTGCGGCCAGAGGATGGGTGCACGAGTCTGCCAGTTGAGCAGGTGGTACATGTTGTGGCAAGCATAACTGTGGTTCTGTGGCGCCGCCGCACGTATGTGGCAATAATACGTAATCATAAATGTATGTAACTGTTGTGCCATATTAACTTGTTTAATTGTGTAGGTTGCAATACGAATTTATATACATATATTTGCTTTATATACATAAGACTGTGTTCGATTGTGTGTGTGTGTGTGTGTGTGTGTGCCTTAACTATAAGAGCCGCAATGAGGCAAAAGCCAAAGCTGAAGCCAAATCATCATCAGATGAAATCATTTCACACTTTTGCTGTTTACTTAAGCGTAAGTCAACTTTATGAATGCTCAGCGCAGCCAGCAGCGAAGGCACTAAGACAAATACCAAATGTACACACTCACACAAACACACACACACACACACACACACACACACACACACACACACACACACACACACACACACACACACACACACACACACACACACACACACACACACACACACACACACACACACACACACACCGAACACACACACACGAACACACAGCCAGCCAGCCAGCCAGTGCACGTAGCAAAGTCACAAAATTGCAATAATTTTTGGGGAAAATTCGTCCTCGAAAACCGCAACCAACGACAATTTTGGCATTTTCACACTTTATGCCATGGTGTGTTTGTTGGGCAAGGGGGCGGAGGAGGGATTGTGTTACGGATTGGTAGTTATAGGGATTAGGGAACGCGTTGTTTGAGTAAGGCGAGGCATAACTGCATTGCCACGGCTTGCGCAATATGTATTGCGCAATATTGAAACGTTACCATCAACGATTTTCAGATGAATGATTCTAGTTTCGAATGCCGTTAAGAGACTTACAAGAAACTAAAAAGAACAAAAAGGAAAACAAGAAAGTCCTGTCAAAAACAAAGAATAGGATCATTTATGGAAATTGAAGGCAAAATTGTGTAGAAATCGATTGAGCAAAAGCCGCAATGAGAAGAACGGGTGAAAAATAGTTTGGAAAACCCGAAAACCTGCCAAAGTAAAATCCATCATGAACTTTGCCTAGCCTCACATCACTCAACAGTTTTTGAGAAAGCAAAGCAAACCCTACAAATGGAAAGCGAAATCATCATAACTAAGTGCATACACACACACATATACATCTAGTTGTGCGTGTGTGTGTGCTATGACTCGCACACACGCACACACAGCAAATACCTGCTGCTAATCAAATCGACCACCAAAATTGTTGTTATTGTTCGAATTTGTGGGCAAAACTGCTCAGTGTTAGGTTTCTTGAGCTGTTTCTCCATGTTATTTGGATACCCTTTGCCGAACTTTTGGGTTTGGCAGGAAACGTGTCTTAATGAAACTTTGCTTAAATTGTCTACTATATCACAGTCATAGGAATAATCGATCGAACATAAAGTTCTTCAATGAAAACCGTTTTTGTTTTTCACAACATCCTGGGCAAGCCCGTAGCTTCACCAGGATCTATATGAATACGCCAAAATTTAATCATCATGCAACCAATAATTTTGTATAAATGAATGAAATCTTCAGCAAACTCCTCTGCAAAACGACAAGCTGTATGCCTATAAGTGTATATAATCTTCCGCGTGCCGAAAATGGCTCCTTTTTTTGCTTTAGGCATTATGCGCGCTAGAACCAGCCGAGTCCATTGAATATATCATCTACCGCATGGACAGCATCAGACACTCTCTTGCTTAAGTATTAGATATTTACTGATACGATATACCCTGCTTTATATAATTTGTTAACATTTAACTATTGAAGCAAATCTTAGTTTTTTTCAAAGATCATACTACAAAAACATTTAACTGACATTGAATCTGAGAGCAAGTGCATTCCATTTACGAGCCACAGAAACTATTTATTCCTATGATTCCTTTGCAAGACAAACGCCACAAATTCACTCAAATATACAAAATGATTGAATAGACACACACACACACACACTCGCTCTCTCTCTCTCACACACACACTCTCTCGCTCTCCATCTCTCTCTCCTGACAGCAAGCAACACATAAGCAATGACAAGAAAAAATTGCTATAAATATATTTTGAATGAAAAGTATGCAAACAAAATTGGCATGAAGTACACAGTAGGTGGAGAAAGCGAGAAAGAGACAGGGAGAGAGAGAGAGAGAGAGAGAGTGAGAGGTAAGACACGTAGGGTTTGGGTATAGAGGAACAGCTATCCAACTCACGTCACTCTATAATATCTTACCCCAAATACACACTTTTCATATTCTGTCAGCGCTTTCCAACACACATGATCGATCTTTAGACAGCTGCAGAAAGATGACAACGACTTGCGGTCTGTGCAGTAGAGTATAGAGTGTAGAGTATCGAGAGGAATGCGCGTTTGGCCGTCTGAGAGAATGCGCTGAACACAAAAGTTGCGCCCGACTAGGCGAAATAGTGTTGGGAGTGAGTGGCAACGGGGGCAGCACAAGCTCAGGTGTCTTTTGGCCCAAGTTTTCCATGCCAAAGTTTGCACAGAACAAACATCAAATGCTGCGCCCAGCTCACGCCTTTGTCTCTCCACTCGCTTTGTGTGCGTGTGTGTGTGTGTGTGTGACGCCAGCGAAAAGCGAGAGATGGGGAACTGGAAATTGAATATGCCTGCTTTTTTTTATATATCCTGTAAGTCTCTCAAGTTGGACCAGCCTAAAAGTGGCGAGGCTCTTGACCTAAGGCTGGCGAAACCTAGTTTCAAGCTTTTAAAGATCAAAGGCCATAAATCTATATAAAGGCGGAGCATTTCGTTTATTCTAACCTTAACGAACACTCAAAATAACGGTCGATTGTGCGATAACAGGTTATTTTTATGCTATCGCGATTTGACTTTAATCGCATAACTTAGAATATCGGATCATGTTAATAATCATCGTATTAGACAGCAGCATGCTGCTTCACCGACTGGTGGGGCTCTATTATATGTATATCTGATCATAATACGCAAGATTCACACTGAAATCTATAGGAATTGTGGGAAAACTATTGTACAAACGATGATATTTTTAAGTTATACGATGCAAGCTCTTCAGGTTATCCGTTTTTTAGGCACTTATCAAGACAAAAATATGAAACGCTAGTTGAGCTCTTAAGAGGGTTTTCACAGTAAGCTAAACATAAGCTTTATATGATATGATTTATAATGAATGACTATTTGTATATAACGTACCTGAAACTATCGTATAACTGCTGGATAACCTATTTGGCTATAAGTCTTGGCTAGCTTTTTGGCACTCCAGGGTATCTTTCCAGTTTAGCAACTTTTTGGTCTAGCTGTTGTTATACTACACATGTAGCACTTGGGCCGCTTTTCATGTTGGCTGTTGGCTGGTTTGCTTGTTTGCCTGTTTGTTTGTTTGAGTTGCTGTTAGAATTATTTTTTCCACTAACGTAAAGCCGCGCCGCACACACACACACACACACGCACACACACAGACAACCATGACAGCTGTTGGCTGCATATGTGACGTTCGTCCTGGTGTGTCCTTGTTTGCAAATACATATGAAAAACAAACAAGCATAGATTTAATGCAGCTCAGTCATCTCTCTCTGTCTCTCTCTCTCCCTCTCTCTTTACCCCTTCTGTCTCTCCCACTATTTCTGTCTCTGTCTCACTGACTCTTAGACGTTGTCTCCGTCGTCATCCTTCCGAACATCCTTTGAACAATTTTTGACAATCGCAGTGCTTCCTTCCTTAAGCTGCACCACTCACACACTCACTGCAATGGGTGTGTGTGCATGTGTGTGTGTGTGTGTGTACTTTAAATGGGGTCTGTGACCTGACTGCAAGCAGCGCCTTCAAGATTTCAAATATTAGCCCCCCACTCCATCCCGTTGTGCACTGATTTCGTAATGGAAGTTTGCTGGCAACTTCCTGAAAGTCACATTTTTATCATTCTTAATATTTGAGATTAAATTTAGGCTGGCTTTCTTTATTTCCACCCTCATAGTTCTCATAAGTGCCACAACACATATACTACATACTGCCAAACACGTTCTGCTCGAGTTCAAGATTTCATCGCTGTCCAAAATAACTATTTTCCAACAGAGCTCTTATATTATTAGCTACAATTGTATTGAATATACATATATATAACTCGCTATCACCCATATTCCGCGCGTAGGTGTGAATTTGAATCAGAATTCCTTACATTTCATATGTAGAGCTTGCAGAGGCGAGTTTTTTTCATAAGAAACGTTCACATTTTCGCAATTTAAAACGATCAAAATAAATCAAATTTAATTGATATCAGTTAAGTATCAACAAAATGACCAATTTTCCACAAATTTGTAAGTTCTTTTAACAGTTTTGGCACTTAAACAAAGTTAAAAGATTAAGCTGTGCATTGATCAGTCTGTCAATCAGTCAATCGCATTTAACTTTGCTAGGCTCCTAAGCAGGTCCATGGCATTTGAATTGTTTCCAACTCAAATACATGCTATAGTGCTGCCAACTTGTCTTATGCATGCATACAGTGCTGTCAAATGTCAGCTGACACATGACTTTCTCTTGCATCTTGGGTGTCAGCCAGCCACATCGAACCTTTTGCTTTGCTCGTCTGCAGGTCGTTTAAAGTTTACATGTCGTTGTCGACGCCCAGGACATGGACACGGATCTCGACACGGCACACACACACGCACAGACGCACACGCAAACACACACATTGGCATCTCGCATTTGGTTTGACTGATATATAAAGTTGGCAGCTCTGCTGCTGAGGTGGGTGCTGAATGATATAAACTTAATTGCGGAAATTGGGTTAAAAAACTTTGACACATGTGCGGGTTAAACAAATTTATACTTCTATATGCGTCTTGATATATATATATATATATGTATATATACACGTGCGTGTATGTCTATGTGAGTGTGTGTGCAATTGTGGGCTATGGCGTTCATTGACTTAAGCCAGCATTTCGCATTTCGCACTGTAACAGGGGCATGGCGAAAGTTTTTATGCCACACGTCGCACAGTTCCCCACA
This sequence comes from Drosophila kanekoi, assembly GCA_037075305.1. Taxonomy (NCBI): domain Eukaryota; kingdom Metazoa; phylum Arthropoda; class Insecta; order Diptera; family Drosophilidae; genus Drosophila; species Drosophila kanekoi. Next base: position 9,037,794 of record JBAMCE010000451.1, on the reverse strand, counting down.
GCACAGACTAACAGCCCCCCCCCCCTCACCCTCACCCCCCCTCGTTTTTTGCTCTTCTGCACCTTGCCACACCCGACACCCGACACCCGTCCAAATACCTAACGGCAACAAGCGCCCTTGAAGCATTCACGCTCCCCGTTTTGTGCCCGTTGTAATGCAATTTTATTTCATTTCATTGAAGGCAAAGTTTTCCCTTCGAATTCTTTTACTTTACTTTGGTTTTCGCTGTGTGTGTGGCACAACAGCATTTTCCTTCTTTCCTTCGTTCTTTTTTTATTTTTATTATTTATATTCTCTTTTTAACACTGCCCTCTCTACCTTAGGTAGTTCTCTTTCGCACTTGGGGCCTAACTGCTCGGGCAGCGACAAATTTGCCTTAAATCGCATACGCCTAACTAAAGCCCAGCCCCGCCCACGCCCACGCCAACGCCCACGCCCACAGCCACCTTCAAGGCAGCCAGCACTCTCACTCTCAGCTGTTCCGAAGCCCGCACAACGACAATATATGCAAATCTTTGATGTAAGTAATAATTTCCTTCCCCTATGCAGAAAAACTTTCGTATTGTAAATTATGAGCGTGCGAATATTGCTTTCAGCATTGAAAACTGAAAACTCTCGACTCGACTCTGATTTTATCATACACACACACACACACACATGTGCACATGTTAGACTACGTTTGTGACTTAGCATATGGCTAAAAAAAAAGTTTGAGTATGAGTCTAATGTAAGACGTAGAAATAAATTATAGAACAATATATGTGAGGGCTATAAGCAATAATTCGTTTGCTTTCAATTTACCTCTGATATGGAAAACTCCTAAATCTCATGTAATCCCAGCACTTAACCAAAGCTATTCTTAAAATACACGAATGCTTCGATCGGAGTATTGCAATTGAATACTATAAACACGTTAGAAGAAGTTTCTTAGATTGCCGAAGTTTAGATACCCTTGATAGTGAACGGACCATGCCAGTTTGGTAGAGTTTTGTAACTTAAGCAAAGGAGACGTTTTTTACTAAGGTAAACTAAATAGCAGAAGAATAAAGCTCATAATTACAGAGTTTCAAGATATCTTAACAATTGGAAAGCTTTCATTGACGGTCGAATTCCAATCTAATTATAAACCTCAAATTCTATTGATTTATATGTATCTGTCTAATGATGTTTATATAATATATATTAAATAAAACGAACGCGTGTAATACGCCGTATATTGATTCTCTGAGAGCTCTGCTTACGCTTCACATTTCACTTTCCTTATAAAATTGCATTTTCAAAAATCTATAGTTAAATATTTATTGGGAGAAAAACCCCAACACCCAGTCCAAATAATGATGTCAACTGGCTATAAATAATTTATTAAATTATTGCTGGTTTTTGTTTTATTGAATCGAATTGATAAATGACTTGTGTTTCATTATGAAGTACAACAATAAGCGACAGGCAAATGCTTTAATGCTAAATTAATCGTGCATTAAATATTTATATGATTGTTTAATTTGACAAAACGGTCAGTCCTGCTGCTTGGCATACACCAAAAGGGCAGCAACAAGCTGAAGCAGAACTTCAAAGTATTCAAACTTTCGAAAGTCAAGACGGATTTTTCAAGAGATTTGTAAGCCTAGCTCTACAAAATCTGAGACAGACCAGCATAAGATAGAGTCTCCCGATAAAACTAGGCATAAGGCGCAAGTCGATGGATGTCTTCATGAGTATTCCATAATACCCTTGGGAAGGGTGTCTAGACAGAGCAAAGAGCAACTGGAAGAGCTCAGTGAAATGCGGCCAGCTCTGTGTGATTGCGGCCACAGACTGTGGCGCCTAGTAATATAAAGAGCTTAGAGACAGGAGCATTACGATTTATGCTGGACAGCTAGCTGCGGGCGCAACTCAAGAAAATTGTCAGCTTATAAAGGAAAAAAGAAACGAGAGAGTGCAATATCTGGCTGTGTCTACTCACAGTACCAAACACATAGCAGCCAAATCGATATTTAATTTGAAACAAAAGCTACGAAATCTAGGCACAGTAGCTTTCACAGTTTTCTGACAGTCGACACATTTCAGTCGGTTCGATTAACATTCGTAAGCAATTCCATGCCCATAACAATCAGTTTTGTTTGTTTAGTAATTGATTCAGAACAAAAACTGTCTGCACGAGAGAAATAGAGAGCCATGGCCAGCATCACATTCAAGGGTCGTCCGACTGTTGTATTACGCACCTATCAGGTGCTGCGCATTGGCAACAATGTACATGATAATAAGCTGGACTTTTGTTTAGATGATAAGGTAAGCCAAGAGCTGAAAGTCCCATTCTATTTATATCCAAATAGATGCTTCACACTGAACCAAAGACTGTAGCTAAGCTGCACGCAACATTGACACGGAGCGAGAAGGGCCTGTTCCTGGTCAACGAGAGTCGCAATGGTACTGTCAGTGTGAACGGTCAACGTTTTAGCGGTCCGGTTTTGATCACCTTTCGTGACGCAATTAATGGCATTGTCAACTTACGTTTTGGTCGCGTTGAAGCCTTCCTACGCGTCTCCGGTAGCCTGGGGGGCTAAACTGGGGGCGTTACCGTCTCCATTGCTTACATTGGACAAACAGTTAAAGGTTCACTGTTTTTCAAGTTTAAATTAATGTTTTACTTAGTATTAAATGTATGTTTCTGGAGTTACATTAACCATCAACTTGTTTATCAAAGTTAGTTTCATCCAGTGTTAGTTTCAAGCCTCTATAAAAAACTGTCAAACTACAGCATGACCAGAGTTCTACCTAGCAAATCTACCTTAAATCCAGTTAAACTATAAAATACCCTATGCCCTGTACTCCGGAAATAGCTTGTGACTTGTCTTAACATACGATCTCTGCAACGAGTAGTCGGACTTAATATCCTATCCCTGTTTTTAAAAGACTCTATAATCAAATCGCAAAAACTGAAAATCGATATTAGTCGATTTGGGTGAAATGAAGAGAAATATCGAAGAGGGGCAGCTTAACTTGTTCTGCATCTGATATGCATTTCGTATAGAAGCTCCCTAGATAAGGCCAACTTTTGGCACTGATCAAGATTATATATAATTTGTGGCTTCGTAGAAGCTTGCTTCAGATTGTTGTATAGATTCGAACATTGCGAAAATGTTGATAAAGATGAAGTACATGACAACAGGCGAGCTGTATTTGACGAAAACTAAATTGCGAGTCTTAAGGCTATGCGGGTCTGCTGCACAGCCTTTGTCCTGATCAGCTTCTAATGCAATTGCCAGCCAATAGTTCCGACGGCAATTAGTTTAACAGAAGCCCAGCGAACCAAGCTTTAAAAAAAGCAAAGGAGTTTAAGCAAATTTGGAAACATGCTGCGAGCACTCGTATGTTGGCCAGAACTGCGGAAAATGGTCGCAAGAACGGAGCTCGGACAGCGAACTCCAACGGGTTGGCAGCTTGTCAAGTGGCCCGGGCGGAGGCTGTTATACCCAGCCCGGCTGCCATGCTTGGCATGCGCCCGTGGACATTTTCGCACTCGCATAACTTTGACAGCATTTTTGCAGCATTACAATTAACTGCCTAGTTGTGGGGTTAGCAGGGCGGAGAGGGGGGCGTGTGAGGGCATGGCAGCAACAGCTGCAATCGGCGGCAAGCGGCCGCGAACCTGATTGCTTGACTCAAACCGAGGCGGCGGTGACGTCTCCTGCTGGCTGCACTGTGTCTTGCTGGGGTTTGAGCCACAGCGCCCAAGAGCAGGCAAGCCATATACGTAAGGGGGCGTGGCAGGCACACACATGCCATGTGTGTGTGCATGTGTTTGTGCAAAATTTGTTCCATTTTACGCTCTCTACACAAAAACAATAAATCGCTCACAGCGTCACGTCAACTTTCCTAATGCAACGGCCAAGGGGACGGGTGCAAAGGATGTTGCCAGCGACTGGGGCAACGGGTTACGAAGCACAGGGGCTGGCTGGTCCGGAGGAGGAGGGGCGGTGGAGGGGCTTACTTGGCACAGCTTACGGGATGCCGGATGCAGCAATTGAGGCTGAAGCCATTTTAACTGCCACTTGAATGCTAAAAACAATGAGCACAGCAACTAAATGCATACATATATGCACACACACACACACACACACCTGCAAACACACACCCGCACACACACACACTGGAAAACAGAAACTGTAAATTGTAATTTAAAAACTTTTAGTGGCTGCCCTTGCAATAAATGCGCCACGTAAATCAGCCCATGATGTAGATGATAAAAGGTAAGAGCCTTGGGTTACAGGCTCTGCCAGTGTATACAGCAATGCCCCCAAGCCCCGCAACCCGCCGCCAACCCACCCCTCTCTCGCTCTATACACACAAGCACACACACACATTACCTATAACCCCTCCAGCACCCTCTCACACGTTCTGGTTGCCATGCTACCAAACAAATTGGTGTTGACTATCTGCGCCGCAAATATTTTGTTTTCTAATTGCCAAAGCCATGCAGAGCCACTTGCCATGCCCCCCTACCTCCATCATCCTCCCCTCCCCTCTCCTGCTCTAGCTCCCACTGCCTCTCACTTTCTCTTTAACATCTCCCATAAACGCATTTAATGTAAAGTTTCAGTTTAAATCACAAACAACATATATATAGAAACGATTACACACTGGGCTCAGTTCTAGAAACTAAAGGATGCTTCAAAATTCGGCCACAAGAGATCCTCCAGATAGCTATCAAAGAGAGCCCTAACCACATCGTAAACATAGAAGGATAGATGGCAGCTTACAAACTTCGTCCCAAATACGGTTATTGTATGAAAAACTCAATTGCTTTTCAAGAGATCTCAACCAAACCAAGATCCTGCCAACGTCGGATATCTAATTCATGTTGCATTCGAAAGGTATTTTTAAAGGGGTTCTCTTACTTATTTTGTCTATCATCCATTTCGAGACTCAATCATTTTGTCGAGGCCAAATTATATTCCTTCCAAATTTTAATATGCTTGTCCTTCAAAATGGAAACTACAAAAGCTTGACTTAAATTTTGACAAATATATCTGCTGCTTTCAAACCATATTCAAAACTCTTCTCATCAAATTTCCGAAATATTAAATAATATTGATTTTAACTGCGTTTTAAAGGCTAGAGCTTTCCGATTTGTTATATACACGCATTTCTGTACAATTTTTACGCACACAGAATTCTATAAAGATCGGACGTTAAGTACCGATGCGCATTTCTCAGCCGCAGCGTAAGCTACGCAGCAAGCGACGTTCGTGTGCGTGTGTGAGTTTGTATATATATATATATATATATATATATTTAGGACTTATAGGATATAAAGAACTTGGAATGTTTGTATAGGAAGCTCGACGCAGGGTATATCCTATTCGAGCAAGCCCACCTAGAGCACTTTTACTTCTTGAAGTTGTTTAAACTGGCCCATAAAGAGCGTATCCAGCTTTCTATTAATTAAACGAGCATTTTTCGGAAGCCAGCAGCACATATTAAAAGTTTCTTCAACGGTCTCCTTGCCTTACGCAATACCCTGTAAATCACAGGTAGATAAATGCTTGCATTTTAAGGTCAGGTTAATGTCGTTTTCACTCAAAAGCACGACACAAATCATCAATTTGTGATTTTCCCCGTCACACCTTGGCATACAGTTTTCGCCTAGGCTGGGGCACAGATGTTATTGCTGTTGTTGTTGTTCTTTGGTTTGCTGCCACAGCTACTACACCTTTGGCAGCATCGGAGATTTGCACGCACACACACACACATACACGCACACATGAATGAATGTATGTTAAGCAAAAGTGAAGAAACGTGATTGAAATTTTATCTTTGGCAAAAAATCGAAGAAATATGTGAATTGGGCTTTGCTGCCACAGCTGCCCCGTCTAACACACACATATGCTAGCAAATGTATTTGAATAGATTCCAGTGTGTGCGTGTTTTTGTGTGTGTGTGTGTGTGTGGGTGTGTGTTTGACTTTTAAATTCCTCATCGTTGGCGTTAACCGTCGCCGTGGCTCTGTGTTATTTGCATTGAAATGTTGAGTAATTGGAAAACCAATCTGAAGCATCTGCACTTCATGTTTTGCATACCTGACTGACAGACGCCAAACGATGCGACGCTTCACATTCTTTTTTTTATTCTCGTATGTTTTTTAGCTGAAAATCAAGAACAAATACAACACACACACACACACACACACACACACACACACACACACACACACACACACACTACACACACTAGCACACTCACATACTCGCACACCACATACCACACATCACACACAGGCACCGCGACAGGTTGATTTTGCTTCTGGCATGGCAGTTGTTAAAAATAAATTGTTTTTAAATAGCTCTCCCAACACTCGAAACGCTCCCGGGCCCAAGTGAGTGTGTGTGTGTGTGTGTGTGTGTGTTACCCTTCTCTTCTTCATCCTGCCAGTCAAACAGTTAAAACAAGCATGCTCCAGCCCGGCATGTTCGCCTGTGAGATATCCCAGATGAGGGGTAAAGTTGAATGCAGTATACTTAAATCTAATAAGATTTCACGCCATTCGGGGATTTCAATTCTCTAGAACTTGTGGAATGTTCGTTGCGTGCCTAATTGCCATCCAATCAATACACTCAACATCCTGTTTATTTTTCAAGATTCTACCAAGATTCTACATAAATAAAACTTAGAGTTGGAATTATATCGTTTTCTACTCTACTCTACCCCTCGAGTATATGTCTTCGTTTACAGGGTATAGCAACGAGAACGACAACAACAGGCAAACGACAAAAGCTAACAATGAGCGTTGGCGCTTCCGTTGGCGCTTCCTGGTTCCTGAACTTATTTGTTTTCAATTTTATTATGTTTTCTCTCGCTTTCTTACACACTTTTCCCCTATTTCACTTTACTCCCTCCCTGTTTTTGTTTCGCTTACTCTCAAGCTAAACTGCAAGTCTCGTTTTTATTACCTTTTTGTAGCTATTGCTTCGAATAATTTTGCATTTGTTCACAATTGTCTTATGTCATAGGATAGCCCCCCGGCAATCTATCGAGGTGTCACAGCTTGCCACGGAAATTGTCTCAATATGCCCAAGTTATTGACAATTTCAAGTTAACATCCAGCTGGGAGGAAGCTGGGTGCGAGAAGGGAAGTTTCAAAACGGAAAGGTGGGATTGAAATGGAAGCTCAATTAGGAAGAAAGCTTTTATTGTATTTATATTATTATGCTCTCATTTGAGCTTTCCTATCGAAACCTCTCAACCTCAACCGCATATTATTTCCTCGCTCGTTTTCTTATACTTATCTTCTAATTGACAACTATTGGCTGAGCATCAATTTGGTGTTCACTTCACTTCCATTTTATTGTTAACTCGAATTTCGATCATTTTTTAAACAAGTACTAAATCATTAATATTTTCAGTTGCAGGATCCCCTCGCGTGGAGTTGGCTCAGAATGTGGACAAAATGTTTAGAGAGTAAATTTCCTAACGAGCTGGATTGCGATTTGGGTTATTGGCGGGCGTCCCAAACAAACTCGCCGCACATGAACACGGATTTTGTGGACCTGTCTGCTGTTCTGGCCTTTGACTGTTGGGTGTTATGCTTATTTGAACATTTTTGCCACGCACTGGCTCAGGCGTGGCGAGACCGTTGTCAGATAATTCATTGGTATTCGACAATTGACTTTGCGGCATCGAATTGACGAGCTGATCGAACGGGGCATAGTTGTCCATTGAGTCAAAGCCGTGGTAGGTCCCATTAGGGTCATGGCCCTGCTGGGTTGACTGGTAAGAGGGTCCGTAGGTGGGCTCACTGATGTCTGAGAGATACATATTGTTACAATTCGGTTGTCCCGGCGAGCTGATGCCAGTGCTCTCATATGGCGGCATGGAGATATCGTTTATGCTCTGGTAGTTCGGTACATTCTGATAGCCATTTTCATCGCGATTTCGGGTGTCGTAGCGGTCCTCCATGCGATTGTCTTTGTTTGGATATATACGCTTGACGGAGGTCACAGATGTCTTAACAGTCACATTTTCCACCTCAACTATGTCTGGCTCATCTGCACCATCATTGAGTGCGGAGGGTTCACTTTCATTGACAAGCTTGTCAGATGTTTTTTGGATCACAGTCCTCTTCACACTGTGCTCAGAGATTGATATTTGCTGAGAAATATTTGAGTCTTTTTTTTTTGCTTGCATCCCACTCAAGTCCTGCCCTCTCTCCGAGGGTAAGCCCATATTCTCTGCATTCTGAGAGTGTGCACCACTTCGATACAGTCCGGATGGTTCACTTATGTCCATTACATCCTCAAGTCGTTTACAAGTGGAATGACCAAAGTTTGTTTTCTGTCTATCGTCCACCGTTTCAAGTGGCCGAGAATTGTTACGATTTGAAGGCATTTGAGCACGCGTAGAGCTATTAGCAAACATCGAGGGTTCTGTAATGTTGTCAAGGTTCTCGTGGGCCGAACTAAAGTTCGGCAGCCGATTAGGCTGAGAACGATTCATAGTGCTTGCATAGGAAGGGGCGCTTACATTTCCTAGCATTTCGCTTGGATAGGATTCATCGGCATTAGGTCGCGGCAAAGTTCTCGAGCTTTGGAAGCTATTGTAAAACTCATGCGCTGGACTGCCCATAGAAGGTGGTGAAATGTCACCAATGTTCTGTTGACTAGGAATGCATGGAAAACTGTGAATTTGCCGAAGCGGCTTTCCGTGCAGCATTGGGTCAGCCGATTCATCGGATTCATGCAGCGGTATCTGATATAGACTCTTCATGCCCCTACTGCTATTGACAAGGTTGGGAGCACTCTCGTCACCTACATACTCGCTGAGATAGGCCGGTTCAGAGCGCGGTCTACGTAAATTGCTCGGTTGACTGGTGAAAGTGTCAAAGACCGGTGGAGATATGTTCCATAACTGTGGTGAATTATGGGATATTCCACTGCGTCCATAGGAGGGAGGAGTCACATTGTCCAAACACTCGCTGGGCATTGTCAATTCTCGCCGGCTAATGCCAGCACCTGAAACGCAACTTGGCATTGTTATATTCTCTATGCACTCACTTGGCATTGAATCTCTTTCAGAGCTAGAAATAAGTGCTGATAATTGTTGATTTCTAGGACTTGCTCCTTGCGATAAACTTCGCCCGGCATATTTATTAGTCGTAGCACCACGACCATTGCTACCAGAAGATGTGTCACAGGCATTTTGGGATAGAACTGATCGCTGTTGACGTGTCGGAGTTCTTGCTCTCGAAGCCCCCGACACTCCAGCAAAGGAAGGCATACTAATATCATTTAAGCACTCATTAGCCGCTGGACCTCTGCCCGAGCTTTCATATGCATTAGTACTTGGACCACTTCCACTGCTTCCAAATGAAGGAGATGATGTGTCACAGATATTCTGGGATGGCATTGAAAGCTGTTGGCGTGTCGGAGTTCTGGCTCTCGAAACCCCCGATATTCCTGCAAATGAGGGCATGCTCCCGTCCTGCAGGCAGTCATTAGTTTGAGGGCCCCGACCTGAACCGGCAAACGACGGAACAGTTATATCTACAATGTTTCGTTGGAGCATCTGCGGACGTTGAGGTGATCTACCGAGCGATACGCTCCGCCCAAACGATGGTGTGCTGATGTCATCCAAGCACTCGGAGCGCATGGCTTGCTGTCGTCGCGAAGATCCTGATACGCCTCCAAATGACGGCATGGTAATGTCCTCTAAGCATTCATTTGTAATTAGTCCACGTCCACTGCTACCAAAGGACGGCGCTGATATGTCACAAATATTCTGGGATGGCATCGATTGCTGCTTCCGTGTCGGAGTTCTTGCTGTTGTAGCACCCGACACTCCTTCAAATAAAGGCATGCTAATGTCTTCTAAGTACCGATCATATGATGATCCTGAACATGTTATGTTCTTTAAACCTTCATTAGTATTTGGACCACTTCCACTGCTTCCAAATGAAGGAGATGATATGTCACAGATATTCTGGGATGGCATTGAACGCTGTTGGCGTGTCGGAGTTCTGGCTCTCGAAACCCCCGATATTCCTGCAAATGAGGGCATGCTTACGTCCTGCAGGCAGTCATTAGTTTGAAGGCCCCGACCTGAACTGGCAAACGACGGAACAGTTATATCTACAATGTTTCGTTGGAGCATCTGCGGACGTTGAGGTGATCTACCGAGCGATACGTTCCGCCCAAACGATGGTGCGCTGATGTCATCCAAGCACTCGGAGCGCATGGCTTGCTGTCGCCGTGAAGATCCTGATACGCCTCCAAATGACGGCATGGTAATGTCCTCTAAGCATTCATTTGATACGGATCCATGTCCAATGCTACCAAAAGACGGTGCTGATATGTCATAGATATTCTGGGATGGCATCGTTTGCTGCTGCCGTGTCGGAGTTCTTGCTCTTGAAGCATCTAAGATCACATATGATGGCATGCTTATAGTTTCTAAACATTCATTAGTGTTTGGAACGCGTCTTCCAAATGAAGGAGGAAAGGTATCACAGATATTCTGGGCTTGCATGGAGCGCTGTTGTCGCGTCGGGGTTCCTGCTCGTGAAGTACTCGATACTTCTTCAAAGGAAGGCATGGTGATGTCCTCAAGATATCCATTTGTCGCGGGTGCACGACTTGCGTTGCTAATATTTTCTAGCGGCCTTTGTTGACGTCGCGGTGATCTACTGCGCGACATTCTTTGTCCAAATGTAGGTGCACTGACGTCTTCCAAGCACTCAGACGGCATAGCCTGTTGCCGTCTTGAGGATCCCGATACCCCGGCAAATGAAGGCATGGTAACGTCCTCTAAACATTCATTTGTCACTGGTCCTCGTCCACTGTTACTAAAAGACGGTGCTGATATGTCATAGATATTCTGGGATGGCAACGTTTGCTGCTTCCGTGTCGGAGTTCTTGCTCTTGAAGCGCCCGATACTCCTCCAAACGAGGGCATACAAATATCTTCTAAGAACTCATTCATGGTTCCTCTACCTGAGCTTTCATATAACGGCATAGTTATGTCCTCCAAGCGCTCATTAGTCGTTGGCCCACGTCGACTACATCCAGGTGAGGGAACTGAGGTATCAGAGATATTCTGGGTCCGCATTGATCGTTGCTGGCGTGTCGGAGTTCTAGCCCTCGAAGCACAGGATAGTTCAGCAAAGGATGGCATACTAACGTCTTCCAAGAACTCATTAGCCATGGGTCCTCGGGTTGAGCTTCCAAAGGTCGGCATGGTCACGTTCTCTAAATATTCATACGCTGTCGGCCCTCGTCCACTGTTTTCAAAACTTGGGGCCAGTATGTCACACACTGTTTGGGAAGGGATTGAACGTTGTTGACGTGTCAAGGTTCTTGCTTTTGAAGCAGCCGATACTCCTCCAAACGAAGGCATACTGATGTCCTCCAGGTACACATTATTCCCGGGCGCTCTGCTAGAATACTCATATGATGGCATTGTAACATCCTCTAAACACTCATTTGTCATTTGTCCCGGTGTCATTTGTGACGGCGCCATTGATCGCTGTTGATGTGATGGAGATCCTGCTCTTGAACCTACCGATACTCCTCCAAACGAAGGCATGCTGATATCCTGCAGGTACTGATAAGCTTGCCCTGAAGTACCATATGTTGGCATCGTTTCGTTTTCCAAGCATTCATTGGTATTTGGACCCTGCCCAAAAGTTTCGAAAGATGGTGCCAAAATGTCACAGATAGTCTGGGAAGGCATAGATCGCTGCTGACATGTTCTTGCTGTAGCATTCGATACTGCTTCAAAGGAAGGCATACTGATGTCCTCCAGAGCTGTTCCGTCGAATCTATTATGCGAGGGCATAGACATTTGTTGGCGTCGAGGTGTTCTACTGCGCAAGGTACTGGACACTAAGGATGGGGCACTAACTTCATTCAAGCAATCACTAGGCATATAGTTTGCTTGTCTATTTGACGCTGCAGACACTCCGCCATATGAAGGCATTGTTATATCTTCTAGGCACTCATTGGACGTCAAGTTACCTTGTCGTCTTGACGCACCTGATGATCCTGTAACACCTCCAAACGATGGCATTGTCACGTTATACAAGCATTCACTGGGAAACTCTGTTGCTTGTCGTTTTGAATCACATTTAGCGCCAGAGACACCGGACGGCATGGATATATCTTCGAGACACTCGAATCGATTGGTACTAGCGAATGGCGGTGCCGAGATATCACATATATCTTCTACGCCTGGAATTCTAGAAGTGTTAACTGTGCTATTTGGAAAAGAGGGAGCACATATATTTTCCAGGCACACATTTTCACCATTAGGTGGCAATAAGATATTGCTGATTGTAAGCGGCGTTGCTTGCATTCGTCTTCCCATTGAGTCCGCGAACGCGGGAGCACTTATGTCTGCCAACCGTTCACTGGTCATGCCCTGTGGAGCTATACGCGTACTCATTGCTGGCATAGAATTATCGTAAAACGAGGGCATCGAGATATCAGCAATATTCTCCGACTGGGTTGGCATGGAAAAGTGGAGATAACGTCCTTGTCCCCCCTGTCCCGTACCGACTGGTGTGCATTCCAAATGATTCACCTGATCGTAGGGAGTGTTGGATACTGTGCTGGTCTCCTCGACGCGACTGGTAACATTTCCGCACTGATCTCGATGGGTGGTTATCTTGTGCAGTGTAGTCAGCACACTGTTGTTCTGTGTACCGAAGGATTCCAATAGAATGTAAATGTCAATTATTGTACCCTTATTACCTTTTGAGCGGGGCCTTTTTCGGATCCTTGATTAGGCACTGGCGTTCGGTTCTCCACCGCGGGCGACAGATTATCACCTTGCATATTGCGCTCACGCGCATTTTTGACACTGTGCACAACCTGGCGGTAAACGCTATCCACGTAGTTGCTGGTATCGTTTTGGCCCACAGACTTGTCTGTATTGCACAGTTGCGGCGGCGAGATATTAGCCAGATACTCGCCACCCGGCCCAGACATCTGAGACGGCATGCTCAGATCAAACGCCGGTGCCGACACATCAGCCAGGCACTCCTGTGTCAAATTGCTTAGATTTGCCTCTATGGGTGGGCGATACATTTGTCTTCGCGGTTGCGCCAGCCGCAGCGCATCCATGACCTCAGCGTCGGTTTCATCTGTGATTGGTTTATTGGTCAGTTTTCACCAAACTAAATAAAGTAACAGGTCTACAGACATGTCATGTTCCGGAACATCCGAGGATTGCGCCATGCCTCGTTATTCGTCAGACCAAATTCCCTGGGATCATACTGACGTACCTGTCCGGTGAATCCGGGACGCAGATGTTCTGGCGTATTGGCTAAATCATTTTGTGTCAACTGACCGTTGGGCGTTTTACACTGCGCACTGTGCATGGTTGGGGATTCAACAATTTCGCCCAATGGTAATTGATCTTTTAGCCCGAAAAAAATGAAAAATTTCCTCTCGAAATTAATGCCGAGTTGAAGTGTTTGACGATGACAGACATTGCCAGCAGGCCTACTTAAATGTTCCCTAACTTCTGCATTCCAAGCAATTGATTCCGCCATCTATGACTGACTACATCAATCAACATGATTATGCAAACTCATTTGCGCAGCATAGATGTGAAGCCTTAGTTTGTTATGACTGGCACTTCCGTTAGTTGGCATAAATGCAATTAGCAGAGGCATAGTATTCTTTTCCATATTCAGTTTTCTTTAACTTGATTGGCTTTAGCATCCAATTCTTAAGAGCTTGTCTGGGTCAGATCTGCGTGTGTGTGTGTTTGGATGTGGGCTGGCAAGTCGTCACACGAAACCGCTTTCATTTCCGCCAAACACAATTGCATCATTAGCGATGCAATCTCCGTTACTTAACGTAACCGCAACATGCCGGAAATGAAATCCGAGGCAAGCTGGCGCGCCCAGTGCTAAGCTCGCTAAACTCCGCACGGTGAACGACTCGACAAGTGCGCCGAGGAATCGCAAAAAAAAAGAAGAAAATAAGAGTAGGAAAAATAGGTGGCGTAGAAAAGGAAATATGACGTCGCCGTGTGCCATAGTCAAAGAGCAGTCGAGTCCGCTGACGCGCAACCAGGAGGCACTCGCCAAGGATAAAGGAAAACAACCGGAAAGCAAACGAAATGATGCTGCTGCGCACAAATAATCGAATAATGCCGCAGCTGAACCATAGCCGTGCCCGTGGACGAGCAGCAGGTGAAGCCGCCTTTAGCTAAGTCACAATGCCGCTGACATTGCGGCGACCAGCGAAGCTCCATCGGGGGGCCAAAGGACACAAGGACAAATGGTTACGCGGTGTCGCTTCATTTAGCTTGATGCAACCCAGGCGACTGCCACCGGCAAATATTTGACTTGGGCTTTAGGGAACACACAAGCACACACACACACACACACACACACGAGGGCTGGCATTAAAGTGTGTTATCGCAGTAGTGAAAATCCGATAGTTCATAATTCCAAATTGAGTCTTTAATCTGTGGAGCGATTCATATCATCTGCTGTGCCTTAACAGTTCGTCCTTTTCATACTCCCTGAACCCATTGAAAATGTGGTTAGATAGGGTATAATGATTGTTAATAGCTGAGCCAAACTAGCTTTGTCCGACTTTCCATCCTGTTTAAGGACAGGTTGGCGAGCCGGCTTGGAGTGTAGCACCCATCGGAACATTCCTGACATTCCTCCTAATATTCATAAGATTAGACTCCTTAGGTTAATCCCTGGAACGGCCCTCGCAGTTGTACACATATGCATGCAAAAGTGTCAAATGGAATGTTTTCGAGATGTGTGCAGGCAATCAACTAGATATTTGCATACGCCTCTTGCACCTCCCACACCTTTTGGCACAGCGTCTTCAGACTAACTCCACGCCAAATTATTTTTCTTTTCCAGCCAGTTTCCAAGTTCGCGACGCTTTGTGCCGCATTAATGCGCATATTAAAATGGACGACGACGTCGTCGCCGGACGAGATGTTGCCTAGGTGACTGACATTATATTCATGCACTCGTACCTAGATGCATGTGGAGCTGGGCGTGGGCTGAGTGGAGGAGGGGCAGGTGTGGATGGCCTCACAAAAGAGTTGCCACTCAGCGACACAGGCAACTGCCTCAAGGCCACAGACATTCGGGCTCTAAAGGGCGGTGCGACAAAGTTCGAGCAACGTTTAGCTTGCTTACCTTTCAATTTGGGCATGCTCGGATCGCAGGGGTGTTTAGGTCGAGTGACTGAGTTAACGGTGCCTAACTGTTTCGGGCATAACGGCATAATGCTTTGCAATAACACAAAGAGCCTGTTTCAAGCTTGCCTCAAACATGTGCCACACAGCGATTAGCAAACGTCTCTCCAAATAGAATCAAAAACCGAGTGAGAGTGCGTTTGTCGAAGTGCCCAATGGAAATACCCTGAACCCAGCAAAATTTTGAAAGAACTTCTATGCAGCAGCAAACATACGCACCAACACATACAACTGCACATTATATATAGGATATTCATTCATGAATAAGTTCGATGTTTATAGTCCGATCCTAAAATGTTGGGAAAAACGAAGAAGGTATTTCACACGACAAACATTCTTACTCTGTGTTAACATTACGAGAACGTTGCGTTCGAGTTTTCCTTCAAAAGCCCGTTTCAATATCTATTGACACGTTTTTGCAAGCATTTGGGGAGAAGAATGCAACATGGCCTAATTAACTTTGATTAAGAGAAAAATAACAAGGATTTTAAACAAATTTATCTTTCGACAGAGTTTTCTATCTCGTAGGATTTGGCTTACATGTGAACATATTGAAAAAACAAAAGCAAAGTCAAGCTATTACGAAAAATTACACAAGCTCATTTTCTTATGGGTTTCATACGTCACACATTTCGTTACAAATGAGTATTACCCTCTGCAAGGCTATTTCATAAAGAGTTGAAAAAACGTTGTCTGTATTTGTGCGGATAATATATTCTCTAGAAGCAGTTACTAAATGTTAACTGTACTTATGAATGCAACATATCCTGAACTCACTCACTTTCCAAGTTATTGGTTTTTGTAACTGCCGTTAAAACAGGTTTTTATTAAAACGGGGAAATTTCCTAATGGGAAATTTTGCAACTTAACTGAAGGATTTTAATTTGGGACAAGACGACATCTATTGACAATGTTTGCCAAAACATAGCGCAAGAAGCTTTTTCGAAGTCTAACTGTTGCAATAACAGTTAAGTAACAGCCAGTGGTGAACTAACAGTTAACTAACAGCGGCTGTTAATAGCAGCGCATGTTTCTTTACAGTTGCTTATTCAAAGAAACCTTTCAATTTTCGACTAACAGTAGAATATTGATGAAAGCGTTTCAATTTTAAAGCTTTACAAGCTCATATGTTTCAGTTGTCGGTTAAATTTTGAAAAGTGAATGTTATTAGCAGTGACTACGTGGCTTAACCATGACAACAAGATGTCCAAATGACCACAACACGAGGTCGCTGGCGTTGCCCTGGGCAACCGGCAGGCCAAGTCAGCTGGCAGGTGCTCAGCTTGTAAACAAAACAAAGAAGCGTTTCGAACCGAGTGAAAATACAAGTTAATCAAATAAAATACTAAATATAATTCAATTTAAGGCCAAACGAAGCGACGTATTCGCCATGTGCTAATGGGACTGATGTGCGGTAAGCTGCGCCGCTGCTGCAGCTGCTGCACCTGCTGCTGCTGCTGCTGCCGCTGCTGCGAGGAGGCGACGCAGCCACCAGACACAACGCGCTATAAGGTGCTGCTGCTGGGCGCCACCGGCAGTGGAAAAACCCAGTTGGGGCATCTGCTTAGCGGCGAGGAACGCGACGCCAATGATATGGACCCCACCAACGGTGTGCGCTGCTATCGCGTACTGGCCAACGGCAGGCCGGAGTCGAGCGCGGGCAGCCTGCTGCTGACCGAGGTGGGCGGCAGCAAGGACATGCAGCGCATCTGGCCGCATTACTATGCCAGCTGCCATGCGCTAATATTTTGCTTCGATCTCAGCGCCAGCTACGACCAGCTGCTGGACAACTTTGCGCTGCTGCAGCGCTGCCTGGAGCATGTGGCGCTGCGCGGCAAGCCCGTGCTGCTGGTGGCCACGCGGCACAGCGATGCCGTTCAGCTGTACGATGTGGAGAATGGCTTCCGCCTGGAGCAGCTGGCACGCGCCTGCGGCTGTCCCCTGCACATTTGTCACATCGGCGGCGAGGGTCTGTGGCATGGCGTTGCTTGGCTGCGACGCCAGCTGCATGAGTTGGCGCCGGCGCTGGCGCAGCGCATCAAATACGATGTCAATATGCAGGTGTGTGCATTTACGCTTCACTCCCTCTCACTCTATCGCACGTGCTCTGACTCTCTCCTTCTCTGTCTATTGCTAACTTCTCAATGTTTTGCATATCTCTCCTGCCTACACTCTGTCTGTCTTTCTCTCTATCTCTCTAAGTCTCACTCTAACTGTTTTGCATTCTAAGTGTTAAGTCTCACACTATCCTTCTCCATCCATTTAGTTTTATCTGTTTTAATAACTATATCTTTTTTTTCTTTCTACCTCCCTAAATCGTTTTATCACCTCCCACTCACTCTTCTTTACATTCACCTCTATCTCGATCTCTCTCCTCGTGTCTTATATCTCTTTATCTACCTTGCTCTCTCTCTCTCTCTCTTTATCTCTCTCTCTCTCTCTCTGACTCTCTCTATCTATCTTCTTCTTGTCACTTTTTGGTTGTATCCTAATCTCACTCTCATCCTGCATTCACTCTATCACACTCTTTCCTACTTTCACTTTCTACCATACTCTCCATCTCTAATAACTTTCGTTTCTCTCTCTCTCTCTCTCACTCTCTCTTTGGCAGTCTTGGCAGCGGCGCAAAAGCGCATTGATCTCCAGCAGCAAATTGGCGCAGGTGCACCGCCAGCGCTTCCGCCGCCGGCAAAGAAAGGTAACGAGACCTGCCCGGTTAACTCTATCCCGCTTCCACTTATGCTTTCGAATCTATTGCAGCTCTGGCCCATGCCTCTGGCCGGTGACGGTGACGTCACACAGCCGCGTCCAAGCACTGCGCCGGCCGCCATATTTGTTGTGCGTACCCCACAGCGTTCAGTGTCTCCATAAAACTGCCTACGCTTTGAAGGAAATGTGCCAAAGATCAGTTAGTCTATCCTTTTTTTTGTCACAGAATCAATAAATTCCATTAAGATCAAATTTCGAATAAGAGCAAATCACGTGGCATGTTTCGTACATATCAACAGAATAAGTGCGCAAATGTGTATGAAATAGCAGGAAAATAATCAAAAAGAAACAATAATGCACATATTTACAGCAAATATATGTACATATAGCTTGAAGCCGCATCTTAAAGGTGTCAGCGAACAAAGCCTGCTGCTAGCCATGTGATGTGCATTTGGCGTCTAACTTTTTGCACGACAGCAGCAGCCGAAGCGGAGCGGACGCGCTGGCTCCGGGTCCTTGCAGATTCTCCCAGCCGGCTAACTGCCAGCCGATGATGTATTGCAGCGTAGCAATAAGTAAACCACAAGAGCACCTCGCACACAAACACACACACACACACACACACACGCGCGCTCGCTCGAACGATATTCAAACAATTACCAACACTAACAGAGATTGCCACCCACCTATCAGGGCTGGTTGAGCGGGCGGAAGGCGCACACGCCGCTGACATTGATGATTGCGGCTCGTCGTTGTCGTCGGCGACGTCGGCGGCGGCGGCATTGTTGTTGTCGGCGTCTAGAGACGCTCGAACGTGTGCTCATAATAATCCCCGATATATAAGCCAGCCAAAAACCCGCCGAGGCACACACATACATACATAAATAAACATGTGTCGCCGTGTGTTGTAACGAAAAGTGTAAAATAAGCATCAATCATCGCTTATTCGAGTTGTCATCAATCACACACACGTTGCACACACACACACACACAGAGAGAGAGAGAGACGCACACAGTGCGGTGCCAGGCAAAAAGTACAGGAACATAAAGCAACAAGCGCTGTTATCCTTGGTGGTTAGTTGCCCTCCCTACCCGTCCTCCTGCCCCTTCTCCTCCTTCTGCTACTTGCAAAGCATTTACAAATTTGCTGGCCGGGGCAGCCTTTAAATTTGCAACCCCTTTCGTGCAACGCTCGCCACGCCGCACACTGGACACACACACAAACACACACACAACCCACCCATCTAATCAGCTTTGCCGCCAGTTATTAAATCATCAGGTTGCACGATCAGGCAGCCGCACGCCTATCCCCGCTGTCACATGTCTGTCAACAGCCAACGATGGACCCGAAAAAAAAGAAGTATATAATATATATATATATATGTATATTGTGCGTAACCAAATATCCTGTTGTTACCCCTGCTGCTGGCCCCGGCAGTTGCGTGCGTCAAGCCAGAAAATAAAGATTTAATCGGCATTTATGTATGTATTTTTAGGTTTTTATGATAATGCGCTCGTTTTTCTTTATTTTGCGATATGGAACCCAACGAGTTGTCAAACGAGCGGCCCTTCAACTGGATGATGAGCATGTCATTTGTTAGGGCCCCGGCCAAGTAATGTCCGATTTCGTTCAAGGCGCAATGGCATTCAAGCTGACTTTCATGTTCTTACAGAGTTTGATAAAAATTAAAAAGCAAAAATGTATATGTCATTCATTCGATCGATTAGAAGCGGGCGACAGGGTGCAACTGGAACTGGGCAGCGGGCACGGGAACGAGAGCGGGTATTCAACGTGCCAAATATGCGAGACCACGAATCGCACATAAACAATGCGATATGCTACAAATGCATAAAGTGAAAAGTACGCCTTAAAAAGCAAAAATATCTTATTGATTTCGCTATTCTCTAGATTAAGGCAATCTAGACCGAGTCAGCTCGACGTCTAGATCAAGATGACTTGGTTTATGCTTCCTCTCTGTCTCTTAAAAGCGGGCTCCGGGTACATAGAGTTAGTCATGGAATATTACCCTAGTTTCTTCTGCTTGTTCCCGGCTTGAACCCTGTCAAACTTCTTGTCAATTTTCAATTGATTGAATTTTGTATATCATACGAGCACGAAAATCGAGCAAGAAGAAGGACTAGTTATCTCTTATCAGACTTTTATACAAAAACAATCCAAATGCCAGTTGGACAACATGCAAGAGTGGAAGGAAGTTAAGCCTTGGACCCACTCTCTCTCATCATCATTCTCTCTTTCATCTCTCATTCATCATCATAAATATCTAATTGCACTTGATAGCATAGCAATGATCGCATATGACCTTTAAATAATAAACTATAGTTGCAAGGAAGAATAGGGCTTTCAGCTTAAGGCTTAGGGCAAAACCTATATCAAAAAGACAACTTTGTATTTTCCAAGACTCGCAATGCATCTATGCACTGTGTCAGCTGTGTTTTTTCTGTTCTCTAGCTGGTAATATTAGAAACCAATTAAGTCAAAGCCTTTTAACATACATACACAGGACACATATCACTCTTTGTGGAGCAGGACACACAGAGAGAGAGAGAGAGAGAGAGAGAGAGCAATAAGAACGATAATACCAGCTAAATGAAGCGCACAACTTGCCAATTCAAATCATAACAATTGGTGGCAAGCGAAAGGTAATGCCAGAGCAATGGCAATGGCAACAAATGGCGAGCCAAAAGGTTGGTTTTAATTTCAATTTGTATAACAATCCTGTTATGCTAAAAGGTGGGATCTCTACTGTTTTTGTATAATTTCAGAGCGGATCTAAAAACAAGTGAAACCCAAAAATGCCCGCGCACCGGACAGACAATCAAATAAAGTCACGCCGCTTTAACATTTGCGGTTGCCGGCAGCAGACAGCAGGCGGCAGACAGAAGGATATACGTTTGGTGGACAGAAGGGGTCAAGTGATGGACAGGTTGCAGCTGGGTAACTCGATATGCGCAGAAAGGCACACACACACACACGCACACACACACCCAGGCACTCGCACACACATGGATGCAGGCGAACAAACTTGCAAAAGGCTGCAGGACATGTACACGAAATTAATTTGCAACGAAGGGCACGAGGCGCGCGCATTTAATCCAACATGATATCGCCCGCAAAATGTAAAACGTCGAGCTCGTACCCAGCTGCTGAACCTGAACCTGAATGTGGCCCAGCCCGCTCGCAACGACTGCAACAAAAATCAGAAAGCGGATTAAACGTATTCGTGAGAATTCGTCAACGATTTCACACCTGTTCGACGGCCGCGCTTCGAGTGTGAGCTGTAGGCGTGGTCCGGCATAAAATGCCAATTAGAATCTCAAGTTCGCAGTCCGTTGCGCCGCGCCACTGTGACGCCTTCGGGCAATAACAATAGCAACAGCATCCAGGGCGGCTCCTGCTCCTGCTCCTGCTCCTGCGCCTCCCTCCTCAGCCCCTCAGTCCGCCTGCCGGCAACTGGCACGACTTTTTCGCCAACGCAAATTGTTTATCGCCTTCGGGGCGCTTTATTAACTTTACGGCTGGCCGAGCCGGACCGGACCAGACCGGACCGGGCCGTGCCCGTAGACTGGGCAGGAAGATCTGAACTCTGGGACTCTCGGCTCAGTTCGACTGACCTGACCTGCGCCCAGCCATAGAGGGCTTTGGTCAGCAGCGGCATTTTACGGACTTTCGATTTTCATGTGTTTCAATTCGATTTGCTTTGGTTTCGGTTTCCGCATCTTTGTTGTTTTTTCTCTCGCACCTTTCTGGACTCTTTTTCCTCCTCTTTTTTATTGTTGTTGTTGTTGTTGTTAATTCCCTTCTCTTCCTCGCCTTCGGGCGCGTAACGCGGAAATGCACTCAAAATATTAAATGCTTCAGTAGTTTGCAATTATTGAGCGCCGGCCTTGTGCTTAATTTATAATACGGCTCCGGCGTGAGATTCAGTAACAGGCCCTGCCATACCCGGACAGCTGTCCGGCTGCTGACCATTTGCTCCAGGTGGCCGGCGGCCAGCCTCCTCTTGCCAGCATGTTCAGCTCAAATTGAATTGGCATTAAAATTCTGGTAAATTAATTTTTGAACAAATTTTGCAGCATTCCATCATGTGCTTTAACTGAAATATTTGCGGCATTTTCCAGAAACATCACAAGCTTGCGTCTTTTATAAGGATTACAGTCTGAATTGTCATGAAATTTATGTGTATAAATAGATATAGATAGATATAGAATCCTTTCATATTCCTTTCTGCTTCTTAAGCTCGGAAATCGTAAGCTTCCCGTTTCACCTCCCATATCAGCGAATCTATATCGAATCGGACATTTTTGTATGGTGTTTACGGAAACAATCGTTTGATAAAAACAAAGTTTCAAGAAGAGCAGATGAACCTCATAAATACGCGTTTCAGCGTTTTCGCGAATTCCACCCGCAACAGTGGAAAGTTGGCGGAAAACGGTTGTATGCAATATTGTTGTTTACTTTCCGATTGCCTTCTTACTCATTTTTAAATATCTTCATTCAAGACGTATATTAAACTCATCGCACATTTCAAATCTTTTGGTTGGCAAAAGCGGATCAAATGTTGTATGGACCAAGTCCTATTTTCCGGGTTAAATAAGCGGACAACCTTGGTTCTTATTCGATGGATACAAACTTATGGGTGAGTATCTTTGTAAAATATAATTTACTTTTCAAGAAGATGAACTTATATAGGAAAAAATATATAATAGTTTTAAGTTGGGTAAACCTAAGCTAGGCACAGTCTCTGCTCTGATAAAGGACAACAAAAAGCACTTAAGATGTAGATAATGAGATTTGTAGACATAGACATATAGATGTCTATAGGAGCGACAATGATATCTAAACGTCTATCATGCTTAGATATTCCAGAGCATGGTCAATTAAAGCAAGCCTCAAGTTATACAACTGGTATAAAATAACATAAGCTTTCAGTTTCACTTAATATGGCCGTTGGACATGCAAATGCCGAGATTTGAGGCATAAATATAAATTCCGAGAGGCTTAACAGGCATGCCAGAAAGGATTACATCGACATGCCGCAAGCAAGGCAAACGACTTTTGATAAACCCCAAAGAATCTATGAGATTTACGAGCTGATTTCAAAGAGTTGCAAATACATGTGTGTGGCCAGAGGGCGGGGCGGGGCGGGGCTGGACTGGACTGGACTGGATTGTACTGGACTGAGGAGGGCAGGGTAAATCGAAGTCGTCTTCAGTTGTTTGGCGCAAAACTTTCAATTGCGATTCTCGGCCAAGTTGTTGGTTGGGTCTTATCTTTATTATCGCCGCTTTTATTACACTGACCGAGCGTGGGGCTGGCAGAGTGTCTGGCCAACAAGGGTCGACGGGCGGGTGGGGGGTTGGTGGATGGTATACTCGTAAAGTATGTCATGTGTCATAAATGACAGATTCTTAGGCATACTTCATTGATCCCTTTTTGGCCGCAACGATTTTTACGATGCCTTCGCTTACACACAAATTGTTGCAGTATCTGTCGCACACACAAACACACGTATACGTAGTGCGTGTTTGAAGTTTGCTTTTGATAAATGAATGGATTTTCAAAGGCGACGTTAATGAAATACGCACACAACACAAGACACACACACACCCACACACACACACACACACAAAAGACAAAGAGCTCAGACACAGGATGTAGCCTGGCGTCGCCAGCTAGCTCAGTATAAACTCTCTTGAAGTGTGTGTGTGTGTGTGTGCGTTTGTCTGTGCGCTTCCATATATCCTTCAATCTATCAAACTCACGTGTCCGTCGTGTCTCAATTTACTCGCTTAGTTTATGTTCAACTGGCGGCGCTTTTGCTGCCGGCTTCTTTCCGCCTTGCCAAGTATTTTGATAGAGTCCGTTTGGCATATTTATGAAGTCAACGCAGCGGGCATTGAAAGGACACAAACATCGTAGGACACAGAGCGATAGATAGTTGGGATACGAAACGTAGAGACTTGTGACATGCACATGCTTGGACACATGACCTCAATGGCCTTTTTGCTAGTCCTCAGGCGGAGGGCCCTCTGTTTTGTGCATAGCCAAAGTCAAGGATTGCAAATAACAAGTTTTTATTTAGCTATAAACAGAATACCCCTACTGGAAGTCCCTTCCAAAACAGACACAGACGCGTTTCCATAACTAATGACTATGCAGAGAATGCATCAACAGAGATACGGACATATAAAACATAAAAACCTGTTCGATTTGGATCGATTTCAATGATCTTCCATTCTAAAAAAAATATCAAAATGCTAAAAAGCAAAATCGAAACAAATCGATAACCGATAACTTTTCGAGCTATATCAGTATTAATTCCAATAGAAACAATATCATAGTTAAAATTATTACAGTCGTGATGTCATTACTGGGTTCTATTGGTTGGCTGTTATCGTTATCGATATCGAGTCGACTATTGATAATCCGCAAATCGCTTGCCACAAATGTGGCTGTCAATCTGCGCTTATAACATGGCCTTGCCAATGCACTTGGCACTTGGCTTAAGCCACAGCTCGTCAATGGAGTTGGCATTTGAATATATGCTCTCTCGCTCTCGTACTAATGCTCGCCATAGAGGGCTCTTTGTCTCTCTCTCTCTCTCTCTCTCTCTCTCTGGGGCAATCCAAAAATACTTAGCATCGACGTCAAATGTCACTAAATAATGCAGAGAACCAATTACCAAGGAGAAGGCGAAATCAAGTGATCCACTTGCAATTGCGATGTGTTGTTGGGCCAGTTGTTGGTGTTGTTGCGCCACAGATTGTTGTTGTTGCTGCTGCGGTTCTTGTTGTCGATGTTGTTGTTGTTGTTGTTGTTGTTGTTGTTGATGCTGTAGCTTTAGCTGTTCGACACTTTGTTTTCGCCTGTGCCGCAGGGCGCTGAAAAGTATGCCACATAAAATCGAACAAGCAGCAGCAACAGCAGCGAGCAGCGAGCAGCAAAAGCAAACGCATTAAAAGCAACTTAATAATTCAGATCGAAATCACCAATCAGCGCAGCTGACATGTTGACAAACGACGCCGCCAACGCCAACGCGAACGCGAACGCCGCCGCCGCCGCCGCCATAGACAACGACAACGACAACGACAACGACAGCGACAACGGCGCGAACAGACGCGGAACGTGGCCATGGCAAAGGGGGGCAGTCAAGTGGGTGGCGTCCGGGTGGGGGGCGGGTCGCATGGATGAGGACAAGAGATTTACATTTTCAAAATCGAATGGCGACATAAGCCACCGCAAAGCAAAAGACACGCAACCACAGCCATAATGAAATCCATGATAAACAAGATAAACGAACACAAAAAAATCTATACACACACACACACACACATGTACACCAAGCTATAGATGTTAGGGAAAATAAATTTGGCACATTGAATTACACTTAAAATTGTACACCCTTCTCAAATGATTTCGAATACTTTCAGTTATTTCAAAGCAATTCGGTCTAAATGAGTAGTTATTGAATCATTCGAATCATTTTATGCCATTTACGCACATGTCCTTGCAATATTCCCAAACTGTCTTGAACTAACTGAATATTACTTGCAAAACAATCATTTGAATCGAATCATTTGAAACATTCGAAACCATTTGAACATCATTCAAATAACTCAAATCATTGGATGAGTGAAGAGCAGGAACCGGATTTGTATTGTTCGTTTGACTCTCATTCTAAATCGAAATCACGTGAAAGATTGTTCAAAATATTTACTTCATTTTGAGTTATTTGAATCATTTCGCATCACTTGAATGTTTTTGAATTGTTTGAATCATT
Organism: Drosophila kanekoi; assembly: GCA_037075305.1. Taxonomy (NCBI): domain Eukaryota; kingdom Metazoa; phylum Arthropoda; class Insecta; order Diptera; family Drosophilidae; genus Drosophila; species Drosophila kanekoi. Next base: position 9,012,052 of record JBAMCE010000451.1, on the reverse strand, counting down.
TGGTTAGGTAAAGAGTATGAATCGAACATTCATTCCTACTCGATTCTTGGTAAATTTCTATTCGGATTGAATCATAATAAATCGAATCATACGGCTATTTTCATGCTTGCAACACATAGATCGCAACACATAGATCGCTTATTTCGGCTGTGGCAATGTGACCAGCTGTCTATGCTAGTTGTTATACCCTCTAGTGAAGGGCATGCCAAAATAGGGAAGAGCAACAACGTCGTATTTACATTTACTTATATCTATTTCAGCTATGCCGCTTTATACAGTTTCTGTTTTGGCATATCGGCTTGCAACCACCACAACGCAAGGAGCCACCTTGTGGCACTGACACACACACATACACACAGACACACGCACACACACATACACAGCCCTCCATCTACCACAAGCCAAACCAGCCTTGGTTTAGCTACTGCTGCATTGGCGGCTCATCTTGGTCGTTGTCAACGTTGTCTTCGATGTCTTCGTTTGCAATCAATGAAAGATTTATGACAACAAATATATACACACACACACACACTCACACACATACAAACGCACAGACACACACACACACATATTTGTTGGGGCGCTGCCTTTTTTTATGTCACATCATTATTTTTATTATGACGCTGCCGGCGGCGGCGTCGGCCCGTTATTCGAGAGTGATTAGTGACTAAAAATGACAACAATAATAATTGCATTGTGTGCGCGTGTGTGTGTGTGGGTGTGTGTGTGTGTGTGTGTGTACACGTGTGTGTGTGTGTGCTGTCCACATGAATGATGGCCCATCCATGATATTCGATATGATTCACAAATAAGTACAAATATTTGTTATTGTACACCGCTTCGCTCCGGTCGCCAACGAATCTTTCCAGGAAAAACTGATTGGTTTACGCCAACTGCCGTCGCTAGATGGCGCCAATTGTCCGCCAAAATGGGATCAAAGCTTCAATTTGATAAGCACAAATTTGAAGAGCGCCTGAAACAATCCCTACCACACCAACCTCTCAATTTGACAGTAATCAATTTAAAATGCCGGGCAACGGCTTCTTAAGAAGAAGAGCTTTCTCCAGGTTTTAAATTTATATTCAAAAACCTTAATCTCAGATTGCATTCCAGCATATTTACGAAATGCAAACCCCTTTGAAAAGTATATCGATTGTCCAAATACTAATACAAATACTAATGATTAAAAAAAAAAGGTATACTTGTGCCCTTCTACGCGATTTTCATGAATTCAAGTAAGTCCCTTAGGCTTCACAGCAAGGAGGAGGCGGCTTCAACCACGGAGGAGACAGTGGCAACTTAAGCAGAGGGGGAGGCGGCGGTGTTAATATTGGAGCGGTGGCAGCTTGAACAATATCTGCTCCATTGGCTTCAATATTGGAGAGGACGCCAACTCGAGCAAAGAAGGAGACGACGGGTTTAATATTGGACGAGGCGATGGTGGCTCTGGCTTTAACAGAGGAGGCGGCATCAGTTTTACCTGTGTCAATTGAAAAATCTGGTTCGTATTATAAACAAAGCTATTAGTTATCATATTTAGAACAAAAGTCACGACTATTACAATCATATGTTTGCATGTTTGTTGTAAATATGTGTATATGTTGAGCTAAGCTGAACATGAACAAGAAAGGTTATATATATGGATATTGCTCTTCTATGCGATTCTCACTAATTCAATTAAGGTTTAGCAAGTAATCTGTGTTATTGAGCTATTGAACATATAGAAGTTATATAGAAGTTGGTCTCCCGCCTACTCATAGATGGCGATCAGATAATCGTGCGTATAATTTAACAGGTGCGTATGTATTTTGCGTATATTATTTCTGATCGCCCCTTTTAATGCGTTGAGACTCGATCTGCCTCAAAAGTTGTTCTCTATTTGTTACGTATTTTGATTCGGCTTAGATTTGGGGGTAAGAGCTAAATTGAAACTCCGGGTTGAGGCAGATTGCGTCCAGTTTGGTTTGGGTGTCGGTTCCTTTGGAAAATTGGAACTCTGGATTCGAACCGGCTCAGTTGAGCCTGTCTACATGCATCTTTTGTGCTCTGCGCACAGTTGTTTGGCAACTTCTAAGCCATTTGCGTTCAACTTGGGAATTTTTTAAACTGCGATGCAGTATATCGTGTATGTGTGTGTGAGCGTGTGTGTGTATGTATTGGTGATAGTGGCTTGTGTGTGTGTCTATTATCTGTTGTGTGCTGTCTGTTGCTGCTCCTAACTCACATTTGACACTAACTGCATTTTGTAGACTTTTAGCCACTCCCCCAACACCAACCGCCGCCCATCCCGCCCCTTGCAGCTCTGGCTTGCCGCTCGTCCCGCTTGCCGCTGAGCGCTGGCTGCGAGCTGTAAGTAAAATCTTTCAGTGCGTGTAAAATGCCGTTGCTCGGTTTTTGGGTGCCACGCCCACACACTTGCCTGCTAGTTGGGCGGCAGCAGCAACAACAACAACAACAACAAAAACACCAAGCAACGAGTTGGACAACAATGAAATGCTTTTAGCATCGAGCTGCGAGCTGCGCAGCGCCAAGCGAAATTAAGTTAACAACACAGAAAAAAAAAAAGTTTTGTGCACTGTTTTTATTGAAAATTGAGTTAAAAAACAGAAAGTGTCGACGAGTCGACTAGTCGTTTTCTGCGTGTTGTATTTTATTTTAACATGCTCCTCTGGTTGTTGTGCATACACACACCCACACACACACACACACACACACACACACACACACGCAGAGCGGGGGGAAGTGCACTCACATAAAATTGTCCCTAGTTTACTTTGACTAGAACCTAATCGAAAGCGGCCATCGAAACGTATTTCAAAGCTCTTTAAACTAAACTGTATTTTTTTTCAGTATTTTCATATTTTCCCTAATGAGATCAGTTTTTAAGGTAGACGCAATTCACGGGCAAAGCCAAGCCACATTTTCAGACATGTTTTCTTCTAGTTTGTTTGATTTGCCATTTACATTTGATTCAATTATTGTAGAAAATGTTATTTGCATTTCAAAGTTTTTGTGTTATTTAACTTGTCAAGTTTTTGAAAATGCGGCAAATGCTTTTCTAGCACAAAATCCGTAAACTGTCATTAGCGGACATGTTTTCTGGCTGAATAACTTTGTGGGCACAATTTGTTCGCTGGACAACAATTTTTACGGCCAGAAACATGAAAGTTTTTCAATTATTTCAAGTAAGAAACTTATTGCTACAAGAAAGCGAAACTTTTTTCAATTAATTCAAATAAGAACTTCCAGTTCCAATATATTCTTTCTTTCTCGTTTTTATTTGCATTTAATTGACATAGATAATAGAAGCTTGTCACCTTTTAAGCGTCGAATTTCATCGAAAATTGCCATCAATTTTTCGACAAGCAAATTGTGCATAGATAGTTTCACACCAAGCTACAAACTACAATCGGAAATTGGTCAACTTTCCAAGCTGCAAGGCTTAAAATGTTATGGTGGAGTATGATATTGTAGTCTAGGGAGTATACATATATGTATAATAAGGCCTACTTGATTAACCCTTAAGTATGCCTAGCTCGTGCTCGATTAGCTAATAGTTGACATTCCAAAAGTTGCACTTGACCTTTTTAGCTGTTGAAATGCTATATGCAACATAATCAAATGAAGATTTTCTCAATTTGTTGATGACCAAAATGATGAGCCGGAGTCATTGGCCAAGGGGCAACATTGGTGCAGCTGCCGCAGGCCCAGCACGTGGGGGAGGGGTGGTGGGTGCACGGGGTTAGGTGCTGCTGCTGCTGCTGGTGCGAGTCAAAGTCTCTCGAAGGTGCTCAAGGAATCTCAATAAAAGTTGTCGACAGGGCAACAGCACACACGCACACATAGAAAGACGCTCTTTAGGTCTGCCAAATCAGCGCAGAGATCACACAGACATGGGCTCTGCGTCTGTGCGTGCGTGTGTGTGTGTGTGTAAGCATAAAATTTATAAATTATTGAATCTATGAAAATATGAACATCACGTACGCGACGACGCGCGCTTCAGCTGCTTTTTGCCAGGACGAACTATTCACAGCAGCAGCGGGAGCAGCAGCACAATTACAGATACAAATGCAGGCTACAGATACAGATACAGGCTATAGATACAGGCTATAGATATAGATACAAACAAGACAATCGCACAAAACGAACATACAACTATGCACAAAAGCCAAAGTCTGTGCGAGTGTGCGTGCGTGTGAGTGTGAGTGTGTATGCGTGTGTGTGTGAGTGTGTGTGTGTGTGCGAGTGTGCGTACGTCAGAATATGCACAGAATTTCATTACGCTGCCTGCGTTCGTCGTTCGTCGTTCGTTTTTATAAATAAGTTAGTTGGCAACCCTGCCAGCCTCTTTATTTGTTTGTTCGTTTGTTTGTTGTTTGTTAAAGTTTGTTCATCTGTTTCGTCGCGTTCGACGTGCTCAACATTATTGGCGGCTTCGCTGGTTACTGCTACTACTACGACATGTCGGTTGCTAGGGGGGGGCGACCCCTCCCCCTCCGCCCACCCCCCTCCACCATCACCCACACAATCTCTGCCCACGCTCATCTTAACCATAGTTTGAAAAGGCGTCTGCCAGCAATAACGGTGCCAACTAGAAAACTTTTCTAATAATTCGTTTGATGAATTTCTTTTCCACGACAAAAAATATATATATATATAAAAAAACAAAAGCAAAAATATATCTGCAGGAAGCCATAGATATAAGGGCCATAGATATATTCATTGCCTGAACGCAGATGAAGCAGCTCTTGAGGCAAACAAATCTGAACTATGACGGGAATGCATAAGGGCGTTTTAGCATATTCCAATAAAGCTGCTGTCGGCTTGCCATTCACATTTACGCTTGATTTGCCTATTATTCACACAAGTTGATTCAGACTATCTCCCATATATGCCAACCGGAGAGCTCTCCAGCCCCGAAAGTCATGCTCTTTGTGGAGCGATCCACCTAATCTACGTAGATGCCCGACTTGGTAAATTTGGAATAGGACCGAATATGAGTACAGTATGAACTCGCAGAGCCTCATTTATCTTATGGATTAGGGCTTTCATCAAGCAAAATATTAAGGATTTTACAACACTGGCACTCAATGAGGACGCTACTTAACACTAACTTCCCCTACAGACAGTTTCTAACACTATACAAAAACTTCTTAAATGAGATATCTTCAGCACTAACTGCAAATGGCATTTACCTACAGTAAGTGAGACTTTTGGACCAGTTTCGCGTCCCAAATGAAGGTCCCTTGCTGACGAAGCAGTACTTATCTGGTTCATTGTGCAACTTGGCTGCCGCCGTGGATTTCTGAGCTTTGGGCTAATTAGAAAGGCACTCTTCCTGGGTCTTGCGAGGTCGTTCGCTTTTGCTTCCGGAGGAGCCGCATGGACTCTAGGACTCAGGAAAGCGTTCGTCCCTTATTTGCAGGACACAGCCCGTGGGAAATATAAGGGTTAACTTTGGGTGTCTGCCGATTCAGATTTCCAGTAATGCAAAGGCTCTTAAGAGATCTGGTGGGTCGGCAGATGACTTCTCAGAGGAAGAGGGCCGCTTGCTGCAGCCAGTGTTAAGAATCAAGAGAAGCATGTATTTAGAGTTCAATTGAATAGGGAATTTATTGGCATAGTATTTTATAAATCATGAATTTTGTGTCTGCTCTTTGTAACCAACCTGTAATACTAGTTGAGAATTACAATTACGATCTCACAAAAGAAAGTTTCCAATTTTCCGACTAACAATTTCCCGACTAAGTAGAGTCCTTCTCCAATTTTGTTGAGCGACATTTGTCGGTTCACCTGATAATCAGGTATGTGTTGAGCTTCGTCTTAAATTTATGGAACGCATTCGTTTAGCATACACGACGCTAACTCCAACGCCCATCTCTGAACGAGGTACCGTCCTGTTACGAAAGAGTATATAGATTGTGAATAGCCCAATAGGAATGCACTTACGAATTTACCAATCCTAGAAACTCAGAAGCAGGATTTGCAATCATGCTTGTAAAACAATCAACTGTGAAGGCCAATCGAATAAGAACGAATAATTGAATGGGGATCTCTTTCCCACCCACTTTAACTTTCGATCCTGATTATATGTCTAAATTATATTCGATTAAAACAGATCTAAGCAGGTTTCAGCATCTACTTACCGATCGATCTCGATCTGTTTATATCGTATGCTGCATGTGTATCCTATATGGAATGGCAATCGCGTTTTAAGGTATTTATATATATGTGTATATATATGTGTATATATATGTGTATATATATGTGTATATATATGTGTATATATGGTTATTCACACAGTATTGTCAAATATTAAAAGATGTGCTAAAAGCTTGTCCTTTGTGCCGTGTCTGGATATCATTGTAGACGGCTACAAGATGCGTCTTAAAGCGTTAGAAAGTTAATGCCCTGTGTAAAGAGAAATCCAAAGTGTAAAATTGTTAAGCATGCTGAATAAAAGAGAATATATCAATTATAAATCTTTGTTAAAGTTGTAGATAATCTAGGACCCACCTGTTTAGTGCAGCCTTAGAAACCGTCTCTCGTTCCCCTGTGTGGGAATGCAAGGGTGGCAGCGGGATCTGCAAAATTGGATTAGTTTGGTGTCATCATCGAAGGCCATTTAAATGTACTTACTTGTAAAACATTTGTTTGGCGAAGGAACATATTAAAAATAAAAATGAAAGCTGAATTGAATATAATGGACAGCAAATGCTGAGCAAATCATTTGCTCAATTCTCTAATAGAAGGAAAGAAAACAACTATTCGCCGAAAAATATCTCGAAACATTATTAAAAAATTTTGGAATTTTGTAGATTTGTTGTGCTCCGTTTAAGGTTTAATTGCCAACTAAACAGTTTTGGCAGCAGCTGCCCCTGTCGAAATCGGATTGAGCTTCAAATTTGCCAAGCCTGCTTGGATAAAGAAAAGTTCGATGAGACTTTTTAGGGAGTTTAAGTGCAAGGACCCAATGCCAAAAGCAAAGAGTATTTAAGCGTCGCCTTGCTTAGAAGCACTATAATCATTTTGAAATATCTGCTCCGCATGCGTTTGGGCTAAGCCGAAGAAAATGTTTAACTGCGCTTCTCAATCGACTGACTAGGCTGACCAAAGAAAAGATGTCATATATGACATTGACTGTTGCAAAGAGTTGCTGGGGTTGAACTGGCGTGCTCTCGCTGGCCAGTTCGACTCCTGAGTACCTAAGGCTCATTACGTCTTGAAGCTTCATTAAACTTAGCTCGAGGTCAGGAGTTCAGGGCAAACAAACAGGTAAAGACTATGATAACTCAGCTGCCATGGCAATGATTGATCGGTGGAAAATGAAGCTCTTGTATGAAAAATGTTCGCTCAAAACAACTTTGTGAAGCACTAAGGTACCCTTTATATAAGTTACCCAAAATCGAACAGTTATGTGTTTGTAGCTCTATGGAAAGAATGATTTTCTTTGTCTTTGTTTACTCAATATAACATGGTCCAGGTCGCCTATGAGAAGACCCAAGGACTTGTGCTTGTTTATACTTTACATATGATTTCAAAACACATTTATTTAGTATTAGCCAATTGATCAAACCATTTAATTACATTCTTAACTATAAGCAAGGTTTTCGATATAAATGGACGTAGTCACCGCGTTCCTTCTCGAATCAAGGGCCGTGGTATCGTCCTGTAAAACCTTTTAAAGCCACGGCAAAAACTCTGTAACCAATCTGAAATAGTTGCGATTTATAATTATGATGTGACATGAAAATAATTCAAGTGTTGGCCGTGTACCGACAAAAAGCCTATTGCGACCTGTCCCCAGGTTTAGTTGAAGCGACATTTTTGGCGCAGCCGAGACTCGTGTGTGCGAGCTTCGTCGTGGCAAATTGATGGATTGCGTTCATTAAGCGCTCACGACGCTAACTGCAACGCCCATCTCTGAGCGAGGTACCGTCCTGCAATGAAAGGGTATATAAAACTGGAATAACCAAATAGTTAGCTGCTTACGAATTTCGAAAATCAGAATCCATCAGAAGCAGGTTCAGCATGTTGTTCAACTGTAAAGGCCAATCGAATGAGAACGAATAATTGAATGGGGATCGGTTTCCCACCCACATTAACGTTCGATCATCATGATTATGTCTAAATTATATTCAATTGAATCATATGTAAGCAGGTTTCAGCATCTACTTACCGATCGATCTCGATCTGTTTATATCGTATGCTGCATGTGTATCCTATATGGAATGGCAATCGCGTTTTAAGGTATATATATATATGTGTATATATATGTATATATATGTGTATATATGGTTATTCACACAGTATTGTCAAATATTAAAAGATATGTGCTAAAAGCTTGTCCTTTGTGCCGTGTCTGGATATCATTGTAGACGGCTACAAGATGCGTCTTAAAGCGTTAGAAAGTTAATGCCCTGTACTTAGAAGGGCTTTGTCGTATTGTTGAAATCCAAAGTGTAAAATTGTTAAACATGCTGAATAAAAGAGAATATATCAATTATAAATCTTTGTAGATAATCTCCGACTCGCCTGTTTAGAAACCGTCTCTCGTTCCCCTGTGTGGGAATGCAAGGGTGGCAGCGGGATCTGCAAAATTGGTTTAGTTTGGTGTTATCATCGAAGGCCATTTATATGTACTTACTTGTAAAACATTTGTTTGGCGAAACAACATATTAAAATAGATATGAAAGCTCAATTGAACATAATGGACAGCAAATGCCGAGTAAATTATTTGCTCAATTCTATAATAATAGTAAGAAAGAAAACAACCATTGGCCAGAAAATATCTCGAAACATAATAAACAATTTTGGAATTTTGTAGATTTGTTGTGCTCCGTTTAAGGTTTAATTGCCAACTAAATAATTTTGGCAGCAGCTGCCCCTGCACGAAATCTGATTGAGCTTCAAATTGACCTGGACTACTGAGAGAAATAAAAATTCGATGAGATATTCAAGAGAATTAAAGTTCTTCAAGTAACCAATGTTGGAGGAGCAGAGTGTGCGTCCTTCACCTGATTAACAAGAAATGTAATAAATATATTTGAATTATGCGCATTACTTGAGCTATATGGGGGTGTGTGTGTGTGTGTGTGAAACTTTGAGAAGCACAAACACACACACAGACACACCCACACCGATGGCAGTAGAAAATCCAGCTCTTTGGCAAATATCCTATCCAAGGCAACGTGTTTGCATTTTGTGCGTAGCCTCAGCCCCCGTTCATGTGCCACAGCTCGTATACGTAATCTATTTAATTCAACCAAGCAAGCGTGTCAGTCATATGTGTGTCATGTGTGTGCGGGTGTGTATGTGTGCGCGCGCGTATATGTATTTGTGGAAGCTGCGTAGCTTCGCTTTGGCATTATCAACTCATAAATATTTATTGAATTTTAAGAAATTTTCAAAAATTGGTTACAGAAGTAGCCAACGGTCCAGACCACACCCGACCAGACCAGACCAGACCAGACCAGACCAGACCAGACCAGACCAAGCCAACCCAATCTCTGACCAACATCTGGATGCGACGCTGCGTGGGTGGCAGCTCTGATGACTTGGCTATCAACACATATCCGTCATCGATTCTTCTTACCCGCCCGCTCTCCGCCCTGCGCTGGCCGCCTGTCTTTCCGTTTGCATTCTCTTATTTGGATTATAATTTTTTCCATTTCACATATGAATGCGTTTTCCTTGGTGGCTGCTCTCGCCGCTCGCTGCTCCCTGCTCCCTGCTCGCCCGCCTGCTCTGCCCAGTTGTCAATTTCCATTTTCATTTTCATTGCAAGCGGCAAAAGCGCCGCCGCTGGACACAAAGTTGAGCACTGCAGTCCTCGGGGCACGCATTGCCGTGGCCCCTGGATTGCTTAAGTGTTCGCTCGCAGACGCTGTCTTAACTGGGTCCGGAAAAGATTAAGGAAAATGAATCAGCAAATGAAAAATGTTAAATTTATATTAGATATCAACTGATTGGTTAGCTGGAAAACCAACAGGACAGGACAACAACAAGATTATAGAGATAAGCATTAAAAGTATGTATATGTACATACGTATTTTTGCATATATAACTATGTATGTATGTTTGCATGTATGTATGTATGCTTGCATATAAGTATATATGTAAATATGTGTGTTTATCAGAATGAACAAATGATAGTATGTTAGTGTGTATGTGTGTATGTTTCATCATGCCAAACGCAGACTTAATTTAAGACCCGTTGCGCTGCAAATTGAGAACTTACTTTTGCCTTTCTATGTAATTCTCATAATTTCATGAAAGTGTTTTCTTGCTTTGGTTATATTGTCAGTTGTTGAAAACGAGGCAGATATATATAATTTTTCTCTTACTGCCTTTACTTTAAACTGTTCTCTTCCGACTTATTCATCGCTCTGCGTTAAATATGATAATGCATTGAAATATGATTTTATACATAAATGATGATATATGTTAAGGGAATTCAGACTTGGGCATGCTATAAGTTGGCTTTGCTAGCAATCGCATTGTTAGATACTTGGCGAAACATCTGAGTTTTGAATCGATTGCATGAAGTTGGGTGGCATTATAAGAAGAGGTCTCCAACTAAACCCACAAAGGGTAAGCTTTGAAAACAAATATAAAGCATTCAGCCAATTAATATGAACAAATAAAAGACTAGTTAGCTAGTAAATGATCTATAGAAGCTCTGCGGTATATGGATTATAAAGGCTTTGCCATTTCCATTGCGTTTCGTCCCGTTTCGCTACTCGACAACATCTTTCGCACATGCAATTGAACACTTTGGTGTTTGTAATTATGAAATGAACTTTGACCAGGTACGCGACCAATCTGCTCTTTGCCCTTTTAATCGCATTAAATGCTCATATTGCCGTTTATTCAACTATGCCCCAACCCAGATCCGACCAAGCCCCCTCCGTGCAACCCCTTCAAAACATATGAAGCTATTTGGAGTTACGTTCGTGTTGTGTGCGTGGCCACGCCCACTGCCCACTGCCCACTGCCCACTGCCCACTGCCCGCTGCCCACAAAATGCAAAATTAACTTGTTGATGTGACGATGCAAAACGAATGGGCTTAGGGTGAGACAGTATAAGAGGGTTACGGGGCTCGGAGCGTGACTTGGCTTGGGTTCGGTTAGGTTGTAGGGGTTTCAGTTATGGGTAATACCCATCTGATGGCTGTTCGAAAATCGTTTCGTGTTCGAATCTTATTAGTGGCTTATAATTACAATTGTATACAGGCCAATTATGTTACGAGACAAAGCGAGTGCGACCCACACACACACGCACACACACACACACACACTCTCACACACAGGTACGATTGTGTGTGTGTAGCTAATTAACCAACGTCAGAAATGGCCGTTAAGTGCTTGAGTGTGTGTGTGCTTGTGTGTGTACGCGTTGCAAGTATCTCGATAATGATGTTCATTTTGCAAGCAAATCTCATAATACACACACACACACACACATACACATAGCGCTGTATTTATGTAAATGGAGACAGAAATTTATGCTTATGTATTTGTTGCATAAGTTAGCGCTCAGATAATTAAGCAACCAACAGCCCCCCACAACACCCGCAACGCCCCTCACACTTGCCGCACCGCCAACGTACGCTTTGTGCAGCGAGGCAGGAGTCACCACTTGAGTGTATTTTGTAATTGAATCCACGTCTGAAATCCGTCTGTGGTCGATAATTTCATTTTAAGACCCACTTTGAATACAAATTACAGCACACGGACGTTGCGCCATCTCCAGCCGGGAAATCCTACACCAAGACCCAGCTCTGACTTTTCCTGCCAGTTTGATAAGTTTCCATTGTTCTCAACAGTTGATGGATGTCCATATGCTTGTTCCCGATTTCTATTTTAATGTGAATCTTCAATTTTTGACATATCCAGTGTTGTAAAGCGAATGCGTATTGCTTTATACATACTCTTTACCGGTAAAAACTAAATCTGGCAACGTCATTCTGGATCCAAATTCATGTAAAAATGAAAAGTTTTCTATATGGACATAGGTCAACATTTCCCACCCCCATAACTCGGTCAAATCTCATCAGATTTGCACGAGGCTTGGCTACTTATTCATGGTTTGGCCTCTAGATCAATTCGGCATCCAAGTCTGGCAACATTATTCAAATCGGTCAAATCTCATCCGATCTCCCCGAGGTTTGACTCTTTGTTTATTTATTTAATACGCACCACGAGCAAGGCCGGGGCTTACTTGCTAGTCTATATATATAGATATAGATATATATTCTATATCTTACGAGCTTTTAGATAGACTTTAAATTGGCCAACAAATTAGTTAAAAGTTCCATTTCGTGTTCAAAATATGAATCATGACCAAAGTCGGCATTTAAGAGCTTCACTTTATTACAGTGATAACTCTTTCAGGCGGTCGTCAGGTAATCTTCGTCCGCTCAAGAGAAGTCTAATTGAGGTGAAAAGCGAATGGTTTATAGGAAATGTCCGGCCAAGCGGGTTGCCTGCCGTATATGTTTGTCCGTTATGCAAGTTTTCACTGTACCATTATCACCGAATCATCATACATTACAATGTATGCGAAACAGTTTTAACGGAGAACTACATGTGTTGGCTTTTATCAACTGCTTTCCTTTAATTAATGTTAATTTTTGTCAGAGTTTCGCATTGCAATTCTCATCTTTATCTTCTCTATTAATTGCAACATTTAGTTCCTATAATTATATACTCTCTAGAACTAAGACATGTCGACTGCCGATAATAAAGTTTTTATTATTATTTATCTACTTTTTTAGCTCGAGTGCAGTTGTTTCTTTTGTTATCGTTTTTCCTAGAATTTTCTGGATTTTGTTTACTTGAATTAAGTTAACATTTTACATATACTTATCTTTTATTTAGCACTTATCACTCCACTTATCTAACACGTTAGTTGGTTTGCTTGATTGGGCTGCTAGGCATTCCCCTCAATTTAGATAGACTTTATTGGCTAAGGCCTCTATCTCTGGGCTTAGTATATCCGCAACTTGTAGGTCAAACTTATATGGTAAGTATTTATCGTTACATGGCGTGTTTCAAGATCTATGTAATGAAGTTAAGAATCTGTTTAAATAACAGCGCGCTGGAAAATCAGACACTCCGAAGCTGTACAGAACTCTTATAACTTATAAGGACTGCCATAAAAAACAATCTCAAGCTCTCTAATGCAAGGAACTGCGACGGCGTCAAATGCAAAGAGTACATTTTAAGTGTTAAACAGTCAAAGAGCGATTCGCTGTTAAATCGGTTCGGTTTAAGGAAAATAACGCTGAGCATCCTGCCTCTATGATAACTGACAGAGAGTCGTATCTCTTATACGTAGGGTGGGTGTCTTGGCTAACCATGTTAGAGCTACACGAGAGTAAATTAAGTCTACTTGGGGGTGGTTAGCCATCTGATTTCTATAGTTAATGCAGAGTATCAAAAAATAGCTTAAAATGTAAAATACTTTGTAAAGAAATAACAGCGCCTTTTATGGCAGTCTAAGTTCTGGTATACATATAACAACTGTTATATTCGCACATTTCGACACTGACTGAGCACAAAGAGCGCGTGGCTCTCTTTGCGCTGCCGCTGCCTCTCTTTCTGTTAAATCTCACCGCTAAGTTAACAGCCCGTGTGACACTTACAGCGCGCAATATTCACTAGCTATTACATAACTGTTATACAAGCCGCCAAGAACTTAGCGCTCAGGCAGATAAGCAATACGCCAAGACATTGAACAAAATAATGATGGGAATTTTATAAAAATACAAAAAAAAAAAAAAAATTAACATATCGATTGGCTACACATGCACACTGCAATTTAAAACTGGCTTGTAAACCTCATTGTAAATTAAATTAGCATGTGTTTAAAATGCATGAATGAACATGATTATAAACTTATTTAAAGGATTTTTTAAAACGCCTTAACATATTTCCACCAACTGAAAAAATTCAAAACTAAAGCCAAAACTTGTTGAATACAACGGCAGGTCGACTCAAATGTTGGGCATGTTTGACGCCCTAACCCGACCCCCGCACTATCTAGAAAATTTCGCTTAGAAATTCAATATCTATACGTGCCTGTGTGCGTGCGAGTGTGTATCTGTATGTGTGCGAGAGTGTGTGTGAGAGTGTGTGGGTGTGGGCCAATTGCCTCGGCTGCCTGAGCGCCTAAAAAGCAGACATAATTAGTTTACGACGAGATTTTTGCTTCCCTTTTGGGGCAACACTTGGCTGCTGCATGCTACAAAGTCCTTGCGACACTTGCAAAAGAAAATACTCACATTCAAAAGAAATACTTATTATTAAAGCGCAATGGCAAATGATTCTCAAATTAGTTATTTCTTAGCTTTATCCGTACGTGAATAGGCTAATTGGCTAAACTTGCCAATCTCTGAAACTTTAACAGAACTACAAATTTGGCAATTGGCTGCTTTTACACACTTATATACCCCTTGTAAGCACTATGTAGAGGGTATTGTCATATTCAAATGAATTATGCTAAGTATAAAGAAAGACGTCTTTGTGCCAATAAGGTATATATATATATATATTCTTGATCAGACTCCATAGTCGAGTTGATATGTACGTCTGTTTGGAAATTTGCTGGTCACGCGAGCTTCAATTAGTTGTATTGAGAAAAAGGGAATAGACTTTCGAATGTTTGTTCTCTACTCTCGGTAACTCTGTACTTTTTTTGAGTTAATATATTGCAGTTTTTTCTGGAATGATATATATTTTTATGATAGATAATTTTCATTGAAAGTTAGTTGCAATTCCTTTTATTAGCCCATATATCATGCTCTAGACTAAATTCTTTGACGCTTTCTCCCGATTTCTTAGAGCATTTATGACAGATTTATTAGGCTCAATAATTGTAAAGAATGTGCCTGAATTCAAAAACTTCTCACATTTGGTTTCCTTAACAGTTTTCATGTATAAATCATTCATTTGCATGTGCTCACACCCCTTTCCCTCTCTATCTCAGTCTGCCCCGCCCTCTCCCCGTCACTCTTTCTATCTGCCTGTTTCCCTATCCGGTTCGTTATTGATGTACATTATGAAAAGTGCTAAAATATTAAAGCTAATTGTATGCAAGATATGATTTTTATTCGCAACGCGAGCTCCTGTGTGTGCCTGTGTGTGCCTGTGTGTGCCTGTGTGTGTGTGCGAGTGTGTGTTAGTGTGGTTGGTTGGAAAAATCAAAATTTTACGCTCTGTTACACATTCCTAAAGGCTGCACAAAGTTACGCCAAATGCGAGCGAAGCAACCGGCTCGCGGGCAGAAGGTAAGGGGCTAGTGAATTGGGCTTGGGGCTGTGGCGCGGTGCGGTAGGAGGTGGGTTGGCGGGGTGGGTAGGCAGCGTTAAGGGGCAGTGCTTATGTGTATGTAGATATGTGTATCTATGTGTGCTTAAGTGCGTGTTTATGGCGCAATAAAACAGACCCTAACAGGCTAGTACACACTCACACACACACACACTCACACACACACACGGATGACAAGGCAATCGCAGTGGCTGCTGTTGCATGCCGCCAGCCAAATGAAGCAACCAAAACGAGCGGCCCAAAACGCAGAGCCCGAATCCGAGCCCGAGCCCGAACCCGAACCCGAACCCGAACCCAGATCCACAGACACGAGCCAAAAAGAGCAGCCAGCTGTCTGTCTGGCCGGCTGTCTGGCAGTCTGTCTGGCAATCTGGCAGAGTCGTCTGGCAGCCAGCATCTTTGGCTGTGTCTTTCCGCTTGTCTGCGGCGCATTTATGACTTCCACACACACACACACACACGCACACACACACACGCACACCCACACACCCGCTAGCGGAGCAGACTATGGCTGCATAGCCTGCATATAGGCGCATAGACATATGTCTTATCACACACACACACACACACACCCACCCACCTTCCCAAACACACACATAAGCGCGCGGCACTCCGGCCTGCTGTCAAATGCCATACTAAACCGATAATCCAATCATAAGTTATAGTCAAATGAGTTTGCTCTTCAATAAATTTTCGCCAACATCTTATTTTTTATACCCTTCCCAAGAGTTTCATGAAGTGCTCGCCATATTTGCGACACTTAATGATATATATTATATGCCCGTCTATATATACAGATAGATTGTGCCATCTATCTGAACTCGTTTGTATATTATAAGCATAACAGTATTTGAAGTAGTAATAGTAAGAAATAGTAGTAATGAGTAGAAAGTATAATATGATTGGCTGTATGGAAACATTTCTTTATTAAGGTCTTAAATACGATTCCCAGGTATTCCTTTATAGTTTTGGAAAGTTGATTGTGAATTGAATGATTATATTGTGATCTCCTAATATTTGAATTATAATTTGATTCAATCTATCTACAATTTGATTCTATCTGAAATCTAATCTGAAATAACTACTCAACCAAGCAATGCAGATGAAACTTGGTCTATATGATATATGGTATATATACGTTCGATTTGAAAACGAAAGGATTGCTTAACTCTATCCCATTGCTGCTATTGATTGTTCATGCTCACGGCTATCATGAGTTGTTGTACCTTATTGCAGTATATTCGGTGTATTTATATACAATAAATATCTATATAAAACTAATTGTTAGACCAATAAAGATGCAACACGCACAAATGTAATTTCTTTTTTGGTTTCAACTTGTTTTTGGTGATTTGCAGCACTGGCAAAAACCTTGAGTTTGGTCTGCTGAGAAATCGCCAGTAGAAGAGCAAATTAGAGAGAGATGCAGAAAGAGAGAGAGAGAGAGAGAGAGAGAGAGCGAGCCTTTGCTCATCTAACACGTTTCATATAACACGAAACCAATTAGCCAGCCAGTCGACAAGTTGTCAGCTACTCAAATTTAACACACTGCACAACTTGCAACTGGCAACGCGCAGCTTGCAACGTGCAGCGTTCAACGTGCAACAACTTACCACAGTGCAACGCAAATGGCAGCCATTTGGCCAGCTCCACAAGATGCCAACACCACCTGGCCGATTGCCGGACCTGAACCATGCATGTGCCCAGGCGGAACTGTTGGACACTTAACCACTTGCCCGCCCACGGCAATTGCCGCCAACGAGGCCTCGAAATAGCTGCTCGAGTGTGAAATGGACCCATCTGCTGCGAACTGCTGCTACATGAGATGGTAAAAACTTATAACTATTCGATGACCAAATGGAAAACTATCGGAACTTATGCTTTTCATATAAACAAAGCTTCTAAACGCTCTTACGCACCAGCTTTACCATGACATGGGTAAGTTACATAGAACACAACCGAACCTGGGCTAACCAAAGTACAGATAATAAGTGACAATAAGTCTATTTAGATATGTATATAAAAGTTAGATACAATTGATGCACTGACTGACTAACCTATTGACGATTAACAGCGTAAGCCGTAAGAGCTAGGTAGCAAAGATTCGTGCAGTTGAAATTGTAGAAAATTCCACTCGTAAGGGAGTAAAATTGAATAAAACCTGTTTAGTTATTCGATCCGTTTCAAAATAGTTATTAAAGATCTTTAGGAAAGATCACAAGCATTTGTGAAGAACACATATTTCAATGACACCTTACTATGCGCTTCTCAAAATTAAGTGGGGAAGACTTATAGCTTTTCTTGATCTCACTCTTGTTTACCTTAATGAACTTTATCAATATCTACATTTCACTCTTTCCCTCTCTTCCTCTCACTCTCACTTTCTCTCTATCTCTCTCTTTCCTTATCCCTCTCTCTCTCTCTCAACACGCCCTTCTATGCGGTTCTCATTAAATAGTAAGCGACACTTTAAGGTTTTCTCAATCTAGTTTTAAGCTTGATCTCTATTTCACTCTTTCTTTCCCTCTTCCCCTTACTTAGAAAAGACCTTAGACCTTTGGCCAAACCAGCGAAAACGTTAGCTGGGCTAGAATATTACGCAGAATAAGTGCTGTACTACAAAAACATACAACTCATCTATAAATATGAGCACTTGTTGTTGTTATATATGAAATCCATAGATTGACTGCATAACTAATTAGCTAAGGGAGCTCGAAACTGGAGGCGGAGAGTTGGCCTTTTTGTGTGGCTGCTCCAGAGGACAATTTAACCAACTGGCCAACATTTTGCGCAGCAAATTTCATAAACGTGGAAAATAAGCAAACGGACACATGTGTGTGTGTGTGTGGGTGTGTGTGTGTGGGTGTGCGTGTGATAATATCTATGTATAAGGGTAAGTCTGCGAGGGTGTGTATGCGTGTGTTTGTGGGTGTATGGCTTTTATTGAAAAACGTAATAAGCCCATGCCGCAGTCAACGTACATATGTCGCGGGTTTCCTTTTGTATTGTCATTGGCGTCGATGTCCTTGTTGTAGTCCATGCTGTAGTCCTTGTTGTTGTTGCTCCTGCTGCTCTTTGTTGTTGTTGTTGTTGTTGTTCGGTGTCGTTTTATGTGTATGTTGCCCTTATGCGTGTGTGTAGTAACTATTAGAAAAGAGCAGCAGCAGCAGCAGCAGCAGCAGCAGCAGCAGCAACAGCAGCAGCCGCAACAGGAGCAACAGGATTGCTGCCGCTGCTCCGCCAAGCACAGCTCCACACGCATTGTCCTTTGGCTGACTTTTGAAGTTTTGCACACGAACAGCGGTTGCCTTGTTCCATATATGTACTTTTTTTTTCGTTCGACTATAGCCTGGGCTGGCCTGCAAACGTTTGTGATGTCCTGCGAATGTCCCTTTTAACAACGCGCCCACTCTGCATGTGTGTGCGATTGTGTGTGTGCATGTGTGCACTCTTCTTTTGTTACAACGATTTTTGCGCAATTTCTTTTGTGCTTTGTGCTTTGTGCGGTGCTGCGGCTCTGCTGTCATAACTGTCGCTCTTTCTGTTGTCCACAACAACAAGGACAACAGGCACCACGGCCAACGATGTGGATGACGACGTGCACGTTGCTCTTGCTGCTGCCGCTGCTGCTGCTGCTGCTTCTGTTGCTGCTGTTGCTGTTGCTGTTACTGCCGCTGAGCACATGCAATTAGTGCCAAATGTTTCCATATTTTTGCGAACACACAAGCACACACACACACACACACACACACGCACGACGAGAGCAAGTGAGTGGTGTCCAGTCCACAGTTGACCACACCATTCCGAGCAGCGTGCAGCATTCACTGACAAAACATCGCATCCTACACCCTTGCACCCCTGCACCTCTGCACCCTGCTTCTACTAACACCCTGCCACCCTTGCACCCACTCGCAACCGCAGCAATCGTCCAATGTGGCAGCAAAAAAAAAGTGGAAAGAAAAGAGCAACATTTTTCGTTTCATTGTTGCCAGGCTCGGGTCCAATAACAACGAATTGATGCATATCCTTACTGAATGAATGCAACAAATGGGTTTTTGCTCAACCCACAAATCTGTATATATATTACAAAGCTTGGAAAATTTTAACAAAAGTTTGACTGAAAAGATACCAATAATACGTCCTGAACAAGTTATCGACTTTCTAGTTATATTAATAAATAAATTATAGACTCATGCTATATAAAGCACAGTATTTAGTACAGGGTTTTAACGATAATTAGAAAGTAACTTATCGATTAACTCAATTATTGTTAGTTATCGTCGGGCTTAGACAACTAACACTAACGCACACACGCCCAATCGCTTGCGATAGTCGACAGGCTCCGATTTAGGTGGGGCCTCTCTTGTCCGGATGGAGAGTGGCCATAGTGCCGGGCGGCTGGCTGTGTAAACGGCCGTAACATTCTGCACATATCCTTTCAGTGTGTGCGTGTATGGTTAATTATACATTTTGCATACATGCACATGTGTGCGTGTGTGTTTGTGTGTGCGTGTGTGTGTGCCCATACAACAATGTGCTTATGGCTGTGTATGTGCGCATATCCGATTTCGTATGGCCGAACCTCGATAACAATATGCGTTCGAATATATATATATATACATAGTATATATATTTATTTATATACATATTTTTGTTTTTGTTTTGGAACGGGGGCTGCCTTTTGTTACATGCATCGTTCACTTCATAATTTTGTAGCTATTTTTAGGCTTTTTGGCGCAGGAAGTGCGCGTGACGCTCGCCCATATAATGGCTCCGGGACCTGTTCACTGGCCCAGTTATCTATTGTTAAGTATTCCACAACACACACACACGCACACACACACACACACACACACACACACACACACACACGAGTCGGTATATGTTTACGTATGGGTGCTTATTTGTAAGGCCTTGACATCAATTCTGCTTAGGCAGCACCTAGGAGACCGACTCCCTTCTCATTTGCAGCTGCGCCGTGAAGTATGCTATACTTATTTCCAATGTATTAATTCGTTTGCGAAATTGTTTTCTTATATTTTCTTATATCTATCTTCTATACTTCTATGCCCTATACTTCCTCATTAATTGCTATGCACTTTGTTTGAAATCCGATTTCTTTACTAAGATCAGATTCAACAGATGTTTATTTCCTTGAGCATGATTGTCTTTTGAGATGCCAGTTAGATTTGATGCTGACATGGCTCGTGCTCTTCCAATTAATACTTGTACATACATACTTGTCTTCTTTTCTTTCATTCAGACTCTTTTGCTTAATATACTTTAACTTCCTCTTACACCTGCTGCTTCCTTTCCCCGCTCGTCTTGCTTTTTATGATTGCCCTCATGTCCAATCTATGCTTAAACTTAACTTTCCATTAACTTATTAATTTATGTTCTTCTTAGTAGTATACATATTCTCTCCTATTTTTAAACACTTACTTTCATATTTATTTTCTTATACTTCTCCCCATTATAAGCTTGTTTTTCTTCAATTAGTTTACACTTATCTTTACCATCTTCAACGTGCTTCTCTTCTTTCTCATAAATATACTTATATACCATCCCATGCATATTCACATTCTACTCAAACATACTATTTTAAGGATTTTCTTCTAATTCTTCTTGTGAATATACAAGTTTCTCTCATACAAGCTTATCTTTTACGTGTATGTACACTCATTTTCTTATGCAATGTTCGTATTCTTCTGTTACTCATCGCTTTTCTTCGTATTACTCATACTTATCTTCATTATCTTTGAGAGACTTAAATCTTTCGTTTTAAATTTATTCATCTTGCTTTATACATACCCTTCTTTTCTCAAGCATAGAGTTTCGCCCCTCATTTTTATTATGCATGCTCGTATCTTTTCATCTTCTTGCACGCACTTATCTTTCCCTTCTTATGGAATGCATCTTAGCATCCAGTTTGTTTTGTTCACACTCCTAATTTATGGATGCTGGGGCAATTCTTCAATTTGTTTGTTTTCTGTGACGCCTTGGCCTAGGCTTATTAGGCTTGGATTGTGGCCCCAGTTTCCGATGCGCTACTGCAGCAGTCCCTTGCAATGCCCCGGCATACCCTTACCCATACCCCGACTGCATCAGCCGTCTCCAACCCCAAGCAACGTTTAGTCTGCTGCATCATTTATCATGTGAAATGCGCCAGACACAACAGCCAATCAGACCAGCCCCAGGACTGAAAGCAGCGCCTGTTGTTGGACTCGGGCTCGATCTGGGTCTGTCTGGGTCTGGGGCTGGGTCTACCCTCTAGACTATGCTTTGCACTGGACCGACAGCTGCACTGGATGTTGCCTGGCCGTGGCAATGGCCCTGCTGCTGGTCCTGCGTCCTGTTCCCGGCTTTGGCTTTGGCTTTGGCCCCCATAAAAACAAGTGCAAATGCAATTTGAAAACAACATTGTGTCAGGAGTTGGGCGGACGACTTGCTAGCTGGCCATGGGCTTAACGGTATTTGGTAATTAATAGGCCATATAATGTACGATATGACCGTGCGTGTGTGCGTGTGTGTGTCTGTCTGTCTGTGTCTGCGTCTGTGTGTGTCTGCACTGTGCGCCAGGGGTTTTTATGATTTAAATTGTGCGCCTGAAATACAATAATAACTCCGGGCACTTGGCAAACAAATAAATTAATTGAGCTGCATGAATGGCTCTCTGCTCTCCCAGTCTCTCATATCTAGCTCTGCCCCGCTCTCTCTACCTCTCTTTCTCTCACCCTCCAGCTCATGCTATCTCGCTCTGATTATGGAAAAGTATTTGTGAAAGAAATATGAAGTGATAGAAATTCAAACTACGAACGCTAACCCGCCGCCAACAACAACAAATGAGTAAACTTATTGCAGCGGATATAACCGACTGCGCAATACCCTGTTGCCAGTGTGGAAAAACTGCTCAGAACGGAAACGGAAATGTAACTCTTGAAGCGTGTGAAGCTGGGAGAGGAAACAATTGAAAATGTACATTCTGATGTTGAAATGAGCTAATAATTACTTGATTTTATAAGTTTTGCATTATGTTATCCATATAAAACGAACACCAAACTGTAAACCAATATACCCCGTTCAGCCTTACAAAGAGAGCATAACAACGTTCAGTCATTCAATCGGCCCGCATGCATTGAACAAATTTAATTGAACGACCAGAGCAGAAGACGAGCAGAGGGGGAAACGGGGGCTGCCAAAGGATCAGACAACTATTAGCAGCATGTGCATAGATAGGGTAACTAGCCGGGGTGCATGCCGAGGTGTGGGTAAGTGTATATGCAGTGTGGCATAAAAGGCGGCTTTTTATTGCAAAAACATTTATGTATTATCAAATGCAGCTGTTGCAAATTTATTTGTTGTTGGTGCTCTTGTTGTTGTTGTTTTAGTGCTTACGACGTCCATAAGTCAGTTAAATAAATCATTGGAGCATCTAAAAATAAATCTATAAACAATATATATCAACAAAGCTGGAATATAAAAGAGTCAAGAGCATGTTTATGCATCTTGACCTAAGCAGGGTCAAGAGACCAGTTTCCACTTCCACACTATCAAGTTGTCTATTTAGTTAGTTAATGTTAGTTGAGTTAAGTAAAGTTGAATACAACCCAGACGAAGCAACTGTTTAGTGTTGCACAACACTTCAAGTAAAGAGTACGCAATTCAATAAAAGCTAATGTTTCCTAACAAAAAAACCAAGAAAGGACAAAATGAAAGTTGAAAATATTTGGAAAACCAAATTGGTTTTGTAATCTTAACCACCTTTGCGCGCGTTGTACAACACTGTGTGTTCAAGTTGCAATGCTACTGTTGTTTGCCAGCACTGCCCAATTAACAACAATGTCCATCAAATAGGTCCATAAAGCACCGCAAGACATTCGCGTGAACAATTACAAACATTCTGTTTGACAAATAAAGAAGTTCTGTTGTCCAGTCCTTAAACCTGTAATATGTCGAATATCCTATTGGCATCTGCACTAATTAATGCGTTGGGAATTCTGGTCATAACAATTTAACTAGACTTCAATTTTCAATTTTTTGTTCTATTTAGTTTCAGCATGTATTCTGCATATTCATGTCGAAAAGTTTTGAGGGAGTGTCTGGCTAAGCGGCTTTGCAACGCTTCAGTTAGGAATTCAATTCATGAAAGTTAATTTATATGACGCATATAGGTAATTATGTTGTGGCACATAGTTTATTTTACAATGCTGAGCAAAATGCTTATTAAAACTTTAATTATGGATGCACAGGTGGCAGGTAACACACACCTGCGAGCACTTAATAGCCTCAACTTCTTGTGGTTTCCATATTCAGAACGGTTGTAACTAATATTAGAACCAAATTAAGAGGATTGAGTCAGGCCATTAGCCAATATTGAAAATATAGTTTTGCAATTAGGTTTGCAACTAGACTGCAACTTTACAATGTTATTTTAGAAGCCTTCGCTTGATACTTGGCTTGATTAATAGTTATTACCCCAAACCTCCTTTGGCAAGGCTTTGCTATTAACTGGGTTATGATTTCGAGCCGAGCCAAGTAACTAATATCGGAAATATGGTTTTGAAATAAGGCTTACTACTTGGCTTTTACTTTGCCATGCAACCATAATAGTCCATAATCCATCCACTTGATCAAACCAAACGGTTTTATTGATAGTTATATAAGCTGGGCTACATGTGAATAGAATTTGTGGTACCTCATGTTAAATTTGTTGTTGCAAGCGTAAATCTTAACTATGCAGTAAATGTAGCTCATTTCTCAATGTTATGAACATTCAATATAAATTTTAATGGCTTTTGGCAAAATTTGGCGAGTTATAAAAGTGGGTGTGGCAACTAAGATGCCCTTCGGCGATGCTTGCGCATTTGCGTTTTAATTCTATGAATTATAATTAAGTTGAATACGAAAATAATGCCGAGTTTCAACTTGTTTTAATAGTTTTTGGGCTACATAAAACGGGCTCAGGCTTAAGTAATCAGACAAACGGAGAGACGGAGTGCGAGAGGGGCTGAGTGAGGCTGGGGTTGCGCGAAGTTTCATGAGCCTGCGATTTGGCTGGGCTCAACAAGGCTAAGCGAAGCGCTGCGGCTCCTTTGGTTTTCAAGGATTTCATGCGCTTAATGGATAGCTTATACATACATACATATATCTGTGTATATATATAGCCGCACATAAAATGCTATTGAAATTCGGGCTGCTCTTAATTAATAAGTGTGCGCAGCATTTATTGTTGCATTTCACACCCTTAAACCGCACACGCCCCCGTGCTCTTTGCCCTGCCGCTGCCGCTGCTTGTGGCATACACAGCATTTTTAGCGATTTTCATTTATTGGGCAAACATTTGCAGCCATGTGGTGTTCCAAGTGTGTGTAGTTCTCTGTGTGCGTGTGTGTGTGCGTGTGTGTGCGTGTGTGTGTGCACGCGGGCGTTGTGTGTGCCAATAAACCCATCAAATGTTTGTAAATTAATTTTGTGCTCATCACTGCTGTTGTTATTGGCTTTTAATGCGCATTTGGTTTTGCCTTTGCCTTTGGCAATGGCTTCGGCAACGGCTTTGGCTTTGGCTTCAGCTTTGGCTTTGGCTTTGGCATTGATGACTTTAATCATTTGCGCCATATGCGCTCCAATAATGACGTCATAATGCCGAATCGAGAGTTTGAGAGATCCAATACTGGGATGTGCAACACGCTGGGCGCATGGCATAAGCGAAGTGTTGAACCCGCTTCTAAGTTGTAAAGTTCTGGTTAGGGATACCCTCAGGATAAAATAAAAACACAGCTTCAGCCGACCTATTGAGGTATCTCTTGACCGAAAACAGCTATATAGTAGTCCGATATGAACAGAAGGGTCGAACATATAATCAAAAATGAATAAAAACATTTCTCATGTGTATTTCATATTAATAATAACATTTAATATTAATAATACATTGCTCTAACATTTATTTGTATTATCATTATATACATTTGTTTATGCTGATTAAAATGAACTCACATCGAGCATAACTTCATTCTCTCCCTCACTCTCCCTCTCCCTCTCTCTTTCTCTCTCTCTCTCTCTCTCCCTCTCTCTCTCTCTCTCTCTCTCTTTCGCTCTCAGTTGTCCTTTTGTTGTTGATTCTGATGATAGTGAGGATGATGATGCATCATTAGGTTGGCTAATTTTAATTATACCAGCGCCTAAATTGCTGCTATCATTTTTAATAATACGCCGTGTCGCTGAGAGCCCTCCCTCCCTCGCTCCCTCTTTAACCGTCCTTTTCTTTCAGTGTGTGTGTGTGTGTGTGTTGGGGTTTAACTTCTGCTCTGGCAACAGCGGCAGCTGCTCTCGTTTGAACTGTCTGTTGCTGCTGAAGCTCTATGGCAGCCGGCACGGCCCAGCACAAAGCCAACAAATTATGCACTTACACACACACATATGCATAGTTGTGTCGCTGTTTGAGTTATGTGTATGTGTGTGCAGTGCTGAAGCACTTGACTTTTTACGTTCCTTTGAGGCACAGGGCTGGCTGCCCGGCTGGCTGCCTGGTTGCCTGCCATGGAGTGTCTGCCTGGCTGACATCTTCTTGCTCCATTTGGGCGCGCTGTCGTGTTAATTTAGCGCGAAATATTTGACAAGATGACGCGCTGCCTGTTTGGTCCTTCGGCACAGGCTCCGCACACACAGACACTAGCACACACACACTCACACACAGACAGACGCGCTCGCACACACTTTCCGGCGACTTCATCCTTGCCCCAATCGGCGAGACATGCAACGTCTGCTGTGTAATGATCGAACATAGTTGCCGGGGCGCCTGTCTGTGTGGCTATATATATGCTCTATGTATGCATGTGATGTATGTGTATGTGTGTGTGTGTAACAGACACTCGTATCGATTTATAAGTTGCAACACACGCACACACACTGACAAAGGCTGACATTCGATAGCGCCTTGCGTCAGTCGGTTTGGCAACCTTAAAGCTCTCCCCTCTCCCCCGCATCGCTCGCCTGTGATTGAGCTATGCGCTCTTTAAGTGATTCGATCTCCAGCTAATTCACAAACAATCCACAGCAAAAGCCACAAGCGCCTTATGACAGTCTATTGCCACGGACAAGATTGCATTTGCTTGCCGGAATTCAATCGACCAGTCAGCATTAGCTCATACTTATCCAGGATCTCATTAATCTATTGGGCGCACGCTGTGAGCTTAACGAATTAATTTACCAAACGCATTTACTGCATAAGCATCAGCTCACTTCTGTTTTTTTCACTAGTTTAGTATTGCTTACTATTTACTAGTTGAAACCCTACCCTTTTAGTTTGGTACATGCCAATTTTACTTTGGGAGTTTTGGCTGTGAATTACTTTTAGAATAGGTTCGAAATCTCCACATATTGACTGACTGACGGACTGGCTGACGGACTGCCTGATTGATTGGTGATCAACGCACAGCGTATGTATGCGTGCATGTATTGTTTTTCTATGCATGTATGTATGCATGTGTGTATGTATATATGTGTTGTATGTATTTATATATGTATTTGCATGCGACTATATATGTGTAAATGTTTGTATATTCTTATGTATGCATGTATGTATGTGTATGTGTATGTGTATGTTTGTATGTATGGCTGAATGTATGTGTAAGGATGTATGTGTACATGTATATGTGTATGTATGAATGTGTTTATGTGTATATATGTATGTATGTGGGTTTATATATTTGTATGTATTGATGTTTGTGTGTGTATGTGCGTATGTGCATACATGTATGCATATAAGTGTATGCATTTGTGGTTGTGTGTATGTATTCATCTATTTATATAAGAAATTAGGTATTATTATCATTATATGCATGTGTATATGTATGTATTATATATGCATTTATATGTACATAAATGTATGCATATATTTTGTATGTACATATGCATGACCAAGTTTAACTTTAGCCGCGCTGCAAATTAAAAATGAGGTATTCTTAACCAATGCCCTACTACGCGATTCTCAGGAATTCAAGTAAGTTCCATAGACTTCACTCCAAGGCTTTAGCTATGGAGGGAAGGCGGTTTTTGCATTGAAGGAGATGGCAGCCTGAACACTGAAGGAGACGACAAGCAAGCGGCGAGGCAACTTAAGCAAAAGAGGAGGGCGCGGCTTCATTATTGGAGGAGGGACAGCTTTAACAATGGAGGTGACGGTAGTTTTAATATAGCAGGAGACGGAAACTTGATCAGACGACCATGGCTATAGTTTTGGCTTTGTGGCTATTGAATAAACGGGTACGTATAAACATAGCAATTGCTTATTATAAGTGAACTAGTGTTTGAATACATACATGTAGATATGTTTTGTTAAATATGTATATATGTTGAGCATTTGTTAGTTGAATATGAACAAAAATTCAAAAAGCTTTTAAAAAGGCTCTACTACGCGATTCTCACAGATTTAGGTAAGGTTGAGCAAGCAAGTTTATCCGTTTTTCTTTTCTTTTAGTGATTTGCTTACAAAGAAGTTCGTCTTCCGCCTACTAAATGATCACCATAAAATAACCGTGCGTATGAATTGACAGGTGAGTACCTATAAATATATATGTATCTATATATATATATATGTATATATAAATATTCAAAAATTGTTCAAATTTGATGGCTGTTTCACACTTTTCGCAAAATCCATTTTTCTTTGGTGGAAATGGTCAAGGGTGTGGCAGGTGTTGTTTCCGCTTCAAATTCAACAAGTTTACCAACCGCAAACATGGCTTAATATACATATTAGAGAAACTTTTGGCATTTTGAGACATTTAATACTCGTGTCAAATATTAGAGCTTCTTTTGAAGCACTTCTGAATCAGCGCTCATATTAGTTCCGACAAAGCACTTGACTCTGTAATGAGAAGCCGAATGCATTCAATTATTCAGTAGTTCGGCTCTGGCACAAGTGAGAAATCGGCGCCTATAGGAACTGCGAACTGGAACCAGTGAAGCACTCACACACTTGTACAAGCACACACAGACGACAGACAGAGTCATTTATAAAATTTCTAGCAGAACGTGTTAAATGGCGTCAATATTAAAAGTTCAAATATGACGCTGACGAGCAGAAGTGAAAGGGTAGGGTGGGAGAGCGGTGTGGAGGAGGAATGGCAATTGGTTTGGGGGCAGCTTGACTATGGGGATAGAGATTGCTGATGATGATGACGATGTCGATGGTGTTAATGATGATGACGATGATGATGATGACGGTGATGATGATGATGATGATGATGATGGCGACGATGAGAACGTAGACATAGACAGCGAGAGCGAATCAACAAATGTTGAAGCTATTATCGTAGTCGCAACATGAGACACACACACACACATACACACACGGATTCACACAACCAACGTATACATATGCTGTGCGCTATTGCTCATCATCTTTTGGCGTTAGCAAGTGCTTCGGCGGCAACTTCCAACTTCTAATGGCGGCATTATGCAGCCACCCGTGCCACCGCTGCCCGTGTTGCCGCACCGCTCGCACACACACGCTCGCTGGGTGTTGGCATCTCTGTTGGGCCAAAATGAAAATGAAACTGTTGCAAAATCCCATAAAACGGCCAAAAAGCTTTTGTAAATGACGCCAACAGCTGTCGATGGCAAAAGGCAGACAACGACGCCAGTCGCCGCCCCCATATAACGCAAGCCAACCCCCACTCCCTCTCCTCCGTGCAACACCTATTAGCCATGTGTGTATGTGTATGCGTGTGCTTGTATGTGTGTGTGTGTGCTTGTCCTGCGTTTTGGCGCGTTTTAATAAAGCGACAATGACATTTTATGAATTTTCCACTTTGTTCTTGCCTTTGCCGGCGCGACCCCCCACGTCCACATTCACGTCCTCGTCCACGCCCACGCGCACGCCCACGCGCACGCCCACACTTCACGCCTCAGCCGCCCAACCCCCGCCGCGCTTTTGGGCAGGACAACACGCGGCGTCCATTGTTTGTTTGTTTGCTTAGAGTCGCAGCGCAGTTCCAGCCCTGCCGCCAGCCACGACTCCAGTTTCGCCAGCGGCTTCAAATGAATTGTCATTATCTCTTGGCGAGTGTTCGGGTGTCTGTGTACGTGTGTGTGTGTGTGCTTGTGTATGCGCTGCTTGGTGTTGCACAAAGGCGCGTTTTAGTCGTCTTTGATATCCGATTTCATTTATAATTAGCTGCAAAGTTTACGGTTGCCATACCTTTGCTTGTGGTTGGTGCGGCCGGGTCAAGTAATTTAGTGTCATCCGCGGGGATGTTGCTGCTCCTTCTCCTGCTCCTGCGCCTGCTCCACTTCATTGCTCTAGCCAGTCCTTCAACCATTCTCTATTCAATTCTCATAGTACACACAGCGCAAAATAATTAAACGCAGATTAAATCAGGAAAAGAAATAAGGGGATTGTAAACAAATCAAAAAAACGTAACTTATGTTAGAACAGGGCAATTTTTCCACAGGGTCAAAGAAAACTTCTTTCATAGATACTTAAGTCGAAGACAAACGGAAAATCTGTTCAAATTTATATTCATTCATATTTGTCAGAGTATAAAACGAAAAAAGCTATTTAGAAAACCAAATTTTCATTGCCAAAGCGAACATTCGACGTTTTCTGATTCTTTGACCCCGAAAAGTATGCTATAAAAATTGCTTGAGATGGTAGCGTAATCGAAATCGGGAAGAAGGCCCAACAAAATATATCCGTGTTTCGATCTGATGAGTGTTCAAATTGTCCAACTGCTTACAGTGTTACCTCGTTTTGGTAAATATAGCAAAGCTTTTAGGCGAATGTATAGCTTGGCGCTGCTTTTGGGGCATCTGCCCGGCACTTTTGCTTATTTTTAGTTTACATTTGAAAGACTTCAAGTGGTTTCTCTTCAGTTATTTCTGTCTCGGCCCGTGTCAGTGACCGTTTTTAGCAAATTGCGTCAAGTTGAAGTCAAGTGGAAAGTAAAAGTCGCAGCTCGACGGGGAACCAGGGGCCAAATTAACAGCTAATTACGTGCGAATTCCAAATGGCACCTGCTGTAGCCGGGGATGGGGTAGAGGGGCGCAATGTGTACATTACGGACAAGCATGGCTGGACAAACTCGAACGCACAAAATAATAATAAAAAAAAGGAATATATATATATATATTTTTTATAAAAAGAAGAAGAAATGGGGGCTTAAAAAACGCTGGTCGTACACGTAGCTGCCAATTGCAAGGGACAACAAAAACGTCAAACATTATTTGAATACAAAATTTCCTTGAAAAGGGTTGGCAGCATATGCTGACATACGGGGGGCGGGGGCGGGGGCGTGGGTTCGGTCTGCAAATCCAGCGCCCAAGTGACAAAAGTGAGAAATTAGTCGATGTGCCCGACACCAGAAAGCGTTATGAGTGAGAAGGGCGACCAAAGGCAACCGCAACCCTTGTACCGAGGCTTTAGCTAGGTGGGATTTTCTATCGCAATCATTTTGTTTAGGAAAAAAAATGTCAAGTGCCGGAGCGGGGTCAACGTTGTCCTTGTCGTCAACGCAATTAAAATTCAAAGAGCAAAATGCATTTGCCACGCTCACGCACGCAGACGCAGCCCGGTCGCCGAGCTTCGTGCTCTATGCTGCCCAATCCAGGGCTCAGATTTCCAGTTGGGATTGTAATTCAAATTGTGTTTAAGACAGCACCATATATATATATATATATACGTATATACATAGATGCCCGGCGCATAATTACATGCTAAATTGTGCGACACAAATAACGAGGCATTAGAAGTGGCTGGCAAAAACGTATCATACTCAACGGCAGAGAGATGGACGCAGTGGGTTCCACTCGTTTCTTGTGGCTTTTCCCATTTCCCTTTTCTTGATTCGTTGTTTTTAGTGCAAGTATCTCATGCCTTGTTGCTCATTTGTTGGGGCGATTTGCATGCACTGCGTCTTATCGGCTGGCAAATTAACGCCCAGATGTCTGGCATTTTGTTGCTATTTGCATTCCGGGCTTCTGATTGCGGCACATGTGTGCCCAGGAGTTGGCTCTGCCCTAGCTGGGCTAGCTGCCAGTTTGCCAGCTTGCCATGTATATTGTTTTCTTTTTTAGTGGCTGCTTTAATTACGGCACTTGCTCAACTGCGCAAACTAGCAGCTAGAGCCACGTTCTGTTAGCTCAGCGCAACAATATTAACATTCCAAATCAATTGCTTTAATTAAATTCAAGTGAAAAGGCGCCACACCGAAGCTCCAACACCCTTATAGGCACATCAATTACAAATTATCAGCCACATGAT
The DNA here is from genome assembly GCA_037075305.1 of Drosophila kanekoi. NCBI lineage: Eukaryota > Metazoa > Arthropoda > Insecta > Diptera > Drosophilidae > Drosophila > Drosophila kanekoi. The sequence goes on along the minus strand of JBAMCE010000451.1, from coordinate 8,980,458 downwards.
ATAGTAGGACTTTGCTCAAGCTTCTTATTAGATGTTAGTTAGATGAAGCTCTCTCTTAAGGAGTAGAAAATGTTGCAAGCAATTCTCTCTTTAGATTCTCGTGGCAGCTATATGATATAGAGAATCGATCTGGGCATATCGACTCCACAATTGAAGCTGATCAAGAATTGATGCACTCGAAAATGTCTACTTCAAGGCGCGGCGCATCTCGTGACACAATTTGAACAAGCTCTTTGGTAAGGGTATATATATATGCAAGCATCAATAGAAATTCCTCACTCTGATTACTCAGATTCTTTGCATTATTGACAAACACAGCGTGCTCAAAGTAATTAATCGCCAATTGTCAATGGATATCTGCAATATTAGGCAATAATTTTGGATTTATTTACAAGGTGCTGCAGCAGTTTATTGAGTACACAAATCCAAACTCTAGATGGGCAGACCTGCAGCAGCAACTATCGAAATAACATTTGCAAATCAATTCATTTAATTCGAATTGAGAGGCAAACACAAAAGTAAACAAACATGCGCAAATTAAGTTTGAAATGCAATCCTTTAAGCGCAACGCATTTGATAAACAAAAGTTATGCAAGTGACAGGCGAGTGACATGTTATCGAATTTAATCAAAATGCAAATATCGATATATGTAAATAGGCAATATATATTTAAATTTGAATATTAACAGCTACAACAGTTAATTGAGCTTTTTAAATGAGCCTTTCATTTATTAATATGCCACTTCAGTTACGCTTGAGTGCCCCTGCAGCTTTGTGGATACAATTGTAATGCCATGCCACAAACACACACAGGCAGAAGAATCAGTTAGATAGCATTAAATGCGGCGATGTGGAGATGTTCCGAGCAATTCCAGCAGGGCGCAAATTCCAGAAGGGAGCAATGCAGCGAGCCAAAAATAATGAACTCCAAATGAAGTAAAACAAAAATGAAGCACACAGTATTAATTATTCATATTTCATTAGTGAGCGCCACTCACCGTGAGAGTGCCTCCTCCTCAAGGGTTGGCGGCGGAGTCAAAGAAAGGCGTGTGCCATATAAAATTTATAAAAATCAAAGTAATGTTGCCAGCGTGCGAGCAGGGGCTGGCGAGGGAATGTCAGTCAGGGCAACGCCGCAATGAAAACAAAGTGTGGCGGGGGGGACGGGGGGTGGGTTAAATACTAGCCAAGACTAAGAACAAAGGTCCTGGTCCTGGTCCTGGTCCAGGTTCTGGCCCTGGCTACCTGCTACCTGTTAGCTGAAAGCCGTTCTGCTTGGTAGACATCATCATTTGTCTTGGCCTTGCCATCGTTTTGGGCCGCGGCACATTGATGAATGAAGTGCGTACATGGCCTGAAAAGGCCAAAAGGCCAAGCGACATTAAAAATGCACACGCAATCAGAAAATGTTTCATGCTGGCCCCGACGCCAGTTAACAGTTAGCAGGCAGCAGTAGGCATCCAGTTGATGGATCAACAGCGCCCAGATAAGACAGCGTTGGGCGGGCTAATGAGCGAGTTGAAGTGGGCCAGGCACGACGCACGACGCTGCCATCGCCCATCAACTTTTCCTCACGTTTAAGACCCTGAGCCACCCGCCTTAATGTGTGAAAAGGGTATAATGGTTTTGTGGAAATTTACGTAGCAGACGGAAGACAGCATCAGCGATCCCAAAAGGTAGCTGGTCATGTGTACATATACGAATTGATCTGACCCTGCTTATTAACTTATTAAAACAATTCACATTTGTCGATAACTCCTCCAATATATTTCCAATGTATCGATAATTATCGATTTTGAGACTGGCCGTTAAAGCTAAGCTTAAAGATTTTGAGAGTCAGATACTCCAAGCTGGAAGTTTACACAGATTAGAAATTTGTTAGGTTTTCGATACATTTTCCCATTCTTTCCCATTTCCATCAAATCGATATAATATCGATTCTTTCTTTTTTAAGCATAACCCAACAGCTATTAGAGTCTGATACTCCAAACTTGGTACGCAAGATCGTGGAGTAAATTCAGATGACAAATATTTGTTGTTTTTTTATACCTCTTTCTCCGATATTTCCGGTGCATCGATAGATATCGATTTTGAGACTTTCTCTTATAAGCAAAGCCCGATAACTATGAGAGTTAGATACACAAAATTTGGCACGCAGATTAAGAATATTTACTTTTCCTCATGCATTTCGATTGGCCTCAGAGTATCTCCTGGTCGTGCACGCTTGCTTGGGTTTTTTTGTGCTTGTTTTTGTTTTTTAAGCCTTTGAGCTGGGGCAAACGCAGTCGCCGTCGTCGTTGACGGCAATTAATAATTTGTTTGGGCTTTCAGCGGCCGTCCAAAGCAATTACCGTGCTCAAGGTGCAGTTGCCCGGCTGCCCGGTTGCCCGGTTGCCCAGTTGGCTGCGTACATAGCCGACACCTACGCACCCAAGCAATTCGGCTTGACTTGAGGCGAACTTTTGCCCGTGCCGTCCCGTCATCTTATCAGGTTCACTTACTGGGTCAACTTTGTCTCCACCCCAATGATTTATTAAGCCAAGCGCCCAACTTGTGCTTCTCCTGCTGTTGCTGCCGTTGCTGCTGTTGCTGCTGAGGCTATTTTCTTTGGCACGTTCGCGCTGAGAAAACACACTCCTCGCATGGCAGCTCTCATGTGTGTGTGTGTGTGCGTGTGTGTGTGTGCAGTGTCGTTGGCTGTGGCCAAGCGTGTTGACCCGTTTGACACCCATTAATATGCACAGATTCGCATAGCTGATGTACTCGCCTTCAGTCTGATGATACTTTACTTAATATATTTGCTTTTTTAAAGGATTCTGTTGGCTTCTGACTTTGAACAGCATAAACAAGTATGTATGTGTATTGGCAATTACTTTCGACAAATTTTGGAACTATCCAACAATGGCGATTGCAAAATGAACTAACGCTAGCATTACACTTTTATTTTAAAATCTAATTCTGGCTATGTCATGTACTTAATACATAATGTTATTGCACTGTTTCGTCTGTCATTTCGTCATCGCCGCTGCTGGTGTCGGATAGATTCAACAACGCATTTGCCCCCTTTGACTCATTGACAACTTCGTAGTCGACGCGCACAGCTTCGCTGTCCATGCGTAGCAGGTATTTGACCTCTCGCAGGATGTCTGGCTCGGGGGGATCTACGTTCTTCTCTTTCAGTGCGTTGTTCAGACGACGTCGGCGCAGATTTCGACAGGGCGGCGTCAGACCGTGTGGCCATAGATACTTATCGTCCACTTTTAGTATATCTCTGGGGTCCTCCAAAATGGGCGACAGATTTTCCTTGTCATCATCCCAGGGGGCATCCGATTCGAATTGCGTATTGGCTCGTTTGCCGGCTTGCTTTCCCGCCTGTCTTCCAGCCAGCTTTCCGGCTTGTTTTCCCACCTGCTTTCCGGCCTGCTTTCCAAACGGCTTTCCAAACGGCTTTCCAGCCTGCTCACCAGCCAGCTCATCGGCCTGCTCTTCAGCCAGCTCATCAGCTTGCTTTTCAGCCAGCTTTCCAGGTTGTCTTCCAGTCTGCTTTCCAGCCTGCCTTCCCGCCTGCTTCTTAGGCTGTCGTCCGGGCCTCTTTGGGGTCGGTTTTTCGGTCTGTTTAGCAGGTTGCTTCCCGGCACGCCTTCCGGCCTTCTTCGGGGGCGACTTCTCGGGTTCTGTGTCTGAATTTGACACAGGCGCAGTATCCAGCTCCCTGGCTTTCTTGGCACGCTCCCTATCGAAATCCTTTGGGCGCTCCCTACTGCATACTAGCAACTGGCAAATGTCGGCTGTTTTGTACAAATTCGTATTGTCAGCCGTTTTGTAGCTCTCAATAACTGTGGGCAGATCAACAAGTTTGGCATGCAGCAGCTGATTATTTAGGTGCACCTCACCGTATCGCAGATCGTTGTCAAGCTGAATGCTTAGTTTCTCATTGATAGTTTCCGCTTCTATAGCTTCGTGCACTATTTTGGCAAGATCCTGTCCGAAAATAAATCAAAAATATAGCTGGGGTCCATAAATCCTGTCAAATACTTATATAATTTTACCTCCGGAAACCGAATTATAAACTGACTCTCCAGCTCTAGCTTATCAACTGGGCAATTTACCTGTGGCTGATTATTTTTTTTTGACATAGTCAGCTTTGTTTTTAATAACTGCAACTGAAGCACCAGTCAAAGTGGAAAATTTCATTGCAGTGCCTACAGTGTTGCTCAGCGTCTGAGGCATATCGATAATACGCTGCGTATACGATATACTGGGGCTTTTGCTTCACAGCCATTTGACAGGTTCTTTTGCTCTGATTGTTATACTCGTTCAGGCAGTGTGACGAGTATATTAGTGTTTGTGCAACACTTTCGGCACAAATTGAAGACGAAACCTGCTATATATATATAGTATATATATTCGCAGATGTAACTGGTGTACTGATAAGCTTCTCCTACATGCACTGGCGCTTGGCAAGTTCTCGCATTCAACATAGTCTGCTAAAACTGATTTCCGACTTAAGAGAGCATTACGCAGTCAGCTACACCCGACTGCAGCAGTCCAACTTTTTATTAATTTCAATTGTCATATTGACACTTCTTTCGATTTGAGGAATTTGACGGTAATTGCAATCCAAAGGATAGTTAATTGGACGACGTTGCAAAGGCAGCTGAATCTCAGAGCTGCAGAAGAAATCTGTTTTCAGTTTCTATTCTATTTCTATATAATTTTCGACCGTGCTCCTGTAACATGTTGAAGCCTTCAACATCTTGCCATTTCGCTCAAGTTAAAAGGCAACGTCTCAGACGTGTTGTAATATAAATGAGGAAATTTAAAATTTCTATATATGTATAAGGATAGTGAACTTTCGTTTTCAGCTGGCAGCACGCCTTATGGCCCATGTATCTATGCCATGTATGAATGTTTTTTCACGTATTTGCATGCAAGTTGAAGTTATTTCGTGCTATTAATATTCCATTGCGTATTCGCGCGAGAATATATTCCATTTTTAATAACACAAAACTTTATGAAAATTTTATAAATAAAAGGCAAGTGTAACGCCAACAGCAGCAGCAACAGCAACAAAAATCCATAGCCAAAAGGAGAGCTCAAAAGTCAAAGCAAACAAGCAAAGGGCAGAGCATAAGGCGATGCGGGTTGCAGGTTGAGGACTCCCAGAACTGCCAAATGGGATACACAGCGCCGAAGGAGGTGGAGCTGGGAGCTGGGAGCTGGGCGCTGAAGGTCAGGGTGGGGCGGGGCGGGGTTGGGCAAAGCAACGGGATGAGCCCAGCCGAGTGGGTGGGCCAAAAAACAATTGAAATGTGAATATTAAATATACAAGTACAAGATTTTTGTATCCCTCCAGCAAGTAGTTCGCTGCCAGCAGACGCTGCGGTCTTTTCAGGTGCGGTTCGCACCGCCTGACGCCCCCCCCCCCCTCCCCCTCCCCTAGAAGCGGCAACTCCCCGCGGCGTCATTGTGTGCATTGCGAGTGGCAACAAAATAAACCGTTTGATGGCATCCACGTTGGGCGCAACTGATTGATGTCGAGATTTGCTGGTGCTAACCAGGTGGGCGCATGCCCTTTGACGCCTCACCACCTCTCCTATCAGAGATTGGCAATCAGTTTGCCAGATGCCTGCAAGTAAATACATTGAGATGATAAGCTGGAAGGAAGGCTGGCGCTTAAACATATTGTTGCCTGATCCCGTCTGCCAGCCAAGAATAAGTTTAAAATCATCTAACTAGATTTCGAATTTAATATCCGGGATGATAGTCCAAATGTCAGAAGTGTGTTAGAAATTTCTTCCGCTGAAAATATGAAAAATGCTCGCATCGAGTAATTGTGTCACTTTTAGTCTTGAAAGGGCATTATAGTCCTGCAAGAAGATGAGTAACATATCAAAGAAGACGCCTTTAATCCCAAAATGTATATATGTGTATATATATATCACCTTGTACCTGATATCATATATATGTGTGTCAGGACAGGAAAATGTTGATTTCAAAACAAACCCATTTTTGATGGAAGCTGTGGATTTACAAAATCAAAATCAAAATCTTTGGATTCATAACCATTTGTGGCAAATTTGAGCAGAATCTCTTATATACTCGTATTAGCAGGATATATCTGCAAGGGTATTTAAGCTTCGGCGTGTTGCTATTTCATGCTTCGCCCATACCTTTGCAGAGGTTATAACTACTTTGTCCAGTGTTGTGCAAACGCTTTGAAGCAGACATATTCGACCTTAATATATAAGATCGTTTACGTCTATCTTATTGAACCTTATTATCATGAGCTTTGGCTAGCTGTGCTCTATTACAGTGTCCAACTACTTCCTAGCTTACTCTGCAACTGTAGCTGTTAGCTAGGAATATTCGTGCTTGAAGCAAAAATCAAATTGTTAACGAGAAACTGGGCGGATTTAAAAAAAAGTGTAACTGACATACATATAAAACGTGATCCACAATAGAAACTAATTGCAGGCCAAGCAAATTGCTTACAGCATGTTCCACTCTACTATATGGTTGTATGGCATAAAAGCCTGGGATGTTTTCAGCTGGTACAGGCCGGTCATATAGTACACATAGTCAGAGTGTGTGTGAGTGTGCGTGTGTGTGTGCGTGTGTGTGCGTGTGTGTGAGTGTGCGTGTGTGTGTGTGTGTGTGTGTGTGTGTGTGTGTGTGTGTGTGTGTGTATGGCATGCAGCGAGGCACATTAATTAAATAAAAATTGATTTTTCAAGCGCATGAAATCCAATCAACGACCAGCTCCAAGTAGGGACAACAACGAGTGGCTCGCACATAAAGCTATGTCCTGGATCAGCGCATCAGCCTTGTAGCACCACCGCATCGCACCACCAACTCCCCCTCCCCATAGCCTGCCCACTGCTGCTGCTCCTGCTCCTCCTGCTGCTGCTCCTGCTGCTGCTCCTGCTGCTGCTCCTGCTGCTGCTGGTTGTCAAATGAAGTTAACAAAGTTTACGATTTTTTATATATTTTGCGTTCGCTCGACTTTCAATTTTTTTGTTTGGTATTTTTTTTATTTGCTATATTTTTTGTTGTTGATTTTTTCTTTTTATCGTTTGCATAAGTATATAATATGAACATGGGACAGCTATTGTGGCCCTGGATATGCCATGCTTTATTTCTGGTACATGGTGCCGCATGCCGCATGCCACATGCCACATGCGTTTTGTATCGCCTTCAACCATTGGCCACAGTTTAATGTGCGCTGTCGCCCTTTTTGTGCGGGCGGTATTTAAACCACAGCAAGTCATCAGGCAAATTGAATTTTCAACGTATGCTCGCACACACACACACACACACACAGCCGGGCACTCCCACAATTACAATGCCTGGCTTAAAGCTCTACTTGTTTTATATAGCACTTATAGCAACTACTATGCCCCAGCCCAACCGACTGTCCCTCTGGTGCCTGGTCAACGCCATTTGCCGTTTCGCTTCTTTCGTTTCTCGTTACAAAATTACCCACGATAAAAATTGAATTACTTCGTCGGCGTTGGAGCTGGAGCTGGCGCTGATGCTGAAGCTGGCATCGCATTCTAGTCTTGCGTTTGCCTCCTGGACATGGCGAGATCTGGGTCTGAGTCCTGGTCCTGGTCCTGGTCCTGGATAGCAGCGTTGTCGGTGCAAAGTGTTATGCTTACTCTTGACGCGCCCACAGCCACGCCCACGTCTCAGCAAGACTACTTAGGCGACGTTGAAACTGTCGCCGAGCCTGGTCCTGCAGCCTGCACCCTGCACCCTGCACCCTGTCTGTAAGCGCCACCCTCCTCACGCCCCCTGCTAACATTGTGTGAGTGTATGTGTGTGTGTATGACTTCATCTAATGATAAATGAGCTGCAATGGATGACAGCGAATCAACTTAAGTGTATTGCTCTGCTTCGGTGACACTCTCCCCCTAGCCCCTCCTTTTCCCTTCGGCAGTCTACTCGCACTCCGCACCCGCCTGCCTAACCTCTTCACTCCATGTCCTGCTGCCGGTCTGTGCTTTTTCCAGCACCCTGTCATCCAATGCACTTTCCCTTAACGCTTTTTGCTTGTGTTTACGTTTCACTTCAAATTTCTATGCTACACTAAATATTTACATAGGAAAAACTTTGCGCGTGTAAGTGAAACGCTTTAAAAATGCTCGGGGGAAAAACCTTTGCGAATGTTTCGCCTCTCATTAACTTATCGAAACTTATTTTATAGCAGGGCTAATTAGAGAGATTGGTATTTAATGATTCCAGCTGCGACCAGTTCACAAAAAGAGAAGGGGAGATGCTGAGATGCAGAGAGAAAGAGAGAGAGAGAGAGAGAGAAAGAGAGAGAGAGAGAGAGTGTGGGATAAGAGAGTGATAGCGCTTGTGCCTGGTAAGGCTCATGTTAGTTGCCAATCTGTTTAAGTGCATTGCCGTTCCTTATCAGTGCCAAAAGGGTGACAGTCTGGCAACTCTGCTTTTGTGTGGCCAAATGTGCAATGCAAGGTGGCAACACTAAACATCTAACGTCATATTAAATGAAAAACATGTTCTTCCTAAAATAAAGCCAGCAATCATTTTTTCAGCACAAAGTCGAGTTTGATAACTGGTTAAAGTGACTTTTAACTTTGGCTGAGAATAAAAAATATACATTATTTTGGTTGATGTGTTGCTGGTTACTCATGTTCTTCATGGGCTAGCTTAAGAGCATAACGTTGACTCAAAGCATTGAATATTCGTTACAAGCTCCCATAAAAGTCATCCAATTCTTTCCAAAGAGCAATTTACACCGGACTTTATTATTAAATGCATATATAAATTATATTTTATTTGACAAACTAATTGTTAAAATAAATAAACAAAAAAAAAAAAAAGTTAAGTACATTATTGTAAATATATCATTGCTAATATCATTGAATTTATTGTGAGATTATATAGTATGAATGCTACAGTTTTCGTTTCCGTCTATTTGGTTTGGCATTGTGTATATGTCGTCTCTACTTGTGCAGACACGTGGCATCATCCTTGGACACGCACTTCAGAGTGCGGTAGTCGAAGCGCTCCTTGTTATCGCAGCGCAGATGCACGAACCTATGCTTGCCAGACTTCTTGATCTCGCAGCGGTAATACTTTCGGCAATCGCGCACATCTGGATAGACGTCGTCCTCATCGCATTCCTCTTCGTCCTTGAGCTTCTTGATGACGTTCTTTACGAATTGCTTTTTCTCCTTGGAGCTTAGATCGTCGTTGTCATCTTCTTCATTGGATTTTTTCTGTTCGCTGTCTTTCTCCTCATTGGAATCCTTTGATTTTTTGTTGTCCTTTTTGTCATTCTTTTCCTCAGTAGAGCTATTGGATTTTTTCTTATCGTTATCCTTTTCCTCCTTTGAATTTGACTTGCTGTTGTCCTTCTTTTTATCCTCTTTTGATTCTTTCGGCTTGTTGTTCTTATCCTTCTTCTCGTCAGAGCTGTTCTCACTAGAGGCTGGCTTCTTATGCTCCTGCTCCTTGGACTGGTCCTCAGCAGGCTTTGGCTTCTTCTTGTCCTTGTTGCTCTCTTCAACCGAGGCATTCTCATTGGAGATGGGTCCACCAGATGGTTGCTCTACAGACTCATTTGTTTCCGACTTGTTGCTGTCTTCAGTCGGGGCTGGTGTGGGTGCAGCGGTGGGCTGGGCAGGCTTTTTAGATGGCCGCCAGCTATTGACCCAGTCATGCCAATTCGGCCAGAAGGGCTTTACAGTCGGTATATTCTGGCCATTACCATTGTTACTGCCATTTCCGTTACCTGGTTGCTGGGGGCGTTGCGGCCAGAAAGGATGTTGGGGGATTGGTCGAATAGATGGTCTTGGGTGTCCAGGGTGCACAGGATGAATGGGTTGACTCGGGCGCCATGGATGTGGCCATGAGCCCGGACGACCTGGATACACAGGAACTGAAGGGATAGAGGGAACAGATGGGTTGATGGGTATATTGGGATCAACTGGAGAGTTGGGATTCACTGGGGAGCTGGGATCAACTGGTGCATTGGGATCGACTGGTGCATTGGGATCGACTGGTGCACTGGGATCAACTGGAGCGTTCGGATCAACAGGTGTGTTGGGATCAACTGGTGCATTGGGATCAACTGGTGCGTTAGGATCGACTGGTGCGTTCGGGTCCACTGGTGCATTGGGATCAACTGGCGCATTTGGATCAACTGGGGCATTGGGATCAACTGGTGCATTGGGATCGACCGGTGTGTTAGGACCGACTGGTGCGTTAGGGTCCACTGGTGCATTGGGATTAACTGGTGCATTGGGATCAACTGGAGCGTTCGGATCGACTGGCGCGTTGGGGTCCACTGGTGCGTTGGGATCGACTGGCACATTGGGATCAACTGGAGCGTTCGGACCGACTGGCGCGTTGGGGTCGACTGGTGCATTGGGGTCCAATGGGGCAGTAGGGTCTACTGGAGCATTAGGATCGACTGGCGCATTGGGATCGACTGGCGCATTGGGATCAACTGGTGCATTGGGATCAACTGGTGCATTGGGATCAACTGGATTGTTCGGATCGACTGGTGCGTTGGGGTCCACTGGTGCATTGGGATCAACTGGTGCATTGGGATCAACTGGAGCGTTCGGATCAACAGGTGCGTTGGGATCAACTGGTGCATTGGGATCAACTGGTGCATTGGGATCAACTGGTGCGTTAGGATCGACTGGTGCGTTAGGGTCCACTGGTGCATTGGGATCAACTGGTGCATTGGGGTCAACTGGTGCGTTGGGATCGACTGGTGCGTTGGGATCGACTGGCGCGTTAGGGTCAACTGGTGCATTGGGGTCCAATGGGGAATTAGGGTCTACAGGAGCATTAGGATCGACTGGCGCATTGGGATCCACTGGTGCATTAGGATCAACTGGTGCATTGGGGTCAACCGGTGCGTTGGGATCGACTGGCGCATTGGGATCGACTGGCGCATTAGGATCAACTGGTGCATTGGGGTCCACTGGTGCATTAGGATCGACTGGCACATTGGGATCGACTGGCGCACTGGGATCAACTGGCGCATTGGGACCAACTGGTGCATTAGGATCCACCGGTGTGTTAGGATCGACTGGTGCGTTGGGACCGACTGGTGCGCTGGGATCAACTGGTGCGTTGGGATCAACTGGTGCGTTGGGATCGACTGGTGCGTTAGGATCGACTGGTGCGTTGGGATCAACTGGTGCGCTGGGATCAACTGGTGCATTGGGATCAACTGGAGCATTAGGATCGACTGGCACAATGGGGTCGACTGGCGCATTGGGATCAACTGGTGCATTGGGATCAGTTGGTGCATTGGGATCAACTGGTGCGTTAGGATCGACCGGTGCGTTAGGGTCTACTGGTGCATTGGGATCAACTGGAGCGTTGGGATCGACTGGCGCATTGGGATCGACTGGCGCATTGGGATCAACTGGTGCATTGGGATCAACTGGTGCGTTGGGATCGACTGGTGCGTTAGGATCGACTGGTGCGTTGGGATCAACTGGTGCGCTGGGATCAACTGGTGCATTGGGATCAACTGGAGCATTAGGATCGACTGGCACAATGGGGTCGACTGGCGCATTGGGATCAACTGGTGCATTGGGATCTACCGGAACAACAGGATCGACTGGTGCATTAGGGTCCACTGGTGCATTGGGATCAACTGGTGCATTGGGGTCAACTGGTGCGTTGGGATCGACTGGTGCGTTGGGATCGACTGGCGCGTTAGGGTCAACTGGTGCATTGGGGTCCAATGGGGAATTAGGGTCTACTGGTGCATTTGGATCGACTGGCGCATTAGGATCAACTGGTGCATTGGGGTCGACTGGAGCGTTTGGATCGACCGGTGCGTTGGGGTCGACTGGTGCATTGGGGTCCACTGGTGAATTAGGGTCCACTGGAGCATTAGGATCGACTGGAGCATTGGGATCGACTGGCGCATTGGGATCAACTGGTACGTTGGGATCCAGTGGTGCGTTAGGGTCCACTGGCGCATTGGGATCAACTGGTGCGCTGGGATCCACTGGTGCATTCGGATCCACTGGAGCATTAGGATCCACCGGTGTGTTAGGATCGACTGGTGCGTTGGGATCAACTGGTGCGTTGGGATCGACTGGAGCGTTTGGATCGACTGGTACGTTGGGATCCAGTGGAACGTTAGGGTCCACTGGCGCATTGGGATCAACTGGTGCGCTGGGATCCACTGGTGCATTCGGATCCACTGGAGCATTGGGATCCACCGGTGTGTTAGGATCGACTGGTGCGTTGGGATCAACTGGTGCGTTGGGATCAACTGGTGCGCTGGGATCAACTGGTGCGTTGGGATCGAGTGGAGCGTTAGGATCGACTGGTGCGTTAGGGTCTACTGGTGCGTTGGGATCGACTGGTGCGTTAGGATCGACTGGCGCGTTGGGGTCTACTGGTGCGTTGGGATCGACCGGTGCGTTGGGGTCGACTGGTGCGTTGGGTTCAACTGGTGCGCTGGGATCAACTGGTGCGCTGGGGTCCACTGGCGACACAGTTGTTCCTTCCTGATTTTCAGGGGCGTTGGGGTCAACTGGTGCGTTGGGATCCACTGGTGCATTCGGATTGACTGGAGCATTGGGATCCACCGGTGTGTTAGGATCGACTGGTGCGTTGGGATCAACTGGTGCGTTGGGATCGACTGGTGCGTTGGGATCGACCGGTGCGTTGGGATCGACTGGTGCGTTGGGATCGACTGGTGCATTCGGATCGACTGGAGCATTGGGATTCACCGGTGTGTTAGGATCGACTGGTGCGTTAGGATCGACTGGTGCGTTGGGATCAACTGGTGCGTTGGGATCGACTGGTGCGTTGGGATCGACTGGTACGTTAGGATCGACAGGTGCGTTGGGGTCTACTGGTGTGTTAGGGTCCACTGGTGCATTGGGATCAACTGGTGCATTGGGATCAGTTGGTGCATTGGGATCAACTGGTGCGTTAGGATCGACCGGTGCGTTAGGGTCCACTGGCGCATTGGGATCAACTGGTGAATTGGGATCGACTGGTGCGTTAGGGTCCACTGGAGCATTAGGATCGACTGGAGCATTGGGATCGACTGGTGCATTGGGATCAACTGGTGCATTGGGGTCGACTGGCGCGTTGGGATCAACTGGTGCGTTGGGATCGATTGGTGCGTTGGGATCGACTGGTGCGTTGGGATCGACTGGTGCGTTAGGGTCGACTGGCGCATTGGGATCAACTGGTGCGTTGGGATCGACTGGTGCGCTGGGGTCTACTGGTGCGTTGGGATCGACTGGTGCGTTGGGATCGACTGGTGCGTTAGGATCGACTGGCACATTTGGATCAACTGGTGCATTGGGATCAGTTGGTGCATTGGGATCAACTGGTGCGTTAGGATCGACCGGTGCGTTAGGGTCCACTGGTGAGTTAGGGTCAACTGGTGCGTTGGGATCGACTGGTGCGTTGGGGTCCACTGGAACATTGGGGTCCACTGGCGCATTGGGATCGACAGGTGCGTTGGGATCCAATGAAGATACAGTAGTTCCCTCTGTATCCACTGGACTGTTGGGATCGACTGGAGCGTTGGGGTCCACTGGGGATACAGTAGTTCCCTCTGGATTCACAGGAGTGTTGGGATCAGCTGGTGCGTTTGGATCTACGGGAAGATTAGGATCAACTGGTGCGTTGGGATCCACTGGTGCATTGGGGTCCACAGGTGCATTTGGATCGACTGGAGTATTTGGATCCACTGGTGAATTGGGGTCCACAGGTGTATTTGGATCGACTGGAGCGTTAGGATCCACTGGTACGTTAGGATCGACAGGTGCGTTGGGATCGACTGGGGATACAGTAGATCCCTCTGGATTCACAGGAGCGTTGGGATCAACTGGTGCGTTGGGATCAACAGGAACATTAGGATCGACTGGTGCGTTGGGATCCACTGGTGCATTGGGGTCCACAGGTGCATTTGGATCGACTGGAGTATTGGGATCCACTGGTGAATTGGGGTCCACAGGTGTATTTGGATCGACTGGAGCGTTAGGATCCACTGGTACGTTAGGATCGACAGGTGCGTTGGGATCGACTGGGGATACAGTAGATCCCTCTGGATTCACAGGAGCGTTGGGATCGACTGGTGCGTTGGGATCAACAGGAACATTAGGATCGACTGGTGCGTTGGGATCCACTGGTGCATTGGGGTCCACAGGTGCATTTGGATCGACTGGAGTATTGGGATCCACTGGTGCATTGGGGTCGACAGGTGCATTCGGGTCGACTGGAGCGTTAGGATCCACTGGTACGTTAGGATCGACAGGTGCGTTGGGATCGACTGGGGATACAGTAGTTCCCTCTGGATTCACAGGAGCGTTGGGATCAACTGGTGCATTGGGATCTACCGGAACAACAGGATCGATTGGAGCGTTGGGATCCACCGGTACGTTGGGGTCAATTGGGGATACAGTTGTTCCAGCTGGATTCTCGGGTGCGTTGGGGTCCACAGGTGCATTGGGATCTACAGGAGCATTGGGGTCAACCGGAGCGTTGGGATCCACTGGTGTATTAGGGTCGACAGGTGCATTTGGATCAACTGGTGCGTTGGGATCAACTGGTGCGCTGGGGTCCACAGGTGCATTGGGATCTACAGGAACATTGGGGTCAACCGGTGCGTTGGGGTCCACTGGTGTATTAGGGTCGACAGGTTCATTAGGATCAACAGGTGCGTTTGGATCGACTGGTGTAATAGGGTCCACTGGGACGTCGGGGTTAATTGGAGCATTTGGATCGCCTGGGGATGCAGTTGTTCCCTCTGGGTTCTCAGGTGCGTTGGGGTCTACCGGTGTGTTGGGGTCAACTGGGGCGTTGGGCTCGACTGGTGCATTTGGATCCAAAGGAGCGTTAGGTTCAGTCGGGGCAGTCGGGTCAACTGAAGATATTGTCGTTCCCTCTGGGTCCACAGGAGTGTTGGGATCAACAGGATCTGTTGGATTAATTGGCGGTGATGTCGTTCCTTCTGGGCCAACTGGTGCATTTGGGGCACTTGTTTCCCAATTGGGACCGACGGTTGTAATTGGATCCAATGTGGCGTCAGTTGTAGTGTCCGCCGGCAGTGTTGAATCGAGCTCTGCGGGTGCATAAGTTGTTGTGTCAACTATCGGCTCTGTAGTTGTCTGCAGGGTAGTATCTGTAGCTGCCTCCTCTGGCACAGTGGTCGTCTCAACGACAACATGGGTTGTGCCTATTGGTAGCTCTGTTGAATTGGCAGGAAATAGACCCTCAGTGCTGTTAGTAAGCACATTGTTTGCAGAGCTGGTCGTAGACTCGATAAGTGCCGCCGAGCCACTGCCACCAATTATTGGATGGTCGGTGACAGTTGTCATTTTGGCCACCGCCGCTGACGACGCCTCTCCATCTGATTTGACGGGCACACAAATCTCCAGCCCATCGTTAATACAGAGCGTATTGACTGGACAGGCGAGAACTTTGCCGGTAGCCACATCTCCCACGCAGGCCTGATAGGTGGCTGGTCCCACGCAGATGGCCGGCTGGCCGCTGCAGTTGATGTTTATGATCTGCGCACTGGTCTGTACGGCCTGTTGTCGGCTGCCGAGCAGTGCGGCTAACTATATGAGACATGGGTATAGAAAAAGAGGGAGAGAGAGTAAAGAATTTAGTATTATTAAGCTATTGGTCGCACTGGTGCACTGTTTGTCACAAGTCGGAGTCTCGGGACCGTAACAATTACACTGGTTTAGTTTCACTTGCATAAGATACTTTCGAGTCGCCGCCGAGTGCTATATACGATATCCAAAGTAGCAAGATTCCCGGCAGCTTTTGTTAGTTTGTTTGGTTTTAGTCACGCGTATCCAAAAGCCCGTAAAGTTGCCACACAAAATGGTTAATAAAATACAACTCATCAGTAACAGAAACAAAAAATATTAATTATTATTTCAAATTTTGATTTGAGGTTCTGGCATGACGATGTGGGGAACGGGATAATCGGGTTTTGGGTTCTGTGGCGCGTTAGTAGAGTTTATGCAATTACCACAAATAACATCAAAAACTTGAATATTTTGTTCGTCATCGTCGATGTGTAATGTATTCGGTTCGAATGAAAAATCGTTACTATCCTCTGTATGAGCAGGCGAGTCGCTTTTATTCGAAAACTTCCCATCCGCTCTTATCTCTAGCGAATCTGTTTGACGCTGTGTAAATAGCCAATGATTATCTTTGTTTGTCCCAGATAAGTTTGCGACCAATTTATGATATTGCAGCTAAAATCTGAAGCGGCCTAAAGCTGTTTGCGGCTGTGAGCTATTTTTTTCCGACTACACTTGGTAAATCTATTTATTTTTTTAACAGATATTTTTCAGTTTCGTCTGTTTTTTTCCCCCAACTGACGCAATAGAATAAAAAACAAATTCGTTGTATGGATAAACACATTGAAATGTTTTTCGTTGTTTTATGTGATAAATAATAATCACACTCGGTAGATATCAAACACTAAGCCCCGACATTCTACAGAAAACTATTTTTAATAGGGCTTTATTTATTTATCCATTTTGTTTTGTTGAACTACTTTTTACTGTACATCTTGTTACGCTTATTTTGATTAAGCTTAAACATTGATTGAACAATTATTTATACAGATATAGAATATTGCATTCAGGAGCAGCCAACTACTTGGCCATGTCTCTATTGATGTCGATAGATGGACAATCGGAAATACAAGAAATTCGAAAGACATTTCAAATAAGTCTCAATATACGAAATAGGCTACAAGGTAAAAGTAGGAGCTATGAATCAAGGCTAAAAGGTAAAAGTAGGAGCTATGAATCAATGGGAATTAGTTTAACAACCTGTGAAGAAGACCTTGTTGCTTTGATATGGACACGAATTTCTCAGTAATTAAAGTAAATTTTATATGTAGTTTTTAATGCTAATTTCTAAGGGGGCTATACGATATGAGTCTGTGCTCGTGCAAATAATAATAATTAAATAATCTAAGCCAATAAACGTTATTATCTCGTCAGAGCTTCCGATGGTCATTAAGTTAAGCCAATGATGATATTTCACACATTTGTTTAACTGCCGTACGTAATCTTAATCTAAGCAAGTAGACCCTAGAGTTGAACTTGATAAACAAAAAACAAGAAATATATAAGAGAAGGCTGCGCATTTCCTGTGACAAATTTGCGCTATTTGCCAAATTTTAAGAAAAATAATAAATAAACGCTACAATTTCTTGTGTATCGAACATAAATCACCCTAATTAACTAGATACTTCAAGTCTTCTTCAATGGAACATAACAAAAAAACAATAACTAGCTGTACTTAAGGCAGAGGCATTAGGCAATTAACCTAATGGAAAGCTTCTTAAAGCCATAGTTTATATAGAATTCAGATCTTGAATAGGATTAAAGATAAACCTCATTTATTTATTGCTCTGAATGAAGGGTATATTTATAGAGTATAGCTTTAATATTCGGATATATTATTGTTGCTATTTATAGAAACTCCCCCGCATAGAGTATTGTAATTGAGGTGAGGTAGTGCTTAGTTATGCGGTTCCATGGCCGGACGGAGATGTGCCTCAGAGTGAATTCCAACATAGATCGTGATGACTCAGACCGATTGGCTTATCTGGCGGGCACATGATGCACATCTCACACTGTTGTAGCTTTGTGTGTGTGCGCCAGCTACTGTTTGCCAGCGGGTCTGCTAGCACCATTTTATGACGCAGGCAAGCCCCTCGGGCAGGGTGCGTCCATCCAATTGAAGAGTTTTGTATCTCTTTTGCGTATGTTTTAGCAAGCATCATGATAAGGCCGAAGGTTGAGCGCATTTCGTATGCCAAACAGTAGTAACAACAGTAACAATGATCATGATCGTGAATTCGAGTGTGATAAGCTACAGCAACCGGTCCAAGATTACAAGCGAATGCTGTCCAAGTAATCCTTATCGCACAGATGCAAGATCTATCAAGATAAGCAAACCGCTGGCGACGTCAGTTATGTGATGCCACGAGCCAACTCTGGACAGTCGCCGGCCCATCCGTAAACTGTCGTTCGCGTTGTATAACACACAAGCGCATGGTATTAGGCATTATTTATGAGCAAAGGTCCAAAGACCTTTTCACCCAGGCCATACTGACTAATTGTGGGCATTGGCTTAACATCTGGCGATTCCCAAAAGCAGGAACTGTTACGTTACAATATGTGCCGGGCGGGGGGGAGGAGAGTACATCAAACAAAAATTGAAGAGCAATTTGTAGGCTCTCATCCATTTTTCGCATTGCGTATGCCCTTTGAAGCAGGCAATTCCATAAAATTGTTAAATTAAACGTCTTTTTTAATGCCCAATATCCAATGAAAAATTCTTGATAGGGTCTACTCGCAACCATGTATGACATGTACCGGCAACATGTGGTATACTTAATATACTTAATATTATACTTAATTTAGACATGGGCTGATCAGATTTACGATATAACTAGCTCTTATATCGACGAAATCCGAATAACATTTGCAAAAACTGTCAGGAAATCGATTTTCAAAAGAGCTCACGAATGCCACTGCACATACAGGGTATCCATGCAGTTGAACACTTTCACCTGGATTATGCGTGCTTTCTTTTTTGTCAGTTGCTTCATTTAATGCGGTTAAACCATGAAATAAAAACGCAAATGCAATGCAGGCACTGCGGTTTTTCATGTCTAGACAATACAATAAATACAGTTAGCCATATATTTGTATTATCATACGGTGTGCACACACATGCACACACCCATACACCCATGCTCTCCATAGCCGATACATATATTTTATAATTGGCGTCAATTTGCTGGCTTATCGCCTGGCGGTCTGTGTCACAAAGTGTGCAACATTATGCACAAATGAGACACGATTTTTGTTTTTTGGTAGGTATATTCATCAACTGTTTCAATGGAAGACTTAGAGTCCATACTGCCAGCGGGCAGGCTAGTTGCAGAACTTGAGCTTAGCTTTTAGGCCTGTTTAGCTTTATTTCGAGCAAATATCACTCATACGAGGTGAGCATATTTTTGTTTCTTCTTCTGTTAGAAAAGGTCTATTATAAGGAAATTTATTAGAATTTTTTCTTCCATATGCAAGGAACTCTATCTAAGCATATACTTAACTTAACTGCCACAAAACCTTCGTAGAAGGATGAGGCAACATCTGGGTCCTAACATTACCCAGCCCAGCTTTGCCACAGCTAGCTATAATCCCTCTCCCGATTCTTCATGCGCAATGCTTTTGTCGTATTATGCGTTATGTTAGCTACTCACGTGTTATATACTCACGTTCCCTATCATATTAAGTATACCACTTGGTCACACGAGAATCTTAGGCATTGCGCTGCTCTGCTAATATGCATAGAAATCTCTTGAGTCGATTAACCAAATGCTTATTATGGTTGCCTTTTTGTTGTTGCAATCCTGATCCGAATCCTTTCCTTACCACGTCTTCTGCTCCTTCCGCCGCTATATCTTTAGCTGCTGCTGGCTCTGTTGCTCTGCTTCGCATTAGTCTGGGCACACTTTGCGCTCAGCTAAAGGCTTCGCTTTGACTGGTGATGAGGCAAACAGTCGACGTGCTAATTCGTTGCGCACCCAGTTGAGCCTGTGGCTGCCGGATCTGGCAGGGTCCCCAGTCGACAAAAATGTAACCAGGACGCAGCGCGCGCACACACACATACACATGCACACAAACCGTTGCTTGCAAATCAAGCAAAGGCTCGTTGTCACGCGGAGCCAACCCACACCTCCCCCTCCCCCAACCCACCATCTCACTCTACTGACCACCACCTTTCGCTCCAAATTATGCAAGTCGTGTCGGTGGCTCCGGCCGCGCTGCATCGCGTTAATGTTGTTGGCGTTGCGGCCGCGACTGCGGCGGCTGCTGTGGCTTTCAGTGCAGCGCTCGTGCCTCATTGACGTTGCACAAAGCGGGCGGCGGTGGCTAAATTTGCATAAATTAACAATGTTTCGCAATTGCAGCCACTGATGCAGCGAATTCTTGTGACCAGCCACCCAACGACCCACTCATTCGCGCTGCCGTCGCCCACATGCCCGCACATGACGTAAATGTGCGTGTGCGTATGTGTGTACGTGTGTGTGTGTGTGTGTGTGTGTGTGTGCTGTCCACCATGTGCAAAGTGCGCGTTTTATTGATTTGATGCTCCAATGCACTTATTATCCCTCAAGCAGCCAGTGCCAGTTAATCCCGTGGCGATGCGGCGCCATTTTACACACAAAAACACACACACACAGACGCGCACACATTCGTGTATATATACGCATTAGGGTGTGCCCGAAAAGTTGGTCAAGTGTGTGCAGGAGAAGGCTCATTAGTCAAACCAAGTGGAATTGGTAATGCGCGTATTTCGCATGGCGGCCTGGGCAAACAAGTGGGATGAAACACAGCTCCTTTTAATATTCCAAATATATAACACATATTAGTTTTATAAATAGTCTAACATACAGTTTTTCGCTCAGAAAAACTGAAAAAACATTAAGAATTTTCGGAATTTTCGGCGCATTTCAAATTAACAACTTTCAAGAAGTACCTAACTCTGCATTTATCAATACCCTTTGTCATAGATTTTAAAACTCTCGTTGCCTTTTAGACTTAGGCCCATACATATCTACATATCTATATTAACTAAGTATTTAAAAGTGAGCATGGCATTATTTAAAGCACCTCAACTGTGCTTTAGCTTTTAGGTAAAGCCTTCAAAATAACTCCAAAATCCAACCTCTATCGGTCAATAGGATATAAAGAAAAACCTAAATCTGCTTGCAAAAATTTCAATTGCTTCTTTTATGTAGCTCCATGTGTGAATGTGTGTGTGTATGTGTATTTGTGTGCGATTACAAATGGCTGCATTATGTTGACAGTTAATTAAACAACTAACAGCTCCGCACGCTAGGTGGCGTTTCGTGCATGCCTGGCCAATGCCTACACGCTTAAAAGCTGATCGCGCCTGACAATGGCTGTCATTCACAATGGACACACCTATCGATACACCAGAAAGTGTCGCATTTGCTTGTGGCCAGTGTGGCCAGTGTGGCCAGCTATCGATCGGTGAAATAGATGTTGCTGTCACTTAATTGAAAGCAGCTTAATTGCAATTACTTTGATTTTGTGTGCGTAATGTGAACACATTTGAGTGCACTCATTTGCAGCATGAATGCTTTGAATTTAGCACTGAGTGCATGCCTTGGCACGCCCTGGGCAAGTGTCCCACAATTCAATTTGCATTTTAGCAACTAAAAATGAATTTCTTGTAATGCTTCAATAGACCCTCAAACTCCAGCGCTGGACTTGGAGTTCATCCTCGTACTCGTTCCCGTCTTTCTCGTCGTCATCATCGTCATCATCATCAGCATCATCATCATCATCATCGTTGTTCTTATTTGTTTATGTTGCGCAAAGTAAACAACTAATTTTAATTTGCCGCAGGAGCCGCAGACGATGACGCCGACGACGACGACGACAACAACAAGAAGATGATGACGACGACGACGATGTCGCCGGTCGAGGTTGCCAGTCGATGCCAGTGGGCACAACTGGGCAGGCAACCAGACACTGGCGCTGGCATTCAGCGGGCGGAGCACTGACAAAGGATTGGATCAGTCGAATTAAATAAAAGAAAGAATCACACACAGACACATACATACACACAGGCACAACAAAACCGCAAACAAGCAATGCATATCTCTCTCCATCTCTCTTCCTCTCTCGCTCTGTCGCTCTGTCGCTTTTGGTGTCTGTCTCATTCTTTTGTGGGTATTTCTTATGTTTTATTTTGTTAGTTTGCATTTTGTTTTGACGTTTCATTTATGTAAATAACAGCAACAATAACAACGACAACTGCAAGCGGGCGCCCAGTCAAATTATCTTTAAATAATTTAGATTTGTTGGGTGTGTGGGCAAGTGGGCAAGTGGGCGTGCCGGCCTGGCCATAACATGAATGCAAAGCCAACTCGGCGAACTTTTGCGATGATTTCAGATTCTGGCTTTTATTTTATGCTTTCCACTGGCCAAAGGACAGGACTGCTTAATGCACCAGTATGCGTGTGTGTGGCTGTGTGTGGCTGTGTGCTTCTGTGTGTGTGCTGGTTGAACATCATGAAAGCGGAAACGGAAGTGCTTACCTTTAGCACACACACACAAACACACACACACACACACACACACACACACACATACATACATACGGTATGCCACACAGGCATACATTATTATATATGGCATGCAAAAAATTTTTGCTGCGCCTTCAAGTGCTCCCAAAACTCGCGACCAGGGGCATGGCTGTGGCCCTCTTGGTAGACTGGTCCACTCACACACACACACACACACACACACACACACACACACACACACACACACACACACACACACACACACACACACACACACACACACCCAAACACACATGTACATGTATGTACACATATTCAGCCAACTGAGCTTTAAAATATGTCCACAGGTGCAGAGGCTGAAACTGGGGGCTGGAATTGACTTTCAGCTTTTGACTTGTGTGCCAAAAGAAACACACACACAAAATTGCCATTGCCCGAGGGTCGAACAAGTAGTAATACGTTAATGTATGCTTATTCGATTGAGAAATAATTGATATTATCAAAAATATTATTTTATTATATTATTAAAACCAGTTTGCCATTTGCAGCTATCTATGCTATATGCATCTATCTGATTCGCAGCAGAATTTGTATAGCAATTATTTGTAAACTAGCCTGAAAGTATGCTATAACTTCTTAACATGAGGTTGATCTCAAGTGAATATAGAAGATAAAGATCTGCTGATCTCTGAATGATCTTTTGCTAAGCCAACTGGATATTCCTTATCTTTAAATATATATCTCTAGACAGCTTAATTCGTTGTTAACCAGTCCCGATTCTTTTTTATGGGAACTACTCAAATTAAGCATATTGGAATATTTACAAATGCAACTTAAGTCTAACATAGAAATTTACAAAGATATTGTGATTATATTAACCGATCTGAGAGATCGATTGGATGAGACCTTCGCAATGCGGACTCCTCCAATTCCAGTCCTGATTCTTGCCCAGTTACTTACTGCGTATGCCCAACCTCCATGGTCACATTATGGAGATTGCGTGCTCTCCGTGAATAGCTGCTACCCTTTTGAGCAACTTCTCGACTTACCCTCGGCTTGTAATTTGAATTCTTGGTCTGTTGCGTTTACTGCAAAAGGCTAATTGAAATTTGCCATTAATAATGCAAAAAGGTCTCGGTGAGAAACTTTTAGGTCCACCCACATGGCACACTACACATTTGGAGTGTGTGCGCGAGTGTGTATCGTTGTGTGTGTGTGTGCGGGGCAGGCGGCTGTGCGTGGGTGTACCTTTGCTGTTTGCACATGTGTGCGTGCTATTTTAAATATTTCAAATATTTGTAACATTTGCCGGTGCCGCCACTCAAGTAACCAAAAGTACACTACACACAGCGGGCCAGGCCAACCATCCACCGGTCTCCGCCCACCGGTTGAGCCCTTCGCTCCCGCCCACAATTTCGGCCTCGCCATTTACCGCACGCCAAAAACATCAACGGCGAAGGTGAATGCTTATTTTCTGGTCCGTCAGCCGCCGGCTGATGTCGACGTCACAATCACCACATGTAAAAATGCTGCCAGTTAGCCGTGTCCCTGCACCCGGCGACCGACTCCCATTTACCTGAAGCCCCGTATATGGGAGGGGAGTGTGTGAGGATGGGCGGCGGATGGGGTCTGGGGTTTGGCTTCGCCGTGCCGGGGCTGCTGCGCGAGTTATGCCGTGATTTCGCGATCTGACGGGAGCGTCCCACTGTGTGGACTCGTCAGTGGGGATCCGTTGGCCAAAAGGATGCACAACAACAAATAGGGGAAAACAAAGTAAAACAAACTCATGATAAAGATGAAATGGTATAAAATACGAGTATGTGCAGCTGGGGCTGAAGCAAAGATAGCGCCGCGTAAAGGGCATCGGCCGGTAGAGCAGCCTATGCCACCCAACTCACAACATGAACAAACACACACGCACAAACACACACACACACACACACACACACACACACGTGAGTGACAGCAGATATGTCGCCGCGTGTTGAGTGAGTGGCAATGGAAAGATTCGTATATTTTGGGTTTATGCAGAATGGGATACTGTCTTCAAATGTCAGCCAACTGCGCTACAAAGCGGCTCTAACGAATCATCCAACACTCAGAGCCTAATGAGAACAGGTGAAATGAGATATGGAAAGAAATAACATACGATGAAATACCCTGTAGATATTTAAGGATAGTTGGGATATTCATTAAAATAGAAAACTTTTCCATATTTCAAACGATTCATTCTGATCATCCTTATTATATGATTTGTATCTGTGGACGAAGGGAGAACTCTTTGATGCCCGGTGGGAAGAAGATAACTCGAAAACAAACAGATTATGCATGCAAGAACTTGAACAGGTATATGATATATCAGTCCGATTCGGAAGTTTCTGGCATATAAAATGCCTAAAACATAAAGAAGGACCTCTGCAAAGTTGCAGACGATCAAACAGACATGGCTGGGTTAGTTAATAAGGGATACAGGGAAAACTTGAAAGCAATCGAGATTCTGAAAATATATGTACATATGTATATTCATTTCCTTGTATTCTCAGCTGAAAACGGATTTATGTCTTACACCTATATAAAACCTTGATGATAAGACCGAATACCCACAAATTGTAGCGCATTCAAATTTCAATTGCCGTTTTTTTCTTCTAACTGACTCCCGCCATTTTTTTTTATATTCTTTTTTTAGTATTTTTGGTTCATGTCGTTTCGCTTTTTTATTATTTATTTCACTTCTTATTTTGTTGATTGTTTTACAAAACAACAACAGCGACAACAACGGGAAGCAAACCGAAACGAAACGAAACGAAACGAAACGAATGCCAGCGCCCCGCCCCGGCAAGCCGTCTCCAGGAGCTGGGCGGCGTTGGGGGCTTTGGTAAGGCAAATGGAAAAAAAATCTCTTGAGGCTACTGAAAACTGAGTTTTCTTATTTTCTTTCCCCTGCCGCTGAGCTTCGTTTTCTGCGGCATTCCCAGTCAGTTGGGTTTCGGATACGGTTTGGCTCTGTATTTTTCTTGGCCAGTTATTTCTTATGCTGCTTGGTTTTTAGCTTTGCGCCCGCCGGCCCCCCGCTGCCTACCGAAATGATTCACGGCCCTCTACGCTCGGGGGCACTGCCGCACACGCTGCTCGCAGTAGTAGTTGGTGGCTTAAACACATGAAACAATTATAAAGTTAGCAAGAATTGTAAACCCGAAGAGAAAACAATTTAATTGAATTTAAGCAGGGGTTGCTTGTCATATCCTAATGGATTTAAAGCAACAACAACAAGGCGCACAACATTTACAACAACATCAAATACAAATAAAGCATAATACATAAAAAATGAACGGAGCCCAATTCGAATGGGGAAGTACACAGAATTGGGCTTTGTGTGCGCGTGTGTGTGTGTGTGCGTGTGTGCCTGTGTGTGTGTGTGTTTTTACCAACTTGCTGGGCCACTAAATGGATGTTGGACCTTTTGTTCGTGTCTGCCGCGCAGAGCCAAAGCAGAGTTTTGGTGGTTGTCTATTTAATATTTCAAGTGTGAGCATCTCTTCTATGGCTCATTACTTATGTAGATATTTTTAAGCAGATTATGTAATCAGCTAGCTAGGTGTTCCCCCATGAATTATTTGAGTATAGACACAAGCTGGCATACAAGCTGCAAATGAAACATGATGAGTTTTATTGGATTTCATTGTGAATTTTTGTGCATTTGGCAACTCTGGCTAAAAGTAAATCGATATATTTGAGCGGATATTGCTTTTGATCGTTATATTTCGAATATCTTTTTAGGCGAAAACTAAAATCCTCATACCTTTGACGCAGCCAGCAGCCACGCCCACGCGCCGCATGTGTCGCTTTATCTGACTTTTCTTTTATTTTCTCTTTGTTTTTGGGTTTTCATTGTTGCCGCCTAACGCCCACTGTGCGGCGGCACTTTGATTCAGTATTTGAAATTGAAATCCGTTTATTGTGGCGCTCAAAAAAAAAAAGAAGTTAACCAAATACCAATACGCAGAGAGGAGAGCTCATGGGGCGGGCGGAGCGGGAAGGCAAAAAGCAAATGCAGCAAACGGCATAAATAAAGCAAAACAATATTTTCCTAATTTTCGCGCGCGCACGCGACCAAAGAAAAGCCAAAAAACCGAAGCAAAGAAAACTGTCAGCAACAGGCGGACTCTGTCACTGGGGCAACAGCAGGAGATTGCACTGGTCGGGCCGACGGGTGGGCAGGAGCACAGACAGGCTATGCTAGAGCATCAGCAGGAGCACCAATAGACAAAGTAAATGCTTGGATGACGGGCAAGAGGCGGGTGGGACAGCAGGGGAGTTGGGGATGGGGAGTTGGTATCTAAACCAGCCAGTGTCTATGGGCCATGGATAAAGATGTGGATGCAGCGAAGCGGCTATTGCGTTGCGTTTGCTGCCTGTTTGGCTTTTGTTTGCTGTTGATTTCCGCTGCTTCCGATTGCTTTGTTATTATTGCTGCAAACAACGCATAGCTCCAGGTGACTGCCGGCAGATAGGCAGCAGTTGGCGTATTTCTAGTGATTTAACCTTGATGGAAATGAAACAGACAAATGCGCTGAATTTACTTTCGAATTACATTTTGCTTTATTTCACTTAATTCGCTCAAGGTTCACTCTTACAGGCGAACGAACTGATAGTTCCCCGTCATATCTAGCCCCATGCTCGATCTCCTCCAGCGTCAATTCAATGGCTTCTTCAGAAACTGTCGAGCTTGTGAAATCGAAGCTAATAAGTTTTCGTGTTTATTAGGGCTCAGTAATTGCTTTTGCTTGGGCAACAATTGTATTAGCTAACCTCGGCATATGCGTCTTTCGCTGTGTAATGGAGGCTTCTCCGGTGTCCGAGATTTAATTAATATCTTCTCCTGTTGCGAGTGCAGCTTCGTGTGCTAACCAATTAATCACACCCAAGCATATAATCACACAGCTACACGCTGTTACATGCATGGCTGTGTGCATGGCTCATCGTTTATAAGAATGCGTATACGTAATTTATTACTGATAAACTATCAAATACCGCAAATCCAATATGTGGCCAAAATGTTCTATTTACACAGGAATTGTTTGCCTTGCCAAATATGAAAATGTTTTGCATATTTGAATTTGTTTCTCATTGCAATTGTTGTTGTTGCTGTTGTTGTTGTTGTTGCTGCTGCTGTTGTTGTTGTTGTTGTTGTTGTTGTTGCTGCTGCTGGTCGCATAGCATATTCGAGAATTGATTTATTTATTCATTTTCATTTTCATTGATTTGTTTGCATTTATATAATTTAATAAATTATTTCAACTAAATTAATGCACGATACACCCACAACCAAACCAAACTCTGCAACTGATTCACAGTCTGAGGTTTCGAATCGTTCTCCAACACCTTGTTGCAACTCCTCCTTTAACACTTCCCTCCTTCCACCGTTCACGAACCTAAGCACTGATTGCTGCCTGGATACATTTTAATTTTAATCAATGCATCTGCCGAAAGCATATTACACACACACACACACACACACAAGAGCATGCTTTCAAACAAACTGATGAATCGCATAGATCAACATCATTATTTCAACATTTGATGAAGGGTCAGCATAAAGGATTAGACGTATTTCGGAGTGAAAGGCAAGCAAATAATGTTCAAGCTTCTTTCAGATACTTAAGTTAACCAGCAAATAAGACCAAGCGAATTAAACAACAATTAATGCTGCTTAACCGTAATCCATCTGAGCAACTATCGCAAATGGCAGGCACAGAGAACTTCATGCTAATCTCAAACTAAATGCTAATCTCATGCTAAATGCTAATCTCATGCAAAATGCTAATCTCATACTAAATATATGACTAACTAATATTTCCATATGATTTTTTTTTTTTGTTTTTGATATCTGTTTTCATGTCCAATTTATCGCATGTTCGAATATGTGCATAATCCGATCTGTTGCGGTCGAAATAGTTGCCGTTCTTTGAGGCTATTGGCCATTGGCCCAAATGATGATTACAAAATGGCAAAAACTACAACATTTTTGACATTTTTCTGCAGCGTTTGGTATTTTTGGGGCAAACCAACAAAATGCATCCAAAGATTTGTGTTTAATCTCATGACATGACCATGAACAGGACTTCAGACTGGCAACACATTGTCCACACATATATACATATATATATATGTGTGTGTGTGTGTGTGTGTGTGTAAGGCGTGGGCACAGGTGTGCGTAGGGGCATGTGTGTGTGCGTGTGTCTGTCTGTGTGTGTGTGTGTGTGAGCAACTGGCATGTTTTTGGCTTTTTGCAGCTTGGCGGCATGTATGTTGTTAATTTGTTGCAGCTGTGCATTGTTGTTGCTATTGTATTTGTTGTTATTTGAATCCAGTGCTTTAGGGATTAAAAACACGCAACATATATATGCACACACACACACGCACGCACACACAGACAAACATAAAAAGCATTCATGTATTTATGCAAATTTAATTTTATTTGTTTTCAATATTTTGGTAACTTTGTCGCTGATATTTCCGCCACACAAACAAACAAAAATGCCAGCCGTCAGCCAGGCGCAAATGTGTTTGTTAAATTTCACACACACACACACACACACACACACACACTCACACACACATGCACACATACATCACAACTGATGCCTGTACATGACGGCGCATTATTTTCCATTTTAATAATTCAAATATCAATTTGTTGTTACATTAAATATTTAATTTGTACTAAAATGTGTTAAATTCTTTGGGGTATTATAAACATATAACACACACACACACACACACGCACACGCACACACACACACACACACACACACACACACTCGCACGTACACACACATGTGTCATGCAATTTTTGCTTTGTTTAATTACAGCTTAAAATCTTTGATTAAAAAAATGCAATCAAACAACAAAATAAATGCGCAAAACATTTGCCTCTGCCAATTTCTGTTCTAGCTCTAGTCGCATTTTAGCTGAATTATGTAAATCCAAGGGCTTTATGAACGTTTTTTTTGGGTTTTTAACAGCTTATCGTGTATTTGAATGAGTATGAAGAACAGTTCTTAAATCTATTCCAACCCCAAGCTGATATTGTTATGATGCCAAAATTTCAAATCCCAAAAAGGATATTCCAAATCTAAGTATAACATTTTCAGCTATTGTCCCAGATCTTTTGATCTTTTAATTGAATATTAGCTACAAGAAATGGAATGTCTCTTCTTATTCAAAAATTTACAATTATCTTTTGAATAATATGCATAAATTCTCTATATAAAACTGGCTTTTCATGTGCATTAACGCTTCCGCACTTTTTATTGGGCATATAATTAACACTTTGTCGGACAGCTTGTGGGGGATTAACGCAAATAAGCAACAGCCGTCGAGCAGATGAACAATGTGTCCGCAGCAAACAATATAAAGCCCATAAGGCCCTTGATCCGATAGTTTAATACACATACGTAAGTATTTGAGTGTTCATTAACCAAATATTTGCACTGGTCGCAGCTAGTCAAAACCCAACTCAACTGTACTTTCGCAAAACGAGATTACAATTAATGTTAACTTTAATCCGTAAAGTATTGACGATAGAGAATGTGATGGAGAGAAGGTGAAAGATATAGAGAGAAGCAGAAAAAAGAGACAAGTCGAGCTAGGGAAAGTCGAGCTGTTTGGTGTAGGCTGCCCGTGAAACGATTACGAATGCGAAACAAAGAGGAATCGGAAAATCAAATCAGCTTGTGAGATGAAGCTTCACTTAATGTGGTAATGTCTGTCTGCGTTTGAATAGAGTTTATACACCTTTGTACTCTATGGGCAGGATATTTAGTCATAAGATATCTTCCATCGCCAAGATCCGAAGCAACAACAAATGGGCTTCACTTACAACAGAATCAGCTAATATTTGATATGCACCGAAAGTTTGAATAAGTGATATGAAAAATAAAAAACATGAAAAGTTTCTTAATAGACCCTACTTCCAAAAGTACTGGATGACTAATTGGCTAGCAGGGCGGTTCTTACGCTAGCTTTGCACATCCCTTAGCTTTCGGCTTATCCCCGCACATATGATGCACGTTTTTTGACCCGTTTGCAGCTGAAGTTGAGCCGCTTTTAAATGCTTAGCTGAACACTGAACACTGAGCATTGACCAGCCGGATGATAAGGCTTCCCCAGCCCGTATCGCAGCGTTTGGCGTAAACGTTACCTTGGCGATCCAAAACGCAGCCAATCAAGTGTAAAATCATAGAATTTTTAATTGATTCCGGCGACGCAACGCAGCACAAGTTAACATTAGTTTTTCCTTTTTGTATACCCTAGCTTTAGGTATACGAGAAATGTTTACAAGGCAATAGAGTTAATTTGAACTCAGCTCTGCTGTTTTTTGTGTGCGTGAACTTTGACACTGCGTTTTCTTTTAAGTAACACTCATTATAGCATATATTAAGTAAAACCAAGCAACTCCTTTTCTTTAAAGCCCTTTCATCAAATGATTTTTGAATATATATATTATATACATGAAGTTGGGAATCGTTGTTATACTTAAAACAAAGATTTCAAAGTTAAGACCTCGATCTTTTATGGAACAGAGCTTATCCAAGTATAACATAACCATACACTACTCTCTATACTCATTATCATTTTACACATTCGATTATCAGTTACACATTTTAAGGGGTATTTCGAGTCCAGCAACCCTAAGATATCTTTGTTCCCTTCTGATATTTTTTCTTTTCTACACTATGTCCACCTTGTTGGGTATTTTTTGTTTTTCTTCGTCTCTGTTCGATGGGTCTGGGCACTTCTAATGCATCGGTTGGCGTAGCCATCGCAGCAGCTTTTTTCAGTTAATTGGCAGTTTGTGATGTTGTTGTTGTTGTTGTTGTTGTTGTTGGCGGGCCCAGTGCGTCATGGTGCAGTGTCATCCTAGCTGCTGGGTGATTGTACGGCCACGGCTGCTTGACGTGTCGCAGTGTGTGCTCGACATTGGCAAGGTTCGTGTGCAGGGGCTCAATTGCCAGTGCCAGGTGCGGACCACTTGGCCAATTGAATTGTTCTGGTCCTGGATGACGCACGGCGTTCAGTTTGTTGTTCAATTTTAGTTGGGTTTCATGTGCCTCTGCCTGCCTCCTCCACTAAGCACTGACGTTCCACTCCAACCCTCCTCCATATCGTTCGGCGTTCAATGGCCGCCCGAACGACTCGTTGATGTTGAACAAATGCCATTGAGCTGTGAGATGTAGGCGGCGGCTATAGCAGGCGCCAGGGGGAGCGGCTGTGGGTGCGGGTTCTGCCGGGCTCAGACAACTGTAATCAATTCTGTGCATATGCATGCTGGCATAGATGATTTTTGGGCAGCAGAAGGTAAGCGGTGCAGGCAGTTGCCAAAACAACCGGAGAAAATCCATGAATTCTCGTGCAAAAAAAAAACCCTAGGCCCTCGTAGGCCAGGTCAGTAGAGGTCTTTCCAACGCTCAACTGCGCTATTATTGTGCAACAATTGAACTGAACTGATCTAAAATGTTGAATGCAGCATGCAGCCCGGGAGATATGGACTTCGAAATAATTTCAAATTGGCTATGATGTGAACACCCCCAAAGCGCATCTTCGACAGAGCTAGAAGCAAAAGCTCAATAAGCTTTAGTTCACGAAACATTAAACAAACTTGCTTTAACAGGATTCCTCAGTATTTCTGCAGATAGGGCTTTCTTCTTAGATGAAAACATAGATGAACTTTTGAAGACAATTAAACTTTAGAGAAATGTAAGTATATCCATTTATTTAAAATATCACAATATATAATAAGTTACATTTTATTCAACTACTTTGGGAAGAAAGTCAAAAGCTTTAAAAGCTATATTCTAAGCTTTTCCAGGCGATTCTCAAGATTTCAAAAGCTTGTTTGACTGCGCGAGACCTTTGAGACGTGAAAGTTCTGAAAAGAATCAGAAGGATTCTGACATGAAATTTTTTTTATGTTTAACCAATTGAAGAAAATTAACCTTAACGATCTCCAGCCTTTCACGCTTTCAAGATAATGAAAAAAATGTCCAGTTACCGGAAACTCTTTCGGTCCACAGCTTGGCTTGAGCTTTTCATGGCAGTAGAGGAAAAGTCAAGGGAAATCTGGTAAAATCTTAAAAAATCTTTAACTTGCCAGCCGTTGTTCTAATGCATGCCGCCAATTTGTGCGCTGTCGTAGCGAAATCCACTCAAAGGCCATAAAAAACCAGCGTGCCAAATTCGAGTTGAGCTCGAGCTTTAACAGCAGCTGGCGAAGGGGGCGGTGCGAGGCGCGGGCTGCTGTGAGCCAGGCCCATTAAAAAGATGCCAACAAGGCAATTGTCAAATGTAAATGGGCAAGCGTAATAGATGTCCACGAAAGGACTCTCGCTCTCGGCACGAAACGCAATAATTTGCAAATTTGCTCAAATAAATTCCCATGCAGAGCGAAAGAGCGAGAGCCTAAAATATTTGCCCAGCCAAGCCACTGGCAAATGTATGCAAAGTCCCACTGGAGACGATGCTATGGGGCAGGGGGCAGAGGGGCAGAGGGGCAGAGGAGGTGGATGTCCGATGCCATTTCTAAGGCACTGTCTCTCCCTTGTCAGTGATATGCAAAACATTTGTAACGCCCGCTCCTAGCGCGACGCCCACAAAGCCCGAACGCCAACGTCAGAGATAAGCGCCAATTGTAGCCAATTGAAGGCGGCACAGCGTGGCATAAATAAATAAATAATCGATTGCAGTCGAGCAGACAGCAGAAGCAGAAGCAGCGGCAGCGGCAACAGAAACCGGGCGACTGCCTGGCTAGAATCGATTGCTGCCGGCTCTGGCAATTAATTGGCCATTTGTTTGGGGCGTCGTCCATATCCGGAGCCCAGCTTCAGGTTCAGCTCCTGCGGCTCTCTAGCTGCAGTCACGCACGTTGCCGCTTCACGCACGCGACACTTGACAGGCGCTTCAAAGGCGGCAAATCCCCAATACGCTGATGAGAATGAATGAGCTGCCGCCAGTTACACATGTATATCTATGTATCTATAGCAACGCCTGCCCGCCTGCCTGCCTGCCTGCCATTGTCTATAACCGTTTATTTGGCCCCCAGCATTGACCAACTTTAAAGCCAGCGACCTGCACACTGCATCGCTAGCCATTAACTTAGACACTGTCCCTGTATTGGTGAGCTTTTACAGTCCGTCCATAACAGCGTGTGCTTTGCGTAAAGCGGCGTAACCAATAAATGCGTACGTGTGTTATGTACGTGTGAGCAGCTTTTGCATGTGTTTGCCTAAAAGTGTACCATTTATAATGGGCTATCTCGAAGTAGCCGCTTTTGAATGGATATTTGCGGAGTTTGCTTAAACAACATTTCATGCGGGATTTGAAAATTATTGACTTAAGAAACACTCTATGACATTCTTTACAGATGTAAATGAAATCAGCTAGGCTGGATTTTTATTCGGCAAGTTATGCAGAAACTGTTTATCTCAGATATGACTCATATGTTAAAGGTTTACAATAAGTCCTCTTTCTGAGGTATAACCAAGTTATGTACTCTATGGCAGGTATAGTTCCAAAGTATATATCATGACCATATAAGAAACTTAACCAAATTGAAGAGATTTGTGCTTGGGTCGGATACAATAAATTTCCGGATATATATATATATATATCATATAGAATACACGAATGCAGTTGGAATAGTTGGAATAATATGTGGTCTTACCAGACGGACTGACAGACCGAATGTCGATCAACGCGAACCCGAACCATAGAACTAAGAATGCGAAATTTGTACAATACTTACCTTATGAGGTCTTAGTGTGCGCTTCGATCGGTTTACAGGAAATGCCATCCACAAGTGTGAAAAGCTCGCGGAAAACTTTGGATTTAGTCCGAAATTTCTAAGAATTACTTTGAGAGATGGGGTTCCAGGCACGCAGACGGAAAATTTGTGTAAATGTAATGTCTAAGATGTAAAGGGCGGGGAATACCGCCTAGTATGTATAAAAAGTATAATAATACTTTATTAACGCGCACTTTAAAGAACTCAGACTTAAACGATAGATGCATGTTTATGGATGCATCCATATGCTTTGTACGCATCTAGATGCCTTCATTTGTACTCCGTGGAACACTTGAAAGAGATTTCAGTGGTTTCTCGTTGGTCTGTTCAACAATTTGATTCGTTGTTGAGGCTAAAAACTTTGGCAACTTTTGGGCTTGTGGCCAGAAATTGTGCGACTGTCTAAGTTTCAGGCTAGGACGCTGTCTCCGGCTGTGACGGCTGCTGCTGCTGCTGCTGCTGTTGCTGGTTGCGGGTGCGCCCGTCGGCGTGGTCGTGGGTGTGGACGGGTGAGGGGGCTGGGATATGGGCTCTGACTTGAGAGAACTGACGTCGTTGGCACAGTGCGGAAGACAGACGACATTTTCATTGCCACAGTGACTTGAGCCAGAGAGAGGAAGTAATTAAAACACAACTCAAAGGACATTTTAATTTAATCCCTTTGAGCTTGTCTCGCTGCTGTCTCGTCGCCATCAGAAACATGCGCCGACCGCCAAGCCCGAAATTTTATTTGCACGCCGGAAGACGGCGTCAATGTGGAGCAGTCGCCTGCCCCCGCTCCAGATCACAGCTGCCAGTGTCCTTTGTGGAGCAGCTTCAGCTGCAGCGGCGCATAAATCATAACGCTTTGGCGCCCGTCCGCCCCTCGGCAACTCCGCCCGCGCTTTCTATTTTTATTTGCCCAGCATTGGTCGCCAGTGTCCTGCCTGACTGCCTGACTGCTGCAGCTCCTGCTGCTGCTGGCGCTGCTGCTTCTTGCATTTTATTTATGCCGACAGTTTATTAATGTCAGGCGCGGCGCTGCAAGTTGCAACGGCCAATCGCCGCGTTAAGGACGAACAGCTCCAGCTTCAGCGCCAGCTCCAGCTCCAGCTTCGGTCTCCAGTCTCCAGTTCGGGCTGTGTCGCCAGCTCCAGTTAAGACTCAGGCCAGGCCAGGCCAGGGCCGGACCGGGCCACTGCTTTGCTTGACTTGCATTTGTATTGGTTTATGGCTATGTGGGTGTGTGTCTGTTTCCGTGTGTGTGTGTGTGTGTCTGTGCGGTTGGGTGGCTCATTTCAATGCCGCAACTTTTGATTTGCGCCCAGAAGCCAAGAGAGGGAAAGCGTGAGCTGTTGGAATGGCATCGAGTGCCGACCAGGCTCTGCATACAAGCGGAAGCGTCAAATACTCGCACACACATGCAGCGAGCGAGTAACTAGGTTGCCAGTACCACTTAGCCACATTCCATACCGCCCCACCCACAAAACCACCATCCTCTACCCACCCAGTGCCCACCCGCTGCCCACCCCTTTTGTACGCTTTGTTGCTTGTTATGCTAATTAGTTTTCGACGTTGACGTTTGCCAACAACGCCGGACGACAGCGAGGTTGCCAACGATGTCTTTAATTGGTTCTCATGTTGCCCATCGCCCATCGCCCATCGCCCATTTGCCAGACTACCCTTGGCCACCGGGCTGCTGCTGGTGCAGCTCCAGCATCAGCTGCTGCCATTTGCCACTTGGCAGTTGCAACTGGCTCCGCTGCCTTTTTTCTTGCCACTTTGGCACTGGCAATTAAGTGCAAACTGCATGCAACTTATTTGATTTGCCATTGTTAGGAAAGCAGCCGCAATTTGAGTCCGGCTCCCGACCCGCTATCAACTTGCCCCCAAATGTGTTGCAACTGTTTCCTTTGGTGCAGCACAAAAATCGCCAATTTAATGCAAATTGTGTGAGGAGCCACAAGGCCTGCTCTTGAAGTTCTCACTCAGTGCATGGCCCGTGTCTCAACACTATATCTTAAATCCTTGCCTGAGCAGAGAACAAAGAATCTTAGCGCAAATTCGACTCATTTTCGATTAATTTGCCAGATTTGTGCCTTGATTGCAGTTGGGAGTCCAAGTATAACAAGATCAAGGAATCTTAGCCAAACTGAGATTTTACAAGTATATCTAAAAAACCTTAATGAGACCATATTTCTTTATCATATAGCTGCGAGTATGGGAACAATCTGGTTGGCTGGCTACTTTCACATATTCATAAAAGGGAGCTGAAGAAATTCGTGGTTGAATGCTGATTTGGCATTAAAGCCATATATACATTTACAGATGTTGAGACTGCTCACGAAACACACATCAATGGACGCACATCTGGTACTCATTCTGTTTTGCGGTTTGTGGCTACTAGAATGTATTTCTAAAATGAATGCTTTGCCCTGCATTCCAATTGTCAAATTCAAACTCGGCACTTGATTCGCTCACCGCCCTTCAAACCCTGCCAACCCTTCCAGTTCTGAGCAGCTACTGCTGCCTGCCCGCAATTGTGTTTTGTTGTGTTACCCAAAACTGTCAACATTTGCAGCCGGTTGGCAGGCCCGGCTGTCCAGTGCAAACGTTATGATAATCACCGACAACGATGCGGCGTCAGCACCAGCAGCGGCAGAAGGACAACAGGACGATAGGGGACATAAGGTGGGGTAGAGACGAGGACAGGTAATAAACAATTCCATTTACCGACAGCTGTCAGCAAATAATGAAAAATTTAATAAAAATATACGCACACACGAACGCACGAACGCATGAACGTAGGGGCAACAGCAACGGAAGTGAACGGCGAGAGGCGACAGGCAAGAGGGGAGCGGACCGTGCCACATGGCAAGGGGGCAAAGGACATCAGTCAGCTTTCCACTGGAGGATGCCGATGACCACAACCAAACCATCCGGCCTGTCCACAAACTGTCCAAATATGTTTGGTTTTGTTGCCGTTTCAGTGTGCTGGCCGCTGAGTGAATCGTTCACAGGCATTGCAGTGAAACGAAATGGAATGGAACGGCGGCGGTGTGCACAACGTTGCCACCCGGGCGCAATGATGAGCGAAAAATTGACATGCATGTAATTAGTGACACAAGGACATCGACCATTGCCTGACAACAGACGCTGTCTGGATCTGGATCGCTTTATTCCAACGATTGCTGTTTGCCTGATGACCTCCACACACACACTCACACTCATACGCACACTCATACGCACACACACACGCATACATATATCAATTATGGCGCTCATGTCCTCGCGAACAGTCAACTCTGACTTTTCGTCTGTGTAAAAATTAATTTTCGGTTACGCAATCAAAAAACGAACGAAGTACGAAAAACAGTAGCAAATAGACGATGCATGCGCTGAATCTATAACGAATCGAAAATGATCTACAAATAATTGCTTAAAAATTATCATGATTGAGCTAGGAAAAGCCTGGGATTTGCCTCGAATTAGCAACCTTCTAATGTTTCATTCCAGCTTTTCATTTATACATAATATCCTTCCAGTATGCTGTAGCACAGTTTTGACTTAGCTTCGCAAAGTGTTCCATTCTAGTATTCCATATGGTTCTGCTTTCCATTCCGTTCCCTCGTTTTTGTACACATTCAAAGACTCAATCATGATTTATGCTACTTTGTCAGTAAAGCCTTCTGATTCCATCACAAGATCATTTTTTGTTCGTATGTTCCATTTTAGCATTCCATAACATATCATAATTAACTTGCAATTATTTGCTTCGGAACACTGAAATCTTTTGGAATATTTTGTTGGGCACTTTCCGCAAATTGGCGACCTTGAGCGAATCGTTCGATTTAGGAAATCTTGAATGAAATGCAAATGCTTATGGCTAGAGAACCGTAACCGCACTGTGGCGTAGGGCATATCAATATTTAAGAGAAAATGATGACAGCTACAGCAAAAAGGACGCAATCCAGCCGCTGTCCAAGTGTCCAATGGAGCAGGAAACGAGCAACTCAGTCCAGCGTCGTCTCTTCAACATCCGCGTCGGCGTCCCCGTCACTTGTGACATTCACGTTGACTCTTCTGACACGTCGACAAATTGTCAACAACGTTGCCACAGCGTTTACCATGGACGAAACGAAGGCGTCGGGCAAGAAACACAGCCAAAAAAAAGAAGCGCGACAAAAAATAGGAAAATTGGTTCGGGGGCATGGCCAAAAATGGTCATTCACTGAAACTATGGAGGTTGTCCTCTATTAGCTGCAGCTCCAGCATTTGCACGCCGGATGACGCAACATTTTATGCCGCTCAGTGGATTTGCAACACTTAACAGCAGCAGCAGCAGTGGCTGTGACACTGGCCCTGGTCTAGTCCTGCTGCAACTGGCGTTGGCGTCTGCCACATTTATCAACGCCTCGTTCAGCAGCCGCAGCAGCAGCAGCAGCAGCAGCAGCAGCCGGGGCAGCTGGGGCAGCTGGGGCAACGGGGGGCTTAGGTTAGCAGGGTGCTGTACCGAGTGGCGCCAGTGCAACTATTCAAGCTCCTGCCTATAAAAATGTGCAGTTTGAATTTTGCTCGCTGTTGCTACGAAAAATGCAATTCAGCACGATTTGCATTTTTGGGGGCTAACTCTGGTGGCCATGGCCCACTACTTGGGTCACTTCACCAAGTGCATGGCGCGTGCCGAGTGGAGAGCGGTGCCAGCTAAATTGTCCATGCGCCAGCTCTAAGCTTTCCCGAAAAAAAAAGAAGAAAAAATGCAACAATGTTGATTGCATCAACTGCTTAAATAGTTGATTAAACCGAGTTTTAATTGTAATTAGTGTGCTTATAACGGACATGTTTTCTTAAGTGGAAATTTTAACTCACGCTACTTAATCTTGAACTTCTCCTGTTTCATTCTCACCATTCCCTTGGTGGCAAATTAACCAACACTGTTATTAACATTTAGTATCTCTTCTTGCTCTTAAGAATCTTCTATACATAATCAAAAAAAATACTTGGATTTGGGTTGTATTTACCAACACTTGAACGGTCTTGAACTTCTCCTGTTTCATTCTCACCATTCCCTTGGTGGTCAGTTGGCAGCACTATATTAACGGGTTGGCAGCGCTTCTCAACTGCAAGTTGAATTTATTGGCAAATTAACCAACACTGTTATTAACATTTAGTATCTCTTCTTGCTCTTAAGGATCTTCTTCTCTTGATTCATCTATCAAAGAGGTTGTATTTACCAACACTTGAACCCTCTTGAACTTCTCCTGTTTCATTTTCACCATTCCCTTGGTGGTCAGTTGGCAGCAATATATGGACGGGTTGGCAGTGCTTGTCAACTACAAGTTGAATTTATTGGCGAACTAACCAACACTGTTATTAACGTTTAGTATTTCTTCTTGCTCTTAAGAATCTTCTATACATAATCAAAAAAATACATGGATTTAGGTTGTATTTACCAACACTTTTTACATTCATCTTTCAAAGAGGGAGTATTTACCAACACTGACACCACAACTCAAAAGAACTGAAATGAACTTAAAATGAACCTAAAAGTTCGATCAACAAATGTTGCTTATGATCGACATTAATGCAATTGAAATCTGCAAAGAAGGCGGAAACGGAAATGCAAATGGAAACAGCAGTAACCGATTTTATGGCAAATTTAGCTGCAAAGGCAGCACGCCACAAAACAATTGAAATTTTGTTGCTTTTGGTAAATAATTAAGTGGCGCCTTAAAGGAGTCTCGAAGTCTTTTGAAGACTGGCGGACTGTCGGACAGGCGGACGGGCAGACAGGACGCTTCACATATTTTATCACGAGCAATTCTCGCCCGGCTCGGCCCGGCACATTAATCAAAGCAAAAATGCAGGCAAATTTCCATGCGAATGTGTTTCGAGTGCCTTTTACAGTTATAAATTTTTGCACACACACACACACACACACATGGGAGCACTCTGTAGCTGCTCGCTGGCAGTGTGTACGCTACTCGAGGCATGCCACACGGCAATGGGGAAAGTGTCAAGTTAATGCCAACAACAACAACAACAACAACAACAACAACAACAACAACATCAGCGTCAACACCGTTGCAGACACATACCGCCTACTAGCACTGGGCGTGGCTGGAAGCCAGCTACCCAACCATCTAATGACTGCGTTGACGGCGCCATTTGCTCGACAAAAACTCAACAGACACACACAAGCACACACACACACACAAACACGCATACACACTCACGTAGACACATAGAAATTTGCACTTGCAAAAATTCTGGGTCGAACAGGGCTACATTCGGAAGAAACAGTTAACCGGTTCGGAACCGGTTTGCAGCTTATGTGACTGCATAAAATCCATACACAGCTTTTATATCGTCATAAAGGCACGATAAGTTCTGACAAAATTGTCGGCAACTTTGTTCACGGTTCGTAAGCCTGATTTTCCCACAAGGTTCAGGGTTCGGATCAAATGCGGTTTGAGAAAATCCATCAAAAGATTCTTAAGGTTCAAATTACAAGAGCGTCTTTAGGTTCTGCTAAGGAACTCTCTTAAACATATGTTTGAATCGTAATCGAATCCACGAACCTATCCGTAAAGCAGGTGAGTGGAGGCCTTTAAGGTGTCAATTTATAGGCCTCGACCTCAAGAAAAACTTTGTTAAGCATT
Organism: Drosophila kanekoi; assembly: GCA_037075305.1. Taxonomy (NCBI): domain Eukaryota; kingdom Metazoa; phylum Arthropoda; class Insecta; order Diptera; family Drosophilidae; genus Drosophila; species Drosophila kanekoi. Next base: position 8,939,834 of record JBAMCE010000451.1, on the reverse strand, counting down.
GCAAGTGCGCATATATTTTTCTCAGTGTACGTCTAGCTTATAATGATGCTGTTGCTGCTGCTGTTGCTGCTGTTGCTGTTGCTGTTCCTGTCGTTTAGTTGCTAAGACGATGCCGACAGTTGGACCCGAGTCTTTAGACAACTCAAGCGAACTGAAGTTGAGTCACGGGCGTGCACTGACAATGATATGTGCCCGAGCTGAGAGTACTATGCACACACCTATGCACACACCTATGCACACACCTGTACAAACATACACACACAATCAGAACGCTGTCAAGGCCACACACATACATGCGCTATGTTGGCGGCGGGGAATCACCGTAGAGACACTTTGCACCGGAAATATTGTTGACAGTTGTGGCATATTATCATACGTCGGGTGTTCCAGGCGCGCGCGCCTCGTAATTGCTCAACATTTTTCGCTCGACCTTAAAGAGCAACTCGAGAAGAAAGTGAAGCGTAATTTCCCGCTCATCGCTAAGCCGTCGTTATGGAAGCTCTAATCATTTCGCCAATTATTCAACGCAATAACAAATTCGAAAAGCAGCATATAATAGAAGTTCTTAAATTTCCTCCAAATAAATTGCGATATGCATAAATGAGCACACAGGGTAGGCTACTCTTTGAACTGCTTTCACTTTGTTGGAGCTAAGCTCTTTATTATTTGCCTTTGAAAAGGAAAATAATTTACGCATATTTTATAATTGTCATTTGAAACTGTTAACATTAAAACGTATTTGTATTCATTTCTTTTACTTAATTCCCGTATTTCATATGCAGCATGAGTTTATCATTTGTTTTTCGATAGGTTTTGCCATTTTCATAACATCGATAAATATCGATTTTAAGCCATGGTTTTATTTGCAACAAGCAAGTACTAAAACTTACATAGCTTGGCCCTCTCCCCTTGTTTATCTAATCATATTTGGTAGATGCCAAGTTAGTTCGCAGCTTCTATATAGAAATCTGCACGGGCTATGGATAGTATAAGGTTAAAGTTCTAATATATGCATACAAATTTTGTGAATTTATGAATTTACAAGGATTAATCCTGGGCTCCCAGCTGAAATTAAAGCAGGTAGTTGGCTCAAACCCTAAAACTTTATTTTGTTGAATATTTTGAACACTTTGTGGCGAGTTTTCAGGAAAAAGAGTTTTGAGAGAAGCCTTAACAGACCGCCACTGGCGCCATCTATTGGCAAGCTTGTAAATTGATTGTAGCGAACAGAAAATTGAAAAATTGTCGAGATTTATCCTGTAGTAGGCCTCAATCTCAACCCAACTAAACAGCTTCCGGATATTTTTTTAGATTTTTATAGAGTTTTATTCAACACGCACACATCGAAAGTTTATTTTAACATATTATGATAGGCTATTACTATAATAGGTATATTAGTTGTCAAAGAATAGGTTAGGATGGCTTTGGAGCGGATTTGTGGCATAGATAAGGCGGAATTTATGCAGCCCTATAATGATCTGAATGTTGCCTATGCGCAAGTGGAAGTCAACACGGGCAAGACCGTGCTCGACAGTGCGTATTCTGTAATCGCGCCGCCCTTCGAGGATCCGAAGAAGAAGATTAGGAGGTCGCTAAAGAAGAGCAACTTGAACCTGGAGATGTCGCACGGGACGACCACATTGGGCTTCAAGTACCAGGGCGGCATCATTCTCTGCGCCGATTCGCGCGGCACAAATGGCGAATTTATTGCCTCGCAGGAAATGAAGAAAATCATTGAGGTGGACAAGGGCATATTGGGTACCATTGCCGGCGGCGCCGCCGATTGCGTCTACTGGGATCGGGTACTCACAATGGAATGCCGTCTGTTCCAGCTGACCTATGGACAGTCGATGACAGTTAAGGCCGCGGCGCGCATCATGTGCAACATTGCGTACAAATTCAAGGGACTGGGCCTCTCCATTGGCATGATGCTCGCCGGCTACGATTTTGATGGGCCGCAGCTCATCTACGTCGACTCCGATGGCCAGCGCGTCAACGGCAATTTGTTTACGATTGGCAGCGGTGCGCATTGCGCATTGGGCATCTTGGACAGCTTCTACAGATGGGATTTGTCCGATCAGGAGGCCTACAATCTGGCATTGCGCGGCGTTTACCATGCCACCTATCTGGACGCCTATACGGGCGGACTCGTTCGTCTCTATCATATGAAGCCGTACAAGTGGTCGATTGTCACTATCAAAGATTGCATGGATCTGGGCAAAATATTTTCCAGTGCACAACAAGAAAATCCAATCGGTGAACCATCTAGTATACTAAGGAAAGGCTTTAAAGCAAATTCTGAACCGGAGGAAGGGGAGCAGGAATCAGTAGAAAAGGAAAAGGAAATGAAGAGGGAAAAGGAAATAGAAAAAGCAAAGAGTAAAGAAAACACATTATTTAGTTAAGTTTAATACTCAAGCTTCTTGCGGCTTCGGTTTCAATCTCATATCATATAGAAACGAATCAAAATTTTTTAAATATAAAAATATCTTATATAAAACATTACGCACTGCTATGCCGAAATCCTTGTGCTTCCTAATGACTGCCAGCCTTTAACAAGACTCTGTCTAGACGAATACCCAACTACTTGAATCCGAATCATTTCTAGATTTTTGGGTTAATTTTGTCTGGTTCAAATCCAACAAATACTCTGTGCACTTACTGTCCCAGCTTCTTTTAACACATTCCCATTCAATCGTTATCAAATCTTCATTAGTGTTAAATGATATAAAACAGTGTTGAGAAACGCTTATTCATTCATTTCCGTATCATTGCAGAACACTCTCTAATGTAAGCTGTCAAAAGGGCAGCCAAGCAAAGCTGATTTTGAATGGGAACATAATAGTTTATATTTGCTTAAATTGATTTTGAAATTTGTTTTTGATATATCTGCACTTTAAGCTGAATTCAATGCGGTCAGGCAAAGCTTTCAGTTAGCTTTGAGAAACGCAAGCAACCGCTGTGGCGCCATCTGGTGGCCAACTTGCAAATGGTTGAAGTCTGCGCTGTGCTCACGGCGAAGCTCTGGTTAAAAGCACAAAATTCAAATAGTAGGGAAATTAGTTGATGGTACTTTTTTGTATAGTATGGACACGTAAATTTCCCTAGCACAAGTGGATGCTGCAGTAGGCCAAGCAATTCATATAGCAAGTAACCCTGCTCGAGTCGGCTAAGCTATATAGAATGTGTTCATTAAGAAAGCAAAACAGCAGCAGGAACAATTCAGGACAAAGCACTTGCATTATTGAGCTGCTGCAAAATAAGGAAGATACATCGGATTACTCAAAACTTGGTAAGATGTTGAGCAGACAGGGCCTCATATTGGATGCACTGAAGCATAAAATACAAGTGGCCAAGAATGATTTGGAACGCTACCGGGAGGAGTATACTCACTGCCAGATAATGCTGCAACGTGAGCTGCAGCGTCGCAGCCAATTGGAGGAGAGCTACATGGAACTGCAGCGTCGCAATGTCCAACTGGAGGATGAGCTACAGCTGGCCCTGACGCACGTGGCCCATCATCAGGAGACGGTGCGCGAGGCACGCGGCGCACTCAATGAGAGCGATCGCCTGCGCAAGGCACTGGAGCATCGCGACCAGCTGCAGTCCGAGAAGATCGAGCTGCTTGCCTGGGAGCTGGCCAAGCTGAAGCGTCAGGCCAAGGAAGCCGATCGCACCGCCCAGTACAGCGGCCAGCGGGCCGATCAGCTCTGCGAACGTCTCACGCACAGCGAACAGCAGCTGGAGGCCAGCCGCACCAGCCATGCCGTACTCCAGGCGGAACTGGATGCCGCCGCCCAAAATCTGCACTGCGTCGAGCGCGCCTTTGAGCGCTCTGCTCAGCAGGTGCAAAGCTTTGACCGGCAGGTGGCCAAGCTGAAGCAGCGCCTGCACGAGAGCGAGAAGCGCGCCCATCAGGCCGAGCTGAATGCCCACCAACTCCAGCAGTCCTCCGCCAATCTCGAGAAGCGGCTCGAGGAGCGTGCCGAACAGCGCTGGCTCAGGAAGCTCCATAAACTGGACCTGCAGCTCGTTGCAAGGGAATAAATTCGCCCAACCTCTCATCCCAAATTCTACATGTTTAACTTAGCAGCCCATCTGGCATATCGTTTAAATATTATGTACTAGTCTATTTAGGTTTAACAAAAATTACAGAAAAAAAAAAAAATAAGAGGAAAAAAAAAACACCGGTGAACAATTAACTTCGGCATGCCGAAATTTTAATACCCTGTCGGAGACTTATATATTTATTATACCAAACAAATCATATTGCATGCGAACGATATGGTATTCCCAACTATTTTCAACTATCTGTCAATCAGTAAATAAAAAATGATCGCTGGAACCAAAATTATTTTTGATGCGGCTTAAAAAGTTCGTTAAAGCTAATTGAGGCCCATTTGAGATGGAAATTAGTGTAGAATTTCAATACATTTCCTTTCGTTTCGGCAACAAAGCTCATCAGATTCAGATTCAGATTTGTTTAGATACCTTGGCTTGAAGGCTATAGAAAATAATAGCATGAACCAGCTCGAGCCCGGAACACAATTGTTTTCCCAGAACCAAACCCTGAACCTGAACAGTTCCCCGAATCTTAGTCGGAACCAGCTCCAAGCTTTTCAAATCGAAAGTTCCATTCCACATTTGGTTCGTATTTATAGCCTTGCTTGGTTCACATACATTATAGTTAAAAAAAACTATGGATCATTTTGGTCAAATGAATTAGTTTTAAACATTGGGAAACATTAAATATTGCCATGAGAACTCTGCTAAAATTCCAGCAAGGAATGTGGAAATTTCTTAGTAAGAATGGAATTTCAACCAAAATAGTTGTTCCTACAAATTAAATTCCATTCTCAGTGATTGGACATAAAAATTTAAGTCATTCACCTAGTTTAAAATTTCGGGAACTAAAAGTACTTAAACAGAGCTCATGAACATATCTTATCCTTGGAACTAGTTCATAAAACAGACGGACATTTTGTCGACTCTCGCAGGCAATATTCAACAAAACGTGCTCAGCTATGCTAAATATGGTAGACTCCGCCAGGGTATGGTAGGTGCATTAATATTATGAACTCTTATGTGGCTGTATTTGGAAGAGTATCTCGTCGGCGTTGCGAAACTTGAGCGAGATGCCCTCGACGAACTGCAGCTGCTCGAGTTGATGATCGCTGCCGAACTCAAAGTTGGCTATCAGCTTGACCAGAAAGACCTTCATAATGAAGAAGCTATAGCGACGACCTGTAAACAAATTGTTCAAACGTTAAGCACTTAACCATTTAAGCAGCTAATCAAGGCCAAAAGCTCACCTATGCAGGTGCGCAGCCCCTTGGAGAAGGGCAAAAAACTGTACGAGTGTCGGCGCTGCTTCGCCCGCTCCGCGCCGGACTGCTGCTGTTCTTCCTGATACTTCTCCTGTTCCGGCTCCTGGTCGTGCTCGAGCTGCTGCTGCTGCTGCAGGAAACGCTGCGGATCGAATTGCTTGGCCCTGTCGCCCCACCAGGCCGCATCGCGTTGCATGTTGAACGTGTCCATCACAACTATCGTGTTCTGGGGCACAATCGCCTCGCGTCCAGCCAGCTGAAAGTCGCGGCTCACATGCCGCAAATTCATCGGCACCGTCGCCAGCAGACGCAGCGCCTCGTTCACGAATGCATCCAAATAGCGCAGCTGCTGCAGCTGCTCGACGCCCACATAGCTGGCATCGTTGCCGTGCGGCAGCACGCTCGCAATTTCCGCACGGAGTCGCCGCTGACAGTCGCCCTTGTGGGTGGCCAGGCACAGCAGAGCAATCATTATGCTGTTCGAGACCGTCTCAAAGGACTGGGCAAGTAAAATCAGGATTATACAGAGTTGAGGGTTAAGAGAGATCTATGAATTCCCTAAACATTTTATAAGGAACAGACAACAAATACCGAAGACTTTCAAAAACGCATTTCCCATAGTATATAGAAGCTTGGCTGAGGGCATCTCCTAGTCGGACACTCCCGACTGAAGCACTTCTACCCTTTAACATTTTGAGAGTTTAGGTTTAGGCTTTAGCTTAATCTATCTTGAGCTGTGTACACACGAAAAGGAGCCCATCCAATTCAGTGTCCATCGATAACATTACTAAATCGATGAAGATACAAATCGGTAAAAATCGATATTCTGTTAAAGGTTTTATAATCTACGAGATATAAATTTCAACTAATTGATCCATTGTCTACACCTAAGCTTTGGAAGCCCTCAGTTGCATAATCTCTGAGATCGAGAGACTGACATATTAGTCCGGTTTCTACAGAATGACGACAGACTTACCAACTGTATAGATAAATATCAACTGTTTATATTGTTAGCCCCCAATTGGCTTTTAACGATCTCTGGTGTCTGGTACTCACCACCAAAACCATGGACTGTGCCTCATCCTCGATGTCCTGGAGCGTTAGTTCGCCATTGGCCGCCAGCTGGAACATTTGCTCGATGAAGATGCGTCGTTGCCAGGGCACATCCTCCTCATCGTCGATGGCGTTGCGTAGCTGCCAATTGCGATGCTTGCGCTGCACAATTTGTGCCACAAAATCCACCAGCAGCTGGTTGCATGCCTCGGCCTCGGCGTACAATTGAGGCGCCAATAGGCGATGCAGTAAATCGATTTGCAGCCAGGGCTTCACAATTTTAATAGCCGAGATTTCGAGTAGCCTATTAAAAAGTACACACACACACACACACATAGACACACACACACACGCACATGAGCATTAGTCTACGGCCTTTGTGCCGCTGGGGCTGAGACCACTTACCGCTTGTAGGTGGTTGCGATGTGTGCGTCATCCGCTTGCGTGAAATTTGTCGGTGTTCCCATAATGGTGACTGCAATAAAAGGCAACGAGGTGTTAAGCCGCAGACACTCATAGAGATAGAGATAGCGAGAGCGAGAGTGAGTGAGAGAAAGAGATGTGACATTCAAATATTGCCCGCTGACAGAAGGCAAAAAGGCCTTAACATCAGCTACCGACAACATAATTCGCCCCATGCGACGCGCTGAGCTTCAGCTTTAGCTCTCTCTCTCCACAACAACTCCCCCTTCAAAGCAGCCTCCCCTTTAGCCTACAGCCAACTGCTAATGGCCAGCGCTAACTGTTTTATCCAGCAAAGTGTCAAATGTCAAGTAATTAAATTTGGCCCAAAAATTGAAACGAACGCAGCCAGCGAACGCCTCAAGCACAGTCAGCCCAAGATGTGTGTAAATATAATGGAACACGCCACATAGCTCTTCTTCGGGCCCTTCATACTAATTCGCTCACATGTAGTTGGGAAATTACCACAAGTTCAAGGTAAAACAGTTCTTGACTAAAAGTTCAGAAGAAGAATTACTAAAGTGTGGCCATGTATGCATGGAGCAGGGAGTTTGCATTAACTATGGAGGAGATGGCGAATGCAACTATTGAAGAAACGGCGGCTTGAGCAAAGGAGGAGAAGGCATCCTCACCTATGAAGGTGCCTTAATGGAGGAGGAAATGACCTAGGTACCTATATAGTTGACGGATTAGGCAGCATCAATTTTAAATGTGGCCATTAAGCAAAAGCTCGACATAACCATACCTTATTATATCCGTATGTACTTATGTTTGCTTGTATGTATTTAAACAAAAAATAAGCTTTCAGTGTTGTGTACATACAAACGTTTATCTTCCGCCTACTAACGTACCTTTTACATAAAGTTCATGTTATCAATTATGGCCGTGTATATTAAGAGTCCATGAAATAGATTTACATTCAAGATATCATCTGGCCTTCATCTGTGCTTGCCGAATCCCTAAACCTAGATTTTGATTTCAACCTTGGTGTTTATATTACAATCTGTATGAAAATCCAAGGGCTCATACCCAAAAGCTTGTATATACGAAAGTGTATAGCTCTAAAAAGTTAACAAAACTTGGCATGTAGGCTCTTCTATGGTATTCACAAGCTGGAAATATTTCACCTTAAACATACCTCCTCTCCCTGGTAAGATGGTTTAGACACCTGTTTGAATGCCATATCTATGCCCATTTCATAATGATCGGGCTATAAGCACCGAAAGTTAGGTAACAAAACACAGGTAAAGAGTGTATGTATAGAAGAATGCTAGAATGCTTGTGCGAAGTGGGGCTTAGGGTACCTTCTAGTCAGATACACCCGACTCAGGCAGTCTTGCTTGTTCAACTTATGTACTTGCTTAGAAGTCATCAAACCAAGTTCGTTTGCGAGAGTCGACTGAGAGCCGAGTTCCAGTAGACAGTCGGACATGCGTATATGGGTTAATGTGTGTTGAGTAACAAAATGGAAATACCTTTTGCTGAGGAAGCAGCAAAATGATAACAGATTTTCGCGCCTATGTCGAAGCAATCAATATCCAATCGACTAGTTAATGCATAAGCCTAATCATAATTTACAGCTCAACATGGTCCCCCAACGCCCAGCCGAAAGCACTTCCAGTGCTGGCCTGCAGCGTCGAATGGTGACCCTCGGGTCTATGTGGCTGTGTCTCAATGGGTTCCGCGTACGTGAGCCGCATGGAAACTGGACAAACGTGTCGTGCGAGGGCAGCGTTTGGGCAGCGGCCGTTTTAACTTTCTAGCTGGGATTTGGTTAAAGCATTCAATGGGTGGCTACTTACGGCAGGATACCTCCAGGACGGCGCGGCTGAGCATATCCTCGGCATCCTTGAACTTAACCGCCGTGCCGTGCAGATGCGACTGTGTGGCAAACTGTTCAACCAGCTGATTGCCCACCATATTGAAGACATCGAAAAAGCTGATGACAATATTGTGATTGAAGGCGGGATTCAGCTGCTTGCGACGCAGTTTCCACTTTTGACCTGCAATCCCGACAATTAGTGGATGGCTCGGGCTGTTCTGCAATTAATACTTACCGCGCGCATGCAGCAGACCGCGACGAGCAAAGAAGCCCTCCTGCATGAAGGTCTTGTCCAGACACTCGGGCGCATTCAATATGCATTCCATGCCCGCCGGATCGTCGATATAGAGCAGGGCGCGCGTGCCAATCAATATGGCCAACGGGCGCTGGAAGAGCACGCGCAGACGCGTCACCTTGTCCAAAATGCCTGCGGCATGAGGCGAAGGTATTAAGTGGGCAGTGTCTTGAGGTAAATTATTTGTGCTACTCAACTGTTTGGATGCAAATTGATGCAGAGCAGAAACCAGAGCACGGGCTGCTGTGCCACGCCCCTCCAGCCATTCAGCTGCCAGATGAGACGCCAACATTTCCGCTGCTGCCAGCCCAGCAGCAGGGCCAGCAGCGTGCCACACACCCACAATGCCACGTACAGGTGCATGTTGTTGTTGTTGTTGTTGTTGTTCCTCGCGTTGTTGTTGTTGTTGTTGTTGGCGTTGGCTTTGTCGTCGTCTAATGCGGTGCTTTATAGGCAGCTCAGAGCTGGCACGTTTACGCAAGCGATTTCCTATTCCGAATCCGAATCCGTCGCTTTGTCTCGATCCGTTCGCTTGGCCAACGAAAACGCAACTAAAAAACGCGTCAGCGGCCCGATCGAACATTGGCCAATTGACAATAAAGAAATTATAATATTTTTCTATTCATAATTTGTTTATATACGTATTATTTTTAATTGCCCGCACAATGCACACGCGACGTCCATTTTGAATACCCTGTAACAAATAAAACTGCTTAAGACACAAAGCCCCAAGATTATCAGGCACATATCTTATACATATATCCCAGTGAGAGCCCAGAGGCTATACGAGCTATAGCTATGTCTCTACAGTCTATGCCGAAAGTTTCACAACAAACACATTTGAAACACAAAAGTTATTGACAAATATAATTGAAGAATTTGCAGACTTGCGTAGATTGAGCTCAAGAAGTATCAAAAAGCTTAAAGAACTAGTTGAAGAAGAAGAAGCTTAAGGAACTAGTTGATTTATTTTATATTTCTTCAAAGTACAGGGTATATCTGCGTTGGGTTTTAAGCATTCGTCTTTGTTTTCATTAAATTTGTCTATTTTTATAAGTATTTTTATATTTTGTTTAGTTTTGCTTTTATTTTTGGGCAACGCTACGTGGACCTTGTGTCGTCGACTTGAGGCTCGAACCGAGCGTAGTGAAGACATATTTTCAACTGTAATTGGTTCGGTTCGTTAGCCAGAGTTGCCAATAGCTATGCAAAAAGCAAAAACAAAAGCTTGGCAACCACTCAAACGCAAATCGGCGACGTCTCCGATTCCCGATCCACACGAAGAAGCCAAGTCTCTCTCTCTCTTTCTCTCTCTCTCTCTCCCTCTTCCTCTCTACCTCTCATTATCGTTTTGTTAGTCGTTTGGCCATAAAATTATGTCACGTAACGTGACGTATTAGTTTTTAATAATTTCCGTTAGCCGAACTATTAATTTGCATTTACCATAAAATGAAATATTGATATTTTGGAAAAAATAAGTGCATGCATTCCAAACATGTTAACCAGGAACCAGGTTTTAATAGACAAGAGAATAATTTAAAATGCTTTCATTTTGAATATCAAAATTAGATGAAAATGGAATCATTTGATTAAACCTTCTTTGCATACAGAATAAAAGACTTTTATATTAGATTTTAGAAAGATTGAATCTCAACCTTTCACACTGATAATATACCCAATTCGGTAAACCCTTCCCTATCTAGTGTGTCTTACCTTTTTAAATGCCAAAAGTTTCCTTTGTGAGGTTAAGTCTCCTTTATAAAAGGTTACCAACACATCTTAAACAGCGTTGCCAGATATGAGCGACCTCTTGTCAAAGTCAGCGTGAAAGTCAAATTGTGCGTCAATGTCAAATTCGGAATTCAGAAAACCTTTCGATACACATAACTGCAGGTACTCATTATACCCTTAGTCGAAACACGTAACTTGCGGCTGTCAAGGATTTTTATAGAGAAATTTATTAAAAATTCCTATGCAAAAAGGGAGCTGAAAAAATGCTGAACCGCAAAGAGGCAACGGAATGTCACCAAAGTCGCATTCATTATCAAAAACAAAAGCCACGAAAACACAATAGAAGCGACGGGCATTAATGCCATTGATGAGATGGCGACAGGGGCGAGCACACATAAAGAAAGGGACAAAGCATCACTAAATAAGCGCGAGTCAGAGGCGGGTGAGGGGGGTGAGGGGGTGAGATGGAGGTACATGGAAAGCAGAGAGAGTGAGATGGCTGCATAAAGAATTTCTTGATTAAGTTATGGAGAATGTCAGGCACGAATGTCATGAGTCTCGCACGCGACTCTTCTTCTTGTCACTCACTCCCACAGTCTCCCTCTCTCTCTCTCTCTCTCCATCGCGCCGCTTTCTGCAACCTTGTCGTGCATCCATCTCTTTCGCTCCTTTGTTGTGCGCTTGGGTCAAGTCAATAAAGCATACTGATTAATGTCAAATTGTTGTTGTGTCTCTTTTTGCATAAATTATGCATAAATCGCAAACATTTGCCAGCCGTTGTCCCTTAAAGCACAAATACGGATGCCAATGACGATCCCGTTGCCTCGCAATGTGCCCTTGCCCCTTGCCCCGTGTGTGCACCGTGTCCCACATCTGCCTATTGTCGCCGCGCACATTCCAACCTCAGACCCAGACCCCGACCCCGACCCAGACCCAGTCCCAGTCCCCCAGATTCCAGCATCTGTCTCACTTGATGGCACCAGCTCCAGCATTTAAGCTGTTTTAAGTCGCTTAACACACACTGCAAATGAAGAAATCAATAACAAAACAGACAGCGACTATCAAATACCCTGTAAAACAAACAATATATGTATGTTTATCTATCAGTTTGCATATGCACTTATATGCTGCTAGGTTGACTAATGGGAACCCTTTTCCGTTCCTATTTTCAATCCTAAAGATATTCCTTTTATAAATTATGCTTATAGCCTTTTATTATATCTTACATGACTTTTATCAATACCCTAACTAAAATATGGTATATAGAAGAGATTAGCTTATTTTCACTTTATAATTTCTTTCCTTTAAAATTAAGAAATAAATGTTGATATTAAATATTAATGCAAATCTAGTTTCAATACCTTTCAGAAACAGATACCGTTACATTATGGCTTATGAGAAATTATTATGTCAAAGTTTACAAGAACTTTTCGTAAATGTCTGGCAACTCTGCACGACTTGCAACTTTGAAACATTTCAACAGTATTTGGATGTGTCTATTAACATTCTTATCGGGTATAAGAGAACGTAACGGTTACGCTGAAACTGAAGACGATGTAGCTCAATTTGACTGGCTGAGTGAATGTGTCAGTCGCATGTTGTTTGCTTTCCGATACCCTGTACTAACGAAATGGTTTAAATAGGGCATAATCGAGAGCTTAAAGTCGACTATTAAGCAGTTGGAAATATGTAAAGATCATCATTGAGAACGAATTGCTAGCTATCCAAAAGAATTTAGATATTATCGCAGGTAAAGCCACCAAAATTATGGATCCAATCTCTTATAACACACGAAGCTCTTTATTCCTTGTAACATGTTCAATAACTTCCCATACTAATCCATTGATTTAAAGATCTCTTGAAAAGCGAGATAAAGTAACGCCAACTGATTGTGAACAAAATACAATCATTTCACTGCAGAGCTTACAGGGCAGCGCGAATTCGTGCTTTTGTTGCTTACATGTAATTTGCTTCATGTTTTTGTTTTCTGCTGCTTTTCTGCTTGATGCCGAAAATGCGGAAAAGCCGTCATAAAAAATGAAAATGCGAGACAGCGGCAACAGCAACAGCAACAACAACAACAACCACAAGCAGGCACAAAAATTGTGAATCTGTGTATAAATTTAATTTCCCCGCATGAGAATTTCACATAATCAAATTTTTTAAATGCAAGCGATTTAAGGCCACGTTTGAGAACAAAAAATACAACAAAAAACGGGGGGATACTCACAAAGGATGAGATTTGTGTGTGTGTGTGCGTGTGTGTGTGTTTGGGTGTGCGTGGTGAAGGGGGCAGGATTGGGTTGGGGGCTTGGCTTTTGGGGCATGTTGGGACGTTGCTTGCGTTGACATATGAAATATTAACGGGTCCAATGCACAACATACAAAAGTCAAGTGCATGGGCGTGGCAAAAAAAAAGGCACTGGAGTCGGGGAGGGGGGTTGGGGGGGCGTGAGTTGCGCCCAATTTGCCATCAAGCGTAAAAACAAATTTTCTTTAACGAGCCAACGTCGCGGCAACAGACATGTGAAGCCCTATAAACTGGGTACAGTCAAGGTGACAGAGTTGCCAGACTGACTGCGAGCATCTTAGACGGACTACCAGACTGTCAGACTATCAGACTGCCAGACTGTCTGTTTGTATACGAATTAGAGCACATCAAAAGTTTGTGACATTAAATTCTTTTTCCTGCGCGCGCGTATGTATGTGTGTGGCTGTGTGTGTGTGTGTGCGTGCGATTGGTGTGCAGATAAATGTTTTAGCAAAATGAAGACGAAACTGACTGGAGACTGTAATGATGCCACACGTTTCTTCACGCATGGCATAGTTCCACAAGCCAGGCATTGAGAATCCAGAAAGAGGGACATGGGACAGGGGCGTGGCCGTTAGGATGTCCTGTCTGTGGAGGGGGCGGTATATTAAGGGCGTGAAGCGTCTGATTAAATGTGCTTTGCATGCGTGTGCGTGAGCGTAAATGCAATGGCAAGCAGCCAAAAAGGCGATTACACAGCCACACACAAACACATGTACACACGCACACACACACATTCATGTGACTTGCAACGCCTTCTCACGTAATCTTTTGAGCGTTTCGCTGCGTTACGCGTGTTGCCACTTGACTTTCTGCGCGCCACACCACAAACTTTGATTCGCAAAATTCCACTTGCTTCGCACACACACACACGAACACGCACACACTCGCGCACGCTCGCATGCATGTGTGTAAATATAAACATTTAATCGCGAGCAAGCTTTGTCCAGGGCACGCTCCGCTTGACTGCCTGGTTGGGAGGGAGCCATCGCTTATCTGCCTGCGGTCCATGAAATAAAGCTAATCGAATCACAATGTAAATAGCGAAATATACGTTGAGCATAGCCCAGCCAGATGGCAGATTTGTTTCACCATAAGTTGCTTATTGATGAAGTCTTCGATGCCAGCAGCTTACGTGATGTCCTTGGTGACATGTCGGCGATTACGTCATCGTAGCTATGAGTATGCCGGCTAAAAAGGAAGGCACTCGAAGACAACGTAGCTGACATATCATTCAGCGTGTCAGCTAACTTGAGTACACCTGTTCTAAATGCAAATAAATTTCTTATTGTTAAACTTACCTCTTAAACCAATAAATGCTTATTTTTTGCAAATTTCCCATATTCTGATAAAAAATCACTTAAAGCTAAAGATATTATAATGATCATTGATCATTGGACTTTGCTTATTCCATCCAAGTCGGAACGATCCCATTTTTGTTTGTTTAACTTATACAGCATTTAAAGTGGGAATCCCCTTTTTTGCTATCATATTCACTTTCTGACAATGAAAAATGATAAGTAAATTTATTCAGCTGAATCAGAACATTGTTTGCTTGAGTTTGTGCTGATTAGCTCACATAAAGAAATACAAACATACTTGGAAGAATAAGATAAGAAATATAAATATAAAGAAGAATATTACAGATTGAAATGTATTTCAAAAGTTGCAAACAGGGAATCAAACCGAATCTTATTAAACTTCTGGTTCCTGAACCAAAGCTTACGTTTCGGATAACAAGTTATGGGTACCTTGAATTTGTTTCGGTTTACCGTTCATACAAAAGAATAAAAAACAAACAACAATTGAAAACGAAGTTAGTAAAAGAAACCGTAAAAAGAAGCAAGTGAATTAATTTGAAGCCACAAGCTCTCACACATACAAATGCATTGCCATGCTTAAGTAACGGGAAAGGCCTTTACGCTGGGCTACGCGGTTGGCAGCGCTCTCTTCTCTGCCGGCAGCGGCCGCTCTCAAAACGGAGAGCACAAAAAGCCCTAGCGCATCAGCATCAGTAACGGTTCCAGTACAACGGTTACGGTTCCGATAGAATCTTTTTATCGGTTTGGTACCGGTTTTGGTTTAATTCCCCGATATACTCAATATAAGACTGGAGTAAGATAAGGAATTAACGTGACTAGCTTGCGATAGTTTTGCTATCTGCCAGCACTCACGAGTCACGCGCTCATCTGCCGCTTAAAGCTCTGCTCAAGATCAGCGCGTCGATCAGTGTCAATCGAGAGTCGAGATGTTGCGGACGTTCTCAATTTGGCTGCTGTTCGTGGCAGGTGCTTTGGCTGTTTGTGACCTGAATTTGCAGGAGCCGAAGCCGATTGTGGTGAAGAGATTCGGCAGCAAGACGGCCATCGTGAAGCGTGCCTTGGCGAGCCTCCAAATGTCCACGAACGAGACGGTGACCTTTCACTGTCCCACGGGCATCAGCATCAACAGGAACACCGGCCAGTCGTTAAAGATCAATGCGGCAACGGCGGAGCTACTGTGCACAGATGATGGCGTCTATCTCGATGATCGCCAGATAATCCAGCAGCGCAGCGGCGCGTACATCAGCTGCAGCGCCGGCTTCAGCCAGACGCTATACGAGAGCAACCACAGCCTCACCGGCTGCGATGCGGATGCGATGACGCTGGTCGTTGGCTACCGGCTGCAGGCTCTGTCGGATGTGAAGCTGCTGGGCATGTGCTACGATTTGGCAGCTTCGCGTTTGCGCTTCGTCAGCTTTTTGGCCTATGCGCCGCGCAATGCGCTGCTCGAGATGCAAACGGACCACGAGCTGGCCACCCTCCAGCTGGACAGCTATATTGGCAGCCTGAGCAAGTATTTTCGCTTTCCCACCAAAGCAGAGTTCCAGATGCAAGTCGATCGCCAGAAGCGTCTGGGCGAGCTCTACGATGGGAAACTCTTTGAGTACGAGAGCCTGCTGCAGGATACGCAACAGAACCAGGAGCTGACTGGATACACCGATATGCTCAGCATTGTGTGGCTGCGCGCCCTCCGCTCGGGCAACTGGCGGCACTGGCTGAACGCTTTGCGCGCTGCCACCAGCGGCGTCGGCATCGGCGACGAAGACGACTCTGTTGGCAGCAGGTTTGATGTGCGCGTGGGCGTTTCGGGCGTGGCAACGCTGCCCGTGGCCAACAGCTGCAATGCCAGTCGGCCGCTGCTGCTGGAGGAGATCGGCGGCAACACGTTGCCGGTGCCTGCGCACATCTGGGCGCATGTTCGAGCGCTGCAGCCGTCGGGCACTGTGCCCGATGAATTTGTTGTTGTCGCACACAATTCGCCATACGTAAGCTTTATTCTCCCTCCCACTCTCTCTCTCACTCTCTCTCTCGCTCTCTAAAACCGTCTCTCTTGCTTGCAGTTCAATGTGCTGGAGCTAAGCTCGTTCTGTGAGGACATCTGCGCTGAGATACCTTGGCTGAGCAACAGTCTGTTTGGCCAGCTGCATTTGGTGCCCAGCTACGGAGTCGTCAACTGCTGTCGCATGGATCAGCTGCAAAAGCTCAGCGACTTTCCGCTTGCGCCAGCAGCGCTGCCCGCGCCAGCAGCGCTGCCCCCAACGCCCATATCACTAATCTAACTGTGGCGCTCTGAAAGCTTTTGCTATGCGTCGATCGGGCGTCGCGTAAAGCGTCTAAAAATAAATGTTCGTCAAAAGCTTCACATTTGTGTTGTTGTTGTCTCTTTTGATGTCTGAAAGCTTTGAGCTGCTTGCTTATGGATTTTACGGAGCTTTTACTAAGATACTCTCACGTCAGAGTCTTGCAAAGGTAAGTTTAACTTTTGTTTTGTTAATATTCATAAGATTTAAGCTGAGAATCTAGCTACTCATTGAATATACTTGAAACAGAAATTCATAAACTAGTCGAAAGTAGACCGATTTGACATTGACAATAACCAATCTGGCAACGCCATATCAACATATATCTGCCCAAATGCATATTAATATACATAATGTATATAATCTTGATCAGGGTGTCAATTTTTTGTATAATCGCGTTGCTTACTTCACAAAGTTTGGCATTTTGTTTGTTCATTGGCCTCTAAATAAATTTAGCATCTAAGTCTGGCAACTTTATTCTTATATCCTATATAGACATAGGTCAACATCAACCTCAAAACCCTCATAACTCGGTCAAATCTCATCAGTTTTGCGCGAGGCTTGGGGTCCCACGAGTCGGGGTTTACCCGCTAGTATTATACCATATGCAAACGATTTGCAAGTCAAGCCCTCGTAATTGTTCATGGTTATGTGCTTTTAGTCCTGTAAAACCTTTTTATAAACTTAACTCGCAGCTTTGGTTCGTTACGATAAACGTTAAAAAACCCAAACTACTTCAGTTTCAGCTACGTAAATGATAAAACTGTGGCCCAGCCGCAGTTATGTTAAGAGCTGCGGGTATTACGAGCCCGCTTCCATTAAAAATCCTGCCATAAAATACTAAAGAGACAACACTCTGTGGGTTTTCCTTCTTTTTTTTGGATGTGAAGGACCAGGGCCACTTAAAATGCAAGCCGATGATGAAATGTGCATATAAAAAACGTATCTGGCGTTTGTAATAGCCGCGCACTGATTCGAATTTAGTTTGGGGGTTAAAATTTACAAGAGAAACGGCTAGAACGGCTAATTAATACCCTTACAGGGCCATATTCCCGGCCGATTCTTCCGTTGGTAGCCACATGATGTAGCAGGCCGATTCGATGGGACCTCACAATCATGATAAAACAATTGTGAAGCCTTATGATGTTGGGATTGGTAACGATTTCTTGAGAAACAGAAAAAGTTTCATGGATGAACTAACATTTCAACAGATCATTTTTTATATATATATAGCATACAAATGCCTTATGGGTTGGCCACCTTTGTCAAACCTCCATGCGTTACACATTTCATGACAAACTTATAATACCCTCTAAAAGAGTATAAGAAAACGATAAAGTAAGAATATCCTCGCCAAGCCGAAGATTTAATACTCTTGAAGAGATTTGCCTTACGGTTTTACAGATATGTGTGAATAGCGAGGGTCGTTAATGCTCAGTTTGATGGAAATATCTTGGAAAACAGAAGATTTTGTCATACAAGAACCCATTTTTCGATCGATCGTTTCTATGGCAGCTATATGATCCGATGTTGAGAATATTCTTAGCATAGATGTTATGCAGAGAGGTGAAACTCATCCCGAGTTCGGTCAAGATGTCTTGGAAAATCGATCGTTCGGCAGCTATATTATATAGTGGTCCGATCCGGGCGATTTCGACAAAATATGTACAGCTTGCAAAAGAACGTCTCTAGAGAAAAGCCTTTATAAGAAACAGACAGACGGACGGACAGTAAATCGGCTTTTGATGCTGATCTTCAATGTGTACCCTTTGTGGTCTGGGAGATGTCACCCACCTTGCGTTACACATATTGTGACAAAATTAGGATACCCTTTACTAGAGTACACAAAAACAAATAACAAGAAGAAAATACTGGCTCATATCATTTTTTATTCTTTCGTTTTTTGTGTACTGCGCGCCAATGAATATTAAAATATTTGTGTGTGTGTGTATGTGTGTGTATGTGGGTGCGGGGGTGCGGGCAGTTTTTTGTTGCATGATTTCGTTAAAAACTTTTAATTGGATTGCAACCGCTTTAATACTTTCATAACGGCAAACGCACGTCCCCTTGGTCGCACAAAACAGAAAATCAATTAAAATGCCGCTCAGTCAACGCGTTGAAGGCTAAAATATGCGTCCAGGCCAGGCCAACACAGCAGACAGCACTCCAGTCGACGAGCCATCGGGCAATCAAGGGGCTTGCCAAATCGATTCGCAGCAACAAAGTATCATCCAATACATGTAAAACAAACTATCAATAGCCGATTTCAATGGCCAACATTTCACTTTGACGCTTTGACGCTGGGGGAGAGCGTCGAGCGCCCAGGAGACAGAATATTTATTAAATTCCATAATCAAATTGTCAATGGGCAGGTGGAAGCGGCAATGTGTTGCATAACTTCTAACTGCTGAATGCATCAATTAGCGCTTATTTATCATTTTCTTTATGCTCTTATTCATTTTGTCCAGAATCGGCCAGCTATAACTTGACGGATAGGGTGAATATAGAGAGAGGCCTTACCTCATCAAATAGATAATGGACGATGGGCACAATCTAGCTTTTACTTCTGCAGCACAGTAAGATGTTCACGAGCTTCAGAGAGGGGACTCATCAGTCTGCTCGCATGTGATATTAACCAATCGCTATGTCGGTTGATTTCGAGCTCTACTTGGAGACCGTGGCCTGGATGTGCGGCATAAAAACCAGTCGCTAATCCAGACTTGGGCCAGTCTTGTGGCGCCTCATTCAATTGAATGTTCCAACTGCGAGCCCAGCTCTCAAGCAGTTGCAAGGCGTCGGGTAAATGAAGCAGATGTCATCTGTGTGAGGCGCCTTTTCCAGTCACAGTAACCTCTGCCGTGAAGAGTGGGTGGAAGAGCTGTGGGACTTCTCCAGCAATCAAGTGAGAAGCACAAATCGCTGCGCCCAAAATCACCAGGAACTGTCTGTCGCCCCTCAAGGTATGAGCAAAGCATTGGGTAGGAGTTCTGCCCTCTTACTGTAGTTCAAATCCTGTATTATAAATGTTAATACTCTGAAAACCTTGTTGATAACTTGATAAGCGATGAGTTAAAACAAATTTTTGCTTCATACTGGTATGGTGGTCATTTTTTATTAGATACTTTTTAGATTCATGTTCAGCGTGAAGGCTCTTGTATATATTTGATTTTATATGTATATATATATAATATTTTTTTGTCCATTTTTTTGTGTATTTTTTACATTTTTTTTAATATTTTTTTTATATATATATTTTTTTTTTGTTTTGGTTTTTGCGTTTTTCTATATAAATTTCCATCTACATACATAGTTTGTTGTTTGTTTAGCTGTAGAACAATTATCACATCTTAATATATATGTAGCTACACTTAAAATTATCCATTAGATGTTTTGTGCATATGTATTTTGTGTCCGTCCAAATGTTTTGTGTCTTCTTTGGTTTTGTATATAAATCCTTGTAAAAACTATGCCAAATCTTTAGCATACCCAAAACTCTCAACTGATCATCAACAACGTCAACAATAACGAAAGGATTATTGGATAAGAAAATCAAGCTCAAAACATTTATTTATATCAAAACCCTTTTGTAAACCTTTACTGAGTTATGTAAACGAAGGGATATTGTATGTTGTGCTGAGGGATACTCAAAAGTACTCAAAACCATCGACAGTATGCTTCTTAAAGTCTTAAACATTCAAACTAAAAAAAAGGTATTCGAATTCGTTAGCTTAAGAGCCGTTCTTGGTACGAGTTTATGGGCTCGAAGTCTAGTGCATGGATTTTGGTTTGTCTTACCCGAAGGCCTTTCTACTAAAAAAAAACTTTTGGCTGGTAGCTTATAGCTATATCCTATATATACTCTTTCAAAGTTTGTAAACTATTTACTTTCAAACATTAGCCTAGATAAGACAGAGTGTGATTCTTGCATAGCTCATGACTAAGATTTTTCCTTGTCTCTGAGTGAGATATAGCTCCAGATGCTCCAGGTGCCATAGAATTTTCGCATGCTCTTATGTTCTTGCAATTCCTGCAGATGCCATCAATTTCTTACATTTCTTTTAAGTCGTACTCATATATACTCTAATTCATTTCAGCTTATACTCATTTTTATACATACTCATGAGTGTTTCTTGCATAAATCTAAAAGAATCTTCTATTTCCACTCTTTCCTACTTCTATACTCATACTCAACTGATCTTATACTCATTTCTACTCGTGAGCATCTCATCTTATACTCATTTCGATACCCACTCAAGTTATGTTCTTTTTGCATAAGTCTATGAATTTATTCCTTTTTTCTTTTTATTATTCGTACTCATCCATATCAACGAATTTCTTGCTACGTGCTACTTATCCTCATCCATACTCATACTCATCTGATCTTATTCTCATTTCTACTCATACTTAACCGATTTTATACTCATTTTTACTCATACTCAAATGTATTTATACTCATTTTTATACATAATTATAAGTAGTTTTTGCATGTCTTCGAATTTCTACGCATTCTCATCATATACTCATTTCTATTCATACTCATCTGCACTTATACTTATTACTACTCGTTTCCATCCGCACCCCTATTCATTGATTCATTTCTGGAAGTTCTACAACTCCTCGTGTACCCATAACACTTATACGACCTTCTAAGGAGACCGGTTTTAAACCAATTCCAGCGTCTTGAACCAAACAAAATTTGATTTATTTAAGACAAGCAACTATCGATAGTTTGTGACAATCGATGTGGACATTTGCCTGGCTGTCGGCTGTCCAAAACTGCGAAATGGCAATAAACACTTGGCCACTCGGCTACCTTGATGTGTAGGTGGATGGGTTGATAGGTTGATAGGTTGGCTCGTACTGTGGGCATCCTTTTTATGTGACATTCATTTCGACAGACTCAAAGTTGGCTCATTTATATTGTATAAACAGAGCCGTTGGCTCGCATTGAAAACTGTTTCAGTTGCCGCTGATGCTGCTACTTATTGCCCCCGTCCGGCACCGGCAACGTGCCTGGCCCCGGGGGGCTGTTGGCTGGGTAACCCCCCCTCTTCCAACTTTTATAGCTGTTTCTCATTTATTTTCCTTACGGGTTTTTCCACATTTCTTTTACATTTTCATTTCTGTCATTTGCCGCTTTAAGCTGGGCCACTGTGAAAAGCGTGTGGCCGCCAGTTGTTCTACAGAATCGTCGGTACATTTCAAAGGCCAACAATTCATTAGTTATTTAAAGAAACTTTTTGAGCCCCAACCCTGCCAGCTGACCTTTTGTCTTTGCCATTTCAGTTTACAATGATGTGTACGTTGATGTTGACGCTGATGATGACAATCATATACTATATAAGTCCACAGAAAAACAAAACAAAACAAATCGAAACTAAAAATGGAGAGGGCCTGACAAACCCTTTGCCAAAAGCATGCCATTTGTAATCCCGTGCCGTTTCTTAATATGTATGTGTGTGCGTGTGTGTGTGTGTGTGTTTGTTGTGTTTCTGTCCCGCCCCGACGAAAATGCAATCGCACAGAAGAAACAAAAAACAAATGCATTTCGTATCCTTGCATAACTCGCCTAGTAGATGCACTCGCCCAGCAAATCGCATTCACCCTTCTCCAACGGCTTTAGCCACAGCGGATTGTAGTTGGGGCACAATTTTCGATGGATGGGCATTTTGATTTGCACTGGCGTCGGCGCCACACCCTCCCAGTTGTGTCCCTCGAAACGCTGGCCATCGGATCTGTTGCATTGCATGCTAAGCGGCTCCTGGATGTACATCGTATACAATTGGTCAACGTGCGGCTTTGTCCATTCGATAGTCCGATAATTCGCAGAACGTGCCCCGTTCAAGTGTATGCCATGCTGATGCTCCTTGCTGTACGCCCACAAAGTGCGTGTATGCACCAGGTGAGCGATTGGTTGGGGCGGCGGTCAAAAGAGAAAGGGAGCAAAAGATTGATAGAGTCGTGTAATTGCCCTCGGTTAGCAAAATGTCGATGCTTTGTATGAGCGACCATCAAAGCCATTTTAATGAGTGAATTCCCCGTTCCCATCGCCCACGCTACCATTTTTCCATTTGCCCTATTCCATTAACGTGCAAGCCTTAAATCAGTGTTGAAAACTGTATCGATTTACTGAATTTGCTAATTTGCCAGTCGCAGTAAAATCGTATAAGTGCAAATCAGTTTAAACACTGGAAATGGAACATTTGGTGTTGTAAAAAACAAAACTAGCTCACATATCCTGATGGGATAGAATGTTGAATTGAAATCGTGTGCTAACGTCTGATTTGAAATGTTGGAATGGAACACAAAACTTGCTTAGTCATATTCACATTCATATTGTGGAAGGCTGGAAAGCAATGCCAATGCAAAACGACGCTAAAGAAATGGTTTGAATGGTGGAATGAAACATTACGCTTTTACAGTTGAAACATAGTTGGAATGATTGAAATGAAACATTTCATTTATATTATATGGAATGCTGGAACGAAGCTCCAAGAAAATATAATTTTACAACATGAAATCGAATGGAATAAAACATTAAACAAAACGCGGTCTCTCTCTCTGTCTCACTCTCTCTCTCTCTCTCGCTCTCTCTCTCTCTCACTTCCACTCTTACACTCTCATTGAAACTTTTTACACTTTGTTTTCGCATCATAAATTTTGGAATTGTATTTGTTAGCTTCTTGGCTTTACATAAAGCTGACTTTAACTAGTTCAGATGCGATTGCCAGGCACTGTGAAAGGCGCCATAGATGTCTACATTTTGTTAGCTAGGCCTTTTCTACGGTCTCTTCGAGTTTGCAATAATGGGGATTTTACCTTTCGCTATGCTGAACAGCCCGTAAATTTTCATAAGTTTTTCTTTCTTGTTTTTTGGATGGTGGCTCATTCAATCAGCCGCCTTTTGTCTGGCGCAAACCTTTAAGCCCACTTTTTGGCCCTTTTGTAAATTGGGAACGCCAACGCTCGAACGCTGTCGAAAAGCTCACAAGTCTCTAATCTAATGTAAAAATTTCTACTTTCATTCTTTTGACGTTGCCCTCCAAACACCAAACACCTAACAATGCGACGCGTTTCAAGCACTTGGGAGTTGGTTCCCTGGCTCTCTGGTGTTCTCTGGCTCTCTACTTTTGGGCCGGGCCCATTAACGCTGGCAATTAGCGTGCACCTTGGCGTAGCATTTGCTGCTGGCAGGAAGCTGCAAACATTTCCGTTATGAATACGCTTAGGGCGCCGCAAGCCGCAAACCGGAGCCACAACAAACGCCGCAATGCCAAAGTTTTGCCTTTGATGGCAATGCCAGGGTAAACACACACACACAGAGAGAGAGGGAGAGAGAGAGAGAGAGAGAGTGAGTGGGAGGGAGCTGGATGCACAAGTACAAGAAATACCAACTGGCGCAAAGTGTAGATTGAAAAGTAACGCAAAACATTAACGACGCCCACGCAACAGTGGCTGCCTCATCCGCTTACCGCTTCATATAGATAAAGTAATCCTCGAGCGTCTCCTCCGAAACGGAACTCTTGCACACCTCCAGCTTGGTCGCCGGATAGTAGTGTATATAGTTGACGCACATCTCATCGCTAATGGAAAAGCCGCCCAGCGTGGCATTCGTATCGGCAAGCGTATTATAATAGCACGTTGTGACCAGAGCGTCGCCCTGCATGGAACGAGAAAGAGAGAGAGGGAGGCAAGGAGAGAGCATATGTAGCGCATCTGGATTAAGCAATTTCTCAGTCACGCATCCTTACCGGCAACACACGGGGCTTGTAGTGCAGTGTGCGTATCTCCTGGAAATGATGCGAATAGTAATCATCGCGATTCACCTCGCGCAGCTCCTGTTCGCCGCGAAAGTGTCGTGTTAGGATGCGAACGCCTCTCAAATGCGTATGCAGCTGCGATCCAAAGATGATAATGCCCGTCCGTGGCAGTGCGGCCCGTGTACAGTCGGCCACACAGTAGCCACTCAGCGGGAACGCCGTCTGGCCGGGCGGTATGGCCATTTTGTCGGTATACTCCAGACCCAATTCCATGACGCCGGCATCGTATTGCCGCAGTGTCTTTGATACTTTGATGCGAAATCCGGAGCTATCCACCAGACCTGCAGGTCGTATGATTAATATTAATGCAATGGACAATTGCTAGGTGCAGGAAGTGTGCAAGGGGGGTGGGTCGAATGTGGTCAATGTGGTGAAAGTGTGTGATGTGTGACTCAACACGACGTGTTTTTGGTCATTCACTTTCCGTGCGTGTTTGTGTTTCACAGATTTTCAAGGAATGCAGAAAAATTATCAATAAATATTATATATAATTGTTCTTATTATGGAAAACCCAATTCCACCCAGCAAAGTGGATTTTCAGCAAACTGTGAATTACGTTTTACGTGGATTCAACAGTTTGACGCTCATTTTTTTTTTGGGTAGTTGGGTGGACTTCCTAAAACCGGTAAAACACTTGCATAACAAATGTTAAAGCTATTTGAATTGTTTGTGTTTCCTGTCATGCCATTTAAATCCACCCATCTCTAGCCCGTGCTCAGTTACAGACGTTGAGCTGAGTGGTGCACTCGGTATGCTTTAGCCATGCCCACACTCTTGTGGCCATGTAATGCGCAAGATGATGCCATCGACAAGGATATAAGGGACACAAGGACACTTCAAGCAGCAATAATGACATTTTGCTCCTGTTTGTCGCAGTCGCAGCACTCGCTCTTGCTGTTATTTATACAAAAGTTTTAATGAAATCACCCCAATGCATGCCTGTAAATAAATGTATGTGCATATACATATATACATATCTGTGTACATATGTGCATTTTTGTACACTGAGCCACTTGAGTGCGGGCCACCAAAAGGGGGGCGGCCAAAGGTTGCGAAACGAGTCACACAAAAGCAGCTCAACAATCATCAAAATCGAATTACCCCGGCTACATTCCCATTGTCAATGTGACCAAATTTTCGCCCCTTTCCTTTTGCGAGACAACAAAGCAGTGTTGGTAAACAAACGAACAAAAAACAGACGCCTTTGTAAGGAACTGTGCGCCCCGCAGGAGGCCCAATTAACTATACAAATCTCCAAGCATGTCTGACATGGGAATATCGTTTGCGATTTCAAAAATTCTCTTTGGTTCCGGTAATAACAATATTTGTTTATTAAATCAGTATTTAAAAAGTATTTGGGGCTTGACAAATGCAATTGTCATATCGTATTTTGTCTTACTTTAATATCGATTGAGTTAAGCATTTGAGACAAACATTGATAAGACAAATTTAAATTGTGCTCTAATCGGGCGTGCCCGACTGCGAGATACCCTAAGCCCTACGCCTAGCTACATTCACAAGAATTCGGCTGCTGTGCTTCTTCATTTTGCTTCTCACTGCGAAAAACCTGTTCTTAAATAACTTCGGTGTTTAAAGTCCGATCCTTCTGCAATTCTCAGCCCATAATCATGATAACCAAGAGCCAAAAAATACCAAGGCGCAATGTTATAGCTGTTCTATCAAGCTCTAATACGCTTTGAGTTGTGCTTTAAAACCCAAGTCACTTTTTGTTCACATCTCTTTCCATTCGAATCGGCATCTTCCACCTGCATTCTACACTTTCACGCAACCCCAGTCCCTGCCGAATCATTTTAAGTGGGAATTCAATTCGTAAAAGTAAGCTCCCAATATCAATTGAAATTTTACTCACCCGCCTGCAGCTCCGGATTATTGAAGTGCACCTCGAGTCGAACGTAGGGATTAAAATCGGGTCCACCGACTGGCAGGCCAGCCTCTGATGGATATGTAAAAGTGCTGGCACCCATGGCCCACAATGACATTACCTTGGAGCAGACCTTGGCCTCCAACGGCAGCTGTTCGCAGTCGCCATTGTACAGTGGAATCTCAACGTGTGCGTCCGTTTCGCAGTGGAACACCTCCATGTGATGTATAATGCCGGGCGTCTTGATAATCGGCTCAAATTGTACAATATGCAAACGATTCTTGATTATGTCATCCAAACGCTGCACATGACACCAGTAGGTGGTCTCCTGCTGTGGCACCGGCGCCTGTTCGAGCGTGATCTCAATATGCTCCAAATCGCTAGCGGAAGAACACTTAAGATCGTAAGATCCACAGAAAGGCGAAGCCCTGAAGCACTTACGTTTCGGGTATGAGTATCTTGTCGGCGCGCAGCAGCTGCAGCATCTTGAGACCCGCCTCATGTGGTGCACTCACATTGGGCAGCGCGAACTGATGATCCTCCAAGGCGAGCTCCGATTCACCGCGTGCCCAGACCACATACATGGTGCCCTCCTGCAGCAGGTTAGCAGGATAAGCATCGGATGCAGCCAAAGCAAATGCAACTTACGTGTAGTCGCAGATCGAGCGGATCGCAGGTATCAAACTTGCGCTTGAAGGCCAGCGTAAACTCATCCATTTTGAAGACCTCACAGTCCTGCTGGTAGTCCTTGCGCACCCAATGGCCATCTGGGCTGGTGTACGTGTCGGTGACCACATTGAAGAAACCGTTCTGATTCTCAAAGAAACAAATATCCGCATCGGCCAATTCGCCGCGTTTCGAGAAGCCCAAATAGAACCAACGATGCTGCTCATTGAATGCATTCTGCAAATGGAAGAGCACCTCCTGCTTGTACCAATCCACCATCCAGCTCAGCTTGATCTCCTTGTCATCCAAATAGACTTCATGTAGCTTCGTATCCGAGAGACCTGTGAATGGACACAATAAAATGCTTTTAACTCCTTGACATTTGCAAGGGTCAGAGCGACTTGAATACATATTAAACAAGCGGAACTTTTCAAACAAAAACTAGGGTTGTGGAAGTGGAAAACCTGGATCGTGAACCGAACTTATAGGCAGGTAGCTGGTTCGAACCAACGACAAATTGTTCAGCTAGCCAAAAGTTTGTGCGCAAATATGAACTTTAAAGAATAACATTTTTGTTAAAATTGTTAATGGATCAATTTCGTATAGAATAGGAAATGTCTGCAAGTAAATTTCCTCTACACTTAAAGGGAAATCTCAACCGATTTCAGGTCAACTAATGTGCAAAACCAGTTTCACGAACTGATCTAAGAAGCAGGAAGCTGGCTTCAACCAACGACAAATTGTTTTAGTCTTAAGTTTCCTTAGTTTGCTGAATGTCTCAGTCCATAAAAAAATAAGAAAAAAGGAAACCGGAGTTAATCTGATAAACTCAAGACCTCTTGCCTGCATTCCGAGCGCGCTCGACTGTTATTTGACTCTGGCTTTTTGCTATTTACTGACAAGTCCGAAATGAATGATAGCAATAAGAGCACGTTTACAGTTACGCGTTGGATGGCGTGGTCAGAAGTGGGCGAAACGGGAGAATTTGCAGTACATGGAGCGATAATCAAGTTGCCTCTGTACTAATTACCAAAAAAACAAAAGCAAAGCCGGACGCCAGGCAAAGGAAACGAATTCAATCTTTCAGCCATGTTATCTGTTCTGCTTCGAACCGCACTCATATTCTGTGCAGCTGTACACGGACCAGGTCATTAGATTTATGTTACCAAAGGACTCTTGGCCAGGCAACCGAACATCAATTACAACTACAAGAGCGTCTCGACTGACTTGCTGTGGGTTGGGCCCCAGTCACTGGAGCGGCAGTAACGAGAAAGAAAACCCAATAAAATGTCAAATCCAATTGGCAAACACACACACACACACACACACAAACACACGCAGCATCTATATCGTGTGAACGTAGTTTGCAAAGTATATCAAACTGTTTGACAGCAGGAATATAGAGCTGAGGGGCATTTGCCGAGTTGCCGAAGGGCTGTTACATGGAGTGCAAAAAAGCGACGGTGGAAACACTCGATTACAATCACAAGTGACAGCGATTCGCTGCGTTTCGCCATTCGCATCGCATGAGACCAACGAGTTTATTGAGATAAACCAGCACCAGATCTGGCCCTGGAGCAGGGGACAGAGTCGGGTCCAGAGCTGGGGTTGGAGCCGGCGCCGAGGCTGGAGCCGGGACTGGGATAGGGTAACTGCAGCTGATGTCCATTGCTTTGCTGCGTTGATGAATTCCGCTTCCCCCTTTTTTGTTTTCGTGTTTTTTTTATCGTAATTGGAGTTTGGAGCGGAGTCTAGGGATTTCTGATGTGATTCGCAGCCAGTGCGCATATCCCCATCGGCGCTTCTTGCACAAAACGTAAGCTTTCAGATATGTCCAACAATTTTGAGGCTGCAGAAATGGTTCGCGCAATGAATTCCAATTTGCATTAATATAAAACGCAACTAGAACAGAACAGCAAAAGTTGAACCAGCTCTTTTTCTAGAAATGGTTTGGTTTGCATGCGCTGAGCTCGATTTCGCTGCGTCTATCTGTTCGTCCTGCCAAAGTTAGACTCTTGAAACTTGCATTGTATATTCAGGTGAAATGTATCGATAATTATCGCTTTTCAGACCTGTGTTCGATAACTCGATAATTATAAGAGCTAGGTAGATCTGGCATGTTGATGCTCGTTTTGTCTAGCTAGCTGCAGAATGGACACCTTGCCCGTGCTGAGCTCAGCGGAAGCTGGCGTTGAGGTAACTGCACTGAGAGTTTTTCCTAGTTCGATTGTCCGGCACTAAAATTGATTTGTGCTTTGTGATTTCACTGCTAAAACACACACACACACACACTCACACAGGCACGCACAGACAACAACCATTCAGAGGCCCTCGCATATATCATAGCCAAACGGCGTCCGCGCCAACTCGTTTCTGTTTGCTCTGCATTCGAGTCAGAAAAACGAAAAGAGTAATAAAAAAAAAAATGGTAAAACAACGTGTTCTCACACCAAATTTCCATTTAGAAATGCTTCTACGTAGTAGCTGGCGCTGGCGTTGTCGTCTCTGAAGTGGAAATCGCAACGGCAGCGGTTAAAGGCAACAACAAATTGCGCTCATTGTTTGGTTTTGCCAATTTATCATTTGTGCAATGGCAACAAAATGCGGCAAACTCATGAATAACTGAATAATGTTTAAAGTTTTTGGTTCAAAATGATTTTCATTTTATGTTATCATTTGACAGACATCTGAGCAGCACATTTACAAACATCATTTTGCATTATGCAAAAGTATGCACTCAGTGTTATCTGCATTCAAAGCGCATCCGTTTAATGCACAGCCTTCAAATACCCTTTCCATGTGCTTACTTATAGCCATAATGATTATCAAGTATTGTGATATATCCATTTTTCATCAAGCCTACAAAACTTGCAGGCTAATAAAAATGCGTTTGGCTTGACGAAATCCTCGCATGATATTTTCCAGATTTGTAGTTTATGACCAAAAGGTAACTATGTAACATATGCATATATGGTATTAATCGAGCTGAATTATCCTCTATGTAAAAATAAATAGGAAACAACATGGTTAACATATTCGCCTTTAAAGGTTCCCGGATGATAACTTGTCCATAGTACAAATGGCTTCTAAACATTTCTTATGTATTGTTTCTTCTATCGCAAATGTTTCTTCCACGCGACATCAGCGTCTACTAAGCACTCTCTTATCTCTGAGGATTGTCACAAGAGTATTGCGCATAAGCTATAGAAAGTAAGGAATTCATGAGTGTGTGCTTTAAAAGCTCACACACACACATAGACAATCAGACGCACACACACAATCACACGCACACACATGCGTATGCATGTATTGTAGAAAAGTACTTTTTAATTTATGTAGCCTACTTTTGTGCTGCTGCACTGTGACAGTCCAATAAGCGCCAGTAACTATCTTTTAAATTAAATCTAAATATGTCAGATGCTTAATCTTAGCTTAACACACACACGAGCACACACACACACACACACGAGCACACACATACGCGCATACAAAGACTGTCAAACGGCACTCTAAATTCAAGACACAGCGCTAAAAGTTTTAATTCTCTTGAAATTCGATTTGTGTTGCCCACTTTTCAGCTGAAGTTCAAGCCAAAAACTATCTATGAAATTGTTGGAGTCCCCCCCCCCCTCCCTTCTACCTGCTCTTTCCTCCCGCTTGCCTCTACCATCTTCCCTCTGACGTATGCCGTCTTCAGTCAAAGTCGAGCCAGTGACTCGCTTTTCAATTGCTTTATTCTCGATTGCTTTGTCTCAACTTTTCAATTGCATTTTCATTCACACTTAACAGCTTTTACCCGGCGGCAATTTAAGCTCCAATAACAACAACAACAACAACAACAAGAACAATGTATTGCACACATAACTGTAAATTTAATAAACTTGTTCGGAGTTTATTGCATTTGCCTGACTGCTCTTTGGCTGTACGCTTCCAATACCAAAAAATGTATAGACATACATATATATATATAAACATATAGATAAGTTTATATATAAATATATGGGAAAAACTAGAAAAAAATGGCTTTCTTTGGCACGCCGCAGATTAAATACTCTCGTAGACATGTGATATGCGATGTAGATATGCGAGAAGACTTGTGAAGCTCGCAATGGCAGTTTTCTCACAAAAACTCAACTTTCCACAGATTCTTCCCATAGAGCTGTATGATAATATAGCATGATTCCGAAGAGGTTTAGCTTATATCCAAGGGACATAGTTAGACTATTAACAGCTTAATTCGTTCGAGAAATGAAAGCGAAAAGCGTTTTTCATACAATTCTAGCAGCTATAGAATGTATAGGTCAGATCCGTCCGATTTCGACATATGCAACAGAGAGTCGCAGCTTTCAAGTCAAAATCCTTCAAGCTGAGTATCTAGCTTACATAAAAACAAACAGACTGATAGATAGATAGATGTATTTGGTATACACACACACTTGTGCCTGTTATATTCAAGCACTCCAAACTTGAATACGATCGGACTATGAGCACCGAAGTTAGCCAGGCATGCATTTCGCATGCATAGTGGGGGGCTATGAAAAGAAGAAGCATAAAGTACGCAGGTTGCGTGCGTGTGTAGATATGTTATGCTGACTTTGAAGGAAGTTCGAATGCTTGCATCCAGAGCTCGGCGCTGGGTTCAGGTTCAGGGTATCTCCAAGTCCGTGCACTTTCAACTGGTTTTTCTTTTTTGATGCTGAACTTGAAATGCCAGTTTGATGCTTAGCTATGCATGTATGTGTGCGTGTTTGTATGCATGCGTGTGGTGTTGCTGGCCATGGTGCTGCGGTGGCTCGCCTCTATGTAGGACGTGAATGTGGTGCAGAGTACAGCGCATAGTTGAACGTTTTTTTTTGCCTTCTCAAAAGTGAAGACGGTCGACGACAAGGACGCTTACGAGGGCAAAGGCGAGGGCGAGGGCGAGGGCGAGGACATGGCTGATGATGAGCATTCGGCATGCCAAGGCGCACAGGAATTTTCTTATTATTCACTGCATGCGAACAAATTTGAAGGAGCTTGGATGGGGCGCCGCAGCCAGCGAACCACCGCACAGCATCCATCCAATCCAATCCAGAGCCGTCAAGTCGCATCCTGACGTGTTCTGCTTAGGCTGCTGCTTGAAAATATTTTTAGTATTTGTGTGGACGGACGCATTTGCTTGTGCTGCCATAAAATAGCTGATGTCATTATTGTAAGCGCTGCTTGCACAAATCTTCAATTGCTTTAGCTAGCCCCTGCCCCATCCTGATGCCCAGTGGATTCCAGTACGCTACACAGCCCCTGCTCCTGCTCCTGCTATATATATTTTTTTAAATATTTTTTGTGCCTCTCTCAAGTGTCGCTTGGGCATCCTGGGAATGCTCCACTGAAACACCACTCGCTTCCTGCTGGCTTCTCTTAACACCCTCTTCTTAACCAGCTGAACACTTTATTGAATTCCCTTTTTAGCGCTTTGCTCCATTTCGATTGCCATGTCGACTTGTGCGAGTCCTTCGCTCTAAGTCTCTTAATATAAATTGACTGCTCTGTTGTCCGGTTCTTGTCGCGTTGAGTTATGAAATGGTGGGCCATTGGGGGATAAGGGAAACGAAACAGGAGGCTGCTTGGGTTTGGGGGCGTGGCAGACAGCATTTATCGAGCAAAAATTTGCCCACACTTTTCCACGGTTTTTCGCTTGATTGAGACAAATATTTGTACAAAATTTTTGCTTTCGTTCGGGTCAACGTTGCGGTCGCCCAGCTCTATAAATTATTGAGGATTTATTGTGGCCAGCTCTTACATAAATCAGCAAATACACACACATACATATATATGTATATATGTATATATGTTGCCTGCATTGGCATTGAGGCTGTTGCCATTTTGATGGACCGCCTCAAACGAGCTCACGTTTCATGGCCAGGTTAATATAATTGCAGTGCAAAGTGCTTCGCATTCTTGCCGCCCCGCCCACTCTTTCCACTCTCTTTCCACATTCCACTTCACGGTGACATTTCTGAGTAATGGCGCTCTCAAGCCGATAATTTACTACTAGAGAGCAAAGCAGAAGCAGAAGCAGCAGCAGAAGAAGATGATGAGGAAAAACCCCTCCACAATGTCAGTGAATGCATTTTGTGTGCCTACACAAAGAAACCGTTCGCGCAGAGTCAGCATAACTGGAAATGTTGTCAGCGTGAAGGCGAAACGAAGCAAGAAGCATTGTAAGAAGTTATTATGCGAAAAGCCGTCAGAGATACGCTGCGTTACAGTTTGTCAATATACGAAATGCTGCAAAACGGGGCATGAGAAATGAAGCGAGAGGCAAAGCGATAAGTGAAGTAAACAAAAAAGCAAGAACTGAAACGAGAGTTAGGTGAGAAGCAAAGCTACGTTGTGGGGCAAACCCAAGAACCCAAGCGAAGCGATATGTTAGATTGAGAGAAAAAACTAAGGGAGAAGCAAAACGATAAGTTCCTTAACTATTGCAATGTCCAGTGTAAATTAAACAAATGTTGTCAAAGTGACAAATAAAAAAAGGAGAGAAAGAGCAAGAAGCGTAGCAAAAAGTAGGATAAGCAAAAAAGTAAATAAAGCAAATTGTAATCGGAAATAGAGAAATAAAGCAAGAAGCTATGAAAAAAGTAAGATAAGCAGAAAAACAAGCGAAGGCAGAGTTAAATTACAAAGCTAAAAAGCAGAAGCGAGAAGCCAAGAGAGAGTTTTATTAAGTTAATAAAAGTTAAGAGAGAAACAAATACAAAAATCAGCTATGCAAAAACTAAGATAATCAGAAAAGCAAACGAAGCGAATAGTTAATTGAGAAGCCGAACTAAATTATACGACTAAGAAACAGATGCGAGAAGCGAAGTGAGAGCTTTATAAGATTAATAAGAGCTAAGAGAGAAGCAAAAAAGAGAAGTCAGCTACGCAAGAAATAAGATAAACAGAAGAGCTAACGAAGGGAGAAGTAAATTGAAAGGCATAGTTAAATTATGAGCCCAAGGAGCAGAAGCGAGAAGCAAGCTAAAAAGAGCTAAGAGGGAAGGAAAAGAAGAGGTAAGTTTGTGTTTAAATGTGTGACAATGAGAGGAATGCTGAGGCGAGAAGCGAAAACAAGCTAAAAAGCAAAAAAAAAAAATATGAAATATTGGAAGAAAAGTAACAGAAAGTGACGGTTGTTATTTCTGACAGTCTTATCACTTCTCTGCCAAATTACATAAAACGCTTCTCGCTTTGCCAAGATTAAGACTATGTCTGTCGAGTTTCTGTAGAAAAGCAGATATTGAAATTTGTATTAAAGCGAGGCTCGATTGAGTATCGATGAATGTGATATCTGCCCAAAGTATAAACCAATTATCGAAGGCTGAATATAATTAACTGCATTTCAAATAGCCCTCTTTTGGGGATTGTGCTGCCGACACGGCATATGTGTTCCATGAAAACTGTGTGATGAGCTCCGAATGCTGCACAGGACGAAGCAGACACGCACACGCACACACACACAGACACAGGACAAGCACACACAAAACAAGCACACAAAGGATAGATGAAGGATGTGCGTATGGCCAGTGGCACATCCCATGTGAGGCACAGCAAGGCAGGTTAACGTGACTCCACGAGCCACGAGCTGGCATATCGAGTCGGATGCATAAACAAGAGCCAACCAAATTGGCCCGAGCCGGGTCCAGATTCAGGTTCTGGTCCAGGTTTCGCATCTATCGGTCCAGGGCCAGGGCCATCCATGCGCTGCCAAATGGCCGCCAGTTGCGGTACACCGACTGCGGCTGCGGCTCTGGTTCCACTGATAAATAAATTAAAAGGCACACGCGAAACGCCAGGATACCCAAAAACTGCCCAAAGCCGAACGCAGTCTAATAAAGCTGACCAGGCGGCCGTGAGTGTGTGGGGCAGCATGCGGTGGCAGCTGGCCATGTGGTAATGTGCACCGAAAACATATAAAAAAAAAAAAAAAAAAACAAAAAAGAGAAGGAGGAGAAAAAAGAAAAACCGGCGGCTTGTGGCCACACTCAGACCCGTAATGTGGACACGAGGCAGCGCAATTTGAACTGGCAAGCCACATAGCCCGAGACCAAATTGGAAAAAAAAAAAGAAACAAAAAAATACATGTTCACAGCTGGAGACGGGCAAAGGGCCTCGTCCGCAGCGGGGTAGCGCTCGCTATTGCTCGACAAGGATTCGACATAATGTGTGCCGTGCTTTCAGTTTGGAAATCCAAATCCAACGCGCTAACAAGCCTCATGAGCCGAGAGCATAATTAAAATTTGATATTCAAGTCAAAGGCTTGTTTAATGCTTGATAATTATCGATTCTTAATACAGTCTGTACACAGATTTTGATATGTTAAAGCTCGAAGCAGGAATTGCCATTAAGTTTTGACTATGAGCACAATGTGAACCAAAAACTGAACTGGACTTAAGTGAACCATAATTATCTTCAAAAATGGTTGAAAATGCAAAACTTCTGCAACAGAGCCTATCATAGAGTACTCCAATCAATCAGTAATATCTATTCTGCTATATTAGAATTGTCCACAATTCAAGAGTCCTGTTGCCAATCGAAAGTGCACCGATTCAAAGGTGATTTCAATTCATTTGTAGGCGAGTAAATGTTTAGATCCTTATCGATTTTGGGTGTGTTTAAAGCCCATAAATAACTTATAATTCGCTTATAAGTTGCTGCAAGAAGCTTAAGGCCATAACCGATTCAAAACCGTTTCAAATTCCATTTTCAACCAATACGTTAGGCTACAAATGTGTGTGAGTCTATTGCTAAACGATGCGCGAACATATGAACTAGTTCAATAACAACTTTAAGAAATCGTTGACAGTGAGCCAGCTTGAAATGTTTTGATCATAACTAACTGTATGCTGTAAGGTGTTTAACGGGATAACCGATTGAAAACCGATTCAAATTACA
Source organism: Drosophila kanekoi (assembly GCA_037075305.1). Classification (NCBI taxonomy): domain Eukaryota; kingdom Metazoa; phylum Arthropoda; class Insecta; order Diptera; family Drosophilidae; genus Drosophila; species Drosophila kanekoi. Next base: position 8,903,927 of record JBAMCE010000451.1, on the reverse strand, counting down.
TTTCGAAACTGTGAGCCGCTTTGCAAGCAATGCTCGTATGAACTAGTTCAACAACTTTTAAAGAGTGTTGCGTTATTTTAGTTGATAAATGCTTTTGAGAACAATTGAGAGAATACAAATACTGCACAAATTACTTGGCTGCTCAACGTCAACTTTGAACTGTGAACCGGTTCGTAAATGGTTCAGATGTCAATACTTGAAAGTCGAACTGTTATTTTTCTGATTGAACCGTTGCGACACTTTTGTCGGCCGTACAATTGTTTTGTCAAACTTCAATTGTGAGCCAATGCGGTCCATTTGCCTGAATATCTGTAAAGCGGTTCGTCGGCCAGTTCACAAAAGTTCGCTTCAGCTCAGTTCAGTTGGGTTTGGTCTGATTTGGCTGGGCATTGTTTCAGGCTGTTGCCGACGCGGCGCAGAACAGCAGCCACAACTACATGCTACAGGCTTTTGCCCCCTTTTCAATTTGGTTGTGGCAAACATTTCAACTGTAGATGTGTGCGTGTGTATGCGTGTGTGTGTCTGCGTGTGCTGTGCCGGGTTCAAATTAGGTTTCATCTGCCAGTTGCCTTTTTCACTCTGTTTGCAAACTAATTTACCGTTAGTTATTGCGATTGTGTGCGTGTATCTGCACACACACACACATTTATACATATAAATATATATATACCCATTTATATATATATTCCATCTGTATACAAATGCCGCCCACCCCCACACACAGTCTGGGGCATGCATATGCCGGCCATTTGTCTGCCACGCCTCGACCATAAATTATACGCTCTTGGCCCAGGCAACAAAACACGGCAAGATGCCCAGAGATACACACACACACAGACACAGATATACCCACACACACACACGAACAACAAAGTTGTCACTTATAAATGTGTAGTTATTTCCATTAAATTGTTGTCATCACTCTGACATTCCTTTGAGTCTCATCTTGCTCGCCTTCGTCCAGGGCCACTTGTCGAAAATGTTGGCCTTCTTAGCCCCGTCCGCTCAACGCCCCTGGTTCACGTGGACCACAAGCAGCTAGGTAATCTACGCCTTAAATTCGTTGTCATGGGCTTGGTTTTTTGGTTGCAGGGGCAGCGGCAGGGCAGGGGCAGGGGGAACAAGGCCGTGCAGCTTTGCGGGCAACCCGACTTAATCACAAGTAAACGAGGCCTTTGCCGCTCGTCGCCCCGACCAAATCTGCAGCGTCAGCCATTCATTTGGTTAATGACATTGTGTGGTGGCCGCTGCGGCAAAAGTAACACACACATAAAACACACAAACGCACACACACACACACACACACACACACACACACACACACACACACACACACACACGTAGACAGCTAGAGTTAGAGAGCTAGGCGCAGGCCAAGTATCTCAAAGATACTTTTGCTGCTGGCCCATAAACTTTTTGCCGCTGCCCGCAAGCGCTGTCAACTGGCAGGGGCCAACAAAATGCTTAAATGAGACCCCTTGCCACCTTGCCACCTTGCCACCATACCATCCCCTCCCCGCCCCACCCACTCGCCCCCTTTCCTGTTGCTGTTGTGTAACTGACAGAGTCAGCAACACTTTTGCATTCAGCATGCAGCTGACCGCTCGCGCTTGAATTATTTTAGCCGCAACAGTTGCTCAGCTTTTGTGCTAATGCAGCATGTGGCATGCCACAGACACACTGCCCCACCCCCCTCCACTTGGAGCACATGTGCGCCCCCTTTTATCAGAGACCACACAAAACATGGCACAACCAAATTAAATAATAATAATAATAATCAAAATGAAAATGGAAAATGAATTTGAAAAATTAAAAAAAAAAATGAAAAAGGAAAAAGTTGCATTGTGCAAATGTAACTAAATTAAATTAAATTAAATGTAGCTATGCATAAGTGGATGTGTGTGTGAGTGTGAGTGTGTGTGTGTGTGTGTGTGTGTGTGTGCTAGTGTGTGTCTGTGCTGTCTGTACTGTATCCAGCAGCTTGTTTTCGCACATTTGCATACACTCGCTGTCAAAATAAACGTCGCACCCTGAATTTGCATCGCAAATTTTAACAATTGCTTCTCGTTTCACTTCCCATGTTCCACTTGTCAGGCAAATTTGAATTTGCGAAAGTGTTTCATTTAAGAGTTCCCTTGGGACTAATGCGCAAAGGCTTCAGCGAACCTGCCAATAAATGTTTTTTTAGAATGCACTTCGAAGTACATTACAGAAACATGGGAATAGAACAAGAAAGTCTTGAACCATTACGAAACCAGCATTTCGTTTGCCAAAGCAGAAGAGAGAGATTTCTAAATATTATAATGTGAAACATACATTTTGTACACAAAATTAACAACTAAGTTTCAGAATTTGGCCAATAATTTGGCAGTTGCATAACTTATATATCATGCCTCATACCTAAATATGTTTCATTGCCGCGTTCCACGGATCCAGTATGCAAAAGTGTTATAAATGCCACAAAATTAATCACAAGCAATGCCGGACATACTTAACCCAAGAGGTTATAAAGTAACGGTTAAGCAAAGCTCACCAAAGGCGTTTTCATTTATCGAAAACAATAATCGATAATATTTGAAATTCAATGCTGAACGCTGCTCAATATATGCAGACGGCATTGTTTCGGTCGCCTGTGCATTGCGCTGATCCGAGTGCGCGTTAGTACCTTAATAATAGCTTAACATTAGCATAGATTATATCCGTGTGTGTGTGCACACACGCACATACACCAATTTATACACACGTTCTATATGTAAATACAAATCGCAAATGCAGCACTTTGATTCAATTTGGTTCAAGTTTTTATCACCCACACGGCAGTTGGGCCTAAGAAAATAACACATCAGCACACCCACACATACCCATATATATGCATATACACACACACACACACACACACACACACACACACACACACACACACACACACACACACACACACACACACACACATGCACACACTCCCTCACACTTAGTCAGTTTGTACTAATGAGTTTGAAATGTAAAAACCACTCGACACTCGCCGCTCTTAAGGCTTTTCCCCACTTGGCACTTGATGCATTGCACTTTAACGTTGAATCCGAATGGTTTTCACATTTTTTCATATATATTTACGTTTTTTTCGCATTTCTAATGCAGCGCATCGTTGACCCGATTCGACGATTTTTTGGTTATTATCAAACGGGCATCGACATCAGCGACAAATTCGAATGCAATGTGTCGCCCCAACAAAAATGAAATAGGACAAAAAAAACGAAATTCATTCAGATTCAGAATGTTGAATGTGCTTAACAAATTTAAATAAAGAACCTGATATATTTACCATGAGATACATATAGTATTCAAGTTATATCAACTACTACAAAATATTCTAAAATATGTCTAGAGATGAGATCTTGTCTTGAGATGATCTTATCGAGCAGCTCCATCTTCTCTTGTCGAACAAAATCTTAAGCAACACGTAACTCACCACACCTAACCGGAACTCACCATACGTAGCCTGAGCCTAACCTTGCCTAACCTAAACCAGTCCAAACTCAACCCAGCTAAAGCTTACCTAACCCAATGGATCCGTTGAAGCGTTACATATTCCAATGGAAAACTAAAATGACCCGATTTCTCATTATAGTTTCCAGCAAGCATTCAAAACGTGATTATGTCAAAGACACAGACCCATTTTTCATGTTCGCGTTGGCCATGCCGGACAACGTTAAGCACCTACACAGAACAAAGGAGTGTACGAAAGCCCAACAACTGTGGTAAGCCGCGGCTAATGAGTTGAGAATTTTTTGCCACTGTCATTTGTGAGAATTGAATAGAAAAGCCCCACAGCGCCTTTTGTAATTGGCTGGATATAATGCCAAGCAGCTGAAATGGGGACCGAGAATGAAAATGAAAGTGAAAATCAAATTAAACTGCGCCACAATGTGGTCAAATGAAATGAATGTATTTATGTGTGTATGCATAGTCAATATATACGAATGGCAATGTTCTTGCTATGATTGATGGACTAGACGATGCCCTGTAGACAGACTTAAGCGGGTAAGTAAAGAGTAAGAGACTAGAAGACTTACGGAGAACAAGTTTAAAGATATCCCATCAAATATTCTGCCGGATCAGTCTAATTGGTTTCTCTTTTTTGTTAATAACTATATAGACACCCTGTATATACCCATATACCCTGTTTTGTTGTTTTAAAGATGTCATAGGGTGTATCATAAGCTTGACTGCCGCCGTTAAGGCGCCGCAAAATTTAATCAAGCAAAAATCAATTTAAAATAGATTCACTTTCCGCGCTAATTGATGTGCCGCCGGCAAATTAACAAATATTTGCCAACAGGCAACAGTTAACAGAACAGCGGCTAATTAAACACTTTTCGCCTCATTCGAGACGGCTAAAAATGATGCCAAGTCTTTGGATCGGCATCTAAGACATTTTCAGCATAAGCAAATTGCCTGGCAACGGCATTTTGACACTTGCCTGCCGGCTTTCCATGGCGCCTTTGATGGGCCCTTAAAGTGTGGGCAGCCGCTGAGCAACTAGTTAATTAAAGCAATGAAAATTTAATTGACAGCATTTGTGGTCTCGCATTGGTATGCAGGCTGGCATAATAAAAGATAAATATTTATAATTAAACCAAAACAAATTAAGTTAAGTCAAATACCCTGTGCCCAATACCCTGTACTTAACGGGTAGTCGCCAAATGGATACTTTGAACTAAAGCACATTATTTTAATGTTTTTCCAGCTCTATTCATGTAAATTCGTTAGCTGTGTGAGATCTGTATCCATGCTTCGAAGTAACGAACTACTATGCGATTCTCATGAATTTAAGAAAGATTTGGAGACTTTAATGGTTGGAGGATAAGTATTGGACAAATTGTGTGGGCTAAAGTTCCTAAGCTTTATCTCGTCTCATAGTCCCTATCACCCCATCTACGTTTCTCTTCCGCTCCTTGCTCCATTTCTTCCTCTCACACACATTATTTGTCACTTTCTTTCGAACTAACGCTCTACTATGCGATTCTCATGAATTCAAGCAAGACTTGGAGACTAGCATGCTTGGAAGATAAGTTTTAGATAAATTGTCTTGGCAAAGACTACTTAACTCTATTTCGGTTTGTACTCCCTTTCATTCCCTCTCTCTTTCTATTCTCCTCTCTCTCTCCCTTTCCTTCTTTCTCCCCCTCTCTCTCTCTCTCTCTCTCACGCACACGTTCCCATTTCTTTCTGAGTAACGCCCTTCTATACGATTCTCAAGATCTTTTCACTCCTCTTTTCTTTCTCATACACACATTCTGTGTCTCTTCCTTTCTAATGCTCTTGCTCTTAATCAACACTTAATGAATTCCTTAAGTGACATGCATTTGTCAATTCAGGATCCCTTCTCGTTAAGTGTATGGAAATAAATAAGCATGCATGGGTATGCACATATTTAAGAATCTGTATATAGTCTTATAATTAGCTTAGTTTATTTCATACAAGCTATGCGTTAAGTGACATATCTTAAATGTTTCTTAAGATTTGATTTGATTTGTGGCAATTTTTCTGCAACAGTCCATCCTGCAGGGCTTTTCACATTTGGCGCTAACGTTAAATCGTTGACAAGCTGTTAAATATTTAGCAGAAATGCGGGGCTGCCACTTTGTTATGCAAGCAACTTTTAACAGCCGCAACTTGTGTTTCTTGAGTGGGCGATTAATAAAAGTTTTCACATTCGGCCCCGACTGGCAACCCCGGCGACGCAATGTTGGCAACTTAACGACATGGCGTTGCCATCTGTGATCACAACTTGAATATAACATTGTTGTTGCTGGGCAAATATGAAATGCCATTTTGTGTACATGAACTTTGACAGTAAGATGAGAAAATACGCTTAGGTCTGTGTGACGACCGCTGTCAGAGTAATATACGCAATATCCACGCAAAGCCACATAAAGCCGACATAACTTGTGAGTGTGACCAGAGCGATGAAAAGTCTTGCGCCACATTAAACAAATCTCAATTTGTATCCGAGGGAAACATCAAATAAGTAGATAACACGGGTCGAGCAGCGCACCACACACCGCCCACCCGCCCGTTTGTGCCCCGCTACATGTGTAACATGTCACCTGGCTGTCCCAGCTAAGTGGTTTCCGTAAGACCCCACTAAACCAACTAGTGAGCTGGCAGAGCAAAATTTCGCAGCGGCTTCGCATCGATTGCCAAAAGCAAGATTCAAAGAGAGAAATCTTTTTGGACAGCATTTGCTTCAGCGCACTTGCCATGACAGACACGCCTCATGTTGCCACATGTGCGAGTGTGTGTGCGTGTGTGTGTGTGCGCGTGTGTGTGTGTGATTGGCTGTTTGGGACGAGCAAAAAGTGACTGGCGCTTAATAAAGCCACACGAAGCGGAAATGAGCATGTAATGTTAACGGAAATGCGTTGAATAACGGAACGACGCCATCTTGCCAAACGAAAATCCGTTGCACGAACTCCGGCAGACAACGCATGCAGCATATAGCATGCATTGTGCTCGCATGTAACACAGCGCGGCGGCGGGGGGGCGCAAGTGGCCGGGCAGGTATTGCTGCTGAAATTGAAATTGGCTTGGCTTATTCTAAAATACCCCAGAGCAACGGCAAAGTGTTAAATTGTGTAAAAAGCGAACGCGCTTCGCAAAAACAAAATGTAACACAAAAAAAAAGATGACAAAATAAGTGAGAGCGCCTCAGTCATGGAAACTCGGTCGACTAGCTGATACCCTGCATTGCCGCAACATGCATTCGCACTTATCTAATTACATATTCGTTTGCCTTCTGCCTGACATTCAAATGTGTGTATGTATAAGGAATTAAACAGCAGGCTTCACGATCTACATATGCTTACAATTTAGGTGCAAATCGATATTTATCGATTTTGAGAAAGAAATTATTAAAGAATAGACAAAATAAATAATAAAAAAAAATAAATTACATACTTTAATGCTTGTGAAAAGCGAATCCACATTCCAATTGAGAAGTTTCTATAGATCTCGGTCGGTCTCTCTCTCTCTCTCTCTCTCTCTTAGTCTCTAGACTATGAGATCGACAAGTTCCGATCAACTCAGCTTTACTTTCTCAGCAAATATCTGTTAGGGGTTTAATATTTTATACTTTTTACAAATTTTCAATAGGTGCAGTGCATAAACAGGCAAGAAATACCAAGCTTTAGCTTTCAAATACTCTACAAAATATTCTCTTTAGCTTCAGTCAAGTCTTGATGCCTGCTCATAAAAGATTATTCGAGAGTTTTGTAAAGTACCAGGGCAGCTTTAAGATACAGCAAATCGAAGGCAACTAAACCAATTTAATCATATTTGAACATATGAAATGAGGAACATTAGCATAACTTGATTGAGAGACAATTTAAGACGAACTAACATAGATCTATAAACATAGATCTGACTCAGCATGAATATATATATATCTGTCCCAATGCGTTACACAATTGCTAAAGATTTCATAATGGCCGCTGCGCGAGTAGGAGAAAACGAATAGAACACTATGGAATGAAATGAACTGAAATGGAATCAAATGGAATGGAAATGGGATGAGGAATGGGAATGGAAATGGGAAAGGACCGAGTGCAGTCAGCGTTGCACACTGGGGAATCCCCCGACAGAACGTGAATGCCAGCGCTAAGAGCGTGCGAGATATAAACCTCGATAGATACGATATATACATATACGATATATACATATACGATATATACAAATACATATAGAGGGATATGGGACAAGGTGGTGAGCGAGATGCGAGATGCGAGTGCATACGTATGTATATCCGACACATTCACACACAGACGCAGACAGACACTCACAGACACTCGTACATCATTGGTTATTTATTGGTTTCCACTAAATAAATCGACTCGAAATTGGCAAACGTCGCAAAATGGACATTATTGGCCTCTCTATTGGTGCCCGCCACGTTCCACATGCACATCAGGCAGCTGGCACGTTCAATATTCGGAATCTGGGGCACGGAATGCTCCGGACACGTTCTACTAAATCAAAATGACTCTGTCGACACGAGATCCACAAACTTTAACCCAAATAGTAAGTAAAAAAAAAAAAAAAATAAATATAAAACAAAATAGAAAATAAGCGAAACGCTGTCAAGTTTGTTGCTTGCCCGAACAGCACGGACACATGTTTAAGTTTATTATTTATTCAGTCAACTTTTTACTTGGCACAGTGGGACACATCGATGCCCAACGCTGCAAAATTTCAGTACACAATTTGAGCTCCACTTTTCTGATAATAAAACTCCTAAGCTTTTTATCCATCTGAATAAAATGTGTGTGCTTAGAGCTGGTTGATTATGAAATCAATTATCAAGAAACAGAAGAAAGATAGTTCGGGGCAGCCAAGTCGCACATTTGCCACAATTTGGAACAGTTTGGCCCATTGTACTTGGGGCCTGGCACCCACACACATGGCACACGAAATTCGCACACGCCCACATATACAAATAGATTTCTATGTATTAGCTAAGTGGGTGGTCTATTTGGTATATGTGGTCTATTTGGCTGGGCTATTGATTGTCGGGATCTTCTGACATGGCTCGGCCGCCTCATTAGCCAAAATGCTGTGGCTTATTTTGCGTGTAATTCGCTTGATTGTCGGCTGATTGCAGCCGGCAGAAAATACTTTTGCATACTTTTGGGCCATGGGCTCGTCCCCAAAGATTATGGGGCCACGATTATTAGACAGCATTTACCGATGTCACGTGAAGTTGAGCCCCGTCTCCACAGTCCACACCCCGCACCACACCCCATTTGAGAACTTGCTATGAGCAAGCAAATATCTATATATATTTAGATGTATTTTTTTTGGGCTACTGTCAAGGGATTTGGCTTTGACAAGCCAGAACAGCCGATGCGAACGATAAGAACGGCAATAACTTTAAAAGTCGCTGCGGGCTGCCCTCCGACACGCCCCAAACTGCCGCATTCCAAATGGGACCAAGTTGTGGGTGTGTGGGTGTGTGTGTGTTGTGTGTGTGCGGATGTATATTTTTTGAAAATCATTTGCCATTATGCTTGTGCTACACTAGTCACTGCGCCCTGAGACACCCAAACCTTTATTTACAGCAGATAAATAGAAAGAAAAGGTCATGGCATGATAAGCCTTGTCACATAAATACAAGTATGCTTCATCTTTCCGAGCTGATCAACTTTAGTGAAGTGATTTGCGCATTCTTGATTGTGGCGTTTCGGGAGCAGTGGAATCGAAACAGTGGCTTCGGAACAGTTGAACTGGAACCGTGGCATTGGATTAGCGGAAATCAGATGGTAGCCTAGGAACAATGGAATTAAAACAATTTAGCACAAAAGTAAAACAATGACATAGCAGCTATAAGGAATGAATGGAACTGAAACTACAAAATGAAGTACAGTCAATGAGAAAAAGCCGCAATGGGAAGTCAAGCGGAAATGGAACAGCACTTACACTGAAATAAAAACCGTTAGAAAAGATCTGTCTATTGCCTAAATTCTCATAACTCTGTCAAAATCGCAGCTCAAATCGGAACTTTACAAAATATTCAACCCATTTTTCGGAATTCCTTTTAATTTTTCGTTCATTTAAAAAAGCATTCCCTAGTAAATACTCCGCCTCGACGATAAAGCCCCAGAACTTTGTCCAAATCAAGCTGATATTAAATGTTAAAATGATTTGTGTTAGTTGCGCTTAGCTGCATAGATACAAGTTGAACGTGCTCTGGACGGAAGTGCCTGACTAGAAGATACCCTAGAGCAAGGGCCGTGCTGCCCTTACAAATATTCGAGCCTCCTTCTACACATAACTTCCTTCCCCAGCTTCGCACTATAGAAAATGGCCTTCCCTTCTCTTTCCCCTAAAAAATATTTCTTCAATTTTGAGGAAATGGGGAGAGCTATCCACAAACAAGCCTTATGCTTTAAATAGCATATCAAAAAAGCGATATTTATCGATATTATGCAAATGGCGAAGATATCGAAAAAATTATTGCCTAGTTCCGCGCTCTATATACGAGAATATGTATTTTAGATTTTAAGTCTCCAGCTCTTATAGCTTTCGCGCTGAACGCCTTCAGACAGACAGATCTATTAAGCTCGTCAAGAATTTCGGTACTTTTTGTTATCGGCAATCCCTTGCGTTACATACACATGCACAAAACTAGTATGCCCTATGCTGACAGTCCTTCAATGGGTTCGGAATAAACAAAAAAGTACATGCATAGAGAACAGTTCAATCAACCGTAAATCTTGGCAGCAAGCTGAGCAGCCTCAGCTGTCACAGTCCCCACTGCCCCGCTCAGTGGGCGGGAAGGGGTCGGGGAATGGATGTCGTGCACCCCTTAAGGTTGGTAGCAACGAACTTTAACGGGGATTTGCGCCAAGCCAGCTTAGCGTCAGTCCAAACAAAAACACTTTGCAAACAGCAACAACAGCAGCAGGAGCAGCAGCAGGAGCAGCAGCAGGAGCAGTAGAAGCAACAGGGGGCCGCAGAAGTGAGGGGTGGGGCGCTCATGCACACACAAAAACTGCAGCTGGGCACACTAAACGTGGCGCAAAACAATAACAGCAACAACAACAACAAGAACAAGAACAACAACTAAAGCATAAACAAAGGCGCAGCTGCGCCTGGGCACAAAACTCGCTCGTAAAGCTTTCAATTAAAATTAATAAAAATTTACGCGAATTAAATAAACACAGCAAAGCGACAACAACAACAACAACAACGGCAACAACAACGGGAACAGGAACAACAAACACGCAGGTGAGCCCGTTCAGCCAGGTGAGGCCAGTTGCCCAGTGGTGGGCGTGGCTGCTTAGTTGGACGCAAATGGAAATGTTTTCCATGCAAAACGCGTTGCGGGCGTCGGAAATCGACTGAATGCGGCGCGACCAACGCGCTTAGCTTAACCCAATGTCAGCTCCGCATATAGCGAAGCCCATGCAAAAGCCATATATAATATACGATCTATACATACATATATATATAAATATATGTATATATATATTTATGTATATGCATCAATATATAGCTGCATATTTACATAGATGTGCAGGGTATATTAACATGCCCGGCGACTGGATTAAATAAATTGAATTGTTTGGCACAATATGGCCCCAACCATTAAACAGCTACCCAACGCACACACACCCACACCAACACACACACTCACACCAACACACACACTCACACCAACACACATACACACCGACACACACACTAACACATCTAGATAGAACCGAGTTGTGGCTGGGCTGGTGGCAGGCAGCAAAAACAAAGCCAAGTTAAGCCAGGGCAATCGACGATGCACACAGCGAAAAATCGCTGAGAACAAGAAGCAACGCTGGCAAACAAGTCAATAAATCAAAAAAAAAAATAACACCAGTTGGGTGTGCACGACTGGAAGATACCCTAAGTAAGCTGGACTAACATTCAGGCCAACTACAAAACATATACCTATATACATATAGATGCACGCACGCACACACACTTCGCTTGGGCTGGAAATGTGTTCTTGAATAGCATCGGAGCTTGGAGTCCGATCTATATGTAATCTTCAGGGCATACATTTAGTACTCAAGCTTGTGTCGATAACAAAAGGAAAGGATCTACCTTAACACGCTGCATACTAAGACTAAGTCTAATCGGTCTTAATCGATATTTATCGATATTGTGCACATGGGAGAAGATATGGAGAAAAGAAAATATGATACTCTCGTTTGCTATAACAAAATATATATATTTGTCCCTAGTTCTTGTATTTGCCAAGATCGCCATGCAGAAGGACATGGGTACTTTGACAGAGCTCGTTATCCAAAATATATGTTCTTTTTAGAGTGAGAAGTAGTTTCTTCGGCTTGTTAGACATTATACACCTTTTACCCATTTCACAGAACAGAGTATTAGAAAACGAGGAAACTTTTCAGTGCTGTAAAATGTTGGAAGGACCTTTCAGTAATATATAACAATAGTTTCTACTAATATTATATTCGAAATCATAAGTTCCTAAAAATAAAAAAGGTGTCTTAGTTTTGCGAAGCGATCGATACATGTTTCAATAAGTGAAGAGATCGATAACTCAAAATCGATATTTATTGCAACAACAAATTTGTTATATCCTTTACTTTACTTGTTTTTTCTATGTTCGATGCTCGTTCTGCTGTTTTTAAATCTCGCGAGCAAAATGTTGCGAAAATTTTAAAAAATTTCTGTAGCTGTCGCTTTAAGCCAGAATAAGGCGAATAACTTTTATATATCAGCTCGATAGATGGCCACGAATATAAGTTATGCACTTTATGGAGTGGAATCCACGCACATTAGCAAAAACTTTATTGTACCCTTACCGCCCATTCGATGTAAGCGCACATATAGGGTATAAAAAAAAAGAGGAAAAAAAAGGGAAAACGAAAACAAGCGAATAAAATAGAAAGTAAAATAGGGGAGGAGAAGGACAAACTAGCACAGGACATAGAGAGTCGAGCCATGGCAATGGCTAGCCGAAAGCCACATGACGAAGAGTCTGTGATTTTATTTCAGCTGAAGGGCCATGTTATTGTGTTTATGGAGCACTTTGCCGGCATGACAAACACTGGCGTGCGGCTTTAGCCAGCACTAATCAGACGCTCTCAACTAGTGGGCATTAACGGTGGCAAACTAAGGCCATCGGACCTATAACAATTTTATTATGAGGCATATAACCACATACAATATACATATATACAAATGTGTATAGATATATTCATGCGATTTGCATTGAGACATTGCGCAGTTCGATTGGGCATAAATGTATGCATAGAGCAACATTTGGATAATGGAATAAAATGAATGATCATCAATCAGGTCAATCACGAATATGTTTTATATTCGATTTTAATAGCTTATTAAAAGGACATGTCTAAACACTTGTTGCACACATTTATGAGTTTATTCAAGCGACACATTGAAAGTGTGATTATCGATAACATATCAAGTTAATAATGTCCCTTATTAAAGTTCTCGCTTAACAGCTTGAGATATGCACAGTTATCGATAACCTACATGCACAGCACTTAATGCGCGTTGCACAACACTTGAAGCTACTTTGTAGCATACTTTTGCGAGTTGATGGAAGTTGTAAGACTTTGAAATGCAAGTACTGTTATGGATAGTATATATCACATTAGTTGTGGGCATAATCAATCACAATGATATCAATTTCAACTATTAACTGCTACTACTATTTTGCTGCACTCACATCAATAAATGTTCATTGCACAACACTTGAAAGTTATTTTGTTCGCAGCAATTCAAATGTATCGCCATATAATCGTTATCGATCAATGTCAGAAGGCGCACACACACATACACGGAGACAGACACACCTGCACAGCTTCATTACATTTGTGCTGTGCAGCGAGCCAAAGACGGCGCCACAGAAGTGTGTTTGTGTGGGTGTTTTTTTTTTTTTTTGGATTCTTGTTGTCCTTTTCAGCCGATGGAAGGATACATTTGTAGGTTCTATTGATTTTTAATACGCGTCTTGTTGGCAACCAACGCGTCGTCATTGGGCCATTGGGCAACCCGGAGCCAACTACTTTGAACTCGCTGTGGAAGCTGTCGTGCAGCTCCTTCAGTGGCTGTGCTTGTCTGTCTGTGTGTGTGCGTGTGTGTGTGAAGAAATATACAAACAAACAAACGTGTCACAAACACACGCACACACACAGGCACACACACAGTTGTGCTCGGCCTGCTCAACATTTCCATTGCCTTGTGATAACTTAATGCCTTTGCATGTGAGATTGTACAATGCGGCGTATGAGTTACTTTTTTGCAGCCATCGTTAAGTGGCAGCCGCCATAAACACCGAACGACAGCATAACGTTAAAAAGAAAAACGTAACGGAGAAGTTGCAGGCAAAACCAGGCAGCAGTCAATGGATTGCACACCGATCTGAGCTGTGCTTGCGACTAAGCTGTGCATCCACATGAGCTGTACTTATATGTTGGTCAAACACTCAGGGAATCACTCAAAGCTAAGCTTGCACTCACACTCTCAATCCCTTTCTCTCCCTCTTATTCTTGTACTCTACGCTGAGCTGTACATCCACATAAGCTTTACTTATATGTTGGTCAAGCACTCAGGCGATCACTCAAAGCTAAGCTTGCTCTCACACTCTCTTCCTCTCTTTCTCTCTCCCTCTCACTGAGCTGCACTTATATGTTGGTCTAACACTCAGGGAATCACTTAAGGCCCACAATGCTCTCGCACTCCCTCTCTCTCTCTTCTTCTTCTAGCTGCACTCTGCTCGGAGCTGTGCTGAAATTGTACGCAGTTGATGAAGGGGGGAAGGAAGAGTTACTAATTGTCTATGTTAAAATGAGATGCGCACAAAAAAACTTTTCCAATATAATTAATTTTGTGCGAAAAAAAGACAAATTAGTGCTGGATTAATAAGCGCCCTTCAAATTTAACAAAAACTGCAATAAAGCAGAACACAAAATGCTGCAAATATTTCCGACAACAGAATTAACAGAATTAGTTTTTGTTTGTGCTTTGCACTTTAATTGCAGCTCTCAGAGACAGCTTGCTGTCTCTTTCACCCATTCCAAGTGGCTGCCACATGTGGCACATAAACTTGCCCATAGACCGGATCACAAAAGTTCCTTGTAAATGTTTTAGCTATGCTTTCCAAAAAAATGTAATATATAAAAGATAAAGACAAACAGCGTAACGAAATTAATATGCAAATGTTCAAAAACCTAACTACATATTTGTTTGGAGCAGGAAGTGAAAACTTATTTTCATTAAAAATTCATTTCAAAGAAGTTCATAATAAATTCTTGTGCAAAAAATGTACTCTTTCGTTGCACAGAGTACGTTTGGTACACATGTGCTCTTAATTTATGTTTGATATAAAGATAATAAAATGAAATAGATTAAAAGAGAAAAAGAAAGCTCAGAGTGACATTCCGTCGACGATCACTCAAAGCTGAATCTGTTCGCTTTTACGCTCTTCAGCTTTTGCTCTCTCGTTTTTCGTTGTACTTACGGTTTGCGTAGACGCTCAGCGGCTGCGTGAGCAGCGTCAGCAGCAGCAGCATTGCAATAACGGGCAGCAGCTGCATTGACTGCCTTTGTTGTTTTAGCTGCTGCTGCTTCTGCTGCGGCGGCTTCTGCTGCTGCTGCTGCTTTCCTTTGTGCTGCTCTCTCTTGCCGACATCCGTTTGGCCTTTGCTTGGCTGCAGCGACATTTTTGACAGTTACGAAAAACGCCCGCTGTTTACCGTTTATCGTTAATAGAACGCGTTGCTGTCGTTGACTGCCTGTTTGAGTTGTTCTTGGTGTTGTTGTTGTTCTTGTTCGATCGTAAGCACACAAATGCTTAAAATAAAATGAAATATAAATTTAAATTAGTCACTTTTGTGTTTTTCGCCTTAATTTATGCGGCGCGCAATTGGCACAATTTGTGCAGCATACTTTGCTGCGCCCGCAAGTCGCACAGACTCGTGCCTCATGCCATCGTTTTTAACTCTCATTGCTCCGCAGTGGCTTTAACTTATTTAAAAAGTTCTCAACGTGCCACAGCTACGTGCACGACGCAAGCCAAACTGACATTGTGACCAACCACTGGCTGGCTCTCTCTCTCTCCCTCTTTCTGTATCTGTCCCGCTATCTCTATCTCTCTCCGTATTAATTGGCATGGCAAGTCAGTCTGCGTGCGGTGCATTTGGGCGTGTGATGTAGCCGAAAGTTTGACAGGATGGCAATGCTTAATGCAACGATACATTTATCATGCCTAAACTGCGCTAATCAAGTGCAGCTTTACATCTAGCTGTACCTCTCTCTCTCTCTCTCTCTTTCTGCTATGATAGAACATTTCCATGCCAACGCAATATGAACTTGATTAAAATGGCTTTCAATTTGTGGCAACGCATTAAACTGCATATTTACCATGTCAAACTAAAGTATAATCAATCAAACGGATCAACTGCACCCAACACGGCCATTTAATACACATATCAATTTGTTTGTCCCAAATGACGTAGTGATTGACTGACGGACAGACTGACAGACGGACTGACTGACTGACGGACGGATAGACTGACTGACTGACGGACTGGCTGACTAGCTGACTGATTGACTGACGGACAGACTGACTGACGGACTGGCTGACTCTGCGGCTGATTGACTGATTGACTGACTGATTGATTGACTGACTGACTGACGGACGGATTGACTGACTGACTGACGGACTGGCTGACTAACTTACTGATTGACTGACGGACAGACTGACGGACTGACTGCCTGACTGACCGGCTGACTGACTGATTGACTGACTGACTGACCGACTGACGGACTGGCTGACTAACTGACTGACAGGCTGACTGACTGACTGACTGACTGACTGACTAACTGGCTGACTGACTGACTGACTGACTGATTGACTGGCTGACTGACAGACAGACTGACGGATTGAATGACTGATTGACTGATTGACTGACTGACTGACTGGCTGCATTTCTTTCAAGAAGTAGTTGCATTTTTTAATGTATGTGCACACTAGAGAAAGCTTTTGGATGAATTCCATACGTGGATCTGTTTTAAAATAAGTTTCGTTCGTGGCAAACATTCTGTTCAGAGATTTTCTATATAGATATAGACAACCTTTCCAATTAGATGCAGGCCATCTGGCATAATGGTATAAGCTTCTTTTTTTTGGGTTTACAGTGAACGAAATTGAAAGCAAATTAAAATGCAATTTCTAACGTGCCTTTTGTTGTTATTCTGCTTCTTCTTCTTCTTGGTATTTTTTTTTTTTTTTTGGGACGAACTTTTATGTCGGAGAGCCGGCCGCTAAACGAAATACTTTGGAAAGTACTTAAATTTGAAGCAAAACTTGGCAACTTTCTGTACGTGTCGCTGGGAATGCAATTTCCATTTTGATATACCACGTACCGCCGTTGCTCAAATAGGAAGATTTTCTTGCGAAAATGACAGATTCAGGCATTTGTGCAGTAATGCGGCTCAACGTTGCCTGGCTTGGCTTAAAAAGGACTTCATTTCAATTGGTTTTCTCTGTGGTCTTACAGCCCCTTCCCCCTTCGCCCCCTCTCACCACTTACGCACCAGCAAATAAAAGCAAATTGTTTTTCAAATATATATAAAATATATATGCTATAAGGCTGACAAAAAAGAAGGCTGGCAAGAAGAAGAAGACGCACGTTTCGTTTAAGATACATGCTCTGAGACTTTTTTCAATTCATATGAAAACTTACACTAAAGAAAAGATCTGAAAATAGTTCAAGCAAAAATAATTGCAAATATTTGCCAACACATGAATTATATTAAATAAACACGCTTAAATAAAGTTCTCACAGCTGAAGCTAAAACGAATTGGTCAATTTTTTGCACAGTGTATAAAACGTAATTTCCTTTTGGATATTGATAACACGAAAAGGCCGTAAATCATAAATTAAATGATTTTACGATGCAATTCGCAATTTGTTGTTTTGGCCCATTTTGAAAAGGTCAACGGAAATTGGCGAGAATTTGTTTATGGCCAAATTGCGAAATATTGATGCGACTTGTCGGCAGCACCTGCGGCCATTTTATGCGGCGCCAAAAGATGCCAAATGTGGCCAAAATCGTTGAAGGTAACAGCAACAACAACAACAACAACAACAACTGTGAACTGTGAACTGCAGACGACACGGAAATGCAACACTTTCCGTTTTCCTTTTCCGTTTGCAATTTTTGGCCGGTTATTTCCTTGGTTATGCACTTTGCACACTAACAACAACAAAATGGACAAAAAAATATAAAGAGAGAGAGAGAGAGAGAGAAAAAGAACACAGCAGACGGCACACAAGAAAACAATGTTCTTTTCTGTCAGTTTTTTTTTTTTTTGCTAACATCAACACAAACACAAACAAAGCGCTCGCCGGATTTATAATGGCAAAGTAAACAGCGCTCAATTCGCGCGCGACTCTTGTGCCGTTTTAACCGTTTTACATTTACCGTTCAAGCAATGCTTTTGCGCGCGCTTTTTAAGTACGCGTCTCTGCCAGTGCTGCTGTCTCGGCTCTGCCAACTAGCTGTGTGTGTTATGCGCCCTACGCCTGCCGCACGTAGAATGCTGGACGGCATTGTTGCTGCCAGCGGCTTTTATACCAAGACGCCGACGGCTGGCGTTCGGCTTAAGTTCGGTTCGCTGCGATTCGTTTCGACTCGGCTCGCTTTGGCTGGTCTTTGCCAGTGTTATTCGCTGGCGTTTAGCATATGTCCGTGTTGGCAGCGACAACGACAACGACAGCGACAGCGACGCCAGCAGCGATGCTGGCATTGTTGTTGGTGTTGGGCATCGCTGCCTGGCTGCCTGGCTGGCTGGCTGGTTGGTTGGTTGGTTGCCTGCATATTTGCTTTATGAATGTGTTTACCAGCAAACTTTTTCACAATGTTGGCGCGGTGGGGTAGGCAGCAGCAAAAAGCTGCTTGCTGCTTGCTGCGTGCGAAAGTGCCAACACTCGCATTAATGACAACAAGAACAACAACAAGTAGAAGAAGAACAACAGCAAAGGACAACAGCAATTACAAATAACAGTAACAAGAACAATTGTAAAGCCTGCTACAGCTCAATTAACTATGTATCTGTCCGGTCGGACTCTGTGCGTGTGCCTGTGTGTGTGTGTGTGTGTGTGTGTGCACGCCTGCCTTTTATACGCGTAATTACGATTATTCTGGCAATTACGGAAAATGCAATTGCAATGCTTATGCTGAATATTATTTAACCTGCAAATTTACCGTGTCAATTGTGCGTAACACCTACATATACACACACGTGTGTGCATTTGCATGTGTCTGCATGTCAAGTAAATGCAATCATTTATTTACAGAAAAAAAAGAAAAAACAAAACTACACCAATTAATTATGTAGAGTCAACCGCATAATATCCTGCATTTTAAATACCCTGGCATTTTCCACAATCAAATTAAGGCTAATTGCATTTTTGAACACAATTTCCACTCATTTTATTAGCAGCTCTTTTTAACATGCTTCCAAATACATGCTTACTTAATGTTAAAAGGGAAGCTCCGAAAAGTATGCTACATAAAATTGCTTGATTCGGAAACTGGACTATTTTCGGTTTATTCAAATTCCTTTCACACTTAATCCGAATATAATTAATGTCGAGTTGTTTTGTAAAAAGACTCTCAGAGAGAGCATCTATGAAAACTGGAAGCTATCGAAAATATGGCTTTGTGCTCCAAAAGTCGGCATGAAACGTGACGGCAAATTATTGCAGGAAAATCTGTCCATAAAAAGCGAAAGTCCAGCCAATAAGCGCTTGGCTTTTTCATTAAATGATCAAAAACCAAAAAAAAAACGCCAATTTAAATAAGTAATTATGTTGTAATGTTTATCACAAGCTTTTAAATTATATTTTACGTGGCACGCGTGCTCAATTATTTACTCGAGTTTTTATTCATAATATCTAACAACAATTTGACCAGAGTTTATTGTTAAGACAACAGCTTTTCACGTTCTATGGAATTTAATTGTTATTTAATTAGATATTTTGCGAATATTTTGAACAATTTTAAACAATTTTAACATAGGAATTCCCCTTTTGACGCCAGTAAACTAAACTAAAACTAAACAAGTAAGAGGTTCTAGTCGGGAGCTCCCGACTAGGCGATACCCTGAACCCACTTCTTCCAACACTAAGTGAAGATATAAGTATACACTATTCTAGAAGCTACATGTCAAGTTTGCTGACTCTAGCTCTTATTATTTACCCAAATTGCTCAAAGAACAGGATGTCGATATCGATTTTTATCGTTTGCTTGGAAACGGAGCAAGTTATCGATTATCGGAAACAAACTCGATCTGCGTAGGCACTAGGAGGACCTACAGCTAGGTAGGTTTCTAGCTCCAATAGGAGATCTGAGATCCTTGCGTTCATACATACGGACAGGTGGACGGACAGACGGACAGACGGACGGACGGAGAGCCGGACGGACAGACGGACTTACGGACAGACGGACGGACGGACGGACGGACAGACGGATAAACGGACGGACGGACAGATGGACAGACGGACAGACAGACAGACGGACGGATGGACAGACGGACGGACAGACAGACGGACATGGCTAGATCGACTCCGCTATAGAGGCTGATCAATAATGTATATATACATTATGGGGCCGGAGTTGCTTCCTTCTGCCTGTTACATACATTTCCAAATACAATATACCCTTTTTAACCATTGTCAATGGGTATGGAAGCATGATAAAAGCATATCCAGCTAATATTTCGCCAATGAAAATGCAAATACATTTTAAGCTGAAAAATGCTAGCTATAAATATTAAGTATAAAGCGGATTTTCATAAATAATTTGACAAGAAGTTAACCTTTAACGGGAAAATGTGAAAGTGACATTGGCTTATTTAAAATTAGAATTGAAAATAAGTAGCGAAATTGGCTTTCTCGACAGGTGAGTTGTCCAGGTGACAGCGTCATTAAGGCGACTAAATAACGAGGGTACTTATTCAAATGCCAAGCTGGCCCGTGACATTTAAAGGCGGCCGGATGGCCCACACCTCCAACCGTAAGCCATATAGCCATAGAAAATAAAAAAAAAAAAAACAAGTAGCCAAATCGTTGGAGTATTTCCCTACAGTGGACATTTAGTCGGTAGCAATTAGAAGCGTAATTATTAATGAATTACAAAGCTTGAACTTGAAGTGGATCTTCCTCACACCCGAAACCCTTGAAAATGCCTTTAATTGGGTATACTGTTTTTGTGTACACATATGTAACAGGCCGAAGGAGGCATATCCCATCTGTCTGTCCTATAAGTGCTAGAGTCTTAGAGTTGGGAACGTGCAACTCTGTCAATGGCAAACGCAAATCAAGTTCAAATAATCGATAACTTTCTTCAATTCCACGAAATCGATCAGAAGGAGACATATCCCATATGTCTGTCCTATAAGTGCTAGAGTCTTAGGATTGGGAACGTGGAACTCTGTCTAAGGCACGTGCAAATCAAGTTTGTTTTTTAAATAATCGATAACTTTCTCCAATTCTGCCAAATCGATCAAACTAAAAGTCTCAACATTTAGTATACAGAATATTTAACTTCCCCACAAACTGGCTACATTAAAATTATAAAACACATTCGAGCCTTAGCCTTGAGATTGGGAACGTTTATCTTTAGCAAGCGCAAATCAAGTTTTTCGATAACTTACTCAAATTCCGTGAAATCGATGAAAAATCGTTATCGATCTTCTCTGTTTTGAGCCCATAAGTGCTAGAGACACAAAATGTAGTACACACAGATAGAGAATATGCTTAAAATAGACTTAGCTGACAGTTTTTGGGCCAAACGCATGGCGGCTTTTTAATCGATAACGATAACCGATAAACCCCATGTACAATTGTGCTAGACAAGTCTAAATTATGCAAAGGATGCAATGGCAAGTGCAACCGTATCTGTATTTGTCAGCTGCTCAATCATCATTGCAACCAATTTGTGCAACTAACACCTAAACACACACTAGCACACATACACACACAGACAGACAGACAGACAGACAGAGAGCAACATGAGTGTGATTGAGATTGATCTGTGTTTATGTTAACCCGCATCGCGGCGGCTGCACGCCGACACTTGGCGCAGTTGCCAAACGTTTGGCGCCACATTAGCATCAGCATCAGCAACTGCAGCTGCAACAGCAACAGCAACGGCAGACGACATGCTGTCACATGCTGCCGCACAGCCGCATGCAACAGCAGCTGCGAAAAGTATTTGCGCAATGTTTGCGCTGTTGCCACTCGCATGTTTTTGCATCGCTGACAAAGTTTGCCACACGTTTCGGCTGCTGCCACAAATAGCGTTGACTACATTTGCTGCCTGCCACTGTTGCATTTGCTGCCATTTGACAATTGTTTTGACCGCGCACACCGCTCTCCCCGCCCCTTCAGCAGCCCCGCTCACCAACCCACAGCTGCTGATGCTGCTCATTTTGCTCACGCCATAAAATAAGTTTGAGCTGTCATAATGTTACACAGTTGCAGGCGGCAGGCAGCAGGCACAAGGCAACTCGCAACGAGCAAGGGCAACTGGAGCTGCTTCCTGTCGTGCGGGGCGACTCGCATTTCACTTTCACAACTTGAACCAAAATGGCAACTGGCAACCGACTAGATAAAGAATTCATGAAATACATCAAGCAGCAGCAACAACAGCAACTTCCAGTGAAAAGCCCGTCCAGAGGTTACCCTAGACGCAGCTCCAAATGCCTCATCCTCAGCTCAACAATAGGCAAAATTCATTCTCAATAACTGGGGCGATAAATGCCCGATTGTTGTGTTATTTGAAACATCTAAAGATGACATTCATGGCCAGAAATCAGATCTAAATATGAGAGAGTGCGGTTATGATTGTTCAGCTTTGGGCTTGTGGCGGGAAGGAGGCCAAAAAAAGTGAAATGCTTTGGTTTTCCCTTTAAGATTTCCTTTGCCAAGAATTGGCCAGCAATAATGGCTACATTTGAAAATCGTTGAACACTGAGCTCGAAGCAAGTGTTAATGCCTATCAAAAGTATGTGCAGTTTATGGACTCTCAGCAAACGCCTGCAGCAATATACATCATTTCATTTCAGGGTACAGGGTATACGAACAGCCACAACCGCAAAGAGTAGGACTCCTGACGCTGACACAGATAAGGATGACGCCACTTGCCAAGCAGTTTCCCGAAAAGTATGCAATGGCTATAAAATAAATATGCAGCGATTTGTATTCAAATTATGTTCACTTCCATTGCATGCCATATAAATACATGCATATAAGTGTATATATATACATGTATATGTATATATAGATTTGAGAATGGGTCAGAATGCTGGACATAGTTTGCCCTCGGACCCAGCAGCTATTATGATACCCAAAGTGTTTACGATTCACTCTCCCAGCAATTTGCGATAATAAATAGCGTAAAAATATGATTACCCTTTTGCCAGAAAGGTCTTCAATCCATTTGGCACAGCTGATGACTAATTTATTGCCGGGTCACAACTAGTTCAACTTATTTCTTTGGCTTATCTTAATGGATTCTAATATTTGTCAGTCCATACAGAGGAGAGCTCTTAAAAAGTTATCTTTTATATCTTCGATATGCATTAATGAAAAAGACCTTATGTATTTCTGCCTGTCAGACTGGTTGGTGATCAAGCTGGGAAGCTGATATTTTCACTGTAATTAACCTATGTGATGCAAATCCACGTCAAGACGCGGTTTTGATCAATTCCACCCGCAACTGTGGAGAAATCGTGAAAATTGTTGTATCAAACTCACTTGTTTACCATCCGCTGGGCTTCAAAATCATTTGCAGAGATCTTTGCTCAAATTCATTTGTTGAAATTCACACTTTTCGAAAAATCCATCCTTCCTTGATGTTGCTCGACTAAAAGACACCCTGTACACAGTTCTTATTACTCTACATAATACGCAAGAGTTAAGGAGCAAGTTGATCCAAACAAAAATCGTATAACTATCGTAAATGTATCGTCCAGGCGACACTCATTCGTATCCTCCAAGAGAAACACTTCCCTAAGCAAAAAGCTGACGAAATATTTATGTATGCTCGAATATAGAGCAATTCGCTGCTATCTCATTTTTTTTTTATCTTCACTTACAGGGTATACAAATCAGGCTTACAGTTTCATAACATCCATAAAATCCATGAAGGCTAGTTCGTTTTGTGGTGCGAACCAATTTCCTGGCTCGAACCGAGCCGAAGGTTCGTAAGCCTAGGCATTAGTTCAAGCCTTTGTCATTTAAATTCTCCAAACTGTAATAAAACAATTCACTTTTTTTTGTAATTTATGTTTTCGTATTGCCCAGTGCTGCCCGAGGGCATACAAAACGAGTGCCATTTGATGTTGAGTTCATACAATTTAAATAGGGTCGAACTGCAGCCGAAAGGCTTGGACCAACTCAAATGCTAACAGAAAATTCATTAAAATGCAATATGTAAGCGCAAATTGATATAGAAATATGTGGCAAAAGGTTACCAGGTGAATGGGTGCATGGGATGTGGCTGAGAGGATGGGGGGCGTGGGAGGGTAGAGTTGGGCGCCAACAACAATACGCAATACGCTACGGGCTGTCCAACGATGTCGAACGGGATATGGGCACGGATACGACTGGGCTGTGCGAAGGACGAGACCGAGACTGCGACTGCGACTGCGACTTGAACTGGGACTTGGACTGGGTCTGAGATGGGAGCCAAACCAATTGCATGGCCATCGTGTGCAAGAAAATCTAATAGAAAGTTTAGCTAGAACCGCAAAACCGGTAAAATTCCATTGACTGGCAGCTTCGATGGATGGTTGGTTGGTTGGTCGGTCGGTTGGTTGCTTGCCTCGGTTGGTTGCTTAGTTGGTTTGTTGAGGGCTGCCCTCGAGTCCTTGCCCGTGCCTCGCCTCGTTGCCGTTGCTGCTGGCAGACATTTGCAATGGCTGCCAGGCAAAATAGCTAAACATTTTTGCAGGTAACTTTTTAATTAAAGCCGATACCAATGTAGAGACAAGCAACTGCCGGATAGCTAACACAGCCGCCCGATCTCTATCGTCAGCCGGAGCCGGAGCCGTCAACAGTTTTTGCACATTTGAACGCCGGACTCAAGAGTCCGACATTATACGCTTGGCCTCGCATGCCTCGTTTATTATATTGCATTCCCCATGCATGCATTTCAAATATTTGATTAGTTTATTGAAATTCGAAATTCGCATAAATATACTAAATATCTGCATTTATTTCATGCCAATGAATTTTGCTTGCCTTTCTTGTTTTCTGTCTCTTTTATTTGCCAGTCAGCCTGTCAGCAATTATACTCGTTTGGCAAAGCTGAATAGCCAAAAAAAATGCATGTCTCAATTTGAAAGCCATTTATTAAACTTTATTTGCAAATGCACGAGGATGCGCAATTATATGGTAATTGGACAAAGAGCATAAAATGTATCCATTGCTCTTGGCTACAGTGATCGCTCGCAAAGGTGAACGAGCTGAAAGAAGTTTCTCCTAGCTCAAACTGTTAGAGCTACGACGCCGAGCAGTCAACTGAGACTTCCTTTTGGGCTAAAAGTGAGCCCTTAGAAGGGGTTTTGATAAATTCGACCTTCAAGGAGGTCCGCCTGAGCGACGGACGAACAAGCGGCAGGTCGCCGGTTCAAATCATTGCTCACACATAACAAGTCTATTGCCCTAAGCCCTTTGAAGGCAACATAATTGTTAGAATTTATGTACTTAAAGCTTATCCCCTTGATAAACTTTGGAAATAAGGTAAAACTGAAGAAATATACTTAATTTTGTATAAGACTTGCCAAATTGATATAAATTTATTAGCTCAACTTGATGGGGTTCATTGTGAACATGGAATCAAACAAAAAATTGTCTTCCCCCATTGGAACTACTTGAATACCCGCATAGAGAACATCTTAACGAACTTATTTGGAATAGTTAAATCTAGGAAAAGCTCTCAGCACGTGATTTCGCAGTTAGTCATATAACAGAACATAAAAAAGGTCAGAGACGAATACGTTAGTTGTAGAAAAAACTCTTAAATCCATCAAAACGCAACTCTTCAAGCTTAAAGGACAATGTAACCGACTGTAAAAACGAACAGCATTCCCTGCATGTCCTTTTGTGGAAAGGCAAAAAAAATCAATTAAAATTGTAAAGCTCTTTAATTTTAGCATTTTACTGGAAGCCAGTTGACAACATTGAATTATGACTAGTCAGAAGTCCGTCTGCAAAACAATAAAACTAAGCAAACAACTCGACCCTATAAATAGTTGAAAAGCCAGAAAAAAAACCGAGTGAATGCATTTAGCTTAGATGCCCGACTAGGCGATACCCTGTATACATCCCCAAGCAACGAAACGATATCGGGTAAAAGGATAGAAGGGTCGATATGGAGGAGAAATGTCAGATGAGTCCAAAATGAGCCGAGTTTTAAAAGGCATTGAAAGGATCAAGAGTATATATAAAACTATAATATCTACTTTCTTGTCTCATTTTCAATGGACGCAGGGTATTAAAAGTGCGATAAAAAAGCTCTTACGGAGCTTTTCTGTTTACAGACAATGGCAAAAAAAAGATATCAGTTAACTGCAATATTATATGCATATGATCAGCATACACCGATGCACTTACACAAGTGCAGGGTATAAAAAGCAGCTCTTCGTGCGCGTCCATCACCCGCAAAAACTTACCCATGCACAACAACAACAACGAGGACAACAACAAGGACAACAACAGGGAAACTCGTCCAGTGTCCACGTGCCAACGCGCGTGTGAATGTGTTCCCATTCGGAATGGATCCATGTCCGTTTGCTTCCTTCTTTCCTTTACTTGTGCTCCTGCTGCTCTTATTGTTTGTTGCTGTTTTCATTTTTATTGCCCGGCAGCCACAGTCGAAGTGAAACTGAGTAGATGAAGTTGGACGCTGCGTGTTTGCACTGTCCGCAACTAATTGGATTGGCGTCGGCCATTCAAGAACGAACGGACTTTTTAATATTTGCTCACTCGCATGTTTGCACTCGTATATATATGTACATATGTCATGATTAATTGAAATGAGCAAAAAATTAAAAGTCACTGTAATATTGAAAATGGCAGCCATTTGCTCGGTCCGCCATTTTGCCAACACTTGCCAGCTGACGATCGCCCCATGGATATCAGTTTAAGCAGCAGCGATGAGCGCGTGTCGAGCGACCGCTTATCGATACTATCGCAAAGTGTCAAATATCGATATGATACTTACAAAATGGTGCAACTGATGGCGCTTTGAATATGCAAAGCCAGTGTATGCTTTACATTGCTTTTTGCCAACACTTGGCAGTTGACGATCGCCCCATCGATATCAGTTTTATCGATATTATGGCAAAGTGTAAATAAATGTGATATCGATATGATACTTTCAAAATGGTGCAACTGATGGTGCTTGTAATATGCATAACCAATGTATGCATTATATTGCATTTTTTCTGTTTCAATAAATTCAAATACTACAACGCTATTGACATTTTGTGGTTTTATTGGCACATAAATAAATAAACGACTGTCAAACTGCTGAGGTGTGCATTTCGTTGATGTGTCCTAGATGTACATATTTGCACAAGCGAAGGCAGTCGAATGAGCAGCAGTCATCTAAATGACATAAATTAAAACATATGCAACGGTCAAACTGCACGCTTTCGATTAAATTGACAAACGCGTTTAATCCTGTAATTTTGTACGTGATTACAAAGTACTTTGGCTAACGTGCATGCTTAACTTAGTTGGATCGCATGCTATGATTATCCCTATACAGAATAAGTCGGCTTGCCAAACTGTTTAAAATGGGTTTAGATTGTGTTTTCAGTTATGATGCATATTAAAAACTAGTCAACCAGATTTGAATTAAGTTAAAGCCCAATGAGATTTAATGAAACCTAGCTAAGGAAACTAATTATTACACATTCATGAATTCACATCATTAGATAGCATCTCTGCCGCTCCAATGCATTTATTATTATGTGCCAATTGTGCAGGCGCTGAGAGTCCTAATTAGACCATTCACGTGACCGACCGTAACAGTCCTGGCTGTGTTCCCATTACCGTTAACGAGCAACATACGGACTGGCAGCCATCTTGGCCTGGTCCATGTCCACTTGTTGTGCGCAGAGTCTTCAAGTTGTGCTCCACTGCCGTTTTATTATTTTGTTTATTTTCTGTTTTTTTTTTCTGCTTCTTCCCTCCTTTAAACAATCCAAGAGGGGGAAAAAATTAAAGAGAAATTGAAGGCTCGGGGCGATGGGAGTCAGTCGGTCCTTGCTGCAGACATGAAGCTTGTGACTTTGGCAAAAGTATTGGCTACTGCGTTGGGTAACGGCATCTCGTGGCAAGTTTGTTGCGAAATGTGCAACACACAACAACAACAACAAAAGCGAAAGAAAAAAATTGCAAAGCTTTCAAAGTTGCGCAGAGCAAACTCGTTTTGTGGGCGGGCAATGGGGAACACAACGCTAAGCGAAAAGGCAGCCATTGGCTTCATCAAAACATTTCACAACGTCGCTTCGTTTTAATGGCGGCCAAGTCGTCAACATGGTCGCGCCGGCAACGGCAACGGTAACGACAGCCCAAGCGACCGACCTTTTGTTGCTTAATTGGCGCGCTGGCCGGTAGAGCCGTTACACTGCCAGAAACGGTTGCTCTAATGTAGAGATGGGCACGTGTCGAATCGTTTCAGCACGATAACATTCTTGCAAATATCAAGACTATCGATAAATGCATTTTCAATATCAATATTTCATTGAAGAACAGCTAACAGATATCTTGGACTAAATTGGGCAGCTATGTTAAGGAGCAATTTCTTTTATCATGCCAGCTATCTGAGATTAAATTTGCAGGTTTTGCCACAGTTACGGGATATGTATCGTATAATGGACGACCCATTTTAGTTAGGCTCTAAGCATGGCTTTTCAGTCTTCTGAAGCATTAAGACGCATTGCTAATATAATAAGATAAAACCTAAAACTAATCTTGGAATCATTTTAGCGGATGTTATCTTCAAACTTGTCGGTCCTTTTCTATGTACATACATATAAATCCCATATATATCTCCTTTCTTCTTTCATCCTAACTTTTTTTTTATTTCATTATTTTCGCTTCACCGTTTACTATAAATGCCTTAAGATTTCGGAGTTCTACTGTTTAA
The DNA here is from genome assembly GCA_037075305.1 of Drosophila kanekoi. Classification (NCBI taxonomy): domain Eukaryota; kingdom Metazoa; phylum Arthropoda; class Insecta; order Diptera; family Drosophilidae; genus Drosophila; species Drosophila kanekoi. Next base: position 8,875,163 of record JBAMCE010000451.1, on the reverse strand, counting down.
GCTTATTCGGAAACACGCACGATATTCAATTTCTTAACACGATCGGGTCGTCTGTTCCTGTCACCGTTAGTAAACACGACACTCGCTCAGCTCTAAGCGCAATGTGATGAGTTCAGCTTCCCGCGGCCTGCATATGTAATTCAAGAGGCAGCAACAACATTTTGCGCCGTGTGCGCGATTCGTTCACGTCCACACGCCATTTGCATTCCGGCATTGCCATTGTCCTGCGCCAACCGACGGCCTCGTGGCATCCTGGGCGTGGACGTGGCCGTGGGGGCGTATGGGCGTGTGCTGCTGCTGCTGCTGCTGTACGTGTGTGCCATATAACTTTGGCAACGGGCAGTGGCACAGCAGCGAGCAGCGAGAGGCAAATACGTAATCACAACAACAGCAGAAGGCGTCAGGAATGACAGCAACAAAACAATGTGGCAAATGTGCAACGTGAGGCGTTGGCACTTTGCTGCTCCAGCAGTTGCCTTCGCCAGGGACCAAGGGACTAAGACTGAGGCTGAGCGACTGCGTCTCCTACTGCGACTGCGACTGCGACTCGAACGGAGACTGAGCAGCAGCAGCGCGGTCATTGCAGTTATGTCACATGGCTGACTTAATTCATTCATTTAGACGACTCTCGCAATTGTAGGTGTCGCACCCTCTGTCATTTCGACGCAGTGCAGCAGTGGCAACAACAGCCACAAACATGAACGCTGCACTACCCTGTAGTTTGTGGTTTAAATGCAAGAAAATCAAAATGATGAGTTTCGCATTTAATAATCAAGAAAATTCCGACACTAAACCTTCAAAAATGTAAATGTTATCGATAAATTTGATTTGCGATAACGGAAAGAGGCTTGGCCGGGCTTATTTGTAGTTATAACGGAATGCTCTACCCTAAGAACTTGACTTTACGAAAATTTATAACTGTTTTGCAATAATTAAATGCAAATTAGACTTTATATATGTATGTATGTATATATAACAGCATTACCTGTGTGGCCAACATATGCCCTTACACCCGTGGGTACAGGGTACAACAACTTCTGCAACGACTACACAAGCAGCAGTCAGTCAGTCTGTGGAGAGCCATTATGGCACCGACATTGTCAATGACTGGCACTGGCGAATTATTATTGCCTGGTGCAGGCAGTTGGACGCCAACGACGCCCAATGTGCTTGTCATTGTTCCCAGTCCTGCCCGTCATTGTGCACTGTGCATGCAAATGCAAATGTGTGTGTGTGTGTGTGTGTGTGTATGTTGTACATGCATACATATGTATGTGTTGGCATGACATGCATGCTCCATCTTGTTATGACATTTGAACCATTTCGCGCAGGTGGGAATTGGGTTGGGCAGCAACATGACTGCAACCATTTGTCAGTTAGTCAATCAGCAGCTTCGGTGGGCGGGTAACACATACTTATTTTATAGCGTTTTTGCCATACAGATACATATATAATGATTGGTAAGCCGATTAAGTATTTGACGCGGGAAAATGTTTTGTAATACAGTGTTAGATCGTCCGCAGATTACAAGCAGCCGATATTTTAATTCTATGCCCAATTGTTGATAATGCACCAATCGATAAGAGTATCGATAACGGCATACATTTTGTGTGATCTGCATACTCAGCTTAAGATGCACCCGCTCTTTTAGAACGATATTATTTATTTATATATGTACATGTTATCCAAATAATACATGTATAAATAGACTATTAATACTAATTTCCCAACAGATTTACTATTTTAGGCAAATAAAATGCTGCACACCTGCTACATTAAAATGAAATTCAAAGAGCAACGGTCGTATTGTTGCGTGGGCTGGCAGCACTGTAGTGTTGTAAGGCGCATGCGCAACGGCGTTGCCACACATTCATTTCAAATTTGACTTTTGCGCTAACGAACGTCGTGGAGAACGCAAGAACACAAAAAAGGGACGCTACAACGTTTAAAACTAAAGTACTTTATAAATCGAATAAACATAAAACGAGCTTAGTAAAACAGGCACGCAATATGCTTGGCGCTACCATTAACACACAAATGACAACGATGCGCAAAAGCGCCGCAGCCGTCGCGGCCTTGGCAAACAACAAAGGACAACAAGCGGAGAGGCAGCAACAAGTGCCGCAACAGGTTGCCTCCAATTTAACAGAAATTATAACAAAATTGCAATTGGATTTTGCCAACTACAAGTACACTGTCTATCGTTGTGCTAGCAAGTTTGTGGCACTGCAAAAAATCTTTCACAGTAAGCAAAAGGAATATCTGTAAATTTTCCCATTTTTGCTAAGCAGCCTTTTGTGTTACAGCTAGCAAAATACCCTATAAATTGGTGCTGGCCATACTGGAACGGCATGGAATGCCGGTGAGCAGCGGAAATTGTAATCTGAATCTGATGGTGCCGCCCTTTCAGCTCACCTCGCTGCTGCACGACATTTACTTTGCCTGCGAGAAGCTGGGACACTTTAACAAAACACAAAGCTATCAGCTGGAAACGGCAACAGCGCTATTGGCCAATTTCTTTTGGAATGTCTACGATCCGTACGTGTTTCTTCTAATTACATATATATAAACAGTTTCATATAAATAACCTGACATGCTTGCAGGCAACGGCGTCACTCGATCTCGCTGCTGGAGATCAAGGTGACATTTTTGCTGCTCTGCAAGCTATACAGCAGCGAGCATATGGTGGGCGACTTCTACAGCCTGCTGGCCGATGTCAAATCCCAGTGTGTGTCACGTTACGCCTTCGAGCAGCTGCTGCACACGCTCAGCAAGCTGCTGAGCTACCTGGGCGAGTCCAAGGCCTATGGACCGCACAATTTACAGCCCATGATGGAGCAGTCCTTCGCACGTTGTCATCACGGACTCGCTGGCCTCAACGAGCAGCAGTTTCACAATCTGTGGACGCACACGCAGACGCGTTTCCTTATCTATGGCAATCTGTTGGCGCTGATCAAGCGCATCGAGGATACGGAGCATCTGATACATAGCAATCAGTGTGCCGGCTGTCGCATAGAGCACATCATTGGCATCCGGTTCAAGTGTCAGGTGTGCCGCGATTTGTCGCTGTGTTTGCCGTGCTTTGCCGCTGCCGCGCATGTCAGCGGCAAGCATGAGGCATCGCATCGCATGTGCGAAGTGTTTGTTGAGGATCAGCCGCAACCGCAGCGCTGGACAAACTATTTGTCGCGCCTATGCGGCTGGTTTGCCTTTGCTCAGAAAACACAACGTGCCGAGGCGGAGGAGGAGGAACGTCGCGGCTTTTGCAATGCTCAGGAAAGCGGCGCTGGTGTCTGCCAGCCGAACAATGCCACCGAACTGACGCCCATACCAGCCGAGACGCGCAGCATACGAAGCAACTCAACGCTGCGCCTAAAGGCGCCTCCAAATGAGAAACCACAGCAGCAGCCGACGCAACAGCCGCAACAGCAGCCGCCACCACAACAGGAGCTATGTATGTCATTAGAAATGAATACCCAAGTGTAATGTAGCCCATATACCCAATGAGCAAAAAGAGTATGTTTTCTGTTGGACAAAGCTATCTGACGGTATATGGAAATAGGATATACGAAATGATATATTTACGATTTGTCAGTAAAATATACATATACTAATTCGTATATTCCATCCTATTTCATATACCCTACTTCGTTTTCAATACGAAACAGAGTATATGAGCAGTCGGAATAGAATATATATATACTCTACTTGCTTCACTTTTCAATATTATGGATCCAGAATCCACGTCCCTCTATTTGTATCTGAATACGCTGTCCATTTTGAATGTAGTTTCTGCGAACTTCTTATTATAGGGATTGTTATGACAATTTCTGATATATTAATAATTGACCTTTTTTCAGGCTCCCTAACGGGCCTGGCCAGCAATGCATCGGAACGCCTGCAATCCATCATCGACCGTCTGTTGCTGCAAAATGCGTAAGTACCGCATGCTATTCATGTTTATATCTCAATATTCAGACTGATTTTCTCTGCAACAGCAAGCTGGAAACGCAGCTGCAACAGCTGTCCAGCACTTCGAGCGCTCAAATATCCGAGTTTCTAAGCGCCCATCAGAGTTTCCTGCTGCAAATCATTGAGGATATGCGTCAACTATCGGTATGCCCGGCACACTCGCAGCCATATTTATATTGCATTAACAACATTTTTATATATGATGTATTCGCAGCGTGCCTCGTCTGCCGCACCGCTGATCAGCTCCACGTTCTTGAATTCCAGCACGCCGCAACGCCTGCCGCTGCCCGTGGCACCAGCTGTATATGATATGTACGCGCCTGTGGGCGCCAACTTAACACATTCCAGTGCGTGTTAATTAAATTCCTTCATTTGCGAATGTTCTCTAACTTGCTTACTCCCGCGCTCTTGCAGTCAATGGCGCCGAGCTGAATCGCAGCTATTTGGAGGCCAACAAGTCGGATTACTCCCTAAGCGACATTAGCTTGTGGTTCGATCAGCGTCGTTCCAGCTTGCTGCCCACAGCCGGTGCACAGCCGACGGCGCTTTCGCTGGCCATGCCGCTGGGTGCGCTCCTGGAGCAGTCGGTGAATGTGGACATGCGGGACACGGAAATGGTGAACTTTAAGCTGCTGCTAAACAAGGTCAAGGAAATTGTCGAGGACTCGTACAGTGACAATGCGGAGCTATCGGCGGCCACACAGAATCTGGAGAATGTGCTCGACAACATCATCAAGAGCGAGGAGCAGCAGCGACGCAGCAGCTGCAGTGCCAGAAGCTCTCAGCGTGCAATGTCGTAAAAACACGTTTTCTTATATTAACTATGTGGACCAACTTTAACAATTCTTCATTTGACGTGCTTTAAATTAAGCTAAATACTGTACATAAAGTATTGTTTAAGATAAACCAAATGTTTCTTAACAATTTGACACATTGTTCAAGTCGTTCAAGATGCGATTCCTCCAATTCTGCCTTATCCTATATGTCATACATGAAGCATTATATGTATGCCTTGTAAGGATAAGAGCAGAAACATTTATATAAACATACCCGTCCACGCAAAGTGATCTGATCATTTTTTTTTTCTTAACATTAAGCTGTAGTTCGAAGAAAGCATGAAACATTTACTTATTGTACGTGGATGAAATGGCTCAAAAATGTTATGAAAACTAAAGCTAAAAGTTTCATTCCTTGGATTAAATACACTTAATTGAAAAAACTTCCTGTTTGAATAAAATAGTTTTTTAAAGTTAACCGACAAACTGATTGGAGAAGAACTCAAAATCATATCTTAGCTAGCATATGAAGTATGATACCGAAATCTTTTGATCCCAGATATATTTCGCTTGAAGTCTTATTCGTAGACGCTTTATTTTTGTGCGATTTCTCTTTGCGTCGCATTCGTTAACGTTTCACGGGCTACGTGCATATAAAACTAGCTCAAAGTTGTTTAATTGAGTCCAAGGATAAAAACTTGTTCACAGCTCAAATGATGTCACAACGACATAATCTTTGATTATACAGATATGCACGGAATAACCGTCATTATTTATAAGCTAATATAATATAAAACAAGTCCAACTTGATTCAGCGCCGTCTATAAAAGGCAATACGGGGCATGCTGCTAGCTGGTTTCCAGCTGCGTTTGGCTCTTGATGTCAGTTACCAGCAAATCGGTGGCCATTTCTAGCTGATGAACACGGCTCAGGCTGTTGGCCCAGAGCTGTTTCTGTGACGATTGCAACTGAAACAACTCCGACTTGGCCTGCAGTTCGTCGCGCAGGGCCGATTCCAACAGCAGGGCCGCATTTGCGGGCACACTGCACAGATCCTCGTGCAGCTCCAGCAGCGAAACGTTGCAGTGCAGCTGCAGCAGATCCCGCAAGAGTCGGCGCACAAACAGACACAACTGCGTCTGGCTGCCGGCATAGATATGCCAATGCTGGTCAGGATCGTTGCGCAGCAGCAGTACCTGAGATTGACAATGGTAAAATATTCGGTGGACAGTCGAAGAAGAGGAGTCTTTGCGGCCATGGCCGCTGTTGTTGCCAAAAGCAAAGTCCTCTGCCAAGCAAGTGTCCTCCAGCAGCTGCATAGCTGTTAATGTAGAGAATCTCGTTAGGTAAAGAGCTGTTCAAGAGCCGTTACCAAGCCACTTACATTCCCGTCGGGGCGCCCGCTCTTCCGGCACAGTTGTTGCAGCAAAGCCCAGTTTGTTGACCAGCAGTTGCTCGAATTGCATTTGCTGCTCCACGCCCTGAAACTGTAGTCGTAATGCGCAGTGTGACGTCTGCGTCATGATCACGGCGAGAAAATCCTGATGCAGCGTTTTCGCTGCAAAGCTGGGCACATGCAGCTCCTGTTGCTCCAGCAGTGCACAAATATTGATGCTGGCCAGTTGCAGTTGCAGCTGCCGCTTGGACTCGCCATGCAACTCGTACAGTGCCAGCAGCTGTATAGAATCCAGCGACAGCAAATCAACTAGCTGAAGCCGAACCAGCAGCACGGCGCTGCGTTCAGGCGACAGCTGCTGGACGCAGGCGGCGGGTTGCCAGCTGAGACTTTTGCTCTGCTGCTCCTGGCAAGCCCAGAACTGTGCCAGCTCATCGTAATCCTCTGGCGGCTGGCCATCCGCCTGCAAGGGCAGCTCGTACAGGCGATGGACATAGTTCAGCCCGCAGCCTTGGGGCAGGTACAGTAGCGGACGCACAGCATGCAGCGTGGTGGCACGATTGCTGCCCGCCGTATTGGTTAACAGCATGCCCAGCACTAGCGCATCGCCACAAATGCGCGTCCAGATATCGCCGCAACGGCGCAGCAGCTGTTTCTCCTCCAGCAACGGCGAACGCTCGCCGGGCGCGCCAAACGTGTGCAGCTCGCGTGCGCGCTCAAAGTCCATTTGCGTTTGCGCGCGCTGTGTGTGCAGCTCGGCGCGTGCGCAGTGAACGCGCTGCATCAAACGTTTGAATCCGGCTGCGCTGTTGTTGTTGCTGCTGCTGCTAGTAGCAGCTGCCTCGAGTGCATTGTCGGTTTGAAAATTTGTACGCAGCCGCTTGCCATTGCAGAATTGCAGCTCGACGTAGGCCTGATATTTGATGGGTCCCTTCACGAGCCTATATTCCTGCACATTGTCGTGCTGAGCAACCAGCTCGAAGCTGGCGCCATGCTCATTGGGTCGCTGCAGCACGAGCAGCTTTTGCCAGCAGCGCAGGAGCACATAGATATGCTCACCTAGCCAAACGAACTTGCCAATGCTTAGCGGCAGCTCCTCGACGGCGTGCAGCATGCTGTAGCTGGTCGCATCGCCGCTGGTGTCAGCGACATCGTCCCTTATAAGAAAACTGCTGACGGGTCCACTGTACGCCTTTAACTCCGTGGCCAGCTGCTTCAAGCATGTGGCCCTGAGATCGATGTGATGCAGCAGCTCCTTTTTTCGGAACTCATAGAACTTTAAATTACGACCAAGCACCAGGCTGGATTTCGTTTTTTTAACATGCAGCTGACTGCAGTAAGCAACTGTGCCGCGTTGCGTCAGAAATTCGGGCACGTCCTCCTCGACGAGCGTCAACATAATAAATGTAAACAAAAAACAAAACAAAACAAAAACAAAAGACCGCTAAAGGCGGCGTGCTAGAGATGAGCAATAATATTGTGACTGCCACATGTCAAGAAATTCACAGAGTTGCATTGTCAGTTAGATAGTTATCGAGCTGCACTGCCAGAATTCAAATGTAACGGCCATGTGATAGTTGTTTAACACTATTTTTTATTAAATTGTAAATTGCACAAAGCGCAAGTATTTTGACAAAAAAAATGGCTTACAACTAATAATACACGATATTCACATTAAATAGGAACAAAGAAGTCTTTAAAAAAAAAGGATTAAAAAAATAGTTTTCGGAACTTTATCCACATCACAAGGCGGGACACTTTGAGCGCCCCCTCAAAAACTCTTCGCAATCTCTTGAAAGGGGATTTCAAATTAACATTTGTTCACGGGAGGCCATCAACAGGGGCTTCTGCTGTACGCCAGAGGACAGGACGAGCGAACGTCGCATCCGATTGCGTTGCATGCTGCTATTGCGCTCCCGCACAGATTGGCGCAGCTGCTGACGACGTGCGGCCCCAACGCCGGCGGTATCCTTTTCGGCGGCATTCATTGCCGCCAGCAAATCGAAGGCAGCTCGTTTTTGCTCCTTGGTCCACATATTGGTCAGCTGTTGCGGCGGCTGCGGCTGCTGTGTGGCTGGCAGCTTGGCAGCCAATGGCGGACGTCGCGGCTGATGCTGCTGATCCGTTGCTGCCGGCGCAGGCGCTGCAGGCTTCGCGGGAGCTGCTGGCTTCGCTGGCGCTTTACCCGCGCGACTCAGTCCAAACAGAGACAATATGGACTTGCGACGTGTACTGGAAGCCTGACTCTCGGCGGATTCGTTGCTGGACACGCTCGTTTGCATAGGTAGCGGCGCAGCTGGTGCCGCACCCGTTGCTGGCTCCAGTGAATATTTGGTGCATTTCGGCGGCGACTGAAAAGTGACACGGCGCAGCGTATTGCTGCTGTTGCTCTGCAGCTGCTTGGGCGCTGTCAGCATGGCCAGATTCATTTTGGCCACCGTCGGCGAAGTCTCATTCAGCTCGATGCTGCAGTAGGTGTCATCGTGGCGCGTGGACAGCGGCTTGCGCGGCGGCACTGGGGGCACCTGCTGCCGGCACTGGCACTGACACTTGTTCTGTGCCTGTGCCAGTGCCTGTGCCTGAGCTTGGGCCAGCTGCTCAGCCTGCTCCAGCTTGAGCCGCAACTCGCGTTCCATTGTTTTGACCCGCTCCTCGGCCGCTTGCAGCTCGCTGGCTCGCTGATCCAGCAGGGATTCGTGTGCGCGTATCGCATGCAAACGCTGCTGCAGTGCGTCATTAAAAATGTTCTGTGTGACGCGTTGCGGACTCAGCTGCATCGCAGCCGCGGGCTGCTCCCGGCGTATGCTCTCGTAGAGCGACGGATCCGATTTCTGCAGCTGTTTGCTGCCAAAGATGCGCCGCTTAGCCGAGTAGAAGAGCTCGCTGCGCAGATCGGGCGTAAAGACGCCAGTGACGCTCAGGCGCCGCTGGCCATAGCCCTCATTGAAGCTATACTGCTCCGTGAACAACGTGCTGGACAACTCTGGCGATTCGGGAAACAGCTTGCCCATGCTGGGCAGCTGAAAATCATCCCCAGCATCGACGAGACGTGGAAACTCAGGAACCAACTGGTTGATATTGCGCACCAGCAGCGGATGACGTGTGATCACCTCAATGCCCGGACGCTGCTCATGATCAACGGCCAACATGAAGCCAATGATGGACTGCAGATCGCTGCTGTAGATTGCCGGAATGCAGCTGAACTGACCGTGGGCAATGTTCGCCGAGAGCTGCTCAAAGGCGCGTCCCCGAAATGGCGGACGCAATGCGCACAGCTCGTAGATGAGACAACCGACCGCCCAGACGTCACTCTTGCGATCGTACTGCCTGCCTTTAACCAGCTCCGGGCTCATGTAGTGCGGTGTGCCCACAAAGCTGGCGGCAAAACTCTGATCCCGGCGCAAAACGCGAGCCAGACCAAAATCGCCCAGCTTAACATTGCCGCTGGCATCCAGAAATATGTTCGCCGGCTTTATGTCGCGATGGAGTATGGTGCCGCTCGGTATCTTATTGTGGCACACCTGGAGCGCACGGCACAGCTGGAAGAGCACGCGCCAAATGTACGGCTCCTCGAAGCGTTGCCGTTGCGTCCGTGCGCGCTGTATTAGCTGGGCAAGGTCGCCGCCATCGCAGCACTCCATCACGATGTATATTGATTTTGCCTCCCGGTTTACCAGATGATGATAGTACTGTACTATGTTGGGATGCTGCAGTTGCCGCAGCACGCTTATCTCCGATATGAGGGATTCGCATTTCTCATCGTCCAGCTCGTCGTAGTTCATGCCCTTCCAGGCGTATAGTACGCCGGTGGTTTTATCCTTTACCTTGTAACAGGTGCCAAAGGCGCCGTTGCCCATCACGGCCAGCACCTCGTAATCCTGCAGCGTTTTGTTGGCAAACTCTGATGTGCTCTTATGGGCTGAGGACTCCACGGCACTGCCCCCGCCGCCTAGCTGCTCGTTGCTGCTCATGCTGAGGCTGTGATTCCAATGAAGGAGCAGTAACTGTTATTTACATAAACTCTTTCCACTTTTCAATTTAATTTATTTTCGCCCGCTCCCGTTCTGTTTGCATTGAATGCCGAAAACTAACTGAGCGCTGCTCCTGCAAACGAGTTTCGGCAAATTCATGTATGCTGACACACACACACAATCATGCGCATGCGCACCCACACACACAATTTTACCTGCGAAACCCAAGAACAACAGCAGCGCACACAAAACAAGTGTTGTATACTGCATACACATTAGAGATGAGCCGCATGCGCGGACCTGTGACTGTGACTGGCACAAGAGCGAATGAAAGCTGTCAACAAACCAAACCGAAAAAGGTACATTGAAATGCGTTTTCTCATGCCACAGACAATTAGTAGAGCGGTAGCATTATACCCTCCTTTTACCACGAGCGAAACAAAAGAAACGACCAGTCGGTAACACCAAGGAGAGCGAGAGAAAAAATGTGTCGATGCAGTCGCGCATAGATATGTAAGTCACAGTAACAGTCACAGTTATGGGAATACCTTTAAAAATCACAGCATAGCTCAACACTAAATGCATAACTTCTTTACGTTCCTAGAAGGCTGTCGCTGTTGCACTCACAGAGCGAGAGAGAGAGAGAGAGGGGGTGAGGGAGCGACGCCGACGCACTTTGCAAATCTTGCACGCTGCGCGGTCGCGCCGTTGCCTTGGGCCTGTGTACAAAATAAAAACCGTTGGGTGTGCATTGAGGACAGTGTCTAAGGACAAACGTCCTTTGGCACAGCACGCCCGCAATTTGAACAATTCTCTATGCTCGTTGCCCACACAGTGACCATAAAAATAAATTACTTTTGTTGCGTTGGCATTTCAATTTGTGCGTCTGTTGTTTCACTTGGTGTCTGCGTTTGCGCCGCTCAAGCGGATTATGTTACACACACAGGCATACAAAAATCATATTTCAGTTTTTAGATCCTCTTTGAGCTTAGTTATTATGAATTTCAATACGCTATTTTTCATTCAGCAAAACACGAGCCGCTTTAAATCCTAACGGATTTTGTGCATAAAAACACTTTTGTTAATGCTATCTCGCTCGCACGCAACGTGCAATTATGCTGCTAGCTGAGATTTTCGTGTATGTGCAATCGTTGTGTATATATGTGCGTGTGCGTGTGTGTGCGTGTCCAGCACCAGGTAGAGCACGCCAAAAACGAGTTATCTTGGGCTTATCGTTAGCCCGTGTGTTGATGGTTTTATGGTTTTTCATGTGTAAAACAAACAATGGCCAAAAGAAACTGGCAGCAACGTAATCCTTCATAAATAAATCAGGATTCGGCTGTCCTACGATCCGTGGTTTGTGTTTATTGTCCACCAATGTTTGTACGGGCCAGTGTTGGCAACTCGAATTATTTACCTCAAATTTGGCCTTTTTCAAGTATTTTCTGTCTGTTTATTTTTTTAGTCTTACCAAAAGGGAAAAGAGGTTGGTTAAGTGAACGATTCCAGCAAGCAGGCCATAAAAAGAAAAATGTTCAATACTCATCCTTATTATGTTTAAATACAGAGGTTACGAAGTGTCTCCGTACAATTTAGCCCATGTTAGGCTACATTATGACATAATAAAAAAAAACTAAACAAGATATTGAATACAGCATAAATAAATCAATGTTCCAAAACAGTATTAAAAACTGGTTTGTTCATTAGAAAATGTAGCTGTTTACATCGTTGTTTTCTCGCTAAATCTAGCCATTCCAAAACGAAACTTGACAACACTGGTGCCGGCGACCGCAAGATGTTAGGTCAGCGAGATTGGTTTGCAATGCTAGCGTTTATGGACCTGCACTTTGCGACACAGGTACAACACGCACAATTCCGCTTAATAAGCCATAGATCACATTTGCCAGCATTTCACATAGCCATGTTACAATTTATTTTAACGACAGTGAGGGAGAAAAAAAAAATTGTTGTGATAGTACGCAACCTTAAGGCCTAATCACCAGGACGGCGGCTGGTCTTCGCTGCCAGCGGGGCGCGCGTAGAGTGCGCTTTTGTCGCGGAACATGGTCATGCGTTCCGTTTCCTTTTTGTCCAGAAAATGGCCAATCGCAAAGCCAAGCATCGGCAACGCCGCCCATAAGGCACGCTTATCCAGACCAAGCACCATTTTGTGTTGTTATTTGATTTAGCTTTGACTCTTCAGCGCCGCGCTCTGTGCTGCTAGCAGTTGTTGGCGTTTCCACGCGCGTGTATGGGACCAGTCTGCGTAGATGGAGCCGACTGCAACAGTTGGAAAGAATATCACTGCACCGTACTTTCGCGCCAGCTGCAAGATGACGCTACTGCCCATATGTATGTGTCTTGGTCAATGCGAATGAACTGTAAACAAACAACAAGTAATGAGTGCAACATGAACGTGTTAAAGGGCTGTTATTGTTCTTTTTTTGTTTTCTTGGGTTACGTAATGGAAGTGTAAGAAACGACAGTACTAATGACATATTAGTGTGTGCAGTGCCAACAATTGCTTACTCTGTACGCACACGAGCACAGGACGTATTCGTTTCAAACAGCTTAACTGAATAATATAAGAAATTTGCCAAATTCTTTGTTGTTATTAACTTACGCTTATGCAAAAGCCTGGTCGATTAGAGATGTGAGATGAAGACTTCTTTGGCGATATATCGAGACAACAAACAGTATGTTAAGAACAAACTAATATCGGAAGATTGATAAATTAAATACGCGTCATAAATAATTTATTTATTATCTGTCACAGCACAACCATTACATATTCCTTTACCTTAGTTAAATATAAAGTACAAATTTTAATAGTGATATTTTATACTTTAAAGTTGCTCGCCAGAATACCAATAATACCAAAATAAGTATTTTTTTTAATGGTTTTACCATGGCTATCGATACTTTTATTGATGTCACATGCCGGTCCGATAACGATGACATTTGTGATACAAATTTGCCGGCGCGACAACTGGGCCGGCATTTTGGTTAAAGATTCCAATTGTCATATTGAGTAATTTGATTTAGTGAAGTGTGCGACTGTTTGTGCAACCAAGAAACTCGCAAATCTGGATGCATGCAATGAGATGATTGCTGTCGCAGAGCCGCCACTGGAATTCATTCCTCGCGGTCGTCAGGCGGCTGAGGAGCATCCTGGGCCCACAGAACCGCCGTTGCCCAAATATTTGCCCGCCGAGCATTTGCTACTGCAGCGTCTACAAAATGTTAATATCTCGGCCGCCACCGAGGAGCCACAAGAATTCTGGTGCATACGCGAAATTTATGATGACTACGAGGCCAGCTATGAGCGCGCCCAGCGTCGCCAGCAGCTGATCGAGCAGACCAAAAAGTGCGGACCGAATGCCGCCGCTGCCACGCAGCTGACATCGTTGCCACAACAGTTGCTGGAACCGATCAAGCAGCGTCGCGAGGAGCCCATGTGCGACTACATTGTGAACAACGAGGAGGAGCTGTATGTGAACAAGCACACGGTCATCTGGACACAGGGACTCAACGATGACGATGATGGAGTGCAACGGCGCATGTGCTTCACCTGCGACACGCCGGTGAAGTTCGCCTGCTTCCTGAATCGTCGCTTTGTGCGCGGTCGCTTGGCGCAATTGCGCGCCGCTGTCCAACCGGAGGATGACAGCTTGACGGCCATTTGTGTGGTGGATCAGGATGCACTACGGGTCTATTGTGACGATGGTGATGACTTCTTGGCCAATCTTGATTTTCCCGTCTCGCATCTGTGGCAAACAGAGCACGGCTTGCTGCTGGAGAAGGACTCCAGCAATGCGCTCGTCTCGCATCTGTCCATACCAATGCCGCGTCTGTTCTCCATGTCACATCCCCTGCACGAAGCCTGTCCGGTTGTGCTTAAAACATCCACCAGTTCCACTGGATACATGACCGAACCTGAATACAGTGTGGTCTTCACAGCCGAGGATTCGGACCTGGTGCTGCTCTACGATGCCAAGTTCTTCAAGCATTTTGCTGCCCGTCTGCGCAAAGTGACGCCTGAGGAGGTGAACTATGTGAGCCAACAGCAGCAACAGGAGCTGCTCAACCAGACGCTGCAGGGACATCGCGGCACACCGGGTACCAGCAGTGTCCATAGCTTCAGCTCCACCAAGATGACAGGCGGTGGGTAAACCTTTAAATATACACTAACAAAAGGGGTATGGGTTATATCAGGGTATTTAAGCTTTGACTTCCTAATCTCATGATTCAAGCACTTGCATCTTGTTTTGTTTTGCAGCTACGCCCAAGCTGAGCACCGCATCCTTTCTGGGACGCAACACTCCGGCTACGCCGGCCAACAATTTCTCCAAATATGGCCTCAGTCAGTCGCAGTCCTTTAGCGGCGTCCTGGGTCAATCCAAGTGAGTAGCTACCGCCAAGCCGTATTATTTGTGAAGTACATCGACTTATCTTTTGGCCTCACTCGCATGCAGCCGCGCCTCACTGGGCACACCGCTTAGTCAGCTGCAGAATAGCATTAGCCAGCAGTCGGTGTCCGTCAAGGATATGCGCAAGATGACGCACGTGAAGCCGGCCAAGCCCATTGAGCCGGAGATGTGCTTGGAGCACATCTGGACAGAGAATACATACGGCACGTAAGTTTGACCCAAAAGCCAACATAAACTGTTCCCAGCTCGGATTTGAATGCGTTTCGCTTTTGCAGCCAACGCGAATTCTGTGAGATGGCAACTCGTGCCTTCATCCACACGGATCTGGTGGGTCAGACGTATTTGTGCTATTTGCTGCCACGTTCCTGCCGCCTGCAGCTGGTGCTAATCCATGGCTACGACACCAGCGAGCTGCAGCTGTCTACGATGGCCTCCACGCTGCCCGCCAAGGATGCGGTGGGTCTGCAGCGTTTGCATATGATTGCCGTGCTCGATCCGGGCGGCAATCTTATACTATACACGGGCACTGTGCTCATTTCCAAGGTGCACATAACGCCGCAGCTGACAACGACGGCGCCCAGAGTGCACAGTGCCACGCCCACGCCAGGAAGTGCACCCGCTGCGTCTGCACAACCGCATACGCCCCTGCAGGCCATGCTGCCAGCTGCACAGCTGAAACCGGCCAGCAGCTCGTTTGTGGAGGTGCGTCGCAGCAGCCTGTTGCCCACCAAAGCGGCAGCCGATCTGAACGCCTTTGATGAGGAACTGGAGCTCCATATGCTGTCGCCCATACAGCCGCAAGCCATGTCCTATACGCAACGCCAGGCGCATAACATATGCAAAGGGCTGCGCGATCCGGCCGGCAATCGATTGACTTTGGTCTATGCCACCGGGCGCATGTTGCGCATTGCCCTGCCGCTGCTCAACGATACGCGCCTCATAACACGCTGTGTGGCCGCCCTGCGGCAGGTGCTCAATCCGACACAGTTTCTGCACTTCATCATACGCTGGTACAGTGCACGCAATCCGCCCGGTTCGCGGGACTACAGCATCGAGCAGGAGTGGCAACTGTTTCGCAGCACACTGCTCGGCCTAATGGGCTGCATGGGCACGGCGACAGCCAACGAGAATGCCGAGGTGGATGAGTCCTATGCACGGTGTGCCACGCCGCCAATGCAAACGCCATACATGGGCTGTGGCGCGGCACAGGATGAGCCGCAGAAGCGACGCAAATACAACGATTGCGAATCCTATACCGACGATGATTGGGAATTTATGCTGTTGCAAACGGCGCTCTCCGCCTGCCCAACAGACCCGCCGCATGCGTACAGCGTGGACGTGACGGCACCCTTGTTTCGCATGCTGCCCGCCATATTCTATGGGCTACACATGCTCTACGAGGATCTCAAAATGGATGCGGTCTTTCAGAGTTCGCTCCTCTATCTGGCCTCGGTAAGTGTGCATTATAATTAAAACTGAAATATTATTATTATTATTGTTTTACTTGCAGTTTCTGCACCAACTGGCAATTGACATGCAGCTGGACAGCTATATATTTCACTATCATCTGGACTTTCCGGAGCTGACGCACAAGACGACCAAACTGACAATGCTGGGCAACGAGCATGGCGCCCTGATGCTCTACCAGGAGCTGTTGCGCATGCCGGCGCCCAGTGTCCATCTGCAGCTGGAGCACGTGCTGCTGGGTCGGGAAGAGGTGCCGCCGCTCAGCTATTTGGAGTGCATCAATGAGCGTAGCCGGAATATGGTGCAGCTGGTCTCGCTGGTGATGCATGGCCACACCAAGCTCAAGCACTGGTGGCAGCTGCTCGAGATTTTCGGTGCCGTACAATCGAACTTTAAGAAGCGGCCCAAGCGCAGCATCTCGTTGGATGTGCCGCGGTGCCATCAGGTGCTGGAGCTGTTGCTATGCATGCAGCTGACACGTCGCGATATTGAACGTTTGCCGGCTGCAGTGCATCTCGTGGTTGCCGAGTGCCTGGAACAGGCGCGTTTAATGCCGCCCATGGGCAGCAGCATGGCCACCTATGAGCTGATACTACGACCCGAGCTGGCGGCGCATGCGCAGCTGCCATTTCTCGAAACGACTTTCGGTCAGCCGCATTGTGGGCGCGTCTACAAGGAGGATTCACTGTCGCCACGTATCGCGCCGAGCAGCGGTGAGTGGCCGATGGCCGAGCCGGAGGCCGAGCAATTGCGACACGATGGCATGGACAATATGGACACGAAACTGTTGCGCCTGCGCTTTCCAGACGACATGCGTGTCGAGGAGGTGCGTCGTCTGCTCAACAGCGCCGATCCGGTGCCAATCGAGGTGCAACAGTCGCCCGGCACCAGCGATCACGAGTTCATCGAGGAGCAAGAGAAACAGCTATTTGCGCTCTGTGCCCGAACCATGACCCTGCCGCTGGGCCGGGGCATGTTTACGCTGCGCACCCTGCTGCCCCGGCCGAGCGATAATATGCCCATGCCCAAGCTGTGCCTGGTAGGTCGCGAACCGGTCAAGGGCACCACCATTGAGATGCAACAGATTGAGTTCCCTGCCAACATGCATATGTGGCCATCGTTTCATAACGGCGTCGCGACTGGCCTGAAAATCTCACCGCAAGCACTGGAAATTGATTCCACATGGATTGTCTACAACAAGCCAAAGACACAGGCGAACAATGCACTGGAGCATGCCGGATTCCTGATGGCTCTCGGCCTCAATGGCCATCTCAAGTCGCTGTCCTTTATGAGCGTCTACAAGTATTTGGTCAAGTGCGATGAGATGACCAGCGTCGGCCTGCTGTTGGGCATCTCGGCGGCGCATCGCGGCAGCATGGACACCAAGACCACAAAATTGCTAAGCGTCCATCTGGAGGCCCTGCTGCCGGCGACTGCCATGGAGCTGGACATACCGCAGAGCACACAGGTGGCCGCTTTAATGGGCATCGGTTTGCTCTATCAGGGCTCGGCTAAGCGGCACATTGCCGAGGTGCTGCTACAGGAGATTGGCCGGCCGCCCGGTCCCGAAATGGAGAATAGCATTGAGCGTGAATCGTATGCAATGACTGCCGGTCTGGCACTCGGCCTGGTCACCCTGGGCCAGGGTGAATCTCCGGCTGGGCTGCGCGATCTTCAGCTGCCCGATACGCTGCATTATTATATGGTTGGCGGCATCAAGCGGCCCATTGGCGGCTCACAGAAGGAGAAGTATCGCCTGGCCTCGTTTCAGGTGCGCGAGGGCGATAGCGTCAACATTGATGTGACCGCACCGGGCGCCACATTGGCGCTGGGTCTCATGTTCTTCGACTCGGGCAATACGGCAATTGCCGAGTGGATGCAGCCACCGGATTCACGCTATCTGCTGGACATGGTGCGTCCAGATTTTCTTCTCTTGCGCACCATTGCACGCGGCCTGATCCTGTGGCAGCAGGTGCAGCCGGACAATGACTGGTTCCAGGCGCAATTTCCTCAAACCCTGCGCACGCACCTTCGTCTGCCCACGCGCGAAGATGAGCCGCCCGAGGACAGCGATGTCGACTATGAGGCCATCACGTAAGTTGCCCAGGCCCAGCCGAGATTCTATATGTGAATTTATATGCCAACTATTTGTAGACAAGCGTATTGCAACATTTTGGCTGGCGCCGCCTTCTGCATTGGCCTGAAGTATGCTGGCACCGAGAATCCGGTCGCATTTACCACACTGCGCACTGTTATTAAGGAATTCCTGGGCTTTCCGGGCACATCCATGGGCGAGTGTGCCGGCCGCACGACCATCGAGAGCTGTTTGATGGTCCTGCTTATATCCATTTCGCTGGTTTTTGCCGGTTCCGGCAATTGCGAAATCCTGCGCATCATACGCTATCTAAGATCACGCGTTGGACCACAATATCCGCACATTACATACGGCTCTCACATGGCCATACACATGTCGCTGGGTCTGCTCTTTCTGGGCGCCGGTCGTTTTACCATTGCCAAGACACCAGAGTCCATAGCGGCGCTCGTCTGTGCCTTCTTTCCCAAGTTTCCCATACACAGCAACGACAATCGGTGAGTATGCGACTAGATTTGCAAGGATGTGGCTAATGCAGCGCTTCCTTAGCTATCATTTGCAGGCGCTGCGTCATCTCTATGTGCTGGCCGTGGAGCCTCGCCTCTTTTTGCCGCGCGATATCGACACCCATCAGCTGTGCCTGTGCAACATTTCGGTGCTGGAGGTGGGCTCCACGGAGCTGCGCCGCCTGCCAATTGCGCCGTGCATTCTGCCCGAGCTGAGCACACTGCAGCAGGTGATTGTGGATGATGAGAACTATTGGCCCGTGTGCTTTGAGCGTTCACGCAACTGGCATCAACTGGAGAAGGCATTGGAGCTAAGTGCGCCTATTGACATTAAGAAGCGCACCGGTCGTCTGTCCCATCTGGAGGATCCGGATCGCTTGAAGAGCATGCTAGCCCAAACCTTGACCATGGAGCAGAGCATATGCTGGCAAGTGGATGTCAATGATCTTCAGCAGTTCGCTAGCGAGCGTCTGGTCAAGCCATTTCTCAGCCGCTTTCTGAACACCAAGGGCACCGAGCTGAGCTATGCGGAGCTGAGTAAGCGCCATCAATTGATGTTGCTCTTCTACAATGCCGTGGTCAAGGATCGCATGCATCTGCTGCCCGTTTATCTAACGCTCTACGATGTAAGTGTACTCCTTTTTTTTGTATTTTTCGTATTTGCTAATCACCTTGCCGTTCGATTTGCTTGCAGCATGTCACGAAACAGGTAGCCAACAACACAGATATATGGCAGGTGAAACTTATCGAAGCCTATTTGGGCAAAAGTCCCAGCGAGCATACGCTCATCTCCGTGGAGCTCATACAGATGATGCAGGAGATTGCCAAGATGCAGCTGGAGCAATGGGCCCGTGAGCTATGTTTTCCATTGCGTGAATTTCTAACACAAAAGCGTCTGGAGCCGAGCTACATAACCAGCATCTGTGCACAGGATCTGCAGCGTGTCTTCTGTGTCGTTAATTATTTCGATCTGATGCCAAACATGTTGAGCAGTGTCGACCTGAGCAGCGGCCCCATCAACTACCTGCGCATCATAGTTGAGTTCAACAAGCTGCATTTGGGTCCGCAAACTATATTTGGTGTGCTCAAAATATTCCAAGCTTTGTCCACTGAAAGTGTGGAGGAAGAGCAGCACGAGGTTATCTTTTAAAGAATCAAATCTGCGCGCCTTCATTTTTTGTTTGTTATCGCACACAAGCTTTAGCAATTTGTTATCGAATTCGCAAAGCCACAACAAGTTATCGAATATGTCCTTAAAGTCGACCTCAACTAACGCCCGTGTTTTGCAGCACTTGATGTATTTATTGCGCCTTGCAACACTAAGATTTACCATTTAAATTGTTTCCAATAAGAAATATATTATAAAAAAAAATATATGTAGTTAATATTTACATACACTTATTTGTACATACAAAAAAAAATATTACTGAATGGGACCCATTCTTATATACCCTGAACCCGTTGAATATAGTTTTGTGGCTTCGTAGGGTCTCGTGGGTCCCGCGCAGTAGGAGTTTGTTTCCGATCATCGATAGTTTATACAGTTGCCAATCGATTAAAAATCGATAGCGAAGTCCTGTTTTTGAACAAATCCCTTAGTTTTTAAGAGCTAGAACCGTTAAATTCGCCATTTGGCTTGTGTTATGGGATGTACCGGTCAGGTATATATTTGATTTTTTGGAAAACTCCCAAATCCCTGTGGCTTAATAGGTTGTGCTCCATAAAATTTCATCAAGTTCAGGTGGACTTGATTCGTTAAAGTAACCAATAAAATGGGTAAAAAAAAGTATATTGTTTAGCAAAAACTTGAGCTTGTTTCAGGGAGATTTGGGTTCAGGGTATTTTCTGCTTCAGATTCTGGGAGATTTGGGTTCAGGGTATCTTCTGTATGTGATTCTGGGAGATTTGGGTTCAGGGTATCTTCTGCTTCTGTTTCTGGGCAATTTGGGCTCAGGGTATCTTCCAGTCGGACACTCCCGATCAGAGCACTCTTACTTGCTTTCAGATAATGCGCTGATGCTCGCAGGCGTTGGGCTCGACAGCTTTGCGCCGACAACAGCGCTGATATAAATAAATGCCCAGCAGGGGCAGCGGCGTCATAATGGCCACGGACACCGGCACCACGGTGGTCAGGTCCGCCTGCGGCTGTGGCAGGGTGGTGCGCAGGAAGAATATGGCAATGCCCGTATTCTGTATGCCCGTCTCGATGGCAATGGTTAGGGCATCGACGGCGTTCTGATGCAACAGCTTGGACGCCAGCCAGGCGACCGCATAGCCCAGTCCAGGCAGCCCCAGTCCGGCGACGGCAATCTGTTAATGGGCGGCAAGTTAGAAGATGGAGTGGCATATAGATATATATATGTGGAGCAACTCACCTGCCACGAGAACAACTGGAATAGATAAAAGTTGGTGACGATCGCAAAGATGACAATGAAGAGTATAAGGCACGCGGAGATCGGCTTCAGGAGGCGCACCAACACCTGCGCCAAGCGTGGCAGCCAACGTTGTATGGCCAAACCGATGAGCAGGGGCACAATCAGGCTGGCACAGTAGCTGGCAACCTTGTCGTACGGCACCTGAATGCCCGCTCGCTCGAAGATCAGCTGACCCAGCGTAAATATCCACAACGGCAGGGTGGCAAATGCGGCCACATTGCTAACCGTTGTCATCAACACGGACAGATTAATGTTGCCGCCTAGCACCGCGGACCAGGTGTTGGAGGCGCCGCCGCTAGGCGCAATGCCCGTAAAGAACAGGCCCAGCTGCATGGCCGGCGAACTGGGAAAGATGAAGACACCCAGCGCATAGCTGAGCAGCGGCATGCCCAGCACCTGGGTGACAAACCCAATGCAAGGTCCAACCGGACGCGTCACAATGCCCTGCAGTACTTCCACATTAAGCGCAGCGCCAAAGTTAATGTACAGCAGCGACATGAGCAAAATGATGGAGCCCACGAAGACGTGATCGATGACGCGTTCCGGTCGCACCACCTTCACCAGCAACGAGCTGGCATTGCTGCCGGCATTCTGTGGCGGCGAGCTGCTATTGCTGGCCGCATCGAACAGTCGCACCGTGATCTTGGCCTCGCCCAGAAAGTGAGCATCCACGCGAATGCGTCCTTGCCAGCCATTGTGCGACACCAGCTCCATGGGTATGGTGGCATTCTCGGGCGCCACACTGGCCAGCTGTTCGGCAGCACTTTGCAGACGGAAACTGTAGCGGCCAGTCTGCTGCAGTTCGTCAGCTATGTCGGACAGTGTTAGCTGCACCTCGCCGCTGCGTTCCATTTCCAGCTGCAGCAGCTCCGGCTCGAAGCGGGCCTGCCAACTGGCGCTGGGCACTGTCTGTTGACACAGCATCAGTGCCACAGCTAGAAGCCAGTACGTCATATTCATTGCGATCCACTAATGATATCCAGCCCAAAAATCTTTCAATATTTCTAATTGCGCAACTAGCTAGCTAACAGATTAATAACAAACTTACAGCAAAGGCAAAACGTTTCTAAGTGCAGCAGCCTACTCTGTTAATGTGGTTGTTGTTGGGTGCGTGCCAAATAGAGCGGAGCCACAAACAGACATACAGAGACACCGACTCACAGCAACAACAACACACAAAGCATGCACACATAGAGAGAAACGAGTTACATTCGTACAGGTTGTCAATTAACATAGTTGCATGTGTGCATGCGTGTGTGTTTGCATGTAACCGTGTGTACATGTGTTAATTGTGATCTTAACAGCTGTTTTGCGCAGTTGCTTTCTTCACACTATTAACATTATCTGTTAGGCTTTGAGGAGGTTTCATGTTAAAGCCAGTATTGTAAAAATCCAAAATTTGGCTTAACTCTCATTGTAATTAATGCTTGTTTTAATATGTTTCTCTTTTAAAGCTCTTGTTGCAGCTAATATATTTATAATATTCAAAATATACTACGTCATAACATGAAAATTTGATTTGCCAGTCTATTGTCGGTTCTCAAAACCTAACCTCAAAATCGAAAATATGCTTTTCTTTATTTTGTTTTAATTTAAAAAAAAACACCATGTTGGTATGCAATCTGCGATTCTCTAGGGAAATTTTCATAAACTTAGTAGGCTTGAATATACAAATACAACTTTCCGATAATACTATATATTGGGGGCCCATTCTACACATAGGACTCAGACGGAACAAGTCTTGCTTCTGTACTCTAAATTGATATTATAACCAATATCCAGAAAGGATCTACATTTATGGGAATAACACTTTCAGTAAATAGAAAGTTTGCCAATCTTATTCGCAGTAGGAAATGAACGAATCACCTGAAGGTTTTGAGAGTTGTGAAAAAGTCTTATCCTAAAGGAGTTTTGTATGAAGGTAAGTCCCCAATGCTAACCCCAACAGGCAGATCCACGTGCAGATCCCATACTTTCCGCTTTAATTTAGTACAAATCCTACATTGAATATCATCTTAAGATACTATTGAATTGACTCTAAGTTGATTCCTGCATTCTAACCTAAAAATGGGAGACAAGCATTGAATGTGAATGTGAGTAAATTTCAAGTTTTGATTTTATTGAAGCTTACGATAAATTGCAAAAGTACGTTCTTATATATATATATAGTTACGTATATAAAAACGTGATCGCACAAAGATTTTTGGGGGCTTGTAGTTATGTAATGTGTGGAATCTTTAGTATCTGTAGTGATCGGGCTTGAAGGGTCCCGTTTGCGGCACGCCCAGGTATTCGGCCTGTTTTTCGGACAGCTTGGTGAGCTTGACGCCCAGTTTATCTAGATGCAGACTGGCCACCTCCTCGTCGAGCAGCTTGGGCAGCACGTGCACACCGACAGCATACTGGGACGATTTGGTCCACAGCTCAATCTGGGCCAGCACCTGGTTAGTAAACGAATTGGACATGACAAAGCTGGGATGGCCATGGGCACAGCCCAAATTGACCAGACGACCCTCGGCGAGCAGTATAATGTGCTTTCCATTCGGCATCGTATAGCGATCCACCTGCGGCTTAACATTCACCTTCTCCTTGGCATTGTTGTTCAGCCAGTCGACATCGATCTCGCAATCGAAGTGGCCAATGTTGCACACGATGGCATCATCGGGCATGTTGAGCAGATGCGTTGAGGTGATTATGTCACGGCAGCCGGTGGTGGTCACATAGATGGAGGCCTCCTTGCTGGCCTCCTCCATGGTAGTCACCTCATAGCCCTCCATAGCCGCCTGCAGCGCATTAATCGGATCGATTTCGGTGATGATAACGCGACCGCCAAAGCCCTTCAAGGCCTGGGCACAGCCCTTGCCCACATCACCATAGCCGGCCACACAGCAGACCTTGCCGGCGATCATAACATCTGTGGCACGCTTGATGCCATCAATCAGCGACTCCCGGCAGCCATACAAATTATCGAATTTGCTCTAAATGAGGATAGTCGAGATGTAAGACCGATCAATCGAGCGAATGCTTGTTGGCGGCGACTCACCTTGGTCACGGAATCGTTGACATTGATGGCCGGCACGCCCAGGCGACCATCCTTGAACATCTTGTACAGATTGTGGACACCGGTCGTTGTCTCCTCGCTGAGACCCTTAATGCCCTTCAAATAATCGGGGAAACGTTCGTGCACCAAATTGGTCAGATCACCGCCATCGTCCAGGATCATATTGAGCGGCTGGCCATCGGGAAAGACCAGTGTCTGTTCAATGCACCACATGTACTCCTCATCGGTTTCGCCCTTCCAGGCATAGACGGGCACACCGGTGGCCGCAATGGCTGCCGCAGCATGATCCTGTGTGCTGAATATGTTGCAGCTAGACCACTGGACCTGGGTGGGCACAAAATCAGGACAGAACAATTAGAATAATTGAGAGGCTATTTTCCCACAGGTGCCATGTTGAGTTTAGGCAGGCTTCCCTAAGCCTACGACCTAGAAGGTTACAAAGCCCGCGACAAAAGCCAGTTCCTTGAATAGCTTCCAGTAGAAAGGATCCGATCACTAGGATTTGTCTGTTGATGCTGATCAAGAATATATAAATATACTCACTTAATGGCATCGGATATGCCTCTCTTCCGATTTTGTGATGAAATTCATTTACATGTGGAAAAGATTAGGAAGTAAACAATGGGTTCTTGTGATGGCCCCACTGACCCCCAGAGATTAAATTTCTGTTTGTTATCGGTGCGCCTTGAACTCACGCGCGACCCCCAAGCGTGAAAAATAGAATTTTCGGCGCGTTTTTGTTTTTTTCGATTGTTTTTTTGTTTTGTTCTTTGTAAGCACAAAAGATAAGGATTATCGGCGCACATGGTGACAGCTGTGAACGGGAATTGCTTACCTCGGCGCCAAGCTCGACCAGCGTTTCGATGAGCACCGCCGTCTGGACGGTCATGTGCAGGCAGCCGGTGATGCGGGCGCCCTTCAGGATCTTCGATGGGCCGTACTTCTTGCGGCACGCCATCAGGCCGGGCATCTCGTTCTCCGCAATGATGATCGCCTTGCGTCCCCATTCGGCGAGACTGATATCGGCTGTCACCGGGAGAGATAAGATACGGTTGACAAAAAATATATAAACAACGGGCCCGGGCCCGGGCACGGGCACGGGCACGGGCACGGCAACAATGTGCTTTAACCTATGGAAACATGTGCGCCGCATGCATATGTGTGTGTGCGTACCAGCCTTTTGCCGGCATTACTAGGCAGATATTTAGTGCACAGATGATGCGCAGATTTTGATTTTATTTTTAACTCACCAACTTTGTACGTAGGCTTGGACATCTTGCTAGGATTCAGAATAATGCAGAGAGACACACACGACCGAATTGACGACGCGCGCAACGTTAAGTGGCGAAAATAGAATTCTTAAGATCGTATGAAATAAATCGACTTATCGATTTGAGCACCGCATCGATATATTCATGAGCTGCTCAATTTACGATATTGCATGCTTCCATGAGTATCGATTGTGGTCTAAGCGAAATACCAAGTATCGTTCTAACTAAATGGTATATTGTGCAATATCTATCGGCGCATTGCTAACAAAGCGATTGTAAAATAAAGCAATGTGCACGTTTTTTAATACGCATAATAAAACCTTATTAAATATTCGAAACGTTGAATCGGAGCGCGCTCTTAACGATAGTTTGCTAGGTTTACAGCACTGCTGTTTGTAAGCGCAAATTGTCACACGCAGAGATATCGGCGCCATTTTATTTCTCGTTACTCGCTACTCGCTTAAAGATTATCCGCTACTCGTTGCACCTGGCACACACGCGTTTTCCAAATCGTGCTTTTTTTCGCCCTCAGTTTATTTTTTAGTGTGCGAATTAAACATTTACTTGGTTTAACAACAAATTCACAAAATGTATGTGCTAAACAACTGGCAAATGAGTGAATGCTAGTGCTTTGTGCGCTAACAAATTGAATTGAATACGTGCGTAGTGTTTTTTTTTTTGACCGAATGCAAAGTACGACGGCGACGCACAGTTCGACCGCAACGCGACGTTGATGTCAGTTTGTGTGTGTGCGTGTGTGTGTGTGCAATAAAAAAAAAAACTACGAATTGCGAAAGAGCAAAAAGGCAAGAGACAAAAAATAATTCTACGTTCAGCAATCAAACAGGCAGCTCGCGGGGAGAAGTGCAAAAACTGTAAAACGGACAAAAGCGGCGCGCGCGGCGTGCAATGCGCTAAAAAAAAAGCAATAACAGCCATTCAGTGCAGGGGAGGGGTAAGTGTGTGCAAGCGGCTGCGTGGCTCTAATAGCGACTCATTTATATACATATGTACGCACATATATATATACATATATATTGTAAGCGTTAAATGAGTTGACTAAATAATTTATAAAGTGTAGAACAAAAAAAAAATCGCAACTCGTTATAAATAGTTTAAGCAACAAAATACTCGTCCGCTGTGCAAGGCCAACCATTTTTAGTGTTAAATAAAATCAGCGAAAAAGTCTGCGATCGTGGCGCCAAAGTGCAAACTGGTGTTGGTCCAGAAACACAGTAGAAACAGCTAAATTTTAGAGCAAGCAGCGGCATCGGCATAGAGAGCGCCGCGTGTGTTGGAATCTCGTCGTGACACACACACACATACATAGGCACGCATTTGACACACACACACAGACTCACGCGTGGAATTGCAACAGTGTGGCCGTTTTCATTTTCATTTCTTCTTTTTTTTTTTTTTGTTATAGTTTGGCTTGCATGCGTGTGTGCATGTGTCCTGCACACAGTGTTGCATTTTGTGCGTGTACGGGGGGCCGGCTAAAATCCAATGATGTCCGCATTTGAGGATGGCCCACTGCAACAACAACAACTACTACAACAGGAACAGCAGCAACAACAACAAACACAAACTCCGCAGCCGCGCACGCCACTGAGAATCGCAAATGAGGCCGCCAACAACACCAGCAGCAGCAGCAGCAGCAGTACTAGCAGCAGCAGTAAAAACAACAATAATGTAAGTACAGCTGCAGATGTTATTGCATTGCCATGGCTAATCTGTACTCCTGCCCACTCTTTAGTCCATTATGGGCAAAGTAAAGTTGCGGGTATCCAGCATACTTCCGGATTCACTAAGCAAATGGTTTTCACCAACTGCTGAACCAAATGCTGCCGCCGCAGTCGCTGGGGAACAGTCGTCATCGTCGTCGTCGCCGCAGCTGCCGCTGTCGCAGCATAATGGCAGCGCGTTGACAACTCAAATCAAACAAAAACACAGCCGTCGTCGCATACAACTCGACGCAGATGATGCGCCCGATATTGCCGTCGATGACGGCACCAATGCTCAGGATCTCAACGAAGAGGAGGTTCAGCTGGCCGATAACATAGCCGAACACGATCTGGCCGGCGAGGATGAGCAGACGCGCCGCAGCGAATATAATGTTAGTTTATTGCGCAAACGTCAACTGGTCGTCAGCGAAGACGACGACGATGATGATGATGAGGACGCCGAAGAGGAGGACGACGACGAAGCCGACGATGGTCCACAGCAAATCAACTATCGATCGCAACAGCCAAATCGCAGTGTTAACTTCCGCAGCAGTATGGCACAGCCGCTGCAAAAGCGCAAGCGCGTGGAGGTAGGCCCAGCACCAGATCTCATATGGTCACACTTATTTTCATATTTATCGATAACGACAGGCTATTCGAATCAAAAGCTGTCAAATGCATGTTTTGACATGCAAGGATTATAAGAAAAAGAAACACTCAGACAATTGCATAACCTTGCCAATTACCAATAGCATTGCTATAGATCTCATATTGAGAATGGAGTTATCTAGAAAAGCTTCAATTTTATTTGGTTTTTTTTTATTGTAATTCACCCTTTATATGTTATCGACAAGTTGTGAAATTGTTGAAATGTTTTAGATGACTGGAACTAATTAATTGAAAATTGTATCTCCTACAGCCAATGGAAAGCACGTTTAGTCCTCAATTTAATGCACAGCGTAGACGCCCGCAGCTGCACGCCTCAACGCCAGCTGCCAGCGATGCACTGCGCAGCCAAGCGCCACCGAATCGTTTCTCAACGCACTTGAACCTCTACGGACATCAGCGTCAGCGCGAGCCCGCCTACAATTTCATGTCCGCCGGCAACAACAGCAGCAGCGAGGCAGCTGTTGCCACCAGCGGGGATTTGCCAATGAGGTAAGCGTTTGTGTTGTATTTAGCCCAAGTGTTGGGGCAGTTGAAGCAGTTTCTAATTACCATTTAATTTCATTTCATGTCATTTCTGATCTCCTGAGCAGCTCGCGACGCTCATTGAATATTGCGCCAATGACTGAACGCCGCGAAATGGCGCTGCCCAGCTATAAGCGGCAATCGCTGCTGGGCCATCGCGGCCTGATGCCCAACTGGCGCAGCTATCAAACCATTAGCGAGGTGCCCAATGAGGAGCAGCAGCAGCAGCAACAACAGCAGCAAACAATGCGCCAGGAGACAAACAACAACAACAATATAATACAGAATAAGCGCAGCGGCGGCACAGATTCCCAATCGGAGTGCGAGAGCAATGAGAGCCATGCGGCTGGCGGTTCAGGCTTTGGTTTTGGACGCATGCACAACTTCAACAACAACAATAACATCAATAGCAATAGCAACCAATTGTTTTATGGCAATTTGCAAAGCAGGAAATCGGTGTTCAATACAAAAGCAAATGCAACATCGCTGCTGCAACACCACAATTCGACAATGTCGCTAAACTCGCTGAGTCATCGCCGCCGCTTCAACGCCTCCATATATGGCAGCACTTCGGCGTTGAGCGATAGTCGTCTGTTGAGCAGCAGCATGTCGGGCAATTCACCATTTTATCAGGGACCCACCGCCTTTGGCGGCAGTTCGGCCAACAATCGTTATTTTAGTCAAGGCAATTTGCCGATCAATTCGGGCGGCAGCTCGCCAGCGCCATCGAATAGCGATAGCGTTTGCAGCAACAGTAATCCTGTTCGCCCCAATATCTGTCACAGCGGCTACGGCATGAAGCCCATCGAGATGCGACCACGTGGGAATCTGTGTGCCGGCGGCGCTGGTGATGGTAGCACCAATGTGCCTGGCTTATCGCTGACAGCGCAACGTATACTCAATCTATTGGAGAATCATACGACGCCGCTTATGGATGCCAAGAAAATGGGTAGCACATTGCGTGAACATCAATTGCAGCGCAGCTCAAGACACCTGACAGCCGGCTCCAAGCCCTATTCCTATCCCAATCATACTTTGGCATTTGGCTATAACACCGCTGCCGGCGGCAGCAGCAACAGCAACAATAGCATTAACAATCGAAATAGTGATCCAGATAATAGCTCCAAATTGCTGGTGCCCACCATGCTGCAGTTGCTCGAACGTCGACGTTTGCATCGTGTGGCGCCCAGCACACGTGCCCTAGTTGACGCCAAGCAATTGGAGGAGCAACAGATGTTGAATCAACAGACCAACATAAACCAACAGGCCAATTTGGCAGCTAACTCCAAGACCACGGTCACGGCCACGAACACGGGCAGCCAGAGTCATACGAATAAGATGCGTTCACGTTTATCCCATCAGTTGCGCAAGGATGCGCGCATTGTGGAGGAGCAGCAGCTGCCTCCAGCGCCTCTCGATTTGCCCAATATACGTTTTCCGGTGATGGCCAGCGAGCCGACATTTGATTTGGTTATTGCCCCTCCGCCGCCGATGTCAACTGCAGCAACACCTGTCCAGCAGCTGCCCAAGCTGAACAACAACAACAGCAACAACAGCAGCAGCAGCAGCATTCGCCTTCGCGGCCATTCAAGCACACGTTATCAGTTTGCCACACCGCAGCAACTAAATTGCTCCGATCCTGCCGGGACATCTGAGGCGCCACAGAAACGAATGAAGCATAATTTCATATTTGATCCGCCCGTTCCATTGGATGACCCGACCACCAAGTGTTTGCCCAACTCGTTGCAGTTCAATGGTGCCACATGCAACAGAAACTTGAAGAGGACCGGCAGCGTGATTGATGTACTGCAGCCGGCCAAGCGCACAGAAGCTCCAGCAGCAGCAGCTCCTTTAACAACGGTTGGATTTGGTGATCAGTTTAAGAAATCCGCCAGTGAATGGGAGTGCGAGGCGTGCTTGTTGCGCAACAAGCAGGAGGTGAACAAATGCGTCGCCTGCGAGACGCCCAAGCCAAAACCTAAAGGTGCTAATGCTGCAGCCTTTAACTATCCAACTGAGGATGAGACGGCGCGCCTCAAAACCGCAAGAATTGGCACACAGGTGTGCATGTCCAGCATTGCCCAAAATAGCGCCAGCAACAGCAGCAGCTTTGGCAGCAACAGCAACAGTTTTCCTAGCGGCTTCGGTGATGCCTTCAAGCCCCCGGCAAATATGTGGGAATGCGGCTGTTGTATGATCATGAACCCGGCCAGCCTTAATGAATGCCTTGCCTGCCAGTCTCCTAATCCTAAGAGCAGCCACAGCAACAGCAATAGCAGTACCAACAACAACAACAACACCACCAATAACAACAGCAGCAGTAGCAGCAACAGTTTTAAATTTGGCTTTGAACCTGCCGCCGCCGGCGCAGCTGTTGTGCAGCCTAAGGCGGACGCCGGCTTCCAGCAGCTGATTGCGGCACAAAAGTCGAGCAGCTGGAATTGTGAGGCATGCATGGCACAGAATGATATCAGCCGCAACAAATGCATATGCTGTGAGCAACTGAAGCCCGGCGCCACCGCCGAGGAGGCTACAACCGCTGCGGCTGTGCCGAAATTTATGTTTGGTTTTCCACCAAAGGCCGCTACAACAGCAGAAACAGCAACAACAACAGTGGCAACAGGAGCTGTTGCTCCAGTCACGCAGTTCAAATTTGGGTTCGCGCCCGCTGCAGCATTAGGCAAGGATGTGGCCGATAGCAACAAAACTCTTACAACAACAACAGCAACGACATTCAGTAATTTAACAACAACAACAACAGCAACGACAAATCTCTTCAAAATTGGCACGGGAACAGCTGCCAAAACGGTGGACTTCAAATTTGGCGACAAAGCAGCACAGCAGCAACAGTTGTCGTTGGCAGCGGACAAATCTCCGCCGGCTAGCAGCAGCAGCAAGGCGCCGGCAACATCAAGCAGCGGCCAGGGCTTGTTTGCAACAACAGTGACACCAGCAGCAACAACATTTGCATTTGGCGGCAACACAACAGCAGCAACGACAACAGCAACATCAGCAGCAGCTGCACCAGGTGAGGCAGCAAAGCCCGTGTTTAGCTTTGGCAGCTTTGCGCCCAACACAGCTGTGTCCAGCAGCACCAGCAGCACCAACACCACCAGCAGCAGCAGCGGCAGCAGCAGCATCAGCTTCAAGCCAACAGCAAATTTATTCAATTTCGGCGGTGGCAGCAGCAACAACGTTAGCAGCAGCAGCAGCAGCACGCTGCCAGCAGCAACGGGGACAAAAACAACAGCGTCGTTTCAATATAGCCCACAGACTGCAGCTGCAGCAGCAACAACAGTTGCGCCAGCAACTAGCTTTACGCCAGCTGCCACAGCAACAACGTTTGTCTTTGGCAGCCAATCAGCTGTGTCAACTGCAGCAGCAGCAGCTAAAACTGCCGTCAGCAGCAGCAGCAACAGCAACAATTTCTTCTTTGGCGCGCCAGCAACATCAACAACAGCAGCTAGCACCAATGCCGGCATCTTCGGCTCCTCCATCACAACACCCAAAAGCAGCATCAGCAGCAGCAACAGCTTCCAAGTGCCGGCCAGCAGCAACAAAGCGCTGTTCACTTTTGGCACCAGCAGCAACATTAATGCTAACAGCAGCAGCAGCTTTGCCAGCCCATCGTTTGGCTTTGGAGCCAAGCCCACACCATCGCCAACTCCAGTTGGCGATCAAGCGTCCGGCCCCGCAACGAGCAGCAGCAGCAGCAGCAATATTGGCAGCAACACAACAACAACAACGCTGACCAGCTTTGGCTGGCCAACAGCAGCAGTAACAGCAGCAACATCAAAAGCAGCAACTTCATTTGGAACAACAGCAGCAGCAGCAGCAACTTCATTTGGAACAGCAGCAGCATCAGCTACTCCTTTTGCCAATAATCCTGCAACAAGCGTTGCAACATCCACAACTTTGCCCATTTTTGGCAGCAGCCGCGGCTGCAACCTGTTCGGCAGCAACAACACAACAAAAACAACAAATGCAATGCAGCCGCTGGCGGTCAGCTCGCCATTTGGCTTGGCGACACCACCAACAACAACAGCAGCAGGAGCAGCAGCCACCGCACAGCCCAATACCGGCGGCAATGGCACAATCTCTGCGGTCTTTGGCAATGTGAATAGTCCGTTTGGCACAAATGCAGCGCCCGGTGCCGGCGGCGTCGCCTCGCCGCTGACAAACATATTCAACAGCAGCAGCAACAATAACAACAACAACAAGGGAACACCAACACCAACAGCAACAGCTGCAGCAGGAGCAACAACTGTTGCAGCAGCAACACCTAAACCGGCATTTAATTTTGTCAGCGCCAACGCACCAATAGCTGCGGTAAGTGTTGTATAACAACGCACTTTGAATAGTTGCCATATTAACAACATGCGATCTCTCCACACAGCCCGCCGCCGGCGGTGTCTTCAACTTTGGCGCAACGCCCGCGAATACCGCTGCCAGTGGCAGCAGCAGCAACAACAGCGCGTTGCCAAAACCAGCCTTCAATTTCACGGCAACTGCGCCACAGACGACGGCATTTAATTTCTCGACAAACTCAACAACAGCTGCCGGCAATGCGGGCAACAGCGATGTAAGTTTAACACCAAGCATAGCAACTTTTGCAGCCAGGCAACACATGTAGTTTATTAACTGGTTTCAAGGAAAAACAATTATTGCAATTATTGTTGTTGCTGTTAGCGGCTGTATTTATTTTTTTTCTATTACTGTGCATGCATTTTCGGCAGTGTTGTGTATTGTCGTTAACTGTGTGTGTGATTGTGTTTGTTATCGTTTATCGATGACACATGCATACATTATTAGCAAACACAAACAAAAAAGATATTATTTTCGTTTTGTACTTATACTTTTTCTTGTCTTTATTTTTTATTTCTCTTCTTCCATTGATCTGTACTGTTGGAAAAAAAAAAACAAAAAATATATATATATATATTTATATATATATCTATATTCAATTGTAATACACCCAACCCGCTACATCAAAACAAAAAAAAATTTTATAATATATAAAACAAAAACTATCCCTTTGGGCACGGGCACGACTTTGCGATAACTACCTCCTCTACTCTTACTACTCATATATTACCTCTACCGATAATTAAAACAACTGCTGTGCTGCCAAATACTGCCAAACACTACTTATACTACTACTATCGACTACCAACACTACCAAAATGTACTACCACCCACCACCTACCAACTACCACCTACCACGTACCTACTACTATTTGAAAATGGTGTGGCCAATGAAGTTATTTCCAAGAACGGAACGACTTTTCCAATTTGGGGCCACTGCGCCGTCAACTGATGCTGGTGGCACATCATCATCCATGATGCCAACAGCAGCAAATCAATTGTTCAATTTTACCGCCTCAGCGCAGCAAATGCAGGTAAACTTTAAATGGACAGTACTTGGATTTAGATATGTATATGTGTATATCTATATTTTATATTTTATATGTATTTATATTTGTTAATAATAGTAGTAGATAGTTTGGCACTTGCGTATCGTTCATTTCCTATATTACATGACATGACATTCACATTATCAAGCATGCTTTAATGCCCGCTGTGCTTGTCAAACTGCACATTAGTTAAATATATTTCCAATTGTATTGCCCAGTTTTGCATGCTCAGCCGCGAAATGTTTGACAAGCACTGACAATAAAGCTCAAATCAAATAACAAGAAACAAAACAACATCCACTCCACCCACCTTCTCCCGACGAACCCCCCTCAACCCCCCGCGCACACATTACATGATCACATTTAAAATTATTCCATTTCAAGCTTTATTTACTTTAGCCCAATCATAGCACATAATTTTTACATAATTTTACATACACATGCATACCGAAATACACAAAAAGAAAATTGCCAAAAAAGAAAAAAAAAGTGTTGGAAAAGCAACAAAAGCTGTGCAAAATGTTGAAGGCTGGCAAATTTTCTTAACATTTTCATTTGCGTCCACAAAATTAGCGAACACAAAAGAAAACATTCGAATTGTTCAAATTACAACACTTTTAAAAACAAAAACCAAAAAATATCTTTTCCAGTCAACGCCAAACGCCGCTCCGTTCCAATTTAATGCCGGTGCGCCTGCGCCAGCCAATATATTCGCGTAAGTAGAGTGACAGAGACGGCAATATAGTCGTGCGCGCTTGCTACAGATCAGAGTGAGCAGAGAATGTGTGCAAGGAGGAAAGAGAGTGTTTTTGTTTAATTTGGCCTAATGTTAAATTAAAAACAGGCACACACCCCCCCACACACACACACACACACACACAAACACACAAACTTACTCACACAAATAATAACAAAATGCATCATTAACCGTTACAAGTTTTGCATTGCATACGTTTTATTTATAAGGCACTTTTATGTTGAAACATATTCTCGTTGAATGCACATTCTACATTTGTACATGTCATTGTGCCATAGTATGTGTTTCTCATCTTAAATACCTCTGTGTGCGTGTGTGTGTTTTATATGTGTGTTTATTATCTTAGTGTGTGTGCGTGTGCGTGTGAGTAGCATAAGCTCTCGTTTACTCGATTGGCTGTGCTATGAATGTACTCTCTTTCTCTCTCTCTCTCTCACACACACTTACTCACTTGGTGTTTTCAGGCGCGCTTGCTCGCTGCACCAGAAACACCCTGTACTTAATCGCTAATCATCCTCCTCCTCCCAAAACATTCACAGTTTCAATCCACCAAACGCTGGCAGCGCAATGCAGAATCCACGCCGCAAGATACGCGGACCGACGCGTCGCCTGCCGCCGCGGTAGAAATGGAAAGTGGCGCCGTCGCTGACGCCGCCGCCGCCGCCAACGCCAACAATGACAGAACCGGACAACAATGGACAACACTGGGACACGGACTGGGACGTGGCTGCGAATTGGGGGCGGCGGAGCAGCAGCTGAGGCACAACGACAGCCACACAACAACGACAATTCGTGACAGCGGGCAGCAGCAGCAGCTGCAGCAACAGCAACAGATTCAGGAGGAAGGAGAAAATGAAACACACAGGACGGCGACGAGGACAAGGACGACACTGAGCTGCCCCTCCGAACAGCAAACACCAACGGCGACGGCTATGTTACAGCGCCGCAGCAGCCGGCTGCACGAACGCCATCAGCAAATACAAAATGAACTGCAACAATTGCAGCAGCAGCAGCAGCAGCAGCGACGGCGACGGCAGCAGCAACAGAAGCAACAAAAACAACGACTCAACAAATATCGCTTTGTGCGCAGTCCGATAGCCGCAGCAGCAGCTTCAGCAGCAGGAACAACAACAGCGGCAGCATTGGCGGCCAGGGTTGCCAGGCAGTACAAATTTAGCTTGCTGAGCAAAAGGCAAACGCGCAAAAGTAGCGCCAATTCCAGCGCCAGCAACAACAGCAACGAACTGGAAGGCGGCAGCGCCGCCAGCATCGGCAGCAGCCATAGCGACACAGTCACCGCCGCCGCCACACACATGCTGCGCAGTCGCTATAAGCTGGTGCGACGGCGCAGCGCTGCCGACTGAAAGGCCAAGCGGCGTACAAAAGCACACGAAGAAGGAACAACAACACAACGAGAGTTAACTGAACGGGCTGGCAGGACGCCAGCGCGTGACGGAACAGACTGGAACAGTGCAACACTACAACAATACCAACAACACCAACAACAAGAACTACTAAACGGATTGACGGAAAACAACTTTTTGGAAATCATCATTATATAAAATATATACATATATAAGTTTTGTTTTCATATATGCGCGCACTGGAAAACCGCAAGAACTGGAGTAAACAGAATAAGAAGCAGACGCTGCGCAGACGCCGACGCAGACGCAGAAGCTAATTGTCTGCAGCAGCAGCAGCAGCGGCAGCAAAAAATCTGATGCGCGCAAGTCTTATAAATTTTAGTTATCTAGTTTCATTTATTATTTTTTTTTTCCCTTAAATTAACTTAAATTAATTTTTGTTGATTTGTCAAATTTTAGGACCCAAATTATACATATATATTATATATAATAAAGAACTATATAAAGCCAGTCGGGGAAACATTTATACGTACACGCTATGGAGAGATTGTACACGCAGCAGCCGTAATTTTAAACATCAACCGCAACAATAACGGAAAAGCAAAACAACAACAACAGCAACAACAACAGAAAATAACAGAAACAAACATTTGTAAATTTGAACTGTATTTTTTTTTTATATGATGAACCTTAGCGCTTTTTTTTAAATATAAACACAAAAATATTATACATACATATTTATAAAAATGTAAACGATAATTATGTAATAATTATGTTGTCAAATTATAAAGAACATGTTAAAGAGACGAAGAAGCAAAAGAAAAATAGCGCAAAAAAAGTATATACATATACATACATATTAAATGGAATCATTTGTTTAGACAATTTTTAAGTGCAACTCGCCCGACGACTATTTGGTTGGCGCTGCGTAACGGTTAACTAGAGAAGAGAGCAACTATTTAAAAACAAAAACAAAAGGAAGAGAAACTCATTACGTATATATATATTTATATGTATGTCATTGTTTATGTTATTCAGTTAAGATTCGATTCGTACTTCCGTTTCCGTCTCTCAAAAAGCAGGTATCGCGATCCTAGCAGAAGTAACAGTAAAGAAAAAACAACAACCCAAACAAGATCGGCGCATATATAGCCAAGAAACGACGCAGAAACAACTACAATTATATTATGTGCGTGTTTTTTTATAAACAAATAACATAAGATGATAAAGAAAAACTGGAACCCGAAGTCTTAGTGTTAAGCGACTCGAAAAGAAAGTAAATAAACAGTTGACAAATTGAAATCATAATGTAAATAAGTAAATATAATGGTATGATAATTAAAAACGTGACAAAAATATAAAGTCGACTCTTTGAATTTTGTAACCAACTGTAAAACCAAAGGCGCGCACGTTTAATTCAAATTCCAACGGACTGTTGGCAATTAACAGTGTTGGCTAAAATACCCGGGCACCATTTTAAAAATGCAGAGTGTTGCCAATCGTCAGAAACTAATGATGCTCATCGTTATAAAGTATTCAAAATGTTTATAGAGAAACACACATTCTAACGGGCGATTATTCAACAAAACGGTTAAGTACTCACAGGCTGTTGGCAGTTGAACTTTGACAGACAGTGCTGCCAATGCACATATAGCTAGAGATGTGTAAATGGTTTCGATTGACATCGACTCCTCATATACTCAACCTTCGCACAAACACAATAGTTATAACATTTTACAGTAATAAAACGATTGCAAGCTTAGGCTGGTAACAAAATTGTTGTGACCGCATGTATTGCAAAAGTACATTGAGTACATTGCCTCAGTATTGTCGTTTCATTATTTTGTGCTTATCGAAGTACGGTCACTCTTAATTGTAGAATATCATTGGGCTAAAATTTAACACCCAATCCTAATATTCGAATCTAGAGATTTGTTTTTCAAAACAGAGGTCTCTGAACGATGACTGCCAGCTGAACGTTATTAGGCTCGTCGATCTGAGGAGCCGAAATTGAGAATTTATAACTGGTTTTGGTAAAGCTTTTTAGATAGATTTCTAGATACGTTATAGGCGACGCGTTGTATTGATATCTCATTGAAGTGATGTGCAAGCCGTCTCTTACGTAAAATATAAAGTTAATGTTATATTAGTCTTCTTCAGTCATCTCTTTGCTTTTTCAAACTTTGTACTTAAATTTCCTTTTATTTTTTGTTTACTTTCCCGAAATTTTTGAAAGTGCATAGGTAACAGTGTTAAAAAATTCACAAAAGCATTACTCATCGATATATTCAACTTTAAATATTATATCAAATTATCGAATATTCGCGACTTTAATATCGATAGATATCGCTGCGATATCAACATCCCCAGTTAACAGAAAAGCGCACGACAAACATAAATTCGTGGAAATTACGCACGGGTGTTTTTTCGTAGCTCAATAGTACTATTTGTTTATTTTTTTCGGTTCTAACTTAAATGAAGCACACATGCATATGCAAATGATTTAGTGTAATTTGTGTATAAATTAAAGGCAATTGCAAATGTTAGATTTTAAGATGGATATCAAATGCACTCAGCGCAGCAGCAGAAGCAGCGGCAATAGCAACAACCACAACAACAAAAAGGCTGACTGACTACACCCAAAAACGCAACAAGAAAAAGGCAGCATATAAAGGAAACAGTTGGAGGCGAGGAATAACAAAACGACAGGAAAAATGAAGTAAAAGCGACAGCAGCGAACGAAACGGCACTTCAGTTGCAGTTGTAGTGGAGTACACACGCACGGTCACACACACACACACACACACTCACCAGCAGGCATACACACGTTCATACATACATATACAAACAAAAGCAGCACACAAAGAGACATTTGCATGCATGTGTGTGGGTGTAGTAGCAGCCGCAGCAGCAGCAGCCCAGCTCCAGCGTACAAACTTCGGGTTCATTCGGCAGTCGTCGTTCGTCGTTGCTCGCTCGCTCGCTCGTTTGTTAGTTCGTTCGTTTTGTTCGCACGCTCGGTTTATCGTGTTGGAGTAACAGCATTCGCCTACGCAGCAGCAGCAGCCGCCGCAGCAGCAGCAACGACAGGCAAAGGAAGCGGTTTAAGAATGCATGGGCATGCACAAAGTACGAAGCACGAAACACGACAAATGCGAGAAACACAAGAGAAATGCAAATTTAACAGAAATTGAAATAAGTGCAACGGGTTTCCAATTCCACAGCGCATTGTAATTCAAAACGCAGTCGCAAATTTATGCCAAACTGATCAAAAGCGGGTGCGCGCGCGATAGAAAGAGGGAACGCAAGAGTTTTCGTGCAGAGTGAGAGACATAGGCCCTGAAGAGATACGAGAGAGCAACACAGAGAGAGAGATAGAGAGAGATCAAGCGCCGTTAAATCGGATCACGTCCACTATAGCCACGGCCGCAGTTCCTTTGTTATTGGATTTGTTATATACCCAATTGCTGCTCCTGCCTCCTGCTTGGGACGTCGACGTCGTAATATGGATTGTGGTGCTCTTGCCGCGCAGCAGCAGCAACTATTACAACAACATCAGCAGCAACAGCTACAACAGCAGCAACAACAACAACATCTGCAGCAGCACCCACGACAACAAAATACGCTAAATTGCCTGGAAGCAACAGCAACAACAAATGTAAGTTTACACACGCACACGTACATTTATACATATGTATATATGCATATGTGTGTTCGCTTTACATGTATTTCTCTTTTACTTCCACTTCACATTCGCCCCCACACACAAACCGATGCGCTGCGTTATGCTGCCTGCGTCGCAGCTGCCGTCAACGTCGCAGTCAGCTGCATTAGCTCTTCTTACAGTTTATTGGTTTTCTTATTAGATATTTTTCATATGAGTAACTTTGGCTGCGACGCTAGCAGCGCAGTCGCTGCTGCAGCAATTGTCTTTGGCTGCGTGTGGGCTGACAGGGGGCGTGGCTGCTAGCCATGTGCATAAATAATTTAAGATTTTCATTGAATGTGTTTGTATGTGTGTCTGTGTGTGTGTGGAGGGGTGGGCAGCTTGTACTCTTTTGAAGGCAGGTACAAAGTGCATGCAGCATTATTTTCTGTCTTGGCCAAGTTCGCGAAACACAAAAAAAAAATGAGGAAAAAAAAAACAAGGCAACTGGAAAAACGAATGACTCAAAGACTATTTAACCAACTGATGATTAATCTCTGCATAGCTACAGCTGCTGCTGCTGCGGCCAAAGAAAAAAGGCAATGAAAAACGCGTAAGAGCGTACTGGTGGCTAGAAGTCGACTGCTAAATACCCTGTAGTAAGTGGCACACTCGCAAATGAAAGTCAAATCGTTTTTAGACTTAACTGGAATTAACGGAAATTTCAAATTATAATCATGTTAAACAGTTTTAAGTAAAATTCGATTTAAACGAATTTTCCAACTAGAAAATAGTTAAATTATTTGTGCATGTTCTGTGGGCAAGAATCTTATGAAAGTAGAAAGCATATGGGTAAATCCCATTTATACTGTTTAACAACTTAACTGGAAATTATGTAGGGTGTCTAAAATTCATCAATTCCTTACTACTCCCCATACATAGTAAACTATATCCCCCTTGGTGCATATGATAAATGTAGGATATATAACTCACAACAGAGTCGAGAAGTACCGACGCTTTATTTGCCGGTTTGTACATGGTACGAACTTTTGCCCATTACTTTCACCGTGCATAAATTCTAAAGCAATCAAGTTCAAAATAAAAACAACAATGAACGAGAGAAGTTCAAAATAAAATTGTTTGTACAAAGGCCATAACAAAAAGAGAAAGAAAGAAAGAAATAAAGAGAGAAAAGAACATACAAAGCCAAAAGCCGTTGGCGTTGACGTATGTTCGGCATGAGCGCTGCACAACAACAACAACAACAACAGAAAGAAGAAGCAGAAGGAGCCGCAGATCAACAACGCACTCTGTTGCTTTTGCGTTCTTTGTTTTTGCCGCAGCGGTTAAATCTTTCTTTTGCCTTTCACCCCCCGCTGCCGCTAGCCACCTTTTTTCTGGCAAGTTTTGTTTTGCAGAGCTACGTGACTGCAATAAAATTTAACTGCAATTACGTGTCGCATGCTTTGTGTGCCGAAAATGGCCAAGAGAAAAGCAAAAGAAATGTCCAAGAGGCGAACGAGTAGCATTGAATGCCTCAAGGATACGCGCAGCATGCGATAACAGAGCGCACAGTCGTAGCTAACGGCACATTTCGACCAGGTCCTGTTTTGTGTTTGGGTTTTTGCGTGAGTAATTGCCAGTGCTGCCAGTCAGTTTCAATTGTTTTCGCCAATGGGCAGCACCTTTGCTGTTCTGTTGCTAACGCATTAA
The DNA here is from genome assembly GCA_037075305.1 of Drosophila kanekoi. Taxonomy (NCBI): domain Eukaryota; kingdom Metazoa; phylum Arthropoda; class Insecta; order Diptera; family Drosophilidae; genus Drosophila; species Drosophila kanekoi. The sequence continues at coordinate 8,833,977 of JBAMCE010000451.1, read as the reverse complement.
AAGGTTGTGTGGAGAGAGTGCGTCATTTGGCTAATTTATGGGCGCTCATAAGTTTATAGGTGTCGAGAATGAACTCCAATACGATTTTGATAGCTTTCGATTGCTTCAGTTTATTTGATTATTCTCTCAGGTATACAATAATTAACACTTTTTTCATGAATTGCTTGTAAACCGGCACAAATATTATGCGCTTGTGTGTAGTTCATTATTATATATTCGAAAAGCAGTCCAGCAAACGTGTGACGTCACACGCGTTGCCACAAACGTTGTCGCTGTGCGCCATGCGTTACCTTCGGCGCTGTCGCCATGCGTGAGAGAGCGAGAGCGAACGACCGGGCGAGCGGGCGAGTGAGCGAGGTTTATAGTGAGCGCGTCGTCGCCGTTGCTCGCATTTATCTTTCGACCGATGCGCGCACGAGACGGGCGACAGCAGCGCTGCGGATAAACGTAAACGGACGGCAAAAAAAAAAATAAATTGTAAATTGTAACAAACGCGCGCTCGACAATTAAAGGCGACAACTCAGTAAAAGTTAATTTTTTTTTACTTAATTTATATTGTCGCACACATACACACTTATCGGTCCTTTTTTTTTGAAATACATTTTGCTGTCGCTTCGTGCTCGTTGTTTTTGTTATTTTTTTTATGTGTATGTTTGAGTTCGGCGTTTATTAAGTTCCTTGTGCTGCAGAAACAACAACAACAATAACAACAGCAATAGCAAAAGCAATTAGGTCCAGCTGCTTTTGTTTATACAGCACAACTACAAACGCGAGTGTGAAACGCGGCAAATGAAGCAATAATTAAAAGTGCCTTTTTTAATTGAAGAGCAGAATACAAACAACAACTACAGCAACAACAACAACAACAAAAACAGCGGCGCGGCTGGCAATCGAAATCGAATTGACGTTAACATTGACGCGGTAAGAGCAACTCTCACACACACACAGAACACAAATACACTCATCCATTTATTCCTGCATACAACCCTGTTGACTTGCCTGCAAAAGCTCAAGTTAAGCAAGGGGAGAGAAAGACACACAGAGAGCGAGCCCAGCGGAGAGTTGTTTGTTTTTGTTTTTTTTTTTGGCAGTTAATGTTAATGTGCTTCGCTTTTGTCTTGTATGTGTGTGTGTGTGCGTGGGTGCGGGGACGGTTGCACATCGACTCTAGTTTATTTGCTTTTATGTTCCAATCAATGCGATGCGGCGGGGAATATTGTGGGCAAGTGATAGAGGGAGCATTAGTAGGGGGTTTGCCCAGCCATATGCCTTATGGTTTTATTATTGTTTACTTCGTTTCATTTTGTGCCTTATCTTCATCGCCGCACTCTTTACTACAAACCGCAGACTCCCACACATACACGTGCTTTGTGCGTCCCTGTGTGTGTGTGTATGTGTAGTTTCATTCAACTTTTCTGCATGCGGCAGCGAAATTTGTTCGTGTTCGGATATGGCATCGCCGCTTCGTCTGGGCTCTTGTTTTTGCCGGTTTCTTTATTATATTTTTTTTTGTTTTTAATTTATTTTTCGCAAAGTCATATGGTCTTAGTATATATGTATGTGCGTCATCCTGCCACCCGCATCCGTAGCTCCTGCAGCAGCACCCGCATAACATACTCACACTCACGCACACACACACAAGTTCTCTCTCATCCTCTCTCTCGCGTTGTTGTTATTGGTGGTGTGGCCGTTTAATTGCTTCTGCACGTTCGTCAAATATTTGCTCAACTCTTTTTAATTACATTGCCCACTACACACACACACACACACGCACACAGAGAGTTTGAGGCGTTTACCGTTTTACCCTTTCACACAAGCGATTTAGAAGTAAACGTGTAAGTGTGAGCAGCGGAATGTGAAGTACACATCACAGGGCACAGTGTGACATTTTTTTATGATTTGCAAAGTAAATCATAAATCTTAAAGAAATATATACATAGTTGTAAAATGTTGAATATTTGAAGATTTCTGGCTGCCAATTTACCTTAATGTCGGTTTTTTGTATTACATTTTATGCTGGAAAAGTTCTATAGAAAGACCTGAATTCAACACAAAAGATCTTAGCATTAGCATTTGGGGGAAGAAAGAATTCAGAATAATAAATAACAATTACCAAAAAACTCCACTTGAACTTTAACTCAATTTGTGTGTTCTGTCTATGTTGAACATTTTCGGGGGATTTTTATTGTGATGCACTATTAATTTTCCACGCCTCTTCCATAGCATACACAACTGTATATATGTATGTATGAACATACACATATAAATTTCCATATGTAAATATAGCCTTGTGGCGAAGTTAATTCATACTGTTTGCCCTGAACCGAAATGAACATACATATTTTCCATAATATTTTTAGACTTATAAATGAATGCACTGTTTCGATTCTGTGCGTAGACAAGGCAACACACATTTGTTCGATTCGATGTGCGTTTGAAATCATAATTTGTCTCGCACTCATATCATATCAAATACATGTGCTTATGTGTTGCAACTTTTTACTTCCCATTTTTAAGTAGTTCATTTCATAAGCTTTTCGGCATGAAATCGACAGCACCAGCACCAGCAGCAGCCGGTTCGCCCCCACAAGGTTATGCCTTGGCCCACTGTGCGGCGGAGGTTGCCAAAGCCAGAAGTGAATTCGCTCAGTTGAGCGCATTTTAAATTGCCCGGCAATACGCGCAGCAGCCGCAGTCGCGTCGCGGTCCCTGTCGACGCAGCAACATCACCCATATGACTTTTGCACATGGCTGCGCCGCGGCATCGGGATGCCGCTGCGTGTTGCTGTTGTTGTTTTCAGTGCTTTATTTTTCATGATTCTTATTACACGCTTTGCTGCTTATGGCAGACTTTGCTTTGCCATGCTTTACTTTGCCGGCAGCGACGCTGGCTGCGACGCTGGCTGCGCTCATCTCTAAAATATGTATATGTATTTATGCGGCTACTGCGGACGCGACATCTCTGGTGCTGTTCATTTTAATTTTTGTTTCTGTTGCTGCCGCTGCCGCTGCCGTTGTCGCTGTTGTTGTAAATATTTTATTATCGCTTGTTTCCGTTTAGTAACCAAAATGGGGAAATGTGTGTGCGCACGCACACATACATACATATACGCATACGCGTACATACATACGTATTTAAAAATTCTTTTGTCGCCATATTCATTTCGAAATTATGTACTTGGCTTGTTGCTTCACACGACGCTTCGTCGCGCATCACCCATCGGTCTACCCCTCCCCAAACAGCCTTGTCAATTTAGCTATGTGTCGTTTGCCTATCTATTGAGCTACATACACACACGCATACGCACACGCACACGCACATATGTACATGCATTCATACATGTTTCATTCCATTGCTTGCCATTCCGTTTTTAAATTCACCCCCCCACCCATCTCTGCAACTGTTTCTGTCACATGGCTGACCCTGTGCATTTCTTGTAATTTCATTTGTATTGGTGGGAGGAAGGCAAATCACACAAAATAGACCAAACGGTGACTTCTTGTACTTTGCTTTTACTCTCTCGCTCTCTCTCTCTCGGTTTGTCATTACAAAATTAGCGTAGTAATATTTGTATTTGTATTTTATTTTTAGCTGCGGTTTTTTGGTTGCCGCATTTTGTAAATTATATATAAACACGATTAGCTTTCCTGCTTGTCGCCTCGCATCGGATCAGATCAGAGCGGTGCGGTGCGGAATGAAACGGCTGTTACCAATGTGGGCGTGCAGTGACCCAATTTCTCTAATAGATTGCATTTTGCCACAGCTCTCTCACAGACGCACACATTTACACAGTCTAGCATCCACATCCACACACACACACACACGCACGCACACACATGTATGTTGCTGTCGTTGCTTTTGGGATTATTTAGCGCATTGAACTCTCTGCGCAGTTTTGCCTGGTCTGGTCTCTGGCTGCTCGGGCTATTTAATCTACGGCTGCGCTGCTGCAGATCTGGCGACCATTGCAAACATTTTGCGCTTGGCATTTCCTGCCCGCCAAATGTTACATAAAATAAAAGAAGAAAAAAAAGGGAAAAAAACCAAAACGAAAGCGAACAAAAAAAAAACATGGAAAAATTGTCGCAATGTTCGCGCACATATTCGATGGGCCACGCCACGTCCATTTCTTGGTTCTGTTGCCATTTCGTTTCATTCCTGTTGCTGTTTGCATTCCCCATTCCCCTCCCATTACCATATCCATTCCCATGCGCTGTCGCATTTCTGTTCCCAGACCGCCTTTTGCTAATTAAGTGCAGCACTTGACTTCGTCAAAAGCTCGCCATAAACATCAACAAATTGAGCACACACACACACATGCGCGCATGGCATCTGTGTGCATGTGATTATGCTGTTGTATTGGTGTAGCATGTATAATTTATATGGCATTTTAGCACATTTGATGTTCCGCATTCCACGCCTAATTATTCTCCATGCGATTCCAAAAACAAAAACTCTTTTCAGTCGTGCCCAAATATACATGCAAAAGATGTACAGTGATCGCTCGGAAATCGAAGCTTTCGGAAATAGAGAACTTGTTTTTGTTGTTATCTAATCGATTAATATTGAATATATATCGAATTTTATAGAATTTTCCAACAAGCGAGAAAAATGGACGGAAAAGTCATAAAGTAAATATAAAATTTTCCAAATATGCTTCTGTTGCTTGATATAAATAAAAGTTGTTTATTGTAAAACAGTTGGACCTGGTCAAAGCTGTGAAATAATACTCTATAAATTCCACATAATTTTTAACAGTTGTTTTTTCTTGTGTTTATGATACTATGTTTGGGTAACAGGATACAATCGTATGCGCTTTATTTATATTTATATGCTTATCTGAAGTTTTTCCTTTTGTTTTTCGTCGAATCGATTTTGTTATGCCTCGTTTCTACTTCTAGAGTTCCCAGCTGGAACTGCTGACTCAGACGACATTTCATTAGCTCATTTGCACTCCACCTCCTCTCCTCCGCTCCCCTCCCCTCCCCTCCCCTCCCGTCCCGTCCCCAGAGACCCGGCACAAACGAAATTCTGCCCCTGTTTCGCTCGCCGCATGCAACGTCTAATAACAACACCAGCAACAACAACGACAACAACAAAAAGCGACTTGTAATTTGATTGAGCTGCAATAAAAATTTGTCAGTCTGGCAATAAAGAAAGGCAGGAGGGGGCGGGGGGCACCCCGTGGCAGGGTGAGGGCGAGGGTTTTCTATTGGAGCATGTAATCATACGTTTTTATTTCATAATATATATAATTTTTTGGAACTTTTTTTTTACTTCTCATTCTTTGATATGATTTATTGTATACCGGGATGGTGGGGAAGGGGAGAGGCGGAGGTTGCTTGAAATATGTTTATAACAAATGTTCTGCCTGCTCCACATACTCCACCTCCACCTGGCCCCCCTCTCTCTCGAATGAAATCAACAAGTGATTGATGACGCCCAAAAACCTCATGAACTTTAAAGTGAGAGCTGCACATGCATGTATATGCATATGTTTATGTGTGTGGGTGTGTGTGTGTGTGTGTGTGTGTGTGTGTGTGTGTGTGTGTATGTGTGTATTTGTCTAAGACGACCGACTAACCCCTAAGCTGGAGCACGTTGTGGTATCAAATTACATATACCGCATTTGCCGGCTGGCTACCTACAACAACTTGAGTGTGCGGGTGGAAAGAGGACTGACTACACTGACAGAAATTATGATGTCGAATCAGAGAACAAGCTTTTGTGATAAATAGCTTTTTTTTTATATCAACAGATATACAAATATAATATTTTTGAGATGTTTATATGAAAGAAAGAGTATCCCTCCAATGCGAGGAACCATTGCAATACGCAAACAATGAAAAGTTATAAAGAAAACTTGATATGCACACATTAAATGCTTTATTTAAGGCTCAATGTTTTGAGAACTAGCTTAAATTTCAGCTAAATAGTCTAAGATTGGTCTTCGTAAACAAGACTTGTGAATAAAAATCTATACAATAATTGAGCTTGAATTAGGTTTCCGATCGTATCAATAACAATATTTGATTCGATCAGGGCTTCGATTTCGTAAAGTATGTGAAATATATCTCATATACAAAAGTAAATAAATATGTATAAAGAATTGAATTAAAAGTTGATCAACGGTAAACAAAGAGTTTCTTGCAATTGTTCTTGTAAATCAATAAAATAAGGTAATTGTAGTAAACGTTTAAGCTGATCAGCTCTAATGGCTGCATCAATCATCAATCAGTCAATCAGCATAAACTGTTGTTATACTAGTTTTTCGCAGAGTGTACAGTAATGAGTGGACTGTACCCACACACACATACACGCACACAGACACACACGGACGCACTCACACAAAGGGACTACTTAGAACGCATCTGCTCGGCCACTTGTGACGTTGATGACGATGACGATGACGAAGAGGGGGAAAGGATGACGCTTATCTTGATCTCATAATCAGCAGCGGCGACAATAGTGTGTGCGCGGGAGAAGAGGAGAAGAGAGAGGAAGAGTGAGATAGGAAGAGTGAGAGAGGAAGAGGCACAAAAGGGGAAATCGAATGCGCGTCATTTGACCATTTTCGGCATGGAAGAGACGAGGGAGGGACCCCGGGACGCAGCTCGCTGCCGGCTTTGTCAGAGCCAAGTGGCAGGTGCAACACGCAGCAACACGTTGCCCCCTCACTGTGTTGCTGACTGTGCTTCATTGTTGTAGACACTCCTCAAGATACTCGTTAGTCATGATGCGTTTTAACCCTAAAAACCACCTTGCCCCGATTTGTTGCCTGGACACGCGTCACGGTGCAACAGGAACTGACAAAACAGCCCCTAAAAAAAGGGAAAGAGAAGAGAACTCGACGAAGATTGTGCTGCAGATTTCTTAAACATTTCTCGCTAAAATATCTGTGTATATATATGTGTATATATATTCTGGCCCTTTCATTTTGTGTAGTTGCTTCAGAAAGCAGCGATTGGCAGATGGTTTTTTTGTTTGCCTTAAGGGTCGTTCCGATGGTCGCGTGTTTTCTTGTTTGTCCATTCCACTTCACTTTTTTCGGGCTGTTTGAGCACGCTTCAAGCGGGGGGGATTTGCCGAAATGAAATAAGAAACAAGAAACAAGAAACCGAAGAAATAAAAAAAATCAATCAGCATTCGAAACTCGCGCAGCTGTCGTAGCACTCCATGGATCAATTTAACCAGAGTGCATACGAAATGTACTTGAAGTATCTACACACACGATATTATACTTAGGAACACTTTTTGCTCTACTTACAAACAAATGAAGTATACAAATTCAAAGCTTAAATGATAAAAACGATTAAGTTTAATTTCGAAATATCCACAGTTTCCAGTTTCCATATCCTTGCCAGAGCAACATCTACACTTCTTTATACCTTTTTTTATTGTCATGCTTCTCCTGGAAATCAAATCCTAGTTTTGGTAATTGAATCTGAAAAACATTCTAGAGGGATTATTGGAAATCTGATAAACATATTTGAAATGAAATAGATATTTCATAAATATTCAGCTGCCGCCTGCTGATGGCATTGAATTGCTCGAATGTGTAGAAGGTTTTCATGGAGTATGTGTATTTTATGTTTCTTCTATTTGGTTTCACAATTTGATGATGCCCTTGTTGTTGTTGCTGTTGCCCTTGTTGTTGTTGCTGTTGGCGATTAGGAAACGGCGTACTTGGCCTGTTTGACAATTAAGCTGCTTAACGAACCAGCATACCCCGCTCACATATCATTTCGAAGCTTGGAAATTTGAATAGAGTCGTTTTACGAGCGACAAATTTGCAAAAACAACAGAAATCAGCATGGGATTCGCTTTATAAGGCAAAGTGCCACCGCGACACACGACCATCAAATGCTAAACTTAATGCATTCATTTAGTTCTCTAATACCCTAACTCGTGGGGAATTGCAGGTATGTCACGCGATGTGCAACATATTGACGTTGGCAACTTTGCCTAATGACTGGATGTATTTGTTATATTCAATTCTTTATGGTTTTGTATAGATCATTAGTTTATGCTCCTTTCGATTTGATGAATTCGCAAAAGTTTCACACATTTTCCACGCTTGCGCGTGAATTGATTCCTCTAATAAAGTCGAAAACTTGGCTACCTTTAAGCTACATAAGTGTCAACTGCCTGCAAGGGTATTTGGGCGTCGGTTTTTCACGATAACATTTTCTTAGCGTGTTTTCTCCTTGTCAATTTGTATATCTATTTTTTGTTGGTCAGGCGCTTTGCACGCACTTGGGCCACAGTTTGTCTTTATTGTTGTTGTTGTTATTTATATTAATTGTCTACGGAAGTTGCTGTAAATGTCCGCAAACATGAAAATATTTAATATATGTATATGCTTTTATGCTTTATATGCAGAGGAAGCGGGCAGTTGTTGTTGAGCCAGGTGAGGCAGCTCCACCTCTGAATCGCCAGCTCCCTGCCGCAATATAATGCACATGACGTCATTTGGCAAAACAGCTTTTGCACGCTTGTTAATTAAAGTGCTGCTGTTGTTGTTGTTGTTGTTGCCTAGTTAATGACAGCATTTACTTAGTTAAGCTTTAGTATGATTATTCTATATATGCTTGGCATAGTTAAGTAAAAGTAATTACGGCCACAATTACAATTTGTGCAACATGCTTTCAATTAGCCAAATGTAAAGCACCTGCTTAACTCAACCAACCCCAGGCATGCCATAGTTTTGACGGTCACTCGGTCAACCCCCAAGGGTGTCCAAAGCATGACCAATGCGATGATCAGCGAACATGCAACATGCTCCAACAATTGTCGAGGTCATGTTGTAGAAGCCTATCCCAGCTATTTCAGTTGTAAATGGGTCAGTTTCCCTCCCCCACCCTCCTCCTCCTCCTTCAAGTAGCCACAGTTTAAGCCCATTATGTGGCTGACATTGCCAGAAAAGTTATTTCAACAGCAGTTGAAGGTTAGGGTTTCTATTGTGAATTGGTATTGAGAAAAACTCCCAGACAACTATTGGCCCGTATCGTATGGAGGTTTTAAGCAGAATGTGACCAATCCATTATCGACTCGACTATAGCTATAATTGGAGTCTAAACATTGAGCCAAGATCACGCCCGAAGGTGAGCAGCTGCAACAGCAATTGGAGCAAGCCGTAAGCGATCGCAGTTGGTCAAGAATTGTTTTTCCAGTGATCGCAAATACTAAATAGTTGAATGTTGATAGCTGTTGATATTTGCAACAAACTGAAAGAAGCAGAATAACAATCGATCGCAGTCAAGATTTATATGAGTTCAAAGTTCTTCTTGCTGGCTTTCTCTTGTTGATCTTAGACAAGATCTTAAGTGTGGACACGGCCAGGGAAACAGCCAGACCAAGTGCATTAGCCATTGTTGTTGTTCGAGTTGGCACTCAGTTGCGAGCGAGTCGCTTGAGTATCTAAGCCCACAAATGGATGTACTCGCATTCGTACCTTAACAACAACAACAACAACAACAAGAACTACAACAACAAGAACAGCAACTGGCATAGACATCATATAAACTATGCAAATAGCAGGTCGTAAACTAACAAGAGATCACAGTACAACTGCGCCGCGACCTCAATGTGTGTGGCGCACGATGCCGCTGCTGATGGAGTTTAGCTTGTTTTTCTACCCTGTAAACCATTGAATGGCTCAACAGGGTGTTTACTACCAAGTGTAGTCGAGCCTGGGCGTGGCAAATTTCAGCTGCAGACGTGGAAAACAGGGATAAACAATTTGTATTTTCTTTTCGAAGCCTATTTTTCATCTGCTGCTTAGGCTGAAAGTGCGAGGATATCTTTTGGTACTCTCTGCAGCTTGTTACAGGGTATGCACTCGCATATCTTGCGCTTCTTTGCAGCCTGTATTAGGGTATGCACTCGTCTAATACTTTCGTCAAAGGCATTTCTTTTGTACTGATTGTTGTTGTATTTGAGTTTGTCAATGCAACTCAATTAGAATAGCCGATGGTCTATGTTATTGTTGTTGTTGTTGTTGTAGTAGTTGTAGTTGTTGTTGTAGTAGTTGTTGTTGTAACAGAAGCTGTCATTGAACTTTGAACAAACGCATGGAGAGCAGGGTCGCAGCGGGTATGTCGCTGCCAGAGTTAGGGTTGGGTCTGCCACACAAAATTAAAGTTGGTAATGGCAATAGTCAAAAGCAATGCCACCAAAACACACATACACACACACACACACACACATGCTGCACACACACTAGCACAGTTTATAGCACACTTGAACCCATAAATCAACGCAGTCGTCCAACCGATCCATTGTGGAGCGACCTCGTGCCCCATACCCTTACCCCCGCCCACTTCCCCATTTGTACGCTTATCCCCTCTCTCTTTACATACATATATATACTATATATATTCTTTCCGTTTTGTGCGTCCCTGGATGATTTTATCAGCTTGTGTGCCTGCAACTCCAGCTGCCCTTCGTGCTGCATTGCGCCACTTCGATGACTGATGGCACACAACTAGACAGCAATTCAAAGACAGAGAGAGAGAGAGAGAGAGATAAAGAGAGAGGGAGAGAGAGAGATGGTCAGTCAGTCGTGTCATGTCATGTCAGCAAGTGCCAATTACCACTAAGCCCCAAAAAATCTTTGTGACTCACTCGACCGCCAAGCAAAGCTCGTCTCTCGTCTCTCCTCTCGCGTCGTTGGCTGTTGTCAGTTACCTGTTAAACATTTCCCAGCTCCAATCATGCCGTCAAGCGGTAAATCACAACAAACCTTCGTCTGTGTGTGTGTGTGTGTGTGTCAAATACATCAGTTAGCCAAACACTCGACTCAAGTGAAGTAAGTCCATAAAACTCTCAGAAGTATTGACTTTGTCTTTCAAGTTCTACAAGGCGAAAGATGCGTACAAGTCAGTTTCTGCCAGAAGATTATTTACAGAATGCGCTTTTCAACTAGTTGCATTTGGTAATGTTTCTTAATGTTTTCTGAGGCAATCGTAAAAAACCCATTTTCATTCGAACGAACTATGGTTTCTGGCAAGAAACTCAGCCCCTTATCATAGTTTTTATTGAGTTTTCGCGAAAGGTTTTTGTTTAAGGGCTGAAACTAAGCTGAGTTTCAAGCCGAGACGTTGTTTACAAACGATGAACTTAAGATATTATTGTTATTTATTTATTATCTTCCCGTTTAACATCTCAATTTAAGTTCTTTGAAGATCTTCAAGTTCTGGAGAATTCTGTCGCGTAATAGGAGAGAGCTACGAATGTTGTTGTAGTTGCCAGTAGAAACCAATTGTAATTACATTTCAGTATTGTTTGCGTATTATGTTACCAATATAATACTTTAATTAGATATAAGTTTTTTCTTTGTAACAGAAACAAAACCAAATAATATGCGAGACTTTTATGGAATACTATCCAACGAATAGAATCTGAAGATAATCCGATTTCATTCCAGGCTTTAGTTGTGGAAAGCTTCTTTGTCTGGCTTTTGAAGCTGGTTCTAGTCAAAACTACAAGAGTTGCACATCGATTGTAATCGATAAACATAATCGATTATAATCGATAGTTATCAAAGTGTGCTTTTTATCATAGTTCGAATCCGATTCTGTTGGAAAATTGTGTTTTCTATTTTGGCTTTTAATATTTAATTTTCATATTGTCAAGCATTGATATATAAATAAATATATATGGATAACTATGGACAGGCTTCCAACCGCTTGACTCTTCGTGCGGCAACAACAACAACAACAAAGTTTATTTTTCTTGTAAGAAGTTTTCTTTTAGTGCATGGCTTGCTCTTGGAATTGGCGGATATTATTCTTTCCTAGGAAAGTTACAGCTGTATAAATATTATTATAATTATGCTGTTGTTGTCGTTGTTGTTGTTGTTGTTGTCGGTGTTGTTGTTGTTGTTGTCGTTGTTATCGCTGTTGTCGTTGTTGTTGTTGCAGCGTGACGAAAGTCGTGTCGAGTCTAGCCAAATCTGTGTGTAGCTCCTTTTTCCTGCCAGTCGCCGACTTCCTCTCACATCTCTCACTCTCTCTCCCTCCCTTTCTCTCTCTGCCTCTCTGTTGCTCTCACTGAGCTCTTCCCTCTAGCTCTCGCTCTGGCTAGCTGCCAGTCGTAGTCGTTAGTACGTGACTTATGTATAGGAGAATTACTTAACACTTGCCAACTCTGACAACGACAACAACAACAACAACAACAACGACAACAACTGCGGAGACTTAAGCGACAACTTTGGGCGATAAAAAGCGCTCAACTATCAGCGACTGCGACTGCAGCTGGAATAATGCCAATCACCAAGGGGTTGACTAGCAGAGGGGAAGCCGCGGGGTGAGGGTGAGCTGCAGCGGCTCAGCTTTGATTATTATTGTTGTTCCTTCTGCTGTTGTTGTTGTCGTTGTTGTTGTTGTTATTGGTTGCTGCCGCTCAAACGGAAATGTGTAACGTGTTTGCAGCTCGACTGAAGCTCGACTCGATGCAGCTGCGATTGAGCCGCGATCGAGACCTGGGCACGTACCAAAAAACTGTGCGCTGATTATGGCCAACACGGCGGCGCGGGGCAGGGGGAACGGCCGGATCGTGGCACACTGTGCAACGGGCACTTCATTAGGCACATAAACCATATGCCGCCAGCCAGTTGTTGTTGTTTTTTTCCTTCCTTCTTTCTTTCTTTATGTCTTTAGTTTTTGTTTTTTTGGCGTGCTTTGCAACGCCCTCACTTTCAATCCATTCCCTTTCATAGTTTATTAACAACTGTTTTATTTTTTAAGCAACACCTTTTCTTGCATTTTGCAACACTTGCGAATCTGGCCTGAATATCAAATATATTGACAAGCAAATACATTTCGTATATCAGCTTACGAATTGCGTCCATCTGGCAGTCGAAACTCTCTGGAACTCTTTCAACTAATTTAAGCCCATTTTCAAATCTGTTTTGTAGACGGCTTTAAGGCGCCTTTGAAACAGAGTCTCGAATCACTTTTAATCGCAGCTGGGTGTTTTTTTCTTCTGTGCGCCACTTTATTCCAATTTAAATCCCATGTTGAAGCACAACTCTTGTCGAATCACTTTCAAAACCATTTTTGGAACAGCTCTTTAAACGTTTTTCAGACTGTTTTTGATACTTCACCCTTTCCCTGGACCTATTCAAATTCGGTAAAATGTATGTAACAGGCAGAAGGAAGCATCTCCTTCCACCCCGTAAAGTATATATATTCCTGGTCGAGTCGATCCAGCCAAGTCCGTCCGCAAGGATCTCAGAAGTATTAAGAATTTTGAGCTTGAAACTGGGAGACATCATTTAATCCAATCAAAAGACGATCTAGTTTCTTGCTGCTTAAAAGTGGCCAATTTGTATTTTCTATTATTCACTTTTCTTTTAAATTACTTTTTAAGCTGCTCTTGAACCATTCTCAAGCAAGTTCGAGCCAAGTTAAGCCTGAGTCAAAGAGGGCTTAAACCGCATTCAAGTGCGCTCGAATCAACGTATTAAAGATTCATTTCGAACACTTTGAGACGGACTTAAGAGCTTTTCCTTTGGCAGCCGAATTGAAATGGACTCAATTTTGATATCCTTTAAGAAAGCTGAAGAAACCGTTTTTATATAGGTTCACATTCGTTTATTTAGACTCAATTTGTAATCGTTTCTTGTGTTCGGTTCTTTGCAGATAAGTCAGCTAACTAGCCAGGGGATCATCGTTGGCAGCGCTGCCAGCGAAGGATCGGAGGCAGTTGGTGCAGTTACCAGCGGGAGTCCACAGCACAAGTTGCTGGGCGTTGGGGATAATTCGAGCGGCGCTGGCGCCGTCAAACTGCGCAAGCACAGCGAACGAACGACGCCGGACGCCAAATCGCACGCCTCCTATCGCATCTCCATGGCCAATCTGGAGGATACACAAGAGTCCGAGCTAGATCTGATCCTAGGCGAGCTGAGCTTGCTCGAGGCCCAGATCAGCTACGGCGAGGCGAGCTTTCTGCCCGGCGTGGCAGCTGCCGCTGGTCTCGGTGTCAATGTTGTTGGAGGTTTGGCTACTCCACCGCCACCGCCGCCACCTGGCCTGGCCACCATATCGGCAGCCTCGTCGCGCACACATTCACGCACAAACAGCAGCATATCCGGCGATGTAAGCACCACATCCTCCTCGTCGGGCATCTCAGAGAACGGCAATGGCACGAGCAGCATTGGCCCCAGTGCTGCGCCTCAGTGCGGCGGCGGCGGAGGAGGCGGAATCGGAGTCATGGGCATCAACACTGGACACATGACCATGGGCATTACGCTGGGCGTTGTGACGCCACGTGAGCCGCGCACCGAATCGCCGGACAATGATTCTGCATTTAGTGACACCGTTTCGCTGCTCTCCAGCGAGTCGTCTGCCTCGTCCAACACCTCGCTGCAGCAGCAGCAACAGCAGCAGCAACAGCTGCAACAGCAACAGCAACTGCAGCAGCAGCAACAGCAACATCAACTGCAGCAGCAACAGCAGCTGCTGCAACAGCAGAAAGTTCATTTGCAGCAACAGCTGCAGCAACATCATCAGCAGCAGGCGCTGCAGTCCTCAACAAAGGCAGCCAAAATACAGCTGGCGCTGCACAAGCTCGAGAGCGCCTCCGTAAGGCGTCTCTTTGTCAAGGCGTTCACATCCGATGGTGCGTCCAAGTCGCTGCTCGTCGATGAGCGCATGGGCTGCGGCCATGTGACGCGCCTGCTGGCCGACAAGAATCATGTGCAGATGCAGCCCACGTGGGCGCTGGTCGAGCACTTGGCTGATCTGCAGATGGGTGAGTGGATAGCAAAAGCAAAGCATGTATTTGAGCAGTTCCAAAGGGCAGGTCTAAGCCAGCCACATAAAAGAAAATATACTCAAATGATATTCTTTTAACGTTTAAGATTGAAGGGACATAGAAAGGCAGACAGACCTGATCGATACGGGTAGAAGCCTGACAGATACCTGATGTAAATATACACTATTCGAGAAGCTACATTGCATGGGGGCAGGTTATCGGTTATCGGAAACATATTCGTACTGCGCGGGCATACGTTCCAAATTTCCAGTCTTAAGCTCTTATAGGTTGTGAGATCGACGCGTTCATATATGCATACAAACGGACGGATGGACGGACAGACAGAAGGACAAAGCTGGATCGAGTCGACTTTATTGGGTCGGAGATGCTTCCTTCTGCCTGTTACATACATTGGCATAAATGCATTTTACCCCTTTCGATGGGTCCAGGGTATAAATAAAACGCACTTGGCTTAATCGAGTCGACTGATCAAGATGCTGACCAAGATTTTAAAAGCTTTGTGGGACGAACGAAAATAATAAATAAAAATATGTCACGTAACGTGCGACACGTCGCGTTTAATTTTATCTCTTGCATCCAAAAAGAAATGCAAGTTATATAAAGATATAATTATTAATTTAAAGCCAATTGCAATTTATGAGATGCAAATGAAAATCAATTTCCATTTTGCTTGTCACGAAACGTGTCTCCATTTCAAGTCAAATCTTGCCCCTTGGAGCAGTTCGTCCGCGAGAGATTCATTTAGGTCCAGGCCGAGACACAAACGGGGTCGAGTCTGTGCTCTGCGAGATCTGATAGAACTACAAGAAAGTAGGTCTCTAGGGAACAGTAGAATCTTGTCCCACTGCAAAATGCTGAGATTTGCGGCTGTTGTCAACAAATGTCGTGTCTTGGCCTTGGAACTGTCCATCTACATAGGAATCTATGCCCAGGCAATTGGTTCAACAATTCAAGTTTTTCGTTTTTGTTGCAGAGCGTCTGTTTGAGGATCATGAGCTGCTGGTGGATAATCTGATGACATGGAATTCGGATGCCGGCAATCGTGTGCTGTTCCAGCAGCGTCCGGATAAGGTGGCGCTCTTTGCCAAACCCGAGCTCTATTTGCCGGGGCCACAGATGGCGCCCGGTTCGCAGCATGATGATCAGACACGTCACATGCTGTTGGAGGAGTTCTTTGAGACGCACGCCCAGCTGCAGCTGGACGGGCCGCTCTATATGAAGGCCGATCCGAAGAAGGCCTGGAAGCGGCATCATTTCGTGCTGCGCTCCTCCGGCCTCTACTATTTCCCCAAGGAGAAGACGAAGAACACACGCGATCTCGCCTGCCTGACGCTCTTCAGCGGCCACAATGTCTACACGGGCATGGGCTGGCGCAAGAAATACAAATCTCCGACAGATTATACATTTGGCTTCAAGTCGGCGGTGGACTCGTCGCTGGGCAAATCCTGTCGCTCGCTGAAAATGCTCTGTGCCGAGGATGGGGTCACCCTGGATCGTTGGCTGACCGCCATACGCATCTGTAAATATGGCAAACAGCTCTGGCACAATCACAAGCTGCTCATGGAGGAGCTGTGCTCGGGCGCCGGCACGGGCGGCAGCTTTGCCGCCTCGATGCGCAGCGAATCGATTAGCAGCATCTCATCGGCGGTGCCGTCGCAATGCGGCAGCGTCTCCTCGGCCATAAGCAGCATGTCGAACTCTAGCAGCGGACGCGCCTCGCGCGCCTCCAGCTCCAGCTCCAGTGGCTGCCTGTCGGATGAGAACAACGCCTTCGATTCGGAGTTCACGACCGGCACCATCAAGCGCAAACCCTCCATGAAGCCCAATCTGCCGCTGACCACAATGACGCGCCAGCTGAAGGAAGTGGGCGAAATAACCACTGGCCCCGTGGCGGTGGCCACAGCAGCCGCCACAGCGGTCGCCGAGTCGGCTGCTTCGCCGGAGCGCAGCGGCACACTGACGCGACGACACAGTCGCCGCAAGTCGCAGGAGAGCAACGGCAGCAGCGGCGGCACGCTCAAGCGTCGACCCGTCGTGGCGGTCAGTGCGGCGGTGAAGCGTGAGGTGATCTGCTCGGCGACAAACGATGGCGGCGGCTCCTCGTCGTCCAGCAATTCAACGCCGACGCCCACGCCCAGCATTTGCGCCAAGCCGCCGCCCGGTCTCAGCGATGCGGAGCTAATGTGCTCGTCCACGTTGTCGCTGGACTCGCTGCCACCGCCGCCGCCGCCACCCGCTTTGCATGCCGACGAGCAGGATGTGTACGGATCACAGCTATCGCTGGCCTCACTGCCGCCGCCACCGCCGCCCGAGGATGTGCTGGCCTATGTGGAGCCCACGTCGCCACTGACGCCAACGCCCATGTCCATGGGCATGGGCATGCCCATAGGCATGGGAATGGGCATGGGCATGGTCATGCCCAATAGCAATGGCACACTGCCGCCCGCGGTGCCCGCAAAGCCCATGAAGCCGGCTGTGAAGCAAACGCTAAAAGCGGCGCCACCCTACAAAGCGCCGCCCGACTATGTGGGACCCGCCGGCTTGGGCGGGGCCCCAGCAGGCGGCCCAGCTGCCCAGTTGCCGCCGCTGCCGGCGCCCGTGCAAAAGAAGGTCTCGTTTGCGGACTCGCCGGTGCTGCTGCGCCGTAAGATGTGCTCACCGGAGCCACAGTTGCCGATGCGTGCGCCCAGCACAACGCTCAGCACTGGCTCCAACGGTAGCGCCGGCGTCGGCGGGATTCCCGGCTATCAGCCGCAGCCCATTTATTCGCCCGGGCCGCTGCTGCCACCGCGCACCGATCTGTCGCGGCTGTCCGGCTGCAGCCAGAATGGCAGCGATGTGGTGACATCGCCGAAGCGTCTGCAGGAATCAGCATCGAATCCGCCGCGCGATTTCCTCAAGGATCTGCAGCGTGTGATGCGCAAAAAGTGGCAGGTGGCACAGAAATGCAAACTGGAGCCGGCAACAACGCCGCACGAGGTGCTCGGCTTTCGCGATTTCAACAACGAGGATCTGCTTGCCGCCCACAATCTCAACTCGGGCGCCAACTCCTCGCACTACTATCGCGAGACGGCCAATGTCAGTCACTGGGTGCAGGAGCACTACGAATATGCGCACAACGAGTATGCGCTCTACGAGAATGTCCATGCCCAGAGCAATGGGTCGAGCAGCAGCAGTAGCAGCAATGCCACAACAACAGTAGATGCAGCCGGTCCGCCGCCGGTGCCGCCGCCAGCGGCTGTGGCAGATGCAACAGCGGCGTTGCGCAAAAAGCGTCCGCCGCCGCCGCCGCCCAAACGCAGCGATTCCACGCATTTGACGCATCGTGTCTAGAAACAGGGAGATTCTCGCCCAAGCAGAGTTGTCGCCAGTGCAGTGAGTAGACACATTATTCCATTCAGTTCAAGGCTTAGCTCAAACTCCTTCTCTCTCTCTCTTGGTCTCTGCAGGTGCCATGGTCTGTCTCTCTTCATCTCTCTTTCTCTCGTTCTGTCATTCATTCTCCTGGATCTCCTGGCTTCAACGATCCTGCAACAAGAACAACAACAACAACAACAACAACAACAACAACAATTTCTATGTGTCTAAACTTAAGTGCAAAAACAAATTCCTAACTAAGAGCGAAAAAAAAGAAGCGAAACAACTCTAAATACTAGTACATAAGTCTGGGGGGCGTCGACACGCCCACTTCTCAAGTATTATATATTCAGTTCAGCTTCATTAGCCTATTGTTTTTTTTTTTTTTTTTTGTTCATGTGTGCGGCAAAAGTCGGTTCTCTCCTAATTTGTATAATACTGAGTGTACAGCGCTGTCCATTTTTCTAGGTGCACTGCTTAAAAATGTATTCAAACTTTAAGAGAAAGTTTCGGGTTTTTTTTATGAGCAGAAGCTAACATTTGAATGCTTATCGTTAGTTAATGAGCTTGACTTTTATAAATTCGAAATATTGTTATCATTTTATTTGATGATTTTTATTATTTTTATATTCGATCTTTTTAGATCTTTTTAAGCTAAAGAACAAATGGTTAATTGTTTCAAATTGAAGACAAACTTAATATTTCAATAGAATATTTATACAATTTGCCCAATAGAAAACTTGTGTTAGAAAATTCAGTTCTAATTTGTAGCGTACAAACTTTTCCTTTATACTTATTATTTAATTTGTTAACTTTGCTTTTGCACTATTTGCTGTTATCAAAATTTATTGTTATCATTGACAGCAACTTTTTTGTTTCTTTTGCAAATGTTTTGCATGAGTATAAGTTACTTTTCTCGGCACACATTCATTTAGTACTTAAAGCTAAAGGAAATGCTCATTAAGTTTTGATAGGTTTCGAAGCCTAAGTCCACGGCCCGTTTGTCCGCTTCTTCCTTTTGGCAGTGCATCTATTCAGATGGACTGCGCTATAGAAATACTTAAATGCAGCTGTATGCAATTGGAAAGAAACTTACAATTCAGTTGAGTTGAGGAATTTGAGATCAAATATGTTTATAGAATGTTTATATACA
Source organism: Drosophila kanekoi (assembly GCA_037075305.1). NCBI lineage: Eukaryota > Metazoa > Arthropoda > Insecta > Diptera > Drosophilidae > Drosophila > Drosophila kanekoi. The sequence continues at coordinate 8,814,685 of JBAMCE010000451.1, read as the reverse complement.
AATCGGAGATTCCTTAAAGATGCTAACTGTTTATTCTGAGACAAGGGCATGTGCACACACACACACACACACAGTTACTGTAACAAAAATGGATATATATATATGTATAAATATATGTATATTTGTTGATTATGTTCAATAGTCTTTTAGTTAATGTTATAACTAAACAGCTGCCGCACACATTTCGAATAGTTCACAATCAATTGCGAAATCAAATTAACAAATTGAAAACAAAATATGTTTAAGCTATTTGCTAGATTGTAAAAGAAAGAAACGAGCCACAATGTTTTGTTTTGTACTATATAAATAATATATACATACATATAAATACAGTTTTTTTTTTGTTTACTTTGCATTAACTTGTTTATATATATATATATCTATATATATTTTTTTGATTGTTAACAATTTTACTTTTTTTTTTTTAAATTTTTTTGATGCCGTGCATTAAATGCGCCTGGAAAACACAATGAAAATGAAAAGAAAAACTATGTTGCAAGCAAGCCTTATACGACTATTAATCAATTAAATGCATCATATATACATATACATACATAATTATACATATAAACAAATAAGTTGATATATACGACTAAACATACTAAGTGCATGTGCGTATGCATGTGCATGTGCATATGCATATAAATATATATATATACATAAGTCTTATATATTATATAGAGAATGTCATTAAAAATTGCTTTCGCTTTGCATATTATCGCTGCCTATATATGTTTTGGAATTGTACTTACTGCAAATCTGGACGGAGACCGCAGCCAATAACTAAATCTAATAACTGTAATTGTATTTGTTTAAACAACTTTATTCTTTAATGTTTATTGCTTGTTTTTGTACATTTCTTTTGGCATTGTTTTGTCGATTTGTATTGGCATTTAGCAGGCGTTCCTAATGGTTCTTCATGTCCAGCAATCAACTAGAACAGAACAGAACAGAACCAAAATCAAATTGTAACGAGAAGCTGTAACGAGTAGCGAGTAGCGAGTAACGAGTAGCGAGTAACGAGTAACTGTAATTTGTAACTGGTTTGCCATGTTTTGCATTTTGTTGTATAATTTTAGCGCAAAATCTAGCCCCCAACCTCTCGCCCGTCCCCCCTTCCCTCAGATTTAATCCTGTTGCTGATAATACCTATATATATATATATATGGGCATATCTATAGATGTATATACTATATGAATATGTTATGTCAGCCATCTAGCTTTTGTAATTTAACTCTGTTATGCATAAGTACAAAAAATGATGAAAGTGCAGTCAAATCGAAATAATCTATACATACTATTATAGTTCGCTTCGTACTGTTGAGTAGCCCCAGAAGCAGAGCCCTTGGTAATAATGTCCTAAGTCCTTTATCAGAAAAAACTATGGTATACTTGACAGAAAGGCATGCTTGAACAATTCGATTGCTTTACATTTGATGAAATCCTTCGATTGTTTCTAACGATGTGATTCGTTCTATGCGCTATATATACATATATATATGTATATTGTTTTGAAGAATATCAAATGATTGTACCGAAATTTAAGTATATAGCTAAGCTCAGAGACTAGTTCCGATGGATGCATATATACATATATGGCCCAGATAGGAACTCGACTCGTATTCAGCATGCTAGGACCAAGGCAAGGCTATTTCAACAGTTGTTAGTTCAACAATAGAAGATTAACTAAATAGTCTGTCTGTTGCATAATCAATGGATTTGATGACTGCCCGTATGCCAGCATACTTTAATAAGTATATATAACTATGTTCTCAGTTCGCAAATTGTATTATCATTATCATTATCATTATTATTATGATTATCATTATCATTAGTATGCTATATTATATTGTATTATTTGCATTTCGGTTTTGCTCTGGCATATGAAATGACTTTAACATTGACTTTTCTATATGTAAAAGTGTAAGTGTATGTGCGCATGTGTATGTGTATGTGTTTGCTTATTTAACTAACAAAAATTTCAACTAATGAAAATGCCAATTTTGAAAGCTTGCATTAAAACAAATACTGAATTTATATAAAATACATGAAGCTATTTTTTAGATACTATTATTATATAGGTACACTGAAAACAAAATTAAGTAAAAACAAAAAAAAAAGTATATATATATATAGATATATATATATAAATGCTATGCTTGATAAGAAATGTGCCATAGGCGCTGGCAGGAAAAAGGAAAGAAAAGTAAAAGAAAACAAAGGAAAAGAAAACAAAAAAAAAGGACTTGCAAAATGCTAAATCAATGTACTAAAACTTAATTCAATTAGCATAAGTTATATAAACTAAACTAAAGAAACAGCAATTTTTATAGCATAATATCGAAGAAGAAGAAGAAGAAGAAGAAGAAACAAAAAGAGAATGGGAAAAAAACGTACTAAACGAAAAATTGGAAAATACTTTAAGTATGTGCTGGTAACTAAGCGGATTTTTATAAAATATACACAGAAACAAAATATTTATTTCGAATTTTCACATTGTTTTTTTTTTTGTTTTTGTGAACCTCAAGCAAATCAAACAAATGGCAGAAATTGGGCGAATCAACAAAAGAAACTAAAATATAATAAAATAAAATACAAAGCGAAAACAAACAAAAAGCAGCCACAGACAAACAAAGAAGAGACTTCAACTTCATTATGAATATACATATATACATATAACTCGTAACTAATATTATAGAATGAAAAGAAACAAAAACACAAACAAAAAAAACATAAATATGTATGCATAACTACAAATTTACAAATACAATCGCAAATACAAAGCAAAAGCAAATGCAAATGCTAAGCAAATGCAAATGCAATTGAAAATGCAAAAGCAAAAGCAAGTGCAAAAGCAAAAGCAAAAGCATTTGCAAATGCAAATGCAAAAGCAAAATCAAATGCAAATGCAAATGCAAATGCAGAGGCAAAAGCAAATGTAAATGCAAAAGCAAATGCAAAAGCAATTGCAAATACAATTGCAAAAGCAAAAGCAAATGCAAATGCAAATGCAAATGCAAAAGCAGAAGCAAATGCAAAGGCAAATGCAATTGAAAATGCAAAAGCAAAAGCAAATGCAAAGGCAAATGCAATTGAAAATGCAAAAGCAAATGCAACTACAATTGCAAAAGCAAAAGCAAAAGCAAGAGCAAGAGCAAAAGCAAATGCAAAGGCAAAGGCAAATGTAAATGCAAAAGCAATTGCAAATGCAAACGCAAACGCAGAAGCAAATGCAGAGGCAAATGCAATTGAAAATGCAAAAGCAAAAGCAAAAGCAAATGCAAAAGCAAAAGCAAATGCAATTTCAAATGCAAATGGAAACGCAAATGCAAATGCAATTGCAAAGCAAATGCAAAAGCAAAATCAAACGCAAATGCAAATGCAAGCAACAACTACTACAACTAATTAAAGTAAAATAAAGCGCAGCAAAGAATGAAACTGAATGAAAGCGAAAAGGCAGAGCATGGAGGAGAGTATATATACATATATATATATATATATGTGAATGTAAACAAATGAAAAGTAAATGAAATAATGAAATTTTTTGCAGGTCTATTATATAGTGAACAATGTTGCCATTTGATACGATTTTTTCCAACAAGACATTTAATATACATATATACATACATACATATATACCTTATATTCCGATTCAAATGGAATTTTTGTAATTTTGATAAAAACATTAAAAACCACATGAAACAAAAACAAACTAAACAAACTAAACAACAACAATACACATAAACAAACAAAAACATTGCGAGGAAAATGTGTTAAAAAAAAAATGGAAAAAAAATGCAACAATGAGAAATAAATGCAACAAAATGCCTAAAATCCAACAAAAAAAAGAAACAAAAACAAACAAATTCAGAAACATTTGTGTTTTATTTATTAACCCTCCAGAGCCGACAATTAGACTATCTATTTGGCCACTCGTCTAGCCAACGGAGGTGCAACAACGCGACGAAGCAAGCGCAAGGTTGCCAATCCCTCCCGTTGTCCACGCGTGGATAGGTACGCTCTCGCCTCTTCCATTCGCCGAGTCTGCACCAGCGAGTCTTCGTCTGCCCATCAATTAAAAAGGTCTGAACATATCCAGGCATAGGCGGACCCGTCTTCGGTCTCTCAGGGGTCGGTAAACTCTCAAGACACTGCTACCACGAAGTACAGGGTATCTACTTGCATACATACATACGTTCACATATATTTTACCAATTAAATGTACATATGTGTGCATGTATGTATGCATGTAAGTGTGCCTGTGTGTGTGCATGTAAGTGTGCATGTATGTATGCATGAAAGTGTTCATGTGTGTATGCATGTGTGTGTGCATGTGTGTGTGCATGTGTGGGTGCATGTGTGTATGCATGAAAGTGTTCATGTGTGTGTGCATGCAAGTGTGCATGTGTGTGTGCATGTGCGTGTGCATGTGTGTATGCATGTGTGGGTGCATGTGTGGGTGCATGTGTGTGTGCATGTGTGTGTGCATGTATGTGTGCATGTGCATATGGACATATGTGTGTGTGTGTGATACACGATAGATATACTCATCCCGCTGTGCTGGCTGCAAATTAAATAAAACGTGCGATGCCCTACTACTCGATTCTCAAAAATTCTAGTAAGTCCTACAGATTTGCATGCATTGATCGTTAGTGTTGTGTTAGTGGTGTGACTTATGTGTTGGCAGACTTGCAAAAGTGTCTTTTTGTATGTAAGTATGTGCATGTATGTGTGTACGTATGTATGTGTATGTATGTATGTACGTATGTATGTGTGTCTTTGTAAGTATGTATGTATGTATATAAACATGAACGTATGCATGTATGTTGGTATGCATGCATGCATGCACATATGCATGTTCGTATGTATGTTATCTTATACCAAACTCTGACCAAGCTTACATAACTTAGATAACTCCACCCGCTGTGCTGCAAACTAAACAGAACATAAGACCCCCTACTATGCGATTCTCAGGAAAACAAGTAAGTCTTAGTTTTTTTATCAACTGCACTTTTAGCACACCTTTCAACAAGCACTGGCAACTAAGCATTTGCCATAGACAACTCTAGCCCCCCCGTGCAGCTAGAAATTTCTGGTCGTAGCTATCCTAAAGTTAGTCAAAATCAAAGGCACATCATAGCAATCAACGAGCACGGCAAGGAAAAAGGAGTCCAGACGAACAGATCAGTAAATCATATTAATGCTTCAGCGATACAGGAGACCTGGGCTGAGGAGTGTGGCGAACGGGGCGGGAAGTTAACCAGCACCCACCCGAAGCCAACGATGCGCAGCTCAACCCACCTCACTAAAAGAAAAAGGTCAATTGATTGGGTGTGAGGTAACATATGCAGTCGTAGCCGGGAGAAGTGAACCGAATGCGACGATTGAATTGCTTCATGTGCGATTCATGCAACGCACGAGGTGCTACCAATCATTTGGGCGGTTGGGCAGGATGTGCCAGGAAGTTTCCCGGCGGCGCTACAACTCGTTTTCACTTTCACTTTGATGGCAATGGCACAATATCTAAGTTTGGTGAATACAAAATTCGAATAAGTGGAGCTGAATGTTAACTAATGCTGTTAATGTTAGTTCTAACAGTGTAGCTTTTACTGACAGCTGCTTAACAGCGTTAGGAATGTCAAGGAACGCCAAGCTGTAAAGCAAAAACGCATATGTCAAGCTCAGACTCAAAAGAAGTATGGAAAAATGAGAGAAATGTGAAGTAGAGCTCTTCATGTTAGGGCTATCAGCGAGGCTTTAATTGCCAGTTACTCAACATTCGGCTCAATTGCGAACAATAAAGTCTGTTCTGCCCAAAGGAATGTTAATTCCAAACTGTAAAGCATAAAATGCATATGTCAAGCTCGACTCGAAAGAAGTATGGAAAAATGCGCGGGCATTGAGAAATGTTAAGTAGAGCTCTTCATGTTAGGGTTAACAGCGAGGTTTTAATTGCCAGTCACTTAACATTCAGCTCAATTGCGAACAAGTAAAGTTTGTTCTGCCTAAAGCAGGGCACAGAGATTTTAATAGAAAAAAGGCTAAGTTCCACGCCCACGAGCCCATAAATACAAATTTTAATTTAACGTGCATATTGTGTATTGTGCCCACTGTGCGATGTGAAGGACGGCGACGCCCAGTTGACGATGCTGGTGAAAAAGATAGCAGACACGCATACTTCCGCCTGCGCCCACACATACACGCAGACACACACTCACGCAACACCCACACACACACACACACACACACACACACACACTTAGAGCCTTGCAAATTTACGCATTTTAATTTCCACGCACTGACCAACCGACCAGGCGCAAGGCGACAGCAGGCACGAAGCCTGCCGAGCAGGACAAGCAGCATTCGCAGCAGCAGTAAGAAGAAGAAGCGGAAGGCAACCAGGAGCCAGCGACACGACAAGGATAACAGCCGAACGCGAACGAGGCGCACAGCAGCTAACAAGGACAAAGGCGACAGCGACGGCAACGGCGACTCCATAATTTTGAATTTCTTTCTCTAGGTGGACACGACCAAGCGCAAGCGGCCAGAGTGAGTACGATGGGGACCTTGGCTGGCGAAGTGTGGATGGGGGTGGGGTCTGTGGGGTCTGTTGGGGCAGACGAGGACGATTTCCAGCTGGCCAAAAGAAAAGGGTTGGCAACGTTGCGTTGTGTTTGCTTTTTATTTAGCTTGGCATTTTATTTATGCTGCGTGGTCGTTTCGTTGCCAATCGCAACGTTTTCGTTGCCGTTTTATACCCTGCCACAGCGGGCATATTAGCTGTTTAGTATTATAAAGAGATACTTCAAAATTCAAATCGTATATAATTGCACTCCATTCGGAATCTATTTTTTAAGATAAATTGTCAATTATGGGGGACAGGATGTGCCAGGATGTGTTCCGGCCGCGCTACAGCCGGTTTTCACTTTCGCTTTGATGGCAATGTTAACCAATGCTGTTAACGTTAGGTCTAACAGTGTAACTTTTACAGACAGTTGCTTAACAACGTTGGGAATGTTAATACCAAGCTGTAAAGCATAAGAGAAGCATTATCAAAAGCTTTTGTTCTTTGTGCCTAGCTAAGTTCTGTTTAATTTCCTAACATAACTAATTTCGAAAAGACCAAAAAGATTATCCTATTAAATAACTGCTGTCTCTCAGTTTTTAATATCTTGAAACTTTGCATAGGTCCGTCCATCTTTCCATCATTCCATGTTTCTATCGGGATCGGAATCGGTATCATAACTGTCTACCTTAAGTTTCGTTAGGTTTGGTAGAGTATTTCGGCTTCGGCGTGTGATCAAGCATAGTATTTGCTCGTTTTGTTGTTGTTGTTGGTTTTGTTGTGCTTTTTAAATTGGCAAGCGCCAGCGGGCAGCTCAGCAGCCATCAAAACGCAGCAGCACCCCGCCCATTAGCCATTAGCCAGCAGCCCAGCAGCCACCACCGGACGCTGCTGCTCTGTCGCTCATCAGCAGGCAGTAAAGGGGTAGGAAGGGAGGGGGGGGGGATTGGGAGACGAGCGTGGACCTTAACCCGTTCGTGCGTTGCGTTGGCTGCTTCGTGCGTGCGTTGTCCAGTGGTTGGTGGATTGCTGGCCGGGTGGGTGGTGGGTGGGTGTTGGGTGGTTGCATGGTTTGACGGCGGGGTGGTGTGCCGGGCAGCTGGTGGGCTTAATTTAAGCGGGTTTTATTTTTTCTCAATTTTGCGTTATTTTCTTTTTTTATTTTTGTCCACGTTTTTACATGCTTTTCGTTGCGTGTTTTTTATTTGATTTTGCTGCGTACATAGAAATATATACATAAAATATATACATATGTATGTATATACGGGGGTTCTTTTCTGGACTGGACTGTGCGTGTGCGTGGGTGTGTGTGCGTGTGTGTGTGTGTGTGTGTGAGAATCTCGTTATGCTGTCTGTTGTTTGAAATGACCGCTGCTGCAGCGACGTCGCGCCGCAGTCTGCGCTCAATTTGCTGTAACTCTTTTTTAGGCCTTTCCCTTTTGCCTCCCCTGCCCCTGCCCCTGCCCCTTCCCCCTTATATTGTTGTTGTTTCTTTACTTTGCGTCTATTTTTTTTGCTTTTACAGTTTTTTTTGTTACATAGAATTTGTTATATAATGTATTTAATGTGTTTTTATGTATATTTTTTTGCTCTTTGCCTAAGCTAAACCATTTTAATTGAATTTTTAACAAAAATACAAAACCATTTATTTAGTTTTTTTTTCCTATTTTGCTCTGTCCTGCTGTGTGCGGTCGGCGGTGGCGGCAAGTGGGCGGGGAGGGCGGCAAGGGTATTTGCATGTGTCCAGCAAAAATCGTTGCCTACTTTTGAGCGCCAATAAAAACAATTTCTTTGCATGATTCCTTTGTATCCAATCTGTGTTGTAGAACAAGTAATAATAAAATTAGCAAAATAGAGAAAGATTTGTAGAAAATGGTAATTAAGGAATTTGATATGTTTCTTGAAGAGAAACTTAGGTAAGTGGTCTAGGGTCTAGGGTCTAGGGTGTGAAGTGTTTGTAGTCTGCGAATCTGCCTACTGTTGTCCCGCTGACTTATGGCCAGGTTTGTTTCGTGTTGGTCTAGACGTTTGATATGGTTATTGCTGAGTCTGGCTGTCTTCTGCAGCACTGTGGGAAACCAATAAAAATGAATGCCCACAAATTGGAAGCTGTCAATTTATCAATATAAATTATTATTATCTTTTAAGTTAGCCGGTGCCTTGCTAGCCAATACGCTTCGTTAGCTGTCCGCTCCCCTCCCAGGGTACATGCTAACATGCGACTGGGAAAGAACCTCGACGTGCCCAGAGTCGGGCAGGTAATAAACAGCCTGTATGTGCGACTTATCACTTCACCTGTGAATCGCCCCAATCGACTTGCCACGCGTCTTCTACAGAGACGTGGAATGGAAGGAGTCGCAGTGCGGAGAAGAGATTGTGGCGATCTCATTCAATCGATCTCTCAGATTTGTTTAAATAACAAACCTATTTTTGGTTAGACTTGTCTGTAAAAGAAGAACAAAGAATTTGTATTTAAATAATTAGTTCGATCTCCGTAGCTTTTATTTTCCAATAGTTATTGTGAATTTGGGAGATGAAATCGAGACAGATAACACACAGCTAACATCTCAAATATCCTAAATAGACAAAGGTCCGAATTTCCCACCCCAATAACTCGGTCAAATCTAATCCGATTCCCACGAAGCTTGGCTTTTAAGAAATTTCAAAGTGCTGAGGAATAAAACTTATAAAAAAGGAACGAAAACAATAAAAACTATAATAAAAATAGCTATATTAATGAGAATCTGCCTGCTAAACACTGTAATTCCCATTTCTTTCATAAAAAAATCCTTTTTTCTAATCTTTCTATGAGTAGAAAGTACAGTCATGCATTGAAAGGGAACGGAATGAACACAATTGGAACATAACTTCAATAACGAATAAAATGAAACGGAGAAAAGATAACAGTAATATGGAATGAACAGCAAGATGTCTGGAATTTGAACGGAACGGAACGGAATGTAGACGTTGAGAACATAACTTCAATAAGTACGGAAATGAAACGAGAAAAAGAGAAAGATTATATTGGATTCTTAGTAAGTGCAGGCATAAAAATGGAACGGAACGGAATGAAGACGTTGAGAACCTAATTCTTCAATATTAAAGGCAATGAAATTAGAAAAAGAGAACAGTTATATCGAATTAGAAGTTGGAATGGAACGGAACGGAATGAAGAGATTGAGAACATAATGTCAATAACTAACGAATATGAAACGAAAAAAAAGTGAACAGTAAATGAAAAATGTTGCAACCTTTTGAATACAACAACAACGTAATCCATATCAAAAACGGGACCATGAAAAAGATCAGGTTATGCAAAATCCAAAAAAAGGGCAAAAAGTGTGACCAAAGTTTAATCACATATAAGAAAGAGATGGAATGAATGGCAAAAAAAAGGTGGACATTGCCATGGCAAATGATGCAGATTTAATTGGCAAAAGCAAGAGGACAGCATCATCAATAAGAGAAAATGATGTCCAAAATCAAATTGAAAATGCGAATAGAAATGTCAAAGGGCATGGGAAATGGGAAACGGGAAGTGGGAAGTGGGAAATGGGAAAAGAAATGTCTTTGATATTTAATATGTTTAAATATGCGAATCCTTTGAGGCGAGCCAGGGCTAAATACAACAAAACAAGAAAGAAGCCTCATCAAATAAAATGAAAAACTGAAACAAAAAACCAACACACGCGCCGGACACAGCATGCATGTGTGTGTGTGTGTGTGCGTGTGTGTGTTTGTATCTTAGATATATGCTGATATAGTAGCCGAAAAGGGGGGGGGGGTGTGGTAAGGGGGTGCAAGTGAAATTCATTCAAACGAAACGAAATGAAACGAATTCAATTGAGATGACGACGAGGACAAAGATGAAAACGAAGACGCAGACGAAGCCGAAATAATGCCAATGAAGAGTAAAAAGTAGATCGATAGATAGCAGCCACTACACACACACACACACACACACACACACACACAGACAGACACACACACACACACGGACACATGACCAGCATGTGTGACCAGTAGGCAGTTGGGCATAGGATGGGGGGCGGGGCGGGGAGGGGACTGGCTTCAACGGGCGGGCAGGAAAGAGAGAGAGAGATCGTAATGCAAACTGTCAGAATGCGTAACTCAATTTACAATTTTGCTTTTACTTTTGCCTGGCTCTTCTGCGCCCTCCCCTCCCCTCCTCCGCCTCATTCAAATGCTTCTTCTTTGCCGTTTTTTTTTTTGCACAAAAGAAAATGCGTGTGTGTGCGTGCGTATGCGTGTAAGGGTGAGCCAACTGTATGCTGAATTAAAAGAAAATGGAAAATGCTAAAAAACGAACGGCTGGACACGAGCCAACAGCCGAGGGTTGGGCTTTCTCTGCCGCCTCCGCTGCTTGGTCCAAGCAGCTGCCCATGATAAAGTCAGCCCAATGTGCGTGTCGTGTGCCAGCAGTGCGAGGTAGGTGGGGGGGTAAGTTGATGTGTAGTGAGAGTGCGGTGAGGGGAAAGGGGGAAGGGCTGCAACAGCGTAGGCTGGTCAACGTTTTTTGTTTCGCACGAATCCTTTCGCCTGAGCAACACCCCGCAACCCACCGCCTGCCCCAACCACCTGAAGCCAACATGGAAAAAATGCGGCAGAGAAATGCTGAGAATGTTCGACTAGATCATATGCTGTGAAAATGCTTCAGAGTAATATAACTAGCATGTGCTTTACAGATGCAATACTTACCAGACAATGGTAAGTTATATTATATTACATTGCCCAACACTAAAACACACCATATCGTTTTTGAGCACTAGCATAGTTTACCAATACACCTCGGATAAGTTAGTTAGCCCAAAGTTAACACTACCCAAGCGTATCATTTGAATGAAAATCTTTTCAAATCATACTTCAAAATGCTTTCCCTACACTGCAAATTACGTGCTATACAACACTATACTATGCTTATCTACAGTATGCCATATTCAACCATCATATATATGGCTTTCATATGTGCTCATGGATTATGAAGCTACATATATCATCATTATCTATTAAGATCGTGGATTTATAGACCATATTACACCATTTCCTTTCATTCCATTCTATTTCATTTTATACCAAACCAATGCATACTATACATTGTCATATCATACCATGCCAATTCATTGAAAGCATTCCATATCCTTTCTATCCTTTCATTCCATGCCATATCGTTCTCTGCCAATCAAATTGTTCAAAAGATCACAAAATATTTGTGTTATTTCTTTACAAGTTCCTAAAGAGATTTTGTTTACTTATGTCGAAATTTTTGTCGAGCAAAGAAATTATGTTTATGCAGAAGCTAAATGAAAACCTTTATAACAAATTGGGTAATACCGGAACCTTAGGCTCTTTGCATTGGTTTCGTGCTTGCGGACAACTGTGGGAGACGCAACTTAATCAACTAAATTGGCAATTTCTTATAACAGGTATTAACTCACTTCAGATACACATTTTCTGGCGTGTTCTCTGTTATGTTGAACAACTTTTTGTTTTTAACAATTCACACATTTACAGGGTATAAAAGGCGAACAAAAATTGTAACAAAAGCGGATGCTGCGTGGGCGACAGAAGGGGTGCAGGTTGTGGGCGAGGGGTGAAAGTGGACGGGGGGCGTTTGGTTGTTAGGTAAGCAAAAGAATGGGTTGCCAAAAAAAAAAAACAAGAAAACCAAATGGAAAATGCTACACACACACACACACACACACACGCATGCACACACACACATGCACGCTCGTTTGGACAATTGGCCATGGCTTCAATTTTTTTTTTTTTTGGCCCAGCTCCCCATCCTCCGACATTAATTCCTCTGTTTGCGAAGCGTGCAGAAAAGCTGACCAGCACAAAAAATAAAAAAGAAGAAGCAGAAGAAGAAGAAGACGGAGCAAGAGCAAACGCACGAAATTACATAGAAAATCTTCGGCACAATGCACATAAAAAAAGGAAATAAAAAACAAGCGGGCAAAAAAATCTTTGGAAAAAACGTGGTAAAAAAAGGGTTACGAAATTACGTCGACGCAGACGCCGACAGCGGCGTCAGCTTTGACGCTGGCATCGACATCGACAGCGGCGACGACGTCGACGTCGACGTCCAAGCAAAGAAATGTAAAGAAAATTACAAAATCACCCCCTTTGGCCAGGCTTACATGCTTACAGTTATTACCGCGATAAGGTGAGGGTGTCCATATAGGCCAGACCAAAGGGCTGCTGTGGCAGGGAGTGCGGGAAGGACTGTGGACAGAGGACAGAGGACAGTTGCTTCAGTCGGTGGGTCTGGTCGTGGGCTTATCAGAGTTCCGGAAATGAGTTGTGTAAGTTGCAAGTTTATGTAGCTGCAGATGGTCGTTGTCTCCGCGGCGATATGAATGAAAACTATTCAGACAAACAGATTACGTTTCACTTAGGAGAATCGCAGGGTGTGCCAATAGATGAAAGTAGCCTTGATCAATGGGCCTCGATAACAGCCGGATGAATCGATTTTAAAATAGAATTTTCCAGGTCGTAATAACATCTTTGTGCATCGGATGCCCAATATAAATATTCCCCAGAATGCCCGATTACCCATTGGATTCTTTAGGTATTCGTAATCAATTGCTCGCATAAGCCATATCCTTACTATATACTAGCTTTTCTTTCTTCAAAGAACTTTCTAAGTTTAATTACTTAATGTGAATTACGGGGCCACAATTTTGATTATGCCTCACGGTCAAAGTATATACACACATATAAGGTCTGATGCCTCAGGGTCAAAGTATATACACGTATATAAAGTCTGCAAGCAGAGTTGATTTCTCAGGTTCTTATCTTATTTTTCGATGTTCTGGAATTCAATCTCGACTCATTATCACCGAATTACTTAAGCATACTTGTTGGCGTATAAACAAATAGAATTGCTTCTTATGGATATGGATGGTACTTCTCTCCGAGTGACTTGATGGTATAAGGACGATCTACTGATGCTATAAGTATAAAATTGAAAGTATTTTTATAAAATCATCGCATATTAAATAGTAATCAGAAAGAAAGCAACTTTCGCTGCTGTGAAAATACACATGTTATAACTCAGCGCAGCTGTCGCAGCAGCAGCAACAACTACGGCAACAAAGGAGCAGGAGCAGGAGCAGGAGATGGAGAAAGACGAAGATTTTGCTGTTTGGGCACATTAATAAACAGCTAGCAAAAGTGCTGCCCATGCCCAAACACAACACACACTCACACACACACGAGCACATATGCGCAGGGAGTGAGAGGGAGAGCCGCACATGTTCATGCATATGCATATACATTATAAAATGTGGTACAGACAACAACAACAACAAACAGCCCTCCCCCACACGCACACAGACATCAGCAAGCACACACACGCACACACACGCAGGCTGGTCAAGCAAATACAGCAAATCAAACGCAGTCATCACACGACCCAACCAACCCACCCTCCGCCCCCTCAGACCGTTTCCATTTGTTCACACACTTTGCCTTTTACTTTTGCGCGCCAAAGTATGCTACAAAAAATTAGATGCTGACCCAAGCGCTGCGCCGTGCCGTGCCGTGCCGTGCCGCGCTGTCAACGTCGACAGCAGCGACAGCGTCGGCAGCAAAATGAAAAATTACATAAAAACCAAATTTATATACACACTCACACACACACACACACACACACACGCACATGCATGTGCATATGCAGGAGAAAATACGTCAAAAAAAAATGTAAAAGAAATTGAGAAAAAAAAAACCAAAAATCTTCCCTTAGCTTTTCATTTCAATGTTGTGTAGTTGACAGTCAGACGCAATGTCCAATGTCCCCCCCCCCCTCCCCCTACCACCAGCAGCATACAACCCTGCAACGCCCCCTTTCGGTTCTGTCAATTGTTGTTGCTGTTTTAAGTAGGAAATTGTGTCCGAGCTGTTCGCTTGCTCTCGCTTATCAAATGAATTTCTTTTGTAAACTTGCTGCCCGTCAAGGAGCAGCGCAGAAGGACACGACACGACGGGACTGGCTGAAAAACAGACAGACAGGACAGTAACAGACAACCCTTTTAGCTACGCCCGATAGTCAGGTGGGTCGGGGGCAGCGGGTTCGCATTGGACTAATGCTAATGTCGCATATACGCTTGCCATTCGCTTTGTTTTCAATGTTTGTGCTTGTTGTTGTTGTTGTTGCTGCTTTTTACGTGATTTTGCATGAGCTGGTTTTCGTTGTTTTTCCACTTTTTTGTTTGTTGTTGTATTTTTTGCTTGTTTTTCGGAGCGAGTGGCCGATTTAAAAGGCATCAGTTTAACCCACTTTTTTTGGCAGCCACTGTGGGAACTAAGTCAGTGTGTCTGCCTGCCAAAAACCAAAAACTATGCACATACAAATACAGGCACACACACTCACACACACACACACACTCACACACACACACACTCACACACACACACACACACTCACACACACATGTGTGTGTAGCTACTATAAACTTAACATGCAGCTTTGGGCTTTCCAGTTGCCAGTTTTTAGTTCTCAGCTCCTACAAATTTTGCTGTGCGCTCAAAAGTATGCTACGCCAAATGCGACGGACCGTGCAAATGCCACGCAATCAAAAACTTTCGCTCTCACGCTCTCCCACTCTCCTCACACACACACGCACACACACGCGCGCGCGCTCTCCCACTCTGCCGCTGCGGCTGCTGTCCATTGCCCACCTACATGTATCTGCGTGTGTGTGTGTGTGTGTGTATGTGCAAGTGTAAACAGAGCGCAGGCATTTTGTTCTGTGGTCGCAGAACTTGAAAACTAGTTTGCATAAACCAACAACAAGCCTGTGTGCGTGTGTGTGTGTGTGTGTGTGTAGGTTGGTGTGCAGCAACTGGTACAGAGATAGGGTTAGTTTTCGGCCAGCCTTATGTACAGGCCACTAGCTGATAGCCCCAAACATTGCCTTGATTATAAATTTCAACTTAATTACATAAACAGAATTTAATCCTTTCGAACTGTGTCGCATTTGATATATAGATGTGTATATATTTATATATATGTGTGTGTGTGTTTGGGTATGTATGCTAACGCGCATTGCGTATCAGAATCAGTGCATGGTTATGTGTGTGTGTGTGTGTGTGTGTGTTTGCGTTAATTTATGGGCAGCATAACTATCACAAAACAAGCACCGAAAATTTGTGCACAGTGGGCACAAGTGATTGAAAAAGTTAACAAGAAAATGCGTATTTGTTTGTATAGAAAATTGTTTTTTTCTTTTTATAACGATCTTTTCTTTTGGGAGTATTCTGAAATAATATAAAATACAAGAACTATACTATAATATTTGATATTCTGCAGAGGAAATAACTTGGAGCGTTATTAGAAAGTTGAGGAGCAGGTACACCAAAGCCTCCCGATTCTGTATCTATCTCTCTCTCCTTTTCATTTTCAAAAGTTTTATTTTCATTTCTTCTTTGGTTGCGATTCGTAAACGTTTTGCAGACTGTGTCAGTGAAAAGTTTTGTAAGAAGTCTGCTTACAAGTTGCATAAATGTTATTTAATTTTAAAAATATCCTTAGATAACCTGACTATAAAAATTTTGTGATATTGTTTGCCTTATTCAATTATCTTTGAAGACTCAACATATACAAATTGATAGTTTAACTTCCAGTTATACATTTTTTGCAATTTTATAAGGCGCTCAATTCAAATTTTTGATCAACATTTCATCGCAGCTTGCACCACGGTGCAACGGGACAAACGAAGGACAACTGAGGACGAAACTTGTTCATGATGAATATTCCAAACTTGTGCATTAGTTTTGGGCTACCCTCAACCCAAAACACACACACACACACGCAGGCACACACACGCACAGTTTAGAGCTGTGTGAAGTGTAGCATAGAAATAGGCGTCAAGAACGCGTGCCTCCCCTTGCCACCCCTTGCTCCCTGCTCTTGCTCATGCCTTGGGCTTTATGCTATATATTATTTGGCTGCCCAGGCTGATCAGCACAACACACACCTGACTCACACACAGACGGACAGGGAAAGTGTGAGTACGAGTGAGAAAGTGAGAGAAAGTGAGAGAGAGTGAGACAGAGAGAGAGAGCGAGAGAGAGAGAGAGAGAGAGCGAGGCGAATGTTAAACCAATTTCCACACAACAATTTTAAATTTCCGACTTGGTCCGATACACACACAAAACTTAGATTTGCGAATGCCAATTTGGGGCCTTCAGCCCGAAGCATGTTCGAGCCACACACACACATGTTCACATATACACGCACACACGCACTTACACAGCTACACCTAGCGTTAACTTACAATGAAATCCATTCCCATTCCCTTTTCCAGTCCCATTGCCAGCATCGCCTGCTGCCTGCCACGCCTCCATCAGCTTGTAAATTGCGCAAGTTGTGGCGCAGGCTGTACGCGTATGTGTGTGTGCACGTGTGTGTGTGTGTGTGTGTGACCGGGCGCACTATTTTACATACGTAATGCCAACTTCATGGGGCTTTGGTAAAGCTCATAAGCGCCGCTGGCTACAGCATCGAAATTAGCGTTTGGACCTTAGACCTGGCCATCGGGGAGTTGCGCAACTCAAAAGTGGGCGCAGGGGCGCATTAGGGTGTGCTTCACACACATACATACGTGTGTGTGTGTGCGTGTGTAGCATGAGAGCGACCTGACATATGTACTTAAACACTTGTATGTAGCTCTACTTAGCTCGATGGACTCATGAGCCCGGCTGTGCACTTGCTTAGGAAAAGGCTTTCCGTTCGAGCCTCCATAAACAACAGTGAGCTCTAAAAGTCAATTTGCACTGGTTACAATGTTGAATTTACCTATTCACTTGGGCGTGGTCAAATCGGAGACCGAAACTGTATAAGATCTTACAATCTTTTATAATAATATTTATTTCTCTATATATAGAATTGACTATCCTGACTGACTGACTGACTGACTGATTGATTGATTGACTGACTGACTGACTGACTGATTGACTGACTGATTGGCTGACTGACTGATTGACTTACTGAATGATTGACTGATCCAATCGATTATGCATATATGTATGTGCGTAAGCACTTTTCACTATAACTCCCTTTTGTGATGCAGGTTAACACTTAAACGGGGTTTTGGAAAATTCCACCCGTAAGTGCAGAAAAATCGCGAAAAGCATTTATATGAAACTCATTTCTTAACTATCCGTTCGGCGTCAAACTCATTTTCAAGAAAATTTGTTCAAATTCGTTTGAGACGTGTTTCACACTTTCTGCAAGCTCCAAGATCCTTTGTGGAAACTGCGTCTCAAAGATTTGTCGGGGCAAGTTTTAAGTTTTCTCTGATTGGCTACCAATTTTTTTTTCCAAGCCCGTTTATAAGAACTTGGCTGAAAGTCATCTCAAATATTGACGGATGGTAATTCAGTTGCCGAATAATACACGATTTCAATTCAAATTTTAGCGTTTGGGCAATGTGAAAATCAGGCTGAAGTCTTGCTGCTTGCCACAGTCGAAGCAGAATTTGTCAGCAGCTGACACACACACACACACTCACACACACACACACACTAAGTCGTGGCAGGGGAGCACATGGAGGCAGCTGAGATGCCAAGTTATGTGACTGCGGCTCCAGGATGTGGCAGTGGCTATGTGTGTGTGTGTGCGTGTGTGTGCGTGTGTGCGTGTGTGCGTGTGTGTGCGTGTGTGCGTGTGTGTGCGTGTGTGTGTGTGCGCCTGTGGTAATGCGTGCGTTCGACCGTGCGGCGCGTTCGTTGAGCCGTTGCGCCAGGACACACAAAGACGCATGAATTTTTTACTGGACTAGAAGCGAAGGCAGCCAGCAGCCAGCAGCCAGCAGCGGGACAGCTTCCTGTTTTCGAGTTGGTTTTTTAGTCTCGATACCCTGTAAATAAATATTGAAATGGCGGCATGCCAGGCAACAGAGCACCAAAGCACAAGAATTCTTCTCTGCAGGTGCAGCTCTGTAGAAAGTGCATCAAGGCTCTGGCAGGATTTCCAACTGATCTTGCGAAGGTTTTCTTTCTTACTGTCACATAACGTGTGCTTACATATGGAAATCGAACAATTTCCCCTTTTTCTGACTGCTTGATAAAATGGTTTTATTAAAGAGTAACTGCCAGTCAAGCAATTTTCAATTTTCAGTTTGTGTTTTTTATTTTTTGCAACTTTTTCACTGGACGCCACGACTTACGTGCGATTACTTTGGATGGCGCGTGTCTGCGAGAGTGTATGTGCGTGTGTGCGTGCGTGTGTGCGTGTGTGCTTGAGTGTGTGCTGTTGCCTTGCTACCCCCATTTGACTTCACATGCGTCAAGACGTGGGCAAACCCCCTGCTCCTATTAACCCCCTTTACTCCACGTTATGCCGCTGGCCAAAAGCTGAAAGCGAAATGCGTTTCTCTGTCTGTCGCGCTGTCTATTTGTTTATTTGACAACATTTTAGAGCACATGTGTGTGTGTGCGTGTGTGTGTGCAGGTGTGTGTGTGTGTGTTTGTTATTTATGCGCCAAGTCTGAGCGCAATGCCAATATCTCATTCAGTTCCATTTGCTGTACTAGGCCTGCAATTGAAATTAGGCTTAAGCTGTGCCAGAGCCGCCGTTGCCGCTACCGCTGCTGGCCAACAGATGGCGCTGGCGCAATTAAGATGCCGCTTAACCGCCATTTTGTTGGGCCTTTTGTTGCCAACTGTACTCGGGCTGTGCTGGCCGCGTCGCATTAGCGAAATGACATTGAAATATTACAAAAATTTAAAAACCATTATAAACAGACAAGAATGCCCCACCCCTTCCTTGCCCCACCTACCGCCGCCATTCAATTTACCCCCTTACACACTCTCTGTATAGTATACATAAATATCTTATGTAGACACTACCTACGGGGCGGGGGCGCGGTGGGCAGCTCAAAAAATTCTTAACACCGAAAATTGCGCGCGAATAAAATAAAAAGAGGAAAATAAAGAGAGAAAAAAAAGAAATTTCTATATATATATATAAATAAAGAGGAAAATCAACAGCAGCCAAGTAAAAAGAAGCGAAAAAAAACATCCACTTTGTGCCCGTTTTTGTTTTGTCCTTGTCGTGTCGTAGTCGCCGTCGTTGTCGAAGCCTTGCTCCTGGTCCTGGTCCTGTCCTGGTCCAACTGGACCGCGCTGTGCGGCTGAGGGGGCGGGTAAGGGGGCGACGTTGCGTACTACCAATTTGCTAGTGACCATAATCAACCCCTTTTTTCTTTCTTGATTTTGTTTTCTTTTTTTTTGCCCCAACGATTTTTGTTGTTGGTATGCAAAAAAGTGCGTAAGGCGCTGGCTTAGAGGAGGTGGCAGTGGCAGTGGGTGTGGGAGTGGGAAACGGGGTGGGGGGACTAAGAAGCAAGGCACAAGTAAATGGAGTAACGAGTGCGAAGTACAGCTGTACAAATCAAACAAGCAGAGGCGTCGCAGCAGAGGGGGGCTGAATTGATAAGAGTTGTGGGTGGGCGGGCGGTCGGTCTAGTGTGGCAGATAAATATCTAAATGATGCCACTGGGAAAGAATAAGAATGCCCACGGACTTTTCACTTATAAAGCGCAGGCAATACAGATTGATAAGACCTGAAGAGTCCTACATAGTTTGTCTTATCAGTTGCTCACGATAATAGAAGCCACAGCTTGAAGACTTGCTATGTGAGCTCTGCAAGAAAGTAAATACGCAGATATTTCAAGATAAGCCAAGAGAAGCTTAAGATATGTAAGTTTTCATACTATTGACATGATTAGCTCGTCGCATAGTCTATTGTTAAGGTTGTATTCCATGCAACGCGATCGCCACCTAACGAAGGTCGGAGATCAGATCAACATCTTCAGCTGCCAGGGTCCTAACTGACCCCTCTACAAAGGGGAGCCTCCAAAGGTTACAGCCCTGCGACCTACCTGAGAGGTGAATCAACCTCAATCTCCTACATTGTATATGGAATCTCTTAAACTAAATCGAAGGCTTAGTTTATATATATTAAATATATTAAATATAAATATATTAAATATATATTAAGTTCAGACAGATAGAGTAGAAGCTGTTAGCCAGGAGCTGCAAGAATCATCATTTTGGAGCTGTTACTCAGTTCTAGAACCTAAACTGGCAGACACTAGTCTCATTTGTATTTCTATTTCTTTGTATATCCCTGTGGGGGGACACCTCCGATCCCATAAACATAAGTTGAGCCAATAATCAAGTTGGTAAAATCCGTCTATCAGCCTGATTGGTCTGCCCATCGATCCAGCTATCCATCCGTCCATCCGTCCATCCATCCATCTGTCAATCCGGCAGTCCGTCTGTTTGTTTCTATGCGAACTAGTCTCTCAGTCTTGAAGCTTTTCCGTATTTCTGTTGCAGGCAGTTCATAAATCGGCTGGATCGGACTATTGTACCATATAGCAGGCATAGGAACGATCGGTCCAGTATTAGGTACTAGTATAAACAACTTTTTTGTTTTTCGAAATATCTTAACAAAACTCAGCATTTAAAGGGGTTGCCTATATTCCTCATACATATGCATCATACTTATCAACATCGGACTACTATATCATAAAGCTTCCGTAGTCTTTATGTTTTCCAATATATTTGACACATATCTGCACAAGAGTTTCAGGTACTCGGGGATTCGAAAGTATCCACGCTGAGTACAAAAACTTTGAATATCGAATGCATCCAACTAGACAAAACTCCTTTCCCGCGGCCAACCAAGGCTACCAAGGCTACTCCCCCCTCTGTAATGGCCGGCAACTACGCGCGTGGCATGCATCAAAGACTCGCAACTACGTTCCATGCATATTCAAATTTTTGGCCAGGAATCACAGCAACGAAAATCAAGCGCACGCACTTAAGAGCCCGGCCAGAAAATAAAAAAAAAAAGAACGCCCCAATCAGAGCACTTGTCCCCAGCCCCGAGTCAACTGGCCAGGCCGCGCGGCCGAACCTTTTCCAGGCCATAAAACGCGACGACAAAAAAAAAAGACAGTGAAAAAGAGAAGAAAAATTAAAATACGCACAAAGTTTTGACAGCTGAATTGGCATAATGATGGGGTTAGTGACGCCGCTTGGGGGGTGGGCTCTGTGCGGGCTATGTTCAAGATGGGGGGTGGGGGTGGGGGGTTCGAGCTGTGGGTTGGGGGGTTTCGGCCATTGTCACTGCCGGGCCAGCACTTCCTTCGCTCTTCTGTTTCTTTGGCTCTTTTTTCTTGCCTTCATCGTTAATTTTATCTACGCAAATGCAAAATAATTACTTTACTTTTTCTTTGGTTTTTCCGCACACACCCCCCACTCTCCCCTCAACTCCCTCAACTTCCCCAACCAAACCCTTTGGCGTATAACCCTTTCGGAGCAACGGCTGTCGAAATTTATGTACTTTTGCCTTCGTCTTGCTATTTCATTTTTATTCCGCTTCGTTTTTTTTTTTTTTGTATTGAAAAGCATTTTAAAATTCAGCGCCAGCTGTCCTGCTCTATACATATATTTGGGAGTATATATATATCTATATCTATATATTTTGCATTTTCTTTTTTAATTAAGGAAAAGGGTTAAAAAGTTTGTCAGCGCCGCGCGACGCAGCGCTTCGCAGCTCTTCGCAGCTGAAAAACGGGGTTAAAATCAAAATTTTTGCCCCGCGTTTTTCAGTTTCTATTTAGTTTTCATTTATTTTTAAATGGAAATTTTTAATAACAAAGCAAAAGATAGGGTTGCATTCGGCCTCATTACCCGTCCATGAGCCAAGTTCTCTCCGTTCCCGTGCCCGTCTCCTTGCCCGTTCCCGTGCCCGTTCCCGGCCTCGTCCTTGTGCCTCTTGTGTCTTGGGGTTAGTCGGAAAATACCAAACGAAAAAAACAAAAAAAAAAAACACATTAATGTAATTTTTGTACATGGAATCAGGAGCGGGAGCTGGCTATGGTGAGTCCTTCTCTCCAAAGTCCACTTTCTTTAGTTTCTTAATACCCTGTAAGTTGTGTCTTTCAGGCAGCCTCTAACGGACGGAAGTGAGCAGCTCCATCAACCTTATCCATCTGCAGTCCATCTGTGCTCAGAAACTTGAAGAACTGGGATCAGCTAACTTGGTATGTGGATCTCCATGGAGACCATCTCCATATAGGTCAATTTGAACATAATATCTATTACCTTCACACTCCCCAAACATGATGCACAGGTAAGTCAATCGTGATTACATTGCAATAGGTCAATTTGAACATAATATCTATTACCTTTACACTCCCCAAACTAGATGCACAGGTAAGTCAATCGTGATTACGCTTTAATCTCAACAACTTTATGCAATTCAACTTACAGGGTATTTTGATAGTCGCGCACTTTCTACCCATACATTCCCAGTTAGATTTCCCATTTGTTTTCTCTGCTTTTTTTTTTTGTTTCTGGACTTCCTTCGGCATGTGTTTATCTTCACGTCTCAGCTGTCCCATTTCCACTTGGGCACTTTTCTCTTTGACTTGGCAAATGGAAATTGTATAAATCTTTCATTACATTTATTTCACTTTGATGCAAATAGTTGCGACAACTGCGATTGAAAAGTGAGCATTCACGCATTTCAATTGCAGTTAGTTCCCGCTTCCAAGGCTAGATATTATCTGCCTAAGTAATTACACGTACTTCAGCTGGTTTTTCCAATCGCCAGTCAAGTGAAAATTCTTTGGAAAGAAAAGGGTTCACTCGGCAGCAGAAAGTGGCTGCTTCTGGCGAGTCCTTCGGCAATTCATGTTAATTAAAGAGATAGCTGTTCGCCCATTAATTGTCCTGATTCATATTTGAAGAGAACAAAAGCGAGTAGGCCACGAGTCGATGAGGATAAGCGAGCGTCGATCTCAGGACCTTTCAGAAATAAGCATAGCAAGGTCGCGATATGGCTTTTTGTACAAGAAATGTTCTTTGAAATCAATTGAAATCGAATTGAAATATCTCTGAAGAACCATTAATCGATATTCCGATCGCAGTACAAAAGAGTATACCCGAATCACAATGCCCGTCCGTCCGTCCGTTCGTCCGTCCCTCCGTCCGTCCAGAGACAAACATATCCTCGCTTCATCATTTAAGAGCTTCATTCTTCGTATTTGGCAGGCAGTTCCCAACCTTCTGCAAAGATCGAGTCCAATATATGAAAATGCAAACCTCAAATATCGATATATTTCAAGGTCACAGTTTGAAAGCAACTGCTTGGGCCTCACAGTCTAGAAGTCATCGGGGCTTTATATCTAGAAGTATCATCAACTGATGCAGTTGGCTTTTACAGAGTATTGTGCAGTCAGTTGCACCTGCTAAGTTCTTACTTGTTTCAATTTAAAGAAACTTAAGCATCATTTTAGCATGTGAGATCTCTCTCCAAGTGGACTTTATTCCTGTTGCAGGTATTCAGATCTGGGCCCAGAAACCCCGCCTTTAGGTTCGGTTCGTGAAGCTGGTTTTGCGCAACTCTGAAATAAGAATTTGTTTGAATGACAACAAGATAATTCAATTTATAAATAACAATTGCAAATTCTACCGAAAATATTGGAACTTGTAGATATTCTCATATAGAAACTGCCTAGATTTGTTCTCCACCCAGAACTAACATATATCATGATTAGATTAATGTAAATTGGGGATCTATTGGATTCTAAGAGATTTTGGTTTCAAATATGAAAAGAAGATGAAAAGAAGGAAGAATATAAGCTATGCTCTGGGGGCAAGTCCTTCTAAAATGTTTATCAAAATGAAATTTTAAAAAAGGGTTTGGTTCGCATTTCGGCTCGATTAAGGTTCGATTCATAGCATAGTTTGGTTATGGTTTAAAGCTTTGTTTGCAGCCCTGGCTAATGGATTAAATATTTAGAAGGCATTTGCCCCCTCGAATTCCGACCCCCCCCCCCCTCCCCTTCACACTCTCTGCTCCCCGAATTGGCAACAGATTGCATTATCCTCGCTTTAGTTTCGACTCGCTCCGTTTGCCCAGCAACTAGTCTGAACCGCTCCAACTCCCACTCCCATTGCCACAGTCACTGCCACTCCCACAGCCACGCCCACTCGCGCCCCCTTGACTAACTAAACAGTTAACCGTAGAAGTCCTCGCACAATTTAAACTCACATGCAGTCGCATTTATTTCTATTCAATTTGATAATAACCCAAGTGTGCGTGGCTCCCGCAGGAGTTGGGCTCCTGGCGGAGCACGCTCCGGCTATGGCAGCAGCTGCTCGGGCGGCCACAGTGGAGCATTTAGAGTGGACGCAATGTATCAACGGCTGCTACAGGGCCAACACACGCAGCCTTCGCCCAG
The DNA here is from genome assembly GCA_037075305.1 of Drosophila kanekoi. Lineage (NCBI taxonomy): Eukaryota > Metazoa > Arthropoda > Insecta > Diptera > Drosophilidae > Drosophila > Drosophila kanekoi. The sequence goes on along the minus strand of JBAMCE010000451.1, from coordinate 8,789,830 downwards.
ACCTGTTACTGGTCTGGCTGATGTCTTCGTCTTTTGCCTTTGCCCACGCACTTTCACTTTCGCTTTTACTTTCACTTTGCGCCAGCCCTTCGGCCCCCTTGCAAGCAAAAGTGAAACTCATTTTCCCCCTTTTTTTCTCTCGGCCAGCACATATATATATATTTTTTTTTCTGCTTAGCCCGAGCAACGCCTACGAGAAAAGTCCAAGTGAAAAGCAGCCCAAGTAGCGCAAAAAAATACCCCCTTGAGTTTATAACTTAAAAATTCAAAGCACGAACAAAGTTCTAATTTAAACACCGAACAACAAAAAAAGAACTGAAAAAAAGTGAAAAGAAGCAGAAACGGAAAAAAGCACGCGGCGAATACATGTCGAAAAAATTGGACATAAAGTGCACGGCAGGCGAGGCGAGTAAATAAAACTAAAAAGAAAATATTCGCCAAGGCAGCAGCAAAGGAAAGCCTCAGGACCGGGCCGAGGCCCAAGAGTCCTGCTCGTCCTTCCCGCCTGCCACAGCTCCGCCTCTCGCTGCGGACAACGGTCCACACAAATCAAGTAAAGGGGTGGCAATCGCAAGTTCCTTGCGAATAAAAAAGTAAAAAAACTGCGTAAAAGGCGGCAAGTAGCAAAAAAAAAAAAAATATATGTATATAAGTATGAGTAAAAAAAAACAAGAAACAAGTCTTGTCTTTAAAGTACCGACGATTGTATACCCTTGTTGGGGAGTCATTGCTTGATGCTGGACATATTTTCATTCCATCTCCTGCTGCTCCATTACTCTTAAGATCTTGCTCAGTTTGTCCTGCTAAGATGTAGTTAAGAGGTAGTTGAGCTCATCTGGCAGCTGTATGATATAGGAGCTCAAGTCTCAAGTCCGAGCAAGAAAAGTCTTAGCCAAGTTTATCAAGATGGCTTTTGATTCGAGAGAAGTCGTCTCGGTTTTTGATACTGTTCAACTTATAATCTAATTATTATTAATAAGAAGTATTATTATAATAATATATAGATCGACTAGCTTAAGAACCTGCTGTGAAATCTGAGAGAACTGGGTCAACAGCTTTCATGTTTTAAGTCAAAATTTGATAGCATTAAGAGCTCAAATTTTTACGTGATAGCAAAAGTAAACTCTTAATATAATTTAGCATATTTTCTTTGAGCGGCATTCGTAAACGTTTTGCTCTCTGCATATGTCTAAGCTGTATGAATATGCTGACGGCGAAATGTTGATGAATGTCGCAACAAAGAAGAGATGCCAAAGTTATATGTGCTATAGAGAACGGAAGCCAGAGAGATAAAGAGAGAGATAGAGAAGTAGTGAGAAGTAGAGAGAAATAGAGAGAGAAGTAGAGAGAGAGAGAGAGAGAGAGAGAGAGAGATAGAGCGAGAGACAGAGAGATTAAGGGACAGAAAGAGAGACAGAGAGAGAGAGAGAGAGAGAGAAGTAGAGAGAGAGACAGAGAGATTAAGGGACAGAAAGAGAGACAGAGAGAGAGAGAGAGAGAAGTAGAGTGAGATAGAGAGGGATAGAGAGAGATAGAACGAGAGACAGAGAGATCAAGGGACAGAAAGAGAGACAGAGAGAGAGAGAGAGAGAGAAGTAGAGAGAGAGAGAGCGAGATGAATGTCATCCAATACGAATTGCTTACATTGTTCTTTGCCTCTTGCCACGTTACGCCTCCCACCCCCTTCCCAAGGAAAGTATACTTTCATAGAGCATACCTTAGATAAGTGTTACTTTTCAAATTGCATTGTCGAAAGTTGACGAATGCTGTACGCAAAATAAACAGTTGAATCAGATTTAGATAAACAAGATAAGCAGACATATGTGAACTTCGATCCAAGAGCTTACACAGTAAAATTCATCTAATCTGCTGCACGCAAAACGTTTACGAATGTCGCACAAAGAAGAACTGTTAAATCAAACTCTTCCGCTATTCGCAGAAAGTCTGTCTATCTTAGAGTAGCTGAGCTACCCACACTTCAGTCCTCATATCTGAGTATTAAATGAACTACTGAAAAGTTGAACTAAAAGTACTTTTCATAGTCTTTTCTTTTTCTATCTTTTTCTTTAGGGTTCACAGGGTTAACCAAGGCGCACAAATTTGTCTTATTCCCTTTCTGTCTTCTTCAAACTCATGCCCTCCCTCTCTCTCTCTCTTTCTTTCGCTCCCTATCCCTTGATCACAGCCAGCTTAAAGTATTTGATCTATTGTAATAATCTTGAACAAATTGGAAAGAGGAGCGTCTTCGTCTAAGCAATTGACCAATGGGCGAGAGCCCACGCCTTATATTAATTAATATACTTATCTCTATATATGTATACAAGTTGATGAGTTGATTCGTGAGGGGGGTCGTCGGCGTGAGGCTGAGTTTGCTGCCTAAGTTATTTACTGCGCGTTACAAAGACCACTTGCTACTTCTTGATATACCCTGTAAATTATACCAGAGCAGATGTTGATGTTGATTGCCTCGCCTAAGACATACGACTGGTTGCTTGAATGTAGATGTATATCTATATGCGATGGGTAGATCTGGGTCCTATTTCGCTTTCAAATTCAATTGAAAACTATGGCAAATCTCAAAGGTGAAGCCTGACTATTGACATACCCTTTTCTTTCGATATCAGCTTAGATAAGACCTCCCTGTTTTCTACCGTTCGGAAGGTACCTGCGTATCTATGAGAGCTGGGTACAGGGTATCTGTCTGTCGAGCATTCTAAATGCTGATTATTTTTTTCTTAGCATCTTATTTTAAATGTATATAAATGTCGATTTTCATTTACCGCGTGGCCAACCCTTGTGCGAATGCGAATGCGAATGCGAATACGGATGTTGATGTTGATGTGGATGCGGGCCAAGGGTCCCAGCTCATTATGTCCATCGTCGAAGCCCACTTATTTACTGGCCATCGCCTTCTCGAGGGCCAAAAAGCGGTCGCATCCTTGCCCTTTGATACCCAGTCATCAAAGGGGTCAACCGAGTCATCGTAACGGATATATAATCATATCACACGCAGACTTGATGTTGGCTAAGTCGACTCCGAAAAAACTCTGAAACAATACCGAACCAACTCCGAAAACAGCTTAAAATCACTTTCATATGAGATACTAAGAAAGTTTCGGAGTCACTTTTTCGTTCTACCTATCAACATATATGGAAATATTTATACACATATTTGATCTTCGCATATTTCTAACTATTTTATTAAAGTTTTCATTATGGATTTCGACCCGCGGCAGCTGTATAGAGCGCACTGCCCAGTCGAGCATTTTGCTTATAATAAGTTAACCTTTTTATTCATTTTTTGTTTTTTAAAGAAAGGGCAAAAACTTTTGCGCAAGTTTATTTTTTCTGCTTTTACCCCCAGTCGCTAGCTGTGTGGGCGGGGCTTCAAAGAGGGCGGCCACGCAATTATGTTTAATTGGACCTGCTGGGGCCGAGCTTTTGTTTTTTTCTTTTTTTTCAGACTTGAAAGCACTGCTCTATGGAATTATATAGAATGCCGGAGTGCTTAGCAGAGGGAACACAGCTAAATACTTTGCGAGTGGGTCTGTGGCTGTGTGTGCTTGTGAGTGCGTGGGCGTGGACCATCGCTTAATGAGCGCTAATCCTTGTTTTTGTGCTCTAAGTATTTAAATTAAAAACGTTATTAAAGTTTCGCAGCTACTTTCTAACTTTCGTTGGATTCGTTGGTTTGATAACTCCGATAACACTTGCTCACATTCGTTGATCTTATATTGGTTTATCGAAAGATCGATAAGTACGTTAATATATTATACGAGAGTGTTTGATAGTTTCGATATTATTGTTTCGATAGTATTTGATAATTTCGATAGCCTCGATAATTCTATATTGGCTTATCTATAGTGTTTGATCATGTTTTGATAACTTCGTAAATCTATCGATAGTATTTGATAGCTTCGATAACTTCATATTCACTTATCGATAGAGTTGAATCCTTTCGATATAGTCGATAATTCAATATTGACTTATCGATAGTATTCATTTCGATAACTTCGATATATTCGATATTTTCATATTGACCTATCGATAGTGTTAGTAATAGATAAGTGCAATGGCTGTTCCAAGCTATGCCTCGCTCTCAGTTAAGGTTCCAATCGCTCGCTTGATACATATGAAAGTTCCTATGTGTGACAAAGCTTAGAAATCTATCGGGTCTGCGATATTGATCGAGCCCAAGGGTTTTTTAACCTTTGCCAATTCGGTATTGAATATATGGACATGCACTAGGAGCAAACCCAAAAACTTTGTACTTAATATAGAAATCTTATCTGATATCGCAAGCTTGCGCTGGGAACAGTTTTTTGCTCCAAGTGTAGAATAGAGAATCGATGCCTAGTTATTATTTTGATTTTGTTAAGACTTAGTTGATTGATTCTTATTGTCATTTATATTCTTATTTAAATACAATTGAGATCTTTTCCAAGGAACTTTATAAATTTACATATGTTATCTAGACAAGGTTTCGCAACTTGTCGGGTTATCTTGATAGGCAAATACTTTTCGAATTAAGAGGTTTTTGGGGGCATGGCAGCAATGGCAATGACAATCAAAGTGCAAAAATGTTAGACAAAAGTTTCTGATGGCTCAAATAAAAGTACAACAACGGCAACAACAACAAGCACAGCGGGAACAGCGAACAACTGGCAACAACTTGGTGAAGCTGCCACATTTACGTCACTTAAGCTGTCCGTTTAGTGGCGGCTTACACACGCACACACACACACGCACACACACACACACACACACACACAGGACACACACACACACACATACAAGCACAGGGCACACACACACACACTTGCGGCAACAACATAAATTAAGTTATTTTGATAATCAAAACTGAAAAGCGAATGTTGTTGTTAGACAAGAGCAGCGGGTGACTGCTTGTTCCGGGGGAGGGGAGGCGGGGCGCGGCACAAGTTGGGGGCAACACGGAACATGGGCATTCATTTGTAGTTTATAGTTGTAGTTATAGTTGCCCGAGCATGCTTGGCGGGCGGACGAACAGGTGGGGGCTGGTTGTTTTCGTAAGGGTTGCTTCTGTCCATTGTTGTAGACGCTTTGCATTTTACAATAGGATATACGCACACATACGCACACACGAACACACAGACTCACAGTTCTCAAGTCCTGCTGCTAACCCCATCAACTACAGTCCCCAAGTCAGCTTGCGGGCAGCGGCAGGCGGAGGCAACATAGTTAGCACAATTGTGTTGCATACTTATTCGGGCATGCGTCAAAACGAGATGCCAAGTGCGTGCGTGTGCCCCTGAGTGTGCGTGTATGTGTGTGTGCGTGTGTGCCTGTCCAACAACTGCCCAGGCTGGCCAGCCCACAGCCTTACGCACACACACGCACACACACACACACACACCCACATACACGCATAAACTTACAATTTTAAAGGCTGGAAAGTGCGCACCACCTTCGCACACACTCACACACACGCACACCAACGCACACACACACACACCAACGCACACACACGCATATAGAAGCAAACTAATTTACCTACGCCAGCAGTTTTTGGCACACACACACACACACACACATATATGCAAACACACATATGCAAATTTTGCAATGCTTTATTTTGAGGGTTGGCCGCGTGTGTGTGTGTGTGTGTGTGAGTGTGTGTGTGATGCTATGGGGTGTGGGGACGTGGTAGGGGAGGGGTGGGGAGCTGCTCTGCTACCCAACTTGCGCCGTCATTGTACACGTTCTCCTCCCCGCCCCTCCACCTAAGCTAGTCGCGTTCTCCTTCTCCTTCGACGTCGTTAGGCTGCCTTTTGGCCATTGTTTGGACTTATGTTTCCCTCTCACTTTGCAAGCCATCAAGTTACACCCCCCCTTCCTCCCACCCCCCCTCTCTAACTCCTTTCATAGCCGCCGGCCGCTAGGCCTTGTCCATTTAGAGCAGCAAAAAAAGAGAGAAGAAGCAGAAGAAGCTGCCGCATGCTGCATACATTTTAATCTTTAATTTATGGCTTATTCAAAACTAATGACACTGAAAGTGTCCACAATGCCGCAGTCTCCGCTTTTGTTGCGTTTGGGGCGTGGCAGTGGGCAGTCAAAGGATTCTGGCTGCCACATGAAAGGCTTAAACAAGACCAGCCATTGTTTCGAGGCGCCCAAGCATGAGACATGGGGCACTTGCCAAGGACATCGCATCCACGCAACGAGCTGGCATATATCTGATATATATATATATATGTATCTATATAGATATAGATCTAGATATTATGCTTCTGTGTATTAAGTTATTTTCTTTAAATATGAGATTCCGTGAGGAATTTAATTTAATTTAGATGGATATTTGAAAATTGAATATTAAATGTGGACTTACTTCCGTGAGGTGGTCTTCGAGAATCGTCGAGGCACGTATTCACGTATTCATTCTTTAACAACAGAGAACTTTATAAATTAGCCGGAAATCCAACTTTCGTAAACTTTGAGCCGCGTTTTGTTTATAAATATATATACATATATAACTTATATGTTTAACAGCCTCAAAGTTGGAGACTTCAAGAGCTGAAGACTGTACATTTGCGATGTTTTACCTCGCTTGGGTCGCTAAAGATTAAACTCTTTCTTTTTGTCATCTCTTCCCATTTGCTGGAAGAAAAGAGGGAAGTCTAGTCAAGTGTGCCCGACTAGGGAATACCCTAATCCTTCTTCTAGGAGCAACGTAGAAGAAACTAGGCTCAACATTTTAAAACTCTAGCTCTTATCGGTTCATACATCAACGCGTTAATACATATGTACAGACAGAGAGACGAGCAGAGAGACGAGCAGAGAGACGAGCAGAGAGACGAACAGAGAGACGAGCAGAGAGACGAGCAGAGAGACGAGCAGTGAGACGAACAGAGAGACGAACAGAGAGACGAACAGAGAGACTCTGATCAAGAATGTATATATTATCATCTATATCTTAAAGCTGTGGATCATTTCATATAGAAGTTTTGAGCTAGATTTATTCTCCCCCCAAAATTGGCTATTAATAAAGGTAGATCTCTATCTCTATCTCTATATCTATCTCTATCTCTATCTCTATCTCTATCTCTATCTCTATCTCTATCTCTATCTCTATCTCTATCTCTATCTCTATCTCTATCTCTATCTCTATCTCTATCTCTATCTCTATCTCTATCTCTATCTCTATCTCTATCTCTATCTCTATCTCTATCTCTATCTCTATCTCTATCTCTATCTCTATCTCTATCTCTATCTCTATCTCTATCTCTATCTCTATCTCTATCTCTATCTCTATCTCTATCTCTATCTCTATCTCTATCTCTATCTCTATCTCTATCTCTATCTCTATCTCTATCTCTATCTCTATCTCTATCTCTATCTCTATCTCTATCTCTATCTCTATCTCTATCTCTATCTCTATCTCTATCTCTCTCTCTATCTCTATCTCTATCTCTATCTCTATCTCTATCTCTATCTCTATCTCTATCTCTATCTCTATCTCTATCTCTATCTCTATCTCTATCTCTATCTCTATCTCTATCTCTATCTCTATCTCTTTCTCTATCTATTTTCTACTTTAGCCATGTGATCTATACATATATATATACATATATAAATTTATTCTATATTTTCTATGAAGCTCTCGGAATGCTCACTTGACCGCCGCTTGACGCAACGCGCCGGGCTCCAGCTACAGATGAATATTGGATGCGAGTAGTTGGCTGTCATTAGATATGCCTGGCAACCCTTAAAGCACACACACTCACACGCACACCTAGATGTGTGTGAGTGTGTGGGTGAGTCTCAAATTGTTTGCCATTTGTAAGCGTTGTATGTTTTAGGCCTTGCTCGTTTGCTGTTGTTTTAAAATTAAAATGAATGCCCGCAAGCAATAACTACGACAAGCCAAACCACCCAAAAAACCAACTCCACACCCAACCACTCTCCCACCGCCCACCGCCCTCCGTCCGCCGGCCACCGCCCACCGCCCGCTGTCCAAGACAAGCCAACATCATTATGCGTGGCTGTATGTCCATGTGTGTGTGTGTGTGCGTGTGTGCGAAATAATCTCGTAAATTACGCAAAAAAGGAAACACGCCGCCAGGAAGACACAGCCAGCAACGAGACGAGAGCCAGGAACGAGAAGCGAGAAACGAGCCGAAGTCCAAGTCGTGGCGAGCTGCGGTGGTGCGAGGCAAGTCGAGTCTATGGCCGGTGGTTGGCTGGCTGCTTGTTGCCAGACAACGCACCACGTGGACCATGGACCGGCACACATACATATACATGTCCACGCACACACGCACACACACTCTTCGACTTCTTGGCCCTGCCAGGAACTAGCAACCACCCGCAGCCGGTGGGGCAAGAGGTGCTGCTCGAATAGCTCGTAATACGCAGAGCTGCAGAAATTCCCCATAGACGACTAAGGCGTTTCGCTTCAGGTTGACAATAGTTTTAAATTGCAAAACCAAATAACATATATGTCAAGTTCAGATGTAATTCAGCATTCTGAACAGCTTCACTGTTAAATGTGGCGCGCTTTACCTAACATTCTCCTGTTAACTTCAATTGTTTTACATATATATTCATGTAAGCATTAACATTCGCATATAAATTGATCCTGTTACAAAATCTGTGCATTATGTAAAGACTCTGTTATGAAACGTAAATATATAATTTTCTATGTAAAGCGAATGAAATGCTACATTCATGTTAAGTAAATGGAACAAATGCTACAAAGCTTTAACAATGTTAAATGCTATCAACATATGTAAATTAACATGTGCGTATATATCATATGTAAGATCGTATGTTATGAATGTTCGAGTAATAAGCAACCCACAGTTATTTAACTACGTAAACACACAAGTGTTAACAGCACTGTTATTCAAGAATCTGTAAAAGCTTAACATTTTTCAACATTCATAACTCAACCCCAACTACATAAGGTTATAAAAACAATTTTATAATATAATTAACATTGAATTGCAGACAGTCTTTAACTAGTTTTATGATAAATAACTAAAACAACGTGAAATAACCTTTAACATATGTGAGCGGGCTTATGTTGTTAACATGTGCGAGCTTGACAATGTTGCCGCTACGATTAATCAAACTGTAAATACTAAAATTTGCTGCAAAATGTTATCGTGCAGCCCTCGCACACACACGCACACACACACACACACACATATACCTATGTATGTTTATATGTACACATGCAGCACATTGTAAAATCCGTTCCGTTCAGAGCTTGCCCCCGTACACACACACACACACTCCGCCCCTTGAAAATTGTAGACAGCGCCCAGCATCGTGTGTCCATTCACAACACTTGCGCCGCGCACAATGTGCCCACCCATTCCTCACCCCCACCCCGCTCTCGCATCATCTTCCTGCCTCCCACCAGACTCTACACGATGCCAATGACGACGTCTGCGTTAGTCCTTTCGGCCACACACACGCACACACACACACACAGAGACAGGCACTCTGGTCCACTTATGATGAGTTTACATTTTCGAAAGCGAGACATGAAAATGAAAATTGGGCAAGGAAACTTGCCAAAGCCAGCTACAACAACAACAACAAAGAAATTCTCCCTCTGCTCGCACGCATCTCTCATAGTTGGCGTGTGGGCGTGGCAGTAGGCGGCTGTCACACATTCAAAACAGCTCAACGCAATGTGTGTGTGTAAGAGTGTGCGGCGGGCGGGGTTGGGGTAGGGGTTGGGGGCAGCAGCAGCATACAGGAAGCCAAATGTGGCCCATCGTCCGACAACAGTTGCCGCACGCTTCCCTGCCGCCGACCGCCCACCGCCCCGCTTCCACAGACAGCCAAGCTGGCCGTTACGTATGCATATTTTGTAAAGGGGCTGACGCGGAGCTGGGGGCAAGCAGGCTAAGGGCGCAAGGGGGCAAGGGGTAGCTGTGGCTGTGACTGTGGCTGTGCGACTGTCAGCCAGACGACGCGCCGTACAAATGAGCTTGAGCAAGGACGCAAGATGTATGTGCTCCATGTGTGTGCGTCAGCCCGAAAGCCGTAGACGATGGACAGCCAGTAGAGGGGGAGGGGGTGCTGCCAGAGGGTGAAGTGCTGAGGGGCAGGTGGAGAGCGAACGGACGTCGGCGATGCTGCCACTGCCACTGCCACTGCTGCTGCTGACTTTGAATGTCCATGTAGATATTTTGCAATTTTGAAATACATGCGCAGTTACACACACACACACACACACACACAAATACACACACAAGCACACACACACGCGCGCGCGTACGCACACAGAGAAAGCGAAATGCTTTTAACATTTTCTAAGATTCAAATTTCGTAAATTATCCCTTTGCGAGTTTCTGTGTGAATGTGTGTGTGTGTTTGTGTGTGTGTGTGTGTGCGTGTGTGTATGCGTGTGTGTATTGTGTGTAGGTCTTGTTGTTGTGCTTGGCTTATCGATGGGCGGCTCATGTTGCGTCCATTGGCCAAAACTACACGCACGAGCCGCACATTTTGGCTTCTGCCTTGCCCGGCGACCGCCCTGTACTTAGTTTCGGTTAAGACGACGCGAACAGATTCCAGATACCCCTCACTCTCCCTCACTTTCTCCTTACAGCCCCCTCCCCAATCCCACTCCCAAGCCCAGCTCCAGGCCCAGGCCCAGCTTGTATAATTTCCGCTTGTCCTCTATATTTAAACAGGTAGCTCAAACTTCAAAAGGTCCTTTTCCAGCATGTCAAATTTGTCTTGCTTCACGTTGCATGCCGCATGCTGCAGCTAGCACCGTCCGCACACACATATTCAATTACAATTGAAATTCTATCAAAGTCTTAAAACAAATCCAAAGAAACATCTGCCAAGCAAATCCAAGACTTATTCGAGTTAAGTGAGACAGGTCCGAGTTATTTCATGGCCAAGCACAAATAGGTTTTAATCTAAAGTTCGTATAGATAAAACATAATATGAAAAATAGTTATCAATCTGAATGATAAAAAGGGAGAAGTTCTCATATGGGTAAGTGGAATAGCGTTCAATACCAATGTTTTATTGGGAACATATCGCAAGACAACTCTGTTTTCCAATTGGAAAGCAAGCTCCTCCAGTTGGAATTTAAATGTAATTTAACTATATTCTTGAACCTTTTCGGCTGTCTTTGAGAATCATTTCATATAATTTAAGATAAGGCATTTCGAAAAGATATCAATTTGGAGCTAATATATTTCAGCTCAGGAATTCAATACAAAGGACCTTTATGCTAGACTTTAAGGATTTTGTTTTTAATGCTTTAAGATTTGGTTTCGACTTCGATTAATTTCCACATTCGGCTTAAAACGCTATTAAATTCAGTTGCGTTTATTTTGTTGTATGTCGATTGTCTTAAGTTTTTAGTATAAGGTTTTTCTAAAGATTCTTTGGTTCGAATAATATATTTGATAATAATCGGCTTATTATAATCTTGTTAACATTTTACATGTTCTTTGAGCTAATTGTCGTTATTTTGTTGTTTTCCAGCAACTTTTTCCACCAACTGCTTCGATTAATTATCGATTAACCTTCGATTGTTATCAAATTGTATTTTATGTTTCTTTTGAATTCGGCTTTCGGCATCTTTTCGTTGTGATTGCTCCAACGACAGCCCCCCCCCCTTCCTGCTAACATTGTTACGTAGCTGCTATTGTATTGGCCAAAGTCTAAGCGTGTGTGTGTGTGTGTGTGTGTGTGCGTGTGTGTGTGCGTGTGTGCGCGTGTGTGTGCATTGAGTAGTTCAAATTGTATTTTCTGTGTGCGCTGGCACTTTGCATACTCGCAGCTTTACGTTTAAAATTAATTTATTTTGCCAAAGCGCGACAGACACACACACACACGCACTCACACAGGCACACACACGCACACACCGTTGCCCATTGGCAAGTGAAAGTGTTGGACGTTTGGCCGCGACCGTCGCCGCTGCCGCTGCCGCTGTCGACGTTTGGCGCTCATCTTTTTGCTGCTGTCCGCGCTTTTGGTTGGCTGCCATCTGAACTTTGCGCTGTCATCCGGCCTGGACATGTGTGCGTGTGCGTGTGTGTGTGTGCGAGTGTGTGTGTGTGTGGGCGTTGTGTGTGTAGTTGGCATGCGGTTAAAAAGGTATCTCAAAGATACTAAATACTTTATGCATGAATGTGCCAAATAGATTTACGAGAAACGAGAAAGCAGTAGCCGCTCGCTCTCTTTAACTGCATGTGTGTGTGTGTGTGTGTGTGTGTAATGTGGTGGTGGCTCGCACGTATGTGTGTGTGTTTGCCTGTCATGTGTGTGCGTGTATGTGTGCGCGTCGATATTAAATTTAAATTGGCGCTTGAATATTTTAGAGTGAGCAGAGAAGAAGCAGCAAGAGAAAGAGGAGGAGGAGCAGTCGGAAGCAGAAAGAAGAAGAGCACAACGGACACGATGGCTTGCAATTAAGCTTGATGTGAGTGTGTGTGTGTGTGTGTGTGTTTATACTACATTTATACATATGTATATACACATGTGCGACATGGTTAGTTGCCCATTGGCCATGGGTGTATGTGTGTGTGATGCCTTTATGTAAGCCCTTAAATATTAATAACAGTTACAATTTTTAATGATTAAAAGTTGGCGCATGTGTGTGTGTGTGGCCAATCTGTGCGTGTGTGTGGGAGAGGGAGAGGGAGAGGGAGAGAGAGAACTGAGCAAAAGTACAGTTAGACAACAAATGCGAGTCAAGTTTTGACAAGTGTTGGCCATTCCATTACAACCCTCCTTCCCACTCCACCAACAACAACAACAACAGCAGCAACGTGACCACATTAATTTGCTTGCTTTGTGCTGCCTACTTTCGGGTAGCAGCAGCTACATCAACATCTCTGAAAGAGTTTAATCAAATCAACGAGCAGAAAAGAGAAAGCTAATTGCGGCAGTGCAAGTAGTAAAACTAATCAAAGAGAGCAAAAGGCAAACGAGCTGCACTCGAAAGAGAACATAAGTATGCATATATGCAGTGCGCGTGTAAGAACTAATTAAAGAGAGAAGAGCATGCAAATGAGTTGATATTAATGGCGGCCGCCTTAAAAGCCAAAGCAAATATGCAAACAAGTACATGAAAAATGCAAATGCACTTGTTGCCCGTACCAAACGCAGCAACATGTTGTTGCGTTGCGCTCTTATCGCAGACTGCTGTTGTTGTTGCCGCCTCTGGTGGATTGAGGGCGGGTTTGTTTACATTTGTTCAACGGTTGATTCATAAAAACGCCAGAGACGTGCCAAAGGCAAACCAAAAGAAAAACTTGGCATAAGGAACAAAAAGAAGGAAAAAAACACAAATGCAAGCTGGAAACACAAGCACAATTAGAGCACACACGGGGGCCACATATGCATGTGCGAGTTTGGGTGTGTGCGTGTGTATGTGTCACACGTGTTGCACATACATGGCATTTGCAAAATGCGAGCAACAACAACGAGCACTGCAGATTAGACACGCACAACGGGCTCGCTAGCAGCGGGCAGAGTTTGTATATGCAGACAGCGACTGCGACGGCAACGGCGACGACGACGGCGACGGCGGTGGCGACAGCGACAGCGACTGCACAATTTCTGCCAGCCATTTTACACGACACCCCACTTTTTCACGCTCACACATTCGCCCTAGCGCTCTTTGTTCGTGTGCATTTGCTCATTTGCCAGTTGTTGCTCTCACACCGACGTTTCATTGCCATTTTGTTGCAGTTGGCGCGCAATGCGTTGGCATGTTTAGCGTCTGTGTGTGTGTGTGCCTGTGTGTGTAAATGCTTGCGTGTGGCTGCAGCATTGTTTGCATTTCAAATTGAATTCCTTTAAAATTCAATTCCTGCCCTTTTGTGTGTGTGTGTGTGTGCGTGTACGTGAGACTGTGCATGTTTGCGTGCGTGTGTTGGCATTTTTGTGCGTTGTGCATCTGCTGTTTTTTCTGTCTCTCTTCTTTGTTGTTTTTCGTCTGCAGTTGTTTTTGTTGTTTTCAATTATGATTGAGCAGCATTTGTCGTACGTTTTGTTGTTTTGGTTTGGCTTAGTTCCTTTGTATGCACACATGCATTCGTGTATGTGTGTATTTTTATGAGTGCCTGCGTGAGTTTTCTGGCTTCTCACCCCCAACCCACTGGACACAGCCATTGGGAACAGCAGTGGCTCGCGTAGTTACTCTACACTTTTTGGGCATCTGTTACGCTTGGGATCAGTTCTTAAGCCAAAACTGATCCCAGGCGAAATCGTAGCAAATCTCTAGAAATATGCAAATGAGGGCCGAAGAGAAGCAGTTGAAACGTCGCCGAAGTGTTAAGAAAACAAAAAGCCACAGAAAACAGTGAAAACACACACACATGATATAAGGAAGAAGAAGAGAAGAGGAGGAAGAAAGAAATACAAAAAGCAAAAGGCAAGATTGTGCAAACGAAAACATCAGCTCAGAGCCAAAAACAATTCACCAAAAACAACAAGCCATACACTGTGCTAAAACAAGGAGAGGAAACAAAAAATGTACTAAAATTTAAGTCACTTCTTAATCAAAATCTTTAAATAAAAAAAGTAAAATATGGGATTTCAAATATACATAAAATTCAATTGAATATGCTATCATTATAAGCAAAGCTCTCTAAGTATAACTTTTCTCTCAGTGTTGAAGCGAATTATGTACATAGTAAGAATTTTCGCTGGGTAGTTGACAAATGTCTTCGTGTGAAGTGCAAATAGATCTTACATGAGATGTTCAGCGCACAAGTACATAGAAAGCACACAGCACATGCGCACATGTAAGTAAACACACACACATACATATGCATGCACATATTTAAATGCGGGAATAATTGAAAGCTTTCCAACAGCTAACGGCTCCACCCTAACGCACAAGGGGAAACGTGAACGGGAATTGCAACGAAGTGCACGGCAGCGGCGACAGAGAGCATTGTTCTACATTGTGCATTGATATTTAAGAGAGTATTTTTGGGGCTGTCTTAAGAGTATCATAAATCCGTTGCACTAATTATTTGAATAGCCTCCCTTTTTTGGTTTTTACCCCTTTTGACCCAATACCAAGAGGCTGCAAAGCGATTGCGACTCAACATGACGAACCCAAAAAGAAACTGCGGATATTCATATTTTACACATGTATGTACATACTTATGTATATTTTAACACATTCACATACATACATGCATATGTATGTACATACATACATACATATACATATGTATATGAATGACGCTGCCACAAAGTCAACACCAAAATGCCAACACCAACAATAAAAGAGAAAAACAACAACAGCAGAGCAAACTCCAAGCCGGCTTTAGCAAAAAAAAAAAAATAATAAGAAAAGAAAACAACAACAAACGGGCGCAGGCCCGCAGAGAAACCACAACAAACGGCGCAGCCGCAACGCCGCAGCGCCATACATGCAAAAAGCGACGGGGGTGTGGAATGGGGAAGGAGAGCCAACGGCTTTGGCCCTGAGCCAATGCGAGCGTGACTCATTGGCAGCGCAATATGTTGCGACGACGTCGACGGCGGCGCCAACGGCTTGCCGGAGTGGCGCTCGCGTTACATAAGCCGAAGCTGAGAGACAAAACCCGAAGCCAAAGACGAAGCTTAAGCTAAAGATGAAGCTGCCAACGCGTCGGCTTAAGCTTATGTTTGTTTGTTCTCACACCCGCTGACGCCCTCTCACTCGCTCTCGCACTCTCGCATAATTAAAAAGTAACGGCGCTGACAATGACAGCTGTACGCGCTCAATTAAAAAGTCATTAACTGCCACACACACTCGTGCACACAGAAAATGAGAGAGGGAGAGCCCGCTATAGGCAGCTAGAGATGGACACTGGACATGCATTAAGGACTAGCTGTGATTGACGCTGACACGCAAGGCCTCTGCCTCTGCCACTACCCCGACGCAACACACACACACACACACACACTAACACGCACGCACGCACCTTGTAATTAGAGTTGAGTTAGGCGGCGGCGACGGCGGCCCTACCTGCGCCTGCGCCTGCGCCAGAGTTCTCGCAACTGTTGCGTGTCATAAATGCGCCATAAAACTGCCTAGTCCCGCTGCACACTTGAGCCGGCTGCAGCGACTGCCGCATCAGCTGTCTAAACGGGCTTAAGATCACCCACCCCATATGCTGCGCACGCAGCTTTTCGCTCTTCTTCTCTGTTATTGTAATTGCTCTTATGCTTCTTCTGTCTATCTTGCTGCTGCTCCTTGGCCTTGTCTTGCACGCGGCTGCTTTGCTGTTCATTTGGTTATATACAGTGAAGATTCGCTAAGAAATGCGACGCTTCAATCAATCTATTTAAATCTTTACTCTACTACTACTATTTACCATTTTAATGTTTATATAAAACATATTTCTATCCGATAATTGTAACATTTCAAGTAAACACCGAAAGTCGCCTGAATATCCTTCGAGCCACAGCAGTTGCTTTTAGTCTCTGCCCACTGTACGCAAACACACACAAGCTGAGATTTTTGAAGTTGCGGACCGTTTTGTTTTGTTTTTGGTTATTTTTTTTCATTTTCTGTGCCCCTACTTTGGCTCTTCCTCTTCATCGTGGTTCGTCGTCGTCTTCAGCGTCGTCTTCTTTATTGTTTTATTGTCAGTTTAGGGATTTGACAATTTGCTTGCTGATTTTTTATGACAATCATGTATGTAAATTTTCGGCGTGCCTTCTGCGCTCAACTCTTCCTCATGGCCCCCGCAGCCCAAGATGTGCGCCTGTCTCTCTGTGTGTGCGTGTGTGTGTGTACGTGTGTGTGTGTGTGCTGTTGTATCTGTATCTGAGCGCCATTAGCTGGCATTTGGCTTACGAGATTTTTAAATACTTTTGGGCATATTCAGGCGTCCCAGCCCAAAAAGAAAAAAAAACGAAGTAAACCTTAAGCTCGAACCCGCACCCGCGCCCGAACCCTTCGCATAGCTATTTTTAGTTTTTCGCTCTGGCTTTATGTGTCCGTGAATATGTATGTATGTATGTATGTACATGCATATATTTTTTATGCTGTGCATAAAAGTTGAGTTTATTAATTTTAAAGCGTTGACAAGTTTTACGAGTGCCCTCGAAAGTAGAACAAAAACTAGGCTAGTAGTGTGGGGCGAACGTGTGCGATGCTGGCGAGTCTGTGAGTCAAGCTGGCTAATAGAGCAGGAATGTGGCCCAAATAAAATGGTGACCAATTCGATCCGATCAAAATGCCTGCCAAGCAGCTGCAGCTGTGTTTCAAGTAAGTTTTCTTCGCTATGCAAAAAAAAACTTTTCTTTTTGTTTCTTGGCATTTCTTCGTCAATGTGGTGCGAATCCGTACATCAAATCACTTTACAATTGCCAAGCTATTCAAAACAAAGCCAAAACAATTTGTTTCAGTTGCCTAGCTGTGCTACGAGCCGAGTTACATTGGGTTAGTTGTTGCAAGCCGGGTCTTGAAAACAGTTTGGGGCCGCATCATCGCCAAGAAATGGCCAAATGGAGCTGCTGAGTGCTTTTAGTTTTGCGTCTTTTCTTTTTTTTCATACGCAAAGCAAAGCAAAGTAAATAAATAATAAAAGGCAAATCAAATGCAAAAATAAAAAATAAAATAACAACAATGCAAAAACAGCCAGCGTTGGCAAAGCAAAAACAAATGCAGCCACAGAAAGAGACAGCAAAAGCGGCGGCGGTGACGGCGACGGCGACCGCGGCCGCGACAGCGACGTAAGCGAAAACACAAAACGCACGGCACATACATAAATGCTGTTGCTGCTTCTGCTGCTGCTGTCGCCTTTGTTGCTGTACATAGCACACACACACACTCACTCACAAACACACACACGCACGCAAGCCCAGCAGCGACTGCGACGCGGGCAGCGACCACTGCGCTGCTGCTTCTATGCGCGCATATGTGTGTGTGTGTGCGTAAGTGTGTGCTGCTACGGCTGCGGCAGCGGCTGAGGCTGCTGCTGCTGCTGCTGCCAGAATGCCGCATGCACGTCGGTCATTTGTATTTGGAAACACAATTCCGTTCCGTCATTTGTATTTGGAACGCCGTAGCAGAAAGAAGGACACGAGCGAATAAGCGACGAAGCGTGCGAACGGAGTGGAGCGGCTATTTTAGCTTTTAGCGCCCTTTTTTGTTTCATTTTCTTTGTACATGTAAAATACATATAAAAAAAATACAACATACGGCAAAAATCAACAACATTTTTGGCAACATTTTCGGCAAAATACCCAAAAACTATTTCGGACTTAAGCACAAAAAACGAAAAATTAAAAACTAAAAAACGAGAAAATTCTAAAACGAAAAACACTAAAAAGTTTTAACAATTAATAACCGCGTTTTGTATTGTTTTCCATTGTGTTCGTAAACATTTTTTTCTGTTCTTACAAAACCGACTACATAAAAAAAACAAAAAACAAATCTAACTAAAAAGTGATCTTTGTGTGAACATAATGCTAATGTAACCAAAAAGTATGAATATCCAAATGCTAAAGGAAAACGGTCGAAAAAACTAACCGGCGAACAGCAGGCGAAAGCGGAACGAAATTGTTTTCGCGCTCGCAAAATCAAAATTCTAAATTCGAACATACGCCAAAAAAAAAAAAGAAAAAACACTTATCCCAACAGTTCTTCGTTTCGGTTATTTTTTTTTTATGTTATTATTCTTCAGTTGTTTTGTGTTTCGGTGAAGTAGAAGAAGAATAAGAAGAAGCAGACGAGAGAGCAGCAAGCCGCTAAACACAATAACTGCACAAAGCAAAGGCGCAGATAAGTAAGCAAAAGCAAAAGCAAAAGCAATAACAAGATCAACAGCGACGAAGATGGCGATGGACAGACATTATGTTGATGATCATTAACCACCACCATCAACATCACCAAGATCATCATCATCGTCGTCGTTTTTGCCAATCAAATTCATAATTGTTATGTAGTTGTATATATACATATACATTTTTTTTTCAAGTGTGTGTGTGTGTGAATGCAAAACTATACGAACACTATGAACACAAAGAAATGTGAAAGCAACCGCAGCAAGAAGAGCAAACGCAGCCGCAGCTGCATTTCTAAGAGAGCGCAATGTTAACGCAAAACAAAAAATAATGTTAAATAACTCTCAGCACATGTAACTTTGGCATGCCTTGTATTTGTTTTTTTTTTTTGTTTTTTATTTTTAATGAACAGTGATAAGCAAAAGCTGCAGCTGCGACTGCGTTAAATTCTGCTGCCGCTGATACTCTTAAGTGATCAGCATGCACGCGTTTTTTCTCTCCCTCGCCCGTGCACAAAGCAAAGAGAGTGACCGTCTCTTTGTTTTGTGAACTAAAGAACATGCAAAAAAGCCAAGAGGCGAACCGTTAGCTGAGAGTGCAAGCAGTGTGTGTGTGTTAGTTAAATAAACGTTTAATTGAAATGAGAATTAATAATAAAATTACATTAACATTTTTGCAGTACAAATACCAAATACATAAAAACAAAAGTAAAACTAAACCAAACGAACGGCAAAGCAGCCAACGAAAAAAACAAAAACAACAACAACAAAACAACATCAACAACAACAAATAAAACAAGAGCAGCTGCAGCAGCAGCAGCAGCAAAAAGAAGAACAACAACAGCTAGCAACAATTAACAAGCGAGCCACATGAGCAGCAGCGCGACGCCAACGCCGACGCAGACGCCAACGCCGACGACTTATGTAGCGTTACATGGCGAGCATAAAAAGTGAAATGCCGCCACTGCACGCGGCAGAGGCGCTAGCCGCCAGCAGCAGCAGCAGCGCAACGGATAGCGGCGGCGGCGGCGGCAGCACATCAGCAACAGCAGCAGCAGCAGTAGCAACAACAGCATCAGCAACAACAACAGTTGCTGCTGCCGCCGCTGCTGCTGGATCTGGCGGCAGCGCGCCCGCAACGCCGAATGCCAATGCAACAATCAGCGCCGCTGCCGACTCCAGTGATAATCAGCCGGGCACGCCGCAGCCAACAACACAGCAGCAACAGCAACAGTCGCTAATGGCTGCCGAGGCACAGCAGCAACAGCAACAGCAGCAGCAGCAACAACAACAGCAGCAGCAGCAGGCGTCGGGCATAACGCATCAGCCCTATGCGACCCATCACATGTATCCAGCGCAGCAGCAGCAGCAGCCGCCGCCTCAGCAGCAGCAGGTCTACGGCAGCATCTATGCCAGCGACATGCAGCAGCAACAGCAGCAGCAGAGTTACGCCGCCAGTAGCTACATCAACAGCTACGAACAATTCTATCAGCAGCAACAGCAGCAGCAGAGCGCCGTCGACTATGGCACCGCGTACATTGACTACACGAAAGCCGTGCGCTATCATCCGTATTTACAACAGCCCACCTCCGTGCTGCCAGCAGCAGCAGCTGTCGCCACAGCAGCAACAGTTGCCGCCGTGGATGACGCCGCCGCGGGAGCAGCAGCAGCAGCAGCAGTGACAACAACTGCGGCAGCATCAGCTGGCGCTGCGATGAGTCCGCGCGTGGTCAGCAGCAGCAGTCCCACCTCCACCTCGTCGCATCTGCAGCTGAGCAGCGCCACGCCCAGTTCGCCAGGAGGCGGCTGCAAGCTGCAGTGCAAGAAATGCGGCATACTCAACACCAACGAGTCCGAGCTGCAGGAGCACATCGCCAACGTGCACGGTGAGTCACCCTACGGCAGCAGCGGCTACGCCAGCTCGCCGTACATCAAGGAGGAGATGCCGATGCCGACGCCGACGGCGGTGGCAGCAGCAGCTGCGGCGGCGGCAGCCAGCGGCGAGCTGCTCGACTTGGACTCCCAGAAGATGGTCTATCATCAGCAACTGTTGCAGCAACAGCAGCAGCAGCAACAACATCAGCAGCAGCAACAGTTGCAGCAACAGCAGCAGCAACACGATGCTGTTGTCTCGGGGCTGCCATTGGCGTTGCCAGATCCGCTGCACTCGATGCAGTCGATGCAGCAGCGCGCACTGCACAGCTGGGAGCAACAGGCGCCGCCAGCGGAGGCGGGCCTGCCCGCGTACATGCAGCCGCTGCTGGACAACAAGTCGCCGCATTATTACGGCTCGCCGAAGCAGTCGCCGTATCCGGCGACGGGCGGCATCAAGCAGGAATATGCGCTGATCAAATCCGAATATGCCGACTCGCAGCACTATGTGGACAAATCGTTTGATCCGACCGCCGCGGAGGTCACCACCAGTCCCGCCGAGTTTCCCAGCACCACGACAGGCGTCGGGCCACAGGATGGCGGTGGCGTCGGCGGCGGCAATGCGTCCGGCAATGCGGCGCCGTATCGCGGCTTCGAGCCGCCCAGCTCCAGCTCGGTGCTGCCGGCCAACAGTCTGACCGCCAAGGCGGCCACCTGGAAGTCGAACGAGGCGCGTCGTCCCAAGACCTACAATTGCACCGCGTGCAACAAGTGGTTCACCAGCTCGGGCCATCTGAAGCGACATTACAATACGACGCTGCACAAGAATGCGGTCAAGTCGAGCGGCCAGCCCGATCCGGCAACGCTGCCCATATCTGCCCATCATCATCCCGCACGCGATCCCGTCACGAAGACCAGTCGACGAGGCAATGCTGCAGCAGCAGCAGCCGCCGCCGCCGCAGCAGCAGCAGCAGCGGCTGCGGCCACACAACAAGAGCCGCCAGCGCCGGAACCGCCCAGAAGTCCGCCCGATTATGGGGGCGGCGGTGTTTGTGGGGCGACGGGCGTGCAGGTGGGCGCCGCCATGTCGCAGTACTCGGCCTCGCCGTCGCCCACCGCCCAGCAGCAGCAGCAATTGGTTGCCAGCAATGGTTATGCCACCAATGGGCATGGTCATGCCCACTATCATGGCATCTACAACATGCAGCAGCAGCAGCAGCAACAAGTGCAATCGACGACAAACGCTTCACCACAGCATGCTAACAGCAGCAGCAACAACAACAACAACAACAGCGGCAGCAGCAGCAGCGGCAGCAGCAACAATCACAACTCCGTTTTGAACGGTCACCCAAACGGGCTAGCAGGTCCCTCCGCCCCAATCAACAACAACAACAACAACAACACACAAATGCCGTCCTCCCAAATGAGGGGCCTGCTGAACAAAACAACAATCAACAACACAACAACAACAACAATAGCCACAGACACAACTATAAAGATCGAACAAATGGAGGACAGCAACTCAGCAATGGTCATGGAGGAGCAGCAACAGCTGGAGGAGCAGCAGCAGCAGCAACACGTGTTGCAGGCGGCACAGCAGCAGCAACATCACCCACAGGTCAGCTATCTGCTGTCGCGGCCATATCACAGCAGCAGCAACAGCAGCAGCAACAACAGCAACAGCAACTCGCCGCTTACTATTTACCAGCACCAGCACCAGGAACAGCTGCCGCTGCAGCAGCAGCAGCTGCAGCAGCCGCCGCCGCTGCAGCAGCAGCTGGAGCTGGACCAGCAGCAGGAGTTGCTGCAGCAGCAGCAGCAGCACCACCACCACCAACTGTTGCAGGCAATGGATTTCTCGCGCACCCAGCCGCTGCTGCCGCCGCCGCCTATGGCAGCGCTGCTGCCGCCTATAACAATGGACTACAACATGCTGGCTTTGGATATGCAGCAGCAGCACAGCAATATGCTGCAGTGCAGCAGCATCAGCACGCAGCAGCAGCCGTCGCTGCCGGTCACTATTACCACCACGCACACGCCCACCCTCACGCCCATCCACACGCACACGCCCACCACCACGCGCACGCCCACGCCCATGCCCATGCCCATGCACACGCACATCAATATGGACATGGGATGCACCACTATGCAGGCGCAGCATTACCTGGCACCACAGCCGCTGTCGCCGCCGCAGCAGCAGCAGCAGCAACTGTTGCTGGTGGACAACAACAGCAGCAGCAGCAGCAGCAGTACGGCCAGCAGCCATACGCCCAACAGCATCAGCAGCAGCAGCAGCAACATCATCAGCAGCTCAGCAGCAGCAGCGGCAGCAACAGCGTCACCTCCGCCGCCGCAGCAGCAGCAGCCGCACATCATCACCAGCAGCAGCAGCAACAGCAACAACATCACCAGCAGCAACATCACCAGCAGCAACCACACCAGCAGCAACAGCAACATCTCCAGCAGCAGCAGCAGCAGCAACACCCTGCCATGCTATCAGCAACTGCCGCCGGTGCCGGAGCACACAATGAGCTATCACACTATTATTGGTAACGAGCCGGGCGTGAGCTATGATGCCTACACTAGCGATGGCCATCAGATATTGCAGCTGATGCCCGCCTCGCTGTTCGCCCCCTATGCCCCGCTCTCGCCCTATTCGGTGGCCGCACAGCGTTCGCCGCAGGAGGGCGACTTGCCGCCGGTGCATACGCTGACCAATGCGTTGCAGGCACAGCAGGAGGCGCAGCAGCAGCAACACCACCAGCAACAGCAGCAGCATACGACTTTAACGCTGCTGGCCACGCCGACAGCGTATTCGCCCACGGTAAGCAGCTCGCGTGCAACACCAGCTCTCGAGCTGGACATGGTGTCGCTGATGGCTCAACAGCAACAGCAGCAGCAACAACAGCAGCAGCAGGAATATGAGCAATATCAACTGCAGCAGCAGCAACTTGAACAACAGCAGCAGCAGCAGCAGCAACATCATCTTGAGCAGCAACAGCTTGAACAGCTGCAACAGCAACAGCAGCAGCAGCTGCAACAAACTGTTGCCGTGCTGCCCAAAAAGCGGCGTGCTGCTGCCGCACTGTCAACAACAACAGCAGCAGGAGGAGCAGCACAGCCGCCGAGCAAGAGACGTCGCAACAGTAGCATCGGGTCAACATCGCCGCACTCGACAACATTGCCATCGGGCCGCATCAAGTGCCTGGAATGCGACAAGGAGTTCACCAAGAACTGTTACCTGACGCAGCACAACAAGAGCTTCCACTCCGGTGAGTATCCATATCGTTGCCAGAAGTGCGGCAAGCGCTTCCAGTGCGAGGAGATCTACACCACGCACCTGGGCAGGCATCGCACCCAAGACAAGCCGCACAAGTGCGAGCTGTGCCCCAAGCAATTCCATCACAAGACCGACTTGAGGCGCCACGTGGAGGCCATCCACACGGGCCTCAAGCAGCACATGTGCGATATATGCGAGAAGGGCTTCTGTCGCAAGGATCATCTGCGCAAGCATCTCGAGACGCACAATCGCCCGCGTGTTGTTGGCAAAAAGGCGGCAGCTGTTGCCGCCGCAAAGGCTACGGCAGCCGCCGCCACAGCTGCTGCAGCAGCAGCAGCAGCAACAACAATCGCGAGGCCAACAGTTAGTTGCATGCAACCAGACAATAATAAGCTGGACGATGTGGCCGCTGACGATGATAGTTTGCTAGACGATGATGAAGACGACGATAATGATGCACAGCAGCATCAGCAGCAGCAGCAGCGACAGCAGCAACTGTTGCTGAGCGGGGAGCATCATTTGATCAAGAACGAATTTGTTGATATTAAGCACGAGTACGAGGAGGAGTTTACGGAGGAGTTTCAAATTATTGAAAAGGACATTGAAATGTATTGAGCGCAGGGCCACGTACTGGGCCTAGGGCTGGGGCTGGGGCATAGTTATATAGAGCAGGGGGGTGAAGGGGGATGGGGGCTTTGGGTGGGGATCTTGGGTCTGGGGCCTGTCTGCAAATGCTCGAGGCTTATTTGATTTCATTTCAAAACCTCGCACAAAACTTTTGGTAACAACTTTCTATTGCACCAGCGGCAATAAATTGTTATTAATTTGTTTTCTTTTTAATTTGACATTTTCTTTAAAGTTTCTTCTTGTGTGGTAACAAGTTCTTATTGCACTTGCAGCAATAAATTGTTGTTCGCTTCTTCTTCTTTTGCCTTTTGTGACAAACAAAGCCTTTTGCCTTTGCAGACACGCCCACTCAGCACAGCTGTAATTAACAAAACATTTGCCATATATCAGAAGCAAAAGCATACTATACAGATATATATATCTATATATATATATGACTATTTTTTTGTATTCGAAATTTTTAATTGTTTTAGCAGCAAATTTAATTTAATGACAAACAAATTTATGTTAAATTGTATTATTATTATTAATTATGAATTAACTATATTGTATTATTTCTTGTCTTAGTTATTTGTATTATTATTAACCTTTTTTTTTTTTTGTTTGTTTGTATAATTAATTGTTTAAGGCCGCGCATACCTCAAAGACAAGTAGAGAGCAAGAGAGAGAGAAACGAAGTGAAGAGAAAAGAAAAAACGCTTAAAGAATAAAACACACACAAACAGAAATCAGGGCACAAAATCATATATATATCCATATAACCATATATCCATATGTCCATGTGTCTGTATATCTATATGTCCATATGTCTATATGTCCACATATCCATATGTCTATATGTCTATATGTCCATATAACCATATATCCATGTGTCCATATAACCATATATCCATATGTCCATGTGTTTGTATATCTATATGTCCATATGTCTATATGTCCATATGTCCATATAACCATATATCCATATGTCCGTATGTCCATATGTCTATATGTTCATATGGCCATATGTCTATATGTCCATGTGTCCATATAACCATATATCCATATGTCCATATGTCTATATGTCCATATATCTATATGTCCATATGTCTATATGTCCATGTGTCTGTATATCTATATGTCCATATGTGCATATATCCATATGTCCATTTA
Source organism: Drosophila kanekoi (assembly GCA_037075305.1). NCBI lineage: Eukaryota > Metazoa > Arthropoda > Insecta > Diptera > Drosophilidae > Drosophila > Drosophila kanekoi. The sequence continues at coordinate 8,764,141 of JBAMCE010000451.1, read as the reverse complement.
TCCATATGTCCATATAACCATATATCCATATGTCCATATGTCTATATGTCCATATATCTATATGTTCATATGGCCATATGTCTATATATCCATATATCCATACGTCCATATGTCATATATATGTCAACATGTCTATATCTTTATATATGTTGGCATATAACACTCGTATATGAGATCTTGAGATCTTCGGATCTTTGGAGTTCATATGTCCCTATGTCCATATAACCATATGACCACATGTCTATATCTTTATATATATATATATGATAACTTTAACATAATAGGCAACTCTCGTATATGATGAGATCTTGAGACCTTCGGATCTTCGGAGATCTGTTAGCGCACAATTTAGTTGATTGTTTTTTTTTTTTTTGTAAACCATAAACACGAATGCCATATATAAATATGTAATGCCAATCGATATATAGCTTCAGCTATATGCTATATATACACATAGGTTACACTAGCCTACAAAACGCCAAATTGTCAGCAAAAAAAAAGTAAAGAAAACAAACGCAAATATCAGGGATAATATTAACACTTAACAGCTATAATTCCTACATAGAGACAGACAAATATACACACACATATATATATACATATATATGTGTGTATGTGTGTGTGTGTGTGTGTGTGTGTGCGTGTGTGGAAATTGCGTACTCTATATATATACATATATATATTTATTATTATTAATTTCTAATTTATGCATTTCTCTTGTAAGCCACAAAAAAATAAACAGAAAACAATCCATTTTATATTTAAATATTTTTTTCGTTTTAATTTTCTGTTTCTTTATGATTTTGCCTTAACGTAATACTCAAAAAGGGCATACAAATTTGCCGTTAGCTTTATGTTTTAACAAAAAGAAGAAGAAGAAGAAGAACTTTCTTCAACTTTGCTGCATATTTTTATATAGTTTATACGCATAATTTCTTATAATTATTAAACAAAAAAATTTTTTTTTTTTTTTTGTGTTTAGCGCAACAAATTTTGTTTACTCTATATATATATATGTGTATGTACATTTAGCTATTAGAATTAAAAAGAGCGCAAAGCAAAGAAAAAAAGAAATGAAGAAGAAAAAGAAAAGACAAGCGAAGAGGAATGCGCGAAGAGGCAGAACGGAAGTGCGACGGAGACGCGTACCAAAACCAAGATCTATGAAAAAAAGCAAAATAAATTATTGAAAATGTTTCAAAAAAAAAAAAAAAAATTATCAAACAAATTTTATTATTTTCCTCATTTCTTTTGTTTTTGTTAAACATATATTTTTATTATTTTTCAGTTTATTTCAAATATTATCTATATAATTTTTCATTTACAGTTTTTGGTTGCATTTGCGAAGGTAAAGAACAAGTCCATTTATCAAAGCTTCAAGATTGAGTCTGTTTTTTTTCTGTCTGTTTCGCATACTCTTCTAGAGTGCGGGGTCTTTCCGATCTTACCAGCAACTACGTGACGTTTATGTTGTCTCTCTCCAATCAGATCTATCCGAGCCGACCTATATATATACTCTATATATATGACTGTATCGTATGATTCTTGCTTGAGAACTACATTGGATATAAATAGGGGAAAGATAATCATCTTGTTACTCTAACGAAAGGGGGTTTCAAGGATTATGTTATACATCTTAAGCAAGTCCTAACTTTTAGATATCAGGCAGATTTAGTTCCTTTCGAGAGCTATATCTGGCTAATGCTGCTGAGCTACAAAAAGTAAGCTCTGACTGAATGCCTGTCAAATGTATATATATTGTATATAGATATGATGTATATAAAGGTGTCTATATATATATGTTTAGATAAAGATATAGGGTATACAAAGGTGTATATATGAATAGCTACATAAAGTGTACATAAAGGTGTCTATATATATATGTTTAGATAAAGATATAGGGTATACAAAGGTGTATATATGAATAGCTACATATGTAAAGTTATACATATGTATAGGTATATATATATATATATATAGCTCATACATTAAGTTGTGCATATGTGTATATATGTGAGTATAGGCATAGCTATATATATACATATACACATATATACCTACACACATATATGCCAATATATATATATATGTATTTGCACACACTTATGTACAAAGTAAGGGCATTCAAAAGTCGCTCAGCTGCGCGTCGCAAGCTAAACTTCTTGTTAATTTTGTTAATTATTTTTGTTGAAATTCATTTTTGTTTTTTTTTTGTTATTTTATTTTGTTGTTGTTGCTGCTAGTTCCAAAGAAACTACGTGCGTGTGTTTAAATATTATTTTATTTTTCTTGTTTTTTCTCGAGTGAAGAGGCCGCATACGAAAGTCGAGAGGCAGGCAAATTGTGGCAAGCCGAATTTTAGCGACGCGCCGTTGATTTCGTCCAAGAGCAAGACATGTGCACGTGTAAGCACACACACACATGTGTGTGCGTGTGTGTGTTTATAGATAGTTATATGCATATGCCTATATATGGCGAATTTGGTTCCTTGAGGCAGCACGGCAACAACAACATGAGGCATAATGACAGCTGCAGGCAAAAGCTTGAGATAGTTTGCTAGCTCGGCTCTAGATCACATACATATACATATACATATATGTATGTGTCTATAGATATGTATGGTGTATCTGTTTGTACTTCTCTGGTAACTGGCCGTGCGCTTTATGGCGACATCTAAGTGCCTCGGCAACAAATCATAAGCAGCAAGCAAAGTATCTTTGTATCTGTATCTGGCAAATGCCAAAAAAAAAGAAGAAAGAAATGAAATGAAATGAAATAACATGAAAATCAAAGACAACGCCAGCAACATAACACGCACACATGTTGCCAGCTGCCTGCCTGTATGTGTGTGTGTGTGTGTATCTGTGTGTGTGTGTGCAGGAACAGCAGTAAATAGCCAAAAAAATAAGTATATACACACACACACACACACACACACACAGGCGCAGCAAAGACAAAGTAGAAGAGACAAACGAAAAGTGCGCGCCACAGCAAGCGGCAGCAGCAGCAGCAGCACGAAGCACGCAGCAAGCAGCGAGTGTATCTCAAAGATACGCAAACGCAAACAGCCAAACGACGCGACGCGACGCGACGCCGAAGTTGAAGTTGAAGTTGCGCGCCTGCGCAGCAGCGACGGCAGCAACAACAACGTCGCCGACTATGGCTATGTCATCATAACATACAACTTCGTCGTCGTCGTCGTCGTCGTCGTCGTCGTCGTTGTCGTTTGTACACTGCGCGAAAGAATCTACCAAATAGTATTTACATCCATTTAGCTAGACTCCAGTTATCAGTCGAACAATATCCAGAAAAAGGCATCTGTTAATGTTCATAAAGAACCTTTATAAAAACCCTTCAAATAGCACAGATTTGGTACGATCTTTGAGCTAGGATTAAGCAAGCACAGCCAAGGGGCTAGAACGCCGGGTTAATGTTTACCACGAACTAATCTAACTGGCATTTCTGTAGATAAGGCTTTCAAATAGCACAGATTTAGTATGATCTTTGAGCAAGGGATATAATAAAACACTGCCAAGGGGTTCGAACCCTGTACTTCGTTCTATGCTGGCACACTCGATCTAGCTAACATATTTATATAAATCCTTTGAATCTTGCGCCTTGAACCGCGGCTTTCACTCTATGCTGGCACAATCTGTTTCCATATAGAGCTCATGTTCACTACCAATCAATATATCTATATCTATATCTATATCTATATCTATATCTATATCTATATCTATATCTATATCTATATCTATATCTATATCTATATCTATATCTATATCTATATCCCCTTCCATTATCTCCTGTCTTCCTAACTTACTTCTTTGACTAACTTACATATGCAGATGCCACAAATTTCGTTCAGTGTATTCGTATCTGTGAATTTCTACTTGCTGCTGACGCTGCTTCTGCCCTTTGGCTGTTGTTGTTACTGTTGTTGTTGTTGTTGTTGTTGCCGCGTTTGTTCTCGCTGTGCGTTTTTCTTACGCGGTTTGTTTGTTGAACATCAAACTGGTTTCCTGTACATATGCTCATCCAGCAACAACAACAACAACAACAACAACAGCAACAACCATCTGTAATTTTAATTTTTCGGCAAGGCAGAGATTTCGATCGACGACGACGTCGCTGCCCAGGTAGAAATTGTGTACCTTTATATTGTTTGCTTGCGCTGCGAGTGTGTGCGTGTGTGTGTGTGTGTGTGTGTATCTTGTAGATAGCTCGAAGACAGTAGACACACACACACACATGCTCTGTTCTCTTTGTTGTGTGTGTGTGTGTGCGTAATCCTTGCTGCCTTTTTCATGTTTTTCTGCTGTTTCGTCGTCTTCTGCTTATGTGTGGCAACAACAACAAGAACAACAACAACACGAGCAGTTACCATGATTCATAGTTGTTGCTGCTGCCGCTGCCACATGTATGTATATAAGTATGTACACATACATGTAGACCGGCTATGTATCCGCAGCTCCTTTCAATGCGTGCCAACAAATTTCGATATATATACATATATATATATATATCTATATATACATATATGTATAGAAAATCTTGCATTGCTCGGAGCCAAAAACTCTCTGCACAATAGCTGCCTGTCAAGGCTTTTGTCTGCGTAGCTGTATCTTTGCGCATGTATCTGTAGCTCTGTGTGTGTGTGTGTGTGTGTGTGTGTGTGCAAATATCTGTGGCATACATTCTCATAGAACAGCCGTCGCATGTTTTTCTTTTCTTTCTTCGCCTTTTATTCGATGATCGTTGCGCAAATTCTGGGCAGGATTCGCATTTTAGCTGCTGCCCCAGTCCCAGTTCCAGATCCAGTTCCAGTTGCCACTTGAGTTTGTTGTAGTTATAGCCAACTGATAGGCTGCCCCCGCCTCGCCTCTGGGCACATGTGTTTGGCTTCCATCTGAGCTGTTGCTTCGCTCTTTTCTTTTCTTTTGGTTGGTTCGCGGCTCCTGCCCCGCCCCGCCCCTATCATAACTGTTCAACTGTGCGGCAACCTTTTGCCCTGATTCGCTCCAGATATATATATATATATATTATAGGGTATATTAGATATCTGCTCTATATATATTTTAATTTATTTTTGTGCCCGCTGTCTGACACTTGATTGACTCTCTTATTAACCCATGTTGCGCCGCGCATTACTGTATTTGAACAAAAAAAAAAACAAAGCAAAAAATAGAATGCACAGCAAAAAGGTTAAAATTTGCCTAATTCCAAAGGGTCGGCTCGGGTCGGGTCGAGCCCGAGCTTGACATCTAACACAAAAACTCAATCAAATTAGCGGCAAATGTGAATTATGTCAAGGCCCACAAACCATCCCCCGCCCCCCCACCCACCCGCAGGCAGCGACGAATTTTCACAATTTTCCACGAATCTGTTAACTGTCTTTTCCATTTGACTTCGCCTCCGAGCCGCATTTTTGGTCTTCTTTTTACTTTTTGTGTTTTTTTTTTTAATTACCAAACATTTGACAGCATCCTGATGCTTATATTGTGTTGTCTATAAAGTGTAGATACACACACACACACACGCACACACACACACACACACACAGAGAGACAGTCTTAACCTTTTTTGGTTTTTGGCTTTTTAGAGAGAAATGTGTTGCGTGTGAGCGTGTTGCTAGAAAAATCAACCCCCGAAATAGCGTTAGATATTTGATTTGTACAAAATTCAATGCCAAGCAATAACAAGAAGAAGCAGATAAAGCAGCAGCAGCAGCAGCAGCAGCAGAGCATAGCATGGCCGCCATGCTGCATCATCAACATCATCATCATCATCGCCAACATCACCATCATCAGCATCATCAGCATCAGCATTATGATCAGCAAGAACATCTTGAGCATCTGCCAATGCTGCCTCTGCCTCATGCTCTTCCCCTAATTTCTATCTATCCGCCCGAACTGTGATATACAATTGCCAATAATGGGTAGTTAGAAGGTTGAACGCGTTTCAAATACTCTCAAGAAAAAACAGTTATTACTTCTCCCTTTTTGCTTTTCTAGTTTGTTATATAGGGCTTTTGCATAGACAACACAATTTGGTATATATATATTATGTCAGACTGGAAATCTACTCTAAGCTGATAAATCACATCCATGATTCGTTCTGACCTTTTCGTCGTTTCGATTCCCGCATTTACTTAAGTATGAGTCCAGATCTTAGCTATATATCTGATATATCTTGGCTCACAAATCATATCCATGATTCGATCTGACCTTTTCGTCCATGCTTATATACATACTTAAGCCCAGATCTTGGCCCTATATAACTGATAGTATTCTGACGCTGGAAATCTAGTCTAAGCTGATAAATCACATCCATGATTCGATCTGACCTTTTCGTCCTTTTGATTCCCGCTTTTACTCATACTTAAGCAGAGATCTTGACTATATATCTGATCATTCGATCTGATCTTTTCGTCTATACTTATAAACATTCTTAAGCCCAGATCTTGGCTATATATCTGATAGTTTGCTGGCATTGGAAATCGAGTCTTGGCTCACGAATCACATCCATGATTCGATCTGACCTTTTATTGATCAACAACTCTTAAGCGAATCCCTGCCTTTAGACATACTTAAGCTCAGACCTTGGCCAAGGCCTTAGCTTGTCATATCAGAAAATATCTACATTTGATATTTATCCAAAAGTTGGCATATACCGCATGTGGTTAGACATATGTATGGCAGTGTATTGGCAAATAGCCAACGTATGGGCATATATTGTTATATACGAAATATATGTCTTAGCTATGCTCGATTACAGTCCACAGTCACAGTAACAATCTAATACCCTGTATTCGGGGGCTAAGATATCCAATGTGCTTCCAAAACAAATCCTGCTCTTCGGAGTATATGGTAAGAGGCAAGTCATGCTCTTCTCGAGATGTTTCACACAAGGAGCAGCTCTTTGCTTGGCTCATGATATCACAACAACAAAAAGAAGAAGAGAAACTTGCAACATTCTTGAACAGTTGCCAGGCCTTGTTTATAGCTTTGTTTTATGGCCCAACAATTCCCACACATACTTAACGTATTTATATATATATGTGTGTGTGTGTGCGTGTGTGTGTGTGTTTGTTTAATTATTATTAATTTTTGCAATCAATTCGCAAGAAGAAACCACCCACAAAATGCAAATGCGCGCACACACACACACGCGCACACACACGTGCATGCGCGCTGTCAGCTGGCAAACAAAAGACTTAGGCAACGAACTTGGCCTTAGCAGCTTCCTCTCAAAGCGAAAATATGTAGAAAAAAATCAAATAAAATTTTGCAAAATAATACAAAAATAAAGCACGCAAGCTGCCAGGCTCCGAGGCTTTATATACGCAACTATAATAAAAATGTATATGTGGCATATACACACACTCACACGTGTGTGCGCGTGTGTGTGCGTGTGTGTGTGCGGCTAAGAAGGAGCGTCAAATGGCGCACAGCTGCGCGAAGCCAAGCCAAGCAACATTTGTTGTTGCTCACAAATTGTTGCTACATTTTGGCCGCTTGTTGTTGTTGTTGTTGTTATTATTATTTCATGTGTGTCCTAATTCCAATTCAACAGAAATTTTTGTCTCACAATCACAAAAAACAACAACAACAAAAAAAAAACAAATTTATATATAAAGTAAAGCGAAATAAATCTTAGAGCCGAGAGGCAAGCAAAACGAGTTGAAATTAAGAGAAAAAACATCTACAAAAAAAGTTTAGGCTAAAGTTTTGTGTAGTTGTTGTTGTTGTTGTTGTTGTTGTTGCTGTTGTTGTTGTTTCTGTTGTTGCTGTCGGCGCTTTATCCGATTTTGTGCTGTGCGCTGCTTGTTGTTTTTTATGACGAGTTTCCGCTAATTGCTGATGCGCTGCAGATTAAATGAAGCAGCGACAACAACAGCAACAACAACAGCAACAACAACAACAGCAACAACAACAACCACAGCTCTGCTCCAATGGGGAGCACGCCCAGCGCTTCGAGACGCAAAATGTCACAAGAAAAAAACAAAATAGTTATATACCTATGTATGTTAAAACAAGTAAGAGTACGCTAGTCGGGAGTGCACGACTAGGGCTTACCCTGCAGCCAGGACTTGCCCAGGTTACATCTGATCAGACATATACACCAAGAACTCGCATACTCCTTCCTGCCTGTTGCATACGATTGCACAAAACTAATATGCCCCTTCTATCCATTTGATATTATTACATTCGATATTAGAACATGTCGACTTGGCAACAGATTTGTTAAGTATTATCACAATACAAATAATACTAGGAATATGTTCCATTAAAAATCATAATTTCTCACGCTATGCCAGAGCGAAGAGGGGAAGGAGGTGGATGAGGGGGAGTCGGAGTTCAGTTATGTGATGGACCAGCTTGCAGCATGCATGTATATATTACAGTAAGGCCCCGAACAACTGGGCCGATTGCCAGTGAAGCGTGTGTCGTGATTGTCAGTCAATGTTCCGTCTTATCGACAGCCGTATGCGCTACAGCCAGCCATGCAGAGCCTATCGATCGGCATTAGACAAGAGGTAAATCTGTGTGTGTGTGAGTGTGTGTGTGTGCGTTAATGGCAGCAGCTGCTGTAACAAGTGTTCACTGTATGCGCAGCGCATGTAAGGGTCGTTTAGATCGAAGCCAAACCCTTGCTGCGGTTGCTCTTTAACGCCGCGGCTGTGGCTGAGTCTTTTCCTCAAGCCTTACACTGCGCGAAACGAAGGGTGATTAACAAAACGAAAAACATTTTATAGCCCAGTTTTTAATTATCTGCACATACACATAACGGTGGTGTATTATGTTAAGCTGCTGTTATTAACATGTGCCCTAACATGTATGTTAACATATATGCCTTAAGCGTATGTCTTAAAGTAAGGACGTTAGTTTGAACGTGGACATAGACTTGGCAGCTGCGTAATATGTCAAGCTGCTGTTATTAACATGCTTTGTAGTGCATTACGTTTAACAGCTGTGAGTACCTAGCACTATTCTCAACAGCTATGTTATTAGCTTAACAGTCTTAGTATGACTTTTGCATTAACTTAAGCCTTGGCAATGTTAAGTAGAGCTCCTTGGCAGGGCGACTTTAAAGCTGAATGTTAAGTGCAGATTGTGATTATGATTGAATTGAACTGCCTTTTTTCCTGCAGTGTATGGCCTGTCAAACACACACACGCACACACACGCACACACAGTGAAGAAGGGGCAAACCGAAATTAGAAAAGAAAAAAAAGGCGTATCGCCGTGTTTGTTGCCTCAGCTCTGATTGTTGTTGTTGTAGCGCTTAGATTGTGGGCCAGAATGAACGAGAAAAACAACGAAAATAAAAAGCAAAGAATTATACGAATTATAAGAATTACGCTGAAACTGAAGAGAAAGACATCTTATAGATATCAGATTATGGTGCTGCGTTAGCCTAAGCTAATAATTCTAGCACACCTTGTGCGTGTGTGAGTGTGTGTGTGTGTGTGTGTGTGCGTGTGTGTGTGTGTGTTGGTGTGTGCATATGAGCATAATGAGCTATAATTGGATTAAAGATTTATTTATTGTATTTCGTTTCGTACAACAATTTTACATTCGCCTGCGCCAGCTGGGCGCTGGCAACAACCGGGCCAACAATCGACAATCGGCAACTGAGAGCTGAGAGCTGAGAACCGAGAACCGAGAATTGAAAGGCGAGATCTGAGCTCTCGGGTTGAGAGATCGGGCACTGGGTATCGACATTGACTAATTAGCGGGTCTCTCTGGGCAATGTTTGGATAATTATTATTACTGGCAAAACACATTTGCATTAATCTCGCTTCTCCCTTATTCTGCTTGGCTTCTGCTTCATCACTTATTGTTGTTCTTGTTCTCTACTCTTGTTGCAGCTACCGCCGCATCCAGCAGCCGGCGGGCGACAGTGAAGCGCCAATATCAGCTCCAAGGCGAGGGTCAATACCAGGCGCAGAACCCGAACCAGATGAGGAACTACAATGCCCAGAAACGGCTCAAAATTTAAAGTAAATTGATTATTTCGGCAAGTCCGGGGCGACGAAGTTTAGTATTATAATTATACCAACTATCTAAATTACGTATGTATTGTACGATTATGTATCGAATAGTTTTAATCTACCCAAAACCCAATCCAACCACGATCCCAACCCGAAGACCCCACTCCAAAAGTGTGTGTCCTTTAATGTTCCAGGAAGTTCTTAATTCTTCCATCAGAGTTGGCATCGATGTTACGCAAAATTTTATGTAGTATTTTTTAAGCACAACCTCTTGCTGAGCAGCACAATTTAGTACATGTACTAAACTTAGTACAGCAGCCAAACCAAACGATTAGGCACGGCAGCTTTGTGGATGTTCTAAATTTAGTACACATTCAAAACCGTTTAAGTTATAACAAATACATCCACGCAGCTGTACTAAAAAGTGTACTAAGCATTAAATGACAAATAGTTGATTTAGTACACTGTTCTGAAATGTGTACTAAATGTTGTACACGACAAAACTTACCAAACGGAGTGTTTGTCATTTAGCACATGCATACATAATTGTACTAAAAAGCAAATATGTACTAAAACGCAGTACTAAATGTTGAAGAGTCCATGGTTAAGAAACAACTACATACAAGAGTACTAAAAGCTGTACCCATTTTGGTACATGTACTAAATAAAGAAAACAATATAAAGGTTAATTCTCAGCAAACCCAATATAAATGTACTAAATCTCGGTGTACTAAAACAGTGCTAAAATGAATGGAACACGTACATAAGTCAATAATAGCTAGAAATGCATTGTACATATAAAATGTGTATGTGTTATTACGATTATAGTTTCTGATCTAAATTAGTTCACCAATTTTCTTTTGTTTTTGTGTTTTCTTGTTTGTTCTTTTGTGAAGATAAGCTCCTACATATACATACATATACTTATATCAACAATGTGCATATCATTTTTTGGGCAAGTTAATACAATAATTAAGCTTAAATAGCAAAGGTTAACTAAAAGATAACAGCACAAGGCAATAATTTTAGTTCAATTGATTTCGATTGGAATTTTGATTTCAACATGTTTCAACTGTGCAATACGAACAAAGACAAAACAAAGCTTAAAACTAAATTTAATATACACATATATATACATACATATATATATATACAATTTTTTTTTCATACTTACATACATATACATATATGCATATGTATGGATGTATGGCAAGTCCTAGTGTAAGCGCGAATACCTCAGAAAGCTAGAAGAAGATATAGAAAAAATAACTGAACAACAGCAAATGAAAGAAATGATCAACTGCGGCTCAAGCAACTACCTCGTTAACAATAAAAGCAACAAAAACTGAAGAAATTTAACAAAACTCTGGCAAGAATATATCAATTATATATATATATATACCAATCCATATATATATATAGCTCACGAATACGTAAAACTTAAACAAATAACAATTTATGCGAATTGCAAACAAGTTAAATTAAATGTACATTAAATTTTAATTGTTTACATATATATGACAAATTATATATATACATACATATACATACACACATATATATATACTTATACATGTATGTTTAGCGCAGCAGCAGCCCCCCCCCCTTCCCCCCTGCCACGCCCACACTTGCGTTCCATGTTGTCATCGGTTTAAATTTGAATATTTACACGAGAACTAAGAAGAAGAAAACTTAGAAAAAAACACACACATTTTGGCCAAAACACAATTTGTTGCACACATGACAACAGGCGTGTCTCACTGGGCGTGGCACTGCCGCCCACAAACCCTTCGAAAAAAAAAAAAAAAAAAAACGAAATCGACAAAAAAATGTTTCTCATCCTTAAATGTAGTTGTAGTTGTGCATCCATTTCAACAACGAAAACGAATTGAAAATTATTTAAAATTAAATATATATAAAAAAAAAGAAAATGAACGAAAATTTTATGATTTCCTCTTCAATTGTGTAACTTGAAGCAATACGCGAAGCAGGCAATTTTTTTTGTTTGTTTTTTGTTTCATTTCCCAAATTGACTTTGAAGCGAAACATATTTAAATTATGTAGCAACTACATGTTAAATTTTAGCAATTAATTAACGAAAAAACCAAAAAAAAAAACGAACGAAAAAAAAACGAAGTGAAAATTCAGAAATCAAGTGAAATCTATGCCAAATAAATGTATCTGAACGCAAGCAAAATCAGGACAAGGAAAATGCAAAATTTCAACGCGAACCAAAATCAATTTTGAAGGCACAAAAAATGTGAAAAGGAAGAGAAGGAGCGAGAACTGTTAGCTTCGGCCAGCCGAAGTTCAAATACCCTTGCAGACCTAACCTCAAATACGTTATAGCAATCCGTCTGATCCGAACTTATTCAACATTTCAATCATCATGACTTGTCTCATCTGAACCTAGTTTTGAGTATCTTAAACGAGATTGTTTCTGCTGCGAATGAAGCTTTATAGCTATCCGATGCTTAACCCGATTAAAAGCTCAACTTGCGATCGATATATAGATATAGATACATATTTATAGATATATAGATTCCCATTCCAAATTAAGATGGAACTGGCATACTCGATTGCAGCGGAAATGTTAGGGTATATCTCGTGAAGTCTAGCCGACTCTAAGTAGTATTCAAAATCCAGAGCTCAATAACATTTACTAAGAACAAATAACAATAAATCGAACAAGGAAACGTGTACCTCTCAACACCTGGCTAAGGGCAATTCGAATTTAGGATTCCGATTCCAGCTTCTAGTCGGCGTAATTGTGTGCGAGTGTGTGTGAGTGTGAGTGTGTGCATGTGTGAGTGAGTGTGTGTGTGAGTGTGTGTGTGTGTGAGTGTGTGCATGTGTGTGTGAGTGAGTGAGTGAGTGTGTGTATAAGTGTGAGTGAGTGAGTGTGTGTGTGAGTGAGTGTGTGAGTGTGCATGTGTGTGTGTGTGTGTGTGTGAGTGAGTGTGTGTGTGTGTGCCAAGTAAAACAATATACAGTAACAAATTTTTGATAGCGCAGCGTTTGGAGCTGCAATCCCATAAGTTTTAAAGGTATTTAAACGTGAGGCGAGAAAGTTAATGAAAAGTTAGAAATGAACAAAAATGAAAAAAACATAACGAAATGTTCGGTTCGATTTTGCCAATTCGCATATGTATAACAATTTTCCTTAAACTATATAAATGTATTTCAAATAAATGGTAATGTGTAGTAAACGGCGAAACGCTCCAATAAAAAGAGAAAAATTGGGGCAACATTCTCAGAAGCAAGATGAATTTATGACAACCCGATAAGCAAGGAACTTATATACCAAATACATTATATATATATATATGTACAAAACGGGACATACGTATGCGTGTGCCACATACATACATACATACATATAAGAAAGTACACTCAAGTACGACTTAAGAGCAGGCATTTAAGCACCGCGTACCCCACAAAGCACAATGAGCACGATCTTGAGAATGAAAAGTAAAACAAATTACAAAATTGTCAAAACGAAAAGTGTGAAAACAAATTATATATATATACATAAAACCCAAAAAACAAAAAAACAAAAAGAGAACCGATTTTTTTTGAGCCGAAATAAAGCATAAAGCAATGTAAACTACAGAAAAAAACAGAAGAGAGTGAAGAAAGCTCTTGTGTTATTTTGCTTGGGTTTACTTTGGGGTAGATTTCGTAAGAATTAATATATACATATTATTATCTTATATATATTTTTTATAAGTTAATCTGTCAGGGGCCAGTTTCTGTTTGTATCTGCCCAGACTCGAGATCCACTTCGTACTCCTCTTTTAGATAATCTGTTAAGGATCGGATGGAAATTGGACTTTCTCCTGCTTAGACTTGGACTTCTCTGAAGAAGCTTATGTCTGGGGTCAAATGGATAAAATTGGATGATTATATATTACTTGTAGGCAATTTTGGCAGCTAACCTGCGAGCTTTGCTCCACACAGTCTTTAGATTAGCTTCCGGAGTAGCCATATCCGTCCGTTCGTCTGTTCCATCCCTCCATCTATCCCTCCATCAATCTAACCATCTATTTGTCTGTCTATCCGTCCCTCCGTCTGTCTGTACATCTATCATTCCATCCATATATATTGGAATTGGTCGAAAACTTTTTGGTTTTCAAGATGTCTCGCCTAAACTCTGCATTTATTGCATTCACCCTCGCTCTCAACATATATGCGAAATCTTATCATCATCGGGCCTCTATATCATAAAGTTGCCATAGAAACGATGGGTCGAAAAGTAGGTTCTTATATGTCAAAATATTCTGTTTCCAAGATATTTGCATCAAGCTCAGCATTTACGAGCTTCACTTATTTCACGCATCTGCAAAAGGGAAATGTCTAGAAGGGCATTAAGTCTTCGGCGTGCCGAATATATGCCCACAATCTTGATTTACCTTTAACAATTATAAAATGCTATGATTATGTAATCTATAGCCAACTTTAGGCTTTCAGCAGACACCGTGCATAGCCTGAACATACATAGGCACTCTCTACACTAACATAACAGTAGAACCCTCACCGGGGAATACACTAAGAAGAAGATGGAAGTTATGATTGAAAGATAATAATGACGATGTTGAACTTGAAACTCGCTTTCACAAATGACGTAATAGACTACAAAAATAGTTAAGTACACGACTATCAAGCATATGGATGCACTCAAACACACACACACACACACCCTGAGGCACTTGTGTGCGCCTCGGGTGGGGGGCAATAGCCACAAGCAAAGTCAAAGGCAAGGGCAAGGGCAACTGCCATAGGCAAGAGGCAAGAGGGAAGAGGGAAAAGGCAAAAGGCCGAGGCGCAATCACGCAGACCGTGTCCAATTAAAAGGCGCCGTACATCATTTCGAATGCAGCACCAGCAAAATGGAAAAATCTACAGGTGGTGGCGGCAGCGCAGGCGACGGCGACGGCAGCGGCGGCGGCGACGCCAACATTTACCAGATTTGAGTTTCCTGCACGGCGAAAAGAAAATTGAAGAAAGATACCAAAAAAAGTAGGCGGCAGCAGACAGGATAGCCAGAATATGGCGACAGCAGAGCGAAAGAGTGCGAGGCAATAGAAAATAGTAGAAAACAGACGGCATTTGCATTGTCAGCTAAACAACAGGTTGCACGCACACACACAGACATGCTGCTCTCGCTCTGCCTCTCTCTCGCTCTCTTTGACACAGAGTGCGCGTGAGAGTGGGAGAGCGCGTGTGAGGGCAGCGCCAGGACAGCGCAGCGATCGTTTTTGTTTTTCTTTCATTTTTTTCAATTTCGTTTCGTTGCCGTCTGTCCCACCGTCTCGCTGTTTCCCCCTACCGTTTTGGGTATGTCAAATTATTGTAATTTATTATTGCATGCCAAGTTAATGAGTCCTGTGTGCGCGCTCTCTCGCTCGCTCTCGCTCTCAACAATTTCGCTCTGCCAACTGCTGCTGCATGAACAATGAAAATCGAAAATTGTGTTTCGAAATGCCGAGCGAGCAGTCAGAAGAAGAAGACGAAGTCGAAGAAGAAGCAGAAGTAGACGATAAAAGAGAACAAAGAGATATTTCAGTGCACACCTTCCTGCATTTAATCCAGTGGAAAATCAAGAAAAATAATGCGACACGCAGGTAGAAAACTGTTCAAGTCCATGTTCTTTGATTGCCTTTTCTTTCAGCTAAGAGTGTGCGTGTGTATGTGTGCGTGATGGTGTGCGTGAATGTGCGCGTCTGCATTGATTGAACAAAGTTGATTTTGTTGTTGTTTCTGATTGCACTCTCCTACGAAATGGAAAGCTAATCAAATTGAGGCTGGTCAAGAGAGCAAGACGTAGTGTAGGAGAATAAAGTGCATTTAAGTTGTAAAATAACTGTGGAAGCAGAGCTTTCGCAAAGCTATGCATTGATCTTCATTTGCCATTTGCTCTCCCACTCACTCTCCCACTTACATTCGCTCGCTGTCGCCCTCCGAGCAGCTAATTGAACTGCCCGCCAGGGGGCGCATTTGCAGGCATATGTTAGCCGCTGTTTAGTCCCTTGTTGCTGTGCACCCCCCCAATACCACGGCCACCAACAGCCACTCACGCTATTGAATCGGAAAACCTTTTAAAGCGCTTTGCGCTGTAAGCAGCGCCTAAAAGCAGCTTACAGTTACACTTACCCACACACATGGGCAGGCACACAAACACTCAGAAACGTACACCCACACACGCATGCGGATGAAAAATTTTTGCATAGCAAAAAAGCAAAGGCAAAAGCAAAAACAAACACAAACACAATAAAGCAGTTGCCCCAGAGAGAAAAGTTTTCTGCACGATTGCGATGCCCTTTCAATGAGTCCGAGAACGAGCCCTATTTACATGCACGCCCAAGGGCAGGAAGCTGGAATAGTCGCCCTCGCCCCCCCATCACCAAACACACACTCCGTACATAATCCCATAACTTTTCATTGTGCAAGTAATTCGCGTGTGTGTGTGTGTGAGTGTGTGTGAGTATTTGACAATTGGTATGTGTGGGTGTGAAAACTACTAGAACTAGATTAGTCTAGGCGTTGATTTTGCTAGGGTCGGCAATCCTGGCTAGGCACAGTGGAATTTGCGAATGCCCTACATTAGAATGTCGAATACCTAACATAGAACACATCTGTGTATTTCACTGTCAAGCATACAGATATTACACTTCTCTACACTCAATTCATTCTCTGTACATTTCTGTGCTACTACATACATATATACCCCTATTCTACAGAAGTCTACACTGATGTAGACCAGACCCATGTTGCTTTAGTCTACATAAATATAACTATTCATCACTTTTACTAGGTTTTGGTCTACTCCACACAAATGTTATACATTTAAGTACTCTTCACTTCACAATACCTTAGCGTATATATCTTACACTTATCTACACTGGTTTTATTCAAACTACACTACCCTACACTAGTCGACATTACCTCTGTTTACCTTCTAGCTACTCAACACCAACTTTACAACTCCGCTTCATTGTTTCAGTGCTTCGCATTGTTCTACGCTACATGTAAATTGCCCAACACTACTTAATATCAAACTGTCCTACTATTATAACTCTACACTACTCTCCTCTAGTCTACACCAGTCCTATGTTTCTTCATATTCCTCAAATGCAACGTAAAGAACTTTTCCATAACTCTACACGAAGTCTCCACTCAACTCTTCACTACACCCATATCTATTTAACCGTTCCATCAGATGACTCTACATAAACAATTCGACCAACTGACCGCACAAACGACCATTGCTCAACACTGATTTATGCCTACTTGCCAGTGTAGAGCACCGCGATAACAACAACAACAACAACAAGAATAACAACAACAACAACGGCAACGGCAACATATTGATCCAATACAATAGTATATGTAAATTTTTCATAGATTAAATATATTTACATATACGCACAAGACCTTGAAAGGCGCTCAACGCACATCACTCCGCCTGCTTTCACTCTTCCAACCCCGCGCCCCACCACCCTCCCCTCCTCCCATGCTGGTCCATGTCAGTGACAGGCAGAGAGTCGACATCCTGGTCTCTGTGCTGTGTCCTGCGTCCAGGAGCGCTGCTTCCGTTTGAATAAAACGCATTTTTCAAAGCTTGAGCTAAAAATGCCAATGTATGTGTGTGAGTGTGCGGGTGTGTGGGTGTGTGTGTGTCTGTGCATGAATAATGTACATATGTATATGTATATACAAATACAATTTACATATGCATGTGTGTGTGCGTGCGTTTTAGGCGTTTTGGCCAGTTGGCAAACAGAGCGTTTGCCGACGAGGCTCAGGGGCGGCCCCAGGGCTCGGCTCAGTGCCAGTCAAACGGCAGCCCTTCGCCCCTCCTCTCCTCTATATAAACAGCCCCAACCCTATGCCAATATTGAAACTTTCAACTACACACACACACGCACGTGTGTGTGAGTGTGTGGACCACTTTCATTTTTCACCCACACAGAGCGAGGCCCGGCTAACTGCCGGCTGGCCTCCTGGTCGAGACGATAAAAAAGCTTAGGCTTATGCTTTCGCACATTTTAAGCCACCCTCCCCAAACCCTCCTGGCCAGTAACGCCCACCGAAGAGCGGCCACTACAAGAACATAAGGAACGTCTAGTGCAAAGCATGCGTAATTTTTGCCGAGTGGGAGGGGGAGGGGACTGCTGTATGCGTATGTGTGAAGGGGGTAG
The DNA here is from genome assembly GCA_037075305.1 of Drosophila kanekoi. NCBI lineage: Eukaryota > Metazoa > Arthropoda > Insecta > Diptera > Drosophilidae > Drosophila > Drosophila kanekoi. The sequence continues at coordinate 8,745,943 of JBAMCE010000451.1, read as the reverse complement.
GCGGCAGCAGGCTGAGACAAGTACAGTGAAAGCTTTGCCAAACGAAACTGTTAAACATTTCGCTTATTGTGCTTCTATCTCGTGATTAATAACAGTGTATTTGTTTATATTATTTAAAACTGGTAAAGATGCCAAACAGATGCGATTTCAATGGGTTGCGTTTGTCGTGGGCATACTGTATTTCCTTGGAGCGTTTGCGTACGCCCTTCACTGTACATGCGACAGCGCGCACATGTGCCCATGACGTACTCCCGTGCCTCATGCACCCTCTGCGGCCCCGCACCCTTCGCCTATGGCACAGCCTGCGGCTAAGCTGTCCGGCAACGAATTGCGTTTTGATTTCGCATGGACTTTTAGCCAAAATATAAAAAAAAGAACTGTATACGCTATTTGAAATGTAAAGCACGCATGTGTGTCCTTGAGTGTGTATGTGTGTGTGTGTGTGTGTGTGTGTGTGTGTGTGTGTGTGTGTGTGTGTGTGTGTGTGTGTGTGTGTGTGTGTGTGTAGCTGATTTGATTTAAAATTAAATAGGGTTGACTTTAAGTTTTCGGCTAGCAGACTAAGAAAACGCAATAAATAACGGCAAATTCATTAGTCTAATGCACATGGGCATTCGCCGAGCAACAACTTAAACACGGCCCAAAGGAAATGCCGGAAATTTCATGTGTTTTATATATGAAGAACTATGTGCATGCAAAAATATATATATATAATATATACATTATGAGCACACAAGTTTGGCAATTATTCGTTTAGCAGTCGACACATTTGCTTTTGATCATAAAATAGGCATATTTGCATGTTTAATAGCATTTAAATTTGCCGCCAATTGTCAACGAAGATGCAGCCTTGCCAACTTAATGTTTGTGGCACGCGTTGCCAACCATATGTTAGCTATCAATGCGTATTCGCTAGTTCAATTGCAAGAGTTAGTTTAGCTCATGAACCCAACAGGCTTTTACGATTTCTTATAATATGCATCGTATTTAATTTACTTTAACTCTGCAGTTCCGTTAAAATAATAATAGAATATTGTGTTGAAAAGTGCATATAAGTGTATATAACTAAAATACCATATTAACTTATACATAACAGTACAATAACTTGTTCAATTTAGTTGCTTCGTTGCTTTAAATAAATGGTATTAACATTAAATAACAATTGAATAAATTTGCTATATATGTTTTTGATAAACTTGCACTACTTAAGCTAGGCGGCCAAATTACAGTTAAAAATACTAAAATCGAACAACACGCTCAAAATGGTTAGCCCAGAGTTCGGCTCATTTGAACCAGTTCCGCTGCATAGTTCTATCGATACAAGGCTAGCGCCAAGCGACAACAACGTTCGAAAAAAACTGCTCTGCTCTGCTCTGTTCCGCTGCCAATATAAATCGAAAGGTGCAATTAATAAAAATAAAGAAAGAGTGTCAGTGAATTCGGGACCATGACTACGATTCGCAGTCACAGCGCTGGCCACACAAATAGCAACAACACCAACAACAGCAATAGCAACAACAACAACAACAACAACCAGAATGGCGACTCGCCGCTGCAGGCTGCGCTGCCAGCACAGGACGCGGCGCTTGCGCAGGCCATTGGCTATATGCGGGAATTTAGCAGCCAGGCGGCGGCTTATCATCAGCTCAAGACGGAGGAGTCGCTGGTGCATCTGCTGCGCAGCATCGCGCTGCTGGGCACAAAAGTGCCGCCGCATTGCTATGCGCCTGCGCCCGGGAATCTGGAGCTGGCCAAGTTCTTTGTGGATCTGCATGCGCTGATGAGCGCACTGGACGGCGACAGCGAAGCCCTGTGGAGCTGTGTCACGCTGCTGCAGCACTGCAGTCGCAATCTGGAGGCGCGCAGCGCCATTGTGCAGAAATACTGCTTCGTGCCGCTGCTGAGCTACCTGCTGAAGCGGACGCAGCGGCCGGAGCGTGTGCAGCGGCTTTTGCTGCTGCTGCAGGATCTGACATACGGCATAAGCATTGGCTGGGAGGAGCCGTATCTGGTGGTGCTGCTGGAGCATCTGGTCGAGCTGGTGCACAGCGTGGAGGACTGCGATCCGAATGCGACGGACGTGGACAATACACAGGCACAGCTGGCGCTCTCCATACTGGTCAATCTGTGCTACAAGAACTTCGTGGTGCTCTTCCTCTTTCTGCGCAGCGTCAACATATCCAGCTTCAGCCGACGCATACAGAACTACGGCCTGCTGGCCTACAAGATGCTCATCATCCTCTCCGAGGATGTGCACGCCTTCGAGCAGCGCGAACTGCACACATTTCTGCGCACCGCCTTTGCCGGCATGGAGGACTGCCTGAAGCAGTGGCATGTTCCCCAGCTGCGGCACATTGTCGACTTCCTGCTGGACGCCCAGTGCCATGCGGGCCTGCAGCGGGCCATGCTCAGCTATTCCCACTACTGCGAGGACATCGAGCGGCTGCTGAATGTAAGTCTGTGCACGTATTTCGCGCATTTATGCTGACAATTAATTGCATCATCCCTTATCATTTGCAGCAAATAGAGGCGCGTCGCCACATGGACGATTCCTCCTCCTCGAATGAGGACTCGCGCAAGCAGCAGCAGTGCTGCATGGAACTGATCTTTTGCCTGATTAGCCATGTGCTGCAGATGTCCGAGAATAACAGTGTGATCAGCCTGGATGCCATTACGGCGCGTCTCTACGAGCTTACCTGCGACTGGCTCGAGTCCGAGCTGTGCGGCGTGGCGGCCATTGAGCTCCTCAGCGTGCTGCTACGCCTGGGCAAGCGTGGCGCCGTCTCGCAGCTGATAGCACGCGAGCCCGCCAACGTGGTGAAGCTGGTGAACAGCGCCGAGCGCAGCGATACAAGGCCCGCCCAGGTGACAGCCATACTGCGGCTACTGCTAACACTGCTGCGCGAGTCCAAGACGGAGAAGCTGGTACTGTCCAAAATATCCGAGTCCTACTTCGATAAGATTCTGGCGGCGCCCCTGAGCTTGCTGCCGCAAATGCTCAGCACACAGACGCTCGCCCAGTCGGAGGTGGAGAAGGCCATCTACGGCCTGCTGCTGCTCATCAATTTCGCGAGCATTGCCAAGAAGGCCTATTGGGACAAGTGCTGTGCACTGCTCGAGCTGCCGCAGCTGCAATATGCCCTGGCGCGCGCCATGCTCAGCTCCAATGAGCAGCTGGTATCCGCCATGCTCCAAATAGCACAATTCGAGCACTTTCCCAAGGCAGCCGTCGCCAAGGTAAAAGCAGCTGCCGTGCAACTTTCCTCATGCTCCTAACCTCTTGCTTTCCGCTTTCAGTTTGTCTCCAACATTGGCAACAATAACAGCCCAGCGAATCCCAGCCCCGAGCAGGCGGAGCAGTGGCGCAACTTGAGCGCAATTCTGAAGAGCCATCGCACCTTTATAGACAAGGAGCTGGCGCAGCGCGTGAATGCTCTAATCGAGAGCATCGGGGATACAATGCGTCGCAATGAGCTGCACTCGGCGCCCGTGTCGCAGGTGATTGAATTGTATAACCATCGCATCGATAGCCTCAACTGTGCCGCGCTAAACATGCAGCAGCGCCTGGAGCAGGCCAGCGTTCAGCTGTGCCACAGCACGCAGCTGACAAATGTACAAAACGCGGAGCTGGAACGCTTTCAGACAAAAAACTTTGAGCTGCTCATCAGCCAGGAGCGGTAGGTACTCGCAGGAGCTACAACTACAAGCTGCAGCTAATCCTTTTGTATATCTTTGCAAAACAGCCTGCAGACGCAGTGCAAGGATCTAAAGGCGCAGGCGGGGCAGCTGAAGACAAATCTTAGCGATCTGCTCAAACGTTGGTCGGAAACTTCCGAGCAGCTGCAGGCCAGCGAGCGCCGTCTCTCGGTCAAGCAGTCGGAAATTGCGGGCCTGCAAAGAGATTGCGAGGAGCTGCGCGGCAATCTTAGTGCCAAGACCGAGGAGCTGGTCAAACTCGAAGCGCTAAGCAAAGATAATGTAAGTAAAAGCAACTATGAGGAGTCGATCCTCAATATAATTTATTAACCCCCGGTCTCTGTTTGCAGTGCACACGCATCGAGAAGCTGAAGAAATCGGTGACTGCCTACGAGCAGGACATCAAGGAGAAGATGCGCACCATTGAGGAGCGCACCACAGAGCTGGCCAAAACGCACAAAGCGCTCGAGGAGCAGCGCGAGGCGCGCAAAAAGTCCGAGGATTTGGTTAGCGTGCTGGAGACGCAGCTGCAGGAAAAGAAAGAGCAAATCGAGAATCTCGAAATGGAGCAAAAGGAAACCGAAGATCTGCGCAAGACAATCCTGAGCCTAATGGAGAGCAAAAAGCCCAAACGCAAAGCATAATCCATTGTTTTAATAGCATTTATTTATTTCTACAATATTGACTTAGTTGTGTGTTTAGCAGCAAATAGCCCAGTAATACAGCACAATCACAATCTTACAATTTTAATTATACAACTAGCTTCTTTTTTTTCCATTAGCAACTAAAAATAAATTATACTAAATCGCATGACTGAGCCAACGGCAAACAGAATCGATCGAAAGGCTGTTAACTTGAATCAATTTGGCTTTCCACTTGAGTTTTCATTTGGAAATTTGATTGATCTTCAAACTGGGTGTTAATAGGCTTTCCAGATAGTTGGAAATACGAGAAGCAACAGCCAAGACTCTAAGATTCTTATATTATTAACAATCTATTAAGCTCGTATTCTTCTTAGTACAGTGGTCGCTCGCATATCTCGCAGGTTTGGGCAAAGACTAGAAATTAGAATAAATCTTTTCAATACATTCGACGCTTCGCATTTAAAAGTTGTATTTATTGTTTTCAGTTTTGCATTACAATAAAAGCCATACAATTTTTTTGTTTATAATAGTATAGAAAAATATGCCCCAAGTAGCGCACAGGCTGGGCCAACTAGAAGCGTCTGTGCGAGGGATCACTGTATTGTGTCATTGCCGAATTATTGTACTATGTTGTGTTTAAAGTTCACGTAGAAGCCAAAGCCTCTGGCCCCGTTCTGTGTTCAAGTAAAAACTCGCTTCTGTTTTTTTTTTTTGTATATACATTTTAATGCAAGCATTAACAAATACAATGCAATTGTGATTGTTGCCGAAGTGCGAATGGAAAAAAAAACATTGTATTACAAATTCCAATTTAACCGAAAAGAAATGTTTATAAATATAAATTACAAGATTACAAGTGCATATACATGGGAGTTGCTTGTGTGTATGTGTGTGCCAGTGTGTGTGTGTGTGTGTGTAAATTTACTAAATGTTCGCTAAATAGTTAATTCGATCAATCGACCATAGGCTCTTAAATAACTAACACCGGCTTCTTTACTCGAACGGGATAGTTGAGGAAAACTACTTGAAATGAAAATCTCAATAGTGGAAAGCGCGCAGCAGAAGAAGAACAAAATTACAAAAGTCCGAACGAAGATTAAAAACAGAGAAAATCTAAAAAGAATGTCACAAAACTAAAAGATATATATATATAATCATATATATATGTACGTGTTGAGCACTATGTACAGCTCGGGATTGGAAGCATTTGCGTGGGAATGGAGCCGCAAGTGAAGCAGGAGCTTTAACAACAACAAATTGGCAAACTTGAACTAAGACTTTGTAGATTTCGATTAGGTATAAAAGTTTAGGTATCCAAAGTGTGTAGTGTGTGTGTGTTTTTGTGTCTGTGTGCCCCATGTGGCGACTGCGGCTCTTAGGAACCGAAGTGCTCCTTGTCCTGGTCAATGGGCTCGAACTCATAGCTGCCACGGCCATCGAATTGCAGATAGTAATCGTGATGGACCCAAAGCGATTTCCGATGCGATACAGTGAACAGAGTGATGCCCACCTCGCGGCAGTAGCTGTACATCTTGCCCTCGACATCCACGGAGACGGCACTGGTGCACTCGTCCAGAATGGCGAACTGCGGCTTGTGATAGAAGAGACGGGCCATGGCGATGCGCTGCTTCTCGCCGCCGGACAGCACATCGATCCAGTCCTCGATCGCATCGAGGCCATTCTCGCGCTGCTCCAGATATGTCAGCTGGACAATGTCCAGGAAGTGCAACAGATCCTCGTCCGATTTGCCCAGGCGGCGCATATCGTCGCGCGTGTGCGGATAAATGATCTGCAGAGGGAGAAAGCAAAGGTTTTAATACGCTTCAGAGTGAGCGAGAGATAAAGCATAACGCGTATTAAACACGGGATTACAGCAAGCGGAAGAACAGCGCAGCTTTTTATGATTAAAGCTTAAAGCTCTGGCGAGCTTTCGATTAATCGACCAATTACATGGAAGGGAACAGCAATAGGTGCCATAGGCACAATTAGCACAGGTTAGAGCGAAAGAGAGAATACATCTGATATGGTTTAATGTGCTTTCAATTAAGTAGAGATTACGGATTTCGTGTGCTTTCTTTAAAGCTTTTCGAATAAGAGAACGAAAGTCATTCAAGGAACTTGAGGAAATGTAAATGAAAAATTAATGAAATGTTAGCTTTGACCCCTTACCTGATCACGCAAGCTGCCCAATGTCATATAGGGGCGCTGGGGAATGTAGAAGAGCTTGCCACGCGATGGCTTTGTCACCTTGCCGCCCCACGTGGGCCACAGCTCGCCGAGAATGCGGAACAGCGAGGACTTGCCGCAACCATTGGGACCGCAGACCAGGACATTGGTGCCAGATCTGCAAAGATCAATAATTAAGAAGATGCTGCTGAGCAGGCGCGAAACAGAAACTCACTTGACTTCAAAGGTCAGCTCCTTGAGCAGGACATCGCCGTTGGGCGTCACCAGTGGCACCTGCTCGAAGCGGATGATATTATCCTCGAAGCACATGACGCCCTTGTTGGGGCCAAAGCTGCTGGCGTTCGCATCGGTGCCGCCATTCTGGGTGATGCTGTTGCCATTAACCATGGTGCGCTCGTAGGTGCCCTTGTTGAGATCGCTCAGCACCTTGATCAGCTCGGTCATGCGGGCCGTGAAGCCGGCCAGCCGGGACATCTCGCGTCCGGCCAGCACCAGACGGCCAATGGCCTCCGCCAGCTTGACCAGCATCCGTCCGTACGTGTAATAGGCCTGCAAACGCTGTCCGCTGTTCTCGCCGGACAGCAGCGGATGGTTCTCGGAGAAGAAGGGCAGCGACACCGCGTAGAAGCCCACAATCGAGGCGAAATCTGCAAAGAGAATAATTTCAATTTTGGAATTAAGCGAAAAACAACTGCAACAAGTTACAAAAGCTTTCGTCAAGGAACTATATCTCTGGGAGCTATATGATATAGATCTGTCCGATATCTATCGAATTGGGCGGATATCTTGGCCGACGTTTGAATACCCTTGTGAAGCAAATGGCTAACAAAATGTGATGATTATTGTGAAACTGGCAATAGCCAAGCTCTGAACCGAAGCGACGGGCAATAAGTTATCAAGTTGCAAAGAAGAAACAGACAGAATGGTGCCTCGGGTTTGTTGGCCTGATCGTGAATATATATATACCATATGGGATCAAAGATGACGACTCGGCTGCCTTTACTGATTGGAAATATAAATAAATAGATAATATATAAATAAATAAATACTTCGAGGTCGCAGACCCGAGCATATGTGCAAAGGAGACATCTCCGACCCCATAAGGTATATATATTCCAGATCAGCATCAACAGCCCAGTTGATATAGTCATATCCTGTCTCTGGCATGAACTAGTCTCTCGGGTAATCAGTCAATGAATCGCACACACTCACATTTGCCGACGATGTTGTCGATGATGCCCATGCTGACACGGAACTCGAGGAACTTGCGCAGATGGGAGCGCAGCTTGGAGTAGCTGGCGAGCAGTGTTAGCTTCTCGCGCACGTTGCCCTGGTAGAAGGCGACCTCCTCGGAGTTTGTGATCAGCCGGCTGTTCACGTAACGGAATTCGCCCTCCAGCTTCTGCTCCTCGACGGTCAGACGGCCGGTGGGGCGACGCAGTCGTGTCAGAAAAACGCCCGCAAACAGCAGATAGAGCATCAATATGGACGGCGTCTTGCCGCCCAGATTCACGGTCAGCCTATACACATAGATGAATATGTCCAGCACCGGTTTGCTAATGTTCGAATACAGATCCGTTGCGCTCTCGCAGAACTTGTCAATGTCCGTGGTCAGCAGCTGATCCGCGTTCGCTATTCGGTTATCCAGATTCGACATTTTGTAGTACGTGTAGCCACTGGAAGAACAAGAGAAAAACCAAATGTAAAAACATGTCGAAATTTGTGGTATCTCATAGATTTCCTGGACCTACAATACGTATTATATAACAATTGGAGCTGCAAGCCCAGAAGTGAAGTCGCTGGTTCGAACCAACTACCTGCCTTTGATTTCAATAGGTTCTTGAACCGGGTTTTTCAAATTCTTTAACCTTGGTTGTGGTTCAAGTCTTGGCTAGTTCCTCATATACTACATACATTTTCTATTTCTTAGCTGATCATTTTAATGGAATTCTAAAAGCTATAATATGCATTACATACCAATTGGGGAAGTTGCTGGTTCGAACCAACTACCTGCCTATGCTTTTAATAGGTTCTTGAACCGGGTTTTTCAAATTCTTGAACCTTGGTTGTGGTTCAAGTCTTGGCTAGTTCCTCATATACTATATACAACATTTTCTATTTCTTAGCTGATCATTTTAATGGAATTCTAAGAGCTATAATATGCATTACATACCAAATGGGGAAGTCGCTGGTTCGAACCAACTACCTGTCTTTGATTTCAATAGGTTCAATAGGTTCTTGAACCGGGTTTTCCAACTTCTTGAACCTAGATAATTTGTTACCCACCCAAAGCTGACATTTACCCAATATGCTTTAATAAATCCAATGATTGGGATTGGGGCTATTTTTCCTCCAAAAGTGAAAAGTTTTTTGGATTTGAGCCGGATTATTGGGAAGCACTTGGTTCGATTGTTATTACGGTATTCGCTTTGGTTCATAGTGAAAAAAACGGTTCAAACCCAGTTGGTAGTCTTCATTAGTGTTGGTTCACAAAGAAATGGGTTTGAACCCAAACCGGTTCAGTTTGAGGAATTGACTAGGGCATATATGCTCTCGAAAATAGCATATCGAATCGCTTTTCTTATGAGAAAATCTTCATAATAAGACTTAAATATGTTTGTGCTCGCTTGAATCTATCTATTTGTCTAAAGCTCGAATAGAACTAAGATTGAACTGTTGAATCATTAGTGTAATTACTTGAAAGTAGAGTTGACATTGAGTAAAAAAGCTAAATATAATCATACAGAGATTAGTTAGACGGGCAAATGTGTGTGTATTGGTGCACAACAGAGCCCAGATCTGCTCTCCCAGTCAAGCACTCTCCACTCGAGAGTCAGCCTTAATAATATGATAATGAAAACGTTTTGATTGGAAACTATTTGTTGCAACGTTTGTCATGGGCATAGTTTAAAGAGCTGTTAAACAGGTATTATATATATATATGTATATATATACAGGTATTCGATTTATAATTGGGGTCTACTCACTTGAGGTACTGACTGTACAGATGATGCGTTAGGTTTGTGCGGAAACGCAGCTTCAGCTCGCCCAGACTCCACTTGAGCACATTGGTGACCACCGAAATCTGTGACGAGACGAGATGAAGGTTAACACACACCTGGACACGCCCACACGGAGGCACAGCTAACTTACAGCTGGTAGAGCAGCGAGATATTTAAGCAGCGCCGTCTTGAACTTGGCCCGGTTCATATGTATTATGGTGCTCTCCACGACGGTCGCATTCTGTATCATCCAAATGTCGCTCACGGATCGGCCGATCAGCGAGCCGGCGATCAGCAGCAGGAGGCCCGTCTCGATGCACCAGAATCTGGGTATAAGTATGGCTGTTGGCAAAACGATAATATACGATAAGCAGACGAATCTATACTCTATATATATATATAGGGTTTACTTACGCAGCAGCTGTCGCAGCTGTTTAAAGAATACTGAATTCACGTGCGCCTTGCTCGACTTTTTGTCCTTCTTCTCCGATATCGTATACTGAATTTTATCCTCATAGCCCGATTTCCTGCAATTCAAATTTGCAATAGTTTTTAGTTATTTTATTTCGATTCCCAACTTTCGTAATATCTAAATACAGCTATGTACAACAAACTTAGGATGTAGGCTCTCGTGTAGTATATATAGATTTGAAATTGATCACTTTTTGGATATCAGGGTCCAATCTCACATAAGAGAGAGCCTACAGAGCCCAGCGCTTTAAGCCATAGTTAAGCTCTCAGAATTTCATAGCAATCGGACTCTAAGCGCCGACGTTAATTAAGAAGACAGTTCCCAAACATGGGAATCTTGTGAATGTATACGTGTGTCTATATATGTATACAAGTATGTGTGTAAGAATAGAAGGCATAGATGGAATGTTTGCAATGGCAGCTGGCTGCTGGGCTTAGGGTATCTGCTAGTTGGGCTCCTAGAGCCTCTAGTGTTCCCTTGTCTGAAATGATGTAACTGTATTTGTCGGAAAACCTAGTCACATACGCCCCATAAGCAGTACAATAAGCAGCTCTCTTGGCGTCTGTCCAACTTGATCTCGAACTTAAGTCATCTGATCGCGCAGCCCGAGTTGTTTTACTCGCAATCGATAAGTATCGATTTTTGATCGGAAGATCGATAGACGACTCGGCTTGTGTCGTCCTGATACAAAATACTCTGTATAAACGTGTCCGTCTGGAAAACCGGAGGCTATTAGACCAGAGATTTCCATTTAAAATTCTCCCCTATCATACAGAGGCTCTTTTTTAGGGACAACTCGAAAAATACAAGAGCTAGATACGCCCAAGTTGGTCGAAAGGTTCTCACGTCGTACATTATCGCTCCTTATCCCAAATCTATTTAACACTCTTTATCAGTTGAAACATCGAAATGCGGAAGTCTGAAACCATGGACGATTTTTGAACTTGTTCACCGACTCGAGCAGCCTATCAATTATATTAAACGCAAGATATTACCAAATTAGTTTTTAATAATTTGTACTAAAATCATTTGACAGCAAAAGGTCAACCACGCTTGAACCGGATCAGAAGATATGATAAATCATGAGGGAGTTCTAACTAAGAACTGATTCGGAACTAGTTAAATAGAATTAAGAAACAAATTGGATAATTTAGACCTTAAATAACCTAGTCTTTAAAGGGGCTATAGCTATAACACTTCATGCTGTCTTAGAACACTTCGTTTTAAAGACCAGTGTTGATAAGGTGTTTAGCTGCAATTGTAGCAAATGCAAAGTCTTAATCACATTTATAGAACTATGAACAAAATTGGAGTACTTAGACCCTAAATAGCCGAGTCTTTTAACGGGCTATAGCTATAACACTTCATGCCAATAATTTGCTGTCTTAGAACACTTTATTTTACTTTACCAGTGTTGATAACGGGTTTTTGTTGCAATTGCAGCAAAGATTAAAGAGTGTAGCAATTAAAGACCAGTGTTGATAAGGTGCAATTGCAAAGTCTAAAACACATTTGTTAACTACTTTTGAAACAGATTTTACCCACTTTACAAGCGCTGTTGTAATTCCCATTAAAATGGGACATGTGTCGGTTTTGATTGCAATTTAATTGTCGCGTGCAGCGGAAATTCAAAAAATGATTTAGCTGGAAGAACGACAGCATAATGAGGTAGGTCCGTGTGTGTATCTATCTATACATATATATATATATATATATATATATATGTATATCTAATCGGATGCATCATTAGCGAAGCACTTAATCAGTATTGAAGTGCGGCATCTTCGACTTTGCAACCGGTTGGCCTTAATTGCTTTGCCCGGATCCGGATGCATTGCAGCCGATCAAAAGGGCAAACCGTTCCAAATTTCATAGACCAAGACCTCCGGTTGCTTATCATGCGGGTCGTGGTATTCGTGGACTGTGGATTGTCGTCTTGTGGGTGGCAGTCAAGGCAAAGTGCAAAGTGCTCGCCCGTCTGTGCTTATCAAATGGCCGCGGCTGAGGTGTCGCCTGTCGCCTGCCGCCGGCTGCCAAACTGCGGCCGGTTTCATAAAATTTTGATGATTGGCGATGACTTGCACTATTCGCTCATACATTCTTCTTCTTGACAGGTTATTGTTGTTTTCTTTTTTTTTGTATTTTCTATTTTTTTCTCTTCATTTATTTTTAGTGGTCGTCGAGTTTTTTTATTGTTGATTTGCTCATTTCTATCAATTCCAACGGATTTACACACACACGCCCAGACATATGTATTGTGTTTATATTAAGGCTGTTGTGTGTCTGAGCGCGAGTGTGTATGTGTGTGTGTGTGTGCGTGTGTGTGTGTGGGGGGAACGTGTAACACGTGTTCGGGTCCGTAGGTCGGTCAATCGCATTTGATGATCAACGATGCCCCGTCGCCAATGCTAGAGATGTGCATGTGAGATCGTGAGCAGGCACGAAGACATTTACCAACACTTGACTTCATTCTAATTGGAGACCCTTGGCTGGCGCTCTCTTGGACTTTTCGTGCTGTAATTGGAACACATTTCAACTCTTACTTTCTCTTTGGCTAAACCTTGAAGCAAAACTATATTTGAAACCATTTAATATATGTTTCAATGGGCTTTTCTTGCGTTTATGTGTTGATTTTAATCAAATCGTTTGATTTTCCGGCTAACTGAAATGTTTTATTGCTCCAATTTGCTGTGTCTGCTTATATCAAAGTGCTTTTTCTTGTTGTTGTTGTATGTTTTATCGTGCTCTGATTGGGAACGGACAGCTGCGATTGCGCCCATCTCTAATCGATACTTTCCACTTGTTTGGTCTGATTGGAAATTTTCGATTTTGCTATCAGCTGCTTTTCCTGTTGATAATCGCGGTGATTAATCGACTTAAGCAGCCGGCGGCACACATGGAATCCAGCATATTGCAAAGGGCCTTGCAAACGCGGCAGCCACAATTTGTTATGCGCTCGGCAATTAAGAGCAGGGTAAAATTTATATGTTAATTTGGTCAGCATTAACCAATAGGAAGAGAGAGGGAGAGAAAAACAGTGTTGCATAGTTAAAATATATGTATGCATACACACATTTGCATAGGTGCGTGCGTGTTTGTGTTTGTGTGCATGTCCATAGGGGCAAATGCGACGATCGCGTTTTCGATTTGCGTCTATTTTGCCTCTTGAAGTTTGGCCAAGCCAAATTGTTGATTAACACAACAACAACAAAACAGATAGAGCTAAAGAGAAATAGACGACGACGACGTCAGAGACACACACACATACATATACACAAAAAAGGTGCATATGTATTGCTGCCGGTATTTTATTATCATCGCCGCGTTGTTGGGCCAGCAACAAGACAGACAAGTTAACACACACACACACACACGCACACACATATGCATACACATATACATACATATATACATTAATATATGCGTGCATGTGTGAAAAATGAACAGATTCGTAACGGCAACTTTTGCCGTGGGTGCAAAGTTCAATATCATTTCGAATGTCTCATCAATATACATGTGCATATATATGTAAATATCAAAATGTATATGTAGTCGGAAAGATGCTTCAAAGTTAACTGCTTGATAAAATGTTCGTTATCTTAAAGCAAGCTGCTTCCTCTTTCTACTTGCACTATGCAAGCCGTTTGAATGTGTGTATGTGTGTGTGTTTGTATGTTAGCATGCGACACCGGGTGCATATATATTTAATTCATTCAAATGTGCTGTTCATTTCACGCCCAAGCCAATTTAACGTTAATGTCAAAATTGACTGTGCCAGCAGGTGCATGTGTCAAGCGCTTTGAATTACGCAAATTTAAATGCATATAATCGGGGCAGCAATAGTTCCAAGCAAACACACACACACACACACACACACACACTCGCAAGAACAAGCAGTGCAGTTTAACAGCAACAATTACTGTTAAACGCAAATCTGTCCATTAATGCTGCAGTCGCGCGTCATAACTCTTATACGCATCGATATGTATGCAGATGGAGTTTGTGTACAATTTGTATGTTTGCCATGAACGAGCGTTTTTGTTTTTGTTTTCTTTTACCGTTTACCGTTTACAATTGCCGCAATATGTTGTTAACATTCACGTATGTATGTATGTATGTTTAATACGCCGAAACATTGCGCAACAACCGGCGACGCAAAAAATGTTATGTACCTGTAGAATACCAGGCAAAGATAAACAAAAATTAACATTCATTCTGGCGAGTGTGTGAAATCCAAAGGCGGAACAGCCGAAGGTGCCCGGCAACAATATAAAATAAAAACCAGCCATAAAAAAACAACAACACATACATATGTACATACGTACGTATGTATGTGCGTACATTCATATTCCCAAATATGAAGGTATATTTATGTTAACTTAATTCTTATAAGCAAACAATTTCAATAAACAAAACTTAAAATGTACACATTTATTTGCTACTTTCTCTCTGTTTACTTAATAGCAGGTTCAGATTTGTTACAATTCGATTGCACTGGCAACTCTTGTGTGCGAACCAAATCGAATTAACTTACGAGATTGCAATTTATATATGTATGTATGTATGTCTGGCAACTCTTTAACAGTCTTTTTGGCTATGCGAGTGCATTTGTTGTTGCCTATTATGTTACACACATACGCACACACATGTGCATACTTATGCATCAATCAGCCTCTGCAACAGAGCAAGAGATGCACAAGCATAGACACCCACACACATACACACACACGGACACTCGCATGCAAATTGAGAAATGTAAACAAAGCAATGCCGGCAAGTGTCTGTGAACTGTTTGCATGCAGATACATACATATGTACATGTGTGTATGTGTGTCTGTTTATATTCATTTCGATTGCATTTAGCGCTTCAGCCGCTGTTAACACCGCCGCCGCCGTTGACGATGCCTCATGTCAAAGTTGTTGCACTTTGCAACACCGATTTGCATAAAAGGCCTTTTATCACCTCCCGCTACGAGACGAGCAGACGAAATTGACAATGCAAATCGATGTGCAAATGTATTAAGCGAAGGGCGTGAAAGGGGAATAGACGGCTAAGTAACCCGATTTTGCAACAGGTTGACATTGTTAATTAACAGTAAGCGCTATCAACCCGAATCGATTTGAATTAAATGAGTTTATTCCTAGTGTAAAAAGCTAGCAATATCGTTTACAGCGAACAAAAATCAAACAGTTTATAACACTTTGTTTAGTTACACAAAGTGTGTTCTCTGTATTCTCTTGATTTTGAAAGCCAAACGTAAGAGTATACTCAAAGATTTAATATTCATCACTTAATTTGTTCAATATGTAACTATTTGGTTGACCACATCTGGAAACTATACTTTTGACCGACTTACATACGAACAAGAATGCTCTAGTCGGGAGTGCACGACTAGGGGATACCCTTCCTTGAGAGATACCTCATCTGTATATACTTTTCTAGAAGCTGCATGTCAAGTTTGCCAAAATCTAGATAGATCTAAATCGATCAAGTCCGTTTGTCCGTTCGTATGTATGAACGCTAGGATGTCAGAACCTATAAGAGCTGGAGACTTGAAATTTTAGTTGTAGGTCCTCCTAGAGCTTGCGCAGATCGAGATTCTTTTCGATATTCGATAACCGTTCAGTTCAGGGTATAAACATGTTCATAAATAAATTGTGTCTTTCCCTGTGTTATGACTAAACGTTCAGATAAGAACCCACATATTACGATCCATTGTTATTGCAAATTTGATGGCCAAAGTAAAGAGTTATTAAGTAAATGGAAAATAATTTAGCCAATGCATATACACACACAAACATCTCTATCACATATCGTTGCCCTGGCCACGGGTGAAATATAGTCTATACAAATATTAATTCCAAAGCCCCAACAAAGCAACTACTTAGTCTAATTGTGAACGTCATGCAAACAAAATTTGATCACAATTTCAATTAATTAGACCAAATGCTTTACATACACGCAGTTATATCTATGCACATGAATGTATATATAGATATATGTACATACATATATATGTATGTGTGTATATGTCTATGCGTGTGTACAATCGCAGCTAGATAACAACATTTTTAGGGACAACGTGCACAAGTTAAGCGTTAAAACATTTAACAACAGCCACTCAGACTAGTGAGTTTTGAGCTTCGGCACCCGCAGATTAGATATCGGGTTTATGGCATTAACAAGTGCAATTGTCAAAAAACAAAAACCGACCTTTTCCACTTGTCGGCACGTGAAATGTAGAGTGAATTAGGAGGAGCAGCATTAGCAGCGAATTACGTGTAACGCGGGGCATAGTACAAACGGGGCTCATAGGAATAAAGTGTTTCAACATTACCCCAAAAAGAAGAGAAAAAACCCGAAAAAATCGAAAATTTTGGAAAGGAGAGTCGAAGTTTCACTGAGATGTCTCTAACTCTATGGACGAATAGATCACATAGATCCATAGCTACAATTGTCCCGATCAGGAATATCTACATATAAATATACATACACGTCATGGTATTAGTGCTGGCAACGCAATTTCATAAGGCTACAGGGTATAAAAACCATCGAAGAGTGAAAAAACACGGCTGCATCTCGACCCATCTTTGGCAGCATGAAAGAAACGAAGACAAACACAAAAGGGAACGCCAACTGCGCGCACGCGATCAGCTGGGGTACGCTCACTCTCGATATTGCGGTTGTTGCAGCTGTTGTCGTCCTTGGACGGAAGAGCTGCAAAATGGGCCAAACAAAAACCAGTTGGGAGCCGTCCGCTTTGCACAAGCGACGCATCGTACGATCCACATTCACACTCACGCACACATACACACGCACACATACAGCAATACAAGCCAACGCGCTGACCAGTGCTGCCATGTTGGCCATTTTCTCGCTGCTGCTAGCCTTTTGAAAGACAAAATGCATTTAGCCTAAAACGGTTTCTTCTTTTGAATATGTTACGAAATGGACAGTAAAGAATGCAAATAAGGACATAGCAACAACGAATGTTTGCCCTACAAATATTGACCTAGTTTTTTCTATATTGAACAGTACATTTTTAATTTTAATTTCCTTTAAAAACCCAACAAACTTTCATAACATTTGGCATTTTATTTAGTCTATTTTTGGCTGGATTTAGCTTTTTTGCGCTTCAGCTTCTGGCAACACTGGCTCTCGCGATGTGCATAATAAGACAACATCAAATTCAAAATTTTCAATGTCAGGCATTTTTGCATGTCAGCCAAGACCTTGCCCAATATTTATATAGGGGCTGTTCAAGGGGGTACTCACCTCTTGTTATTGGATAGTTTGCCATATGCGATTATCCATAGAGCTGCCGTCATGCCAGCCGCGCCGACGATGGCGCTCTGGTTTTGCGCCAATTTGCTCAGAGCCGGAGCCATTTTTTTCGCGAAAGTACTTGCACTCTTTCCCACACACACACGCACGCACGCACCAACGCACTCGCTCGCACTCACGTGGGTGAAAACAACAAAAACCAAAAAAAAAAAAAAAAAACAAAAAAAAGAAGTGCGTTTGTTGTTGCCTTTCTGTTATTTATCCTTCGTAACAGCCCTGTGCTTTCTCTCGCCCAACACAGCCCTGTCTCCAGTGAGTAACTCTATCGCGGTGTATACGTGTGTGCTTGTGCTTGTGTTTGTGTGCGCGTGTTAGTCGGAAATTATAACTTTTGCAGACCTGGCGTTGCACTACTATTTACATAGGCATTAAATACTATGCATCTCCTTTGGCCAGCAAATGCACTTGGTTGTTATATCTGATTTGAATATTATTTTTCGAATATATATTTGTTTTAACGCACAACGGAAGAGTCAATCGAGTAAGCTCTTGTACAATACAACTGATGAACATTTAACAACAGTTAGTTATATTAATATGCTAGACTTGATAAAAAAAATATCGTTTTTTTTTGACGCTCCACATCCGCATTTAAACAAATACACGTTCGAACTCCGGCGAAACAACAACAAATGCGAGCATTTGAGATGTGCGCAATTAACTATTGATGAGCGGAGCGTGAAAGGCACAGACCGAACGCCAACTTATCGATAAGTGTGGAGTGTTGACAAACAACAAATGGACGCTGTTGAACAGCACTGTCACAAATGACTCTGCCAGCTGATTTCTGGTAGCGCTTGTTATCGATATGTTGTGGCTGCTGGTGATAAGCAGCTGATCGCTGCCAACTCCCCATAGTTGCATGCAAATTCAAAACATTGGAGCACACTGGCGCTTTTTTGTTTGTCACACACACACACACATACTCACACACACACAGACAGACAGCTACTGCTACTTACACGACAAACATCTTGGCGGATTTTTTTACGAAAATTTTCTGTGTATAGGGTATGTATATGCATAAATGTGCGCAGATGGGTTTATTAATAATTTTTTCATTTGCATGTGTGTGCATATATGTACATAAACACCTACACACACACGCGCGCGCGCATACATGTGTGTATGTAATCAATTTTTGATTGCTCGCTCGGACCGAATGCGAAAATCACAACAAACAAATGGATTGAACATCAGCGCCAGTTGGCATCCACACACAGTAGAAGACGCAGCAGCAGCCACAGGCACAGCCACAGCCGCCGCAGTTGCTACCACGTTAGATAATCGAGCAAGGCCCCCTGCCCGCTTACCCGACGGCCGGTCGTGACAGCGTTTAATTGACCAGGTGCGTAGAAAAACAAATTGCAAAATGCAAAAATCGATTTTATGCTAAGTGGACACACTGTGCGCCCTGTTCTTGAACTATTTACACATATGTGCGCACACACACACGCACGCACACACACACACTCACGCGACAGCAATTGGCTCCGCCATCCCCCCAAATGAAATCTAGAAAGGGAGAAAAAAAAACCGCTTGAGGTTAAGTGCGAGCGGCTACCGTAAATATAATGTGCGTTAAATAGTCATAAATTGTCGCTTCTGATTTTGTTTACCGTTTTGCGTGTCGTCGTCAATTGAATTGCGTGCAAAACACCGCAATTCTCACCAATTTTCCCAATCAGCCGAGCAGCTAAACAACGCCAAAAACAACGAAAGCAACAATTCCAATTAGATTTGTCGACACATCAGCAATTGGGATTGGAGCCAGCTTTGTTTTCCCACCTAATTATTATTTTTGTGCAATTAATTTGTGTTCTTTTTTTTGGGCTGCGCTGGGATTTGATTTGTTTATGCTGCTTTTTTAATTAATTTCACCTTTATCTTATCTGATGCGCATGCCTTTTGCATATCGCAGTCTTATTAGAATAATGCAGTTGCCGCAGCGCCCATTGCATAACCTTTTGTCCGCAGTCCAATCAGAACTAACATGAATTCAATAAAATATTTCATTAATTACAGCATATACAGCTCAATATACACGTATGCTAACATATAAATCTATTATCGCTTTATTGACGCTCTCTTTAGCACCTGGATGTAGGCACTAACTGAAACTTTGATATCAGCATATTGATTATTTCTACACACACACACACACACACACACACAAACACACAACCACACACATACATATACATATACACCTGTATTTGCCGAGCTTACATTTTATATATGCATAGATACACAGTGAGAAATTTAGCGTTAGCTTTTCCCCCTTAGCTAATCAATTTATACAAAGCCAAGGTCGCAAAAAGATAATTGTTAATATTCGCAATTCGTAAAACATATTCAATATATCCTTTAAAAAATTCCAAAAAAGTGCAAGCAAATATAATTTAAGGGAGCTTTTGCCCTAAAGCGATACTTGAATAATTGAAATCAACAAAAAATTTGCTACCTCCATATATTTAAACTTGCATCAACATTTTAATTGCAATGTTTAAAGTAAAATTAACCTTTTCGTTTCAATAAGCCGTGTTTTTAAACAAGAAACCAACGAGTCAAAAGTTGCTTTTGCTGTAAAGCGAGTTTGTTATCATAGAAAGTAGAGCTTTTAAAGCACCTGAAAGCTTTAGGCAAACTATGTACATTACTCATTGATCTTATACAAAGCGTGACTTAAAACATATAACAATTAAAACCAGAAACATAACTGCACTTTTTGAAAGCTTAAAGCTCCGCAGCTGCTTAAGATTAAACCGTAAGCTTTTTCTTTTCTTTCTGGCTTAATTTAGGTAAACGTTCTAGTCTATCGTCCAAGTTAAGAACTTAAATCTTATATTATAACTAAGCTCATGGACAACTTGAACGCATTTCTGTTGCTTTGAATGCCCAAATAGTTTTTGTTCTTTCTTAAGCTCTATTTTTTTGCTTTGTGTAACAAATATTTGTATACTGCGTATCATTTATACCGCTTATTGTCATGTATTTCAGTATTCTGTGTATGATTTTTGGCAAACACTTTCGTTTCATAGAACTGTTCTATTGCGCAATTGCGATTCCAAAGTACAATTTATTGCCAACAATACCTTGTTCTACATCTAAGTATATAAACATATGTATATAGAAAGAATATATGCATGCTATATAATGAATCTATAGCATAAGCTGAGATCTGCCGCTGGGGCTGGGACGTCACTGATAAGCTTTATTTGTCTGGCGGGTTGAAAGTCAAAAGTACACGAATTTTGATAGCACCTAATACCACGTGTATATGGCACATAAGCCCATCAAATCCTACTTATGTATGTGTACATAATCCGTTGCCTATCTAAATGGCCTAAAAGTCTAAAAGTCTTCGAGCATCTGAAGGAAAATAACAAACAACACGATAAGCCAGCAACAGGTGTTATCTAAACAGAGAGACTGCCAAAATATTCGTTAAATTTTGTTGGGAAGAAGACAACAAAAAATTGCATTCAAATTATTATTGATGATCGCATTTATCGATACTATCGAAATTGGCGATGCGGCGAGCATGCCAACTGAATAACAGTGTGACCATGCTTTGGCTAAAAGCAAAATGCCTGCATACCACTTTGTCCGTTACAAAGCTCAAAAGGATTTCCATCATGGCATACAAATTCAATTTATAATTAGCTTTAACCAAGCAATTGCGTCTTAGCAACCACAAACATACGAGCTGAAAAACCGGTTAATTGTTATTTATATAATCGCTACGCTTGATTGTAAATATGTTAATATGTGTGTGTGTGTGTGTCGATGCCACAGGCTATACAATTATATTCTTATCGTGTGTTTGATAACAGGCCCCCAATAACCAAAAAAAATAACAAAAATATC
The DNA here is from genome assembly GCA_037075305.1 of Drosophila kanekoi. Lineage (NCBI taxonomy): Eukaryota > Metazoa > Arthropoda > Insecta > Diptera > Drosophilidae > Drosophila > Drosophila kanekoi. The sequence goes on along the minus strand of JBAMCE010000451.1, from coordinate 8,724,727 downwards.
TCACACCAATGGCAAGGTCGATAGCAGTACCAATCCGGCTGGTTTGGTTCTTCTACTCTTATAAATCAAGCTAAGCGCACGCTCTTATACGCATTGAAGTCAGGCGTGTGTATGTATTTGTATTGGTGGTGCTGCTGCTGCCGCTTCGATTTTTGCACTGGACATTTATTCATACCGTTTTTTATTTCTCTCTCTCTATTTTTCTTTGACAGTGTGCTTGCAACAACAACGCTTTAGATAAATTTTAAATAGGGATACCAAATTAACTGTTAAAAATGAGTCGTCAACTGTTAAGGAATCCTACAACGCTGCAGCGTGCTGCCAATGCGGTTGCGACGTCAGCCAGAGTAGCAGCTGGCCTGACGCCGCATCTGGAGCGTAACAGCAGCCAGCTGCAGCAACAATGTAAACTGACGCCAAGTGTTGTCATTCGCCGCTGGAAATCGTTTCTACATAACAATAACAGCGCTCAAAAGCTACGGACGACGACTACAGTCACGACGACAGCGACGCAACGTCGCAGTCAAGCTGAAGCATTGAACGCGCGTGGTAGCCATTCACCGTTTGACGCTCCTGCTCGGTTAGTAGACTCATATACATTTTTTGTTTGAATTTTTTTTTGCTTCGTTTCGTGTTTTGTGTTGGCAATTTGAATGTTATTGTTTTCCATGTGGCATGAAAACAAAGCCAAAAACAATTTGCATTTAAAATTAACATTTAATTGAGCTAGTCTGTGAACTTAAACAGTGCGTAATAAATTTTTGATTTCCCCTTCTGTTAACACACACTTTTTGCAGCTGCATGTCATCCAAAGCCGAAGCCGCCGACATGAACGTCTTGCAATTGAACAATATCAATGCCAACTATGTGTCCATGGAGTATGCGGTACGCGGTCCGATCGTCATACGGGCCGGCGAAATTGAGAAGGAACTGTTGAAGGTAAGCCCGGTAAACCCCTTTCAACCCAACAACAACAACAACAATAACACACACACACGCACAGAGCGCTCTGCCAATTTACGTTGCGTGCTCAGCCGCACGCCATCTAGCGTGCGCTGCTTTGAACTATTTGGTCTTCACGCCGTTTTTTTTTCTGCTTCTCTTTTCTAAGGTGTTTCGGTGTTGCTTTTTATTCGTTCTCACCACGGTTAGCAAATTATTTACATTTCGCGCACCTGTTATCCCTCGAATATTGTGTCTGTATGTAAACCTTTTCAGTATTTGTTTATGTTTGGAAGCAGCTTAAGAGGTTTTTAAGCTATTTTGCGTTTTCTTTCTAGTTTTAAATAAGATTTTCGTGCATACTCGTTTTCGGGGTTAGGAAATATTTGAATTTCAGATGTCTTTTTACTCAAAAGTTATGCCGATCTTTCCTTGTCAAAAATGTGCCCTTAAATAGCATTATGCTTCCTTCTAGGGGCCTTCGAATATTCCAATACCCGAAGATATTCTTCTTGCATGAAGAGTCCCGTTATGGAATCTTACCATATGAGTACATCATATGTACACACTAATTATTATAGCTGTACTCGAAGTATCGCCAATTAAAAACTTATCTGAAATGCGATAAGCTCTTGCTCTTGCTCTTGTTATTCTTCGAAACTTGACTGAACGAACAAATACTTTTTATCAAACTGTTTGTTATAGGCTCTATTTATTGCCCGGGTCTATCACTCGCGCTTGTTTGTTCTAGAACTGAATTATTCTCTATTATTGGGGTCACACTTTTTCAATTATCTGCTCTTCAATTTCAATTTCAGTTGCGTTCAGCTTATGCTCTAAGTTAAGCTCATTTATATTTATTTCCCCCTCCCTTCCTAATCGACGCGTCCCTCTTGTTGTTTGGGGCTGAAGGCCCGAATTTGCTGTCCAAGTTCGCTGAACGTCCTTCAAAGCACCGGCAGCATCTGCTGCTGTTCCTCAGGGGCCTTTCTTGTCGATTATATAAGTCAAACTGTCTGCTCTTGGGGTAGGTGTTTGGTGGCGGGGGGGCAGGGAGCGGCGATAAGGATGCTGTTGGCATTTGCAAGGGCGTTGTTATCAAACAAACAACCAAACAACAGCAACAACATTCACAACAAACATGCGCATGAGCTGTGACTCGAACACATACATACATATACATAGTACAGTGCTTACTCTATAAGTCGAACTCCCGTTAATTGAAATTGTGGCTAAGGTTAAGCTTACTTCACTTTTGACAAAAATACAAACAAACTTTTTCTACTAGTAAATGAAAACTAACTAACATAAATGTTTGATGTTTTTGCAACATCTTCAAGTCATTTTATATAGTTTTTACGCCAGTTCCAATTGCTCGTGAAATCGTTTCGTTCCTGACAGTGAGGGACTACTGTACAATACACACACAGTTCCATGTTGATATATGTATATGTACATATGTTGTGCTCTTTGTTGTTGTTACTTTCACGTTTGCCTTTTTGCAGCGCTATGCAAAATATTCTCTTCGAATTTTATGACATTCACATTAACAGTGCGATTACCTCTCCGCCCCTTGTCTTGCACACTTAACTGCATAATGCTATTGTGTGCGTGCGTGTGTCTGCGCGCGTATTTCATCTATTCATTCATTGTTTGGCTGACATTCTTTCTCTTTATGATTTTTTACATACATATGTATGTATTCCCCTGCCTACTGTTGCTGACAGTTACCCCTTCACCTGCACTCCTCCCCCTCATCAACATTATGGCTCGTTTCCTCATTCGCATCACTTATACTTTCCCGTCTTTTACATTGTTGTTGCTTTTGCGTTCTATCAAACGCGTTCAGCATCAGCTCTCCAGCTCTTGCTTTGCGCTTATGATAAACTCGGCAGCAATTTGACAGCTTGCCAAATGGACAATCGAAGCGTCTATCCATAGCAAATGCTTGACATTGTTACTCACATACATACATACATACATATTTATGTTAAGCTCTGATCTCTTTACACAGCGTGAGCCTCTATCGGAAATAATTTACAAACATTGCGCTGTTAGCAATATGCTTAATTTGTATGTTATGTTATACAAATTCATTTAACATGCTGTTTACTTGTGCGCAATAAGCAATATGTTGGTGTGCTGAGATGCTGTTAGCTCTTCTAACCTCATTATGTTAGTAACATATGATTCGACTGTGTTTAGCTACTCTCTTAAATGTTTCGCCTTGTATAGCTTTGAAAAGTGTGTTGCAAGCACTGTTAAGTTGCTTTGAAACATTTGACGTGCTGTTAGGTAATTACCAGTTTTAAATGTTTTTCCACTGTTAAGTAACTGTTTGTTTTGTACATGTTATATATCTGTGGGAGCTGTTACAATCAATCGCGCGCATTGCTAGCGAGCTGTTGTTGATTGACGTGTTCAAATGTTTACTTTTGATTCTATGAATGTATCCATTTGGCAGAGAAAATTGTGTAAATACATGCACATGATTATCACTCTACCTGTTGCACTCATTTGGTACAGTTTGTCTAATTCGAACCACTTTTTAGCATAGCTTATTAACATTGATGCGACCCCCAGCTCTCTTTCTGACACTTTGTTATTCATTTTACCAACTAATGCTCTCTGAGCGGCTCGACTGCCATATTAGCAAATGTACATTAACAAATCGAAGTACGTACCTAACACACCTACACACACCGACGCCCCCTATTGATAAATAGGCGGATGTGTGCGTGTGTGTACATATACATATATACCTTGCAGGTGGTTGCGGTTGATTTCGATGGGATATGAACGCAAAAGGTTTTCGCTTACAGTCTTGAGTGCAAACTCAATTATCAATACAATCTACTAAACACACACACATACATACATGTGCATATGTCACTGTAAATATCTGTTAAAATATGTATACATTTCCGCAACTAACAGTTCAGGTAATTGGGCCAAAGTAGCCAGAAACATTTAACCCGGGCAACGCCGGTCAATTGCTTTAAGCAAACAAATGCAACTACAGTTTCGACCTCTTTATAGCTCTACCCACTTAACTGGAGACTGGGATTCTAGTTGAACTATAATTTGCTTAAATAAACAAGTCAAACAATCGACTTTACGAGTCGGCATATAACATATATACTATATATAGCGCAATATACTATGTGCATGTTAATAAATAATTGAATGCATTGTGCAAAGTGTACGAGGTGCAGCCGAGGGACCCGGCGGGTTGGGTGGGAAGGGTGGTTGGCCAGCAGGCAGGGCAACAGAGCTCATATGAGTAATTCGTCATTTGGATTTGGATGTGGGAACAGAATGCGAGGCGAATCACGAACCCCGCGAATCCAAACCGAATTCAGTCATGCGTCAAGCTTCTATTAAAACAACAATAAAAATTTACAAATTATTATGGGATAAATAGCGTTAAGATCAAAAGCTGTTAATCGGCTGTTTATTAACAGCTCGCAACTGTTAAAGTTGACAGCGGGAATTGACACTGACCACTCTCCCGCTCTCCCTCTCTCTCTCTTTTTCTCTAATGTTATTATAACAAGAGGGAAACGGTTATATTCGGCATGCCGATTATCGAATACTCTAGACATTTTGCTCAGAAATGCCTTTATACGACAGCTTCTTTCTATATATATACAGCTATTAAGATATATCATATAGATCTATGTAGTCTATATATATTTACAGCTCTATTTAGCTATAGCAATGATATAGCAGTCCGATAAAAACTAATGTTTCAGTCTTCAAAATGTCTTGTCTTGTCAGTATTATCGACACTTATCGATTTTGCATCATATATCGAAAACTTTGTCTCCTGTAGTATCGATATTTATCGTGCCAGGCAAAACAAAAATAATTGGAATTCTATGTCCAATGTCAATGTCAGCCCGATTCTGGTTCAGCGTTTAATAAGATCTTTGTTCCGCCAGTTAAATCTGATGATAGCTATTTGAATAATTGAATACTAGACCGAGGTATAATTTAATACAATAACATGTGTATAATTACAATTATAAATAACTGATTGTTTCTGGTGCCACCTCCTCTAATGAGGCCAGAAAACAACTGGGCGTCAGTCATTAGTCATTAGTCATTAGTCACTCAATCAATTTGGCCAATTGAGCAAACTGTAATTTGGCTAATGCTTTCTATAATTTACGTTCACTTTGCAGGGCGTGAAGAAGCCATTCGACCGGGTAATTCGTGCCAACATTGGCGATTGCCATGCGATGGGTCAAAAGCCGTTGACCTATTTGAGGCAGGTGAGTACAGGCATGCGGTACAGTCAACACTCGACTTCAATCACAATCTAATTGCTGCAGCTAATGGCGCTCACCATGGAGCCCCGCCTACTGAACTCCCCCGACTATCCCGATGATATCAAGTCGCGCGCCGTCGATATTCTGGCCGGCTGCCTGGGTGGCTCGATGGGCTCCTACACCGATTCCGCTGGCATGGAATTTGTGCGTCGCCAGGTGGCCGTCTTCATTGAGAAGCGCGACAACGGTGTGCCCAGCGATTATCAGAACATCTATCTGACTGGCGGCGCCTCGCCCGGCATTAAGAGCATTCTCGGTTTGCTTAAGTGAGTATCCCAACTGGATGAATCTCGCCAGAAAAGTAGTTCGAATACAAACTGATTCGTAACTATGTTCCGCCTTTGTTTCGGTTCGGCTCATGAACCAGATCTTAGGCAACTGTGAGAGATTTTCGAAAACATTTGCAAACATTATATTTGTTTGTTTAGGAACTAGTCCATTTAGAAAAAGAAACTAGTTCGGTTCATTTTTATCTTGCTCTGTTCAGGTTTAAGGTTCGGCTTATGGTTTATAAATAATACCAACTCCGGTCTTTATTTGTTTTTGTACTAATCCATTCAAAAAGAGAAACTAGTTCGGTTCATGGTATATAAATAATACTAAGTTCGGGCTTAAACCCGTTTTCTTAGTTCTAAAATTAAAGAACTTTCGTTTGTTCCACTTTTGAACCAGTTTCAAAAAGTGGGTTCGAAACACGAAAGAAGCGAACTACTTAAATCCGGCTCAGTTTTTTTTTCGAAGAAAATGATTAAAGTACTTAAAAACCCTTTCTTAACAGGGTTTAAAACCTTTTCTGAACCATTTTCAATTCTTTAAAGCAAATTTGCTTTCTGTTCTTTCTTTTACTGACAGCTGTCATGTGAACGGCCAGGTGCCCGGCGTGATGGTGCCCATCCCACAGTATCCACTGTACTCGGCGACCATAACCGAATTGGGCATGTCCCGGGTGGACTATTTCCTGAACGAGGACAAAGGCTGGGGTCTGGATCGCAAGGAGCTGCAGCGTTCCTACGACGAGGCGAAAAAGCAGTGCAATCCGCGCGCTCTGGTTGTCATCAATCCGGGCAATCCCACCGGCCAGGTGCTGACACGCGAGAACATTGAGGAGATCATCAAGTTTGCGTACGATAACAAGCTGGTGATCCTGGCCGATGAGGTGTACCAGGCGAATGTCTACGACAAGAACTCCAAGTTCTTTTCGTTCAAGAAGGTCATGAACGAGATGGGCGGACCGCATCGCACCCAGGAGCTGGTCAGCTTTCTGTCCGTCTCGAAGGGCTATCTCGGCGAATGCGGCATACGCGGCGGCTACATGGAGGTGGTCAATATGTGTCCCGAGGTCAAGGCCGTGCTGACCAAGTCGATTACGGCCCAATTGTGCAGCACCACCGCTGGCCAGGTGGCGATCAGTGCTCTCGTGAATCCACCGCAGCCCGGCGAGCCATCCTATGAGCTGTTCGAGAAGGAGAAGTCCGCTGTGCTGGATGCGCTCAGGGAACGCGCCGAGTTGGTGCACAAAACGCTTAGCAGCTTTGAAGGCTACACGGTGAATCCCGTGCAGGGCGCCATGTACGTCTTCCCCAAAATTGAGATACCGCCCAAGGCTGTGGAGGCGGCCAAGGCCAAGAATATGCAACCGGATGTCTTCTATGCGTTCGAGCTGCTCGAGACAACGGGTAATTTCAATTGCAATTAAATACAATTCTTCAAATTGATAAACCCAATTCACAAATTGTTCCCCAGGCATTTGCATTGTGCCCGGCAGCGGATTCGGCCAATTGCCCGGCACTTATCATTTCCGCAGCACCATATTGCCGCAGACGGCTCTGCTAAAGGAAATGATGGAGAAGTTCCGTGTATTCCATGCAGATTTTATGAAGAAGTACAAGTAGACGCTCCCAACCCAGTCGGCAACCAAACTAAGACGTGACCAAAAGCAGCTTTTAAACTTTTTTTTTTTACCAAAATTATAAAGTGTATTTAATAAAATTTAAAAGTAGTGAACAACTTATTTATAACAGACGTGCGATAGAGTTCCTGTACTCAAGCACGACTTCAACCGTCTATTTGGATTATACACAAATATACATACATACATACATATATGTATACATGTATGTATGTATGTGTGTGTATGTGCCATATGTTTATGGCTTTGAAATAGAATTGAGGCATATTACCAAAATTGACAATAATGTTTGTTTGAGCTAAATAGTTATTTGTTGCTTTGTTGCCATCATTTGAGATTGTTATAAATATATATATATATATACATTGTAGATATATATATTGTACATTTGATGTTTCCACTAAATGTTATATATGTTGTACTATTGTTAAAGTTAAATTATGTATCACAAATACAATTGGCATTCAGAATTATCAAAATTGGCTTTCTTGCGCCCAAAAGTGTGCAACGCGGCGGTTGGTTTTCTTCTCGTTCTTTCTCTAGTTCTAATCAAGCACACTAACAGTTACCCTGTAAAATGTCTATATATCATAAATAGTCATACCTCACATATTTGCTAATCTTTAATAACATATCTATTTACTAATCGAACATTCTGGAAAACTCGTAATATATAGTCCCATAAAATTTCGCTAAATATATAGATGTATCGAAACTAATTTAACCAGAGTTTTCTAAGTATATGGTATACATACTATATATATATACTTGTTGTAAATACGTTTAAGCTAGGGAATCTTTATCAGAATCGCAGTTCTTTTAAATAGTATTAGAACTGGGTTAACAAACAGGGTATATTTGCTTAACTTATAACTCGCTCTTGGATACTATGAAAAAGAATGAGACATATAAAATTGGATTGTAAATTCGCGCACTTACTACTCTTCAAAATCGATAAATATCGCTTTGCAATCCCAGATTCTTTTGTTCCGAGCATAACTTTCAGATCGAAGCTCGAACGAAGTTATCGATCCAATGCGTTTCTTCAAAATCGATAATTATCGCTTTGCAATCACAGACTCCTTTTGTTCTAAGCATTACTTCCAGCTAGAGTTCTTTAGTTGGGCACATACTTCTATCTATCTATCTATAGTTGCCGTTTTCTTTCAAGATATTTTGAACAACTTCACTCTCTATTCACATATCTATCAGTCTGTTAGCTTCATGTGATGATATTCGCTCGATTTCTTACTGTATTTACCTTATGTGATCCAAGAAAACTGGCGAAACTCTATATATTTTACCATCCGAACGGCTTTAAGCTCATTTCCAAAATCATTCCAATTCATTTCAGGCCTTCACACAGTTCTGCATGGAAAGTGAAGATCTAAAGTTCTATTTCAGGTAGGCGTCCCATCTAATTCCATCTGATTTTCTTCTGATCGCACTTAAGATGGAAGAGGAAAACCTCTGAATATATATATATATGATTGATTCAAACGCTTTACGTTTTGTATTTCATAATTTTTATTATGTTCACCTTAAATTGTCATATTTTTCTTTTTTTTTACAATTTGTGTCGTTAATTTACGAGCGAAAAAAAAATACAGGTGCAAAAAAAAAATGAATAGAAACATTCACAAAATACTCGTACCTTCCGCTCCGTCTAGTCAATCCGATTGCAGGCTGTTGTTGTTGTTGTTGTTGTTGTTGTTGCTGTTGTTACTGTTGTGTGTGAGTGTGTTTGTGTGTGTGTTGTAGTTGTTGTTGTTCTCTATAAGTTTCTCTCTCTTTAATCTCTATGCACTTACATCTAGATGTGCAGCAACAATTTCTGCCTTCAAATAAATATGTTTTTGCGGCTTGGTTCGAAATGTTTCATAATTATAATTAAATTTGTATTTTTTTTTATTTTGCTTCTTCTTTTTTTTTTTACTTTTTTTTATTTGGTTTTTCTTGTTTGTTTTGTGAGGAGCTGCTTTTGTCGTCCGAAATTCACAATTGTACACATATATATATATGTATATATATATATAATCCGAAAAAAAAACTGGCTGTAATAGGAAATTTTTATTATTTTCTTATGGCCACACTCGCGGCGCCTTTACACATGTACTAGTTTGTGTCTGTGTGTTTGTGTGTGTGTGTGTGTCGTTGTGTGCGTGTGTGTAGGTGTGTCTGTCTGTATTTGTGTCTGTGCGGGTGGTTATGTGAAGAACTGTCTTATGAGCTGCTGCGCTGGTTGCGGCTCCACCTAGTGGCGATCCCTCGAGTCCGAGCGGCTGCGTCGATCCCGTGAGAAACTGCGACTGCGGGTCCTTGAACGTCTCGGGGAGCGTGACCTGTAATTAGATGGTGTTTTGGTGGTGGTTGGGTGGGGCGGGTGATCGGTTTATGTTTATTTAAAGCATTAGGCAGACAGAGCAGGACGAGTGAGTTAGACAAACACACACACACGCAGAGAGAAAGAGAGAGAGTGAGAGAGAGCGAAAAAGAGAGGAGAGAGAGAGAGAGAGAAAAAAATACAAATTAAATAGATTTTTAACACTTGCGTTTTGGCACATATTTTTTTTTTTTTTTTATATAAACAATGCTGAAAAACTGAGCCTCCATTTCAGTTTTTAGTTATTCTATGGAGGAGCTGAGGGGAGTTTTGGTGGTCGATTGATCGATTGGTCGGTGGTGCTGTCACAATTTGTTGTGGCTGTGGCGCTGCGTTGAGCTGACCTGAGCTGAGCTATTCCTTGGGTTAAATCCCAACAAAACATACATAAACACAGTAGTAGCTTGTGGTGGTGGTGGTGGTTGGTTGTGGTTGGTGGCTTTTTGATGAGCGGAGCAGACTGAGAAGATTGTTGTTCTGGCTGTTTGTTGTTATTGTAGTTGTTGTTAATGGTGAACTAAAAGTAGCTGTTGTTCTTGTTGTGGTGATGGTGGGTTTGTTGTTGTTGTTGTTGTTGTTCTTGTTGTTGTTGTGGTGGTGGTGTGGTGGTTTGTGTGCGGGTGTGTTGATGCTAATACTGGTTTTCAACACATTGCTTGAAGCTGCTGCCTATACGCACACACATGTGCAGACACACAGACGGCGCGCGCCCACAAGCACTCACACACACACAGACGAAGAGAGATGAAGAGAGCGCGGCTCAAAACGCAGCAGCTGAAGAGCCGAAGGGCTGAAGAGCTGAAGAGAGGAGTTTGCGATCCTCCGCAGTTGTTGTTGCTGCTGCTGCTGCCTCTGCTGCATCCGCGTGTTCTGTGTGTGCGGTACTTTTTTTTTCATTCTAACTGTTGTTGTTCTTGTTCTTGTTGTTGTAATAAAGCAGACAATTAGCGGGTGAGTGTGTAGAGGAACAACAAAAAAAAAATGCATGTTAAGTGAACGATAACGATAAACGATAAAAAAAAACCAAGAAAGTTCTGTTAGCTTCGGCTTGCCAAAGATTAAATACCCTTGCAGACATGCGGCAGATGGCAAACATGATATGAAAAAAGTACACTGATCGCTGGGCAGTAAGAAATCGAGGCTTTAATCTCGACGCTTTCCAGCCAACATATTTGTATCTAGCTATTTGTTATTGTTCATTTTATCAGCGAGCGATCACTGTACTTTGCATTTAACCAATATCTTGTACACAACAACTCTGCGGACTTGACTATACAGTAATATATAGTAGTCCGATGCAACTCTGCCAAGAGATCAGCCACAACTTCAGGAAGTTATCTGTTTGCTATCTATTGCACTGACAGGAAGAAGTTTCCCTGAACAATCCTCTAGAATGAACACTGGAGTTACGTCGAATTTGCTAGCTATGTAGATAGATGATATAGTAATACGATTCAGTCAATCTGCAACATGTATCTGTTACTTTTAGCAAAAAGAAGAAGCATCTCTTTAAGCATAGTTAACGCTGGAAGCACGGAAGAACATGGGTTCGATCTAATTCTATCTCCTATCATCTATTGTGACCTGCTGCAAGGGTATTACGAAAATGGCAAAACGATAAACAAAAAACAAAATGGAAAAAATATACAAAAATAAATTAAAAACTTGCGTTAGTTTTTTTTTTTTTTTTAGCTACAGCTAAAAGAAAAAATGGGAACAATTTTACATACGCTTTGCTTATCTTTTGCTTTGCTTTTTTTTTTTTGGCAGTTGCTTTACGTGATAATCGGAGGTTGTGGTTGGTGGTTGTTGTTGTTGTTGTTGGTGATAAATTGGTGGTGGTTGTTGTAGTTGTTGTTGTAGTAGTTGTTGTTGTTGGTGGTACGCTTGCGGTTGCAGGAGTTGTTGCAGTTGAAGCTGAAGTTGTTTAGGTGAATAGTGAAGAAGCGCAGCGCAGCTGAATTTGAAGATTCATAAACATATTTGATGGAGATGCTCGACGCAGGGTGTGGGGGGATGGGGTGGCCAACCCGGGCATGTTGTTGTGGAAGGGGTGCAAGAACTGAGCCTAGGAGCTAGAGCAACAACAAAAGAGATGGTTAAAAACAAGGACCCCAAGAGCTGTTGCATGTTGCATGTTGCATGTTGTTGAAGTAGCTGTTGCTGTTGCTGTTGTTTCTTGGTTGTTGTTGTTGTTGCTGAAGTTCTTGCTGTTGGTCGTTGTCGGTGGCAGGCTGGCTTATAGATGACATAAGATGAGGTTCTTTTTGTTTCATTTTTTGGGGACAGAAGCAGCTGTGGAGTGGAGGCACGACCGAGGCTGAGAGGCGTTGCAGAAGACGCGTCTAGGACTGCAAGTTGAAGTTGTCTATAGTTGTTGTTGTGGCTGTTGCAAAGCGTTGATCGATTGACTGGTTGATTGACTGGTTGGTTGGTTGATTGATTGATTGACTGGTTGATTGACTGGTTGGTTGACTGGTTGGTTGGTTGTTGGTGTAATTGGAGTTAGATTTGATTGCTGCTGGGTCAGTAGTTGCACTTGCTTGTTGTTGTTGTTGTTCTTGTTGTTGTTGGTGTTGTTGATAAGTGTTGTTGTTAATATATGAGAGAGCAAATGGTCGTTGTTGTTGTTGTTATTGTTGATGTTGTTGGTACGATACGAGATAGAAGCTTTTGATGAAGTATGAAGATTGTTGTTGCTGTTGGTGAAGATGCGACGACAGCTGCAGTCAATTGATTGATTGATTGACCGACTGATTGACTGCTCTCACGGTGGCACGTGGCACTTGCTGATTTGTGTGAGTGTGAGTGCGAGTGTGTGAATGTGTGGTATGAGCATGAGTTAGTGTGAGTGAATGTTGTATTGTGTTGCAGTTGCAGTTGCAGTTGTTGCTGATGCAGGTTGTAGCTGCTGCTGCTGCAGTTGGCTGCAGCTGATGAATGGTGATTGGACTGCCCCTTGGGTACGTTAAGTACATAATGTTGTTGAGAGCTTGCGCAGAGGAACTTGTGTTGTTTTGTTTTTGTTGTTGTGATGTGTTGCTGTTGCTGTCGCTATTGTTGTTGTTGTTGTTGTTGTGGTGGTTGTTGTTATTGCAGTCAGCGGAATATATCGTATTTGTTGAAATCGACAATTATCATAAAGCTGCACAATTTGGTTGGGCGTGTTGTAGTTGTTGTTGTTGTTGTTGTTGGTGGTGGTGTTGGTGAAATGTGTGTAAGAGGAGGAGCAGGAGCTGTTGTTCTTGTTGTTGTTGTAGTTATGAGACGTGAAGTTGTTCTTGTTGTTGTTGTAGTAGTTGTACTTGTTGAAGGAAGAGGAGGAGTAGTAGAAGTTCTAGTAGTAGTAGTAGTAGCTGTTGTTGTTGTTGTTCTTGTTGTGCTTGTAGTAGAAGTAGGCTTTATCCTGCAAAATGATTGTGAAACCACATTAAAACTGAGCCCCAATCCTCGATGATTTTTGTTTCTATTTTTATAATTTTTTCTATGTTTTTTTTTTTTACTAAACACAACAAATTTGTACAACGGCCAGGCCGCATTTGATTAACAAGCGGGCAAACGGGTCGGGAAGGGGATAATCTTCTGTTGAGGCGTGTTGGCGAAACAAATGAAGTACGTAGTACGTAAAGAATAAACAACAAAAACACAAAAAAAAAAACTGGAACGCATCCACTTTGAATCTGAGCGTCCAACCCTTGTTTATCGATTAACGATACTCGGACTTGGGTGAGATTTTTTGTGCACACAATTGATGCGCACGCTACTGTAAATGTGTGTATGTGTATGTGTGCGCTGTGCTCACTTTTACAACCGGTACTGCAATATTTCTTGTATGTATACGCACATTGGCGGGCCCGTTTCATATATATATTCATTTTTTTTTGCTTGCCCCAAATCGATTTTTCATACATTTTTTTTTTGGCCAGCTCATATGCAATGCACAACGTTTTCGATGCCACATATGCACACACATATAGTTGTATATACATTTATACAGAATGGCTTATACATATGCGAAAAAAGGTGATGCACGGAGAGTGCAAGAGGAAAGATCGGAGTGGTACTCACCTATAACGTCCACCAGCATCGCCAGCGCGAGCAGCTGCACCGCCGCCACCGCTACCGCTGCGGCCACCACGACGGCCACCTCCGCCGCCACCGCCGCCGCCGCCACCACGTCCCTCGCGTGAACGGCCAGAGGACATTTCGACGCGTATGCGTGTGCCACAGCAGCGTGTGCCGTCCAGACCGCGTGTCGCATCCTCAGCATCGCGACGATCCTCGAACTCAACGAAGGCAAAGCCAGGCGGATTGCGGGCGACCCACACATTGCGCAGGGGTCCATATTTACTGAACGCGTTCTCAATCTCATGTTTGGAGGCCGAGGAGCCCAGATTGCCCACGTAGACTTTGCAGGCCAAATCCCATTCACGATAGCGGGGCATGGTGTGTTTATATATATATATATATATATGTATATATATATGTGTGTGTGTATATAAATATATGTGTAGAAAGCGCTTGCTAACTTGAACTAAGGTTTTTCTTCAGCCAAATATTAATTGCGTCTCTAGGTATACACAATTTTTTCGCAGGCAGCAGGCAGACACAACCACGCTTACGTAGAGAAAAATTAATTTGTGATTGTGGGCTAAAAACAAGATGGCAGCCAACTATCGATGTGCATTCCAACCAAATCGATAGCAATTACTTATCGCTGGTATCAACCCTGGTATTTTGACAGCACAGCTGAGCTCTACTATTATTTAATCGTCAGCATTTCGTTGTATTTTACAAAAACTTCAATAAAACAACACAGTACAAAATGGCTAAAAGCCCCGAAACCGTTTCTCTGGACCAACTGGACAAGGATCAAATGAAAACGGTACGTAACGCGGCGCATTTGATTGATAAATCCGCTGCAAATGTGATGCAATGTGCAATCGAATGTGCCGCCCGAATGTGATTATTGCTGGCAATCAAACTGAACAACGTGCATATAGTTTTCAGATTTTCTTATGTCCTACAACAAACTATCTGAAATGTGCTTTACGGACTGTGTGCGCGATTTCACATCACGCGATGTCAAAGACTCTGAGGTAAGCGGCAAACCGTAAATTGAACTCTGGCCAAAGGATATATCATAATGGTGTATTTTGTTGCTTGCAGGAGAAATGCTCGCTGAATTGCATGGAAAAGTACCTGAAGATGAACCAGCGTGTATCACAGCGCTTCCAGGAATTCCAAATGATTGCCAACGAGAATGCTTTAGCTATGGCCCAGAAGACCAATAAGCTGTAGAGCATGCAGTTCGAGTTACTGAGTAGTTTAGTTAACAATACAAATTCACACCGATAGCGAAGCTGAGCTAAGAATGCATTTTTGTTGCATTTGTATGGGTCCTTATCTAGCAATTAAATAAATACCAAAACAAAGCAATGTATATGATTGTTACGCTTGTTAGTCGTATACATAATGTGTTTATTTATTGCTGCTGTCCCGGGCAGATGTTAAAGGCAGTTAAAATATACAGTTCCGGGTTCAAATCTCAGACAGATCCGTCCATCTGATGCCATAGTCAGTGCTAGCTTATAACTAGACCCAGTCATTCGTGCTTTACTCTGAAACGCACGCATCCACTCGTGTGCATGCTTGCTCTCTCTCTCTCTCTCTATTCTCTGTCTTCCTCTTTCAGTTACTTTAGCATCTACTTCTGTTTCGTGCACATGTTCTTAAGCGTTTGTCGGGCTGAGAAAAACCATTATTTACTTTGATGAGATTTATAAAGATAACTAGAGATCTCTTATTTTATTAATTTATGATAATTGCAAATTACAAAAAAAAAAGAAAAGAAAGGGGGGCAAATGTGGCGTTAGATTAGGAGCGAAGGGAGAGGGAGGTGGGGAGTGTTTTAGCAGATCAGCCTCATAAATAGTATTTTTAGAATTGGGCGCCGCGAAGTTGCTTATGTGCTAATGTCTAAAACTACGTTTAAGTAACGCTGACAGGGGCTGTAATTATACGTTAACGAGCTCGACAAGATATCTAGCTACCCACACACACACATACATACACACGCACAGACTAAATACACGCACACATTGCGAGCGCTGCTAGCCAGTTGTCGATGCACAGGATGCAAGGACCACGGTGATCGTTTACATTATAACATATCCTATAGAAGCCATCGCCTGCGGCTTGCTATTCAATACTTAGGGCTACACACGCTTTATTGGCCTGGAGCTGCAGCTACACTCATGTGTTCAGTGGCTGGTGCCGCCCGCCTCCGATGGGAAGCCCTCCGCCTCATTGATCAGTGCATACTCGAGAATAACGCGACCCTCTTTGTATCTGTAAAGGCAAAAATATTGTGGGTGAGCGAGTGAGCCCCATACGAATGAGAATAGCTGCATTTATACTTTTGCGTCTCCTCGGTGGCAAACTCATACATCCAGCCGAGCTTGGCGCCACAGTTCTTGCACATAACGTCGCGCACCATATGACGGCCCGTTAGCATCACACGCTCCTGAATGGCGCTGAATGTCAAGTTGACCACGCGCTTGAACAGATAAGCGCGTCCTGCGGATAATATACATGTATAACAATCAACAAACGCGCAGAAACAATAAATGCTGTATTCTATGCTTACCTGTGGCGCCAGTGAAGCGTGTGCTGATTAATTGGCTGCGATTGGTCAAATTGGTGTGGCATTGGGCGCAGTTGAACAGCTTGAGGCCGCCAAGGTGCTCCAGAAAGATGCGGCCCATAGTTGTCCGTGTACTTAACTTTTTTGTTGTGTTTTTATCAGAACAATTCTATTTATCCCTTTGCGATCGTTTACCTGCTTTTAATTGCAGTGTTTGTGTGTGTTTGCTTGTGTAGCGTGTGTGTATGTGTGTGCGTTTCTTTGTTTGCAGATGCTGAGAATGTTGGGAAATTGTCGTTATGAAAGTGTTATTAATAACAGTACGCAACGAGTTTGCGTAAACTTTTGCGCAGCGCTGCTTATCTGCAGTGTTTTTTTTGTTTTTGAGCGAAAAAAACAAACTTACAGCTGTTTGGAAACTGTGCTGCGGCACAATCAGATACAAAAATGTACAAAAATACAATGAAAATGCCACAAACAGCACAAGGAACTCTCGCTGACTTTGATTTAGAACACAACTCGCCAATTACGACGCCTGAGACAACAACAAAATCCAACAAAAAAAATAATGAAAATAGCACAGCAATAACAATGCAACGCTTTCTAGGGCTGTCGCACATCTATCGATACTGTGCTGTTATCGATATTGTGTTATTTGCGATTTTTCATAAGCATTTTCTGTGCTTCTCGCTTAAACATAAGTTTCAGCATATTAAATTGATTGTTTGTTATTTAAGTTATATTTTAGCCAACTTGTAGCTGTTAGCAAATGGCTAATCATTTAGTTGCACTTAAGATAGGCAATCGAGTAATAGAAATACTCGATAGCGTATCAAATGCTGCCGCCCTGGTCAACAGCTGCTCAGTACACGTGATTGTGCAATTGTTGTTGCTGTGATCGCCGCCCACCTAACGCTGCTTGGGGAAATCTTTCCGGCAGCGTTTGGCGTTTTTAAATCTATTTGGAATATTTTCTATTGGAGTTCAGTATCACGTGTTTTAAAATTCAAATATAAAAAACTGTCCTGGCCACCACAAAATGGAATCCGAAGACTAAGAGCGCCTGAGGAGACCATGCTAAATTTAATTTCAATCGCTAAGTTAGTGCAAATCGGTATTTATTACAACGGCAAGAACCTAAATAAACCCAAAAAATCAGAGAAAGATGAACCTCCTGCGACGAAAATTACGAATCCTGCTCTCTCGCGGCAGCTACAGCATATTCCGGCATACGGCGACGGGGGCTGGAGGCGGCGGCGGCGGCGGCGGTGTCGGCGCCGGCGCGGGTGTTAGATCTGGTACATTACAGAAAATGCGCGAATGGCACAGTAGCGCGTTTAGCAATAAATTTCTACTATTCACCAACGTTGGCATCTCACTAACGCTCAGCTCGGTTGGCGACATCCTGGAGCAGCAGCTGGAGCTGTACAACAAAGAGATCGAGACATACAACAGCACACGCACCCGGCACATGGCGACGAGCGGGGTGGCCGTTGGCATCATATGCCATTATTGGTATCAGATGCTGGACAAGTATCTGCCCGGTCGCAGCATGCGTGTGGTAGCCAAAAAGATTGTTCTCGATCAACTGATCTGCTCGCCGCTCTACATATCCGCCTTCTTTGTGACGCTGGGCATACTGGAGAGGAAGGACGCGCACGAAGTGTGGGAGGAGATCAAGGAGAAGGCCTGGAAGCTCTATGCAGCCGAATGGACTGTCTGGCCGGTGGCGCAGTTCGTCAACTTCTACTGGATACCCACGCACTATCGCATCTTCTACGATAATGTGATTAGTCTCGGCTACGATGTGTTCACGTCGAAGGTGAAGCATTCACCCTCACATCTGCCCATTACCGCTGCCACATCCTCGACAATCAAGAAGCTGACGACGCCACAGACCTAGCCTATACCTTCAATGCATTTTTGCACTTCATTAGTTTAATATAGAGCTAAAAGTCTTGTAAATACTGTATGCAATTCATTGCAATACACACGCCATGAGCTTTAACAGCGCGATAAATGTACCTTGATGCGAGCCGAACTGCGGCTGCTCTCTCAATAAAATGGGCCAAAATGCGGCGACAATCGATCAAACCAACGAAACTGGTCTCCATGCTAACTAGATCATTAGCCATCATTCAGATGTGCTCCGTGCTCTGCTGTGCTGTGCCGTGCTCTGCTCTGTTGTCTGATGCAATTCGGTTGCGGCTGCCAGTCACTTTTCGGGCAACAGTTGCAACCGGTTCCAAGTGTTCCCCCCACCGAACGCATTCCTCCCGTCGTGTCTGTGAAGGATTTTTCGAGCACAACGACCGCTGCCCAAAATTGGTCTTTGGCAATAATTCTCGTTTGTTGACTGCGCCAAGAAAGTAACTTTTAACATCTTTTGGCCACGATTCGCTTGTGCGCTCCACTTGCCAGCCGGAACGGAAACTTGTCTGAGCCACAGAGCCAATGGCTATGTAAATGACAATGATGCGACGAATGACGCAGATGGAACGCGCACGCTTTCAACTGTTTTTTGCTTTTTTGTCGCTGATAAGCGCGAATGGGAAAAGATTCTGATTGGGATGTGCCGGCAGGCAGCAACACGCCATGCCACGCCCCACATATGATAAGCGCCCATCGGTTGCTAACTACGAAAGCAACAAAAATTGACTTAAAATTTTACCGCAGCTAAATATAAATCAGAGGAACCCATCCAACACTGATAAGGCGCATTCACAGATAAGGGACAGTCGCATAAATCCAATGTACGTGCATCCAAGTGTTATTTATGTATGCATACATATGTACATATATAGATACAGTCATATATACTATGGAGACAGGCATATCCATTAATGAAATGCCTATCTCAAGCTGTGGGGGGCATGACTAAGGAACTCTTATCGCAGCTTGTGCTTGACATTGATAATGAAATTGGTTTGCGAAACAAATCAACGCCAAGAAATAATAATAATAATAGCCATAAAATTGCTGCAGTATATTTAATGAAACGTTCATATTTATATTGACAACGACCTTGATAATGCACAGATAATCAGACGGTGGCAATTCTTTATTTATTTATTTCCTTTTTTCTTTTTTTGGGTAGGCCCAGCAACAGGTGATCGATCCTGTCACAGCAAAGATTTCAATTTGAATATATGTACATATATATGCTTTTATATATGTATATATATTATTTCGCATTTCGATTCTTTTGTCTCCATGCCAATCCCGTTGCGGGCTTGGCGATTGTAAACCGGTTTTCGTAAGATTAATTTCCTTTTCTCGTCTTATTTTCGGCACAAATTGGCAAGAGGAAGAAAACACGATATGAGTTAGCAACCGAAACGTGATTGCCAAAAAAAAAAAGAAGGCAACCAGGCCTCCAAATCAACGAAAGCTCCTTAAATATTCCAATTCAAAGGCGAACCGTTGAAACCTTGAGTTTCGATTGGCAAGAAAACGGCCATTTTTAAATTGTTATGGATAACTAAATGGTTGAGCTCAACAAAGCCCAGTTGAACGTCTAATGTCTAAAAATACTAATAATTATCAGTTGAAATGCGTTTATTTATTAATAATACTTTCTTTAGGTACTATTTTTATGTGCCATAGCGTATTATCGATATTGGGCTTGGGGGTGTATCGAATTCGAATTGGGCCAACCGCATGTTTGCGTTAAAAGTTCTCGAACATACCTATGCATGAATGTATATACATATGTATACGTGTGTTTGTATATATTCAGGCACAAGGTTGTTGCCAATGCTGTAATTCTAACCTAAAAAAACAACAGAAAAAAATTCCAACTTGTTTTCGAACTTATTGCAAATGACGTGCGGTTTACTGTTGGCGTCGCCATTGACCGATCGCACAACAGCATAAAAACACGTCAATAAAAGTGGGGTAAATGCGCTTATTTACAAGATGCTGACAACAAATTGTGCCTCCCTTTCCGCACACAATCCCCCGTTATGCGGCATGCGGGCGGGCGGTGGGCGCGCTCACAAAGAACGCACGCGGATTGGCCAATTTTCTGGGCTCGTCTGTTGTGCCTCTCTGTGATACTACAAATATATCGCGAAACATACATACATACATACAAAGAAAGCGTCTTTGGCAAAGAGCGCAGATCGCATAGCAATTGCGGCGGCGGCCGCATTCAAAGAGCGCGACACACGCGAACCAGTTTTGTAAGGAATTGCCAGCAGAGTCGTCGCGAAAGAGAAAAATTTACAGAAGCGAACAGATATCGATGCATACATACAAACATACATACAAGCATGCATATGTGTGTAGATAGCAGCATTTAAATTGGACACTTGTGCGTTTGTATGTATGTACTGTTGTCTGTTTGTGTGAATATTTGACTTGTTGGGTGAGCAGATTTTTGCGGTTTTTGTTTTTTAAGGTTTTTTGTGCCACGCGCAATTCAATACGAAACGAAGGGAAACAGCTCAAAATTTGCCTAAAGTTCAACTTCAAAATACCTGTACTAGGTATCGATTACTTTATGCATTAGTCGAGTAGCGATAACAGCTGATGTTGATAACGATGCCTTTCGAAATATGCAAATCCTGTGGGCGGTTATTATGCAGCTTTAATTAAAACAAATAATGTTGATTAATAGAACGGTTGTTGAGCTTAAGCAGGGCTACCATTTGAAAGCCAATTAAGGAAAGTAAAGTGTGGAGCTTAGCTATATAAATAGGTATAAACTGGTATAAAACACCTGCTGTGCACTATTTGGATACCATATACCCTACATTGGATGGGTCGTCGTATTGTATATACATACATATACATATGTACATACATATGTATGTAAAGTCAAATGTTGTCTTTACATAAACGGCCGCTGTTACCATCGCGAGGCCCACGTGTCGTTGAGTTTCTCAAGCGTCGTTGAGTTTCTCAACTTACCTCCAAGTAAGCGAATGATTGGCCGATCTTGAGTTATATAATGAATGTATATGTATTTTAGAAGCTCAACATGTTTGCCTGGTATCTATCTCTGCACGTGATTTAAACGCGAGCAAGTCTATAAAGTTGACAATTTAAAGATCATTAAATCTTTTGGGATAGACCATAAAAACCGGTTGTTCAGTTGAATTATTTTTGGCAAAAAGACGGCGAGACCCGCACCAGCTTTATCAGTCCCAACTCTGCGCCATGCCCCTTCCCCTCCACGACGGGGTTAATAAATTGTTGCTGGCATTAGCCTTGAAAGCATTGCAGAGTTTCGTAGAAAGCAAAAGCCAAAAATATCAGCGCATAGTTTTTTTTGGGAATGCGAAAATATCAATTAGAGAGATAGTCGGGACAGCTGCTAAATACCCATAGAGAGGGAGAGGGAGAAAGAGAGAGAGAGAGGGGGAGAGAGAGAGTTCTTGTCTTATTATCTATTTTTGAATGCCAAAGCCAAAGCTCGACAGTGAACATGAAAAGCACGGGCTCGCTCGACCTTGGCAGCACAGCAAGAAAACAGCCCAGCATGAAAAATCATCTCAAGAAAATACAAAAAATACGCAGCACGCGTAAGCAAATAAATCACGAAGCGCCCACGAGTTCTGGGCAGTCGTTAAAAAGCCAGACAATTGTACACATAACTACAGATATACAGACATATATATATGTATATATGCTCGTACAAAGGAAAGCGAAATACATACATATATACATATACTTTCTGGGTATCCCAAATGGAGACTAAAAAGTGCACCGCAAATGCTTGTACATATAACTTCCGGGCTTTTTATCAGAGCAAATTTATAACCTCTTTCGATTCCAATTTCCATACACTTGAACCAAGTCTTTGTGTCGTATATTATCCAAATTTCATTGAAACAATTTCGATTTCAATTCAAATCTGCCCTTTCAAGGCATTTTCCTAATATGATTGGAGTCCTCCAGAGTCTCCTTGAGTCTCCCAGAGTCTGCTTGTGCCTCCCAGAGTCTCCCAGAGTCTCTCTCAGAAGAAGATATAATAAATTTGGGCTTCCTCTTAAGCTGTTTTTGGGCTTAATGTTTAGTTTAGGGCTCGATTCATATTAAAGAAAATGGAGTATAGAACTTGAAGCCTTGTTCCTTAAGAAAAGTTTCTCCTTTTTCTATATAACAAGGAACTGAAGGACCGTATCTCATACATATTTTAACATAGCATATATCAATTTATATATATCTTTAATCGATTTCTGGCATTTAAATAGGTTTGAGCTATGGCGCATTTGAATTCCATTAGCGTCTTGATGTCAAATGCAAATACGTGAATTGTGCAGTTAATTCAGAGATATTCGTCTGGCGGAATCAATCAAATGACTTGCAAGAGCGCTTATCGCCGCAGGAGATACTGGGCCGGGCTACTGAATGATCTGGCAACATTATGGTCGCATTGTCATTGTCAGGCGCTGATAAAGCCAACAAACCGATCGCGATCATGTGCCCTGTGTGTCAGCCGAAAGTTGTTTGCTTTGCTCTATTTCTCTGTGCCCTGTGCACAGTTAAAGACAGGGCATTCCAAGTGCGACCAACGGCATGTAACTGCCAACAGGGTGGCAACTCTAGTCCCGTTAACTATATTCTCCTGTTGAGCATTCAATGATCTGGCAATTAGGTTCTTGAAGAAGTTATGCCTTAGTCCTCAGGGAGTACTTCGCAAATTTAAAGAGTTATGTGCATTATGTTTGGTAAGAAGATTATATATATATATATATAGATTATATCTATATATAGATTGTAGATTATATCTATATATAGATTATATGTATATATATAATCTTCTTACCAAACATAATGCACATAACTCTTTTAATTTGCGAAGTACTCCCTGAGGACTAAGGCATAACTCCTTCAATTTAAGCCCTAAAATTTTCAGAAAAGATCGGACTGTAAATACCGAAGTAAATAAGGAATGTATTTTTCATACATACTAAGTAAGAAGTGAAGTGAAGAAGAAGCATAGCAGCTTAGCGTTGACCTCAGGGTATGCGCTAGTCGTACACTCCCGACTGCAGCCCGCAGACCCAGAGAATGTACATAGTGACAAATATTTGATTAGCCTCAGACCTGCGTGCAGGGTAACTGCTAGTCGTGCATTCTTTGCCAAGCACAGCTAGTATCTGGTTATTGTTGCTGCCAGTTATCCAGGTATCTATAACCGTGCCAGCTTTATCTGCACCTGATGAACGACCACAGGTATTTGCTATTTGGACAGCAAATTTGTTTTTGTTTTTGGTTTTGGCTTACCTGAGCCCGGAAACTTCTAAGTATTGTGGAGTGTCGTATTGCTACATTGTTATTATGCAAAGAGTTAGGTTTTTTGGCTAAGGGAGGGGGGGGGGGTCGGGGTGCAGCGGCAAGGGGAGCCAGGGGGTCTTATAAATAAGTGCTAAGAGAACGCGCAAACAAATGTGGCCAAAGATTCTCAAGCACGAGCACACACATGTGTGTTGGGGGTGTGTGCTGGCTGCGTTCTTTTCTGTTTTCTGTTATCTGTTTTCCTCTTCATATTTTATTTATCTGTTATTTTTAAAATGTTTTCTTCTTTTTAGTAATTTTGTTTTGACGTAAATGCTGCAGAAATGCCAAATAGAAAAAATGAAGACAAAAACAACAGCAACAAACGAAAGAAAGCAAAAGTTCTGTGGATTGTACAGATTCGCAGTATTACGCATATATATACAAATATGCAAATACATATATTATATCAGGAAGATATCGCAATTGCCTGTAAAACAACGTCTTCATAACCTCAACATGACAACATTAACAGTTAATTATCTGTTAACATTGTCATATTGTTAACAGTTACAGTTATAGTCATTTAACTATCTGTTAATGTTAACCTCAATCATGTTGAGGTTATGAACACGATTATTTACATCGATTCGTTAACAGTTAATTAACAAGCAAACACTTAGAGTTTGTCTATATAATTTTTCAAATTAGAAACACATTTGGGATATTTTCTCAAGCTTTTGTGTAGAGCTCTGAAGAGGAGTTCGATCGGACAGAACTTAATACTTCGCCCTAATAGCCTTTGAAACCGTTTATTAAACTCAAAAGGGAACATTTGTTTAAAAGAAGCTGAAGTCGAACAAAACTTAACGCTTTGCCGTAAAAGAAAAGTTGAGTCCAATAATTTTCCGTCAATTTGCCACACTTTGGAACATAATTTCTAAGAAGCCTGACTTAATCTTTCCTTTAGAAATCCTTCTTCTTCTACAAATCTTTCACAAACATATATTTAAACTTGACAAATATATATGTACATGTATATGCGTATACCTTGATTACGTTGCCGGAGACCCCTTTGACCCCCAACGAAATGGATTTGCATCGCGGCGACAGAGAGAGTACAACCCGACGAGACATATAGACGATGTCAGCCCAATATCGTGCTACTTAGCCGGGAGCATACGTAAGTGCGTTCCGAGTATTACGCTTCATTCAGTATGCTATTCCGTTGTAAATTCGTATGGATCGACGTTTGCTTACGTCATTGGACAGAGCTAGATTCAGTTGAAGTTTAAGTATCTGACGGATGTGCAGCTAGCTGATAGTTCAGATAGTTATGTTAGATAGTTGAAAACAACAATATGATAAATTCTCTTGAATTCCTACGAAAATATTTACCATGACTATAACAATAACACTTGCAGCTGCAATTGGGGTTGGGCTTGGGGCTGGGGGCTGGTGCTGGGGTTGGGGCTGGGGCTGGGGTTGGGGTTGGGGTTGGGATGTACTTGGTTGACGGCGCGATGACGCGCTTCGGTTATCAAGGTGAGAGCTGGCAAAACAAAATGCTTGTAAGTGTGAGCAACAAAAGCAAAATAACAAACGACAACAACAACAACATGATGAAGAGGAAGAAGAAGAACAACAACAATAACAAGCAGAACGGGCCACAAGTGCTCAGATTGCGTATACGACGCGTGTGCTGCGCAAAAATATAATCAAAATAAATGTGAGTCAAAGAAAAACTACTAATAATAAAAAAAAGTGGGCCCGTTTGCTGGCGAACGCGCCTCCAAAAGCACACACCCACACACACACACACACACACACACACACGCACACACACACACTCACACACACACACACACAGCCAATTGTTTTTGTTGTTGTTTTTCTCAGTTGAGCATGGAGCAAACCGCATCAGCTTTGCATTTCGCTGCCACAGCGTTTGCTGCACGCGCCTCCGATTGTGTCACTTGATATGCCATTCAATACAAACGCATACACACACACACACACACACATACAGACACTGCTATAGATAGACAGCCACGAGTTACTTTTATATACGGCAGTCATTCATCAACTTGTTTTTGCCTTATGACAAACAAGTGCGGCAACAATAACAACAACAAGAACAACAACAACAACAACAACTGTAACGGCAGCAACAAGTGCCACATGTTGACAACAATAACAGACCATCATATACATAAGTATACCCTACACATACCGCGTGCATTTGTCAACAATATCTTTATAGCTCGTAAGACTTCAAAACAATAAACAGATAAACAAAAAGCTTTACAAATTGGTTGTAAGCCATGCAGAAATTGTCTTGGTTCGAACCAATTACTTTTCTATTCGATTCGAGCTGGTTCGAACCTTTGGGCTATTCACAGTTTTAAATGAAACAAGTTAGCTGATTAGTTATATTAACTAAAAACAACCCGAACCCGGTTTTTAAAGCATGTTGAAAGCCAGTTAAATGGTTCGAATCTTAAAGAAAAGTAATTGGGACAAACCATGTACATATGTAAATCGTAAAGAAAAACGTGAAATTCTGGATTTGACTCGTTTCGGTTCATTCAATGCTACAAATGTGCTGCGAACCGCTAAGAAAATGGTTCGATTTCGTTTAATGTTCGTTTAATGTTAGAATATTTTACCAGAATATCTTAACAGAATATCTTAACAGAATATCTTAACAGAATATCCTAACAGAATATCTTAACCGAATATCTTAACAGAATATCTTAACAGAATATCTTAACAGAATATCTTAACAGAATATCCTAACAGAATATCTAAACCGAATATCTTAACAGAATATCTTAACAGAATATCTTAACAGAATATCTTAACAGTTAATAATATTTGATACTTTATAATTTACTGAAGCTGGCGTGCAGGGCATTTGCTGGTCGTGCATTTGCTTCAACCTGCTTTTCATCTGCATATTTCTTTTCATGCTCTTGATTATTCTGTTTACTTACGTATTATTAATTTAATTTAATTGAAAGGCCCGCTGGCAACAGTTCATAGAATCTAGATGATAATGTCATTACAAAAATTGAACATAATAATAGTATATATAATTATGACAATAAAATCAGCCAGAACACCTGTGCACTCTGGTGCCTGGATGATAATGCCATGAAGCATTTGTTTTTGTCTAAAAATAAAAGAAATTAAAAAAAGATTAAATAAATATTCAATTTAAGACTTACGTAAAGCATGTATATAGAAAGCCGTGCACTCTATCTTTTTCAACTTTCACCTTGTGTCCAATTCGCAATCTTTTTACTGGCTGCACGGGTTGCTGTACAATCGATCTGCACAGCGGGGAAGGGGGTGGAGGGGAGCCGTGATGCTTAAATTATGCTTAAATAAGTGATATAAGTGAATACTTCCCTGTACTAAGACATATGGAAACTAATTTTCCAGGAGAAAAAATATAGCTTGGATTGAGTAGTAATTGCATATTAAAAGAATTTTCTCACTGGAAGCAATATGAAAATGTTTTCACTGGAAAATATTAATATTCGTTGGAAGCAAGAAGAAAGATGAAAAGTTCTCACTGGAAAAAGTTCCCTTTTGAGTGATGTACTTTTGCCTTTTGTATATATTGGGAAATTTAAGAAAAAGCTTCGATTAATAAGCATTTAATTCGCAGCTTTGCACAAAATCCTTGTTTCCAATTTTGAACTATTATTTTTATATATTTTTATTGAAGGAAATTAGCTTTTGCCACTTGACAAATGATATGATAAGGTGTATTAACTTGATTTATGGTAAGTTCCCGATGACATAAGTCGCACAGCTCGACTTCCCGTCAGGGAATAACACGTCTGTAAAACTTTTATTCAAATACCCTACGATAAGCGCTATCGTGGAGCTTAAAGGGCCTTTGTGTCAATACGTTCACACTGTAAACGTAAGTGGAAGTAGGGCCACAATCAAGATACACAGATTGTGGGCTATCCTTGGCACGCTGGCCCCCTCCCATGAAGGTCACAGAGCGCTGACCCACTGAGAGCCTACAGACACCAATACACCCACAGTTACATACTATTACATGATGTTCTGGGCATATCCAGCTATGCATTGAGTGAGATTTCCCGTACATTGACATTGGAGATACGCACACACGATTACGAAAGTGCCGGCGTGTGTGTGCGTGTGTGTGTGTGTGTGTGTAGTCGCATCGCGTGATCACGATAGGCTGCTTGGCGACCAGAAGTAGGTGGCAAATGGAGGAATGTTTTGTTTATCAACTGCTTGTAATTCCGCGAGCAGCAAAAAGAGAGCGCCGAAGCAAAGAGTAAAGAGAGCCGCTGTAAGAGACGAAACTCTTAAGTGAGCCGAGGATGGAACTAGAACATGTTGGAAACTGTTATGCATGCCAAATGCTGCAGCGTAATCAACAGTTACGGCTGATGCTACAGAGCCTGATATATTACATCAGCCAACGAATTGGAATCTTCGGTTAAAACTTGACATCTCTAACCCACACACGTTTGCACGAGCATATTGTTTTGCCCGGGAAATGCATACATACATAGATTGCTTGGGAAGTACAGATTACACAGACACCTCAGCTTATCAGCGGGAAATTAGTAAAAAAAAAAACGAAAAACCAAAAATAAATGCTCAAATTACCGCTAGGAAAAACAACGAAATGTGCACATCATGTTGTCCAGGTGTCAGATAAGCAGCAGCAGCAGAAAAGAAAAAAAAAACGCACTTCTCTTCTATTTATTTTTTTCATTCTATTTAATTTGATAAATATATGTACAAATGTATATGTATGTATGTATGTGTTTGTGCTGGGCATACGTACGCATTTCCGCGCAGTTCCGTTCAGGTAGAAGAGTCTTGGTCAAATCAAGAAGAAGCAACATTAAAAAATGAACTGAAAACACGTGTGCGTCAGAGCCGCATAGTTTTTCTTCTTCTGTTTTTGCCTTTTCCTAGCAAATGCGTTTCAATATGCCATAGACATGGCGCCATTCCAATACCAGAGAACGACAACAAGATATTTAGCTTTTGTACACATGTACATATGTATGTGTGCATGTGTGTATGTATGTGTGCATATATATCATGGCATAGAGTATATATTGTATATGTATGTACATATATGTTTATGCCTAGGTACTTTTGTACTCGAGCGAGTTCCTTGAAATTGCTTCAAAACAATTTGTTTTCGTTTTTTATTTGACAAATTGCGTATTTGGGAATTGTTTATCTATCTTATTAGTTATTCAATTTGTATTGCATACATTTTAAAGAATTTTATCTAGCTACTTTAAGAATGTAGCTAGAAGTTAATACTATTATATTAACAACTTTCCCATATTCTCTCTCCGTGATCATACATATATGGTATTTGAACCCGTTTCCAAGATCTTAAGTCCCAGAACCTTTTTGGAACTGGAACTAGCGAACCGAATTGAACTGGCTCAATTTTCTTTTACGATATGTAACAAGATGTTTACCAATAAAAACAGGGAATAAAGAAGTTTCAGCCTTAAGTTAAGTTGAGAGTACGAATTTTAGGCAGTCGCAAAGCATTATAGAGTATTTCTGATGCGGTTATGCTTCACAATTTTTGGCACGCATTCTGATTAGGCAACATGGACAATGAGTCATGGGATAAGGTTCATCCTTTTGATAGACTTTCGCAATTAAATCCCGAGTTAGTTAGCTGAGATAACGTATTACGTATTAGGTTTATGTATGCACACATATGAACATACATATCTATATGCTTCTGGCTATGGAGCGGGCATCATACTTTTCCTATGAAGTGTGTA
Source organism: Drosophila kanekoi (assembly GCA_037075305.1). Taxonomy (NCBI): domain Eukaryota; kingdom Metazoa; phylum Arthropoda; class Insecta; order Diptera; family Drosophilidae; genus Drosophila; species Drosophila kanekoi. Next base: position 8,695,467 of record JBAMCE010000451.1, on the reverse strand, counting down.
ACGCATAGGAGGGGATATCTGCAAGCCTATAGACTATATATATTCTTGATCAGTATCTCTCTCTGCTTCTTGAAAGCTACCGTTATGAAGCTTCGTATAGATGTGTCTCTCTGGCAATCGGTCGGATCGGTCCACTATATGATATCATGAGAATGCTCGGCCGAAAATTGGAAAACCTTTTTGTCTCTGTAGATATCTTGATCTAGCCATGTCCGCCCGTCCGTCCGTGTGTCTGTCAGTCCGTCCGTCCGTGTGTATGAACGCAAGGAGTTCAGAACCTATAAGAGCTAGAGATTTGAAATTGTAGCTGTAGGTCCTCCGGGGACTAGCCCGCGCAGATCAAGTTTGTTTCCGATATTCGATAACTTTCCCCTTTTCCAGGTAATCGATAAAAATCGAATTCGAAATTCCGTTTTTTTAGCAATATGTAGCTTCTGGAATAGTATATATATTTGCATTTGGTGTTGGAAGAAGAGGGTTCAGGGTATCGCCTAGTCGGGAGCTCCCGACTAGAACCTCCTACTTGTTTATAATAGAGCATACCATAATATCCTTCAGCCATATCGTAACACTAATATACATATTGTTTGTAGTTCCTTTAGAGCTCGAATCGTTTTCAACAGAGGAGCCTTACAATTTTCCTCATATATCTATGGGCTTGATAGGCTCTAGCTTTACAAGGGTATCTAGTCTTCGGCGTGCCGCAGTTTGCCTTTGTTTTTTTGGTTGTTTTAATTTTGGGCGGCTTTTAATCAGAACATTTCCCAAGCGAGTCACAAGTTTTATTATTTATATTAATATGTTGTTATATTTAATTAGTATATATGTGTGTATGTATATGTTAATATATGTATGTATATATGTATTTGTGTATTGGGAAAAAGAGGCACGAACGTGTGCAATCCGGAGCTGTGCGCAGTGCCCGTCATCTAATGGAAAAGTACGCACAGCGCAGAGCCGAACAAAGAACTTCGGCGTAAAGCTCAAGAAAAAATACAAATAAAAATAAAAATAATAAAATATATGTATATAGAAATAAGAAAAGAGCTTAACTCGCGACAGACAGCGATATTTCAAAACGCCGAAGAAACAACAACAACAACATCAAAAACAACAACAACAACAACAACAGACAACAATTTTAAACGAAATTGTTGTTGCCAATGAAATATAATAAATAAAATACCAAAAAAAATTAAAGTAAATATATAAAAGCGAAAAAAAGATGGCAAAAAGTTCGTTGACGGCAAGCAGCAAAATATCAGCTCAGTCGCTTTGACGCCTTGACGCCTTGACGCTTTGACGCTTTGTCGTTTGGTTCGTTGGATCAGCCGCAAAGCAAAACTGTTGCGCCCAAATAAGTACGTGGTAGATGCGCACCCCCCGCACCTCCCGCACTCCCCCCCACCCTTCACCCAGCCAAAGCACGTTCCAGTTTAGTTGTCTCCCTTGGCCGTTGGTTGCGCTCTTAAAAATGGCTGCCGGCCGCATTGAACGGTAAACGTACGCTCCCGCTCAGCCAGCAATCGGCGGACATCGCTGTCGCCGTCGTCGCTGTCGCAGTCGCTGCCGCTGACGTTGACGTCGTCACGAGCGCTGCTCTGGCTATAGATAGAGGCGCGCATAACGCCAGGAGCTCAGTTCTTGCAGAGACTCTGCGCTGTTCAGACGTAACGTGCGACCAGAATCCATATATATATACAGATATATACAGATATATAGAAGCAATAATTAGAAGAAATACAGAAAAGACAGCAAATCAGCTCAGCCTATATATATTTTTTTTTCTATGCTACAGTTTTATGTTCCCTGTTGCGCCCTGTAGACAGAGTTTAGACCCAACTTTTGGTGAACAGTGCAAAAAGCTAAGCTAAGCAAAAATCCATAAAAAAATAATTATATATATAGATATATATATATATATATAAACACACGCATAATTCAAAAATATTCGTGTGTGCGTGTGTGTGTGTGCGCGCGTGCCGGAAAAGTGCGCAACGCTTTTCCTGATATTTTGTTTTGTTTTGTTTTGATTTGTTTTTTTTTTTTGACATCTTCGCGCGCTTCTACGTGAATCGAAAAGCTTACGAATATGACGACCAAAATGGCCATAAACGCAAAGGTTGGTAATAACTTAGACTAAACTACTTTAAGACAAATCAAACTGTGCGCGAAATGCCAAACTATGTCAAGCTAAAGTATGTTCATATGTATGTATGTATGCATGTATATGAAATACAAATACATATGCATGTGTATTTAAAATTCATGCTCAAATTTGGCGACTGATAAAGCCGGAAAGTTCAACAGTTGGTTCAACAACAACAACAACAACAAAACATTTAATCATTAATAATATGAATAGAAACAACAACTCGAACATTAAAGAAGAAAACAAAAAGAAAAGAAAACAGAAATCTGTTTGCCAGACGCGTATTCCATAAAAATCAACCCGAACCTGGCAACAGGCGTTGCTCAACAAGTGTCCAACAACAAATGAAATGTACAATTATGATGAAAACAATAACAAGAGGCTAGGTGCACACAACAGTTACCCTGTAAATCTCACAACTAACCAGAGCCTTAAGCTATTTCCAGTTAAATGTGCATACCATACCATACATTAACCGATCTGTCTAATAAGTAACCAATCAAAGTCATTTTTGGTATGCATATTAACTATATGCGAATGCAAGTATCTATTAAATTTAGTAGCTCTAGCTCGGATAGTTTCCGAGTTCAATGGGTTTATGTCTGGGATATGCTGCGAACTACTTTAACGGGAAGTTCTCCAACAGTTATAAGCTAGCGATTGCCTTTGATCGATTAACGGTAAATATAAGCTTGATTTATGTATCGAAAGCAACATTCGAAATGTACAAAATGTGCATGGGAATAGCATATCATTCTTTGAGCATTTGCCTTTACTTAATTACTGCGATACGCTTAAAGGAAATCATCTATCATGTTTATAACAAATGATTGTTGATATGCTTCGCTATAAATATGCAATTTCTTTTGATATATCATCAAATAGTTTAGTTTTTTATGAGTTTTTCTATTGACATGCGGCTTACTCTTTATAAATGTTTGGACATGAAACATTGTTATTGCATTCTGTGCGCTTATCGGCTGGGATTTGCTTAATGATAAGCCACGGCACATGCTGGCTGGCTGTCACCAGCACCTCCCCACCCCCCCACCTGACTAGCCACACCTCCCCTCGTGCCGTGGTGTGTGTGATATGGTATGATGTCGTGTGTGTGGCATATGCTAGAAGTGGACGCCGCAGACAATCCGGCTCCGATTCGGTCTCCGGGGTCAGACGAACGTGCTTGAACTAGTTTTCGAATTCGAATTCGAATTCGATTTGCTTTCGAACTGTGCGTGTGGCTGATGCAATGCGTCTTCTTGGTTTCACAGTCTTCTCAGTTTCTCAGCTTTTCAACAGGTATTTTGTTTATGTTGACAATTTTGGTTTTCCGGCATGAAGACACCGAACTCGGCTATTTCATCAGACATATGCCAGAGCATATACATATATATATATATATGCATATGTAATATTTATTATTTTTATTTATATAAGTTTGATTGACAGTTTCGATTAGCCCTGTTGTTGGGCGCTATTCGAAATGGAATCACACTTTTTGACCTCCTGCAATTACGACGAAAACTTAATAATACGATGACAAAGCTAGTTAATTATTGTTTTTACATATGCCAGGGATTCGAACCGGCGACCTGCCTTCGCTTATAGGAAAAGTTACAAAGGTTTGAAAACTAGCCACAAATTAGCTTCGATTCGGCTTTGAAAATCTGTTGAGCTATATAAGAAGAAGAGACAGAAGCAGCAAGAAAGGAAGTTATAGGAAGTTAAGCTGCTTCTCTCAAAGAACTCCAGAGCTTTCAAATTAGACTTGAGTTGTTTAAAAGCTTCAATATTGGCCGAGTACAAAAACTTTATCCAGAATTCTATTTGACACGAATCGGCTCAGCTATATATATATAAGTAAATAAGTAAGTTTCTCTCTCATTCCCTTCAGTTTTGGATATGTTTTTGTTTTGTTTTTGTTTCTTTTTTCTTTCTAAATATTATGCCTAAAGTCAATGCTCCGGCTAATCAGGCATATGATAACGATCGAGTATAATGAAATGCTAATGCCTGGAATTGGTTACGATCCGATTTAATGCCTGACTTTTGTGTACTTTATGCAATTGGCATTTGAAATTAGAGCTGCCCGTGGCCCACATTAGCACGCATTAGCGAGAAAACCTCCACACCCGATATATATATACATATAGGTATACATATATATACTTGCCAGACAAAGCCGAGTTCTAAGCGACTTCTTGAGGTTGTTGAACGACTCTTATATCTTATATATACATATATGCCTATCAATTGATACTCTATGTACTTTCTCTCCTTCTCTCTTCGCTCTCCTTGTGCTCGCTTTCTCTGCAGTCTTCGCTATGCAAATGGCAAGGTTCCAGTTCGGGTTCGAGTGCGAGCTGGGGCCAAGTCCCAGACCCAGGCGTAATGCCTATGCAAAAATTTCGGGTCTAACCCGATTAGCATTCAATTTTGAGCAAATGCTAATTGCCAGTCCCAAAATAGAACCTTCTCGCCCCACAAACAGGTGTAAATCAATTTTACTTTTAGATGAGGCCAATGTCAATTTCAACTGGCTGATAGAAGAAACTCTTGTCTAGAATGGAATCATATCTGGGATTGCGTTTTTATGATAATATGATGATATAGTTTGATAAAAAGTGAGACAAGTTTTCGTTAGCCAATATCTCGACTTGAATCGAATACTTCAGCGGGAATATTCTCTGCTAAACTAACTGATTTACATATAGAGAAAACATGACCTGAGCTTATCTTCAATTTGTTGTTGTTGTCCTTGCAGGATATATTCCGCAACCAGCATCGCCTGATCCGCTTCATCGAGCAGTCCATACGGCTGTGCAGCAATCAATCCTTGAAGACGGCCACCCAGCAGCAGCAGCAGAAGAGCGCAACGCCAGACTTTGAGATCAGCGCCTCGGTCAACACGGAATATACACATGCGCCGGAGCCGATCAAGCATGACAAGGATCTGGGCCATTTGTTCAAGGCATCACAGCTGGCCGTGCGGCTGGCGACGCCGCAGCAGCTGCAGCCCAAGCCGGACAACGATGAGGAGCTCGGCTTTGGCAAACTATTCACGGATCACATGCTCAAAATCTACTATCACAAGAGCCTGGGCGGCTGGCAGAAGCCGGAGATAACGCCGCTGGAGAACCTGGTCATGCATCCGGCCGCCAAGGTGCTGCACTATGCCGTCGAGGTGAGTGTTCAGCAACATCCATTGTCATGCCCATCATCATCATCAGCATCATCATCATCCTCCTCCTCATCGTCATGATCATGATCATCGTCTGATCCCAGCTGATTGGCTTGTGCCGTCTCATCGTTGCAGCTCTTTGAGGGCATGAAGGCGTACCGCGGCATCGATGGCAAGATTCGCATCTTCCGGCCTGACATGAATATGGCCCGCATGAATCTGGCCGCCCAGCGTTCCGGCTTGCCCACATTCGAGGGCAAGGAGTTTGTCCAATGCCTGTCCCGTCTGCTCTCCATTGACTCCGAGTGGGTGCCACACACAGAAGCCGCCAGCCTTTACATCCGACCCACACTAATTGGCATCGATGTGAGTAACAGAGCTTACCTCATCTTAAGCTTAGGCTTCAACTCCAAATCCAATTCGAAATCCGTTTGCAGCCCACACTAGGCGTCGCCTCATCCGATTCGGCGCTGCTCTACTCCATACTCAGCCCCGTGGGCAGCTACTTCAAGACTGGCAGCAACGGCGCCGTCTCCCTTCTCGCGGATCCCAGCTACACTCGCGCCTGGCCCGGCGGCGTCGGCAATCGCAAAATGGGCTCCAACTATGCACCCACCATCAACGTACAAAAGGAGGCCGCCGCACGCGGACTCCAGCAGGTGCTCTGGCTCTATGGCGAGGATCATCAGCTGACCGAGGTGGGCACCATGAACATCTTCATGTTCTATGTCAACGATCAAGGAGGTGAGTCTCATTGCCTTAATTCCTCCCCTTTTCTCCTCCTCCTTTTCTCGCACATACTGAGTTCAAGTTTTTGGCATAGAGCCAAGCAGGTTTCTCAAGCTGATTAAGTTGACATTTGAAACACGTTTCACAACACTTAAATGTTTTTGGAAACCGTTATTTTGGACTCTAGTTAAATAGATTCCGGGTTATTGCAAAAATCCTATCAATGTCTGTCTGACTTTTCAATCATTTTTCAATCGCACTTCGGTTTCCATTTTCAGTACGTATTTATCCTCTTTTCCTTTCACACTTGTATTCCTTTAAAGCAATAATCTTAGGAAGCTTTTGCAACACTGAAATAATTGATTTTGATCTGATTTATCGATAGATTAATCAATACATCATTTCAGTTACATATTTGATTATGATTGATAAATACATTAATGGTTTTTGGGAATGGAATCAATTAGTTTTAAAGGGCATCCATTATTTAAAGATATTGTATAGCTGTGAACTGGAAGGAACCTGGCTCGATTATCATTTTTAATTGTTTCCATTTTGTTGTGTTTTATTGCAGAACAAGAACTGATTACCCCGCCCCTGAATGGTCTCATCCTGCCGGGCATCACGCGCGACTCGATTCTGGCCATGGCCCGACAGTGGGGCAAGTTCAAGGTGCGCGAGGGTGTCTTCACAATGCCCATGATCAGCGAGCTGCTCAACCAGGGACGCGTAAGTAGCCCACACCCAGTTTAATTTGCATACTGATCTCGAATTCGTTTCGCTTCGCCCTGCAGCTGCTGGAACTGTTCGGCACGGGCACCGCCTGCGTGGTCAGTCCCATAAATCGCATCAACTACATGGGCCAGGATCTGTATATACCCACCATGGAGCAGGAGAAGCCCGTGCATGAGCTCATCCGCGAGACACTCACCGATATACAGTACGGCAAGGTGGATCATCCCTGGGCCGTGGTAATTGACTAAGCAAACGATTATCCACACACATTACAAAACAAATGAAGCCCAACCAGCTGCACCTGGTAACTGGTCCGAGTTGTTGTGGGTCAGCACAGTTGTGTATTAGTAGGTTATAGTTGCAACAGTTTCTGGGTTTGCCGATGTGCTCGAATTTTTTGTTTGTTGCATTTAGCGAGTGTTTGCACGACACTCGATCTATACGTAAAACGCATATATAATACAGAATACATATCTATATACAATATATGTACATATATATATATATATAGAGATACTTTTATAGCTAAGTTAAGGGCCGGGCTTTGCACCCATGCTATATAGTTACTATATATCACTTTGTATAAGACGCACTTTATTTGTAATTTATAATTTATTTATGCCCCCCCACTTTTTTTTTGTTTTTGTTTTGCTTGTCCACGCTAATATTACTTGACATAACTACTTTAAACAGTTCGGGATCAGATCAGAGACAAAGCAATTTTGGTAGAATGAAATTTCATAAGATTTATGAATGCCTTTTGCATGCTTTTACTTCCAAGCTTCAAACGAATCGAACGAAAAAACAATAGTGAAAAAAAAGATAAATAAACCAAATGTAAAAAAAACAAAAAGAACAACAAAAAAAAAATACTAAGAAAATAATTTAATTGATAGCCAAAGTTAGGTTCAAAAAAGATTTAAAAGAAAAAAACGAAAAAACAAAAACTAATTAATTTTGGAAACGTACCGGAGGCAAATGCATTTATTAGTCAGTAAGTTGCCAGAGTCGAGTCCAAGTTAAGACACATTTCTGGAATGTATTTTATAAAGTTATCTGTTTGTAAAAACGTTGGAGGTAAAAGCAGCCAGGTGTGCTGCAGAGCTGCAAGCTGTGACTAAACTATTGTATCTAGCTGTTAGTCCAATTGTGTATACAAGAACCTATATGTATACGAAAACTAAACTTTATCATATTATTAAAGCCAATCAAAGCATAATAAAAAATCAAAAAAAAAAAAATACCAAACGCCCAAAGCGAGAAAAACAAAAATTATATGAGTTAAATTTTACCAAATGTCAATACTATACTCAAATATTAATGTATATCGTTATAGATACATTAAGTGTTTAATAAGGCAATTCACATCCATCTAATGTCAGCTGGGTAAATCCGATTTCGATTGACACATTGCAATCAATCATTAACAAAGTCTTTTACTTTATTACTGAGAATTTGACTATTCAAATTTACCGCGTTCGATTTAAACAATTGTTATGCACAAATTTAAACGCAGCAACAAAGTATGCAATATAAAATTTGAGTTCTTTTGCTGTTCGCGATACGTTCAGCTTTTGTCAGCAAGCAATTTGAAACGGAACATCGCAAAAGTATGCAATACAAAATTTGAGTTCTTTTTGATGTAAACAGATCCCAACAAAAAGCTAAACATACGTGCCACAATTGATCTCGCGATTCGTTCAGCTTTTGTCAGCAAGCAATTTGAAACGGAACAGCGCAAAAGTATGCAATACAAAATTTGAGTTCTTTTGATGTAAACAAATACCAAATTCTTAGTTAAGATAATAGAATATAAAAGTTGAAAATAAAATGAAAAAACTTTAGGCTAAAAGATAAGGCTGTAATTATACGCACATTAAATATGCTTGTGAATTAATTCTGCACAGTTCGCAAAACTACGCTTTTTTTTATATACCCATTAAAAATGGGTAAAAGGGGTATACTGTTTTTGTGCAAATTTATGTAACACACAGAAGGAAACACCTGCGATCTCATAAAATAGGTATATTCTTGACCACCATCAATAAAAAAACCGATTTAGCCATGTCCAAATATCCAAATATCCAGTTGATAAGTTTTGACGCAGCCTAAAAGTATGCCACAACATTTTGCATCACAAATTTAAATTGGAAACCTCTGATTACCGACTTGGCGATGCCCTGTAATTAGCGCCGGGCGAGAGAGAAAGCAATGGAGAGAGAGATAGAGAAAGGAAAAGAACAGTTAATTGCACGTACAACAAATATATATGTATGTATTTAATGAGTCTCGGGGGCCAGCAATAACTGCCTGAATAATTTATAGTTCTGTGTGGAATAGTTAGTGTATACACGGAACCAGTTGAACCAATTGATAAGCTACCTAGCCTAGTCCAGTTTAGTTAGTTTGTTAGTTATTTAGTTAATTAGTTGGTTAGTTAGTTAATATGACTGTTTAGTGGGTGTGGGTGTCCTCACTGTTGATGCCGCATGCGGGCAGACTGAAGGTGAGGCGCTCCACGTGGCTGAGCTTGCAGGGTCGCACCTCGTCGATGATGTCACGTGGCTGGGACTGAAGGACACGCATGCGCTCCTCATCGATGCGACGCTCCATGTCCACCTCCATGTCGTGGAGGGCCTGCTTGATCATGCGCTCCTCCTCAACGGCAGCGGCACGGACTCGCGCATTGTTCACAATGTCGGCGGCGATGCCGTCGTAGGTCTTCGCGCTGATGGCATGGTTGGCGGCCTCCTTTTCGCTGGCCTGTTGGTATTGGCGCTGCATGAAGCTGGTGGCGTCGGTTGTGATTGCCTTGGAGAGCGCCTCGTCCTTTTCGCGATAGAATTGCTGCTCCTTGCGCTGATTGATCAGATCCTTGGCCACCTGCAGCTTCTGGTTGTGACGCTTCTGTATGTCCTGATGGGCGCGCTTCTTTTCGCGTGCCTGCCGCTCGCATATCAAGATGTCCGCCAGCATATTGTCGCGCGCATCCTTCTTGCCACGAATCTCGCTGAGCTCCTGGCCAAGCCCGTCACTGATCAGGCGACGCCGCTCAATATCGTCCAGGCGACGCTGCAGCTCCTTTTTGATAAAGCTGCCGGTGACGGGGCTCAGTGCCTCCATCACGATCACATCCAGTTTGTCCGGCTTGTCGGGATTCGCCTCCCGTATGCTGCGCTGCAGAGCCGAGAACTCGTCCAGCATCTGCTTGAGCTCGATCCGATTTTTGTGACGCTTCTCGAGCGCCTGCTGCAGATCGTTGGCATGCGCCATCTCGTCGTTGTGACGCTTCTGGCGGCCCTCCTCCAGATCGGTTAGCTGCTGTTGCGCCCGTTCCGCTTGCAGTTTGCGTATCTGGGCGACCAGCTGTTCGCTGTAGTTGTGCGCCTTCTCCTGCAGCGCCCGCTGCTCGGCCAGCTTCTCTTCGCGCACCTGCTCCCTGTGCTCGAGCGCCTCCTTGCGTTCCTCGGCCCGCTCCGAGCCGTGCTGGCGTATGTTATCGTTGCGCTTCTTCACCACGCTCAGCGTCGTCTTGGCCCGATCGATTTCAATCTTGAGATCGCGCAGCCTCTGCGAGTTATCGTGCAGCTGCTTCCGGCGCATCGCCTCCGCGAACTCCCGCCTATTATGCTCGGCCATCATGCGTGCGATGACCGCCGACTGGCGCTCCCGTTCCTGTATCGGATGATAGTTCTTGTTGCGATCATCGGCTATCTGCTGCACCTGGTATTTGACCTCCCGGTAGAGGCGATTCGTTGACGTCGACGCGGCCAATACCAACGGGCAGGCATCCACCTCCTTGGCCCGATCCCGATTACCCGGCGGCAGGCGCTTTAGGCGCCCCAACATATCACCCACCGGCTCCTGCGGCACGGTCGCGAACAACGACACGCGCGGATCATCCCAGGCGCCGTACTGTATGCGCGACGGCTCAATCCGTCGGCGTCTGCCTCTGCGCAAATTCTCAGCCATGGCCGCTCCGCTCCTCGCCCACAGCCAATCGTAACCAAAAGTTTAAGTTTATGTTTTGCTGTGTGGTTTTCAATTCCTTTTGTTAGAGCTCCGTATTGTGTTTTCTTATACCTATTATTTTTGTAGTTTTTGTGTGTGTTTTTTTGTTTTGGGAAGCTCTTACTCTCGAATCATCCAAACGAACTCCTAGGTGTGTGATCGAAACTGAACAAAACGTGCTGTTGAACTGAGTCTCGCACGGCCAAGGCGTCACTCCTATGGAGTGACAGCTGACGAACGGGTAAACCTGTTCTCCATCTCCATAAAATGGAACCCCTCAAATCTGTTATGGAGCTAATGCTAGATGTCGTTTCCCACTACACTTACGACAGATAGACTTTACCTCTAGAATCTACATTATATAGATGTGCGATGCGCATAAGATTTTGGTGAGTTCCAATCAGGTACAGTCGTGCATATATAATATAGTGGGCCGATCCCGCTATACCCGACTAGAGCTGGAATCACATGGTAAATCACATGCTGGATGGGCGGGATTGGGCGGGATTTATACTCGAGGTTTCTTAATATTTTTTATATTAAGTCCCAAAGCTTAGTAGTAGTATAATTACGCTTTCTCAAACCGTTCCCAACCTCCAATATTTTTCTAAACATAAACAAAACCTTGCTTAACAACTAAAGAGTCTCTGACATTGCGCTAGGGTGGCAAGGCCGCAGCTGTCTGCATGGCAAGGTGGCAACACTGGCATTCAAATATCTTAACATGTATTTTATGTATGTATGTATGTATATGCCGCATGCGAAAGTGGCTGCTAACTTTACCAGGCACTTGATGACTGCAGCCCCTGGATAACACGAGACGAGATTAAATAACAAGAGTTTCATTTATATTATTTTGTATACACTTAGATAATAATGTTTTTATTTGTAATTTGTTGTATTTTTTGCAAATTTATAATTCAATTTTTGTTGTACAACATTTCGCAATTTGACATTTGAGTTGAAGTTTAAACATGCATGTTTTGGTTCGGCTAGGTTTTGGAATCTTTTGTTTAAGTAACTTTTTCAAAGTGTTTACAATTATAATGATGTAGCAAAGCATACTTAGTACTCGCACATACACATCTAAGACTATTAAGAAACACAATAGTCGGACACTGCACGACTATGACCACACCCTGTACTCAGTTCAGGGCGCAAACACTAAACCACACTGTGCGAAAGAACTGGTAAATACCCTAAATGAAATACAGATGGGTATGCTATATTACTATAGAGTATCGGAACACTCTTTCAATGGGCAGCGACACATTCAATTGCTGGACTCCAGATTTGTTACGGACACACATTTTAGGTAATAGTTAAATATGTTCTATACTCATAGTATATGCTAGAATTAGGCCTACAAATGGGGGGCTTACACTGTGTTTTTCTTGATACCAACTGCTAAATACATACATAATACTTTTAATTATAATTGAAAACATTTTGTTTTAATTTGCTTTGCTCAAGACAACATATGGCTCTTAAGTTTAATACTCGATATTTCTGGATGGAGCATACAATATCAATTGCTTTGCAGCATTTCTGACGGCAACAACTTTCATTGGCAGAATTTGGAAACCCCTCACCCCCCTGTCATTTAACTTGTTAGTTATCCAAAATTGTGTATAATATACTTTTCATTTGTAATTCTCAACTCGTGTCGACACGTGCGCAATCTATGCGTATAGCTCGCTCGCTCGCTCACTCGCTCTTCGTCTCATTCTTTGCCCTGTTTCCTGTCTCTTTCACAATCGTGTAAACTCGGAATTCATTTGCTTTTTGTTTCTTGTCAAATTTGTAATTTAGACACTTATGTTTTTTAAATTATGCCCTACTTGTGTTTAAGAACTAGCATAACCTTTAGTATTAACGTTAATTATTTGTTGTAACCTCATGTTTAAAAGTTGACCTTTGCTGCACATGCGGCAGTGAGCGGAGGGCTTTCACGTACTGTACTTAAAATCTTAAAAATTGTATGCCCAAAGCAACAATTCGAAAACACATTCAATATAATTATATACAAACTGTTTTGGTAAAAACTGGAAACTATGCCGAAATTGACCGAATGTGTACTCAATCCTACAAAAACCTAACTATATTTCATTCGAACAATGCCAAATATTAGCATATCTATGTAAATAACTACATATACATTTATAGGTATTCCCCACAATTGTGTTGGGGCTGCTGTGGCTAACAAGTTCGGTTTTATTCCAACTTTACTTTTGTAGTGAGATCTATTTAGTTTATGTCTTAAGTTTATGCTACGCCCAAGATCTATTTGAGAATCTATCAGAGATCTAAACAAAAAACATAAAAATAAACATACAATTTGGCTGGAATTGCGCATGAGTTGCAATTGTTATCGATATCTATCGATAAATCTTAATCAATGTATATAAAAAATTAATTATTATTTAACATAAATGTAATTTGTTTAAAGCATAACAAAACGAGTACTCTGCGAATTTTGATTTGCTTGTTTTTTTGGAATCACAAAATTGATTCACTTTCTGCATGCACGATAACGATAACGATAGCGATAACGAATCGATAACGATAACGCACCGATATCGATAACTCGTTAACGTGCGAGTTTTCTCAACTACAACTATGCCCAAATAATCTACTTGTTGTTGTTCTCCTGCAACAGATCCTCGAGGGCACCATTGAGCCGACCCTTGCTGAGCGCTTCCACGAGCATGTGCAGCCGCTCCTCACGCTCTGAATGACGTCGCTCGAGCAGCGAGACCTGAAATGGCAACAATATATCAATTCAAGGGTATCGCTTGGGGCAATGCTGGCCACTACCTTGGCCTTCAGAGCATAGTAGTCGACGGGCACCTTGCGGCGCTTCTGTGTGGCAAACGCCTCCTCGCGCTCATTCAAGCGCTGCTGCAATATGCGCACCGTCTCATTGCAGGAGGCCAACTCACGCTCATGTGCGCTCTGCAGGGTCTTTAGCTATGCAGAAAGAGAGAGGGAGAGAGATAAAGAGAGAGAGGGAGATAGAGTTGAACGTCGATCCCTTTGGATCTGCAACAAGTGGCACTCACATCATGCAAGCGCTTATCGTGCAGCGTTTTGTAGTCCGCTTCCAGCAGATGAAACTTGTTCTGTGCCTCTTTCAGCGCCTGATTCTCCGTGGTCGCTGGCACATGATCCGGATAATGCTGATGATAATGATGATCATGTCCACGTCGCTGGGCGGCGCCTCCACTGGCCGACATGCCGCCGCCACCACCGGCGCCGCCATGAAGTTTGTTCTCCAAACGAGAACCTGAAGAAGGATAAGAAGTATATTCAAAATAAATGTTAATAAGAGCTCTGAAAAGAAGATTTCGAAACAAAAACCTGGCTGCACAAATTGGGTTCAAGCAGTGAACCGAACCACTTAACATTGCTTTCGGATTCGTTGGCTTGATTTAACAGCTCTGTTAACACAAGGACACACAGAGTACTGTTAAACAGACTACTAAGACTACTGTTAAATAAAGTGTACTGTTAAGTTGAAAGAGTGTTAAAGCTTGTCACATGGCTGCGGGTTCAATGCACTAGCCCAAAAATGTCTTGCAAAGCGAAATTTTCAAACAAAATAAAATCCCATATTAAATGTAACTTTAAAGAAACAACAACAACAACAACAATAACAACATTAATAATTAAATAAGAGTCTGAAGCTGATTGCATAACCAACAAAATTTGCATTTGAACACGCGTTAAAAATTAAAACAAAGTTGTTGTCGTTGTTGTTGTTGTTGCTGGGCTATTATTAGCACTAAGCGTGGTTGTTGAAAAATAAATAAACAAGCAACAAATGTAACAACATTAAAGAAGAAGAAGAAGAAGCAACTCAGCGGCAGCAACTAACAAGACATGAAATTATAAAACGCTGTGCGCACGCGCAAACGACAACGCGCTAGCCACGCCCCTGCCCCTGCCCCCTGCCCCCGCCTCCTGAACCGGACCGCCACGCTGTTAACGTCTTTGACTTTGACTTTCGCTTTCGAATTTTCTTTTTCTCTTTCTCTTGACAAAATAAAAAACTAAGCAAAAAAATTCAAATCGATGAAATGTAAATAAAAAACGAGTTGCCCCCCCCACGTCCCGCACATGCAGGTGACATAACCAACTAGCCAGCGGTCTGAGGGGAGAGGAAGGGAGGGGGGACGGAGCTAGGCGAGTTGTTAACGTGTTTAGTTTTTGTGGCTGGCGAGCTTGGAGCTTGGAGCGTGGAGCGTGTTGCTTGGAGGTTGCCCATTTGAAATGAGTGCAAAAAAAAAGTGGTTGCGGTCAAAAGGCCGCCAGCAGCTGCTCAGGTGGGCATTGGAGGGGAGGGGGGGGGGCTAGTTTAGCTGCAGAAGTAGGGGGAGGGGGAGGGGGGGTGCGGTATGCTGTGTGCTGTGTGGTTGCCAGCGCTGGACAGGCATGCAATGATTTATTCCAGCAATTTATTTGCGTGTCTCTCGAGTTAAAGTCTTGTACGTGCTGACGACCAGAGAAAGTCCATAAATTACAAAACAACAACAACAACAACAACAATGACGACGACCGAGTGACACACACACACACATCTCTCGCTGTGTATACAGCTAGGCAGCTTTACCTGGACTCGCAACAGCAGCTGCTGCTCCCGCTCCGGCATGCTCCCGTTCCCGATCCCGCTGCAGCTTCCTGATGGTCTTCTTACAATCATCCAGCTCACGTGTCAGGCGCTGCATGGCCTTGTTCTTTAGGGCCAGGTCGATGCGCATGCTGCGCACCGAGCTGAGCAGCTGTGTGTCCTCCTTGTGGCCCGCTGCCTGCAGATGGCCATGGCCAGGGCCAGGGCCATGGCTGAGCAGCGACAATGTGGACTCGGACTGGGAGATGGGCAGCTTGGAGTTGGCAATGGCCGGATTGCGTCGCTGTGCGCCGCTTTGCTTCGAATTGGGACGCGATGTGTTCGGTGTCGAGTTGGCCGTGCTGCTGGTGCTGCTGCTCCCGGCCGAATGCAACTGCTGCTGTTGCTGGAGGTGGAGCTGCTGCTGGAGATGCTGCTGGCAGCTGATGCTGGGCGAGGGGCAGCCAATGGTGTTGGTGCTGTGATCCCGCATGGCACCTGTGTGGCTTCCCTGTGTCTGGGTGCCCGTGTGGATGGCCTTGATGAGGCCGACTGCGTCCGTTTGGGTGCAGTTGTTGTAGTATCTGTCGGCGCGCTTCTGCATGAAGCGATCCAGTGTGCGTACCTGGGACTCAATTTGCTCGTTCAGCTTCGTGTTGATCTCCTGCAGGCTGCAGGGCGGGTGGATTGGGTGTTAGGACACGCTGAAAGTGTGTGGCAGAGAGAAAGAAACTCACCTGAGCACCTGCGTCTCCAGGTCGGCAATGTGCGTCTCGTATTTGGCCTGCACGGAGTTGAAGCGCGCCTGCACATTCGCCAGTATCTGCTGTGCCTTGCGGTCCTGCTCCTTGGCATCCGATTCCAGCTGGGCAATGCGCTGCTCCAGCAGCTTGCGGCTATTCACGTTCTCCTGGTCGTTCAGCGAGCAGATGCCCGTGCTCTTCGAGGCAACTGCAAAGCAATTCACATAGAGAAGAAGCTGGCGGGGATTGGGCCTGGTCTGGACTTACCTATCAGCGCCGAGACGGAGTCGGGATGCTTGCGCATGAGTATGCGCTCCATTTCGCGGCACTGCCGCTGCAGATCCTGTATGATGCGAGCATCCTTCTCCTTGCCATCGGCTGCGTACCGGCGCTCCTGTTGCGCCTCCTCCAGTTCGGCGCGCAGTGAACGCTCCAGCTGGATGGCCTCATCGCGATCCCGGCGTGCCGACTGCAGTTCGCTGCGCAAGACGCCGGCGCATTCGTGCAGATGCTGCACGTCCAGCTTGAGCATCTCGGACTCCTCCTGCAGCCGTCCGTTGTGCTCGCGCAGCGCACGCTGTGTCTGCGAGAGCGATTCGCTCTGCAGCCGGACGGAAGCCAAGCGCTCCTCGGTATCCTTGAGCTGCTCCTGCAGCTGATCGATCTCGTTCTTGAGCGCATGCTCCCGCGACACGCTGCACGCGATCTGCTCAATGGGCGAGCTCAATGTGCTGACCAGATGCTTGGGCGAGCTGCCCACCGCCTTCTCGCTGTAGCTGGCCATCGGGGCGATGGGCTTCTGCTGTCCGCCGCGATAGACCGGCTGGACCGGCTGGACGGGATTGCCCTGCCCGGAGCTGCGCCGCGAGCCGGCGGCCAAGTCCTCCGCTTCGGTTAGCTCCTCCATCTGCGAAATGATAAGTTTTTTTTATATATTTATTTTTTTGATTTTTTCAATTTTTGCGGATTAGTCGAACAGTTGCTGCGGCATTCGTGAAAGTGCGCCTGCCAAGTGCCGGGCGCCTTTGGGTGTGTCAAGTGCGCCGTGTGCTAACGGCAACAGTCAACGCCGCCAAAATAGCAACAATAACAAATACAATAACAACAACAACAACCAGCAACAACAACAACCCGCAACACCGGCAAACAATGAGCAACAGCGGCGCGCGCGTAGTTTCTACGCGCCTCCTCCAACCCAGACCCCAGACCCCCTTCCCCTTACTCACACCCTCGCCGCGCTCCTCTCTCTCTCTCTCTGGACTGGCGGGCGAAACAACAAAAAAAAAATAACAACAAATCAAAAACAACAACTGAAAAACCAGTCGAAACAACAACGGCAACGGCTACGCAACCAGCCCGCACAGTGGTGCCAAAACAGGTCAAAACATCGTCAGAAATTTGATATGAATAAATAAATATCAAGCATAGTTTTTACAAGTACCTCAAGTACCAAGAAAATCCCTGGTAATTATTTCTAAAGGATTAAAAAGAAACCAAAAACATGTCATAAAAGAAGAACCAAATAAAAGAATTGTAGGATATGTAATATGCTGGAGCTGTTGTTGACTTTGCAAATGGTCTTAGAAAAGAAAACAAAGATCTTCGAGTCGGATGGTCCCCTGTTGTACTCCGAAAACTTCTCTTCAGATAGCCCATGAGCAGGAATGCACATTTATTTCTCACCTATGCCAGAGCTGGCGCCCGAGCAGGGACTACATTTTCGAGCAGGTCCACATCGATCCATATTAACAGATTTATATATTACATGATGTATTTCAAATACTTCTTATTAGATAAAACTTCCCATGCTTAAGGGACTTTAAGTTTAACATGATAAAACCAGGTTCCGCATACCCCATGATTCATGCTGTGTTTGAAAAACTATTTAACAGTCGACGCCCGAGTAGGGACTTGTAAATGGTTCGCAGTTGCATTTAACTGTTATGTTACAGTAGGCGTCCGAGCAGGGATTATAATGTGTTTTTCGACTACAACTGTTATTTAACAGTATATACAATTTAACAGTGCTGCAACTGTTATTTTACAGTAGGCGCCCGAGCAGGCATTTCAATGCATTTGGAACCACTGTGCGTCGGTTCGTGCCCTCGCAAGCACACATACGTTACGAATCGCATGGCTCGCTAACGTGTGTGCGTATGTGTGTGTGTGTGTGTGTTGTGTGAGTGAGTGTAAATATGTATTTAACAAGGGTAAGCGATGACGATTTAGACTACAACGAACATAATTACAATGATGTGGGCGTGCGGCAACAACAACAACGACAACAACAACAACGACAACGACAACAATTGCTGTTAAAATAACAATAATAACAATGCACTCAATGAAGCAGCGGAAATATTGGAAGAAGAAAGTTGTGTTTGTCTCTTCTGTCCCCAACTATGTCCCCACCCACGCTCCCAGCTCCACCAGCGCACATTGTCCGAGCTGTGTCTCTTCTGTGTGTGCATCGCTTTTTCAAGCCTCATTACAAAG
This sequence comes from Drosophila kanekoi, assembly GCA_037075305.1. Taxonomy (NCBI): domain Eukaryota; kingdom Metazoa; phylum Arthropoda; class Insecta; order Diptera; family Drosophilidae; genus Drosophila; species Drosophila kanekoi. The sequence goes on along the minus strand of JBAMCE010000451.1, from coordinate 8,676,811 downwards.
TTCGTTTTTTCCGTGCTTGCCCATTCGCTCCACTTGAAGCAATCTGGCAACACTCTCGCTTTCATCGCTTGGCTCATTACGCTGATAGATTCTAGCTGGAAGGCATCTGTCAAAGCCCCAAATTGGTAGCTGCATTCCAGCTAACCCATATTTTGGCCTTTTTATTTATTTTGTCTTCTTCTTCTCGGTTTGTTTCTCATATGTTAATGATGTTTGTGTACGTGCAACATATTAGTTTTATTTTTTCTTTCAATATTTCTAGCTAATCCCCACTTTCCATTTCATTTAAAAGCCGCTCAAAAACGAAAAACAAAAAACTAAAAAATGCCCAAAAACTTTGCATAAGTTTAACAAGTTTTTTATGTTTTTCAGAGAGTATTTTGTGAATGGCGCTCGAGACTTATTCGACTGAAGGATTGGAAAAAACCTAGCTTTTTTTTATGGTTCTAGCTATAGACTCTCAAAAGTCCTTCAAACCATATCGAATATAGTGTGATTGTAAATGGACTAAGAGATACCCTGCTTAAATTTACGAAACTATTATGCCAAAAGTATGCTACAATTGGACATAGCTTAGAATTCTATGCCATGGTAAGAGAGAGAGGAACTCAAGGATTACTAGGGAAATATATAACTCTATATATATGAAGACGGGAAACTATTTTGTGTGTTGACAAGAAACTGACTGAAGACCGGTAAATGCCTGAGGAATACTGGGCGGAATCTGCACAAGGTTCTTGTTATCGATAGTACTTCGATAACTTTCTTGCCGATTCAGAAAGTGAATCTCTTAATGCATGCAAGATTGGCTTATCTCGAATGATCGAACGACAATCGAAACACACATAAAACTTTTCCTCATTTGCAATTACTCGTAAATACTCATAATGATGAGTGGATATACTTGTGCCCACATATGAGCACATCAATGAGTATTTATGAGTATTAAGGACAATTTCACTACTTGACAGCTGCTCGCATTGGTTACTTCAGTCAACTGTTGATTATTTGCAATTACTTGAACTCTCTTCGCTCTTCCTCAATTGACAATTGATAAACAACACACACACACACACCAACATGTCATATGTATGTATGTGTGTGCGGTCATATAAAGTGAAAGGAGCGGCATTTGAGCTGCGATTGATTGGAGAGCGAGAGTAGATCAGAGCAGAGCACAGCGTGGGTAATGGCAATAACAACAGCTACTGTTGCTGATTGGGTGTGTAATTGTGTGTGTAAATGTGTGTGTAAATGTGTGTGTGTGTGTTCGGCTCGTTCAGAATTCATGTCAATGCGTACAAATTGGAAATCTTTTAAGCTTGCGAACTTTTGAGTACTCACAGACGGGCGAGATTAACAATCAATCAATTTGAGTAGCTGACAATTTCATGTGTTGTAGGTGCGAACTCTTCTGCCCCACTCCCCCTCCGCTCCCCACCTCCTCTTTACCGCCAACAGAGCACAATCCGATTAACAATGGAAAAAACAATAACAATAAGCCAGAAATCAATTGGCACGCGGCTTCATTAACACATTACGTTAAGCGCAAATTGCGAATTGCAAATTAAAATCGATTTGTTATCGATAACAAGTTCGATCGATTGAAGATCTCGATAGCAGCTGGTCGGGTGGGCGTTGATTGTGAAAGAAAGAAAGAAAGTCGAGCAAATGATGAACGATAATGAAACAGGTGATTAAATATATTTATATACACTTGAACAAGCTATAAATACAAACAACGATAAATACTGTTGATTCGATTAATTTGCGACTCTCAGATGCAAGATTATGAGAAGAGAGACATTTAAACGAAACGAATTGTCAATTTGTGTAGAAAGCTTCTGCAAATGGAAACGCAAGCTTATTATACCCAAGAGCCTATATTCTTTTGATGAGTAAATAAATATGAGTCCCCACATGATCTCTGCATATCGATACATGTTTGTATGATTTCTGGGACTCTGAATTTCACAAAATGTTGTTTTTGATTTCTTCATGGAATGCTAACTTTGAAATATTGTATGTTATGTTAGTTAATTGCAAATGTTTGCATGACAAAAAAGTCTTTCAAAAGTTGATATATATCGCAAATAGCATATATATATATATATATATTAGTTTATTAAGATGCACAATAAATATCTTCCAATATATTGTGTCCAATAAACCAGGGGAAATGAAATCTATATAAGTATTTACATAAAATGATTAAACTCCTAGACTTGTAATTCTTTCTTCGACTGAAAGTATTTTTGTCTTTTCTAAATAATCGTTAACATTAAGAAAATTTAATAATTATTCATGTATGTATATAAATCACAATCTATTATAAATCACAAAGAAAGCGCACGACGGGGATTCCCCTTGAGATAACATAACGTTAACTGTAAATATTATTTAACCAAATGAAGATACAGATTCTTAGCACAAGCTTTGCTTTTGGCTATTATCTATTATCAAATGAATAGGTAGTTAATGAAGAAGAAGAAGATGTGGATAAATATAATTATTATAATCAACCCCCGAAAGAAAGCGAGAGCGGGCGGCATTGCCGTTGGCGTTTGCGTTGGCGTTGGCGACATTTGTCTGCGATCCGATCTGAAAATTAACATAGAAGATCGGACAACAACAACAACAACAACAACAGCAACAAACAACGAGCGTCGCATTTATGAAGAGATTCATGCAACCGATAAAAGCGGGCGACGCTGTGGCAACGCCGGCTCACAAGGAAGAGACGCGTCGCTGCCGGCGTCGCAGCTGGCGTTGACAGCGAGCTGGACGCCTGTCCGGCCACAAGCAGCGAGCGACGGCATCGCCGCAATTTACATACATAACACGATTGCCCCACACACACACACACACACACACACACACACACACAGACACACAAACACACACATCCACGCACACACTCGCTTGGAGCTGACGTCGCTGTTGACTGCGCTGCCGAGAGAAATATCGAAAATGAAATGGCAATACTTTCCCAGCGTTGGTATAAAAGCGCCACTCGACCAATGGGACATGTCTCATTACGGTTTACTGTTAGATCTCGCTAAGATGTACGACGGGAGATCAACAAGAGCAGCATTTCAAGCAAAAGCAACAACAACAACAACAACACTGATGACAATGGCAACAACAGCTCTGCTGTTGCTGCTGTTGGCGGTCAACCAGGCGGCGTCGATGTCGCTGGATCGTTTGGCCCTGGAACGGAACGAGCTGCCCCCCGCTGCACAGCAGCAAGGTGCGGCCAGCACAGTTGTTGTGGATGACATGAAGATGGCCGCGCTGCCGGCGCATGGCTCTACGGACATGTATATGCTGGTGCCGGAATCTGTGGCCAGCCAGCTGGACGATACGGAGCATGTGAATCGCAATACCATCGAAGCCGATGCGGAGGCTGAGGAAGAGGCTGAGGCAGAGAACGCCGCCGTTGGCGAGAGTGCCGATATGCTGATGCTGGAAAGCGATGATACGCCGGCCATGCAGCTGGTGGAGCTGCCCAGCGATATAACCGTGGCGGAGCTAAAGACCGAGACACAGACAGAGACAGCACAAACCGAACTGGAGCTGGACGCGGAAGCAGCAGCAGCAGCAGAGCCAGTGGCAGCAGAAATTGCATCGCCGGAGCTGATTGAGGAGCATGTTGTAGAGCAGCCAGTGGAGCAGTCAGCGGAGCAAGTGCAGCAACTGGCACAGTCACAGTCAAGCAGTCAGGAGGCGCAGCTGGAGAATGCAGAGGCTATGGCAGATGCAACCACCGAGGCAGTGCCGGCCAATGGGGAGACACAAGCGGATGACGAAGTGGTGCCCGCTGCAACCGAGGAGGAATATACCACGCCAGCTGCCATAGATCAGGAAGCGGCAGAAGCTAGTCAGCCAGAAGAGCAACAAGAGCCGGAGTCGGAACCCGAGATGGAGTCGGAGTCGGAGCCGGTGGCACAGGTTCAGCCCGAGCAAGCTCAAGAGCAGGAGCAGCTCACTCCGGAAGAGACCAAGTCTGAAACAGCAGTAATTGCTGAGAACGAAGTGGACACCACCGAGTCGTCAACCGTGCTGGAAACCATAGCGGCGGGCATTGAGGAAGGCCTCAGCGCAGCCACGAGCGAGCTGCTGCCCGAGGAGCTGAACGTGGCCGAAACCGAAGAGCAAACCCAACTGGATGAGCAGCCAGCCGAGGAGCCATCAGTCGAACTGGAACCACAAACTGCTGCACCCGAGCTCATCGTGGAAGCGGCAACCGAACAGGATCAGGAGTCAGTGCCTGCGGCCGATGATGCCGCAGAGCAGCCAAATGCCGAGCAGCCAGTGCCAGAGGATGGAGCTCCAGTGGACGCTGAGCTGGAACCAATTGCAGTTGCCGAAAAGGAGCCGCAACCCATGGAAATCCCTAGTCTGCCCGTGCAGAACGAGGAGGAAGCTAGCAAGCCGGCCGCTGAAGTTGAGCCCGAGATGCACCAGGAGACGGCGCCAGCTGTGGAGGAGCAAGAAAGCCATCCAACAGAAATCCTGGCCGATGAAATGCCCGATGCAGTTGCGCCAGTTGCTGTAGCTCCGGCAGAGCCACAAGCTGAAGCTCAGCCTGAAGCCCAAGCCGAGCCGCAAGCTGATAAGGCAGCTGAGCCCCAGGCTGAGTCCGAGCCATCGATCCTGACGACCATCATACCAGTCGCAGTGCCGCCACAGTTGCCAATGCTGATCCAAGAGCCGGAACCCATTCAGGTCGTGGACAGCGTGTTGAACTATGTGAATGCCTCGTTCGTGCCACAGCAGGATCAGATGCCCGAACAGGATCTGGAGCCGGAGACGGCCACAGAAAGTGTATTCAGTTCCCAACTGCGACGCTACGATGGCGCCCAACTCTGGCGCATTGTGGTGCAAACGGATAAGGATAAGAAGCTGGCCGATGAGCTGCAGTCGAAATATGGTAAGTGCCAGCAGCCAGGCAATTGTCTAACCCACTTATATTCTCTCTCTCTCTCTCTCTATCACCCACAGACGGACAACTGTGGAAGGAGGTCAAGCAGGAGGTCGACTACCTGCTCAAGCCGCAGGTGCTCGCCGCTGCCGAGCGGCACATACGCGCCGCCAACTTGTCGCGCATCGTGCTGATCGATAATCTGCAGCAAGTTATCGAAGTCGAGAATCCGCCCGCTGACAAAATTGCCGAGCTCCAGAATCGCAAGGGTGAGTGCAAAGTTGGGGAAAGGTGCGAGTTTGTCGCAAGGGTTTTTTTTACTGGTCGCGTTCAGCTCAGGTGTCGCCATAAATGGGCTTTTAATGCAGCCAACGGTTGGGGCGTGTGAAAAGTCATAAAGCGAAAAGTGACACGAAATCAAGAAGCAAGACGAACACGAAGGCGGCAACCAGGCCGACCAGACGCTACCCTGTAATCGCACTTAAACATATAGATTCTTTACTCAGCCCACAACTTAGACGAAAGTATAAATCGATAGCTCTCGAAAGTGAATCGATAACTATCAGTTATGTAAAAATGTTAATAATTATCGCAAGAATCAGAAATCGATAAATAACAAAAGTGACCGGGGCTAACTATCAAAAAACAAATCTAGACTCCACAAATCGATATTTATTAACTATCGAATATAATAGGTATAATCGAATTAAGAGCTAACAGGTTCTTAGAGTCTTCAATCTTTATGGGGGCTCTGATACCCTCCTTTTCTCGACCAACTTTGAATGGGTATACAAACAGAATAGAGTGTGAAGGTAGTTGAAGGTAGAGGAAGACTTGGCAAAAGGGGTTGCAAAAGGAAATGAGACATCGCGACAGTTAAGTGAGTGACGGCGGAACACTTGTGACAGCTTTGATATGCCCAGCCACGCCCACAAGCCGCCCTCTTTTTGCTGCACTTAAGGCTAGCCATGAACTTGGAACGCACCGCGACGCCTTGACTGAGGTGGGAATGGGCAGGGGGAGGCCTAGGAGCTTGCAAGACACTTGTTTAATCAATAAACGTCAGGACACGCAATTTCCTTGAGTCGAAGCAGGAATTGAGTTATTGCTGGCAGTCGCCAAGCTATATTCAGGCACTTGACACTTGCCCTTCGTGGTTCGAGGGAGGGGGCGAGGTCAGGTTGAATGAACTGCCCGGTTGGGGTTGCCATAGTTAGTTAGCATACGCTCGCTCAGTCTGGCAATATTCTGTTCTTTTACGTAGGACATCGCCTCACCTGGCAGGCCTATCATCGCCTGGAGGATATTCACGGCTTTATTGATTACATGGCCAAAACCTATCCGGACATTTGCTCCGCCGAAACCATCGGCCACTCCGTGGAGAAGCGTCCGCTCAAGATACTCAAGTAAGTTCTTTGACGACGAAGAGCTGCTGCTGCGACCGGGTCTTAAATGTTCGCTTATCCTTGCAGAATCTCCAATGGCAACGCACGCAATCCCGGCATCTGGATCGATGGCGGGATGCATGCACGCGAATGGATCAGTCCCGCAACGGTCACTTATATAGCCAATCAGCTAGTCGAGGGCTGGGAGGATCTGCCCGAGCATATGCGAAACATTAACTGGTACATCCATCCGGTGGCCAATCCCGACGGCTACGAATATTCCCACACCACGGACCGTTTGTGGCGCAAGAATATGCGCGCCCATGGACGCCAGTGTCCGGGCGTGGATCTCAATCGCAACTTCGGCTACAAGTGGGGCGGCAAGGGCACCTCGGCGAGTCCCTGCTCGCAGACATATCGCGGCAGCAAGGCCTTCTCGGAGCCAGAGACATTCTACATATCGAAATTCATAAGCGGCTTTCCGCGCGACACCTTCCAGGCGTACCTGTCGTTCCACAGCTATGGCCAATATATACTCTATCCCTGGGGCTATGACTACCATCTGACCAAGGATCGCGCCGATCTCGATCGCGTGGCACGCCAAGCGGGCTCGGTAAGCAATTGCTCTAGCTAATCCCAACTCTTGAATTCTTACGATTTCCCCCTCGAACAGATCATCACCAAGTCGTCGGGCGTTAAGTATACGGTGGGATCCTCGGCCACAACCCTCTATCCGGCCGCCGGCGGCTCGGATGATTGGGCCAAGGGCATTGCGGGCATCAAGTATGCTTACACCATCGAGATGGGCGACACGGGACGCTACGGCTTCGTCCTGCCCGCCCAGTTCATTCAGTACAACGGCAAGGATGGCTACACCTTCGCCGATACGGTCGCCCGCGCTGTTGCCCAGGGACGCTCCACGGATGCCAGAAGCAGCTCCAGCAGCAGCCGTCGCCGCCGCACTCGCTAGTTGCCTGAACATAGACTTAGCTTAATATGACTTTTTTTTTGCGTCCAATCTTTTTTTTTTTTTTGAATGTTATTTATACGAAACTATTTATTTATTTATTTATTTGTAACTAGACAAATTGAACATTTGAAAATAGACTGAGACATGTTTATTGAAAAAAAGACCAATTTCTGGAAAACTTATTAACTGGGGAGTTACGAGAGGTTAAGGCTGGATGCTGAGTTATTCACTTTGAAAGCTTTTTGGTCTTTGATCACCTTCTGTGCATAACCAGAACCTTCAAGAGCAAAGAAATGGAATCCCGCTCTGAACTAAATATCTATCTATTATATAATATATATATATATTTAATCCCCTATTTAAACTTCTTGTTCTGGCAACTCTGCTTGGATCTCGGCCATAAACTCAAAAGATTTCACAAATTACCGAGTGTGAGAAAGTTTGAACTCATCAATTTATTTCCAAAACTCAATCAGCTTAGATCACATTGGAATTTAAACAAATGATCGCAATTAATCGATTTCCAACCAAACTGAACATGGATTTCGGGTCAAGCGTTAATAAATACCACGACGAACACAATTATCGGCGCGATCTCTGAAAACATATTAAGACCGCATTCCAAAATGTAAATACCCTAGCTTGGAATGTGCAAAGGTCACGAAAGGTGACTAACCAAAGGGCTACGACAACACAAACAAAATTTAAAGCTCGTTCTTTAACAACTTTTCAAACAAAGTTTGCACGGCTTTAAGATGGCAATCAGATATGTGCATATGCCAAAAATATAAGATATATATCCCAAACAATATATATGTATCTGAACGATAAGCTGCGACCTTTAAAAAAAGCCTGAACTATGCGTCACATACGAGAACCTTCAAGCAAAATTTTGTTAATTTCTTAAGACATTTATATTGAAGGGTCAGATATGAATAAGTACAGGGTATCAAAAGAAAGAGGGAGAAAAAGAAAGAGAGAGAGAGAGAGAGAGACTGAGAATTGCAACAACTTCTATGGTGAAGCGTGTAACTAAGCATAAATAACTTGGCTTGTATAACAGTATAACAGTTATTTATAACATTTCGAGCAAAGTAAAAGTTGAGCTATGCAAATGTGTGGCCCATTCTGCGTGTGTGCGTGTGTGTGTGTGTGTGTGTGTGTTAGTGTGATGGAGAATTGAGAACAGACGCAAAACAGCGAAAAGTGGCCGTTATTCGATCAAACCGAATCGAACGGCCGCACGGGCAACATTCAGCACATTGGACGGTTGCAAAAGCCAAGCAAATAGAATGCATTACGCATACGCACTGTGGGCCATTGCATTTTGCGTGCCACAGCTCGTGGCAGCATCATCATCATCACGTTACGATTTCTTTGCGCGCACCGGCGACAATCTGGTGCGTTTGCCCTTCTTTGGCGGAGGCGTCGCCCAGCTGCTGCGCTACCTGCGCCCCATGGAGCTGGCGGGCGGCATTGAACGTCGCTCGGCGCTGCGCATGGCGCTGGACGAGAACTACGTCAGCTATCGGGGCGCTCAACTCTGGAAGCTCAACTTCAATGGCACACGCAGGCGCGGCGATAGCTCACCGGATGCCCAGTTCAATCAATTTGTGGAAGACTTTGGTGAGTAGCGAAATCAGCAGCTAGAGAGAGACCCCCCGAGGGATCTCGATTTCCATCGGACCAGCTGCAGACACTTAAAAGACCATCAATCGATTCGACAGACATACTAATGAGGCAGCTGGTCAAGAGATTCGCATACTTCCTGTTTGCTGATTGGAAGCCAAGAAATTGCGCTTCGGAATGCCGAAGAGTGAATGCCCTTACGACATTAATTATATCTTCATATATAAGTTATACGGTTGCAAGGCTAATTGACTGATTGATTGACTGATTGATGATCAGGCGCTAGCTAATCAAGAAATTGGCATACTTCCTGTCATGAGCTTCAAAACTAAAAATTGAGCTTCGGAATGCCGAAGAGTAATCTATTATAGCTTAATATATATGTTATACTATTTGGTGACTGACTGATTGATTGATTGACTGTTTGATAATCAAGCAGCAACTCAAGAAATTGGCATGCTTCCTGTTTTCTGATTGAAAACCAAGCAATTGATTTACATATTAATATAAATATTATACTATTTGGTGACTGATGGACTGATTGACGGACGTATTGACTGCTTTACAATCAATGCAAAGCTCAGACCGTAAAAGCTAGGAGGCGGCATTTCTTACTAGGAAAATGAATAATATTCTTAAAAAACAATCAAAAAATATATATATATTTCCCTGTAGATTGTTGTTGATTTTTCTTCCTGATCAAAAGCCTAGCTTATTGATATTGATATTCAACGATGTTGAATTGTGGTAAAGTCAGAAGTTCATAATTTGTTAGTTTCGACGAACATAAAATCCCAACGACCAGTCAGATATGCAAAGTAAGAGATTCGCTTAACTGTAGTTCAGCCAAAATACACACGAACTGGGGATCAGAGGTGGGCTGTTGACCTCTTTACCGAAAGAATAGAATATAACATGTCAAATAGTATCAAACGCCCAGCCGCTGGCAGTGAGTAAACTAAGCCACAAGTCACTCAGTCAGTCAGTCACCCAGTCAGTCAGTCAATTGGGCAGTGAGTCAGTCAGCTAGTCACCGGGTCGGGAAACAGGTGTTGTTCACGCATAAAATTGACATTAATCAAAGAGCAAGAAATTCAGCGAATCTCGACCTTCTGCGAACAAATGCGAGAGTGTGGAGAATTAGTTCTATTTGTGTGGCACGATCAGCATGATGTTGATGTTGATGTTACTCTTGATGTTGATGTTCTCTGCCGACTATCGTGGCAGTGCCCAGTTAATACTGTGGCGCAGCGTTCCGATGCCGGGCCTCGCGACCCTGCCCGAGCTGTGGACGCTGAACAGCAGCGAGCTGTACGAGGCGACGCTTGAGAGTCTGCAGTGGCTGTCGCCGACCGATCTGCGGCGCTTCGATTTCCTCTCGCCGGGCTCAACGTATCAGATCAATCGACGCTATCGCAATGATGCATCCGTGCGTCGCTACTATGGCCATCAGCTGTGGAAGTTGCACGAGACGCGTCTCGGACAGCCGAAGCTGCGGGCATTTTTGCGACGCTTTGGTAGTGCCAAGACCCACAAACATGTACTTCGATCTCTAAGCTCAAAGTGTCTATCTTACAGGCAGCGAGGTGTGGAACATAAACCAGGATGGCATCGATATAATCATCGAGCACAAGAATGTGGCGGCCGCCCAGCAGTACATGGAGCAGACTGCCTTCAGCTATAATATCATGATCGATGACCTCGAGACGGCCATCGATGAGACCTACACGGAGGTCAGCGAGGCGGACACCGATAACACGCTCGCCAACTACTCGCTGCCCTGGTTAAACCGCGAGGGTGCGCTTCTCACCTGGCGAAGGTACCACGATCAGGGCGATATGCAGCAGTTCCTTCAGAATATATTGGATACGCATTCCGAGCTGGCGGAGATCGTGCAAATTGGTCTCACACGCAACAAACGACCGCTCGAGGTGCTCAGGTCTGTAAACACTCAATGTTATGGGCACTGTTAAAGTTACTGTTCATGTTATTGTTACTGTTACTGCTACAGTTTCGACTATTTAATTTATAGGCTTTGTTAATATGCATGATATTATTTTTGTCACGACTACTGTAACAGTTTTGACTAAATGTTATGGGTACTGTTAATGTTAATGTGACACAACCATAGTTTCGACGCCTAACGTTATGAGCACTGTTAAGGTTACTGTTCATGTTATTGTCACTGCTACAGTTTCGGCTGTTTAAGATATCGGACATATTTAGATCTTTGTGATCAGGTCTGTACTCTGTCAATGTTATGGGCAGTGTTAAGGCTACTGTTCATGTTAATGTAACTTAGAATACCAAAGTTTGAACTATTTATATTATGTCAAGCTGTCTGTTAATGTTATTGTCTCTGCTTCTGTTACAGTTTATGACTACTATTGAGGTCTCAACTAAATTGATACTGTAACAACTACTGTTACTCTAACACTAACAGTCACTGTTAATCTTACACTTTTACTGTGAATAATAGAAGTTCTTTCCGCAGAATCTCGAATGGCAATCCGAATAACTGGGCCGTTTTTGTGGATGCCGGAATGCAGGCGCGCGACTGGCTCAGCCCGGCGGCGCTGACCTATGCCATCTCAAAGCTGAGCTGGCTGTGGGAGCAAGGTGAAGCGGATAAGGCTATGCGTCAGATCGATTGGTACTTTCTGCCATTGGCTAATCCCGATGGCTATCAGTACTCGCGCCTCACCGATCGCCTGTGGACCAAGAACCGCAATTACGACAGCGCCAGCGGCTGCTATGGCGTCAACTTGGATCGCAACTTTGACTATGGCTGGGGCCAGGCGGGCTCCACATCGAATCCGTGCAAGAATCTGTACCATGGCGCGAAAAGCTTCTCCGAGCCAGAGACGCGTGCCATGCGCAACTTTTTGCTCGGCATGCGCGACTATTTGGGCGCATATGTGTCCTTCGGTGGCTACGGCCAAGCGATCACCTATCCTTGGGGCGATGCTGACTATGTGACCAGCAATCAGCGAGAGCTGCGCCACACGGCACGCCAGGCGATTCTCAACTTTCGCCGGCTCAACCATGCCGAGTACAGCATGGGCAGCAGCTATCGCCAGAAGCTGGCGAGATCGGGCAATGCGGCCGACTGGGTCCAGCAGCACATTGAGCCCCAATATGTGTACAATGTGTTCCTTAAAGATCAGGGTCGTTATGGCTACCTAATGCCGCCCCACTACATACTCGAGTCCGGCGAGGAGGCCTACGAATTTCTCAAGACCATAGCTCAACAGCTGCACTGACAACACGCGAATTAGCGACCTTTTTTTTTTATTATGGATTATTATTTATATTATTCACTTATTTATTTAACTTATTTATTTATTTATCACTCGTCAATAAAGCCCATATGATCTTTTATAACTGATCTTTTATTACTGAAGAGAGCTGATTCTTTCATCCTAGAAACTTGTTTATGAAAACTTGATGCTAACCAATAATTCATCATATAACAATAATTATTTTTTTCATTTTTCACAATCTATTGTATTTGTTTTTTCAAAATCTACCTTTTACCGCAAATACTTGAGGTTTCTGATGATCCTATCATAAGAAATGCTATCTCAAACTTAATCCAAAGAGTTCTTCAGCTTTACCAACTATTTGCATGGTCTTGCAGCATAATCAACTTTAGTTTAATTGAATCTACTAATAAAAAATGTTTTTGGCTGTTAAACAAATCAAAAAAAAAAAAAAAAAAACACGAGCTGTTTCCTCACGTCACAATCTCGCCACGATCAACGGCGGAGTTTGAACTGCTTGCTCGGAGGATAAAAACTATGGCATGCTTTTAGGCGAGGCACTTAAAGCTAAACTTAACAGCCAAGTAAACAGGGTACAATTAAATCTTTATAAATAACTAAGTGTTCAGGTGCACAAGCGTTTTGTGTGCATAGCAAATGGGAAACTTGGATGCCTCCTGAGGTCCAACTAAACGCAGTTGTATTACGACCAAAAAATGTCAGAATGCTGAAAAAAAATGTTAAAAATAAACCCAAATAGAAAGCAGTGAAAAAAACTGTAAAAGAGCGCGAGCGTGCGCGCGAGAGAGGAAGCAGAGCAGAAGAGCTGATGCTAGAGCGAGCGCGAGCGTGCGCGCGAGAGAGCAAGCAGAGCAGAAGAGCTGATGCTAGAGCGAGCGCGAGCGCGAAGTCGAACGCGAACGCGAATGCGAGCGTTGGCCGGGCAGCTAGTTGAACTGGGTGGAACTTTCACTTTCAATCGCGTTTTGAAAACCAGTAAAGAAAAAATGGGGGGGAAAAAAAGTAGCGACAAATGGCGCGACGACGGGCAGCAAGATGTTATTCATTTATATATTTACTTAACATGCATATAGAAATTATGCGGATCAGGCGAAAGGCCCGCCAAAGCTCAAAGCGCGCAAAGAAAGTGATTTAAGCGCTGGAAAACAAAACCGAAAACCTGCTGAAGAACGGCCAGAAGCAAACAGAAATGCACGGCCAACCAAATACCCTAGATTCGCAAACAATGAGGCAAAGACCAGACAATTCCTACAGATTGTTCAAGTGTGTGTCTGCTGTGTGTGTGTGTGTGTTCTCTTGGTCAAGCATGAAGCGAGTATTGAATGAAGCTCTCGACTGCCGATTGTTTGAAATTAAATGAACCACAAAAAGCTGCTGCTGCAGCTCCCAATAGGGTAGCATACACAAAAGTGAAAATCGTATTCAGAAGAGAAAAAAAAAATGAGCACAATAACAAATACGCAAAATACAAAAAGCCACAAAGCAGCAGCAGAAGAAGCACAAATTATAAACTACAAAATGAAAAAAAGAAAAAAAAACAGCTTAATTGGTGGGAGCCATGTTGATCATCATTAAAGGCGAAAGAAAGTAAAAACATAGCAAGTGGGTCAAAAATTGCGCCGTCATACGCACACACACACACATATGTACATTTAAAATTGTAAAAAAGTATGGATGTATGTGTGTATAAAATGACATATTGAAAAACACATAATCACGCACGCACGCGCATACAAACATACATACATGTATGTACATACACAGTTTGACATGTGTGTGCAGCAATTGAATCAAATTTACAACAGAGCACAATGCCTTTTAGATATATGTATACGCATGCATGTAAATAAGTTTGATTGTATGTGTATGTATATGTATACATGTCTCGCTGCTGCTTCTTGCATTCAATCACTGATAAGTCATTAATTTCCCAGCTCTGAGGTCAGCAGGTAAAACCAACGATTAAAAGATTATGTTTAATATTTCAATAATTATAGCTGTCTATATAAGTGTGTATGCGATTTTCTTAACAAAAATCTAGCTAGCCTGTTTATGGCTTTTCCCTTGTTAATGTACTTTGCGCATTGTCGGGTCTTAAAAGTTCGGCTTAGCAACAGTTTGTTGTTGACTTGACATTATGTTATTCATTAACATTATTGTGTTATGTTATTTGCAGTATAAAAAGTATCATCCTGTAATGACTCATATGGTAAATTTACTCCAATAACGATGACTGTTCTTTAAAGTCATTAAACTTTCTGCTTGTATTTGTGCTGTTTGTGAAGGAATATTATTGTAAGGTATTTCAAAAACGATCTTGAATGAAGATCATTGCTAGCTCTAGCTTTAAACTGGTGAGAGTAATTACAAATATCTGTACATGGTATATACATATGCACATATATCTGAAGCTTGCATGTTATTGTTTTACTATGTGTGCACAGAGTACACAAATTGACGGCACTTTGTTTACTTAATTTTTACTTTTCTCACTTGAAAAGAGAGTCAATAGTCAATCTTAAATGATGAATTGCAAAAGTTTTCGAGGCGAGTAAATGAAGCAAGAAAGAATAACAAGAGTGATAAAAAGTGGGAATTCATAAACACACATATGCATATGTATATAATGACTATTGGATATGCATGCATACATGTATGAATAATTTTAAAATGCACTGTGCTCAAATCAAGCCAGAGCAGGCGTCGGTCCCGAAATAGAGGTGTTAATTTTGAATGGACTATTCCGTGCTGTTACGCTCAGCGCTTCGAGCGAGTGGCTTTCAATGCATAGCTGGAGATACACATTAAAAGCAGAAAAAAATAACCATTAACAGTTGCCTTGTGGCTGTCAAACTGTTGCCTGTACAAGTGCAAAGTGCAAAACGGACGCCAAGTACACGACTGACTGTGCCCATGCGCATGTGTGTGTCTGTGTGTGTGTGTGTGAGTAATAGATTGACTATTGATAAAGCACACGAAATGCAACAACAGTAGCAGCAGCAGCAGCAGCGGACACATAAGCAGCAGCAGCAGCAGCGGGCGCAGCGACGCATCACATTACAGCACGACGCAAAAGAGAGTCAATGTCGCTGACTCGCATTGCATAGCGGTGAGATGGGAAGAGTGTAGTCGCAGCAACAACAAAAAATTACTCTGCCAGCAGCACACACGCACACATGCGCACATATGCACAGGCTTCACAAATTTATTGTTGGTTCATGTTTTTTCAATTTTTTTTTGATGCGTGACTCTCTCGCGCTGCCTGTAAGCGCGTCGCTGCTGCTGCCTGCTGCGTCGCTGCTGCTGCTGCTGCCTGGTGCTGTTACTGCTAGTGCTGCTGCGACTACTGTTGTTGTCAATTCATTCAGTACGCGCCGATCGCTCCAAGATCGGTCGTCAGGCAGCAGCGCAATTTTTTTCCCCAAAATTGCTTTTTTTTCACTTTCTGTTGTAATTCTGTTTAACTTTTTTTTTATTAATTTTTTTCTTCGGTCTCTTTTTCTGATTTAGTGTGTGTGCGTGTATTATTTTTTTCCGTTTAGTTTTATTTTGGTTTTTTTTTTTGTATTTTTTTTATCGGGAAACGGCCCTCGGCACAGTTGCCTGGCTGGGTTTTATATAAAAATTGAAGCGACACAAAGGCAGCATTTAGTCTGGATCCGTCAGTGAGCTGCCAAGTGTTACAGTCAAACACACACACAGACACACACATACACGCAAAGGTGTGTCAGCAGCAGCAACTGACCGGCGACTGCAGCATCCAAGAAGCGCAGCAGCAACAGCAACAGCAACAACGACAACAACAACAACAACAGCAATCACAGCGAAACGTAAAACGTAAGCTTAATAAATGAATTAAAATGTGCGTGTGTGCGTGCGAGCGAGAATGCAAGAACGTTAATGCGGATGCGTTTCTGAATGAGAGAGGTCATCCGTGATTAACGTTTGCATGTAAATTAACATTAACATTAACATTGCGCTTAAACTTTTAATTGCATCAGGCTGCGACAAGTTTCTATATATACCCTGTATGTAGTGAAAATGGCCTGACAAAAACGGTTATAATGATGTTGTGCAAGTGTATGTAACTGGCAGAAGATACCCGATTGGGTATATACATACATTTACATATGCTGACAAAACTTTTTCTCGCCTTTCGATAAGTCGATAAATATCCGTGATTAAAAGATCTAAGTCGACTATATACGTATACGGTATATATTACGGCTTTACAGGTCTGCGCACAGGGTATTTCGCAGTCGGGCACTCTTACTTATTTATGACCCGTCAAGGGAAATGTGCAGTCGCTCCAGTTTTGGAGCGCAGCACGAACTGGCGATAAGATCTGGGACACGTGATCGAAACGAAGGTCGGGCTATTCACAATAGCTCTGCCCCACAAAATTCCATCGCTGCGCACAACAACCTAAATGTTTGCTTAGAACCAGTTCTCTGGGCCGCTTTCTGCACTAAAAAAACAAAAGCACTAAATAAATAAAATAGACGATAATCCAAACAGGTCGTCGGGAGAAAATTAGCACAATTGCGTGCTAACCAAGAGCGACAACAGTTTCGCAACTGAAACTTAGATTCCGATTCGGATTTCGATTTGGATTTCGATTTGGATTCTGATAGAGTGCGCTCGTAATTGGGATTCTATCTCAAAAGCATATATGTATATAAGCCAAATAAAAAAGAGGCCAAAAATGATATTCATTTGCCTCGAGATTACGCAAGTGTCCATCGCATACAAATGGATTCATTCCGAATGCGTTTCGAATCGCCGTATCGCATAACAACCCGCCAATCCAATCCAAACCCACCGCCCACTTCCCGCGCTTGGCATAAAACCCAAATGCGCGTTTCGAATCAATCGTCGACAGTTGACAAACGGGGACTGAGGCAAAAAATAAATCAAAATAAACCAATTGCAGTCAATCTATTGAAATCACAGCATGTCCAATTGCCGATAGCATTGAACTTGGCCAAGGCCAAGGCCACAGGAAAATTTCTCCAAAATCAATCTTCTATTTATCATCATTTCATATATTTTTTAAAATATCATTGAAACATTTTGGTCTCTGGTGCAGGTATTTCGAACAGGGCTGCAAACCTAAAGAGAAGTCGGTGGTTCAAACCGTAAGGCCGTTAGGCTTCTTTCGAAAACCCCGCTTTTTAACTCCTCGAACCCAGATTTTGGTTCAATCATTGAAAAAGGTTTTTGAAAAGATTTTTGTACAAAAGCCTAGATTTAAGATACAAATTGATTTGAATACCGGTTCGAACCGGTTTTGTCTAAAAGCGGTTTAAGAACTTTGATGTGGGAAAACTTTCGTTAAGCAGGGGTATATTAAATGAATGTAAAGAAAACTTAAATAAATACGTAATGAAAGGTCGGCGCCAAACACTAGAACTGTGAACCGAGCCATTGACAATTAAGTTTGATTGGGAATCGCAATATTTCCCCTATCGATAAGCCTTTCGGAATTGCTGTTCAAAATGTGAACAATGTGTGTTGTATAGCTCAAAGTGATAACCTGTGATCTGTGGAAAACTACCGCCAATTAGTTTTCCATGTTGTCTCTATATAAACCTCTCAGATCTAGGGCTGATTGTGAATAGGGGAAATTGTGAATGTCTTGTAGAGAAGTTTGGAAAACCAAGAAGAAACCAACTGTAAAGAGCTCAGATTCTTAGCTGAGATTGTCGAGATCTGTTATCATTGAGTCAATCATTTGTCATTTGGCTCAAGCTTTAGAATTTTTTATAATTGCACAAATTAATATATAAAATCTATAAAAAACAATTAGTTCATTGCAATATATACAAAAAAATGGCTTCATTTCCGTTCGTTTTTCATATCGTAAATTACCATTTTTTGCGATTTACCACACTGGCCTTCAATTAGTTTTCGCTATTCTTTTATATGATTTATCAGTAATTATATAAATATATATATACACGCGATTTATAACTCTCGAAATTCTCGCACTTAGAAGATTTTGCAACTCAGAGATAAGCATTGATATGTAAGCATAATTAATCGGAAAGTATTTAAAATTCCTGCTCGATTTGCCATATCGTAAATGTAAGTTTGAAAAATATCCAATTAAGCTGGATCTGAAAAGGCCCGATCTAGAAATGTTCAACAACTGTCAATTTTATACATTGGAAACTTTTACAAAATCACAAAACAAAACCCAATCACATTCGTTTTCCAATATCGTAAATGCACATCTCTGGAATACCAATTCCATGCCGATATACGATATACGTGAATGTTAATCTCGGGCAATTACCATTGCGCTCCATATAGACAAACAAGACTTGTTTTATGAACGAGTTAAGTTTCCTTCTTATTTTTTTTTAGCCATAATTTAAATTGGAAAATTTTTGTAGAAAATCAAATTAAAAAAAACCCTCATTAGTTTACCGTATCGTAAAAATAGAACTTTTAACAATTCGTGTGTGCTCTAAATATGGGCTAAGGGAAAAAAAGGTGACTCGATTAACAAACTAACTGGCGAGTGCTATTTGTATTCATTTGAATAGAGTCTGCGACCCAGAAACTCAACTAAGCGTAACGGGGCGGGGCGGGGCGGGGCGAGACGCTGGGTTAATTGGGTTTGTTAATTACTTAGGCGTTCGCTGCAGCTCGTCGGAAGCTGATAAGTTATCATTCCACACAGATATCGCCGATAACTGGCAACTGGCAACTGGCAGAAGGAACGAAGATGAGTCAACGACTGGGACAGCTGTTGCTGCTCGGGATGCTGCTGGCCATGGCGAGTGCGGCAAACAACTCGTTGGCTTTTGGGGATCTGAACGGGATACCGGAGCGCTTTGACGAGACGCAGCTGTGGCGCATTCACAACATGAGCAATGCCATGCTCCAGAGCATACCCGTTGGCCAGGTGCTGGAGGAGAAGTTCGGTGGCAATATTTGGAAGGAGAACTCCAAGTTTTTGGACGTCTCCATTGGCAAGGAGCACGTGAAGGCGGCGCGCAGCTTCCTGCAGGCCCACCGCCTCGATGCCGAGGTGCTGTCGGACAATGTCCAGTCGCTGATCGACCAGGAGCTGCTGGAAGGCATCCAGGCAACACAAGGACAGCCAGGCGCACGCTCAAGTGAGTAGAGAATCGGTTCGAATCGTTAAACAAATCGAATTGAATGTATTCCCCAACAGAGAAGGCCTCACGCAGTGGCAGCGGCATGCACTGGAAGGACTATCACGATCTGGAGACCATCTATGCGTTTATGCGCGAAGTACGCGCCAAGTATCCGAATATATGTCGCCTCTATACCATTGGACAGACGGCCGAGAAACGCGATTTGAAAGTCTTGCGGTATGTTAAGAGGATATACGAAATATCTTCGGAGTACCGAAGATTAAATACCCTTCCTATGTAAACTTAAAGACATAGTTGTTCCGGTTCAAAGATGTCTGTGCTTCAGTTTGGCACATATTTCATAGCCAAGTTCCAAGTTCCAAGCTGTTTTTCCGGCGCCGCCCAAAAATAGGCCACATTTTGTTAGCTGCAAATGCAATGCACTTGCAACTGTTAACTTAACAGAGCCCACATATAGACAGCTAACATAAGTGATAAATGTTAAGCTAACATTCTGAGCACTGCTCTACTGCTATGCTACATATTGGCAACTGTTAAGCAGCACACAAATTTCCAAGCGCCGCCTAAAGCTATGCTGTGTTTTTTTTCGCCCTTGCAGCATCTCGGAAAACCCGCGCGAAAACAAAAAAGTTTGGATCGACGGCGGCATCCATGCACGTGAGTGGATCAGCCCGGCAACAGTTACATTCATACTGTATCAGCTGATGAACAACTGGGAGAGTCAACCGGCGCATATACGCGGCCTCACCTGGTACATAATGCCCGTAATGAATCCGGATGGCTACGAGTACAGCCGCACGACAAATCGACTGTGGCGTAAGAATCGGTCGCCATCGCGAACAACCAATTGCTTTGGCGTCGATCTGAATCGCAACTTCGATATTGGCTGGACCGGATTCGGTTCCTCAAAGGATCCCTGCAGCGATGTCTATCGCGGCAGCGCAGCGGCCTCCGAGCTGGAAACAAAGGCCGTCGCCGATTTCCTGGCCAAGCGCAAATACAATCTGGAGGGGTATCTAACCTATCACAGCTACGGCCAAATGGTCGTCTATCCGTGGGCCTACAAGGCCGTCAAGGTCAGGGACACGAACGTGCTGCAGCGCGTCGCCAACACCGCTGTCGATCGCATTGCCCAAAAGACGGGCAGCAGCTACACGGCGGCCGTCACCTACGAGGTGCTCGGCATTGCCGGCGGCGGCTCCGACGATTGGAGCCGTGCCGCACTGGGCGTTAAATATGTGTACACCATTGAGTTGCGCGATCGCGGCACCTACGGCTTCGTCCTGCCGCCCAAGTTCATCAAGGACACCGCCCTCGAGGGCTGGACCGTCGCCGAGACAGTTGCCCAATCCATCGGCTGATCCCCAACTGTATCTAACTAAGTGTAAGTGTGTGAGCGCAGCTTCGCGCTTCTATGTGTGAATGCCTATTTATGTATGCATGTACATTGTACATATGTAAAAACAAATAACAAAAAAAAAAATCTATAATAAATATATATATATAAACTTGTATCTATAAATCATATTTAAAACATGTTCCTTTTATTTCGCTTGCTTCGGGAGAGAAAAAACCAGGGCTGCAAAATGGCTCGTAGCCGAACCAGTTTACGTTCTACGTTCCAGTTCTTATTGCAACCAGACAATCGCAGTTTTTATATGTACATTAATTATGTTAATGTAATGTAAAAGGTGCGAAAGGTCAAATGTTCAATTTTCGACCAACTGTTCATAAAGCTATATAATATTGTTATCCAGTTCCAAGGCAGATATAAAATGGGCGCCCAGTTTTAGTTATAGAAAAAACCGACCATAAAATTAATATTGTCTGACCTTCAGCAATTGCTGGTTAATAGCTTGCTGCCAGGAAAAGGGAAAGCAAAGATTCAAATCAAACCAGTTTCACGAACCGAATCTAAAGGCGAACCGTGAACGGAACTAACGAAAAGAGATAACAGCAAAGGTTACTTATGGAAATCCAATCAGACAGGAGAATAACAAAGGTGCATTGAAAAAGTCTCCGATTGGAGAATGTTATGGAGAAATATGCGAATCGATAGACTCACCGTATCCTCGTCGTCATCGGTGTTGTCGAGCTGTTCCAGCTGCAGCTGAGCCAGGGCGTCGCCGTTGTGCGTGTGATTGTGCAGATCCTTGGGCGTTGACTCCTCCGAGATGACCGACTCCGAGGGCAAATTCTCAACAAAAGCCACAAAGTTGCCCAGCGGCTCGGGTGGCGTCGACGTTGGCGTCGAAGAGTTGCCCACAGATTTGAATTTGTTGTTGTTGGCTTTGGCATGGTTTGGACTGGTGGTCCTTGTGGTCCTGGTGGTGCTCGTGGTGACGGTGGTGACATGCTCGATGCTACGCGTGAAGCGCGTGTTCAGCTTAATGCTGTTCTGTGGCGATGACAGCGACTGCGGTGATGTGGTTGAGGGCGTCTTTACCAGCCCATTGGCATCGCTGCCGCCGTCGCCGTCGCCCAAGCGGAGCTGTTGTTGAATGAGACGCTCCGCTTCCAGCAGCAGCTCATCCACGGAGCGCAGATCTGTGCTGTCGGCGAGGCGATTGACCTCCTGGAATATGGTATCCGGATCGGCTGGCTCGAGGTTGCAGTCCTGCTCCTTGGCCAAGAACTCAATGATCGAGCTGCTGCTGGTGTAGTCCAATGCGTTCAGATCCACGCTGGCCGCATCTCCACTTGCCTCTGCATGTGCTGTGCTCACACTCTCGCCGCCCAATTGCCGCGCCCGTCCGCGCAGCGACGACGACGCCGACGCCGCCATTGGCTGCACCTTGGACATGTCCCAATTGCAGCGAATTTCCTTTACTGTTGGTTGCGTCCTTTCTATGGTCCAACTGCTTCTCCTAATTCCTCTTCCTCTTCGTGCTGTTTTCGCCTGGCGCCCACACACAGACACACACACGCGCACACACACACACACACCTGCGCTGCGTTTTGTTTATCTGTTTGCGTTGTTGTTGTTCTTTTGATTTTGGTTCTTTTTTTCAATTTACAGTTTCGACGAAAATTTTGCACCCGACCGCCGACGTTGCCGTCGTCTCACTCAATTTAGTCTTTACAGCAATGCGTTTATAAAAAAAAGCAAAAAAAACAATATATATAAATATATATATTTATTTTTGTTACTTTTTAATCTCGCATCATTTTTCCGTCTTGTTTGTACAATTGCCATAAATTACGACTACAGCTCCTTTTGTCATTCACGTGTACACGTTACGTTACTCCACAGCTAACAGCGCTGCTCCACACTTAACAGAGCTGAAAAACAATTGGGAACATTTTAGCGCCAAATTATTTATTTGAATTCCATCGAAAACTCTTTTATTAGGCAAACTTTTTTTATTTGTTTCTCAATTGTTTTTATGTTTGCTTGTGATTTACGAACAAATTTTGTAATATTTTCGAGATGAGAGCAAATGCTGTTGTCTGTTAAAACATTAACATAACATTCCATTTTAATCAATTCTTTTTTTTCAGTTAAAGAAAAACCAACATTTTATGCAATTTGAATATCTTTTTTGAAGATTGCCAGGTAGAGTCTTATTGAAATACAACATAAATACATTTCTTTTGAATTTTATTTTATATTTTTTTTGTTTTTGTTTTCTGCAAGAACAATAATTATATGTAGTGTGTAGGGTTTACTTATATATAGTTGTTGTTGTTGTTTTTTTTCTTCACATTATCGACAATTTTAAAACAAAAAAATAAATACATATATTTTGTTCCCGAAATTGAGTTATTATTTTTTTTTTTTATATCTCTCTCTGGTTTATATCTCAGTTGTAAGCCTAAATATGACATTTTTCATTTAAACATACACATACATACATTTTGAATTATGGATAGAGTTCTTTCTTGCTTAAAATAAATTTACTTTTTTCTTTCTGGTTTGCTTTTGTTTGCAAAAAACATTACATCTTCTACTTTATACATGTACAAGTATGTGTGTGTGTGTGTGTGTGCTTATAAATACATATATATATAGTTAAAAAAAAAAAAAAGAATATTTAATTATAATTAAAATAGTTATAGAGCATAGAAACATTAAATAAAACCTAGATAGCATTGAATAAAATCGTTGAATAAACAATATGTACAATCGATTATCTGTGTGTGTGTGTGTGTGTTCGGGTGTGTCTGTGTCTGTGTGTGTGTTAATATTTAATAATAGTTGCTAATATTGCTTATGACTATATAACGTACACATTATCAGTATTTAATTTGGATCTTTGAGTGTGTGTCTGTGTGCTTCTTCTTGTTGTTGTGTGTATGCGGAAGTGTGTGTGCGTGTGTGTAACTGTGTGTGTGTGTGTGTAGTTAAAAAGCTGACCATGCTCATTTGCTATCACTTTTTTGTTTTAAATACAATACAATTAAATATTGCGAAGCTAAGCTGAAAACCCAAGGCAGAGCCAAGCCGAGCACAGCGAAATATTATAAAATATACACATATATCTATATATATATATATAAAATTGTGTGTGGTGTGTGTCTGGTGTGTGTGTGTGTTCACATATACGTAATAGGAAATAAATAATTATATATATAGGCTGCAATTGTCAGCAATTACAAACAACATAAATAATTATTATTTTGGTGGCAGGCTTTCAGTGACTGGCGGCGGCGGCGGCGACGGCGGCGTCTGTCTTCCACAGATCTGGCTTAGTGCTCGTCCGGCATTGATTATCTATGACTGCTGTAGGTCTTAAAGACACGTGGCATGCTGCTGCCACTGCTGCTGCTGCTGCTGTTGGTGGTGGTGGTTGTGGTTGTGTTGCTGCTGCTGCTGTTGCTGGCGTTGTTGTTGCTGCTGCTGCTGCCGGTTGCAATGCTTATGTTGCTGCTCGAAGCATTCGCGTCCAGCGTGTGCGCCGCATCATTTGGCTCATGATGATGATGATGATGGTGATGATGATGGGAATGATGCGTCGTCGTCTCTAGATTGAGGGGCATCGGCATCGTATGATCCTCATCCGCATGCTCATAGATATAGTCGCGCTTCTTGAAGTTGTCAATTATCTTCTTGGTGGACTTCATGTGCGCCACAAATGCGGCCTCCAACTGTTGCAACAAAGAAATATGTGTAAAGATTTGGATATTCAATAGAACAAAACATATATATATTTGTAAGGAATCGTTTACGCACACTCGAAGTCAGGTTCATGAAGGTGTGATATTTCTCCAGCACACCAACGATCTCCTTAAAGCTATTGCCACGCAGCTGCCGCCGCACGATTGTCTCATACTGGTCGTTGTCGGTGATCAGGTTACCAATCAATATCGCCGCATAGCTGCCTTTCAGCGTGTGCTCCATGTGATGGCTGGCGCGTTGCACAACTGCAATTGTTCAAATAGCAAATATAAGTATATATATATTAACTTTATATTATATTTATAACGATAATAAACAGCAGTATAGTATAGCTATTCCAGCAAAGATATGCCTTGCAGCCAGTTTTAAATGCTTTTTTTATATCAAATGTCGCTTCCGATAGCTTCTTCTTGCGTACCTCTTAATCTATTTCAAATCTAATGTAAATGTTCAAAGTCTATTTGCGAATTCTTTGTAAATAAGCTTCATAGCTTGGCTTTCATTGCCAGAGCCCCTTTTACCCATTCGCATGGAATGTGCGTAAGATACTCGAATTTCGTTGCGTATCGCTGCCTTTTTCTTTCGAAACGGTTTGCAGCATTGACGCATGTCAAGTATCCAAGTGGATATCAACTGGCAGGCGTGCCGTTATTCCCTGCTCTGATATAACTTACGATTGTTGACTGTCTCCTCGACCTCCTCCTGCTTCTTTTTGCTCTTCTCGTTGCTCTCGAGGAAGGCGTCCGTGTTCTTCTCCACAAGTCTGCACGAATAAATATGAAATGAGCGTATTATTTTTGATCAAATGAGGCATGAATCTGTAAAAGTAACGCACCTGGCCAGCTCCTCGCACTTGTAGAAGTACTCGAGCAGCGCCTGAACCGCACTGACCGCCTGATCACCGGGTGTTGGATTGTCTGCCACATATTCGGCGGGCGCATGGGCCTGCATCAGTGTGGCACGATTGGGCGGCGTGTGCATGCACAAATTGATGAGCAGGGTCAGCACCTGGCGGAGTTAGCACAAAAAGAGTTGGTTAAATATCAAAAATATAACACATTGTAAATGTGCCGAGCCCATTACTTATTTAGATCAACTCACCAGGATGCTTAGCTCGAAGACACAGCGATCCGGAATGTAGTTGGACGCAAGCAGCAGCAGATGGAATGATGTCTCGATGACATCGCTGCGCTTGCCGAGCAGCTCCGCGCCCAGCGAGGGCTGCGCCTCGTTGAACGTGTGCGTCAGATTGATGAGCACCTTCATGACGGGTATGAGGAGTTCACGCATTGCCACGCCCGGATGCTCCTTGCTGCTGTTCTGCTCGGCTGTGGAGGGATGCAGCAGCAGCTGGCGATCGCAGAGCCGGTACAGAAAGCACAGCGTATCCACGGCCCGTCCCTTGGCATAGGTGAGCATATACCGCTGATTGGCCTCATTGTGCTGGGTGACATTCTCGAGGACGCGCAAACAGCGCGCCACCGTTTGCATATTATCGAGCAGCGCTGGCTCCCAGGCGACCAGGGCCATGTCCGTGGCAGCTGTGGCGATTACCGGCTGACAGAAATCGGATATTGTCTTGATAATATGCTCCAGGCCGCCCAGTTTGCGTAGATCCTCTTTGAACCATTCGCCCGCACGTTTTGAGGTCAGCGAGAGCAGCGTTTCCATCGCCAAGGTGCCCACTGTTATCGACTCGACATTCAGATGGGTGCCCTTGCCCTGGGCCTTGATCTCCTCGCATAGTTCGCGCACCTTTTGCTTGTTCCTCTCATAATTGGGACGGTCTGTGTGCGCAGCCACGCCGACGCCTTCGGCTTCCAGCAAATTGATCATCAGCTCGAGCGAATCCCGATCGAGATCCATGTTGAGGCCCTCCTGCGAGAGTATATACATAATGGCCGATGTGCACAGTCCCAGGCTCAGATCCTTGTTGGCATCCGAGAGCGCCTACACAATTGAATAGGAAATTATTCGATTATTTACTTAAGGTGACGAAGCACACTCCGCCCCTGTCCCCGTCCCCGTCTCCGACCCTGTCCACTCACCTTAAAGAACTTGGTGACGACGCCATGGGCGCGCACATGCATACGAAAGGCGGGCGTCATACATTTGGTGGCCAGCTGCAGGGCGGATAGACAGCGTGTCGGCGGTGGATTGTGCGGCTGCAGTGCATCCAGTATGTACTCGACATCGTCATACATCTCCTGATACTCGCCAATCTCCTGTATCTGATGCGCCGTCTTCACATTCCGCACCACCGTATAGTATTCCTTTGTTTTGCGATCCACGCGCAGACCCGTTCGCTCACCAGAACCAACGCCACCGCCAGCTGCAGCACCAGCTCCAGCGCTGCCACCGCCGGGACCAGCTTCATCCGGACTCGGTTCCAGCTCAAGGTCGAAGGCATCGTTGCTTGACGCCGCCGCCGAGGATTGTCCACTGTGCTGTGGCTTCGACTGGCGCATCAGTTTGCCCAGGGCCGGACTTTCGCCGCGCAGCGCGGAACTGCTGCAGGTATTGTTGTTGGAGTTGCTGTCACCAAAGTCCCCGTAGATGGCATCGATGGTGGCTGCTTTTCCGGCCAGCAGGCTGTCCGCTTTGGCGCCGCCGCCGCCCGCTATCGTGGAGGCGGAGGCATTGCTGGCATCGCTGCCGGTGCCGCCGCCGTTGGCCTCTAGTGCCGCATCCCAGCTGTGCTTGTACAGATGTCGCTTGGCCACCGACGCCTGCTCGGCCTGATCGGAGGGCACCAGCGCCCGGCTCTTGAAGATGCTGCCCTTCTTTTTGGAGATGACCAGCTTAACGGCGCCGCGCTGTGTCTCCTCGCCGCCGGTGTTGGCGGCACTGCTGGAAGCTGCCGCCTCCGCAGCGGCGGCTGCAGCAGCAGCAGCAGCAGCGCCTGCACCAGCAGCTCCAGCGGCCGCCACCTGGGTATCGAGGGTGAGCGTACGCTTGAACTTATCCTTGAATTTGTAATCACGAGGCGGCGGCGACGAAGAGGAACCGTCATGCTGCAACGAGGAGCTGTTCGATGTATTCGACAGCTCATCCATACCCGGATCAGGCTCCGCGTCCAAATCCAAATCCAGCTCCGTGTGCGGCACCTTGGCCGGCGTTGGCTGACTATCATCGTTCAGCTGCGCCTCCTGCTCCTGCTGCTCCGCCGTGGCATCCGCTTCGCCCTGTGGCAGCAGCTGCGTCACCTGCTGATTTTTCCGCTTTCGTCCATAGCTACGCGTTCCGGCTCCAGCCCCGGCGGCAGCAGCGCTGCCGGCGCCATTGTCTGTGGTGCGACTGGCCTCCGCTTTGGCGGACAAGTTGGCGGCAATTTTGTTGATGTTGTTATTATTGTTGTTATTGTTATTATTGCTGCTGGCCAAATTGTTGTTGTTGGCCCGCGCAGCGGCACGTCCGCGTCGCGGCGGCGCCTCAGCTGCCTCCAAGCACTTTTCGGGCGACTCGACCAGCTCCATTTCCGCCTCCGTTTTCTTGCTGCCGCCGCGCGTGCGTGTGGCACGCTTTGTGACCGCAGGCGTGGATGTGGACGTGGACGTGGGTGATGACGCCTCCAAGGGCTTGGCGCGCGTTCTGGTACGCGTCTCCGTGGGCGCCGGCTCCGCATTGCTATTGCTATTGCTGTTGGACTTGCGCGCACGTCCGCGCGTCGCCCGCTTTGGCTGTTTGGAGGACTCGGCGGGCGGCTCGTCGACGCCATTCAGATGTGGCACCACATCGCCGCGCAGCACAGAGAGTATGTCCTGCTGCAGCGGCTGCTCGACACGACTATGCAAATCCGCCGCTGAGCCAGCAACTGTGCCGGCTGCTGCTGCCGCTGCGCCCGTATTGTTGCCATCGATGGTCATCATCATGGACTCGAGGCGCGACTCAATGTCCGATGGCGGCGCCACCAGCGAGGAGTGCTGGCTGGTCTCTAAATCGCTGGTTATGACACTGGACCCGCGACTGCGTATCACACAGCTCTCCTCCTGCACCGCCTGCGCCAGCAGCTGCGGGGTACTGTTGCCCTTGGACGAGATGCTGCCCAGCACCGACGACTGCGAATCGAAGTCGTGATCGGAGCGTGTCGTTGGCGATATAACTGATCCCCGCACCGGCTGTATATGCGTCGGAGGCAGCTGCTGCTGCTGCTGCGGTTCGCTCAGCGCCAGATGCGGCGACGGCGTCTTAAACTCCGTATTGGC
Source organism: Drosophila kanekoi (assembly GCA_037075305.1). Lineage (NCBI taxonomy): Eukaryota > Metazoa > Arthropoda > Insecta > Diptera > Drosophilidae > Drosophila > Drosophila kanekoi. Next base: position 8,648,165 of record JBAMCE010000451.1, on the reverse strand, counting down.
CAATTCGGCGACCGACGCAGTTGGGACAGCAGCAACTGCTGCTCCTGCTCCTGCTGCTGGTGGTAGGCTGGGCTGCAGTTGCTCGACTAGCTGGGCGTGCTTTAAATGTTTATGCTTTTTACTTTTGGATTTCTTTTCGCTGCGCGACTCCTCGCCAGCGGCCTTTGCGGCAGCGGCGGCGGCTGCTTTGGCGATCGCGTTACGTATGACGTCCGTTTTGATGATCAGCTTCAGCCGCTCCTTGGGCGGTTTGTCTGGTGAGATTTTCACTGTGCAATAATTGATTTCGGGCGGTTCTTCCTCTTCTTCTTCTTCCTCCTCTTCGTCCTCGCCTTCTTCTTCTTCGTCGTCGTTGTTGATTTTCTCGTTCGCCGCGTGCGTCGCTGCCTGCGTTAGCGCTTCGCTGCCGCCAGCTGCTGCGGCTGCGTCCTGTGCTTCTGCCGCTGTCGGCGGTCGCAGCGGTTTAACTGTTATTTTTGGCGTAATTGCAGGAACTATGGCTTCTATTTGATCCGGCAGCGCATCGCTGGACGTCTCATATGGCTGCTGCTGGTGCTGCTGTGCAGGCGAACTATTTGGCGGCTCCTCGCTGTCCGTGCTGACTAAACGTGAGGTGCCCTGCAATTGAAAACGCCAAATGAAATTCCTTTGTTTAAAACACAATTGACGATCTAACTGTGCACTTGTGTGGAGGGGACGTTGTATTTTCTCAGCCGCAATTAACACTTGGCTAACGGCAGCGACAACTGTCGCGCAACAGACACAAACAACAACTGGGCCTAAGCGACGGCGGCGGCAGTCAAATGAAAACGTTGTTGAAAAAACAGAAACTCAAGAAAAGAAATGGAGAAAAAAACCTCCGTTTAATGTAAAAGCGCGCGTAATTTAACACTGGCGCTGCGCGCTGCTTGCTGTTTGTTGTTATTGTTGTCGCTTTCTCTTTCCCACACAGCGCTTAAAGAGCGCTTCAAGCCGACATGTTACGGGGTGCGTGAATGTGAATGTGCATGTGTGTGTGTTGTGTACGAGAGCGAGCGAGAGGCAGGCAGGGATCGTCTCTCGCCGAGCGCGTCACTCGTGCGCACAGTGGTTAAGCAGACGATAAAAAATATGTCAACTGCGCACAAATCCAAGTCGGACAATTTTTTTTTTCTTTTCTTGCAAGAGTTAACATAATTCTGAATTTATGCGCAGAGCTCTTTGGGAAATTAGAATCTTCAATTATTTCTATATAACATAGTCATGATATTTTGGAAAATTCAGAGATAAGAAATTATCAAATCAGTCTTTGATCCGAATTGTGCAGGTCGTATACCTGTTGGAGTTTTGCAGATCGGAGAACTATAACTACGATATGACGGGGATTCTTCTTCATTTGTTCTTTAAGAGCTATTAACGGCATCAAGAAAATGCTCTTAACATATTCAGGAAAATATTATCCAATTGGAAAAATCGCTGGGATATAGGGAAACGTCTCGACATAACACGGTTTTCGAAATTCCACCCGCAACTGTGGAAAATTGGCGGTAAACGACACAAAGTTAGCAGGCAATGCGATTGACTTCAAACGCATTTTTTAAATGTTTTAAAGTTTCTGCACAATTCAACCCCTCTTAGATGGAAAATGTAGGTCAAAGGTTGTACATGCGAAAGTTTACCTTCAGCTTTAAGCTTCACAACAAGGGACAACTTTAGGTACTTAAATAAATATAGCTCGAGATGTTAGAGATGGTGGGTACAATTTTCACGGACGGGAAATGGGTGGAAAATGGGTCAGGACCGGGAAATGTCAGCTAGCCTTTAATAGATCCGCCTTTGGTCGTTTAATCTTCGGCAGACCGAAGTCCAGCTTGGAAAGGGTAGGATGTGATCTCGTTAGCTCCAGACACTCACTTTGGAAATTCGCAGAACAATTGGCGGATGTTCGGGCGTGCGGGAAGCACTGGATGAGGCGGATGCTGATGGCACTGTAGATGCGGCCATTGTGGAAGCTGAGACGGCTGCGATGCCAACGGCTGCTGCACTGGGCGCCGTCGTTGGCGGAGGAAGCGCTGGATTCCCATCTGCTGCTGCTGCTGCAGGGATTGCGGCTGTAGCTGTGGCTGAGTCTGGGTTAGCATCCTGGGATGCGGCTGTTGTTGTCTCGGGCGCACGCGTTTTGGGCATGACCAGATCCTTGATGGGCGTGGGATAACGTTCGTCCTCGTCCACTTCGCAGTAGTTGACCGCTTTGCGGGCGCGCCCCAAAATCCGCGATGGCGGCGCCTCTGGCTTTAGTTTCTTCTCCTCCTTGACTTTCTTCTTCTTGCCCCTGGGCTCAGCCGTGGGCGATGCGCCCGTTGCCAGATCCATTTGATCGGCCGCATCCAACGCCAAGCCATCGCCCATGTCGGCGGCGTCAAACGCACCTGGCGTTAAAGTAGCCGTCGTTGCCGCTGCCCCTGCCGCCGCAGCCGCCGTCGTCGCCGTTGCCTTCTTCTTGGGCGACTTACGCTTCCGCTCTGCGGAGTTGCCTTTGGCCAGCTTGAGCTTGATGGGCTCCCGTGTGGGCGTCATGGCCGGCTGATCCCGCATGGGGGACGTGGCGGCGACGCAGTGCGGCAGCTGTTGTATTATCTGGGCTATCACCTCCGGCGGCGCCGCGTTGCGCGACTTGAAGAACTTCTTGGGCTTGGGCGGCTCCGGCACCGACACGGACATATCGTTCGGATCGTGATCGTGCGTGGAGGCCGGACTCTGGGCGGGACTGGCGGCAGCCGCAGCAGCAGCCGCCGCAGCGGCCATCGGATGGAGCGCGGATAGTGTATAGGTGCGCGTCGAGGTGAACCCCATCTTGCCCCATTTGCCCACGGTGCCGACCGAACGGGCCACTGTCGGCCGATTTGTGTTCTCCTTCTCCTTGCAGAGCGAGTCCAGCGGCACGACAATGTTCTTGCCCCAGCGCGACATCTTGACGGCCGGAGTTCCAGTCGGTTTTGCGAATCTTTCACTTCGATTTTCGCCTTTTATTGCGATTATTTTTCTATTGTTTACAATTCGTTTATGCGATAGTTGGCGCGCGTGGCCAGTCGATGGCAATTGCAACAATTACACTGCAAGTGGAAAAGGTAAACATGAGCATTCATTATTATGATAAATTAACTCCTGGCAACACATTCAAACTGCATATACATATGTATATTAAAATAATAAAAAAAAACACACATTCAAGCGGAGCTTCCCGCAGCAAATGTCAAGAAGCAACAACAACAAAACACAACAAACGAGGTGCCGTAAGGGTTGCGTGCGTGCGAGCGAGCGCACACTATTGTCAATTGCGCGCACAGTGTGCGAGCGCAAACGATTTACCATTTTGATTGTTGCCAAAAACCGAAAAAAAAACACAAAAAATAAATGATACAAAAAACACAAGAGAAACAAATCAATGCACATAAACTTATTTGTTGCACTTTGAGTTGTTCTATTTATATGTGAAGTATACGCGCTTCGCACAAACTGTACAAAGTGTATTCATGTTTGCTGCATGCTCACCTGAAACAAAACATTTGTGTTGCGGCCAATGTTGATTGTTGTTTGTTGTTGTTGGTTGCACTGCGCTGCGTTTATTGCGTGAATGCATGTGGGTATATGTTTATGTATATGTGTTTGCATATACATGCAAGCATACATATGCATATGTATGCTCGAAAATCTCTGTTGCTCTGTATGTATGTATGTGTGCGAGCAGGAATGCAATAAAACAGAAACAGACAGAAACGTCGTCGTCGTTCGCTTATTGGCGCAATTTTGTGTTGCACGCGCGAATTTTCTTAGCTACTTTTCACGTTTAACGCACCCGCACCACACCAAATTAATAATAATAGCTAACGCACTGTTGCCGCTGGCTGCCCAATGTGCATAGTTAGTGGCAATTGCATGGTTTTTGTTGCACACATTTTCCACCACTTTTAACGCAGCAGCATACGATAATCGCAACGAATCAGGTACAACAACAGCTACAGATTATATACATACAAATCACTGTTTGTGCGTATATTGAAAATATTGCACATTGCGAACACACGAATTCAAATACGTTCCAAAATGCAGGTTTGCCGTGTTTTGTCAAAGCATTTGAAACTCTTTAAAAACACACAAAAATATTTAATTTTTTCTTCGCAACTACGTTTTAGAGTGACCAAATTTTGTTTGCGTTGTTCAGCTTGGCATTCGCCACGAACGCTCAGTGTTGTGTTTTTTCATTTTACGTTGCGCTTTTTTGCGTTTCGCGCTGCTCAATTCGCGTTCACGCTACACATTCGGCGTACGCTGTGCTGCCAACTTAAGGTGAACGCAAATTTGCGCGCAGCTCACTTCAAGTGACTACGCATTATGCGCGCAGCCAACGCAGCGTTTGTCAAATGTTTGAGTGCAGCCAACTTCAAGTAGGCGCCCAATTTAAAGGTCGATTTGAATTGCATGCGTTTATTATTACTTAATTTTATGGTTTACTGATCAGCTTAAAGCTATCTGTAACGCTCTGCTGTCCATTTATAATATATGCCAGCGGATCATCTTTGCTCGACTCCATCAGATGCTCGCACAAAGTTTGATTAATGGCAAACATGAACGATAAGTCAATATCATAGCGTGGCAATTTCTCTCTAAGAAAACGCTCAAATTAACGCTTGCAATATTGCATTTAAGTTGTTGCGCTACTCACCTCAAAAATGTAATCACATTATCGCCCAGCGTGGGCTGCCGCGACAGCAGCAATGCGGACAAATATCGCGGATGCTTTTTCTTCTCGGCACAGTGCATGATCAGACCCCAGTTCCTATAATCCGTATCCAGCACATAGGTGTTGTAGATGCCCTCGTCTGTGAATGTTTGAAATTTGATAATATACTCAATAGTCAAGACTTGGCCTGGGCTTACATATGTCCTCGGTGTGCATCCAGTGGCCCGGAGTGCCAAAGTCCGGTATCAGCCACGTGATGTTCCCCTGCAGCTTCTCGCGCAGAGGATCTTCCGCAAAGATGTAGCTAAAGTTCATGGTTATCTGAGGGTGAATATAAAAAACATGTATATACCAGTCGAACAGCAGGCATCGCCCGGCATTGTCCGGCACAAGCGTCACTCTACCACATTTAGACGTCGTCAAAGATAACCTTTTTCACTCGTTTTCCACACGTGCGAGTGGAATTTGCCAAAGTGTTCGTATAGGCCAAGTGCAAGTGCAACGTCTAGCTCTCGTGGCTTGGGCTGTTCATAACCAATCCTTCAGTCAGTCAGCCATTCGGTCAATCAGTCAGTCAGTCGGTCAATCAGTCAGTCAGTCAGTCAGTCAGTCAGTCAGTCAATCACGAGATTGATGTACTTACATGCTGATCCTCGCTGGAAAAGGCAAAATTGCTGCGCATGCACGCATATTCCGGCAGCTCCTCGGTGGATGCATAATATTGTACCACATGCCAATTGCCCATCATTAGCTCCAGATCAAAGTTGCGTATGGCGCGCACCTGTGTTGAGGGTGTTAAAGAGGGGAGAGATGGAAAGGGGAGGGGGGGGGGTATGGTAGAATGGTCTCTTATAGAAAGTTAACACATAAATAAATCAGAAGTAACAACAGCAAAGTTTTCATTGAGGCAAATGTGCGTGCCAGCTGAAATTAAACTAAACACACACACACACACGCACACACACACGCACACACACACAACACACACACACGCACACACACACGCACACACACACGCACATCATACAAAAATCTAGTTGCATGTCACTTTGTGCATTTGTTCAATTTGTTTCTCGCTTTTGGCTGTGCGTCTTGCAACTGCCACAAAATAAAAATGGCAACAAAATGAGGAAAAACAAACTACAAACACAGAAACAAGTGTAAGCGTGCTATAGTCGGGCATGTTCGACTGCCAGATACCCTATGCACAGCTACGAGTTGCCATAGGATAAATTTGCACCTATTTCTCCAATTTCAATTTCCTATCAGAATATAAATCTATTCTTCAACAACTAACTGGTTTTTGTTCCGATTCTTATCAGATTTCTAGATCATAATAATCAAGACCTTGGCACGAATCCTTTTCATTTTGAGGGCAAAGCGGATATATATGTATCTATATGTATATTTAGTTGGAAGGATATCAATGTTTTTACCCTGAAGAACTTATGAAGATTGTTTGTTTATCCAAATTCGAATATTTACCATTTAAATTATACTGAAGACTACAAAAATCTACGCCCAACTTTGGATATCTTCAGTTTTTGTGAACCTGGAAATATGCTCTAAGTGCGGCGCTTGCAAATCGATATTTATCCATTTTATGGAAGATTTTTATTGATTTGATCTTTATATACCCTATTTTAGTTATTTGGCCACGGGTACAGGGTATATACAACAAAATGCGCTGCACTTGAGCGCGCTGTCAACGTTGCGGCCATGCCGATGGCTACTCCGACGCCGACGCCGCTGGAAGCAGCGACTGCGACGGCGGCGGCGACTGCGACACGCGGACGTCGGGCACTTAGAAAGTGTGATTGATTTTGGCATCAGTGTGCGCCCATTTCTTTGCCCCCAGACACATTCTGAATGAGAGCCTGACTGACTCGCATATTGATGAGAGAGCACACACACACATACGCACACACAAACACACGCACACACTGGCATGCAAATGTTTGATGTACACTGAAACAAATTTGGCAATTCTCGACTTGCATCAAGATCAAAGCTTAAGCAAGTCTTACCTATCGATAACTTTGTATGTTATTGTGACATCGATAAATATCGATTTTTTATGGCTTATAGATGCTCGCATGGGAATTTCTAGACACCTGCCAGAAACTTTTTGCAGTGTACTGGACTTCTCCCTAAGTGTAGCAAATTGTGGAGTCGTTGATGTCTTCTCAAGAGAACTTTCACTATACAATAAAAAGAATTTTATTGTTTTCTTTGTGGCTCGAGTACTGAATGTGAGAAATATTTTATAATTCGATTGCTGCACTGCAAATATGTAAACAGATTTCCAATGACTTTATCCGCCAACCAATTTAGCCAGCTTATCCGAGCTTACCACCTTATCCAACCTATCCGGCTTGTCCAACCTATCCAGCTTATCCGACCTATCCAAGCTAAGACAAATCTCGTTTCTATTGTGTTTATTTGGCACTCACATTTGGACATTTCTTGCGCAGATCCGTGCGCTTCCGGCCGAGCGCCGTGTAACTGTTAAACTTCATCCAGGCCGTGGCGCTGGGCAGCTCCGTCAGGTCGAGCAGCAGCGGCAGCAGAAGCAACGGCAGCACCTGAGCTGCCCTCTGCGAGAGCAACATGCTGCAGCGGATAACGTTGCGATGCCAATTGGAATTTGGATAAGGATATGTTTGTTTTGTTTGCTTTTATTTTGCTTATCCGCAAATTGAGCGTTGGGGCTTAGACTCGCGCGCTGTCCGCTGCGTTGTGGCTGGCACTGCGATGCCGTTACGAACGGATGCCGCGCAGCGGATCCATTCTTGGCGGATAAGACGCCATATACTAAGTATATAAATACAGTTACATACATACAATGCATGCGTATTACACAGTATTCATGTAGATTTTTATTAAAATGTTGCGCGTTGTTTTTGTCGCTGTGGCTTATTCATTATCGTAGCTGAAAATAAAACGCGCACACATACACATGAATACATAGGCTAGTGTTGGCAGCTTAGCTATTTTATAGCTAGCTTCGGCGGCCACAATTGCATTAACTCGCGCTTAACTCTATTTAAGCTGCCTAAAACTCACTTTGCTGTTAAGTTTAATTTGCAAGATTACAGTTAATGTCAATTTAGCTTTATATAGAAACCCATTTTCATCAGATGCAGCTTGTTTCTAGCTATGTACTTTGGCTATAGCTAAGCACTTGGCCTGCACTGATTTACTGATCTAGCGGTACATTGCGAATCAGTTGGAAACAGTGGCACATACACTGACAACAATAGGCGCTTGTGCGTGTATGTGTGTGTACGTGTGTGTATGTGTGTGTGTGTGACGTGGTGTGGCAATGCGTCATTTTTTTCTTAATGGAATATTGATATTGGAATGCGTGTAAGCATCCAGCAACTGCCGTCGCTCTCAATCTTATCATTTCCAGCCACCCACACATAAACATGCTATGTACATACATACATACATACATACATATGTATGTATATGCATGCCTATCTTTGTGTTGAGTAATTGATATTTGTGCTGTTTTCATGGCACTTGCACCACTGTGCCAATGCACTTTGGATTCCACAGGCAGGGGACGCGTATTTTTGGCTTCATTTAGAGTTTTGGCGAATTGCGTCTTAAGCACATTTTGAGTTTAGTTTTTGTTTTTTGTTTTTTTTTTTTTTGACTTTTGCCAATTTATTCGGTTTTCACTTGAGGTTGTCGCCTGAGCGCATTGATCTCAGTCCGTTCCCTTTGACGGTTTCTCAAGACCCTGGCAACAGGCTGCACAAGCTACATACATGCACACATACAAACATACATACATGTATGTATAAATAACTTTCTCGCGGCACTTGTTGGCCCTCGCAGGTTGTGTGATGTGTGGGGCTCGCGGGGAGGGGTAGCCGATGATAAAGATGAAATCGGTTTTTTGTTTTTCTTGGTGAGACTGTTAAAAAGGTATGCAGCAAACAGGAAACACAAATTTATTCTTTACGATCGCGAGAACAGCCTTTGGACACTTTCTCTTTATTGCGAAACTCGTTGGGCGGCATTTTCACGCAGCCATCGCACATTCGACATCCACATAAACACAGCATCCACATCCATATACACATTCAGCATCCACAGCGCAATCCACAATTGACATCCTCAGCGCAGCCGCGTTCGGGTTCTGCCTGCAGGTGGGGCGTCAACGCGGACGTCGACGCTGACTGCGCATCGTCTGCGCGCAGCGTCTTCACTTTCCTTCTTCCGCCAGCGCTTGCGTCCGCGTCTCTGTCTGGTTTGCTCAGTTGGTCAGCCAGCCAGCCAGCCAGCCAGCCATCCAGTCAGTCAGTCAGTCAGTCGGGCAGTCAGGCAGCCAGTTGGCCAGCCCAAAAACGGCGCAACTTTCGACGTGCTGCCGCTGCGGCGCGACGTCGACTGCATCGCTTGGCCATGGCCATGGCCAGTTCCGGCTTTAGCGGTCATCTCTCTGCAGACGCAGACGCGGACGCAGACGGAGACGCAGTCGGCGGCCAAACGGACAGACGTCTCATCCAGGCGCGACGCACTTAAACGAAAAGCGGCTTTTTTATGTGCGCCAAAAAGAAAGAAGGAAAAAAGAAAAGAAAAGAGCGGCCAGCGCGAAAAAGGCGAGAAAACGACCAACGAGAAATGTCTCCTGATCGCACACAAACACACACGAGTACACATGCACGCACACACACACACGCGCACACACGCGTGCGTACTTACATATGTCTGTGCGCTGAAGATGAATGAAAACAAGTCAAATGAATGCTGCAGTCGAGAGTGCTCGACTAGCGGATGCCCTGTATGCTTAAGAATCCATGCATACATCATTTTTATTTGTTTACAATATCTCTCATTAACTCTAAGATATCAGAGCACATTCATAAATAAATAAAAGTATTTAATAAATAAAATATATGAAAAAGGAATTTGGGCTCTTCTGTCTGTGACAAACATTGGCGACAGTTGATGTAACCCCATCCTGTTTGGGGCACAGGGTATAATGACTGGCAATTTGCGCATGCGCCAAGGGCGTAGACGGCCAGCCAACCCATATGGCGACTCGTAATGGTAGCTGCCTCAAATCACTAGCTCAAATCACAATGCGTGCAACATTGTTGCAGTTGCACTTTGCAATTGCCTGAAGTGTGCCACAGCCAGCTGAGACGCAGCCGGGTGGGGCAAAGGAGTGGGTGACTAGCTAGCTGTCTGGCTCGCCAGGTAGACTCGCAGACTGTCTACAATCTATAGATCATATTTTGTCAACAAATGAGCAATGCACTGCGCGAAAATTGAAGAGAGTTGTGAATACACAACACTTAAGCACTTCAGTTGCAATTCTTAAGATTTACCGTGATGTTAAGTGTTGCCACCTGGCTAGGCAAGGCACATCTGGCAGCATCAAGCACTTGACACTCAATTGTGAATTAAACAATTTCCTTCAATCGCCCTGCCAGCCTGTCAATGCGGTGCTGCCAACTCGGCGCGATGTAAATTGCGCAGAGTGAAAACGAAATTGCAATTTAACCGCTTGTCAAACTAACATGAACTTTGACAGCTAGCTAGCGATCATGTGCCTGACAGTCTAAATATAAATATGCGAATTGATAAATTCAATTTAAAAGGTGAAAGTACTACGAAATAATCTACCTAGAGTTAAATATATACATCTGTAGTAAGTCGAATGTCGCAATTGATTTAAATAAATGCAATGTCCGCGTGCCGTTGACCACTGTGCGCTGTGCTCCCGATTTCTCAATGAAGCACAGTGCTGCCCATTAACATTTTTTGGACATGCCAAGACTGCAATTACAACAACAACAACAACAACAACAACACAAGAGACTGCACAAATAAAAGAGAAAAAGTTGTGCGTATTCGTAGAATAAGCCAATGCTCATGATGATGTTGCTGCTGCTGATGCCAGATGATGATTATGATGATGATGATGATGATGATGATGCTGCTGAGATGCTACACTTGAATGCCTGAAATGCCACGCCCAGCAGCAACAGCAGCCACAGGTGACAAGGCAGCTGGCAGCGTCTCGTCTGGAATGTCAAACGTTTATTTGTCGGTAATTAAATTTGAAAATGATTTAAATTTCACCAGCGAATATTTGGAATTGGACTTAACACTTTCTTCTTTGGCCAGGCCGCGTTCCTAACACCAAACCCAAAACAAAATCCGAACCCAAGCCACAGACACACGCACACAAGCACACAAACACACAAACACAAACATAAGCGCGCGCACGCGCACAGACAGACACAGTTACAGCCTCTGGCCGGCAGGTGGGGCCACCCGCAAGCGCAGTTTTGTACGTTGCATGCCCGCCCCGGCCCCCTCCGCAGCATGCCAGGCTCCCAAGAGCAATTCAATGATCAATTCGTCTGATTGGAAGATTTTGTTTTCTATTTGCAATTGATTGATGCTCTTTTCTTTTGGCTGGCAGGCGGCAAACGCAAAGCCAAATGTCGTGGGGCTGCACATGGTCAGAAAGTGTTTGTGTGTGTGTGTGTGTGTCCATATCCCATTAAGTTTGTTTGGCTCAATTGAACTGATGAAGAATGCCAAACTGGAAGTGCTTCTCAATGCATACAACAATTGTTACTTGAATAATCATCATTGTGGTTGCAATTCGTTTTCTCAATTTGCGGGGCAGGCGGATGTCTATATTGAAAAAGTGAAAATAACAAAGCTCTGTGGGGTATGCCAGCACCCACATACCAAATTTGCTAACTCTAGCTTTTCTGGCGACCGAATGCATTATACAGATGGATAGTTGGATGTGTTTATGCAATTCACATTTATCAGATGTAACGCTTAGGTATGTCAATCAATTAACATATATCAATCAAATATGACCCTAGTTAATATTTTTAGGGACTTGACTTATTCTCTCTTATTGACCTTAAGGCTCTTATGGATTATTTGTTGAACGTGGCTTGTATGTATCTATATTTGTACATATACCTTTAGTTTCAAGTAGTCGTACATCTAGATGTACGAAAACAAGAGGAGAGTCTGAAAAGCTGCACAAAGTTCTTAAGCTTTACTTGTGCATACATCAAGATGTACGAATAAGTGCTTACAGACTTTGCACATTTAAAAGCTAGTGTACCGTTTATAAGACAAGCCATACATCAAGATGTATGCGTACTTGTGTATAGACTTTTAAAGCCATACATCAAGTTCTGCATATATATAAAGTAGAGGAAACAGTTTCGACATAAAATACACTGATATAAAGTATGTTAAATTCTTTGGAGCAGAAGTTGAGCAAGCATACATCTTGATGTACGAGCGCAGCATACCTGATATCACAGTTGAAATTCTCATGTACTCACATCTATTTACGCGGCATGCTCATGTGTGTGTGCGAATACTTTGAGTCAAGTGCTTGAAACTATGTCAGTTCGTTATTATGTTTGATCAATCATTGTAGTAAAAAGTTTGTTTATGGAACCACTCGATGCATTTGGTTTGCAACGCTTTGTGGTTTGGCTGCGTTTCGCGGGCGGCGGCGGGTGCGGGTACGGGTGCGGATGCGGGGGCCTAAATTATGCGCAGACAGATGCCTGTGCGTGCCCTTGCGGCTGCATCATCCATCTTGCCACAAACTAGCGGCACACGAGTCGATTTCATTCATTTGTTTGCGCATGCGTGGCACAAACACTTTGCATATTTCACAAGCTGCGTCTCGTCTGGCTTGGAATGGAATAGTCTGGTCTGGGATTGGTCCCGGCCTGGTACAGCATTTCGAATGCCGCACTTCGTGATGCTATTTGCTGATCTATGATTTTGTTTTCATTTGGAAAGTGCGTGTGTTTTTTCATTTTCTGTTATTTTTGTTTTTTTTTTTTATATTGGGTACTCGCAGTAAAAAGTAACACTTGAGAGTCCATGACTCGGGTGTACTATGTGAGTTGAATATTTTAAGCAATCCGTCTATAAGATCTTGTATATGATAGATATGTAGGAATTTAAGATGATCGGCAAATGCTTTGGCGTATCTTATTTAAGATTGATATATAGATATACACTTATGATATATCTAATAAGAGTAAAGATATATATTTCTATGAATTTTTGCCTATATACTCCATATAATCGATAGATATTTTCATAGTTATATATAGAAAGACATAGACAGATCTATAAGATTTGAACTGATCTAGATTAATGTATATGATCCAATCTTATATATAGTATAAAGACCTAGATGTTTGAATACATCTAGATCTGTAGAACTACCCTTAGCATATAATTTTGTGATTCGAAGTTGGAACTTTGTGAATAGATCTAAAGATATAGAAAGATCTATTGAATATGATCTTATCTAGATAAATGTATGTGATCAAATCTGATAGATAGTCTGTGTTTTTAAACAAATCTAGAAGAGTAGAATTAACTTCCGGATAGAACTTCGTAATAGGAATATATGAT